>CM036754.1:5070115-6545115 GCA_020796225.1 Arion vulgaris
ATGTCTCCGTATGTAGTCGTCCATATTTAGTGTTTTTTTTAATTCATCACTCCTGTTGTATCGTTTGCTTGATAAAGGCTTTTGGTCGAAACGTTGTTGTATATCGTCACTGTTTTTTGTATTTTGTAAAACTAAAGTGCTTTGTTCTTACATGTTTCGCTACTTTACTAAGTTTTACTGCAGTCTTCCCAATTATCGATTATCGCAACCAAGTCTCCCTATTTTTAACTGTCTCGTGCAGCTTCGTCTATTTAACTGTCTCGTGCAGCTTCGTCTATTTAACTGTCTCGTGTAGCTTCGTCTATTTAACTGTCTCGTGCAGCTTCGTCTATTTAACTGTCTCGTGCAGCTTCGTCTATTTAACTGTCTCGTGCAGCTTCGTCTATTTAACTGTCTCGTGCAGCTTCGTCTATTTAACTGTCTCGTGCAGCTTCGTCTATTTAACTGTCTCGTGTAGCTTCGTCTATTTAACTGTCTCGTGCAGCTTCGTCTATTTAACTGTCTCGTGCAGCTTCGTCTATTTAACTGTCTCGTGCAGCTTCGTCTATTTAACTGTCTCGTGCAGCTTCGTCTATTTAACTGTCTCGTGCAGCTTCGTCTATTTAACTGTCTCGTGCAGCTTCGTCTATTTAACTGTCTCGTGCAGCTTCGTCTATTTAACTGTCTCGTGCAGCTTCGTCTATTTAACTGTCTCGTGTAGCTTCGTCTATTTAACTGTCTCGTGTAGCTTCGTCTATTTAATCCGTATATTGTGAGTTTGGTCTCTAAGGCTCTTCTCCGTGTATTTCTAGGTTTACCTCTCTTTGGCTTTTTCTCCGTGTATTTCTAGGTTTACCTCTCTTTGGCTTTTTCTCCGTGTATTTCTAGGTTTACCTCTCTTTGGCTTTTTCTCCGTGTATTTCTAGGTTTACCTCTCTTTAGCTTTTTCTCCGTGTATTTCTAGGTTTACCTCTCTTGGCTTTTCTCCGTGTATTTCTAGGTTTACCTCTCTTGGCTTTTCTCCGTGATTTCTAGGTTTACTCTCTTTGGCTTTTCTCCGTGTATTTCTAGGTTTACCTCTCTTGGCTTTTCTCGTGTATTTCTAGATTTACCTCTCTTTGGTTTTTCTCCGTGTATTTCTAGGTTTACTCTCTTTGGCTTTTTCTCCGTGTATTTCTAGGTTTACCTCTCTTTGGCTTTTTCTCCGTGTATTTCTAGGTTTACCTCTCTTTGGCTTTTTCTCCGTGTATTTCTAGGTTTACCTCTCTTTGGCTTTTCTCCGGTATTTCTAGGTTTACCTTCTTGGCTTTTCTCCGTGATTTCTAGGTTTACTCTCTTTGGCTTTTCTCCTGTATTTCTAGGTTTACCTCTCTTTGGCTTTTTCTCCGTGTATTTCTAGGTTTACCTCTTTGGCTTTTCTCCGTGTATTTCTAGGTTTACCTCTCTTTGGCTTTTTCTCCGTGTATTTCTAGGTTTACCTCTCTTTGGCTTTTTCTCCGTGTATTTCTAGGTTTACCCTCTTGGCTTTTCTCCTGTATTTCTAGGTTTACCTCTCTTTGGCTTTTCTCCGTGTATTTCTAGGTTTACTCTCTTTGGCTTTTTCTCCGTGTATTTCTAGGTTTACCTCTCTTTGGCTTTTTCTCCGTGTATTTCTAGGTTTACCTCTCTTGCTTTTCTCTGTATTTCTAGGTTTACCTCTCTTTGGCTTTTCTCCGTGTATTTCTAGGTTTACCTCTCTTTGGCTTTTTCTCCGTGTATTTCTAGGTTTACCTCTCTTTGGCTTTTTCTCCGTTTATTTCTAGGTTTACCTCTCTTTGGCTTTTTCTCCGTGTATTTCTAGGTTTACCTCTCTTGGCTTTTCTCCGTTATTTCTAGGTTTACCTCTCTTTGGCTTTTCTCCGTCTATTTCTAGGTTTACCTCTCTTTGGCTTTTTCTCCGTTTATTTCTAGGTTTACCTCTCTTTGGCTTTTTCTCCGTGTATTTCTAGGTTTACCTCTCTTTGGCTTTTTCTCCGTCTATTTCTAGGTTTACCTCTCTTTGGCTTTTTCTCCGTTTATTTCTAGGTTTACCTCTCTTTGGCTTTTTCTCCGTGTATTTCTAGGTTTACCTCTCTTTGGCTTTTTCTCCGTGTATTTCTAGGTTTACCTCTCTTTGGCTTTTTCTCCGTGTATTTCTAGGTTTACCTCTCTTTGGCTTTTTCTCGTATTTTAGGTTTACCTCTTTTGGCTTTCCTAGGCTCCATGAAGCGCACTTCTTGTTACATTCATATCGGGTTTTCTTAAGGAAGGCATGTTCTATCCAGGTTCTTGTTACAATCATCTCGGGTTTTCTTAAGGAAGGCATGTTCTATCCAGGTTCTTGTTACAATCATCTCGGGTTTTCTTAAGGAAGGCATGTTCTATCCAGGTTCTTGTTACAATCATCTCGGGTTTTCTTAAGGAAGGCATGTTCTATCCAGGTTCTTGTTACAATCATCTCGGGTTTTCTTAAGGAAGGCATGTTCTATCCAGGTTCATGTTACATTCATATCGGGTTTTCTTAAGGAAGGCATGTTCTATCCAGGTTCTTGTTACAATCATCTCGGGTTTTCTTAAGGTAGGTATGTTATATCCAGGTTCTTGTTACAATCATCTCGGGTTTTCTTAAGGTAGGTATGTTCTATCCAGGTTCAACATCTTTACTTCCCTTCTAAGCAAACACCATCGCCAAAGGGCACTACAGGGCAAAGTGGGATAAAGAACACACAAAACACAACAAGAATGATGGATATTACCAACTGTCCAGAAGGGACCAGACAGCTATACTTCGCCTTCGGACGGGTCACAACAGAATGAGACACCACCTGTACACCAAATTCAAGATAGGCACCAACGACCTGTGCCCTTGTGGCTTAGCAAGTATGACAACAGAACATATCCTACAGAACTGCCCCCAGTATGCAGACCTGAGAAGAAAGAGGTGGCCCCCTTACACCAGCGTCCAAGACAAACTGTATGGCGTGGCTGATGATCTGAGACAGACGGCTGCCTTTATTAGAGAATCCGAAATCCCAATCTAGTGAGAACGCAGAAGAAGAAGACTTCCCTTCTTGTTTCAATTGAATCATTTTAGTTCCCTCTATAAACTACTCATTTATAATCCTATCATACCATCTCAGTCCTTCAATCCTGTTCAAGCATAAGTTGATGAATGTTTGCCATGACGTTCTCCAAGTGTCTGACCCACACAGCAGAACTGATTTAACAATGTAATATGGGTTCTATGTTTGTTTACTTGGAATTCATAAATTGTCTGGTACGAGGAAAGAGTACAACAATGAATGTACATTGATAACTATTTGACGTGTTCTTCTGTATATTATTTCCGTAAGTTTCATATGTAACACAGCGCTTACATAGCCGGTAACCCCCTTCCCCACTTAACCCCCAAACAAACAAACAACAGCAGAACGTAGGACAGTCATGGCTGAAAGTAGAAACAAAATCGTTTTCTTACCTTCAATCTGGTCAGCTGACAGCTGGGATACCTGAGGGACAAAATTTAAAAACAATCATTCATTTGTGGTTACATTGATATATTGTTTAATAACAATCATGATAAAATAGTATTAGATTGATTCATATTGACAACATTTATTCAAACAAGCAAACATAAAGTTCGTTTAAGAAGGGTTTTAAGATGAAGTATTGAGTTTCTTGTACTTGGTTTTGTCACACATGGCTCCTTACATATCGCCAGAAATGGCATGCCATCTGTCGAGCATGTTTCACAAAGCATAGACTCTGTAGCTCCAGCAACTATCCTAATCATTTCATGAAAAAATTCCACATGTGATTCAGTCCTGATTCGAACTCACAACCTACCTAAATATATACCTGCTTCTACCTGCTTCTACCTGCTTCTACCTGCTTCTACCTGCTTCTACCTGCTTCTACCTGCTTCACCTGTTCTACCTGCTTCTACCTGCTTCTACCTGCTTCTACCTGCTTCTACCTTCTACCTGCTTCTACCTGCTTCTACCTGCTTCTACCTGCTTCTACCTGCTTCTACCTGCTTCTACCTGCTTCTACCCAAATTAAGATATATATTACTTCATAGAGTGTCATTCTATTTCTTATATTAGAGAACTTTTCTTCCCTATGTTTGAAAGATTCTCTTCTCCATATTTGAGAGGTTCTTTCCTAATATTTGACAGGTTCTTTGAGAAGAAATGGACAGGTTACAGTCTGGCAGTGTGCAACACCAATGCGAAAGACAGAGTATGCTGTAGATTCATTACAGCCAACCTTCGATGTGGAGAGGGCACCTGATGATGATACCGTATTCCGAAGATCTACAAGCTTCTTAGTTCGTTCTCGATAGAAGTATCTTGTTCTCTGTGTTCACTTTTTACCTTCATTTATTTTTCAGAGGCCAGTCTCAGTTTAATTTTTATTTTTACCAATCTGAACTTTTCAAGGGGTCATCTTGATCAAATGTGTAGCCATGGGCATTACAATGTACACTAGATGTTCTTAACAATTCAAGGGGTCATCTTGATCAAATGTGTAGCCATGGGCACAACAATGGACACCAGTTGTTCTTAACAATTCAATGGTCATCTTGAATACTAGACATTTGAAACTTATTTCATTACTTAATTCTCGTTATGCCTTGTGGCGTTTCAGGCTTTGCAAGAGCTCTCTATGCTCCTCTTTTTGTTTTTTGTTGCATTTTTTCAAAGCAATGTTCTTTATTATAGATAGTTTGGCGCCCATGTGGTGCTGGGGCCCACACGGGAAGAAATGAATAGTACCAATGTGACATACAAGGCATGTCGTAAGAGGCGACTGATGTAGGACCTAGGAAGCTACCCTAGTAAATAAAAAGCGTCGCAGAAATTGGATGTGCTGGCCTACTTGTAGACGTATAACTGGCACAACGTACAATCGCTCATAGGTTCGGATCACATACAAATCACACAGGAAGGTTAGCAAGTTGTCTCACACAGGGGGGTTAGCAAGTTGTCCACACAGGGGGATTAGCAAGTTGTCCACACAGGGGATTAGCAAGTTGTCCACACAGGGATTAGCAAGTTGTCCACACAGGGGATTAGCAAGTTGTCCACACAGGGGATTAGCAAGTTGTCCACACAGGGGATTAGCAAGTTGTCCACACAGGGATTAGCAAGTTGTCCACACAGGAAGGTTAGCAAGTTGTCTCACACAGGAAGGTTAGCAAGTTGTCCACACAGGGGGATTAGCAAGTTGTCCACACAGGGGATTAGCAAGTTGTCCACACAGGGGATTAGCAAGTTGTCCACACAGGGGATTAGCAAGTTGTCCACACAGGGGTTAGCAAGTTGTCCACACAGGGGGTTAGCAAGTTGTCCACACAGGAAGGTTAGCAAGTTGTCCACACAGGGGGATTAGCAAGTTGCCCACACAGGGGGGTTAGCAAGTTGCCCACACAGGGGGGTTAGCAAGTTGTCCACACAGGGGGATTAGCAAGTTGCCCACACAGGGGGATTAGCAAGTTGTCCACACAGGGGGATTAGCAAGTTGCCCACACAGGGGGATTAGCAAGTTGTCCACACAAGGGGATTAGCAAGTTGTCCACACAGGGGGATTAGCAAGTTGCCCACACAGGGGGATTAGCAAGTTGCCCACACAGGGGGATTAGCAAGTTGTCCACACAGGGGGGATTAGCAAGTTGTCCACACAGGGGGATTAGCAAGTTGTCCACACAGGGGGTTTAGCAAGTTGTCCACACAAGGGGATTAGCAAGTTGTCCACACAGGGGGATTAGCAAGTTGTCCACACAGGGGTTAGCAAGTTGTCCACACAGGGGATTAGCAAGTTGTCCACACAGGGGATTAGCAAGTTGTCCACACAGGGGGTTAGCAAGTTGTCCACACAGGGGATTAGCAAGTTGTCCACACAGGGAGATTAGCAAGTTGTCCACACAGGGGGATTAGCAAGTTGTCCACACAGGGGAGTTAGCAAGTTGTCCACACAGGGGATTAGCAAGTTGTCCACACAGGGGATTAGCAAGTTGTCCACACAGGGGATTAGAAGTTGTCCACACAGGGATTAAGTTGTCCACACAGGGATTAGCAGTTGTCCACACAGGGGATTAGCAAGTTGTCCACACAGGGGATTAGCAAGTTGTCCACACAGGGGATTAGCAAGTTGTCCACAAGGGATTAGCAAGTTGTCCACACAGGGGATTAGCAAGTTGTCCACACAGGGGATTAGCAAGTTGTCCACACAGGGGATTAGCAAGTTGTCCACACAGGGATTAGCAAGTTGTCCACACAGGGGATTAGCAAGTTGTCCACACAGGGGTTAGCAAGTTGTCCACACAGGGGTTAGCAAGTTGTCCACACAGGGGGTTAGCAAGTTGTCCACACAGGGGTTAGCAAGTTGTCCACACAGGGGTTAGCAAGTTGTCCACACAGGGGGTTAGCAAGTTGTCCACACAGGGGTTAGCAAGTTGTCCACACAGGGGTTAGCAGTTGTCCACACAGGGGTTAGCAAGTTGTCCACACAGGGGGTTAGCAAGTTGTCCACACAGGGGTTAGCAAGTTGTCCACACAGGGGTTAGCAAGTTGTCCCACAGGGGTTAGCAAGTTGTCCACACAGGGGTTAGCAGAGTTGTCCACACAGGGGTTAGCAAGTTGTCCACACAGGGTTAGTTGTCCACAGGGATTAGCAAGTTGTCCACACAGGGGATTAGCAAGTTGTCCATATGGAGCGTTTGAAGAAGAAGATAGTTTGTGAATTTCTTCTTTCATTGTGCGTCTTCAAGATCGTGTCAAACTTCCTTACCTTATCGAAGGCCTCTGTGACTTAACTTATCGAGGGCCTCTGTGGCTTAACTTATCGAGGGCCTCTGTGACTTAACTTATCGAGGGCCTCTGTGGCTTACCTTATCGAGGTCCTCTGTGGCTTAATTATCGAGGGCCTCTGTGGCTTAATTATCGAGGGCCTCTGTGGCTAAGTGGTTAAGACGAAGGTCACAAACAGACCCGGAGACGGAGTCTTCTTGAGAAACTGAAGGAGTATGGGCTATCTCGGAAAGCCATAAAGAAAACAGCAAGTAACCGGGAAAAGTGGCGAACAACTGTTGTGACCTTATGCTCCACGAGGAGCGAAGAGAAATAAGTAGTAAATAAGTAAATAGATATGACAGTACAATACCACTAGAGATAAAGGTTATTAGTCAAACGTCAAGTAATGGTAATAAAAAGTCCTCTCGTACCGTTATATGTTACATAGCACCTGCAAGCAATTTCTCCATAGCGCTCTATCCTGGACAACTCGCTCAACCTTGTCCATGGAACTAAGACCGATATTTCTTGCCTCTCTCAGCAAAGTTCGGTTCAGGGTCTCCCTAGGTCGTCCTCTCTTTCTTGAACACTTTGCATCCCACTTCAATGTTTGTTTTGATATTCCTTGCTCATTTCTTCAAGATGTGTTCAACATATCTCCATCTTCTCTTTCTTATAACAGTTGTCACTAGTGGTTGACTAGCCATTTCTATGATTTCATCACTTCTCTTGAATTCGTTCCATTTTATGTTCCTTATTTTTCGCAGACGTGCCAAACGTCAAATGCTAAACATATCATTAATAGATGAAAAATGACGTCAAATGCTAAACGTATCATTAATAGATGAAAAATGACGTCATATGCTAAACGTATCATTAATAGATGAAAAATGACGTCATATGCTAAACGTATCATTAATAGATGAAAAATAACGTCAAATGCTAAACGTATCATTAATAGATGAAAAATGACATCAAATGCTAAACGTATCATTAATAGATGAAAAATGACGTCATATGCTAAACGTATCATTATCTTATCTTATCTTATCTTAACCACATTTGCCGTGAGCGTCGTGGGGAGAGTTAGTTTCCTATCTTGTGCCAGGTGTGTTGCGCTTGACGTTGTCAGTCCATACTTTCGCAGGGACTCTGAAATGTTATCTATCCATCTTGTTCTTGGCCTGCCTCGTGCTCTGCGCCCTGAGTGTCGATTATTATAGGCACGTGATGGTAGTAAATGTGGTTCCATTCTCATTAAATGGCCGAACCACTTGAATCTTTGCTTCTCGATGTACTGTATGCATGGTATAGTACCAACGATGCTTCTGATATTCTCGTTTCTCACTCTATCTCGCCTTGTAACGTTGACAGCTTTTCGTAGACATCTCATTTCACATGTTGTAATCTTTCTTTCTTGTGTCTTAGTCAGGGGCCATGTTTGGCACTGATAGCGGAGAGTTGGAATAAATATGCAGTTTATCAGTTGTCGTTTGACTGCCATGTTAATGCTTGGATGTTTTAATAGTGGTGACAGTTGGTATGTCACTGCATTTGCCTTCTGGCATCTAGTCTCGATTTCTCTGTCCATCTTTCCATCTGCTGTGAATATACTCCCGAGATATTTGAATTCTGGAGTCTGTTGTATTTTGACATTATTCACGTGTATATTTAGTTGACCTGTTGACCTGCTTATTGTCATGACTTCTGTTTTGGAGGTGTTAATTTTCATGTCAAACGTATCATTAATAGATGAAAAATGGCGTCAAATGCTAAACATATCAATAATAGATGAAAAATGACGTCAAATGCTAAACGTATCATTAATAGATGAAAAATGACGTCAAATGCTAAACGTATCATTAATAGATGAAAAATGACGTCATATGCTAAACGTATCATTAATAGATGAAAAATGACGTCAAATGCTAAATATATCAATAATAGATGAAAAATGACGTCAAATGCTAAACGTATCATTAATAGATGAAAAATGACGTCAAATGCTAAACGTATCATTAATAGATGAAAAATGACGTCATATGCTAAACGTATCATTAATAGATGAAAAATGACGTCAAATGCTAAACATATCATTAATAGATGAAAAATGACTTCAAATGCTAAACGTATCATTAATAGATGAAAAATGACGTCAAATGATAAACGTATCATTAATAGATGAAAAATGACGTCAAATGCTAAACGTATCATTAATAGATGAAAAATGAAAAGTTGTAGAAGATGTATCATTATGAGAGAAGACAGGAAGTGTTGCAGATAACAGATGACTGAGAAGACAGGAAGTGTTGCAGATAACAGATGACTGAGAAGACAGGAAGTGTTGCAGATAACAGATGACTGAGAAGACAGGAAGTGTTGCAGATAACAGATGACTGAGAAGACAGGAAGTGTTGCAGATAACAGATGACTGAGAAGACAGGAAGTGTTGCAGATAACAGATGACTGAGAAGACAGGAAGTGTTGCAGATAACAGATGACTTTAGATAAGATATTATTTCAATGGATTTGATTTATTGTTACTGGCATCATAACGGGGTGACAGGTTTCCTACACATGCGCATATCTAGGAATTATAGAACCAAATAGTTTAAACATTTGAAAGTGAAGGGAGGTAAAATTGTAATAGTTTGCAGAGACATATCAGTTATGGTTCTTGATTAGATGTAACTCAGTTCTGACGGTCTTCCATTTGGTCAATTGTATTTGTTACCATGATTCTTCTTCTTCTTCTTCAAACGCTTAATATCGACCACTCTTTGTGATTTGTATGTGATCCGATCCTAAGAGCTATTGTACGTTGTTGCCAGTTATGTGCCTACAAGTAGGCCAACACATTCGATTTCTGCATCGCTTTTTATTTACAAGACTATCTTCCCTGGACCCCTACCTCAATTGACTGTTATGACATGCCTTGTAGGTCACAATGTTACTATTCCATGCTTCCCTTGATTACTCCGCCACTACACGGACGAAATACCATGTTATATGATAGAGATATGTTGGACACCTTGAGAAGATGGAGATATGTTGAACACCTTGAGAAGATGGAGATATGTTGGACGCCTTGAGAAGATAGAGATATGTTGGACACCTTGAGAAGATGGAGATATGTTGGATACCTTGAGAAGATGGAGATATGTTGGACACCTTGAGAAGATGGAGATATGTTGGACACCTTGAGAAGATGGAGATATGTTGGACACCTTGAGAAGATAGAGATATGTTGGACACCTTGAGAAGATGGAGATATGTTGGACACCTTGAGAAGATAGAGATATGTTGGATACCTTGAGAAGATGGAGATATGTTGGACACCTTGAGAAGATGGAGATATGTTGGACACCTTGAGAAGATGGAGATATGTTGGACACCTTGAGAAGATAGAGATATGTTGGACACCTTGGGAAGAAATGATCAAAGAATACCATAGCAGGCATCGAAGTGGGAGGCAAAGGGTTCAAGAAACAGAGGACGCCTTAGGCAAACCCGGAAACGAACTTTGCCGAGAGAGGCACACAAATATCTGACTCATTTCTATGGAAGAGATTGAGCGAGTTGTCCAGGACAGAGTGGTATGGAGAAATTACTTGCAGGCCTCTTGTAACGTATAATGGTATGAGTTGAATATATATATATATAGATTGATTGATAGGACCATTAATTGCATTTCGGTGAGTAACCATGTGTGCTTCAATCTCTTTCTTACGCAGGAAGATATCAACTGCAGTGCACGAACTCCGTTGCACCGGCGAGGGTCCCAATGTAATTTTGAAGATGGTGAAGATATTTTGAAGGAATATTATTTTAAACCTTTTTCTAATGTAATTTGGCCGGGTAATTTACAAGGTATGTTGTAAAGGGCGACTGAGGTAGGTGTCAGGAAGCTACCTAGTAAATAAAAGCGTCGCAGAAATCGAATGTGCTGGCCTAGTAGTAGACGCATAACTAACACAACGTACAATCGCTCGCTCATATGATGTGCTGGCCTAGTAGTAGACGCATAACTAACAAAACGTACAATCGCTCGCTCATATGATGTGCTGGCCTAGTAGTAGACGCATAACTAACACAACGTACAATCGCTCGCTCATATGATGTGCTGGCCTAGTAGTAGACGCATAACTGACACAACGTACAATCGCTCGCTCATATCACAAAGCAATCACAACGTGTAATTTAACAAGTTCTCAATATGGAACATTAGAAGAAGAAGGAAAGAAGAACAAAGAAGAACAAAGAAGAACACTTGGACACATGTCTAGAGAATATTAGAACTGGAGATAACTAACAGGTGAGCTGTAGCAGAGTGTAGTTGTTAGTAAACTCGGTTCTTAGGTGAGTGATTCGAATTTAATTCCACAGTGGGTGTGGAATATTTGTCCCCACTGTAACGGCTCTCAGGATTAACCTCAATTGGATACCAGGAAAAGCACTGTGAAGTAAAGACGGCCGGCGTGATGTTGACCACATCACCCATCGTGTGCAGACGGTCAATAAAAAATACAAGCTCAACACCTCAATACATCTTGAGATATGAAAAAGGGTTAATTTGCTTTTACATTTACTTATAGCTTACAGGTAATCTTGAGGCAGGGAATATGCATAGCGAACCCTAACTTGACTGCTGTATTATTGAGCAGCAAAGAGAGTCCACTCGCGTCCTTGGGCTAGAACAATCAAGTCTGGCCCCTTATCGTGGGTGGGTCCACAGACACCCCAGCTCTTCAATGTGATATCTACATGTTATTGGGCCCAAGGACAAGAACCTAATCGTCACAGAATCATTGAAGAACAATATACAAGTTTCCTAATCGGTTCACTGTCTCGCAGTCGGTTTTAAGGTGTTTTTTTTCTATCCAGAAGCACTTGAGCTTTTAGTTCTTCGGCTCGGTGTCATGGACATCGTAACCCTTGGGCTCGGTGCCATGGACATCGTAACCCTTCGACTCGGTGCCATGGGCATCGTAACCCTTCGACTCGGTGCCATGGACATCGTAACCCTTCGGCTCGGTGTCATGGACATCGTAACCATTGGGCTCGGTGCCATGGACATCGTAACCCTTCGGTTCGGTGCCACGAACATCGTAAATCTGGAGAACCTGTGGCTTTTATGCCAGCCCGCGGAATTAAACCGCACTCACAGGGAGCTTGTCACGCGTCGTTCAACGCGCTACGAACACGCTGGGCAGGCGGGCTGGTTTTATGGATATAAACTCATTCTGAAGAGGTGTCAACACTCTCAATAGGTACTGGGTCATTTCTGCCGAGAAGAACTTAGCCATATTGGGAAACCCAGTGCAATGAAATCAAACCTTCGAATCTAGAGCCTTGTTTAAATTGTGTTTTATAATCAACTATAAAATCTGAAGAACTGCTTTCATATTTATTTGTTTGTTATTGGCTGGATTAAGCTTCTATGTGACTTGCGTTACGCCTTTTCAACCTAAAACAAATGTCTTTTTGGTGATATCAACAGTGTAATGGTGTAGACATATGGCCTGGGAGTTGTACTGGAACTCATATATAGATGAAACTGAACAATTTATAATCGTACAAATCTTAAGATGATAAAAATTTATCCGCGATGTTTTCTTCCAACTTAAATAAACAAATAGCCATCACTAGGCGAGCTTGTCAACTATTCATGCAGGCATGAGCTCACGGCTATCGGAACTCTGGAAGAAGTTTACCGGAAAATGTTTTGTCTCTGGTGCACGAGCCGTCATACAAGAATGAGAGAATGAACAGAAGTCAATAATGGCAGATTCTTTGTGTGAATGAGCAGAAATGAGTTGCAGACGTGAACAGAATAGCTTAGGATATCTCAGAGAAATATCAGAATATCTTGATATGTATGTCTGTGTGTGTGTGTGTATGTGTGTGTGTAATTATAGTATCTATTGTTAAGTTTGACTTGGCTCAATCTTATATGAGTTATTGATTGGCAGGTGTAAGTCTGATAGCAGAATCAAGAAGCCATGAGATGGTATCTGGATGGTTAAGCGTGTAAGCAGGCACAGAGACTGAGGAAGAAAGACAGACAGAGAAGATTGTTGGAAGATAAAACGACAGACTGACTACGAGACACATATAAATATGCTTGCTGATATTATATATACTTGTGTTGTCAGAAAGACTTTCACGTTTTTTAACGATAGATACAGACAGACATGCTTACTGATATAGACTGACACAAAGTGTGTCTGAAAGACACAAACAAACATGGCTGTCCTTTCTCGACCACTGCTATATCAGCCAGGTGATCTGCACGCTCATTGCATTGTAATCAGTGACAACAGGTTTTGATCTGACAGTACTCGTTGCATATTTGCTATATCACCAGATAAATCTCATCTATATGACATTTGCTAGACTCATCACTCAGAGTGATCTGCACGCTCATTGCATTTGCTATATCAGCAGGTGATTCTAGCTCATTGCTTTCTTTCACCAGTTGATGGTCTGCCGCTCTTCTTCCAGTACATTCAGTCTCATGATCTGCACCTCATTGCATTTCTCTTTTTCCAGGCCAGTTAGATCTCGCACGCTCTTTGTCTTGTAATCTTCCCCATTCTGTTTAAGACAAATCTAAAATTATTACATTCGGGATGTACTTGATGTGCAATACATTATTTCTTATTTATCTATTTAATATCCTTTGATATGGTAACATTTGTTGCAGCTGTTATCATCATATCAAGCTGTTGCGCTTTGGATCTCGAGCTGCTGCAGCTGTTGTAAAATCTTTCTGTCTGTGCAATGATCAGCGTTGCAGCTGATTCTTAGATCATCATTGACATCTTTTAACTATCAGTCTTGCACTATTCTTTCCTACACGAACTTCTTAAGAGTACGCAATCTAGATAGTTCAATTCAGGCCGTCTTTCAATACATGTCTGCATGGTTCTTCCTCTCCTTCTTCTTCCAGGCACCACTCTCAGATCGTCAATGACATCTTGCACTCATCGTCTTATAGGTCTTTCTCTCCTTCTTCTTCCAGGCACCACTCTCAGATCGTCAATGACGTCTTGCACTCATCGTCTTATAGGTCTTCCTCTCCTTCTTCTTCCAGGTACCATTCTCAGATCGTCAATGACGTCTTGCACTCATCGTCTTATAGGTCTTCCTCTCCTTCTTCTTCCAGGCACCATTCTCAGATCGTCAATGACATCTTGCACTCATCGTCTTATAGGTCTTCCTCTCCTTCTTCTTCCAGGCACCATTCTCAGATCGTCAATGACTTCTTGTACCCATCGTCTTCTAGATCTTCCTCTCATTCTTCTTTCAGGCACCATTCCTCCAAAATTATTATCTCCAGGCGCTCATGTCGTTTGATGTGTCCGCAATATTTAATTTTCCTTGTTTTTATTCTATTTAATATCAAGCTGTTGCAGCTGTTGTTAATATCAAGCTATTGCAGCTGTTGTTAATATTAAGCTGTTGCAGCTGTTATTAATATCAAGCTGTTGCAGCTGTTGTTAATATCGAGCTGTTGCAGCTGTTGTTAATATCAAGCTGTTGCAGCTGTTGTTAATATCAAGCTGTTGCAGCTGTTATTAATATCAAGATGTTGCAGCTGTTGTTAATATCAAGCTGTTGCAGCTGTTGTTAATATCAAGCTGTTGCAGCTGTTGTTAATATCAAGCTGTTGCAGCTATTATTTTCCTAGCAACGAACTACTAAAGATGATGAAAGCTGCAATGCTTGAATAAAGTTCATATTCTAGTAGCCTCGTCGTTGTGTGTACAAAATACATGTCTGCAATTGAGTATCAGTTTCACCTGATGGATGATTTAGCCCTGCGCTGTTACATCTTAGCTGTATTTCGGCATTGATTCTTCCATATATTTGATGTGATGGTTTTGGGAAATACTGATAGTTCAATTTGAGGCTAGAACCAGTAATGCAAAACACTTTCGTTTTTCAACTCTCCGCGACATGTTGGAAACTAAATTAAGTTTTAAGATGTAAAGAAATAGAAATAGTCTAGGTTTATACTTTTTACATTGTCTGCGCTACGAAAGCTACGAAATTGCAAAATGTCGAGTTCACAGCATGTTGTGAAATGTCCCATATAAAGGGTACAGACGCACACACATCGTCACACTTTGTCATAGATAGTATATATATATATATATATCTTCTGCATGTCATAGTTGACAAATAACATTCACAAGTAATCTCCCTTACTGCCGTTCAGCAACGTCTGCAATGATCTCATCACGCCTGCTGGGTATTTCAATGTCAGTTTCTAGTTTATCATCTATTAGTTCTCATATGTTTGCTACTACTATTAGTTCTGGTATATCTGCTACTACTGTTAGTTCTGGTATATCTGCTACTACTGTTAGTTCTCGTATGTCTGCTACTACTGTTAGTTCTCGTATGTCTGCTACTACTATTAGTTCTCATATGTCTGCTACTACTATTAGTTCTGGTATATCTGCTACTACTATTAGTTCTGGTATATCTGCTACTACTGTTAGTTCTCGTATGTCTGCTACTACTGTTAGTTCTCGTATGTCTGCTACTGACTGTTAGGTGAATATCACTGAACTGTCTTGACTTACTCTTTGTTATCATTTACATCTAGCCTAGAAACAATCAATTTGTTACGTTTTGACTGCTCAGACATTTCAACAAAATGCGCGGTTTCAAAACCAACTGACGATACCGAATTTCAACTAAACGCGTGTTTCTCTATTGAAATATCATTGTGTATTACTACTTAGAACCCATTTTCATACGATGGGGTTTGGTTCTTTTGTTTGTTTCTTCTCATCAATCTAGTTAACCACTCTTCGTTATCTGTGTGGTATGGGAAATGGACTGTGCATGTTTCCCCCTATTAGGCCCCTACAGTATGTATGACATGTATATCCGAATTTAGGCCAAAGTGTAGTTAACAGAACACAAACTTGAACAGATGTAACACTTTAAGATTTTACAAATAGAAAAACTCCATTTTAAAGTACCACATCCTAAAGTTATACTGTAACGTGGTATCATATCTGACTAGACATAGGAAAAATGTCAAAACTAACTTATATCAATACCCCATCTAGAGTTATACTGTAACATGGTATCATATCTGACTGGACATGGGAAAGCCGTTAAAACTGACTTATACCAATAACATGATGCGTATTGGGAAGTACGGTGGTAGACGCATTATTAACCATAGGCGGCGTACAATGGGGGATGGGTAAACATACACCGACCACTTTTATTTCCCAGTGTTTCCCAGGAAACCAATTAAGCTGGACAAAAAATTTATATTATATTATATATGTATATATATATATATATATATATATATATATATATATATATATAATAATAATTCCTCTCGTACCGTTATACGTTACATAGGCCTGCAAGTAATTTCTCAATACCGCTCTATCCTGGGCAACTCACTCAATCTCCTCCATGGAACTGAGACCGATATTTCCTGCCTCTTCAGCAAAGTTCGCTTCAGGGTCTCCTTAGGTCGACCTCTCTTTCTTGAACCCTTTGCATCCCACTTCAATGCCTGCTTTGATATTCGTTGATCATTTCTCCTCAAGGTGTGTCCAACATATCTCCATCTTCTCTTTCTTATAACAGTTGTCACTAGTGGTTGACCAGACATGTCTCTGATTTCATCACTTCTCCTGAATTCGTTCCATTTTATATTCATTATTTTTCGCAGACATCTATTTTCAAATGCATTCAACTTGCTTTCTATATCTTTAGTCATTTTCCAACTCTCGCTGGCATATGTTAGGATTGATACAACATTTGAATTGAAAATTGGTAATTTAGTTTTAATATTATATAACTTGCAGTTCCATATTTTATTTAGACTTTTAAAAGCTGATGTTGCTTTGCCAATTGTATCATAATTTCTTTTTTAACATTTCCTGTGCAATTAAAAATTGCGACCCAAATAGGTGAACTGCTCTGTTATTTTTATCATTTTAGATTCTAGTGTGATATCTGCATTACTTGCCATAGGTGTCTTCATTATATTTGTTTTTTCATAGCTTATCTGCAGTCCAACTTTTGATGCTATAGATGACAAGTTGTCTGTTTTTCTTTGCATATCTTGGTTGTTTCTACTTAACAAGGCAATATCATCTGCAAAATCCAAATCTTCTAGTTGACTATTTTCTACCAAATCGATGACAGTTTTGCCTCTGCAACATTTTCGCATCACCCAGTCAATGGCCACTCCAAACAATAGCGGAGATAGAATACAGCCTTGCTTTACTCCGGTTTCAACCATAAACCAGTCGCTGTGTCCACCATCAGTGCGAACTGCACACTGTGAACCATCATAGAAGCTATTTATAATGTTTATTATTTTGTCTGGTATTCCATAGCATCTCAGAATATTCCACGAAGAGATTCTGTGTAGACTATCAAAGGCTTTTTAAAATCGATGAAATTTAGTATGAGTGGTTGTTGCTTCTCAATATGTTCCTCCAAAATTAGTCGTAGGGTCATTATTTGGTCTAAGCAGCTTCTCCCAGGTCTAAAACCAGCTTGTTCTTCTCTCAGGGTTGTGTCCACTGCTCCTTTGATTCTATTAACCCTTTCGCTGCTACATACTTTTCGAGGGCTGAGCTAAAAATAGCTACACTTTGTTTCTAGGTCACAAAAGTGAATGTAGGCCTATAGAAGTGACAGTAACAATGTATAACGTGTTAACACGTCTTTAGCCTACAGAGGAGAGATAAAAACAGACGTGTTAATGCGTCTTTAGAAGTGAATGGGCAAAACGTATATATACGTCTTTAGCAGCTAAAGGGTTAAGAATGATTTTGCAGAAAGTCTTGGTCATTACTGATAATAGGGTGATCCCTCTCCAGTTGTTGCAATCTTTGAGATCACCTTTTTGGGGATCTTAACAATTATTCCCTTCTTCCATTGATCTGGGACAGTTTCTTCTTCCCATACTTTATTAAATAGTTCTTGCACCTGGCTAATAGTTGTATCATCAGCCGCTTTGAGCATTTCTGCAGTAATGTTGTCATCACCCGCTGCCTTATTGTTTATCA
Source organism: Arion vulgaris (assembly GCA_020796225.1). Classification (NCBI taxonomy): domain Eukaryota; kingdom Metazoa; phylum Mollusca; class Gastropoda; order Stylommatophora; family Arionidae; genus Arion; species Arion vulgaris. The sequence continues at coordinate 5,087,973 of CM036754.1, forward strand.
AGGAATTGATTGCCTCATTTACCTCAGCTACACTTATCATTTCTTCGTTAATTGGTAGGAGCTGTTTCTTGCCTCTTCGTCAAACTTGAGTAGTACTGGTGGATCAGGTCTATTTAATATTTCTTCAAAATGTTCTGCCCATCTTTTTCTGCTCGGTATCTGATGTTAGAACTTTACCATCTTTACTCTTGATTGGGCCACCCTTTGAAACAAATGTTCCAGTAAGTTGTTTTAGTGTGTTGTATAGCATTTTACTGTTTCCAGTCTTAGCTGCCTTTTCCTTCTTCGCCAGTCGATTGACATATGCTCTTTTATCTCTTCTAGCCGCTCTTTTCACTTCCTTGTCTTTTAGTCTATATTCCTCTTTAGCTTGGATTTCATCTGTTGCATCCTTAGTATTAAATATGGCTAGTTTCATCTTTCTTCTTTCCTGAATACATTTCCAGGTGTCATCGCTTATCCAGGGTTTTCTGTCTTTCGTCTTTAATCCTGCGCTACTATTTGCTGCCCCCAAATAGTGTGTCCTTTATCTTAGTCCATTTGTCTTCAATGTTCTGTTCATTTTCACCATTGAGTAACTCGAACCTATTCTTAAGTTCGAGCTGATATTCCTCTTTACTCTTATTTTGTAGTCTTTGACTGTCTATCGCAGTTGTTCTTTTTAGTATGGTGAATTTTCAATTTCAGTTTCAATTTACCTATGCATAAATTATGATCACTTCCTACATCCGCCTCTGTATCGCATCAGCAATGATTCAATTGTATTATGCATATGGTCAACGATTCTGGTCACCATCTGTAGTGCCAAGTTTTGAATTTCTATGTGCAAAGATGGTACCTCCAATTACTAAGTTTGACAGCATACATAACTCCGCCAGTCTTTCTCCATTCTCATTCATTGTGTTTATTCCTTGTTTTCCTATAGCTCTCTCTACCCCTACATTATCACTTTCAACCTTGGCATTAAAGTCCCCCATTACTACTAACAGGTCATGTTTTGGGTCTTGTTAATTTGATCTTGTAGTTGCTCATAAAATGTGTCTTTCTTATCATCGTCAGCCTCATTTGTTGGTTGCATAACACTGCAGTATTGTCATATTGACATGCCTGGTACTGAAGCGGGCTCTAATTATCCGACTCGAGATGGGTTCCCATTCTAACATGCTCTTTGCTACTCTAGGTGTCATCATTATACCCACTCCTTCAAAATGCTTACCATCTTCTCTTCCTGAATATATGAAAGTTAATCCACTAACTACTCTTCTTTCTGTTCCAGGCCATCTCACCTCACTTAACCCCAGTATGTCCAGCTCGTATCTTTTCATTTCTTCTGAAATTTGGGCTGATTTTGTAGCCGTGGCCATCGTTCTCACATTCCAAAATCCAATTTTAGTGTGTGTTTTTGAGCCAAGTAATGTACGAGTCGGGTTGCTGACTTCCGCAGAGCGGCTTTCACCAGCAACCGTCATTAATGCACTAGGTGCACCGTACACCACCTGGCTGGTCGGTTTACCAGTATGGCGTCCTTTCTTACAAGTTTCTGTAGCTATTTCAATTTCCTGTGATGAGGTAGCTGGCTTCACGCACAAGTCCTCCTTTTTCATCCGGGCTTGGAACCGACATTGGCAGAGATATATATATAAATTTCGACTTGACTGTAAAATTTGACCTGGACCACTTATCTAAGAAGCAAGTACACTAACCACTAAACTTTAGCAGCTCTCGTACTATTACTAGACAGCTCAGAAACTCAACCAAATTTGCGCTTGACAAAACGACATCTTAGAATTTCATACAAATATTGGTTTCTTTACTGACACATCTTTGTTAATCTGACGGATTATCGTTATGTCTAAGTGTTTACATATCAATATCAAGAGTGATTTCTAAACCGATCTCTTTCTGATACTCCCATCATTCTGCGTAGACACTTCATCTCTGTCATAACTAGTTTTATTATATCATTTGATGTCAGTGTCTAGGGTTTTCACTGATCGCATAATGTGGGGAGAAAGATTGTAGTGTATATCATTTGATGTCAGTGTCTAGGGTTTTCACTGATCGCATAATGTGGGGAGAAAGATTGTGTTGAACAATGCTCTTTTTGTGTTTACGGTGACATGTTTCAAAAGCATTAATTACGTTTTCCAAATACTTATTTATTGTCCATGTTTCAGAGCTATACAAAAATACCGAGCAAATATATCACTTTTAGCTTATTTGTTTTCTTTATAGACGTTAGTGACTTGCTCAGTATTCAGTTAATATTCAGTTAATGTTCAGTTAATGTAATATTGGTAATTCCTTATTCCCTTCCTAGTATGTAACTGTTTTTATTTATAATGTAGGGGCTTAAAGTCCCTTTAAGCTGAGGCTCGACCATTTCAACCTAAGGACGAACCTTGTTTTGGTTATATCAGGGCGTGTAGACCAACAAACATACCAGGGTGTGTAGAGCTAAACAAACATACCAGGCGTGTAGGCCAACAAACATACCAGGGTGTGTAGACCAACAAACATACCAGGGTGTGTAGACCAACAAACATACCAGGGCGTGTAGACCAACAAATATACCAGGGCGTGTAGGCCAACAAACATACCAGGGCATGTAGGCTGACAACAATATCCAGCAGCCTGTGTAGGCCAACAAACATAACAGGGTGTGTGTAGGACCAACAAACATGAAAAATAAGAATTAACTTCTTCTGAGACTCCAAATTAATAATAATATATAATGCTTACACTTAGCGATTTTAAAACTTTAAACAAATATTATTGAACACACATGATATTGTGGTGTACCGTACAAATGTGCGAAATCGTATTACGTACAAAATGGCTGATGATATTACCAAGGAGACTAACCGACTGTTATAAACGATAGTTGTTGGCCTTGTTTTGACCCGTTAAATTATCGACTCAATTTAGCTCGCATCCTCCTTGCCAGTTAAATAGGTCAATACTGTTTATACAAATGTCAGGAGTTATAAAACCTGTTGTCCAACATTCATTTTAAGAACTTTATGATTGTTTTATAGGCTTTTTGAGCGTTAATTTTGGAAACACTTCAGGTCATTGCGACCATTCCTTTGTCTCTCAGGAGATTAGTTATTTTGTCATTGTTGCAAAATAATGTCTTCTCATCGTCCGTGTATTCATATTGGTATGGGTGAGCACGTCTTCTACAGCACTATCATCACCAAGGCTACCAGCAGATATTGCGTCAGCAGCGGTATTTGTTGTAACAAAAACTGCTCGATTATTTGCATCATCAAATTTAGCATCGCTAGTACAAAACAGCAGTAATTATAACCAAACACTACTACCATTTTCTATTTGCATCAACTCGTGGCAGGTGGCATGACATTTCTGAGAGAAAAACCAGCCATATAGTGACAGCCATGATTACAACGCTAAATATTCCTTGATTACTAAACGCCTTTAATACTTGTTTGATTACATACTTGATATTGTTTATGGTTGCACTTTTCTTTCTTTCTTTTGTTGTTGTTGTTGTTAGTTTGCTTGTCATATGATTTCTATGTGTAGTTAAGTATACATGGATTCATTTCATATCTATTTCAATTTGGTAGGATCTATATAAGCTAGTTGACATCTAGGTTTATTTGTTCAAGCTTAGGTTTACCTAAGCAAATTTGTTAAAACATGAAGGTCGGAGAACATAAGTTTCGGACATGAGTCTCTGAGAAAAAATTTGTTCTGACCTATGATTGAAATAAACCAAATATAGTCTTCGAGTGATAGCAATGCAAATTTTAAGGGTAAAGTGCAAATTCAAGGGCAAAAATGTAACTTTGAGTGGTAAAATTCAACTTATAGTGGTACAATATAGTTTTAAGGAGTAAAACGCAACTTCGAGTTGCAAAATGCAACCTTAATAGGTGCAGTGCAACTTTAAGGAGTTAAATGCAACTTTACTAGGTAAAATGCAACTTTAAGTGGTACATTGCAACTTTAAGTAGTAAAATGCAATTCTCAATAATAAAATGCAACTTTGAGTGGTAAATCCAAATCAAATGTTATTATTTGGTTTACATTTAACAATTCAACAGGCACATCAACTTGTCAACCATACATTGTCTGAATGCTTTATTAAACTGATCCTTCTCTTATGCTACACTTTCAACAGACATTGCTACACAACTGTATCCGTTCTTCTCTGTAACATTCAAGTTCTCTCCTCTCAATTTTGTTCTTGACTCTAATCCTGTTATTGCCTTAGCTTGGATCGAGAGATTTCAGAACATACTTTGTGCACGTTTCATAAACAGTGTTTCATCACCTCTGTTATCTTGAGATCCAACTTTTCTGGACGCTAATTTTCGTTCTTCTCGTATCACGTATTGCTTAAGCTAAGCATGACGTAAGCGATTTCTGACTTGAATGCCATACCTTTAGATCCACTCTATCATAGAACAGGTTCATTACTTCGAGCTCTGATCATTGAGATCCAAGTGTTGCAGGAGACCTGATGTCCGTGTAACTCTTTCTCGGACAGAGTTAATTTTAGTGAGGGCATATCGGCTGCCTTCTCTAACGGCTTTCCTGCCTTTGGTGAGGTCGTGCCATACACAACGTAAGATACCACTCCTTAATGATCTTTTAGTGCCGTAAATTTGGGTTTAGATCTACGCCAAGGAGGATTAGCTTACGTGCGTTGACTGGGTGAGGTCGCTAAGGTAAAGACTCGAAAGATCTCGACCCTTCTCGGGCTAGTCACAGGAAGTATCACCTTTTTTGTGACTTTGTCAAACAAATGATCATATGTTGGCGGTATGCTTAGCCTTTATGTGATCTGAGCCATGACATTAGGATGTCATCTGTGTAGGATGATCAGGGATCTGAAAAGTATTGCCCTTAGCCAATGCTTGGGGTTGTACCAGTCAATCCTTTGCATTATCGGCCATACTTTTTTTTTCCACGGTGAGTTTGTTCCTGAGTAGGAGTATTCTCAGCCGCTTCGGTGCGCGTGTCGTTACTTGGCAATTTGCAAGGATTTTACCCTGTATTTTCCCTGTCTCCGGGAAACACTGGTCTGGGGCTGGACACATATATTCTAGAAGGTCGTTTCAGTGGGCGCTATCAACGCAACTGAGGTTTTGCGTTCGCCGCTATCACCCACTTTAATTCTTTCTGGGATGTTAGTTGTTTTGGCAACCGTACCCTGCCCGGTTGTACCTGGATCGAGGGCAGTTTCATTAGGCATTAAAAACGCAACTTTTGTGATTTTCGCTTGTCCAACCATTCCCACCTCAGTCCTTTCGGGGATGCTAGTCGTTTTGGCAACCGATGCCTTGCCCGACTGTCCCAGAGTGGTGTAGTTTCATTAGGCTCTGAACGCAACTTTAGGTTTGCGACGGCCAACTTTACTCAATAGGTTTCTCGCGCTTTGCCTCATGTACGGGTTTCCCCATACCTTCCCATGTAGCGTCACGGTGCTGCGCTGCCGTGTATACCCAGACTTTTTGATTCGTTACGCACCTTTCTTATTGATTCTATCCTTCCGCTGGCAATTTGTTTGCGGCTCTTTACTCCTGGGGAGGTGGTCCTCTTTTCCAATTTGGATGCACCTCTCATCTCTTCGTATGCAGCCTTTCCCATCGGACGGGAAGCTGCTACTTGTAGTAAGACCATTGTGGGCACCTGTACCGTCGCATTTACCGTACCTAGGAACTGCTCTGACACGGAGCTTGACTCGTGCACCGAGTTTTCGCTTCCTGTCTCGGCTTTGGGATGCACCTCTCATTCCTTTAATTCGGTCATTTACTCCAGAGTTGGCATTTGATCTCGGTCGCTCGTACGCTGCTGTCTCGTACTTTTTCAACTTGGGCAATTTTAAGCGGACATCGGCCTTACGTGCATTATAAGTGCATTATTTAGGGATTTTCGGCCCCTACATTATTTTTCCGTCCTCTACTACCACTACCTGTAGTTCTCCCCGATCCCTGCCCCCCCTTAGCCAGACCGGAACCTAAGTCTGTTTCCAGGGTCACCGCGTGGATGTAGGGGGCATGGTCTTGATTAGCGAGCCCCTTTGCTAACCCTGGCACATGTTGCCGCCATGAGCCTTTGACCCCGACGACTAGTTTAAGGGTCTAATGACGAATAATTTACTTCATTGCATCGGGTTTTACAATTGATGACTCTGACTCTTTCCGCGGAAATGGCAGGCAAACTGCTGCTTTATCTGTCACTATCATTTAAATCTTTTGTGTCAAATCTTTATTTGCATTATCTGTTAGTTTTGTTGCATTATCTGTTAGTTTTGTTGCATTATCTGTTAGTTTTGTTGCATTATCTGTTAGTTTTGTTGCATTATCTGTTAGTTTTGTTGCATTATCTGTTAGTTTTGTTGCATTATCTGTTAGTTTTGTTGCATTATCTGTTAGTTTTGTTGCATTATCTGTTAGTTTTGTTGCATTATCTGTTAGTTTGTTGACATTTTGACATTTTCAGATGGGTATGTTTGTGTGTATGTGTGTTTGGTGCTTAAGTTCTTTCTACTTTCTGATTATCCTTTGACCGGACAAAATGCATTTAAAGATACACATTGCATGACTACAATCGAGTGTGACTGGACAATCACTTCCACCCACAGAAAAGTGGAAGTCATAAACATACCTGGAGACGAAGTTTTCTTGAGGAACTGAAGGGCGCTGGAACAGTCAGAGATCGGAAAAAGTGGTAAACAATTGTTGAGGTCCTATGCTCCACGAGAAGCGGAGAGGAATGAGTCAAGTAAATACCATTACTTCAACCGTTTTCAACATCTTTAAAAAATCATTTGGTAGCTCGCTGCGCTACAGGTAGTTCGTGCACAGCTCCTGGTATCTTACTATATGTGTGAAAAGAAAGCGTTCAAAGCACATGGTTTTCATGAAGTGCAATGATGATGATTCTGTCAATCAATCATTCAATTAATCTGACTACAGCTATCACTGCTACAATTAAGATTGTGATTGCCAGCAGAAAATGTCCCGTCATCATTATCCTACAGTAACTACAGTTTTTCTTTCAACGATATGAGATTTAAATTAGCGAGAGCAGGAACTGCTGTAGCTGCAGGATGTCAACATTTTTGACATGAGAAAAGGTTGAGCAATTTCTGTTGCATTTTTATATGATCCGAGGGGACTCTTTTTCTCTTTATTTATTCTTTTACCAGCGGCAGTTTGAGATATCTTGATGATCTCATGACTAGAATTTATGGTTAATATTGATGTGATAATACACTTGTTGCAAAGTTAACTGTGAGAAGATAATATCTATCTCTGGTTGCAATAGTTAACTATGATAAGATAATCCCTCTACCTGGTAGCAAAAGTTAACTATGAGAAGATAATCTCTCTCTGTCTGGTTGCAATAGTAAACTATGAGAAGATAATCTCTCTCTCTCTCTGGTTGCAATAGTAAACTATGAGAAGATAATCTCTCTCTCTCTGGTTGCAATAGTAAACTATGAGAAGATAATCTCTCCCTCTCTCTCTGGTTGCAATAGTAAACTATGAGAAGATAATCTCTCTCTCTCTCTCTGGTTGCAATAGTAAACTTTGAGAAGATAATCTCTCTCTGGTTGCAATAGTAAACTTTGAGAAGATAATCTCTCTCTGGTTGCAATAGTAAACTTTGAGAAGATAATCTCTCTCTCTTTTCTGGTTGCAATAGTAAACTTTGAAGATAATCTCTCTCTCTCTCCTGGTTGCAATAGTAAACTGAGAAGATAATCTTTCTCTGTCTGGTTGCAATAGTAAACTATGAGAAGATAATCTCTCTCTCTGTCTGGTTGCAATAGTAAACTATGAGAAGATAATCTCTCTCTGTCTGGTTGCAATAGTAAACTATGAGAAGATAATCTCTCTCTCTCTCTCTGGTTGCAATAGTAAACTATGAGAAGATAATCTCTCTCTCTCTCTCTGGTTGCAATAGTAAACTTTGAGAAGATAATCTCTCTCTGGTTGCAATAGTAAACTTTGAGAAGATAATCTCTCTCTGGTTGCAATAGTAAACTTTGAGAAGATAATCTCTCTCTGGTTGCAATAGTAAACTTTGAGAAGATAATCTCTCTCTCTCTCTCTGGTTGGAATAGTAAACTTTGAGAAGATAATCTCTCTCTCTCTCTCTGGTTGCAATAGTAAACTATGAGAAGATAATCTCTCTCTCTGTCTGGTTGCAATAGTAAACTATGAGAAGATAATCTCTCTCTGTCTGGTTGCAATAGTAAACTATGAGAAGATAATCTCTCTCTGTCTGGTTGCAATAGTAAACTATGAGAAGATAATCTCTCTCTCTCTGGTTGCAATAGTAAACTATGAGAAGATAATCTCTCTCTCTCTCTCTGGTTGCAATAGTAAACTTTGAGAAGATAATCTCTCTCTGGTTGCAATAGTAAACTTTGAGAAGATAATCTCTCTCTGGTTGCAATAGTAAACTTTGAGAAGATAATCTCTCTCTGGTTGCAATAGTAAACTTTGAGAAGATAATCTCTCTCTCTCTCTCTGGTTGTAATAGTAAACTATGAGAAGATAATCTTTCTCTGGTTGCAATAGTAAACTATGAGAAGATAATCTCTCTGTCTGGTTGCAATAGTAAACTATGAGAAGATAATCTCTCTCTGGTTGCAATAGTAAACTATGAGAAGATAATCTCTCTCTGGTTGCAATAGTAAACTATGAGAAGATAATCTCTCTCTCTGGTTGCAATAGTAAACTATGAGAAGATAATCTCTCTCTCTGGTTGTAATAGTAAACTATGAGAAGATAATCTCTCTCTGGTTGCAATAGTAAACTATGAGAAGATACTCTCTCTCTGGTTGCAATAGGTAAACATGAGAAGATAATCTCTCTCTGGTTGCAATAGTAAACTATGAGAAGATAATCTCTCCTTTTGCAATATAAACTAAAAGATAATCTTCTCTTGGGTAATAGTAAACTTGAAAGATAATCTTCTTCTGAGCCAGTCATTAGGTACGTAGAGATGAATCGGCTCCAGGTTTTGCCCTTACCAATGCTGAGTAATTTACGTCAATATGCATTATGGCCAACTTGATAATCTCTCTCTGGTTTTGTGAATATGGTATTATGCCTTCTCCTGTGTTACTTGAGAATATTCTTTTACCTTTGCAATAGTACTATCGAGAAACACTCGGTCTGGGTGGACATAATCTATGAAGAGTCAGTCTTCATGGTCATCAAGAACATGAAGATAATGCTCTCCTCTTCATTCCCAATATAACTTCTGGGAGAAGTATTCGTCTGGTCCAGTTGTACTTGGAAAAGTAATTTCTTAGGTTGAATAGAACTTATGGATATCGTTCCAACCATTCCACGTAACTTTGAGGATGATTCTCTTGGCAATTGACTTGGACTGTCCCAGATAATCCTCAGTTTCATAGGCATGAACGACTTGGATTGAGCTTTTCTCAAAGGTTTCTCCGTTAGCTCATGTAGGAGTAATCCTACCTTCATGTAGTAAAGCTTGAGAGTATATCTCTCTTTTGATTCTTACTACCTATGTTATGATTTTTCCCTTCCCTGGAATTAGTATCGGCTCTGAATAACTCTGTCTGGTTCCTCTATAATGATACCTCTAATCTTTCTTCTGCCTGTTATCGGATAGGAAGCTTACTTGAGATAACCTTTGGCACTTACCAGTCGCATTTACTTACTAGAACTCTCTCTCGGTTGATAGTAACATGAAGATATCCTTCTGTCTGGTTTGGATACTCTACCTTGAATGAATTCTCTCAGTTGCAGATGAATTTATCTTGAGATAACTCTCTCTGTCGTTACTTTTAACTTGGAATTAAGATCATCGGCTTGCAATGTAAACTATAGAGATAATTTGCTTGTTGCCTAATATTTTCCTGAGATAATCTCTACCTTAGTTCTCCAATACCTGCCCCCACCATCTTGCCTAGTCGGAACCTAACTAGTTTCAGAGGTCACCTGATGTGGCTGGCTTGAATATAAACTGAGAGACTTTGCTTAACCGGTCAATGTTGCATGAGAGTTACCTCACCTGTTACGTCAATAAATAAACTTCAGAAGGTATTTCTCTTGTTGCATGTAACTACTCGAGAAATGCCAAACTGCTGTTATCTTCACTATCATTTAAATCTTTTGAAAAATCTCTTTTGCAATTATAGTTTTGTTGATTATCTTTAGTTTCAATAGTAATTGATAGTGAATTATCTTTAGTTTTTGCATTATCTATTTGTGAAAATCTCTTCTTTTGTTGCAATTATCTGTTAGTTTGTTGATTATCTTTATTTTGACTTTGACATATTAGATGGAAGTTATGTTCTTTTGTCTGGTTGCAATGTTAACTTTATAATATCTCTCTGAAGATTGCATTAGATACATTGCATGAATCTACTCGGTTGCAATAGACAACTTGACACAGATAATCTGGGTCAATATAGACTTGAGAGAAATTCTTTGAGGAACTAAAGGCGTGGAACAGAGAGATCGTTACTGTGGAGTAGTCAATAACCATTACTTCAACGTTTAATCCATCTTTAAATTTAGTGCAAACTGGAAGATAAGTTCTCTCTGTGCTGCGTATTTAACATATGTGAAGAATTCGTTCTATGCCAATGGTAACATGAAGAAGATAATCTCTCTTGTCAATCAATCAATTCATTAACGATAATCTTCTCTGCTACAATTAATTGTATTGAAGAAAATCTCTCTCTCATTATCCTACAGTAACTACAGATTTTCTTCTCAGGTGCAATAGTTAAAACTGAAGAAGTAACTCTTCTGTAGTTGCAATGTAAACTTGACGAAGAAATCTGTCTGTTGCATTTTATATGATGTAATCTCTCTTTGTTTATTATTCTAACGAGCAGTTTAATATCTTGTGATCTCATGTAAATTTATAGATTAATATTGTCTGTTGCAATATAAACTATGAAAGATAACTCTCTAGGTAATATATCTCGTTATAGAAAGATAATAATCCCTCTCCTGGTGCAAATATTAACTATGAGAAATAATCTCTCTCTGTTGTAATAGTAAACTATGAAGAAGTAATCTCTCTCGTCTGGTTCTAATGTAAACTATGAGAAGATAATCTCTCTCTGTTGCAATAGTAAACTATGAAGATAATCTTTCTCTGGTTGCAATAGTAAACTATAGAAGAAATTCTCTCTGGTTGTAATAGTAAACTATGAAAGATAATCTCTCTCTCTCTGCTAGTATATGAAATAAATCTCTCTGTGAGAAATATCTCTGAATTATGAACATTACATCATCATTGTCAAATAGTTTGTCCTGAGCAGAACTTTGCCACCCCAACAGTCCTCCTGAATTTATCTCTCTCATAGGCCAGATGTCCTGCAGCCGTCATGTTCAAACCATCAGTTGCATCTTGCATCCATCTTTCCTGGCTTCCTCTTCTTCTTTTGCCGGTATGCCTCCTTCCATGATAGTCTTCTCCAGCCCTTCATGTCTTTTTATATGTCCAAATTACCTGAATGTTCTCTTTCTTATTGTAGCATCAGCCAATTTTCTCTGATTTTGACTTCTTTCTGGATAGATATATTTGTTCTCTTCTCTGTCCATGATGTTCGAAGGGCTCTTCTGTAACACTTATATTCGAAAGCACATTTATGTTTTAACTACATTTGAAATAAAAAAAATAATTTCTAACATCAGGAAGAGAACATTGCACAAACTACAACTACTAACAACAGGAAGAGAATGTTGCACAAACTACAACTACTAACAACAGGAAGAGAATGTTGCACAAACTACAACTACTAACAACAGGAAGAGAATGTTGCACAAACTACAACTACTAACATCAGGAAGAGAACATTGCACAAACTACAACTACTAACATCAGGAAGAGAATGTTGCACAAACTACAACTACTAACTACAGGATGAGAATGTTGCACAAACTACAACTACTAACTACAGGAAGAGAATGTTGCACAAATTACAACTACTAACTACAGGAAGAGAATGTTGCACAAACTACAACTACTAACAACAGGAAGAGAATGTTGCACAAACTACAACTACTAACAACAGGAAGAGAATGTTGCACAAACTACAACTACTAACATCAGGAAGAGAATGTTGCACAAACTACAACTACTAACTACAGGATGAGAATGTTGCACAAACTACAACTACTAACTACAGGAAGAGAATGTTGCACAAATTCCTTCCAGATGGTGTCTCCAGCTCTTCATGTCTTATATGCCAAATAGAATGTTCTCATACTCAACTTTAGCATCAGAATAGATTTGAGTTCTCTCGGAAGAATATTTGTTCCTTCCCACTATCGCAAGATGTTGCGAAGAGCTCACTCTTTAAAACATATGTGCACAAGCACAATATTCTAACAACAGGAAAGAAATTGACAATACTACAAATACTAACACAGGAAGAGAATGTTGCACAAACTACAACTACTAACACAGGAAGAGAATGTTGCACAAGCTACAACTACTAACAACAGGAAGAGAATGTTGCACAAACTACAACTACTAACAACAGGAAGAGAATGTTGCACAAACTACAACTACTAACAACAGGAAGAGAATGTTGCACAAACTACAACTACTAACAACAGGAAGAGAATGTTGCACAAACTACAACTACTAACAACAGGAGAAATTTGCACAACTCACTACTAACAATGCAGGAAGAATGTTGACAAGCTACAACAAACATCAGGAAGAGAATGACGAAAGCAAGACTACAACATAGAAGAGAATGTGTATAGCAAACTCTAACTCAGAAGAATGTTGCAAAAACTACAATCTACTAAGCCGGAGAAAGTTGCAAGACAAAAACTAGAACATGACAGGGAACAGTTGACCATGACTACAACTACTAACAAGGAAAATGTTCTAAAACTAGAACACTAACATGAAAGAGAAGTGAAAATGCACTACTAACAGTTGAAGTATGTTGCAGTGGCTCTGAGCTTAGTACAGGAAGGAGTTCCACTCAACTAACACAGAAGGTACTTGTTCAAACTTCGACAGGGACAGTTGAATGCAACATACTCAGGAGAGAATGTTGCAATCAGCTACTAACAAGAATACTTTCTATAGTCATTAAAGTACATCTATCTACAAAGAACATCACTTAAAGATAAGAGCTCATAGATGGTCTAAGATGGTATCAGAATCACTGCAAGGCAAAATAATTGCCCGTTCCTAGAAAGCCAAGAAAACACGAAACCTGACACTGGCAAAGTTGTCCAGTGTGAACAATTCCAGAAAGTTAACATGAAGATAACGCAAAAAAACGAACATACACCAGCATAAATGCATGGGCGTCGGAGCTATATGTAGCACACACAACACTGTTCACTCCCATTTGGATTGCAATTCGTGAGCGCGAATTTCAATCATCAACAATATATCCGCTATTACTCACTCACAATATATACTCATACAATTAGTTCTAGTTCGTACGTAACCGCTGTCACCCAATTTTCTTTAATAAACACACAAAGCTAACATTGAAATGTATTCCATGTAACAATTCAGATAGACTGTCAGCGTTGCCACAACCTAACCTAATGCTAGGCTCGCAATGAAACCGAACTTTATCACGATGCAATCTGTGGGAACATCATCAGCAAATCAGCTTTCTGTCAGAATAATCAACGGTCACTGAGCTTTGATGCCACCCGCTTCCGCCATTGTTGTACCAAAAGATGTTCATCAAAATATATATTAATATTAAGTACGACTTGAACTACTAGTAGCTCGCAAAAATGACATACGACCCAATGATTACAGCGTCTGTTCAGGAATCAAAAGTAATTGAATGGTTCAATCCGCCAGTTGGAGACTTCATATAAATTATAAAATTCGACTTTATGTGTTCACAAATATTTTCTGTACAATATTGAGAGCTCATTGAAGAGTAAGGAACAATTTTGGTTAGATCTTAGGTAAAACTACTAATGACTTAGTGTTAGATCCATATTTTGTCATTGAATTGGTTAAACGATGGTGATGGGTTAACGTATAGGTACCGATCTTGACTTCCCAGTGTTGTTCTAGGTACCGTCTACTTGAGCCTTTCTGGTACAATGATGGGCTTCCGACGCCCACTGTGAAATCGAACCCGAACTAAGCGCATAAGAAACGAGTTCACTAACAACTATGGTAATCAAGAGATGCTGTGAAAGTGCTCTAGTTATGTCGTTGTAGCAAAGCTAAATATGTTTATCATAATAGAACAATGTTTCTCATTTAATTGCAGGGACAACTATTCCTAAACATGATCGATTTTGAAAAGATTTCTGACAGTTTAGCCGCGTTAGCTTGTCAGTCAGCGCACTCGCAATGTAGACTCGTGGTTCTTGGATCAAAGTCCTTAGTTGGAGTGGGAATTTTTTCCACTGCAAAGTTTCTCAGTTCGATCCAGCATCAGTTGGGCACACACAAATTACACCACATTATCGTGATATTGACGACATCAGTCATCGTGTACTGTGGATCAAAGAAATATACCGGCCTGAACATTGTATTACCCAGTATACCCCATAGTATGAAAACGGACTCCCTACCCTTGTTTTGTTCAACTCTCGGACAGCTCAAATAGTGGCCGCTTGTGGAGAACACTGGAAGAATATGGAATACTAAACAACATCATTTTAATTATCAAAGGCATTTATACTAATTTGGCATGCAGCATTGGGTATATCAACAAGATACTTGTGATGAAATGAGGATTACAACAGGGACATCCATTATCATTCATTCTTTTTCTAATGATCATAGACTGGGTAATGTGCCAAACAATATAGGAAACTCCCAAAGGAATATGACGGATATTGTTCTCAGCGCTGGATGATTTGTATTACATAGAGGCACTAGAGGATCTGTATTACGCAGAGGCGCTGGATGATCTGTATCTAACTGTAGAGGCTCTGGAGGATCTGTATTACGTAGAGGCGCTGGAGGATCTGTATTACGTAGAGGCGCTGGAGGATCTGTATTACGTAGAGGCGCTGGAGGATCTGTATTACGTAGAGGCGCTGGAGGATCTGTATTACGTAGAGGCGCTGGATGATCTGTATTACGTAGAGGCGCTGGAGGATCTGTATTACGTAGAGGCGCTGGAGGATCTGTATTACGTAGAGGCGCTGGAGGATCTGTATTACGTAGAGGCGCTGGATGATCTGTATTACGCAGAGACGCTGGATGATCTGTATTACGTAGATGCGCTGGATGATCTGTATTACGCAGAGACGCTGGAGGATCTGTATTACGTAGAGGCGCTGGATGATCTGTATTACGCAGAGACGCTGGAGGATCTGTATTACATAAAGAAATAACATTGTTATCATGAGATCTCTGTAGCGTAGAGGTTACGTGCTTGCTTCTTGTTTCAAAGGAACTCGGTTCGCTTCCTCGTGAAGGCATCGGTATAGTTTCCCAGAGATCCCTGATCTGAATGTATGTGAGATCGATTTCTAGTCCTATCGGAAACGGACGATAAAAATAAATACCGTGTTTAATTTGAGTTCGTAAAAGAACCATGGTAGTTGAAAATCGAGATGAACATCATGGAAAACCGCTGTTCCGGTCAAGGGTTATTACAAAGTTTGATTTTTCCAAACAAATGTATGTATTAAAGGATTCACAAGTTTTCCGCATTCTTCTCCACAGACATGTCGTTGGAGCAACTTGTCAAATGTTTTGTCTGTATCCAACATGAAACGATAATTATGTAAATACAAACATCGACAAACTTATAGTAAGATAATTTTCATTACTCATCATCATCAGGTGCCGTGCCGGCTGGCTTAGGCGATCATGGATCTCAACAAATCTCTGTCTTTGGTGTTTGCTATCAACTCAGATGTTGACGCTCTACCTTGCCATGAAGTCAGGCTATCCAAAATTTTCTCTCTGTCTTCCACTAGTTTTCGCCTACCCTCGATTTTATCGGTTGTCACAATGTGATCTAAACCTCCTCTCCTCAGCAAATGTCCGAAAAATGATAACTGCCTCTTTCTTATATTGATGATACTCTGTCTCTGTGTCTTGACCTCATTCAACACCTCAACATTATTGATTTTAGCAGTCCATAGGATTCTCATCATTCTTCTGTAAAACCACATCTCTGTGGCCCGCAGAGATTGACCGATCTATGTGTTCATTGTCCATGACTCGCATCCGTATGTCAGTATTAATTCTATGTAGCACTGAATAACTCACTACTAAACAAGTTTTAAAGGAGAATTTCTTTTGGAAAGTATTTCACTGAGCAATATGAAAACTAGGAGTGGAGAGAAAACTGGTAATGAAATAATTGTCAACGAAACAATAGAGGTTAGCAAACAGAACAAATATTGTGCTGGCATTAAGCCGGGGAAAATGTTGCGAAATAACTGTGGTGAAACGAAATAATATTTGTATAAAGGAAAGCATGAAGGATTAAACGGAGGCATCAAAAACATGCTGCTGCTGCTTCTATGACAACAGATGTGTCATTGCCTGTTGTTGTAGTAAACAATGTCGAAAAGAGTTTGTGATGTATGATGGAGAAAGATTATTTTCTTTTCATACACTTCAACAAGCACATTTGTTTGCTGGGAAAGTATTCAAACCTCGATTTTATGGAGACATAATCTCATCTCAAGACTGCCATTTTTTTTTAGAATATACCAGGATGTTTGGCCATTGACAATTTGTGCCGCCATGGCGTAAACTATTCTTGTGTCGTAGTCTCCAGCAAAACCATAAACCGTAGCATAATCATCAAAATGGTTGATAAGCCGGGACATGAGGTCAAACGACAATCAAATTAGCCACTCATCAAAATTAGAAATTGTGACAAAAATCAGTAAAGAAATAGAAGAGATCCAACTCACTGTGCCGGGACAAAGTTGTGTCTAGTGTTGGAAGTGATATCTAGTGTTGGAAGTGATATCTAGTGTTGGAAGTGATATCTAGTGTTGGAAGTGATATCTAGTGTTGGAAGTGGTATCTAGTGTTGGAAGTGATATCTAGTGTTGCAAGTAGTATCTAGTGTTGGTAGTAGTATCTAGTGTTGGAAGTGATATCTAGTGTTGGAAGTGGTATATAGTGTTGGAAGTGATATCTAGTGTTGAAAGTGATATCTAGTGTTGGAAGTGATATCTAGTGTTGGAAGTGATATCTAGTGTTGGAAGTGGTATCTAGTGGTGGAAGTGATATCTAGTGTTGGAAGTGATATCTAGTGTTGGAAGTGGTATCTAGTGTTGGAAGTGATATCTAGTGTTGGAAGTGATATCTAGTGTTGGAAGTGGTATCTAGTGTTGGAAGTGATATCTAGTGTTGGAAGTGGTATCTAGTGTTGCAAGTGGTATCTAGTGTTGGTAGTAGTATCTAGTGTTGGAAGTGATATCTAGTGTTGGAAGTGATATCTAGTGTTGGAAGTGGTGTCTAGTGTTGGAAGTGGTATCTAGTGTTGGAAGTGATATCTAGTGTTGGTAGTAGTATCTAGTGTTGGAAGTGATATCTAGTGTTGGAAGTGATTAGTGTTGGAAGTGGTATCTAGTGTTGGAAGTGATATCTAGTGTTGGAAGTGATATCTAGTGTTGGAAGTGATATCTAGTGTTGAAAGTGGTATCTAGTGTTGGAAGTGATATCTAGTGTTGGAAGTGATATCTAGTGTTGAAAGTGGTATCTAGTGTTGGAAGTGATATCTAGTGTTGGAAGTGATATCTAGTGTTGGAAGTGATATCTAGTGTTGGAAGTCATGGCATCGGCGTCTCGTGCATAAATATTTATATATTTTCATCGGCGTGTCGTTCATATATGCATGATATATATTTTCAGCTCAGGATTAGTAAAGTCCAACAAGCCGTTATTATCATGCACACAGTGTGGAAATCACCTGCCATCTCCACTAAAACAAAGTTCAGGATATTCTGCTCAAATGTGAAATCTGTGTTGCTGTATGACTCGGAAACATGGTCACCAAGTTAAATAACAAATAAGTTTCAGATCTTTGTTAACAGTTGTCTTCAACTTATTGTCAAACTGAGATGTTATGACAGATCTGCAAACACAGACTGATGGAACGTTGAGGTTCATTTACTGAATACAACGTCATATTCTAGAAACTAACATGTTTTGGTAGCATCAAACGTAACTGCGGTCTGGAGTAAACAGCATTGGAGGTCATGGTTTCAGGCAGACGAGGCATGGAACAACTAAAACAATAGTGGCAACATACCATTAAAGTAACATTGAACATTTCATTGAATAAGTGGGAACCTTGCTACAGACCGAAATGTTTTCTTGCTGGCGTTGATGAGAGAGACGTTCTGTAAGAAACACGCTACATGCTGATGTCATTATATCAATTACTCTTTCTCCTATTTTATTTTCTACTCCATCCGACAGTTAGTGTATACTACAAGTTGACTAGAAAAGCTCTCTGATGGACAGCAAGTGGGAATAAGAAAGCCTGTACGTCCAAAGAAAACATTGAGAAGAACTGGAGAAAAAGAGTTGAAAGGTTATGTCTTGAAATAGGAAACAATTGGTAGAAAGACGACAGAACGGCAGCAATTAGAGATCTCTTGTGGACGCCTTCTGTGTCAACGGTTACACAAAGAGAAGATAGATAGATAGATAGACAGACAGACAGACAGACAGACAGACAGACAGACGACAGACAGACAGACAGACAGACAGACAGACAGACAGACAGACAGACAGGACCGACCGACCGACGACCGACGACCGACGACAGACAGACAGACAGACAACGACAGACAGACAGACAGACAGACAGACAGACAGACAGACAGACAGACAGACAGACAGACAGACGCAGACAGACAGACAGACAGACAGACAGACAGACAGACAGACAGACAGACAGACAGACAGACAGACAGACAGACAGACGACAGACAGACAGACAGACAGACAGACGACAGACAGACAGACAGACAGACAGACAGACAGACAGACAGACAGACAGACAGACAGACAGACAG
The DNA here is from genome assembly GCA_020796225.1 of Arion vulgaris. NCBI lineage: Eukaryota > Metazoa > Mollusca > Gastropoda > Stylommatophora > Arionidae > Arion > Arion vulgaris. Next base: position 5,106,971 of record CM036754.1, read on the forward strand.
ACAGACAGACAGACAGACAGACAGACAGACAGACAGACAGACAGACAGACAGACAGACAGACAGATAGATAGATAGATAGATAGATAGATAGATATAGATAGATCGATCGATCGATCGATCGATAGATAGATAGATAGATAGATAGATAGATAGATAGATAGATAGATAGATAGATAGATAGATAGATAGATAGATAGATAGATAGATAGATAGATAGATAGATAGATAGATAGATAGATAGATAGATAGATAGATAGATAGATAGATAGATAGATAGATAGATAGATAGATAGATAGATAGATAGATAGATAGATAGATAGATAGATAGATAGATAGATAGATAGATAGATAGATAGATAGATAGATAGATAGATAGATAGATCGATAGATCGATAGATCTCATAGTCAAAGTTTCTCTTACATTATACGTTCTCTACTTATCTGTCTTCATTAGTTCTCATCTATTTTTCTCCCGCTTGAATTCATCATTTCTGCTATCGTCACATTTCATCTCTCGTTCTGCTAACCTTTCTTTTCGAATTTAATCCTGATTACGAACAGTCTTTGCTGTTTTCTGTTGGCGTTTCTCTCTCTCTTCTCTCTTTTCCACTCCAACAGCTCTGTATCTCTCTCGATCTTCTTTCTGATAAATCTTTAATTCTACGTATTGGTTCTTTATCCATTCTTTCTTGATGCACTTTGTATATCTCATCTTTCTCTCCATATCCCCTCGTTTACTATCTAACTTATCTTTCTCTCTTTCACTCTATATTTCCTCTTTCTCTCTCAGTGAATTATTTCTATCTCTTCTCTCTCTTTCTCTCATTTGTTCTCTCTTTTGCTCTCTCTCTGTGTCTCCCTTTCTCTGCTTCTGTTTTCCCTCTTTTACCTTCTATCCAATATTGTTTCCCTCTATTCTTCATGATTTTATATCTCCATGCCATCTCTCTCTCACTCTGTGACTCACTCACGCTAGATACATCATATCAGTGGGCGTGGTGTAAGAGTAGGCGTATACTATCTACCATTAACACACCTTATTTATTATTCATTGAAAACTCGACGTGTCAACTAGTCTGACAAAAAATTGTCTCTCCCCTGCACACCTAAACTCTTACAGTGCATACACATTGATGTCTATTGTCTAGTCACTTGTCCCTTTACCCACATCTACTCACACATTAGCCGGGTACAACATCAGTACTAGACTTCATCAAGAAACAACAAATTAAATGGTTCGGTCACGTAAGCAGATTACCATCAGACAGTGCACCCCAAAGAGCAATGCTGTTCCGATACAATGGGTACAAAGCAAAAGGCCGGCCACGCAAAGATGGACCTCAGAGATAACAGAGGCGACGAAAGAGACTATCTACGAAGCGCATACTAGGGCCCGTTTTAGAAATCTCTTCCTGACCTGACGCTGTGAGGCATACAGGATTCGAGAAAGAAAGAAAAGACTCACACATTGATGTACTATCTAGCCACTTGTCCCTTTACCCACATCTGAACTCGCACATTGATGTATTGTCAACATTATTATATCTTTAATTATCTCCATAATCATCGTTGTCATCCAAAACATCCTCAATATCAGTCTGTATCTGCTCCACAGCCAAACACATACACACACACACATTAATACACAGCCAAACACATACAAACACACACATTAATACACAGTAAAACACACATTAATCGCCCGAGTGGTTACCGGGCCCAAATTTGGGGTGTAAAGAATAGAACCACTGTTACCTGCCATGCATGTCGTAAGAGGCGTCTAAGGAGGTTTGGTTGAAATCGGATGCACGTGTCCTAAACTTGTAGAAATCTGTGCGTTTAGGGGCCTACCAAACCAATGTGCAACGTATACACGTTCTTGGCAAAGATCAAACATATCACAAAGAGTGATTAAAATTGGCCGTAAAGAACGAACGCAAAGAAGAAGACACACATTAATACACAGCCAAACACAAACATTAATACACAGCAAAGACATCCAAATACAAACATTAATACACAGCCAAACACATACAAACACACATTAATACACAGATAAAAACACACACATTAATACACAGACAAACATGTACACTCAGACACAACTAAACATACGATCAAACACACATGTATATGCAATCAAACACACACAACCACATTCATGCCCAACTAAACACACATACATGCAACCAAATACACATAGATAGACATACACACACATACAATACAAACGCACACGTGCGTGCACACACCTAAAACACTTCCTTGTTTATCATTTTACACAACCTCCACTTCCATCCTCCCTCCTCCCCAGCATGTTACAACAGCACGACCTTTTGGTATTTAGTCACCATGATTTCCGACCATTAACCGCATACATATTTAATACAATCCTGAGCTTACAATAACATCTATGAGGCAACACTCGCAAGTTGATATTTCAAGTGATATTTCAATAGAACAATCGCTGACATTTGTTTCAGTCATTTTGTGTCGTCAACATCAGAATTGAAACATCAAATACCATCAAACCATCACTGTTTATTAATAGAAAGTATGTTGTTTTTAAATTAACGCTCAGCATCAAATAGCTTGTCCTCGGCAGGATTTTACACCATATCGGAATTTTTCTCTCTTATAGACCACTGCGGTGGTCAGGTTCAAATGCTTCACTCTTTGTGATATGTTTGATCTTTGCCAAGAATGTGAATACGTTGCACATTGGTTTGGTAGGTCCCTAAATGCATAGACTTGTCGGTAACCACTCGGGCAGTTCAAATCCTGAATCCATCTTCTCCGTTGTCTTTCTCTTCTCATCTTTTCCTGGAGGCCTCTCTTATAATGGTCTTTTCCAACCCTTTGTGTCTTTTTATATGTCAAAAATACTTGAATGTTCTCATTCTTATTTGTAGAATCATCCAGTTTTCTCTGATTTTGAGTTCATTTGAGTATATATATATATGTTCTCTGTCTATTATATTATATACGATAACTCTTCTGTAGCAGTTCTAATATAAACACAAGTTTTCCTGCCTTGTTAAATGTTTATGTTTACATGAGAACTAAGGAGTTTTTGCAGAACTCAGGAAGCAGGAAGCAACGAATACGATCAACAAATAAACAGGGTACAGGTATTAAGAACTTCCGAAAACAAAAGACAAACACAGGATTCGAACCATCTTCATTTACGACACCCATAAGCTCTAGTCTGTAGCCAGTCTACTAGCAATACAGCGGTTGTGTTCGTAGGACGCATATTGCTAGGCTAACGATGGGTGTCGTAAGAAATGTTGTTTCACTTTATTGTAAGGTTATTTTTGTTTTTCTTCTATTTACTTTTATTAATATTGCTCTCAATATTGCTCTCAATACTGCTCTCAATATTACTCTCAATACTGCTCTCAATATTGCTCTCAATTAGAAAAAATCAACCCATTGTCTAGTTATATGTTGGGAATAATAAAACAACCCATTGTTAGTTATATGTTGGGAATAATAAAACAACCTGTTGTTTAGTGATATGTTGGGAATAATAAAGCAACCTGTTGTTTAGTGATATGTTGGGAATAATAAAGCAACCCGTTGTCTAGTGATATGTTGGGAATAATAAAGCAACCCATTGTCTAGTTATATGTTGGGAATAATAAAGCAATCCGTTGTCGAGTTATTTGTTGGGAATAATAAAGCAATCCGTTGTCTAGTTATATGTTGGGAATAATAAAGCAATCCGTTGTCTAGTTATATGTTGGGAATAATAAAGCAACCCATTGTTTAGTTATGTGTTGGGAATAATAAAACAACCCATTGTTTAGTTATTTGTTGGGAATAATAAAACAACCCATTGTTTAGTTATTTGTTGGGAATAATAAAACAACCCATTGTTTAGTTATTTGTTGGGAATAATAAAACAACCCATTGTCGAGTTATGTGTTGGGAATAATAAAACAACCTGTTGTCGAGTTATTTGTTGGAATAATAAACAATAATTGATGACTTCCACTTCAAACGCTCCATATCGACCACTTAATAAACCATTCTTTGTCATTTGTATGTGATCTGAGTCTAAGAGCAATTGTACGTTGTGTCAGTTATGCGCCTACAAGTAGGCCAGCACATCCGATTACTGTAACGTTTTTTATTTACTAGGAAGCTTCCCTAGGATCGTACCTTAATTGCCTGTTACGACATGCTTTGTGGATGGTAGAGTCACTAGTCTTTGCTCCCCTTGTGAGCCCGCTTGTTACGACATGCTTTGTGGATGGTAGAGTCACTAGTCTTTGCTCCCCTTGTGAGCCCGCTTGTTACGACATGCTTTGTGGATGGTAGAGTCACTAGTCTTTGCTCCCCTTGTGAGACCGCTTGTTACGACATGCTTTGTGGATGGTAGAGTCACTAGTCTTTGCTCCCCTTGTGAGACCGCTTGTTACGACATGCTTTGTGGATGGTAGAGTCACTAGTCTTTGCTCCCCTTGTGAGCCCGCTTGTTACGACATGCTTTGTGGATGGTAGAGTCACTAGTCTTTGCTCCCCTTGTGAGACCGCTTGTTACGACATGCTTTGTGGCTATATTAAACATGCTTGTGGATGGTAAGTCACTTCAGTCTTTGCTCCTTGTGAGCCCGCTTGTTACGACATGCTTGGGATGGTAGAGTCATCTGAGTCTTTGCTACCTTGTGAGCCTCGCTTGTTACGACATGCTTTGTGGATGGTAGAGTCACTAGTCTTGCTCCTTGTGAGACCAGCTTGTTACGACATGCTTTGTGGATGGTAGAGTCACTAGTCTTTGCTCACCTTGTGAGCCCGCTTGTTACGACATGCTTTGTGGATGGTAGAGTCACTAGTCTTTGCTCCCCTTGTGAGCCCGCTTGTTACGACATGCTTTGTGGATGGTATAGTCACTAGTCTTTGCTCACCTTGTGAGCCCGCTTGTTACGACATGCTTTGTGGATGGCAGAGTCACTAGTCTTTGCTCACCTTGTGAGCCCACTCCTTGCGGTTTCAGTTTCAGTCGTACTTCCGGGAAGGGCCCAAGAAAAATATCAATTAAAAAACTGAACTTCAAAATAAAAAAAACGACAAACAAATGGTCAACTAGTTGCACTAAATACAAACATTACGAAAACGGAAGTGATAGCCATGAATTTCAACAAACCAGCACACATTATGAAACCAAGACGAATCAGAGGAAGACCTAGAAGACGATGGGTGCAAGATGTCATTGATGTCAAGATGTCATCTGAGAATGACTACTGCTGACGCCGATCAACTTGTACAGAACAGAGCTTTTTCAGGACAGCTGTCATGTGAGCCAAGTAACAATAGATAAGTTCTCACATTTAAGAAGTGTAGAAACAACAGATGGGAGTGCTGGCCCATCAAGAAACAACAGATGGGAGTGCTGGTCCATCAAGAAACAACAGATGGGAGTGCTGGCCCATCAAGAAACAACAGATGGGAGTACTGGCCCATCAAGAAACAACAGATGGGAGTACTGGTCAGGGTATCAAGAAAAGAATAAACAAAGTCAGAGTTGCTTTTGCCAATCTAAATTATATTTGAAAATCCTCCCAGTATAAAACAAAAACTAAGTTATAAATATATAAGAGTTGTGTACTTGTATTACTTGTTGTATAGATCTAAATGTTGGAGAAGAAGAGGAAAGGAAACATCTAGACCAGTGATACCTAACGACATGGATCTCTGTGGCGTAGAGGTTGGGTGCTCGTCTCTCGTGCCAAAGGTACCAGGTTCGCTCCTCGTGGAGTCACCTGGATATTTTCCAGAGATCCCTGATCTCAGTGTAGGTGAGGTAGAGTTCCTAGTCCTATTGGAGATGGACGATAAAACGTAGGTCCCGTGTTCAACTTGAGCACGTAAAAATACCATTGGCAGTTCATAATCGAAAAAATCAGGCTGGAAAGCCGCTGCCTATGCAAAATTCATTAGAAAATTTTAACAAAATACAATTTCTACCTAAATATTTTCACCATCTTAAAAATTACATCAGGATCCTCGCCGGTGCTACGGAGCTCGTGCACTGCAGCTGATATCTTCCTGTGTAAGAAAGCGATCAAAGCACACATTGTTACCCACCGAAGCGCAATGATCATGGTCCTATCAATCAATCAATCAATCAATCAATCGTCTTCTAGCCCAGCCAGTCTCAACATTTCTGTGTATTGACTCACTGAGAGGCATAGTTAAAAATGATGAGCCTCCATTCAGACCATTTCTTTAGTTGCTACCCCATGATCTCCATAGTCTAACTACGTGTAGTAGTCATGGCAAAATCACCACTGTCTTCCTTCACAATAGCCTCTCTGACTAGATCATTAAAAGTCCATGAGCTAATATCTGATACGGATACCGGGGGCTTTGAAACAATATTCTGCAGACAAAAACTCCACATGATCTTTTCATTCTTTGTTTTATCCAATCGTGTTTTGTCTCACAACGTCAAACCAGGATCTCGTCAAAACGAGCCTAGAAAGACTATGACCTGACATGGGAAACAAGTGGTAGAAAGGTGGCAGAACGGTACCAATGGAAATCTATTGCGGAAGCCTTATGTGTCAAACAGGATACAAAGAGAATATAGAATAAAGAAATCTCATCTTGATACTGAAGAAATTATGTTATCCATTGTAGCATGAGTTGGTACGGGCTCATTAGGCGACGGATTAAATGTGGATATAGACAGAGGCGACAGATTAGATGTGAATATAGGCAGAGGCGACGGATTCGATGTGAAAATAGACAGAGGCGACATATTAGATGTGAATATAGACAGCGAGCGACGGAAACTATTACCATGCATAACTATCATCGTCCGTTGAAAGAGACTGAGCACCTATGCAGCTGTCCAGAATGTAGTAATCAAACAAAACGCCAGTGTGTGTTGAAATAGATATATAAATATTTAACCTTCCGTTTGTCTGCCTGTATGAACATTTTACAAAAAATATTGATGGAAATATTCAATATTTAGCTTACAAAACTGATAGCCAGATGAATCTGGCTAGGCACGCTTATATTATTACAAAGTGTTATGTTTCGTTATAGCGCTTAGCCGCCAATCTGGCAAACAAAAAACAAAATGCCTCACGTTCTACTTTATGATTTTCAATAAAAACGTTCCTGCTATTGTTAAAGATACGTGGCATCATCTTCATCATCATCATCTTCATCATCATCATTATCATCATCATGATTATGTAAACCGTATTGGATATTTATCACATTTTCTTCTTCCTTTTCGTTCTCAACGTAACAGAGTACCTCATCTTATCACCTTCTCCTTCTTCTCTTCCACCTGTTACTTCTTTTTACCGCGATGAAGGAAAATCTACAAATCTGAGGTGGTCGATCAGAGCTGATCAGATCTGGAGAAAATCGTGGGGTGGCTGTGATAATACTGTCCATTGACTTCTTAATAGAAGTGTTGGTAGAAACAAGGAGAACGACTAAAATAATACCGCTTAAACTGCAAACATTCATCAACTGGTGTCTGCGCAGAATAGAGGGACTGAGATGTTTTCTCCATAAGTTCACAAATGTGGTACTTAGGGAGAAAACAAGACATATTCCAGTTAATCTTCTCTTCTTCTCTTCCTCCATTGACTTCTTTATAGAAGTGTTGCCGGGTGAAACGTAGTGATCTTGTGTGTGCTTGTTCTCTTCCACCATTGACTTCTTTATAGAAGTGTTGCCGGGGTGAAACGTAGTGATCTTGTGTGTGCTTGTTCTCTTCCACCATTGACTTCTTTATAGAAGTGTTGCCGGGGTGAAACGTAGTGATCTTGTGTGTGCTTGTTCCTCTCTTCCACCATTTACTTCTTTATAGAAGTGTTGGAGGTGAAACGTAGTGATTTTGTGTGTGCTTATTCTTCTCTTCCACCATTTACTTCTTTATAAAAGTGTTGCCGGGGTGAAACGTAGTGATCTTGTGTGTGCTTGTTCTTCTCTTCCACCATTTACTTCTTTATAGAAGTGTTGGAGGTGAAACGTAGTGATCTTGTGTGTGCTTGTTCTTCTCTTCCACCATTTACTTCTTATAGAAGTGTTGCCGGGGTGAAACGTAGTGATCTTGTGTGTGCTTGTTCTCTTCCACCATTTACTTCTTTATAGAAGTGTTGGGGTGGAACGTACTGATCTTGTGTGTGCTTTTGTTAAGGCACTTTGTAAGCTGATATTCATGTTTGTAAGGCTGTTCTTGATGCCGTCGTTCCATCTTGTGTGTGGTCTTCCTCTTGCCTTGTACTCATTATACTTTTTCTGTATGACTCTCTGTGGTAGGTGATACCAGGGCATTCTGGTCAAGTGTTCAAACCATTTAATCTGTTGTTCTTTTATGAATTGAATAATTGGTTTCACATCCAGACTCCTTCTGATTTCTTCATTTCTAATTTTGTCTCTTATTGTCACAATTGCAGCTCTTCTAAGACACCTCATCTCTGTTGTTATAATTTTCCGCTCATTAGCTGCTGTTATTGGCCATGTTTGACACTGGTAACATAGTATTGGCCAGAAAATCGTTCTTATGAGATTTGCTTTAGTTGTTAGCGGTATCTCTTTATATGACAACAGTGGTGTTACAAGAAGTTAAAAAAGACGCTGACGCTGGATAGGACACACTTTGTGAGAACCTGAAGGGAATATAAAAAGAAGGGCCCTTTCCTGTAACCCGCAGGGACAGCGAAAGAAAGAATATAAAAAGAAGGGCCATGTAACCCGCAGGGACAGCGAAAGAAAGAATATAAAAAGAAGGGCCATGTAACCCGCAGGGACAGCGAAAGAAAGGGAGACCTAGAAATACATAGAGACGAGATTTGGAGGCAGAGATGGAAAAATGTAATCAGGAAAGTGCTGCAGGAGATGGCTAGAGATATGAAGATGAGGCAAGAGTTGGTTGAGGGCCTATGTTTCAATCCTGGTTAAAAAAACAGAGAGAGGGAGAGAGAGAGAGATAGAGAAGTGTTGGGGTGGGTGGTGGGGGTTTGAGTGATCTTGTGTGCTTGTTCTAATGCCCATTGTAAGCTGTTATTCATTTTTCTTAAGGCTGTTCTTGATGACGACGATCCATCTTTTGCGTGGTCTTCCTCTTCCTCTGTACACGTTATCTAATCACTAATTTTCATATAAGTTTTTAAATTTGACATTTCCAAAGCAGCAAATTGTTGAAAGTAATCCTAACACCTAGAACTATTCCAGCAGAACTCAAAAACATGCTTAAGACTTGGTTTGAGGTAGAAAAAATGACAAAATCACAAGATCGAGTTGAGTGAGACATTTTAAAATCTCTCCGCGAGACGCTACGAGAACTAATAATAATAATATCTAAATTTTCACTCTGTGTGACTTCTCCGATAACGTTCTGTTAGTCGATACGTTGGTTTTGTTAACTTCCTGACTATATCTTAATGTTAGTAAAACCAGACAGTTAAATTAATCTGCATATTTTCTGACTATTGTAAAATATCTAAGCTGTCTGATTGCTTTCTCTTGTTTGTGATTACATTCTATATTTAGAATATGACGTGATGATATATCTTGTTACAAGACATGTAGAAGCTTGTCTGCTGATGTCTAAGACGGACAGGAAGCGTGCTGCCGGACATGAGAAAGGGATCATCTGGTTCTGCTGTCGTCTCCTATATTGTGTGTCGCACATGACATTATAGATTTAGTTCTGTAATACTGTTATGCAGTTAGTTAGTCAGTCCCCTTACAATATATTCTCTAGAATAGTTAGAACATGTCAATGAAGTTGTTGAAATGATTGCTTGTGGTTTCTCTATCTATATCACCTCTCTCCACTCTTATGGGTGGTGTCTCAATGACGAAGAGGTTAAGACGGTTGCCTGTCGTTCTGAATGTTGCGGGATCGAATCCGGACCGAGTCGATGTGCATTTTTCGAATCTCTTGGATTGTTGCATGGCTACAGAGTGGTGATTTGGAAATACTTCGAAATGTGTTTGCTATATCTCAACAGGCGACAATATGAAACCATGTAAGGAGTCAATATTCGCCTTTAGAAGAATTCTAAATACATTCTCTGATTTTCTGCTCCCAGTGGAATATAAGTACAACTTATCTCTAACATTTCTATTATTATTCTTATCTCTAACATTTCATTATTTATTCTTATCTCTAACATTTCTATTATTTATTCATTCAGCGTTTCTTATTTTATAGTACAACTTATCTCTAACATTTCTATTATTTATTCATTCAGCGTTTCTTATTATTTATTCATTCAGCGTTTCTTATTATTTATTCATTCAGCGTTTCTTATTATTTATTCATTCAGCGTTTCTTATTTTATAGTACAACTTATCTCTAACATTTCTATTATTTATTCATTCAGCGTTTCTAGTAGAACATATTGTTGATATTGTTACTAGTGAACTATGCGATATTGTACTAGTAGAATATATTGCTGATATTGTTACTAGTAGAACATATTGCTGATATTGTTACTAGTAGAATATATTGCTGATATTGTTACTAGTAGAACATATTGCTGATATTGTTTCTAGTAGAACATATTGCTGATATTGTTACTAGTAGAACATATTGCTGATATTGTTACTAGTAGAACATATTGCTGATATTGTTTCTAGTAGAATATATTGCTGATATTGTTACTAGTAGAACATATTGCTGATATTGTTACTAGTAGAACATACTGCTGATATTGTTACTAGTAGAACATATTGCTGATATTGTTACTAGTAGAACATATTCTATATTGTTACTAGTAGAACATATTGCTGATATTGTTTCTAGTAGAACATATTGCTGATATTGTTACTAGTAGAATATATTGCTGATATTGTTACTAGTAGAACATATTGCTGATATTGTTACTAGTAGAACATATTGCTGATATTGTTACTAGTAGAACATATTGCTGATATTGTTACTAGTAGAACATATTGCTGATATTGTTTCTAGTAGAACATATTGCTGATATTGTTACTAGTAGAACATATTGCTGATATTGTTACTAGTAGAACATATTGCTGATATTGTTACTAGTAGAACATATTGCTGATATTGTTACTAGTAGAACATATTGCTGATATTGTTTCTAGTAGAATATATTGCTGATATTGTTACTAGTAGAACATATTGCTGATATTGTTACTAGTAGAACATACTGCTGATATTGTTACTAGTAGAACATATTGCTGATATTGTTACTAGTAGAACATATTGCTGATATTGTTACTAGTAGAACATATTGCTGATATTGTTACTAGTAGAACATATTGCTGATATTGTTACTAGTAGAATATATTGCTGATATTGTTACTAGTAGAACATATTGCTGATATTGTTACTAGTAGAACATACTGCTGATATTGTTACTAGTAGAACATATTGCTGATATTGTTACTAGTAGAACATATTGCTGATATTGTTACTAGTAGAACATATTGCTGATATTGTTACTAGTAGAACATATTGCTGATATTGTTACTAGTAGAACATATTGCTGATATTGTTACTAGTAGAACATATTGCTGATATTGTTACTAGAACATATTGCTGATATTGTTACTAGTAGAACATATTGCTGATATTGTTACTAGTAGAACATATTGCTGATATTGTTACTAGTAGAACATATTGCTGATATTGTTACTAGTAGAACATATTGCTGATATTGTTACTAGTAGAAATATTGCTGATATTGTTACTAGTAGAACATATTGCTGATATTGTTACTAGTAGAACATATTGCTGATATTGTTACTAGTAGAACATATTGCTGATATTGTTACTAGTAGAACATATTGCTGATATTGTTACTAGTAGAACATATTGCTGATATTGTTACTAGTAGAACATATTGCTGATATTGTTACTAGTAGAACATATTGCTGATATTGTTACTAGTAGAACATATTGCTGATATTGTTACTAGTAGAACATATTGCTGATATTGTTACTAGTAGAACATATTGCTGATATTGTTTCTAGTAGAACATATTGCTGATATTGTTACTAGTAGAATATATTGCTGATATTGTTACTAGTAGAACATATTGCTGATATTGTTACTAGTAGAACATACTGCTGATATTGTTACTAGTAGAACATATTGCTGATATTGTTACTAACTTGATGTCAATATTTCATTGCAGTTTCTGAAACAAAGACCGCCCGCGTTTGTTGGGACTCTCAATGGAAGCAAAAAATTAGTAGCAACGCGACCTACAAGGCATGTCGTAAGAGGCGACTAAGGTAAGAGCATAGGAAGCTACCTAGTAAATCAAAAACGTTGCAGAAATTGGATGTGCTACCCTACTTGTTTAGAACATATTGTAACAACTGATAAAATCGAGGGTAGATGAGACAGAGGAAGACAGAGAGAGAGAAATTGTGGATAGCCTCACTTCATGGCACAGTAGAGCGTCAACATCTGAATTGATAGCAAACACCAAAGATAGAGATTTGTGGAGATCCATGATCGCCTACGACAGCCAGCACGGCACCTGATGATGATCCTACTTGTAGGCGTATAACTGGCACAATTTGCAGGAACATTCACTATGACAGAAGAAAAGGAGGACAAAGAAAGTCCTGGATGGACAACATTAAGAGCTGGTGAAATCAGGTTTTCCCCATACTCACTCTAAAAGTTATATGCTATGCACAAAAAAAATGTTTACAGATGTTTCCATGGTGACACATTTAGGAAACTAATGAGTTCAGACTTATATTATTATTATATATTATCAACATTTTTCATTCCATGATATTAAATTTACAGCAAAAATGTCCGGAGTCGCAAACAAAAACACTTCTAGCTAATTTGTATGTTGAAAGCAAACTTTGTAAAAGTATGTGCTAACATTTTCTTTGTTCTTTGGTTTTTCTTTATCGTATACATATTCAATCTGTTCTACTTGACCAGGTCATAAGCACATTTCATTGAGGTTGAGGAGAACGTCCTAATTATATGACCCCGCTAATAATATGAACATTCAAGATATAATGAACAAAGTTATTAGAATCTATATCACTGAACTCAGTATTATCCACATATGTTCTCAGTCTCTTTCGTCCTGTTGTGTCATGTATAGAGCAAAGGATATTGTTCATTGTATTCAAGAGTCCAGGTGTAGAACGTGGCTAGTGGAATGAATTCAAAACTACCGAAAGGTGTGTGGTTCAAATCTTCATTCAGTCGCTTCATAGCCTACAGTCACAAGAACTCTTAAACGAGCTTATTCGAAATTTTCGCCGGAGATAATGTGTAAGTGCTCTATACATGACACAATAGGACGAAAGAGACTGAGAACATATGTGGATAATACTGAGTTCAGTGATATAGATTCTAATAACTTTGTTCATTATATCTTGAATGTTCATATTATTAGCGGGGTCATATAATTAGGACGTTCTCCTCAACCTCAATGAAATGTGCTTATGACCTGGTCAAGTTAGAATTCCAATCAAACCAATAGTAAATCGGTATCAAATTCGGTAAGTTTCCGATATAAAACTCAAGACTCCACTGCAAGAGTTACCGAAAATCGGAACTGTGCTCGGTGTTTGAAGCAATATTCTACTGAAACGTAGCTTGTAGATTAATTCCCGCCAGCAACCAACCCGTCCCACTATGTTAATGAAATCATTGACATATGCTATGTTGGTGACATACAACCTTTTCATATCAATGAGTCATACACACTGAATCTATAAGAACAGTGTAAGTACTTATACAGCACCTGGTGACCTATTATCGTGTCAACCTGTCATGTAACTGCATCGCAAATGAAGTCAATAATAGGACGGCTTAAGAAAACCTAATAAGAATGGAACAAAAAACTATTAAACAAAGTCTGACAACTACCACTAAAGAATTCAATATACAATAAAGCAGTGTTATATAGACTACAACTAACAATCTTGTCTTCACATCACTTTACTTTCAAACAATCTTGTCTTCACATGCAACTTTTCTTTCAAACAATCTTGTCTTCACATGCAACTTTACTTTCAAACAATCTTGTCTTCACATGCAACTTTTACTTTCAAACAATCTTGTCTTCACATGCAACTTTTACTTTCAAACAATCTTGTCTTCACATGCAACTTTTACTTTCAAACAATCTTGTCTTCACATGCAACTTTTACTTTCAAACAATCTTGTCTTCACATGCTACTTTTACTTTCAAACAATCTTGTCTTCACATGCAACATTTACTTTCAAACAACATTCAATAAACAACCCCTATGCAACATTTACTTTCAAACAACATATCACATTACTTTTAAACAACTTCATATGCAACATTACTTTCAAACAACATTCAATAAACACATCAACATTACTTTCAAACAACATTCAATAAACACATACAACAGTTACTTTCAAACAACATTCAATAAACACATGCAACAGTTACTTTCAAACAACATTCAATAAACACATGCAACAGTTACTTTCAAACAACATTCAATAAACACATGCAACAGTTACTTTCAAACAACATTCAATAAACACATGCAACAGTTACTTTCAAACAACATTCAATAAACACATGTAACAGTTACTTTCAAACAGCATTCAATAAACACATACAACAGTTACTTTCAAACAGCATTCAATAAACACATACAACAGTTACTTTCAAACAGCATTCAATAAACACATACAACAGTTACTTTCAAACAACATTCAATAAACACATGTAACAGTTACTTTCAAACAGCATTCAATAAACACATGCAACAGTTACTTTCAAACAACATTCAATAAACACATACAACATTTACTTTCAAACAACATTCAATAAACACATACAACAGTTACTTTCAAACAGCATTCAATAAACACATGTAACAGTTACTTTCAAACAGCATTCAATAAACACATGCAACAGTTACTTTCAAACAGCATTCAATAAACACATACAACAGTTACTTTCAAACAGCATTCAATAAACACATACAACAGTTACTTTAAACACATTCAATAAACATATAAAGTTACTTAAACAACATTCAATAAACACATACAACATTTACTTTCAAACAACATTCAATTAACACATACAACATTTACTTTCAAACAGCATTCAATAAACACATGCAACAGTTACTTTCAAACAGCATTCAATAAACACATGCAACAGTTACTTTCAAACAGCATTCAATAAACACATACAACAGTTACTTTCAAACAGCATTCAATAAACACATACAACAGTTACTTTCAAACAGCATTCAATAAACACATACAACAGTTACTTTCAAACAGCATTCAATAAACACATACAACATTTACTTTCAAACAGCATTCAATAAACATATACAACAGTTACTTTCAAACAGCATTCAATAAACATATACAACAGTTACTTTCAAACAGCATTCAATAAACATATACAACAGTTACTTTCAAACAGCATTCAATAAACATATGACAAGTTCAATGACATGACTTTTAAACTCTTCTATTACTCACCAATTTTCTGCTTGTCATGTCGATGTCTGTACACTGTTTGTCTGGAGTGGATGCTATTTTCTACAGTTGATTGTCAGAGGAAATAATCCCATTCATTGGTCCCCAATTGCCAGTTAATGGTGGTACAGACCGTTAGTCAGAGTTCAAGTGATTTACTTAATTGTTATCCTTGAATTTGAAATCCTGTCAATATATAGACTAGCGGAACAGCAATTTCTCTGTACTCTTAACTGTGACACCTTTCAATACTGGTCAACCAGCAATGCGATGTTGCAATGGAGTAATAATGTCCAACTGTCAGTTGTGATATACAACAGTACCGTAAACAAGGCTACAGTTGCCAAACTAGGAGAATAGAAGACATAACAAAATTGATTATTTGTGAAGCCAATCTGGCAACATGGGGTTATGTGCAGTAACTCTACAGGGAATTTGTATGTCAAACTTGATTTAAACTGACAAACTATTTTTTGTTAAAATCTTGAATCTATAATAGTGAGCGTCTGTAGCTTAAGAGGTAGAGAGCTCGATCACAATCCAAGTGTACCTGGTTCAAACTCTGTGGCGGGCAAGTTTGGAACCAAATTAGTTCCTTGGATTGACAAACGATAGAAATATACCTCACCGTTCAGAAAGCAATGGCAAACTACTGAACGTATAAGTAGTGCCTAGAAAATTGACGACTCGTTTACTGGTGCTGATATTTAAGTCCTGTAAATGATATACCACAATTTTCATTCATTAATCACTCTGTAATATAACTTGAGAACATTCATCTCAAGACTACTACATTGAAACTCTATTTGCAAGAATATATCAACAAAGAAACACATCAAGCAACAAAAGCAAATACGTATGAAGTATTATTTTGTTTTGAATTATACAAATATATATTTTAAAATGTTTATTAAAAAATAAGGAATACAGAAAGATTTATTAAAATACAATGAATATCAATGAGGATTAAATTAATCTATTATATAAATTGAAGATACACTTTTAAAAAAGAACAACAACAAAATGAAGCATTATGCATACACATTGTATTACATATGTAGGAGACACAGGTGAGACATTCGTGCTGGGTAAAGCTAATATTATTCAGTGAAAGTGAGAGAGAAATTAATGACATGGTACAAACAACTGTATAGACATTTACAAGAGAAGGCATGTCAGCACTTTGTTACTGTGACATTACTGAGACGTTGCTTGAACGTTACTGCGACATTACTGAGACGTTACTGTTACATTACTGAGATATTACTGTGACATTACTGAGACGGTACCTAGACGTTACTGTGACGTTACTGAGAGATGTATTGGTCACAAAAGTATATTACATGTACTTGTATATGTACACATGATCATGGAACATCTATCTATCCGTTTATCTTGTACACAAAGACCTACACACAGAGTAATCTGTGTACAAGATATCTACACACAAACAAAGCGATGTACTGAGGTTATACAGACAGATTAATCTATTCATAAAAGTTCTACACACAGACTTGTCTCTGTACAAAAGATCTACAAACATATCTGTTTCTGTACAAGTGTTCTAAAAACATGATAATCTACGTACATAAGATCTACACACAGATTTAATCTAAATTATCCACTTCTTCTTCTTCTTCTTCCAGCGCACCATATCGACCACTTGTTAACCATTCTGTGTGATTTGTACGTGATCTAAGCATAAAAGAGATTGTATGTTATACCAGTTATGCACCTACAAGTATTCCAGCACATCCGATTTCTGTGACGCTTTTTATTTACTATGGTAGCTTCCCTAGGTCGCCTTGGTCCCATTAGTCGCCTTGTAGGTCGCAGTGGTACTATTTTTGCTTCCTTGCGGGCCCCGGCACCACATGGCCGAATTATCCACTAAAAAGGAATCGCTTTGTTCTGGTAATGATGAAAATGTATGCATTTATGCAATGAGCAATATTATTATCCCCACAGTTCTGTCCATATTATTTAGTTAAGCTCACGCTGATGGCTCAGTGCTGGCCTTTGTGTACTGGATAAACGGATAGAGTGATGGTTCATGATAATTCAATAACCATCATAACAGTACTTCAGAGGATAGTCTCCTGTTGCTCACCAAGGGTATACTATTTATCCATTAATGTCCGCTACATGTATTTATCATTGTTGCATGGAGCAGAAACTTGGACAATGAATAACTATATGGAGAGAAGAATGGAAGCTTGTGAAATGTTGTTATACAGAAGAAAAGAGTGAGTGTTATTGGAAAGAGAAGGGAATTAATAAACAAGTACTTGGGTTATGGTTATTGGTTGTTGAACTGACGTCATTGCATTCTAGGCAGACCCATAGGTGTTCAGTCTCCCTCAACAGATATCGAAGAGTATGCATACTGATTGTTCCCGTGGCTCGCTGATTAAACACACTCCTCACTCTGTTTCTCAGGCAGAGAGACTTGTACAACGGGTAACTCCAAACTGCTTAAATCACTCGATCGATTCAACATCTATTTTATTAGTGTCCTCATCAATAGGCAGTCGCGAAGAGACCGAAAGAAATCTCCCTTATCCATCTACAACTCCCCAACAATTGGTTGTTGGTGCAAGCCTGACCACTCTCTCATTGCAGCAAACACCAACATGCCCAGGACAGTAAATCCACATAAGCCGCTGGAGGTTCGACATTTCAAGAGACGACATCCACTCATACCGAAACCTGCCCTTTCGGATCTTGTGAAGCATCGAATGAGAGTCAGATACAACAACGGCCTCAGTAAACGGAGTCCAAGAGAGCCATTGGAGAGCAGCTGTAACGGCCTCAACCTCAAACAAGTACTTTAGCAACTAGGAGACACAAGAGACATGAAAAATGAGATTTAAGCTAGGCCAATGAAATATTTTAGTCACATTAAGAGATATGGCATTCTGTTGAGAAAGCATCTTAGATGTGAAGGAGGAATGTAGAAGAGCATGTGGAAGACTGAGATACAATTGGAAGAGGTACATCAGGAATTGAACATCGGATGAGTCTGGTAGAGTGTAGGATAAAGGCAAGGTATATAACCTCTGAAGTCGTAGAAGGCACGCCTGTATAACGAGGGACACTGATAATAGGGAAAGCAGTCATTCACGCAAGAATCAGGCATAAGCGTCACACCAGGCGCCCGAACTTCGACTAAATACATAGCGGGCGAACGCAAGATGAAGAAGACGGCAAAGGGTTTAAGTTGTTGAGTCATCACAGTTAATATAAGATTGAGAGACGCGTATGATTGATTGATTGATTGATTGATTGATCTACAACAGAACAGTACATGAGAAAAAAATTGAGAAATAATTGGAATCAAAACTGTTATGTATTTAATATCGATAATAGGAGAGTGGGCGTCTGTAGCATAGGCGGTTGTGAGCTCGATCACAGCCCAAGTGTACCTAGTTCAAACTCCGCTGCAAATTTGGAACCAAATTAGTTCCTTTTTAATTTTTACGAACGATATAAATAGACCTCACCGTGCAGAAAGCAATGGCAAACTACTGAACGTACAAGTGTTGCCTAGAAAATCGATGACTCGGTGAGTTCGCTCTCTCGTGGAGCTATTTGGATATTTTTCCAGAGATCCTTGATTTCAATTTAGGTCAGAACGAGTTCAAAGTCCTATCGGAAACGGACGATAAAACGTAGGTCCCGTGTTCAAAGTGCTCACGTAAAACAACCATTGGCAGTTCAAAATCGAGAAGAGCAGGCTGGAAAGCCACTGCCCATGCAAAATTCATTAGAAAAAGATTTAAAATGAAATTCCTACTAAATATCTTCACCATCTTTACATCGGGGACCCTCGCAGGTGCTACGGGGTTCATGAACTGCCGCTGAGATCTTCCTGTGTAAGAAAGAGATCGAAGCCCACATGGTTATTCACCGAAGTGCAATGATAATAGCTTTATCAATCAATGGTTCCTGCAAGACGAGTTAGTGGACGACCAAGACAACGATAATAACAGGACATCAAAGAAACATTAAACATAACGTAGGAGTAGATGGGAGAACATAACGTAGGAGTAGATGGGAGAACATAACGTAGGAGTAGATGGGAGAACATAACGTAGGAGTAGATGGGAGAACATAACGTAGGAGTAGATGGGAGAACATAACGTAGGAGTAGATGGGAGAACATAACGTAGGAGTAGATGGGAGAACATAACGTAGGAGTAGATGGGAGAACATAACGTAGGAGTAGATGGGAGAACATAACGTAGGAGGAGATGGGAGAATTACGTAGGAGTAGATGGAGACATAAGTAGGAGGAGATGGGAGAATATAATGGAGTAATGGGAGAACATAAGTAGGAGGAGATGGGAGAATATAACGTAGGAGGAGATGGGAGAACATAACGTAGGAGGAGATGGGAGAATTTACTAGAGTCCGAGAATTTGTTATGACTGATATAGTTAGAGCTATGTTATGTGAAAAAACAGTCTATATGATGATGTAAATTGGTTAATAATAATAATAATTTCTCTCGTACCGTTATACGTTACATAGGGCCTACAAGCAATTTCTCCATCCCGCTCTATCCTTAGAAACTCGCTCAATCTCCTCCATGAAACTGAGACCGATATTTCTTGCCTCTCTCAGTAAAGTTCGTTTCAGGGTCTCCCTAGGTTTGTCCTCTCTTTCTTGAATCATTTGCATCCCACTTCAATGCCTGCTTTGATATTTTTTGATCATTTCTCCTCAAGGTGTGTCCAACATATCTCCATCTTCTCTTTCTTATAACAGTTGTCACTAGTGGTTGACCAGACATTTCTCCTCAAGGTGTGTCCAACTTATCTTCATCTTCTCTTTCTTATAACAGTTGTTAATAGTAAATATGTTAGTTTTACAATTTATACAAACAATTTAGTGCAGCGTTTCGAACAAAAGGACTTTATCAAAATACTAAAAATATAAGACAATACGGGATACAAAATGACTGCGCTATATAAGATACCTGCAAACAATAGTGACGCAGTTGGTGATCTAACTGTCCTTCAGCTATGACATCTCTTTCCCTAGTGTCAGTAAGCGTTTATCTCTGTGTTTAGTCCTATAGTGTACGTCAGCGTTCCCCAAACTGGAGTCCGCTGACCCCCGGGGGTCTGCAAGGTACTCACAGGTGGTCCTCAAGCGCTTGAAGAAATATTATGATCTTTGACATTTTGAACAGAAAAATATTTTCTTTAAAAACGATGTAAACTTGTTCTGCTGCAAAATCATGGGACCCGGATCAGATCGGAGCCTAAATGTCTGACAGGACAAAATGAAAGATCATTGAAAGTTTCCCGCAGTCTAAGAATATTGTTTACTATTGTAACACAAAGGTGATTCATTCCTGTTCAATTTCATATATAAAAACGTTTGGAGGTCCACGATAGCAAAACGTATTGAAAAGGGGTCAGCGGTAATGCAAAGTTTGGGAACCGCTGGTGTAAGGGATACTCTTCGCAAGTGTAGCTCCTCAAGGCAACAACGTGTTTCTGTATCTAATTCGATCATGCATTCATAAGCAGATTACCAACAGACAGAGCTCCTCAAAGAGCAATGCTACTCCGATACAGTGGATACAAAGTAACAGACCGGCTACGCAAAAGCTGGATCACAAAAATAACAGAGACGGTAAAAAACCCAATATTTATGAAGTTCACACGAAAGCATGTTCTATAAATCTCTTTATACATTGACGCTGTGAGGCAAAACATGATTAGAAAGAGGAAAAAAAGCAGAAGAAATATGATAATGTAAATAATGATTTATTTCGGACTAGACAGTGCTGACCTATGGAAGAGAACTGAGATAAGAACAAAAATCAAGTATTTAAGAGTCTGCGTTTTTACCTTGGCAACATATGGTTGTGAGACATGGACCATTGACAAAGCAGCAGAGAAGATTATTATTGTCTATGAATGCAAATGCTACAGAAGAGTACTTAGAATATCATGGACAGAGAAAAGAACAAATGCTTCTGTTCTGCAACAGCTTGATATTAAAGAGTTAATTATTACAAAGCATATAAACAAGGAAAATTAAATATATGGACACATCAAACGACATGAGTGCCTAGAGAAAATAATTTTGGAGGGAATGATGCCTGGAAGAAGAATAAGAGGAAGACCTAGAAGACGATGGGTGCAAGATATCATTGACGATCTGAGAATGACTGCTGCTGACGCCGGCCAACTTGCACAGAACAGAGAGTTTTTCAGGACTGCTGTCATGGGAGCCAAGTTCTGGAAGGGACAAGCTACTTGATAATAATGATGAGATACTACTTCTGTTTACTGTTCAGTAACCAATCACATATTGAAATGAACAGAGAACTATTAGATACAACATTGATATCGCAAATTGATGGATGTTTAAAAAACTAATCTTTACTAATACTGTTGTTACTAATATTTCATAAATTGTGATGTTTATTTTTCCCATTCGTTGGAACGGGACTGAGATGACATTGAGACAAAGTATTTATATCTTGTCTAGACTATCTTTATCAGATATTTCTGTCTGGATATTGCAGCTGTGACGCAGATATAACTGTAATACTGTGGCGCAGATATGTAAACTGTGGCGCAGATATGTAAGCTGTGGCGCAGATATGTAAGCTGTGACGCAGATATGTAAGCTGTGACGCCAGATATGTAAGCTGTGAGCCAGATATGAAGCTGTCGCAGATATGTAAGCTGTGACGCAGATATGTAAGCTGTGGCGCAGATATGTAAGCTGTGACGAGATTCTGGCAGATTGTAAGCTGTGACGCAGATATGTAAGCTGGCGCAGATATGTAAGCTGTGACGCCCGATATGTAAGCTGTGACGCAGATATGTAAGCTGTGACGCAGATATGTAAGCTGTGACGCAGATATGTAAGCTACGCAGATAGTAACTTGACGCAGATATGTAGCTGTGACGCAGATATTTAAGCTGTGACGCAGATATAGTATGCGTCTTGGAATCTTCTCTCGTGAAACCATTATGGTTATTGGTTACTGATTATGGGTCTCTGTGAATAAGTGGTTAAGCCCTTGCCTTGCGAGTCGTAAGTCGTGGGTTCGAATCGGACCGCGTCATTCTGTTTACGACTTAGTTTTCCCAGGCACCCCTATGATTGTTGCCGGAGCTACGGAGTTCGTGCTTTGTGCAATACTCTCGGCAGGTGGCGTGCCATTTCTGCTGGGAGCGACCGAGTCATGTAGGGTTAAACCGGTGCAATAAATCAATCTAAACTGATATCGTTTTAGACAACTCGAGTACTCGTATGCGATGTCAGCATGGTTCCGATTGACACTCACAGGTACTCTGTAGATGCCGAGTAGTAAGCATGCAATGGTTCCTGTGGTTCGCTGTTTAAACAATCCTTATTCTGCCCCTCAGGCACTCAATCCGGCGACTTGATTCTTCTTTTCTCTTCTCTGATCCTGTTTAGCCTCACAACTTCGAGATAAAAAGAAATTTATGGAACAGGCGTTTGTGTGCCTTACATAGTGCTTTTCACTGCGTGGCTTCTGAGATCTACTTTTGCTTTGTATACACTTTTGCTTTGTATTCACTGTATCGCAGTAGCATTGTTCTTTGTATCAGAGTAGCATTGTTCTTTGTATCCGTGTAAAACACATAATCACAAAGTACTGTAGTTTTACAAATTACAGAAACAATGACAAAATACAGCAACGTTTCGACCAACAAGGCCTTTATCAAGCAAACGAACAACAGGAGTGACAAATTTAAAAAAACAAATGGACGACCAAAAACAAACGTTTCTAATGAAAATCTGGAAATAAAAACGAAAATCTGGGAATAAAAACGAATAACGAAATAAATGTAACACAAAAACACACATAAAAACTAGAAATAGAACGGAAGAGAAACAATGAAAAATCTAGTAAATATATAACTTGAATACATGCAACATATACCCATATAGATTACAAGGCATGGAAGAGAAAGTACTAAGAAGCATAGGAATGTAATACGTTGAGCCCACGTGGTGCAAGGTACCATACAAAGAAATCAACCGATTCTCCAGAGCAAATCGATTGCGATCATACGAGGAACACGATCGGATGGCTGTGACCTGGACACCGTGAGCTCCTAAATGGCCAGTATCATTGAAATGGGTAGCTACAGGGATCACAGAGCATTGGCGTATGTCGCGCAAGTGTTGGGCAAATCGGTCACTGAGCCTCTTGCCTCTTGGTGAGGACCAGCCAGCATAGGACCACTAACTCTGAGAGAGTAAAACTTATCGTAACTTTCAACCCCCATAGTTCACTGGTGAAAAATGTTTTATTCCGTCATTTGTCTATCCTTAAGTCAGATCCTGATACCCGTTCTGTCTTCCCCAATTATCCTTTGGTGGCTTACAGACGGGACAGAAGTCGTAAGGATATTTTGGTACACAGTCGCATTAAGTCCAATATCCGGACTCATTTTGGGCACTGTTCAGTGTGGCCATCGGCGTTGCAACACGTGTGCTTATGTGATACAGAAGCGTACTGTATCTTTTCCTGTAGCCACGTTTCTTATTGACGATGGTTTCACATGCGAGTTCCGTAATCTTATCTATGCCATTATCTGTAAGCGGTGTAACAAGGCTTATATCGGCGAGACAGGCAAGACACATGATCTATGTTTTATCGTCCGTCTCTGATATTGATCTACACTGAGACCAGGGATTTCTGGAAAATATCCCGATGATTCCACGTGGGAGCGAACCGATTACACTTGGGACAAGAGGGGAGGATCTAACCATTAAATTCCATCGGGAAAGCTGACAACTTGGCCAGTCCGGCATTGCTGATAATGATCAATATAAATAAGACAGCATTTAACATTCAAACATCCTGTACCCGTGTGGTGACGGTGCCCGCAAGGGAAGCAAAGAATAGCACCACTGCGACCTACATGGCATGTCGTAGGAGGTGACTGATGTAGGATATAGGAAGCTACCTAGTAAATAAAAAGCATCGCATAAATCGGATGGGCTGGCCTACTTGTAGATGCATAACTGGCACAACATACAATCGCTCAGGCTCAGATCACATACAAATCTCACAGAGTGATCGATATGGGGCGCTCGAAGAAGAAGAAGAACATCTAAACAAAAACATAATAAAATTAGAAACGAGAGACATTCAGCGTAAGATATATGTCTCATTTCTTCATGTATCCAGAATCATGGACGTTCAACATTTAGCTATCAAATCAAAATTCAATTCCACGATATTGAAAGTGAAATTGAAATTGACAGAGAAAATATATTTTATTTCATGTGCACAGAAAAACCAACAAATAAAAATGTTGTAGAAACAAGAGTAAAAGAAAATAATAATTGAAAGAGATTTAAAATAGATAAATATGTCGGACACATAAAGAGAGATTAAATGTTGTTGATATAATGCAGGTTAGAGGAATACAGTGATAGATGTGAGAGGAATACAGTGATAGATGTGAGAGGAATACAGTGATAGATGTGAGAGGAATACAGTGATAGATGTGAGAGGAATACAGTGATAGATGTGAAAAGAAAACAGGAAGAAATGAGGAAATAATAGTTGGCAAGAATGAAATATTAGATGGAAAGATTCGGGGATTATTTGTAGCCTGCTCCATGGGAAGATGGTCAGATCGAGAGATTCGGGGATTATATGTAGTCTGCTCCATGGGAAGATGGCTCTCTTCTACTTAGCGATCGTTCTTTGGTGCCAGCTCACTGACCATGCGCAACTTTGTCCTTGTGACTGCGCCTATGACCCGGAAGGTGGTACTTGATTTGATCTAAAGGTCGAAAGTCGAATGATTCCCTTCATTGTACACAGTTTCCACATTGTACACAGTTTCCACATTGTACACAGTTTCCACATTGTACACAGTTTCCACAGTGTACACAGTTTCCACATTGTACACAGTGTCCACATTGTACACAGTTTCCACATTGTACACAGTTTCCACAGTGTACACAGTTTCCACATTGTACACAGTTTCCACAGTGTACACAGTTTCCACATTGTACACAGTTTCCACATTGTACACAGTTTCCACATTGTACACAGTTTGCCCATTGTACACAGTTTCCACATTGTACACAGTTTCCACATTGTACACAGTTTCCACATTGTACACAGTTTCCACATTGTACACAGTTTCCACATTGGCTCCTGTCCCTGTGAACCGATATGGCACATAATATGCCGAGAGCGCTGCACAAAGTTTGTACCTCGTAGCTCCCCAACAATTCTAGGGAGGGGATAGAACATGTGACTTGATTCGGATTCAAACCTACCACCTTGAAAGCGATAGGCAAACATTTTAACCACTTTGTCATAGAGACTCTAATTAACCACTTTGTCATAGAGACTCTAATTAACCACTTTGTCATAGAGACTCTAATTAACCACTTTGTCATAGAGATTCTAATTAACCACTCTGTCATCGAGACTCTAATTAACCACTCTGTCATCGAGACTCTAATTAACCACTCTGTCATCGAGACTCTAATTAACCACTCTGTCATAGAGACTCTAATTAACCACTTTGTCATAGAGACTCTAATTAACCACTCTGTCATCGAGACTCTAATTAACCACTCTGTCATAGAGACTCTAATTAACCACTCTGTCATAGAGACTCTAATTAACCACTCTGTCATAGAGACTCTAATTAACCACTCTGTCATAGAGACTCTAATTAACCACTCTGTCATAGAGACTCTAATTAACCACTCTGTCATAGAGACTCTAATTAACCACTCTGTCATAGAGACTCTAATTAACCACTCTGTCATAGAGACTCTAATTAACCACTCTGTCATCGAGACTCTAATTAACCACTCTGTCATAGAGACTCTAATTAACCACTCTGTCATAGAGACTCTAATTAACCACTCTGTCATAGAGACTCTAATTAACCACTCTGTCATAGAGACTCTAATTAACCACTCTGTCATAGAGACTCTAATTAACCACTCTGTCATCGAGACTCTAATTAACCACTCTGTTATCGAGACTCTAATTAACCACTCTGTCATAGAGACTCTAATTAACCACTCTGTCATAGAGACTCTAATTAACCACTCTGTCATAGAGACTCTAATTAACCACTCTGTCATAGAGACTCTAATTAACCACTCTGTCATAGAGACTCTAATTAACCACTCTGTCATAGAGACTCTAATTAACCACTTTGTCATCGAGACTCTAATTAACCACTCTGTCATAGAGACTCTAATTAACCACTCTGTCATCGATACTCTAATTAACCACTTTGTCATCGAGACTCTAATTAACCACTCTGTCATAGAGACTCTAATTAACCACTCTGTCATAGAGACTCTAATTAACCACTCTGTCATAGAGACTCTAATTAACCACTCTGTCATAGAGACTCTAATTAACCACTCTGTCATAGAGACTCTAATTAACCACTCTGTCATAGAGACTCTAATTAACCACTCTGTCATAGAGACTCTAATTAACCACTCTGTCATAGAGACTCTAATTAACCACTATGTCATAGAGACTCTAATTAACCACTCTGTCATAGAGACTCTAATTAACCACTCTGTCATAGAGACTCTAATTAACCCCTCTGTCATAGAGACTCTAATTAACCACTTTGTCATAGAGACTCTAATTAACCACTTTGTCATAGAGACTCTAATTAACCACTTTGTCATAGAGACTCTAATTAACCACTTTGTCATAGAGACTCTAATTAACCACTCTGTCATCGATACTCTAATTAACCACTTTGTCATAGAGACTCTAATTAACCACTCTGTCATCGATACTCTAATTAACCACTTTGTCATAGAGACTCTAATTTGATACAATAGAGACTCTAATTTGATACAATAGAGACTCTAATTTGATACAATAGAGACTCTAATTTGATACAATAGAGACTCTAATTTGATACAATAGAGACTCTAATTTGATACAATAGAGACTCTAATTTGATACAATAGAGACTCTAATTTGATACAATAGAGACTCTAATTAACCACTCTGTCATAGAGACTCTAATTTGATACAATAGAGACTCTAATTAACCACTCTGTCATAGAGACTCTAATTTGATACAATAGAGACTCTAATTAACCACTCTGTCATAGAGACTCTAATTAACCACTCTGTCATAGAGACTCTAATTAACCACTCTGTCATAGAGACTCTAATTTGATACAATAAGGAAATGAGATTTGTTGATATAAGGAAAGACTGAAATAAAACTTTATAGCAATGGCGAAACACGTATAAACAAATCATTGTAGTTTTCCCAAATAAATAAAAACAATATACAACTTTTCGACAAAAAGGCCTTTATCAAGCAAAGGATACACCAGAAACAACAAAATTCAGATTGTAGTCCAGTATCGTGATCTTCTGAGTTTGTCTTGTGCTTCCTAGTCAGATGGATAGAGTGATGAGTTTCTGCATCTTTAGGTATGGTATAGACGATCCATCTTTTCCTTAGTCTTCCCCTAACCGTTCGCTCTGATGTTCTGCTGTAGAAAGGTTTACAGACAGTGTGGTCTGGTTGATGTCCTACTACGAGGTCAATCCATTTCATTCTATGTTCCGCATTGTAATTCACTCACTGTCCTGTTCCAAACTTTTCTCTGATGCTGCTATGTTGTACTGTCTCATCACTTGTTTTATCTTCTAATATTTCATTTTAATTTGTATAACAATTATCTCTTGTTTGCTTCCAAACTGCTTTTTTCTTCAGTAACATTTTCTTTGCCAGATGTCTTTATGAGTTCAACATATTTAATTGTCTTTGTATGCATACTCTTTGATATGTATTGGGAGAGACTGAGCACCTATGGGCCTGCCCTAGTGCAATGACGTCAGCTTGATAACTAATAACCAATTTTCTCTGTTTGATCTTCTTCATTATTTACATCTTCATTCACTTTTATTTGTTCACAATTATCACGTTTATTCTCTACTATGTTGTGAAATACGCTCAATTATTCCCGACATTTTTCATACTTTATTTTCTAGCTTTTTGTTCAGTGTCTATGTTGCTGATACAAAGATAAATAATATATAAATGTTGCTGATACAAAGACAAATAATATAAATATAAATAAATATAGCACACTGACAATAAATGATAAAATAAGAATCTAAACGACAGAGATGAAGTGCTTATGACGAATTCTAAATATTACAAGAAGAGATCAGATCAGAAACGACGTAATCAGAAGAAGAGTGAGATCCTTGCCGGTGCTACAATATATCAATAAACAACAGGTCAAATGGTTCGGACACGTATCAAGGTTACCACAAGATAATTTCCCACAAAGAGCACTAGCACTTAGATACAACGGCAACAGACTCAAATGAGGATCACGCATACGATGGATCTACAAAATATCTGAGACACTAAATTCCACCTTGTACAAAGCTCATAGGGAGGCTCACTCCAGGTGTCTCTTTAATCGACCTGACGCCGAAAGACAAAAACAGGATTAGAGAATATATATACACCATCTAACGAGTTGTACTGTAGCATGGCATCATATCTAATTAGCTATTAGTGGACGCCGTCAGAGTTGTCTCGTGTCGTTAATGTATGTAACATAACTAACGAGTTGTACTGTAGCATGGCATCATATCTAATTAGCTATTAGTGGACGCCGTCAGAGTTGTCTCGTGTCGTTAATGTATGTAACATACGGGTAATCTCAATTTTTTTGTCAAACATATTCTGATCATATTCACCGCTTCACATCTTCCATCTTCTGTTAACGTACTTGCGTCCGAAAAACTATTTACGTCTTTCCGTTTCTTTTCGTTCATTTTCAATGTTATTGTTTTTACTTCTCATTTGTATTGCTATCATGTTTGGTTTTCTGAATCTTAATATCCAATCCATGTTAATTATTTCTACTATTTATAAGTTTGGAATGGAACTGACAGGACAACAAAGATCAGAATACTAAGAGCATGCATGTTCCCACTGACAACGTATGGATGTGAAGCATGGACATTTAACAAGACAGTGGAAAAAAATATACACTGTATGTGGTTTTGAATACAAGTGTTACAGAAGAGTCTCTGTATATCATGGACAGAGAAGAGAACAAATAGATCTATCCAGAAAGGACTCAAAATCAAAGAAATCTGGCTGATGCTACAAATAAGAAAATTGAAGTATTTTTGACATATAAACATAACCTACGGATGGACATATAAACACTAACCTACTACGGATTGACATATAAACATAACCTACGGATGGACATATAAACATAACCTACGGATTGACATATAAACATAACCTACGGATGGACATATAAACATAACCTACGGATTGGGAAAAGATGGGTTATGGAAGTAGGCGTCCCGGCAAAGAGAAGAAGAGGAAGACCAAGAGAAGATGGATTCAGAATGTATCTGATGGCATACGTCTGTAGGGGTAGGACATCTTGCCTATAAGAGAGAGAAATTCTGAAGGATTGTTAGGGTAGTAAAGTTCTGCATAGGACAAACTATTTGATGTTCCCTATTTATTTGTTCTACTAATTTTTGCAGTTGCTTTTTCTTCAGCCCATATTTCTCTCCAACTTTTATCTCTAAGAATGGTTATCAATTCTCCACTGATATTTAATCTTATCATCTCCACATAGTATTTAATTTTACCATCTCCACAGTGTGTTTAATCTTACCAATCTCCCCCCACAGTGTGTTTAATCTTACCATCTTCACATGTAGTGTTTAATCTTACCATCTCCACATAGTATTTAATCTTACCATCTCCACATAAAGTGTTTAATCTTACCATCTCCACATAAAGTGTTTAATCTTCTTCTTCTTTACGTTCGTTCTTTACGACCAATTTTAATCACTTTTTGTGATACGTTTGATCTTTGCCAAGAACGTGTATACGTTGCACATTGGTTTGGTAGGCTACTAAACGCATAAACTTCTACACTCATGTCGTCTCTTCTCTTCTGAAATAATTATCTAGCGAAGCGTATTTTTTCCCCCATTTCTTGTTAGAGAATCTTGTTGCTAGCATAGATTACAGATTACAGTTTACGATCTACAGATTCCTGAGATTACATTCAATTAGCTTTTGTTTTATCTAATCAATCCTGGTATGTGCATTATAATACTTGTTCATATTTTTATATCTGTTCGATATGTCTATGTTGTTATTGTTCTATATTGTTCTATATTGTTTATATTGTTCTATATTGTTCTATATTGTTCTATATTGTTCTATATTGTTCTATATTGTTCTATATTGTTCTATATTGTTCTATATTGTTCTATATTGTTCTATATTGTTCTATATTGTTCTATATTGTTCTATATTGTTCTATATTGTTCTATATTCTTGTAGACTTGGATGCATTTTTTTCTAATAGTGTTTTTCTTCGTCTTCTCTTCCATCATTTACTTCCTTTTAGAAGTTATCTGGTGTGTTCTTGTTTTAAAATAGTTTATAAGCTGTTATTTATTTTCTTAATCGAGGTCGTCGCTCTAATATTTTGCTTGGTCTTCCTCTTGCTTTATCAGTCTTTAAACGGAATATTTCGTTCTATTCTATTTGCTGTTTTGTTTGATGATAGATTGTGAAGATTGTCTTCTTAGCTTTAGCTTGAGATATGTCTATTAAATATCTATATATAGCACAAGGTTAATGCGTGGATGTAACTTTGCATCATTGGAAACTTTATCATTGAAGACTGTAATTACAATACGAAGATGGAGGTTGATTGAGCACGCATGTCGTATGCAAGAATGGTCAAAGACTAGGACAGCTCTTCGATGGTAAGCGGATGGAAAAAGAAAACATGGATGTCCAAAGAAAATATGAAGAAGAGTGGTAGAAATAGAATTGAAAGGTTGTGGCCTGACATGGGATACAATTTATAGAAAGCGGCAGAACGGAAACCTTGAAATCTTTTGTGGACGCATTATGTGTCAACCTGAACACGAACATTGTATATATAATTCTTTGCTGTGCATCAGTTTTGCTGATATCTTCTATGCTCCATCAGATCTGGAAATATGCTGCAGTATAATTCAGTAGATGTGGTACTTACTATAAAGTGAAGTTTCATGTTTCTAAAATCTTATCCTCTGAGATGCATTTGAGATGTGGATATATAGAAGAATAGGCAGAGTTTCATGGACAGAAAAACAGACAAATAAACAAGTTTTAGGAAAACTAGGCATGAAGAAACAATTATTAGACAAGAGATGGAAAAGATGAAATATCAATTCAGAACAGAGATAAAGTTTTATTCATTTGGCACACTAAGAAAGACAGAGCATGTGAGATTTACTAGGAAAAGTTGAGGGAGGAGAGGATGACGAGAGTATGAGAAACTTATCAGAACATGGACAGGATGTCTGGCATTGTACAACATCACAAGCGAAAGACAGAGGATGTGGTCATTGTACAACAACCTTGATGTGAGATGTTGCATGATACATGAGATGATGAAAATTTATCAGTAACCCATCAGCACGATGTTTGTCATTGTCACAAACATTCACAATGTTATCGGTGAGTAGTAGGTCAGGCTAACATTATAAATATATAAAATTGCTTCGTTACAGAAACAACAATGGACAACTGATATGTTGTTAAAAACAGTGCCATCAGTATGTTTCATTAACCGCTCCTGTGGTGGCGGGGCCCGCAAGTGAAACAAAGAATAGTACCACTGTGACCTACAAGGCATGTCGTCAGATGCAACCTACAAGGCATGTCGTCGCGAAGGCCACTGATGTAGGACCTGGGAGGCTATCGTTGTAAATAAAAAGCATCGCAGAAATCGGATGTGCTGGCCTACTTGTAGTCGTATAACTGGCACAACGTACAATCGCTCTTAGGCTCAGATCACATACAAATTACAAAGCGGGGTTAACTAGTGGTCGATATGGGGCGTTCAAAGAAGAAGACGGTATTTCATTAACAAGCTCAGTTGAAAATAAGTAATGTGTTTGTTGCTTGTATGTTTGTCTTCGTTCTTATCAATCAAGTTAATGACTCCTTGTATGTTGTATGGTCTGCGCCGAGAGTGTGAGTACATTGCACGCTCCTGTTAGGCCCGAGACATGTAGTACATTTCGCATTCAAATTTCGCATTCTTAGAAAAACCTAAATAAATGTGAAAGATCAATTGCAGGCCTATGTTTCAATAGAAGCATAAAGAAATAAAGAGAAGAAACAAAAAGAGAGAAAGAAGCAATGCTACCTATACTAAGAAAAACATATGTGCCATTTGGGAGTGTGGTAGGTAAAGAAACACTTTTTCATACCACGAGCTGTATTAAGCGATACGATGTTACGCCTTTATATTTCATTGACCATCGGCACATGGTGGGTGATGTGGTCAACATCACGCCGGGCGTTATTATCTTAGTGTTATTTTTATCACGTGACGAAAATATGAATGGATTTGACGAGTTATATTAAGTATGTAGTGCGCTGTGAAAGAAGTGAAATTCTTTACTCCTGTTTATACTTTGCTTGATAAAGGCCTTTTGGTCGAAACGTTGCTGTGTATTGTTATTGTTTTCGTATTTTGTAAAAACTACAGTACTTTATTTTTACGTGTTTCTTATATTAAGTATATGTTGAAATGAAAATATCGTATGGCATACACGAGTTTACAAGACGTCGCCATTAACCACGGTAAACGAGTCTTCGATTTTCTAGGCACCCCTTATACGTTCAGTAGTATACAATTGTTTTCTGGAAGTTGATTTCTATTTTTACCGTTCTTTTCACGGAACGAATGTGCTTCAAACATTTATATTCTTATATTTGTCTTCTTATATTTGTCTTCTTATATTTGTCTTCTTATATTTGCTCAAAAACTTATTATCGATGTATGAAAGTACAATTCATCATTTTTTGGCATAGGATAAAGAAACCAGGCTTAGAACACAGTGACAAGCAGTGACGCTTCATTAGGCCAGTGGGCCCTCAAAAAAAGGTTAATGTATTTATTATTTATACATTAAAATATAGCCTCACTGAAACCATGATATTCAAAATGTATGTCTGGCTCCACAAACAAAAATAGATCACGAACCGCCACTGGTGACAATAGTAAATTATTTGGACCTGAGACAAAGAACGACAGAGAGATAAAACTTTAAACTGCATGGCTTCATAGAACTGTACAGTATCAACATCCAAACTGGCAGTTAGTACTAGTCACAGACGTTTGAGTAATCTTTGATCGTCTACGACAGCGCCATGGTACTTGATGATGATGATGATATTTGTCTGATGCCTGTATCCTGTCTTGAGTACATATACTACACAAAGACATCGGGCTCAAGTTAACATAAGATAAACAGACCAGGATCTCTATTTGAGCAGGCTATGATGTAATCTATTATACCTCAGATAAACATCCTGCTAGAAGTAGGCAAATTGTAAATGTATTTTGCTAACAGAAAAAAAATCAATAAGAAATCAACGTATCGATCAATAAGCAGTCATCAGGTACACGAAATCAAACACGCAGTAGTAGTTTTTAAAAATATGTGAGAATATGGCAAAATATTCGACCAATTATCTGGTAAATAAGCATTAGAAAAATAGACACATTATATATTTTTTTAATATGAAGAAAATAGACGATTTGTCACAGGAAACTATTAGTGACAACAGGTAAATTGATAAGATTCGAGGTTGAGGTCGACAGAAATATATAGAGAACATAATAAATAGTCTTACTTCATGTTGCGGGTAAATATCAACGTTGCAACTTATATAATAATAATAATTCCTCTCGTACCGTTATACGTTACATAGGGCCTGCAAGTAATTTCTCCATACCGCTCTATCCAGGGCAACTCGCTCAATCTCCTCCATGCAACTGAGACTGATATTTCTTGCCTCTCTCATCAATGTTCGTTTCAGGGTTTCTTTAGGTTCTCCTCTCTTTCTTGAACCCTTTGCATTCCACTTCAACTTGCATATTCAGACATTTCTCTCAAGTGTGTCAACATATCTCCATCTTCTTTCTTATAACAGTTGTCACTAGTGGTTGACCAGACATTTCTCAAGGTGTGTCCAACATATCTCCATCTTCTCTTTCTTATAACAGTTGTCACTAGTGGTTGACCAGACATTTCTCTCAAGGTGTGTCCAAATATTCCATCTTCTCTTCTTATAACATTGTTATTATGTTATCAAATGTTTTAATTTGTTAAAGATGGCACAGAGGATATATAAGCACTGCGCTATATCATTGTGACGAAACCGGAATGGTGAGACGAAACTGGGTCGTTACTGGAACAGACAGGTATCAGAGAAATCACCATCATTTTTGTCCCTGTGCGCCAGGGTCAGTGGTAATGAACGAGCTAACAGGTTAGCTGACATGACTACGATATCAGAGGGAGCTGTGATGGACTGAAATGACATTCTTAATTCACTGAGAGAGTCTTTCCGAGCAGAGAAGTTTGAGGGTTTTGAATCCAACTAGCTGAACAGAACGAGAGAGATGGGTGTCAATATTGGTACAGCCCGAAAAGAATAACATGCCAAATATTTAAAGAGATCAATTAATCAACATCGAACTGGTGTGTTGGGTCGCTGGAAGCTGCTGGATTTGCTGAGGCGGAGATCGGAGCACCTATGGCATATCCGAAGTGCTATGATGATAACTGTCGTATAACTGATAACTGAGACATGCTATATTTTAAACTGTGACATATGAACTGTTTGAACCCCATACAAAGCGTGGATGTAAGATCTAACTATAGTTGTTTCATAATTGGCAGAAAACACTGTTTCTTGTGTATCTAAATCTAGCTATTAACAGTGCATCCTTTGATCAGTCATTTCTTTGAATAAATACGGAACACAATTTCATCATTTCTCATATTTGCAACAAACATTAATTCCCTCCTACATAAAAAAATATAGATGTGTTTATCTGTTATGTAACTCTAGAACAAAGTACAAATAGAAGTATTTACCTAATCGTTACGGTTTACCATATTGATCTGAGTCACCATTTTGCTGCTGCCACGAGTCGCACTATGTACACGTATAATTGTCGTCTCCGGCGCGAGTTTGTCACAGTAATGACTAGTGCTAGTTATTTGAGTAATATTTTCTTGTTGTTTGGCGCCAGAACTGGTCAAAGTCTCAGTAAAAGTTAAGCTAGAATAACAATCATTATTTTTAGAAATCTAACAGAACTATTAGCAATTATTATAAAAGTATAAAACGTCTGATAAGGCAC
This sequence comes from Arion vulgaris, assembly GCA_020796225.1. NCBI lineage: Eukaryota > Metazoa > Mollusca > Gastropoda > Stylommatophora > Arionidae > Arion > Arion vulgaris. Next base: position 5,142,720 of record CM036754.1, read on the forward strand.
GACTTGACAAAGTCGTTTTAATCCCCCGGGAAAACAAGCCTGCACCTGTTGCACTCCATTAATATTTTCAAATGTCATTTACTTCCATTTCACCAATATCTTTCTCTCTTTCTCTATCTCTCACTTTCTCTCTCTCTCTCTCTCTCTCTCTCTCTCTCCCTCTCTCTCTCTCGTTCTCTTCCTTTTGTTCCCAATAAAAATAGGACTGTAATTTATCATTAACATTAATATCAGTTTTTTATTCAGCTTCACTAACAGAATATAGCGTTAACATTATTACTATCATTATCTTAGTTTTTCTTTGCCCTTTCTGAAACAAAGTCATTTCAAAATAGATATCTAAGCTCAATTTTGTAACCAAAGTAATCTTCTTCTTCTTCTTTGCGTTCGTACTTTACAACCAATTTTAATCACTCTTTGTGATATGTTTGATCTTTGCCAAGAACGTGTATACCTTGCACATTGGTTTGGTAGACCCCTAAACGCATAGACTTCTACACGTTTAGGACACATGCATCCGATTTCAGCCAAACCTCCCTAATCGCCTCTTACGACATGCGTGGCAGGTAACAGTGGTTTTATTCTTTACACCCCAAATTTGGGCCCGGTAACCACTCGGGCAACCAAAATAATGACATTCGCTAGAGAAGAAAACGTTACCAATATCTCCATCAACAAACGCACATTTAAAACAAGTCAAGGATTTTACTAACAAGGGAGCATTTTTTCAGCAAACGGAAGAAAAACTAACAAAATCCAACACAAATGCAACAAAGCAAATCAAATGATAGGACAAATGGAGCCTATTTTAAAATGCAAACACGTCACAATGAATACTATGAGCAAACACGTCACAATGAATACTATGAGCAAACACGTCACAATGAATACTATGAGCAAACACGTCACAATGAATACTATGAGCAAACACGTCACAATGAATACTATGAGCAAACACGTCACAATGAATACTATGAGCAAACACGTCACAATGAATACTATGAGCAAACACGTCACAATGAATACTATGAGCAAACACGTCACAATGAATACTATGAGCAAACACGTCACAATGAATACTATGAGCATTGCTCACACAATCTTTCTTTCAACATTATACTGTCAGTGTCAAACCTGGACGCTGACATCAAAAGATACAAGATAGTCGGACAGAGATTAAATATCTACGCAGAATGCTGGAATTATCAAGAAGAGACCGGTTTAGAAATGAAAACATGAAAAAAGTGGATACAATATCAATACTGAACTTGACCAAGTAACAACAAATTAAATGGTTTGATCACATTAGCAGATTACCAACAGACTGTGTTGATCCGATACAGTGGATACAGTGGATACAATATCAGTACTGAACAGTGGATACAGTGGATACAGTGGATGCAAAACAAAAGATCACCACAAAAAAGGTGGACCTCAGAAATAACAGAGGTGACAAAAGAAGACACTGTCTATGAAGCGCACACAAAAACCTGTTCTAGAAATCTCTTCTTATCCTGACGCTTTGAGGCAAAACATAATTACAGAATAGAAAAGAAAGAAGCACGGATAGACAATATAAAATATGTTTGATCTAATGAAATCCCGTCAATAAAGTGTTGCTATGGTGACCTAACCTGAACAGTCTCGCACTGCACGCTATGCGTCGACTGCACAAGCCATGCGGCGACTGCACAAGCCATGCGGCGACTGAAAAAGCCATGCGTCGACTGCACAAGCTATGCGTCGACTGAAAAAGCCATGCGGCACTGAACAAGCCATGCGGCGACTGAAAAGCCATGCGTCGACTGCACAATCTATGCGGCGATGCGCCTGCGGCGACTGCACAAGCCATGCGGCGACTGCACAAGCCATGCGGCGACTGCACAAGCCATGCGTCGATTAATTCTCATGCTCTGTCCTCATGTCCTACACTGCCCTAAAATCGGTCCTACAAGCAGTAACCACAGTATTTTGTTTTTTAATTGTGACAGATTAGCACAACAGATTAGCGCAACAGATTAACAACGATTAACGCAATGCGTAAGTGTTCGACTGTCTACTCGGACACAAGAGGGTTGTAGGTTTAAATCCCACACGTGACGTTCCACACGCGAGGAAAGGATTTGGCCTTCCTACCTCCTGCATACTACGGTATAAAAAAATGAAGTAACAGATACTTCATATACTAAGATCTGAAACGGGATATTTTCCTACGGGATATGTGATATTTTCTATGTAGGGTTGCATTAAACATGCCTTATCCCTAGCGTCATATTGACTAACTCGGTCACTGAACAGAACTGGTATGCTGTATGTCTATTTCCACATGAGTAACCTCTTGACACCTGCATATTATTACTCGTGAGAATAGTAACGATTTGTTACAAGTAATCATCAACAAAGGCTAACGACTACTCTGAATGAATAATCACGATATTCTATCACACACAAGTATAATAGACTTGATATCATTGGTGAGAATCTAGATAGTTTCTATTAGACAGACAATAATAGATATGTTCTGATATAGCAGGGAAGATCATCAATAGAATTGATAATTAATAATTTAGACTAGACGTTATGCAGCTACATGGTCGAACGTGATGCTTAACATGCCAGACTGGATGATCAATTATTCCTACAATTTGTTAACAGTACTAGTTCACTCACTTTATTGCTACTTCTGATATGATGATGATGGAAGTGGAAGTGGTTGCTGCTGCTTGTCTCTCTCTAGGATTACTATGGTAATTAATGTGTCCGACAATGGTTTTGAAAGTCCAAAAACGGCAGGTTGTGGTATTAGTGGATGTGTTCTATCTAGATAAATGCTGTCAAAAACAGTCCCCACGGACGCAATGGCGACCCTCTGATTCCTCACCGGCGCCATTTTTAATTCCTACTGCATTAACTCTTAGAGCCATCATCATCATCAAGTAGGTTGTCCCTTCCGGAACTTGGCTCCCATGACAGCAGTCCTGAAAATCTTTCAGTTCAAAACAAGAAAGCCGGCGTCAGTAGCAGTCATTCTCAGATCGTCAATGACATCTTACACCCATCGTCATTTAGGTCTTTCTCTCATTCTTCTTCCAAGCATCATTCCATTTTAAAGTACGCACAATAAAACCACGTTTTGACGTGCTGCTGTTTTTTTTAAGAAGAAAATTTTTAATAGAGAGTGCTTTAACACAATTTATAATACATTTTTTAATGCACCTGAGCACGATTTCATATATCAGAATGTTCAAATGTATCTTGTGAATAGTTCTGTTTCAGTTCTATGGTTTGGTTTGTGAACTGGCTTGTTGGGAAAGCTTTTACTCTCAAAACGGTTTGTTCTGTGGCCTGACGTATTAGACGAGTTAACATTAAACCGAATTTGAAGAGGAAAAAATGTATTCCTGAATAATAGTATAATTCAGTTTTTTTCCTAAACACAACATTAAAGAAAAGAAAACTTGTAGTCTGTATTCAGTTGTTATCTGTTATTGTTATTCAAATTATTACTGTATTATTATTAGCTCATAGTGTGAAAATCAAAATCTAGGCATATCCTTTACAAGACTTAGCCATCAACAACAGTAAACGAGTCGTCAATTTACTAGGCATCAATTATACATTCAGTAGTTTGTCATTGCTTTCTGAACGGTGAGGTCTATTTTTAGCTTTCGTAAAAATCGAAGGGAACGAATTTGCTTCCAAACTTGCCCACCGTGGAGTTCGAACCATGTACACTTGAGTTGTGATCGAGCACACTACCGCTTCAGCTACAGATACTCCTAGTGAACGTCCACTTACATCCCGTGTTTATGCTCTTTTTTTAAGATTTCAATGTTGTGTCTTCACGAACTATATTGTGATTTGTTTATGTAAAACACCAGAACATTCATTCATTCTTCTTCTTCTCTTCTACTATTTACTTCTTTATTCAAGTGTTGATTCATTCATGTACGGACATGGGAACAAATGAAAAATGTATTTGATAAATTCATCTGGTTTTTTTTTTGTTACAAAGAATCAAAACAAAAAAGTATCAAATCAATATTGAGTATTGCTTTTCTAAAAATAAAATATTTTGGCTATGAAGTGGCTTATCAGAGAATTGGTATTGCCCGAACGGTTTGCTAGGTGGCTTCTCGTATTGTAAGAGTTAATTGTACTATTATCGCAATTGTCACATAGCACCAGCGCCTCGACATACATTAGTCATATGTGATCTAATATATAAAAAAGTTGTTGGATAGTACAGTATAAAAATGTTGGGTTGGATAGTGCAGTATCAAAATGTTGCTTGGATAGTAAAGTATCAAAATGTTGCTTGGATAGTAAAGTATCAAAATGTTGGGTTGGATAGTACAGTATAAAAATGTTGGCTTGGATAGTACAGTATAAAAATTGGTTGGATAGTACAGTATCAAAACATTCTGTTGATAGTACAGTATCAAAACATTGAGTAGTACAGTATAAAAACATTGGTTGGATAGTACAGTATCAAAACATTGAGTAGTACAGTATCAAAACATTGAGTAGTACAGTATAAAACATTGGTTGATAGTACAGTATTAAACATTGAGTAGTACAGTATAAAACATTGAGTAGTACAGTATCAAAACATTGAGTAGTACAGTATCAAAATGTTGGTTGATAGTCAGTATAAACATTGAGTATACAGTATAAAAACATTGAGTAGTACAGATCTACAATTTCGCATGTGTTCTGGACTCTCAATGGGAGCAAAGAATAGTGCCACTACGACCTCTACAAGGCATGTTGTAAGAGGCGACCTAGGAGCTATCTAGTAAATAAAAATGTAGAGAAATCGGATGTGCTGACTACTTGTAGGCGCATACCTGGTACAAAGTATAATCGCTCTTAGCTGATCACATACAAATCACAAAGAGTGTTATAACAGGTGGTCGATATGGAGCGGTCGAAGAAGAAGAAGAGGATCTCGATTTTCAGCAGACGGTATGAGGATATACTGATCTAGACATGAGGATATACTGATCTAGACATGAGGATATACTGATCTAGACATGAGGATATACTGATCTAGACATGAGGATATACTGATCTAGACATGAGGATATACTGATCTAGACATGAGGATATACTGATCTAGACATGAGGATATACTGATCTAGACATGAGGATATACTGATCTAGACATGAGGATATACTGATCTAGACATGAGGATATACTGATCTAGACATGAGGATAAACTGATCTAGACATGAGGATATACTGATCTAGACATGAGGATATACTGATCTAGACATGAGGATATACTGATCTAGACATGAGGATATACTGATCTAGACATGAGGATATACTGATCTAGACATGAGGATGTTCGGGATAAAGAGAAAGTACACATACGTGTATCTAAAATACATATCTCGGGAGTGCTAAAGATGGGTACGGGGATCGAGCTTAAGTTGTTGGCCGCTTGTAGAATTAAGTTAGTTGCATATCCTTTACAGGACTTTACAAATCAGCCCCAGCTTTTTAACGCTATTTGTGATTTCTCTAGGCATTATTACTTTCAGTAGTTTGTCATTGCTTTCTGAACGGGTGGTGCCATCGTCCTTTGTAAAAATCCACGCGAAACAAATTGCAACCAAATTATCCGCAGCATGATTCGAACTCAGAAGGTCGGGGTTAATAGACAGAGTCATTAGCCCCTAAGCCACATACGCTACCCTTGCAGAATGACTACATCGAAATTGATAAAGAATATATTCAACGTTTTGAGAACATAAGATATCTCATGTGTTGTCCGAGGACTGTGCACCTAAGTGACAGAATTCCAAGTTTAGTTAACCAGCGTGCTGGAACCATCATCGCTCATAACTTTGACATCTACATGAAGATACTGTGTACCTATTTGTCTGTCCTGTTTACTACGATATAGGCTCAGTTATCAGAAACCATTAATCCACTTAAATAAACAAATATAATATTATCCTTATATAACATTGTGTATTATTCTTTATCTATTATTCTTTACTTATCTTGGAAGCACACTGTCCCAAAATGTCACCATAGACGATGAAATAAATACCAGAATCTCTAAAGCTAGCCAGCACTTTTGGCAGACTACATAGAAATGTCTGGCACAGATGTGGTATTGGCCAAGCCACAAAACTGAAGGTATATCGAGCTGTCGTGTTCCCAGTCCTTCTTCACGCATGCGAAACTTGGACTGTATGTCAGAGACATGCAAGGAGGCTAAACCACTGTCACACAGGCTGTCTTAGAAAATAATGAACATCAAATGGCAGGATATGATCCCAGATACAGAGGTCCTAAAAAGAGCTGCTATCCCCAGCATCTATACAATCTTGATGTAGTCCCAGACAAGATGGACAGGACATGTGACTCGAATGCCAGATTGCAGAATACCCAAACGACGCTTTTATGGTGAGCTGCATAGCGGTAAATGCTCACAGGGGGGCCAGAAAAAGCGAATCAAAGATACACTCAAGAACTCGATGAAATCCTTTGGCATAGATGTCGACAACTTGGAGAGTGTTGCCCAAGACAGATCAGCCTGGCGCACACTTCTTCGACACGGTTTCTCGGCCTGCGAGGCAGGTAGAACAGCACGGATGGAACAAAAACGTCAAAAAAAAAAGACAGTAAAACTTCCCACAAGTGCAAGTACGTATACCTTGCCCACACTGTACAAGAACATTTCAAGCCCGTATCGGGCTCACTAGTCATCTACGCACACACAGACAAACATAACGCAACTACATTCCCTTGATGAAAATTTGTGTGGTCATCATCACCCGTGATAGACGAGCATCATTATATTATTCTAAATCTATTAAGTAATATCATGTCGCTTGCGAAACATTGCTTTCATTATAGCCAGCCTGAAAAACTCTGTGTCAAGCAAGTTCTGTCGCCTCCCCCAGCGTCCTGTTCAATGTTTCTTTGATATCCTGCTGCCACCTTTGTCTTGGTCATCCCCTGCCTCGTACTCCAGGAACCAACTCTTCCATTACCTTTCTCTCCAAACCACTGTGACGATTAACGTGGCCAAAATATTTGATCTTCCGGGACATGATGTTATTTATAAGTCAATGCTCCTTGCTTCATGTGTAAGTCTTGTAGGCTGTTTATTTGTTCTCTTCTCTGTCCAGAAAGTTCTATATGTAAGTCTTGTAGGCTGTTTATTTGTTCTCTTCTCTGTCCAGAAAGTTCTATATGTAAGTCTTGTAGGCTGTTTATTTGTTCTCTTCTCTGTCCAGAAAGTTCTATATGTAAGTCTTGTAGGCTGTTTATTTGTTCTCTTCTCTGTCCAGAAAGTTCTATATGTAAGTCTTGTAGGGTGTCTATTTGTTCTCTTCTCTGTCCAGAAAGTTCTATATGTAAGTCTTGTAGGGTGTCTATTTGTTCTCTTCTCTGTCCAGAAAGTTCTATGTGCAAGTCTTGTAGGCTGTTTATTTGTTCTCTTCTCTGTCCAGAAAGTTCTATATGTAAGTCTTGTAGGGTGTCTATTTGTTCTCTTCTCTGTCCAGAAAGTTCTATATGTAAGTCTTGTAGGGTGTCTATTTGTTCTCTTCTCTGTCCAGAAAGTTCTATGTGCAAGTCTTGTAGGCTGTTTATTTGTTCTCTTCTCTGTCCAGAAAGTTCTATGTGCAAGTCTTGTAGGCTGTTTATTTGTTCTCTTCTCTGTCCAGAAAGTTCTATGTGCAAGTCTTGTAGGCTGTTTATTTGTTCTCTTCTTGCCCAGAAAGTTCTATGCAAGTCTTGTAGGCTGTTTATTTGTTCTTCTGTCAGAAAGTTCTATGTGCAAGTCTTGTAGGTGTTTATTTGTTCTCTTCTGTCAGAAAGTTCATGCAAGTCTTGTAGGCTGTTTATTTGTTCTCTCTGTCAGAAAGTTCTATGTGGTCTTAGGCTGTTTATTTGTTCTCTCTGTCAGAAAGTTCTATGTGAAGTCTTGTAGGCTGTTTATTTGTTCTCTTCTGTCCAGAAGTTAGAAATTTTCGCAACATGTTGTTTCAAGCTTCAATTATGTTTAATGTTTATGTTATGGTCCGATTCACATCCATGTTGTCACAGGGAATATGTATATTCTCAGAAGTCTTACTTTTGTTTCTTTGCTTGTGTCATGCCATAGTTTCATCATACTGACCACCAGTGGCGGCTCGTCATTAAGGGTCAATGGGGCCGGGCCCCACCAAAAATAATATCTAACGTGTATTTATTATTTAATAAATTAAAATATAACCTAACCAAAACATCATGGTCTCCCCGAAAATGTATGTTTGGCCCCACCAACAAAAATGATCACGAGCCGCCACTGCTGACCACCCTCTGGAAAGCAATGGTTAGACATTTTTCAACTTCTATCTTACAATCTTCAATGTTGCTATTTGACATTTTCCGTGTATTACAATTCATACGGTACAACCTATATCATTGGTTTGTGTTTGAAGAAGATGTACATAGCATTATTGATATTAAATATATCAACTAGTTCTAATAGATGCAGATAAATGGCATATATATATATACAAATCTAAACATGCTACAGAAACAAAAGCAGATTTTATCACACATAAGAAAGAAAAAAGGAACGTAGAGAAGAAGATATCGGTAAAAAGAATACACTTAAAAAATATACAACCAAAATATGTTGAATGAGATATCTAGAGATTTGGCATGAGTTGGTTGAGGGCCTATGTCACAATCGGGTTAAAAAGGCAGTGAGAGAGAGAGAGAGAAAGAGAGAGAGAGAAGAGAGAGAAAAGAAAAGAGAGAGAGATTAGAAAGATCTCATACTTCCTAATAGTGTGCTGAGGTGATAATGTTAGAACAAGCGGGTAAGAGAAATACAACGTTATTGCAAGAAAAAGGAAATACCAATATATATTAAAGTGTTTAAAGACCCGCTAAAATGTAAGATTAATTACAAGCTGACAGGAGAAAGACGACATTATTATAAAAGAAAGGAAACACCAAGAGATAGGATAATATTGATTAACACAATGAAAGTTAAGATTAAAGGCAAGACACAACGCTACTATAAAGGAAACATACAAACAACAGCATGAAAAGGATGTATCACTATAGGCGATGACAAAAACTATTCTATTCTCTTCGCTGTTGTTATTGTTGTTGTCGCTGTTATTGTGATTGTTGTTGTCTCTGAAGGGATAATAATAAACGGTTCTAGCCACGATCGTGACAATAATATTATACTGCCACTTGAGGCTTCAAAAGTCACCAAAGTAACGAATCTGCCCATCTGCCCAAGATTGGTAACATCACACGTTAATACAAAATGCTTGGTTTTTGTTTAAGAGATTGATATTTAAACAGACATACCTTATCAGTATCAAGACATACCTCTATCAGCGTATCAAGACATACCTCTATCAGCGGTATCAAGACATACCTCTATCAGCGGTATCAAGACATACCTCTATCAGCGGTATCAAGACATACCTCTATCAGCGATATCAAGACATACCTCTATCAGCGATATCAAGACATACCTATATCAGCGATATCAAGACATACCTATATCAGCGATATCAAGACATACCTATATCAGCGATATCAAGACATACCTATATCAGCGGTAATGATTATCACTAAGAAACAAGAAACAGCACAATGTAGTATCAAAATAAACAATACAACACTGAAACCAGTCACTCGATTCAAATATCTGAAATACTTTAATATCAGATGAAAGATATACAACGAGATAATAAGAGCTTACGTGAAAGCCGCTTTATGAAAATGAAATACATACTGTGTGAATAATGTTGGTACATAGAAACAACGAAACTGCGGAATAGAACTCTCCAATGCTATATTGAACCAATATTTATGGATGTCAACGAATTATGGACAATGAACAGACAAGCGATAAGATCGTTGGAAGACGCAGAAATATGGTTTTACAGAAGAATGTTGAAAATTACATGAACAACGAGAAAAAGCCTGGTGAAATTTAAAAGACGCTTGCACACAGCGAAACATGATCAAAAGAATAAGAATCAGACAATCAATGTTATTCTAGCAGGTAATATGAAGAGAAGGTTTGGAACATTTGATGTTATTCTGGCATGTAATATGAAGAGAAGGTTTGGAACATTTGATGTTATTCTGGCATGTAATATGAAGAGAAGGTTTGGAACATTTGGTGACAATGGGGGAAATATAGGAAAAGAGAAATCAAGGAAGACAGAGGGAGAAAACGTTGGACGGTATCACACCGTGGCTAGACAAAAGATTGGCATCTGTTAAACTGCCCATGTGAGAGAGAGAGAGAGAGAGAGAGGAAGAGTTGTGGAGAGGCATGATCGCCTACACCGGGAGGCATGGTACTTGATAAATCGATTGATACCAATGTTAGCCAAATTTTATTGTTATCATTTGGTTATATGAGAGCATGTTGATCGGCAAACATAAGAGAATAACGTAAACTTTGATACATACAATCGGTAAACATAAGACAATAACGTAAACTTTAGATACATACAATCGGTAAACATAAGACAATAACGTAAACTTGGATACATACAATCGGTAAACATAAGAGAATAACGTAAACTTTAGATACATACAGAGGAACAAGAGAGGCAATACTTTGTATAAGACTACTCGCTGACAAGTATATAGAAGTGCAAAAAGTATCTACTTGTGTTTCATCGATTATAGCAAAGCTTTGACAGAGTCCAACATGAAAAGCTAATCATATGTCTACAAGAAATAGGCCTAGATGGGGATGATATCAGACTAATAAGTAACATATACTGGGAACAGACAGCAATAATAAAATATGAAAATAGCTACTCTCCATACATAGACATAAAGAGAGGAGTGAGACAAGGATGCATACTGTCACCAAGCCTATTTAACATCTACACAGAGAAAATCTTCAAACAACTAGAGGGAATGCCAGGACTCAAGATCAATGGAAAAATAATAAATAACTTAAGATATGCAGATGACACAGTATTGGTAGCAGAAAATAAACAAGATCTACAAGAATTAGTGGACCAATTGGACAGAACTAGCAAGGAATATGGATTAGACATTAACATACAGAAAACAAAAACTATGGTAATCAACAAGGAAATGGAAAACCTAAAATGAATATAAAAATACATGGAGAATTACTACATCAAGTAAAAAGCTACTCATATCTCGGTCAGATGATAACAGATGATGGCAGATGTATAACTGAAATTAAAAAGAGAATAGGAATGGCCAAGGATAATTTCAATAGTATGAGAAAGTTACTGACATCCAAACAAATTACAAACAGGCTAAAAATTAGAATGATCAAATGCTATATATATCCTATATTAATGTATGGCTCGGAAACATGGACAATGAACAAGCAGTTAGAAGACAGAATTGATGCATTTGAGATGTGGATATATAGAAGAATAAGCAGAGTTTCATGGACAGAAAAACAGACAAATAAACAAGTTTTAGGAAAACTAGGCATGAAGAAACAATTATTAAGAGAAATAAAATTCAGACAAGTAAAGTATTTTGGGCACATAAAAAGGCATGACACCATGATAAAACATTTACTAGAGGGGAAAGTTGAGGGGAGAAGAGCAAGAGGAAGACCGAGAGATAAGTGGGAGGAAACTTTAAGAAATGGACAGGTTACAGTCTGGCAGTGTGCAACACCAAGGCGAAAGACAGAGGATGCTGGAGATTCATTGCAGCCAACCTTCGATGTGGAGACGGCACCTGATGATGATGATGATGAGATACATACAATCGGTAAACATAAGACAATAACGTAAACTTGGATACATACAATCGGTAAACATAAGACAATAACGTAAACGTTAGATACATACAATCGGTAAACATAAGACAATAACGTAAACTTGGATACATACAATCGGTAAACATAAGACAATAACGTAAACTTTAGATACATACAATCGGTAAACATAAGACAATAACGTAAACTTTAGATACATACAAATTAGAAGTAATAAATTATCAAATGAAAATGATGACTAATTCGACCGTCTTTGTGGTGTAGAGATTAAGTTCGCCTCGTGTTCCAAATGTACTCGGTCTGATCCCACATGGAGTCATCGGTATAATTTTCCATAAATCCCAGATCGCAGTGTCAAGTTCCTAGTCCTATCGGAGACGGACGATAAAACGTAGGTCCTGTATTCAAATTGAACACGTAAAAGAACCACTGGCAGTTCAAATTTAGTAGAGCAGGCTGGAAAGCCGCTGCCCAGGCAAAATTCATTAGAAAGATTAAAAATAAAATTCCTACAAAATATTTTCACCATCTTCTAAATTACATCGAGAATCCTCGCCGGGGCCATGGAGTTCGTGCACTGCCGCTGAAATTTTCCGTTTAAGAAAGAGATCGGAGCACACATGGTTACTCACCGAAGTGCAATGATGATAGTCTTATCAATAAATCAAACTAGAAAGTCTCCAATACTAATAAGAGAACAAGTAACAGAATAGAAGCAGATTAGAACAAGTTGTTATTCTACGTCTTAGAACAGGACAACAATCGACTATGCAGACACATGTATACAACATTCAAGATTCTCATTTCAGCCATGTGTACATTTGGACATGGACCACAGACTGAAGAACACATACTTGAATCCTGACTGGAATATGATAAACGCATGCAAACTCACTGACCTAATGAAAGAACACTGGACAGAAAACTAGACGAACCTCCGTGAGAGGAACTCTGTGAGTGAAGTTTATACAAGAGACAACAATGAATACATAAACAATATTTCAAGCCGTGAAGAGGAACTCTGTCCATCAAGTTTCATACAAGAGACAACAATGAGATGACTAGAAGCAATTTTATTGTCAGCTTGCGTAAAAGAACTCTTTTTGAGGAAGTTTATTTAAAGAGACAACAATGAATACATAAACAATATTTCACCTCCGTGAGAGGAACTCTGTGAGTGAAGTTTATACAAGAGACAATAATGAATACATAAACAATATTTCACCTCCGTGAGAGGAACTCTGTGAGTGAAGTTTATACAAGAGACAACAATGAATACATAAACAATATTTCACCTCCGTGAGAGGAACTCTGTGAGTGAAGTTTATACAAGAGACAACAATGAATACATAAACAATATTTCACCTCCGTGAGAGGAACTATGTGAGTGAAGTTTATACAAGAGACAACAATGAATACATAAACAATATTTCACCTCCGTGAGAGGAACTCTGTGAGTGAAGTTTATACAAGAGACAACAATGAATACATAAACAATATTTCACCTCCGTGAGAGGAACTCTGTGAGTGAAGTTTATACAAGAGACAACAATGAATACATAAACAATATTTCAAGCGAATGAAGGAAAAGACTTCTTCTTCTTCTTACGTTTCATATCGACTACTTGTTAGCCACTCTATGTGATTTGTATGTGATCTGAGCCTAAGAGCGATTGTAAGTTGTGCTAGTTATGCGCCTACAAGTAGGCCGGAACATCCGATTTCTGGGAAGCTTTTTATTTATAATGCTTCCTAGGTTCTACATCAGTCGCCTCTTACGACATGCCTTGTAGATCGCAGTGGTACTATTCTTTGCTTCCCTTGCGGGCCCCTGCACCACACGGGCGAAGGAAAGACAAATGGCACTGAATACACCTGTCCAGGTTTAAGGCAAGGGGGGCAAAAGATTCAATTGAAATAAATCTTGTCATATTAACTGCTGTATTAATGAAAACAATTAAATTGAAAATATAAGTAATATTTACCAGATAAGTCTAACAGTAGATGATGTTTGATATTCAGTTGTAGTCTGTACAAACCAGCAGTATAGAGCACTTTTCCGTAGTGTGTACGCGTGCATTCAGCACTGCAGCTTCACATAAACGTGGCTTGTAGTACTGTCGTTGTCGTCTCCAACGCGCGACACTGTAACGTTTGTATCACTTTGTTGTGAAGTACGTGTGTGCGCTTTTGTGGAGATTAATGCGCGTGAGTATGCTATTGTGGGGTTTCGCATGCACGATAGTGTATATGTCAACGTGTGTATGTGTGTTTAACGTGTGTGACTGTGTGAGGTAAAGTATGTGTGGGACTAGGTGAGGCAGTGTACGTGTGCGACTGTGAGATAGTCTTCTTCTTCTTTTGTCGCCACACTGTTACCGGGTTGTTGTCCAGTGTCGTGGTTTTCTGTTTTTGCCTTGCTCTGTTATGGTGATGTTATATTTGCTTTTTGACAGGATTCTGCTATGCCATCTAACCATCTTTTTCGTGGTCTTCCTCTCGCCTTCTTTCCTGATGTTCTGTTGTAGAAGACTCTGTATACTGTGGAGTTTTCTGTGAATATGCTTCCTAATTATTTGAATTCTTGCACTTGGTTGATTGTAGTGCCATTGACATGGATGTCTAGATTATTATGCTTTCTTCCCATATTCATTATTTCGGTTTTAGTGTTGTTGATTTTCATGTCCTGATTTATACAATTTTGATTCAGGGTTTCAATATGTTGTTGTAGATCTTGTTCATTTTGGTGTATCAGGCACTGAGGTAGAGTTGGTCTAGCAGGCACTGAGGTAGAGTAAGTGTATCAGACACTGAGATAGAGTTGTAGCAGGCACTGAGTAGAGTAAGTGTATCAGCACTGAGGTAGAGTACGTGTATCAGGCACTGAGTAGAGTAGTGTACAGCACTGAGGTGAGATCAGGCACTAGTGATGTATCAGGCACTGAGATAGAGTTGGTGTAGCAGGCACTGAGGTAGAGTACGTGTATTAGGCACTGAGATAGAGTACGTGTATCAGGCACTGAGGTAGAGTTGGTGTATCAGGCACTGAGATAGAGTTGGTGTAGCAGGCACTGAGGTAGAGTAAGTGTATCAGACACGATAGAGTAGTGATCAGACACTGAGATAAGTGTATCAGACACTGAGGTAGAGTAAGTGTATCAGACACTGAGGTAGAGTAATTGTATCAGACACTGAGGTAGAGTAATTGTATCGGCATGAGGGAGAGTTGTGTAAGCACTGAGTAGAGTAAGTGAAGCATGGTGTAGTATCAGGCACTGAGATGATACGTGTTTGAATAAGTGTGTGAAGAGATGGAGTGATGACATGATTGTTAATGTGTGTAAGATGGAGTGTGAATGTTGAATGTGTGTAAGATGGAGTGTGAATGTTGAATGTGTGTAAAATGGAGTGTGAATGTTGAATGTGTGTAAGATGGAGTGTGAATGTTGAATGTGTGTAAGATGGAGTGTGAATGTTGAATGTGTGTAAGATGGAGTGTGAATGTTGAATGTGTGTGAGATATCATTAGATTGGTGGATATGTGACGTTGATGATAAACTTAGATGGTATGACATTACACTAGGCTCGCTAATCAATCCTATCAGATGGACTCAATATGTTACCAAACAGCAATATGTATTAATATTATTATTTCAAAACCCTATGGTACTCGGTGGAATATAGTACAGCAGTTATCGCTCTTATCATTCTTCTCAAGTATGTATTTTGTTGTGTAGTAATGTCCTTGAGGTACCAAACTATCTAATGTGTGTAGTAATGTCATGAGGTTCGAACTATCTCATGTGTGTGTAGTAATGTCTTTGAGGTACAAACTATCTCATGTGTGTATAATGTCTTTGATGTACCAAACTATCTCATGTGTGTAGTAATGTCCTTGAGGTTCCGAACTATCTCATGTGTGTAGTAATGTCCTTGAGGTACCAAACTATCTCATGTGTGTAGTAATGTCCTTGAGGTACCAAACTATCTCATGTGTGTAGTAATGTCCTTGAGTACCAACTATCCAATGTGTGTAGTAATGTCCTTGATGTACCGAACTATCTCATGTGTGTAGTAATGTCCTTGAGATACCACTATCTAATGTGTGTAGTAATGTCCTTGAGTACCAACTATCTCATGTGTGTAGTAATGTCCTTGAGGTACCGAACTATCTCATGTGTGTAGTAATGCCTTGAGTCCAACTATCTAATGTGTGTAGTAATGTCCTTGAGATACCAACTATCTCATGTGTGTAGTAATGCCCTTGAGTACCAACTATCTAATGTGTGTAGTAATGTCTTTTCTATCTCATCTGTGAGTTTCTTTCACAGCGTCTGGTTAGAAGGATTTCTAGAACGATTCTGTGTGTTATAATGTCTTTTCACTACTCTGTTATTTCTGAGGTCCATCCTTTTAGTGAAGCCTTTGTTATATCTCATGTTATAATAGTTCACTTTAGTTCTTCTTCCACTTTGTTTGTATTCTAAGTATCATAATATCTTCATTTTGTATTCTCTTCCACCCTTTTGTTTTGTAATCTACAGTATCATAATAGCTTACACTTTTTGTCTCTTCTCTTCCACCTTTTGTTTTGATCACAGTATCATAAATAGCATTACACTTTTGTTCTGTCTTTCCACCTTTTGTTTTGTCTCTACAGTATCATAATAGCATTACACTTCTTGTTCTTCTCTTCCACCTTTTGTTTTGAAGTGCTACAGTATAAAGCATTATTTTGTGTCTTGTTCTTACTTTGCTTTGTATCTGTATAATCATTAGTTTTTGTTTTCTTCTCCACCTTTTGTCTTTTATCTACAGTATCTAATAGACTTTTTTTGTGCACTTCTTTCAACCTTTGTTTTGTATCTGTATCATAATAGATTTACACTTCCTGTTCTTCTTTCCAACTTTTGGTATTGTTCACAAGATCAAATCAGCATGCTACTACTTCTTGTACTCCTTTTCTTCCTACCTTTGTTTTCTATCTAAGTATATAAAAGCATTATCATCTTTTGCTTCCTTCTCACTTCTGAAACCCTTTTGTATTTGTATGCATCTGAGCCTAAGAGCATTTACCTTTGCCTTTCTCTGCCGCAACCTTTCTAGCGCTTTTGTATTCTAGTATCATAAGGAGCATTACAAATTTTCTAGGGCTTCGTCTCATTCACTAAGATTGTCTTCAGTAAACTCTACAGTGCTCATAATGCATTACATTTTTTTCTTTTCTCTGCCACCTTGTTTGCTGTTTGTATCCAGTGTACAATTCAATGAGCATTACACTTTTGTTCTTCTCCTTCACTTTGTATTTGTATCTACAGTATCATAATAGCATTACACTTTTGTTCTTCTCTTCCACCTTTGTTTTGTATCTACAGTATCATAATAGCATTACACTTTTTGTTCTTCTCTTCCACCTTTTGTTTTGTATCTACAGTATCATAATAGCATTACACTTTTTGTTCTTCTCTTCCACCTTTTGTTTTGTATCTACAGTATCATAATAGCATTACACTTTTTGTTCTTCTCTTCCACCTTTTGTTTTGTATCTACAGTATCATAATAGCATTACACTTTTTGTTCTTCTCTTCCACCTTTTGTTTTGTATCTACAGTATCATAATAGCATTACACTTCTTGTTCTTCTCTTCCACCTTTTGTTTTGTATCTACAGTATCATAATAGCATTACACTTTTTGTTCTTCTCTTCCACCTTTTGTTTTGTATCTACAGTATCATAATAGCATTACACTTTTTGTTCTTCTCTTCCACCTTTTGTTTTGTATCTACAGTATCATAATAGCATTACACTTTTTGTTCTTCTCTTCCACCTTTTGTTTTGTATCTACAGTATCATAATAGCATTACACTTTTTGTTCTTCTCTTCCACTTTTTGTTTTGTATCTACAGTATCATAATAGCATTACACTTCTTGTTCTTCTCTTCCACCTTTTGTTTTGTATCTACAGTATCATAATAGCATTACACTTTTTGTTCTTCTCTTCCACCTTTTGTTTTGTATCTACAGTATCATAATAGCATTACACTTTTTGTTCTTCTCTTCCACCATTTGTTTTGTATCTACAGTATCATAATAGCATTACACTTCTTGTTCTTCTCTTCCACCTTTTGTTTTGTATCTACAGTATCATAATAGCATTACACTTTTTGTTCTTCTCTTCCACCTTTTGTTTTGTATCTACAGTATCATAATAGCATTACACTTTTTGTTCTTCTCTTCCACCTTTTGTTTTGTATCTACAGTATCATAATAGCATTACACTTTTTGTTCTTCTCTTCCACCTTTTGTTTTGTATCTACAGTATCATAATAGCATTACACTTTTTGTTCTTCTCTTCCACCTTTTGTTTTGTATCTACAGTATCATAATAGCATTACACTTTTTGTTCTTCTCTTCCACCTTTTGTTTTGTATCTACAGTATCATAATAGCATTACACTTTTTGTTCTTCTCTTCCACCTTTTGTTTTGTATCTACAGTATCATAATAGCATTACACTTCTTGTTCTTCTCTTCCACCTTTTGTTTTGTATCTACAGTATCATAATAGCATTACACTTTTTGTTCTTCTCTTCCACCTTTTGTTTTGTATCTACAGTATCATAATAGCATTACACTTTTTGTTCTTCTCTTCCACCATTTGTTTTGTATCTACAGTATCATAATAGCATTACACTTCTTGTTCTTCTCTTCCACCTTTTGTTTTGTATCTACAGTATCATAATAGCATTACACTTTTTGTTCTTCTCTTCCACCTTTTGTTTTGTATCTACAGTATCATAATAGCATTACACTTTTTGTTCTTCTCTTCCACCTTTTGTTTTGTATCTACAGTATCATAATAGCATTACACTTTTTGTTCTTCTCTTCCACCTTTTGTTTTGTATCTACAGTATCATAATAGCATTACACTTTTTGTTCTTCTCTTCCACCTTTTGTTTTGTATCTACAGTATCATAATAGCATTACACTTTTTGTTCTTCTCTTCCACCTTTTGTTTTGTATCTACAGTATCATAATAGCATTACACTTTTTGTTCTTCTCTTCCACCTTTTGTTTTGTATCTACAGTATCATAATAGCATTACACTTTTTGTTCTTCTCTTCCACCTTTTGTTTTGTATCTACAGTATCATAATAGCATTACACTTTTTTTTCTTCTCTTCCACCTTTGTTTTGTATCTACAGTATCATAATAGCATTACACTTTTTGTTCTTCTCTTCCACCTTTTGTTTTGTATCTACAGTATCATAATAGCATTACACTTTTTGTTCTTCTCTTCCACCTTTTGTTTTGTATCTACAGTATCATAATAGCATTACACTTTTTGTTCTTCTCTTCCACCTTTTGTTTTGTATCTACAGTATCATAATAGCATTACACTTTTTGTTCTTCTCTTCCACCTTTTGTTTTGTATCTACAGTATCATAATAGCATTACACTTTTTGTTCTTCTCTTCCACCTTTTGTTTTGTATCTACAGTATCATAATAGCATTACACTTTTTGTTCTTCTCTTCCACCTTTTGTTTTGTATCTACAGTATCATAATAGCATTACACTTCTTGTTCTTCTCTTCCACCTTTTGTTTTGTATCTACAGTATCATAATAGCATTACACTTTTGTTCTTCTTCCACCTTTTGTTTTGTATCTACAGTATCATAATAGCATTACACTTTTTGTTCTTCTCTTCCACCTTTTGTTTTGTATCTACAGTATCATAATAGCATTACACTTTTTGTTCTTTCTTCCACCTTTGTTTTGTATCTACAGTATCATAATAGCATTACACTTTTGTTCTTTCTTCCACCTTTTGTTTTGTATCTACAGTATCATAATAGCATTACACTTTTTGTTCTTCTCTTCCACCTTTTGTTTTGTATCTACAGTATCATAATAGCATTACACTTTTTGTTCTTCTCTTCCACCTTTTGTTTTGTATCTACAGTATCATAATAGCATTACACTTTTTGTTCTTCTCTTCCACCTTTTGTTTTGTATCTACAGTATCATAATAGCATTACACTTTTTGTTCTTCTCTTCCACCTTTTGTTTTGTATCTACAGTATCATAATAGCATTACACTTCTTGTTCTTCTCTTCCACCTTTTGTTTTGTATCTACAGTATCATAATAGCATTACACTTTTTGTTCTTCTCTTCCACCTTTTGTTTTGTATCTACAGTATCATAATAGCATTACACTTTTTGTTCTTCTCTTCCACCTTTTGTTTTGTATCTACAGTATCATAATAGCATTACACTTTTTGTTCTTCTCTTCCACCTTTTGTTTTGTATCTACAGTATCATAATAGCATTACACTTTTTGTTCTTCTCTTCCACCTTTTGTTTTGTATCTACAGTATCATAATAGCATTACACTTTTTGTTCTTCTCTTCCACCTTTTGTTTTGTATCTAAGTATCATAATAGCATTACACTTTTGTTCTTCTCTTCCACCTTTGTTTTGTATCTAAGTATCATAATAGCATTACACTTTTTGTTCTTCTCTTCCACCTTTTGTTTTGTATCTACAGTATCATAATAGCATTACACTTTTTGTTCTTCTCTTCCACCTTTTGTTTTGTATCTACAGTATCATAATAGCATTACACTTTTTGTTCTTCTCTTCCACCTTTTGTTTTGTATCTACAGTATCATAATAGCATTACACTTTTTGTTCTTCTCTTCCACCTTTTGTTTTGTATCTACAGTATCATAATAGCATTACACTTTTTGTTCTTCTCTTCCACCTTTTGTTTTGTATCTACAGTATCATAATAGCATTACACTTCTTGTTCTTCTCTTCCACCATTTATATCTTTATAGAAGTGGCTGGGAAAGGGGGGGTGGGGGTGGGGGCTGTAGTGATCATGTGTGTGCTTGTTCTAATGTTCTTTGTAAGCTGTTATTCATTTCTTAGGGTTGTTCTTTATTGCCGTCACTCCATCTTTTGCGTGGTCTTCCTCTTTCTCTGTACTCGTTAGACTTTTTATGTGTGCACTGTCTGTTGGTAATCTCTTATGTGACTGAAACATTTAATTTGTTATTTCTTGATGAAGTTCAGTATTGATGTTGTACCAACTTTTTTCCTGATGTCTTCATTTCTAAACTGGATGATTGAAACGTAGAGGAGTGTGTTCAACCAACGAGTCACGAGAACCATCAGCATGCATACTGCGTTCTTGATACTCCTTATATTCTGCGTAGACACTTGATTTCTGTCATGACTAGATTTCTTCTATCTAATGTTAATATGACGAAATGTCTCATGTTTTATTTCTCTCTTCTTCTTCCAGCTCTCCATATCTACCACTTGCTGAACCACTCTTTGTGATTTGTATGTGATCTGAGCCTAAGAGCGATTGTACGTTATGCCAGTTATGCGCCTACAAGTAAGCCAGCACATCCGATTTCTGAGACGCTTTTTATTTGCTAGGGTATCTTATCTAAGGAGACTCTGAAACGAACTTTGCTAAGAGAGGCAAGAAATATCGGTCTCAGTTACATGGAGGAGATTGAGCGAGTTGCCCAGTATAGAACTCTACGGAGAATTTGCTTGCAGGCCCTAAGTGCCGTATATCGGTAGGAGAGAAATTATTATTATCATAGGTATCTTTCCTAGGCCCTACCCTTGTCGCCTCTTACGACATGCCTTGTAGGTGGCAGTGTAACTAATCTTTGTTCCACATGCGAGCCACTGCTACACATGGGCGAGGTTATTGTTTTTTCTCCAAATATATATATATCTATTTAATTTTATCCTGACATATATACAAACTCTGATCTATTGTGTTTACATGTGTAATGTACACCTGTTGGCTTACATCTGATGTGCTATATCAGTTTGTGTTATAGCAGAATCAATACATGTGGCAACAGTTGGTTAGTTTGAACAAACATGACATTTATGGAACCAAGTTGTGTTATTAATTAACCCGTTATGTACTCGTACCTCTGAAGTCGGAGAAGACTTGCCTGAATGGCGAGGGACACTGATGATATGGAAATCAAGCCGTCATACAAAAATCAGTCAGAAGCACCATACTGGATGTCCTGACTACGCCTGAACTCATAACGGGAGAATGAAAAGAAGAAGAGAAATCAGTTATGTAGTGAAACGTATGAATCGTATCTTCTCGTTTAACATGTAAAACTGCATACTTGAGATGCAGAGAGAGAGAGAGAGAGGAGTCTTAGTGTAGGTGAGATCGAGTTCCTAGTCCTATCGGATATGGACGATAAAAACGTAGGACCCGTGTTCAAGTTGTGGACGTCAAAGAACCCGTGGCAGTTCAAAGTAGAAAAGAGTAGGCTGAAGTCACTGCGTAAAATTCACTAGAAAGATTTAAAAATAAAATTAATACAAAACGTTTTTACCATCTTCTAAATTACATCTTTTCCCCTCGGATCTGTCTCAAGTGTATTCCTCGAAGTCTTTTGGTTCATCCTCGGAGAGTTCTGTATTCCTCGGAGAGTTCATGTATTCCCTCGGAGAGTTCATGTATTCCTCGGAGATCTGATTTCATGTATTCCCTCGGAGGGTTCTGTATTCCTCGGAGAGTTCTGTATTCCCTCGGAGGTTCTGTATTCCCTCGGAGGTTCTGTATTCCTCGGAGAGTTCTGTATTCCTCGGAGGTTCGTGTATTCCCTCGGAGAGTTCTGTATTCCTCGGAGAGTTCTGTATTCCTCGGAGAGTTCCATGGTTGATTCCCTCGGAGGGGTTCGTGTATTCCCTCGGAGAGTTCGTGTATTCCCTCGGAGGGTTCGTGTATTCCCTCGGAGAGTTCGTGTATTGCCGCTGAGATTTTCATGTGTAAGAATGAGATTGGAACACACATGGTTACTCACTGAAGTGCAATGATGATGGCCGTATCAATCAATCAATCAATCAATCAATCAAGCAGAGTGGAGTGTGTTTAACCAGCGAGTTACGAGAACCAGCAAAATGCACACCCTTCGACATCTACTGGGGAAGACTGAGCACCTATGGGTCTGCCTAAGCGCTATCACGTCGGTTCGGTAATACTTTCTCGTTGTTGTTCAAACGTCTTGCTGAAGTTGTTGTGAGTCGATGTTGTTGAAGCAATACTTTCTAGTTGTCTATTCATCTGTTTCTTGATCTTCCTAGAACTCGTAGGCTGGATTCTCTGCTGTTGTAGAAACAAAGTTGTGGTCGACTTGCTTAACTTTCATAGAATGGCTTAACAAATTGTGTGTTCTCCCTCCACATATTTTCTTACCTGTTTTCTTCTCGTGTTAATAATAATAATAATAATAATAATAATAATAATTACTCTCGTACCGTTATGTGTTACATAGGACCTGCAGGCGATTTCTCCATACCGCTCTATCCAGTGCAACTTGCTCAATCTCCTCCATGGAACTGAGACCCATGTTTCTTGCTTCTCTCAGTAAAATTCGTTTCAGGGTCTCCTTAGGTCGTCCTCTCTTTCTTGAACCCTTTACATCCCACTTCAATGCCTGTTTTGATATTATTTGATCATTTCTTCTTAAAGTATGCCCAACATATCTCCATCTTCTCTTTCTTATAACAGTTGTTACTAGTGGTTGACCAGACATTTCTCTGATTTCATCACTTCTCCTGAATTCGTTCCATTTTATGTTCATTATTTTTCGCAATATTTTTTCAAATGCATTCAACTTGCTTTCCATATCTTTAGTCATCTCGTGTCGATGTATGTTTGTATATCTTATCTGGTAACGTTGATGATTTCTCTCAAACAACTTATCTGGTAACGTTGATGATTTCTCTCAAACAACTTATCTGGTAAGGTTGATGATTTCTCTCAAACAACGTATCTGGTAACGTTGATGACTTCTTTCAAACACCTTATCTGGTAACGTTGATGACTTCTCTCAAACAACTTATCTGGTAACGTTGATGATTTCTTTCAAACACCTTATCTGGTAACGTTGATGATTTCTTCAACGTATCTGTAAGGTTGATGATTTCTCAAACAACGTATCTGGTAACGTTGATGACTTCTTTCAAACACCTTATCTGGTAACGTTGATGACTTCTCTCAAACAACTTATCTGGTAACGTTGATGATTTCTTTCAAACACCTTATCTGGTAACGTTGATGATTTCTTCAGCAACTTATCTGAAATTGATGATTCTCTCAAGCACATTATCACAACCCCTATGATATTTTTCTACTGTCTCTTAAACCATCATCATCATCTAATACCTTCATCATCTTCAAAATTACGTCGTGGACACTCGCCGGTGCTACGGAGTTCATGCACTGCCACTGAGATCTTCCTGTGTAAAAAGAGATCGGAGCACACATGGTTACTCACTGAAGTGCAATGATGATGGTCATATCAATCAATTAATCAATCAATCAATTAATCAATCATCCTTATCTAATTGCTTGTCCTATTGAAAACGTTGCCACAATAACAGATCTTCAGAATTTCTTATCATCAGTACACAAATGAAGGCCGAGGGACACATGTAGGCGAACAAATGAAGGCCTAGGGACACATGTAGGCGAACAAATGAAGGCCTAGGGACACATGTAGGCGAACAAATGAAGGCCTAGGAGCACCTGTAGGCGAACAAATGAAGGCCTAGGGACACATGTAGGCGAACAAATGAGGCCTAGGGCACATGTAAGCGAACAAATGAGGCCTAGGGGCACATGTAAGCGAACAAATGAAGGCCTAGGGGCACATGTAGGCGAACAAATGAAGGCCTAGGGACACATGTAGGCGAACAAATGGAGGCCTAGGGGCACATGTAGGCGAACAAATGGAGGCCTAGGGGCACATGTAGGCGAACAAATGGAGGCCTAGGGGCACATGTAGGCAACAAATGGGGCCTAGGGCACATGTAGGCGAACAAATGGAGGCCTTTGGGGTACATGTAGCGAACTAATTGGCCTAGGTCAAATGTGAGCAAACTAATGGAGGCCTAGGGGCACATGTAACGAACTAATGTGGCCTAGCACATGTGGCAACTTTTGAAGCAGGTATCAAAGCGATGCATAGGATTAGGTGTGAGGTAGAGAAAGACTATGATCAAGAGCGAAATGTAAAATGATGTATATGACCTTATGTGCTTGGTAGTGAACACTGATGATAATGATGATAATAAAGGTGATGAGGATGATGATAATGATAATGATGACAATGACATGATGATAATGATGATAATGATGCATGATGGGATGATGTTGATGATAATGATGAGGATCAGTAAAAACTCAACACATTTCAATAGCTTACCTCATTACTTTCAAACTACTTGTGGCTGCTGCTGCTGCTGCGTACGACCTCATCAGTAGATTTATTCTTCTCAGTTTCGCATGAGAGCAAATAAACGTGTAGACCTGTTGAAATAAACTATACTAAGGGACATAACAATGAAAAAGAATAGTACGAACCAAGTCTGCTGTTTGAGATAAGGGGAAATTTTTCTTGATAAAATCATATTATTTTGTAAATAAATAAGTGATGGGACTGATTAGCGTTAGGCGTAATAGTTCACCTATCGACACAGACACCAGAGAGTTGTGGGTTCACTCCCACGTTCCACACGCGAGGAAAGGACTTGGCCCTCCAACCTCCTGCACACTAGGTTCTAGAAATATGACGTGACGGACACTTCATACCCTAAAGTCTAACCTGCTGCCTTGCAGGTCAGCTGGGGACAGTCAAAGGCTGATGGAGATCAAACCCAGTAAACGCTGGCTGAAATCGGACACATCGCCGAAGGACAAACACCAGAGCTCCAAATGATACTGAAGATTGTGACGTAAAACAAACCTTCTTTGCAAAGGTTGTTATATATCACAATAAGAATGATACAAATGGCGGGGGAAAAAACGATCGAGAGAGAGAGAGAGAGATCGAGAGAGAGAGAGATACCCTAAGGTCTGAAAAGGCTACGAGAAATATATAAATAAATGAGTGACTCATTGTTTAAAACATGTAAATAGAAAAGCAGTGAAATTTATTTTAAAATGAACAAGATATATTACTTTATTATGTGAGGAGATGAAGAGTTAAGTAATCATGGAAAGATATAAGAAATATTTCTTAAAACCTCTTGACACAGAAGAACATCCAGTAAATCATATAGCTTGTCCATCACTTGGTATCCTTGTCTATGATCGCTTTTCAGATGTTTAGCTACGATCAAAGTTTAGTGCCCACTGAATCGCGGTCAAATAGTGAAAGCCTTCATAGAGCCATAATACAACCAAATTAAACAACCCCGAGCAGCTCGCATTGGAAAGAATGACGACACTGTGAGTTTTTACACGTTTCAAACGCACCTGGGTCCACCCGTTGCGGCACTAACGGGTAAGGACCCAATTTTTTAAATAGCATCTTCCCGGATCTTGCATCATGGGTCATTGTAAGATGGACCAGAGCCAACTATAAACTTATGGGCTCTCGGACTCTGGTAAGAATTATGGGAAATCAGACCACAAATACACCACGTGACCTCGCATTCCAGTATTGTTGTATATAGACGAATTTATTTTAAAATCAACACAAAATGTTAAATCAAAGTTATTTTATGCAACAAGTTAAGTTTAACAATAAGGAATATCAATATTATGAATATCTTTCACCAATAAATAACCATAGACTCACAGAATTGAGTAAAATTGCACACAAAAAAACTTGCAGTGTTCTATCAAACATCTATATTTTCTAGCCCCCCTTTCTGATCTAGGTCAAGGATTCCCCAGTCCGTTGTCTGGCCTAGTTATCTAGAGTTGGCTGTGGATGGACAGTCTTAATATTTCTTGTTCAGTGATATAGATTACGGTTTCATGTATGCATTCATGTGTATATGAAGCCTTAAGTCAGTAGATATTATTTAGTAGTCGACATTGTCTCGTTCTAATACGTAACATGATGGGGTACTTGTGCCTATCAAGATGGGTATTAGCTCAGAGCTGTCACTGACGTCTATATGTTTCTTCCACTTTTTTCTTTTTATTTTTCCAACGCTCCATATCGACCACTTGTGAAATCACTCTTTGTGATTTGTATGTGATCGGAATCTAAGAGTGATAGTATGGTGTGCCAGTTATGCGCCTACAAGTTGGCCAGCACATCCGATTCCTGCGAAACTATTTATTTACTAGGGTAGCTTCCTAGGTCCCTACCTCAGTCGCCTCTTACGACATGTCTTGGACGTAGCAGTGTTACTATTCTTTGCTCCTCTTGTACGCCCCGGCAACAAACGGGTGGGTCCATTTCATTCTGAAACCGAGAAGAATCATATTTAATTTAATGAAAATAAAAATATATATAAGTGTCCAACAGATATGTTTATACAAGCTGCCATAAATATGATCAGAGGTGTAAACCCAAGTAACAGAGTTATCAGTTATGGTGAGAAGAGATTGATATGGAGTGGTGATATGACTGCATGCCCGAATACTTGTCTTTCTTGCAGATAAGGGAAGAAGAAATATTGGCGTTTTTTCCTTTGGTTTTTACATCCTGGTTGTCTGTTGCTTCTATTATTTTATTTTTTTGTGGTGTTTTGGATGTATATGTTCAGTGCATGATCTCTTTCGAGTTTGTTTGAATTTCTGTTAATATTTGGTTTATTCTTACTTGTACACATTCTTTACTATGTGATGATACATGTGTACATATTGCACTACGGGAGACACAACGGTACACTTCGGTGACTACGGGGGAACACGTGTGTACACTTCTTACTACGGGCGATCATATGTGTACACTTCTTACTATGTGCGATCATATATGTACACTTCTTTCTACGGGGGAACATATGTGTATACTTCTTTCTACGGGGGAACATATGTGTACACGTCTTTCTACGGGGGAACACGTGTGTACACGTCTTTCTACGAAGGCACATTTGTACATAAGTTACTATAGGAGACCCACCTGTGCATAACTTTTTCATTATTAAGTAGCTTGTCCCTTCCTGAACCAAGCTCCCATGACAGCAGTCATGAAAAACTCTCTGTTCTATGCAAGTTGACGGGTGTCAGCAGCAGTCATTCTCAGATCGTCAATGACATCTTGCACCCATCGTCTTCTAGGTCTTTCTCTCATTCTTCTTCCAGGCACTATTCCTTCCAAATTATGTGGATACATTTGTACATTATTTACTGTTTACAAAAGATACATTTATATATAGCTAACTATTGATGGACATATATATCCCTACTCTCAAGCACGTGTGTGTTGCGTACTGCAACTGTTGAGGGGATAAACAACGAGTATTATATATATATATTTCTCTCGTATCGTTATACGTTACATAGGGTCTGCAAGTAATTTCTCCACACTGCTCTGTCCTGGGCAACTCGTTCAATCTCTTCCATGGAGTTAAGTCCGATATTTCATGTCTCTGTTAGCAAAGTTCGTTTCAGAGTTTCCCTAAGGCGTCCTATCTTTCTTGAACTCTTTGCCACCCACTTCAGTGCCTGCTTTGTTACTCTTTGATCATTTCTTCTCAAGGTATGCCCAACATATCTCCATCTTCTCCTTCTTATAACAGTTGTTACTAGTGGTTGACCAGACATTTCTTCTCAGGGTATGCCCAACATATCTCCATCTCCTCCTTCTTATAACAGTTGTTACTAGTGGTTGACCAGACATTTCTTCTCAAGGTATGCCCAACATATCTCCATCTTCTCCTTCTTATAACAGTTGTCACTAGTGGTTGACCAGACATTTCTTCTCAAGGTATGCCCAACATATCTCCATCTTCTCCTTCTTATAACAGTTGTTACTAGTGGTTGACCAGACATTTCTTCTCAAGGTATGCCCAACATATCTCCATCTTCTCCTTCTTATAACAGTTGTTACTAGTGGTTGACCAGACATTTCTTCTCAAGGTATGTCCAACATATCTCCATCTTCTCCTTCTTATAACAGTTATTAGTGGTTGACCAGACATTTCTTCTCAAGGTATGTCCAACATATCTCCATCTTCTCCTTCTTATAACAGTTATTAGTGGTTGACCAGACATTTCTTCTCAAGGTATGTCCAACATATCTCCATCTTCTCCTTCTTATAACAGTTGTTGCTAACGAACAATCATACATTAGATAATTTCGATATTTTCATAATTTGAAACTAACTTCAAACAGAACTATATTCACGTTTATGTGTATGTACATCGTGATGTGAAATCAGATTAAACTACTCTTCTAGCAAACATGGGATTACTTCTGTTTCTTCTGTGTTCTACTCTAGTAAACATGGGATTTCTTCTGTGTTCTACTCTTCTAGCAAACATGGGATTACTTCTGTTGTGTTCTACTCTAGCAAACATGGGATTACTTCTGTTTCTTCTGTGTTCTACTCTAGCAAACATGGGATTACTTCTGTTTCTTCTGTGTTCTATCTAGAAACATGGGATTACTTCTGTGTTCTACTAGCAAACATGGGGTTACTTCTGTGTTCTCTCTAGCAAACATGGTTATTTTGTTCCTTGTGTTCTACTCTAGCAAACATGGGATTACTTCTGTGTTCTACTCTAGCAAACATGGGATTACTTCTGTTTCTTCTGTGTTCTACTCTAGTAAACATGGGATTTCTTCTGTGTTCTACTCTTCTAGCAAACATGGGATTACTTCTGTTTCTTCTGTGTTCTACTCTAGCAAACATGGGTTACTTTGTTCCTTGTGTTCACTCTAGCAAACATGGGATTACTTCGTGTTCTACTTAGCAAACAGGGTTACTTCTGTGTTCTACTCTAGCAAACATGGGGTTACTTTTGTTCCTTGTGTTCTACTCTAGCAAACATGGGATTACTTCTGTGTTCTACTCTAGCAAACATGGGATTACTTCTGTTTCTTCTGTGTTCTACTCTAGCAAACATGGATTCTTCTGTTTCTTCTGTGTTCTACTCTACAAACATGGATTACTTCTGTTTCTTCTGTGTTCTACTTAGCAAACATGGGGTTACTTTTGTGTTCTGTGTTCTCTCTAGCAAACATGGATTACTTCTGTTTCTACTCTAGCAAACATGGGGTTACTTTTGTTCTTTGTTTCTACTCTAGCAAACATGGGTTACTTTGTTCCTTGTGTTCTACTCTAGCAAACATGGGATTACTTCTGTGTTCTACTCTAGCAAACATGGGATTACTTCGGTTTCTTCTGTGTTCTACTCTAGCAAACATGGGATTACTTCTGTGTTCTACTCTAGCAAACATGGGATTACTTCTGTGTTCTACTCTAGCAAACATGAGGCTACTTCTACTTCTTCTGTGTTCGCCCACTATAAATTCTGGCATAGTCAGGGACAATTTCTTCTAGTATTATAATCAAGTTCAAGGTAACACTGCTGCCTTCTTCCAATAAAGTCGCCTTAAAATACGTTTGACATGGCGATTAGTGTGTCCGACTGTCAGTACGGGCTTCGGAAAGTCAAAAACGGTATTTGCTTTCGCTTTCGCATTTTTCTTTCCTGCAAGCCTTGTTGCTGGAACTTCCTCGTTGCAAAAATCAAAAAGTATATCAAACAAAGAACGTGAAATACAAGACACAATGATTTACGCTTAATCTAACAGATATTACAATTGAGTCCCTGATTTACGCTTAATTTAACAGATATTACAATTGATTCCCTGATTTACGCTTAATCTAACAGATATTACAATTGATTCTGATTTACGCTAATTAACAGATATTACAATTGATTCCTGATTTACGCTTAATCAACAGATATTACAATTGATTCCTGATTTACGCTTAATCTAACAGATATTACAATTGATTCCCTGATTTACGCTTAATTTAACAGATATTACAATTGATTCACCAAGAAAAGACAACAAAATTGATGTCTTAGCAAAAATTGTACTATTGATACCAAAAGAAAGAATAAACACCATTTAACCTTTCACCCTTAGTTTCTGTTACCTCAGGACGCATTTATATTGCAATGTATACTAGATTAGCCGGTATAACGGCCTTGCTTCATCTTATCTTATCTTAACCACATTTGCGGTGAAGCGTCGTGGGGAGAGTTAAGTTTTCTATCTTGTGCCAGGTGTGTTGAGCTTGACGTTGTCAGTCCATGCTTTCGCAGGGACTCTGAGATGTTATCTATCCATCGTGTTCTTGGTCTGCCTCGTGCTCTGCTTCCTCAGTGTTGATTATTTTATGCACGTGATGGTAGTAAATGTGGTTCCATTCTCATTAGATGGCCGAACCACTTGATTCTTTGCTTCTCGATGTACTGTATGCATGGTATAGTACCAACGATGCTTCTGATATTCTTGTTTCTCACTCTATCTCACCTTGTAAC
Organism: Arion vulgaris; assembly: GCA_020796225.1. NCBI lineage: Eukaryota > Metazoa > Mollusca > Gastropoda > Stylommatophora > Arionidae > Arion > Arion vulgaris. The sequence goes on from CM036754.1 coordinate 5,173,801, forward strand.
GTTGACAGCTTTACGTAGACATCTCATAACAAATACTGCAAGCCGGTATAACGGTTCGGAATGGTGAAAGGATTATGCCCCAAAGAAAAGAGCACCACCGTTAAACCCAGAAAGATCGCTGTTGTTACCCCACTAAAAACAATACAATTGATTCTCAAAGAAAAGAGCACGATTGATAGCTCAAAGAAAAGAGCACGATTGATAGCTCAAAGAAAAGAGCACAATTGATAGCTCAAAGAAAAGAGCACCATTGATAGCTCAAAGAAAAGAGCACGATTGATAGCTCAAAGAAAAGAGCACAATTGATAGCTCAAAGAAAAGAGCACGATTGATAGCTCAAAGAAAAGAGCACCATTGATAGCTCAAAGAAAAGAGCACCATTGATAGCTCAAAGAAAAGAGCACGATTGATAGCTCAAAGAAAAGAGCACCATTGATAGCTCAAAGAAAAGAGCACCATTGATAGCTCAAAGAAAAGAGCACGATTGATAGCTCAAAGAAAAGAGCACGATTGATAGCTCAAAGAAAAGAGCACAATTGATAGCTCAAAGAAAAGAGCACCATTGATAGCTCAAAGAAAAGAGCACGATTGATAGCTCAAAGAAAGAGCACCATTTATAGCTCAAAGAAAGACGATTGATAAGCTCAAAGAAAAGAGCACCATTGATAGCTCAAAGAAAAGAGCACCATTGATAGCTCAAAGAAAAGAGCACGATTGATAGCTCAAAGAAAAGAGCACCATTGATAGCTCAAAGAAAAGAGCACCATTGATAGCTCAAAGAAAAGAGCACGATTGATAGCTCAAAGAAAAGAGCACAATTGATAGCTCAAGAAAAGGACATTGATAGCCAAAGAAAAGAGCACGATTGATAGCCAAAGAAAAGAGCACAATTGATAGCTCAAAGAAGAGCACATTGATAGCTCAAAGAAAAGAGCACAATTGATAGCCCAAAGAAAAGAGCACCATTGATAGCTCAAAGAAAAGAGCACGATTGATAGCTCAAAGAAAAGAGCACCATTGATAGCTCAAAGAAAAGAGCACGATTGATAGCTCAAAGAAAAGAGCACAATTGATAGCTCAAAGAAAAGAGCACCATTGATAGCCCAAAGAAAAGAGCACAATTGATAGCCCAAAGAAAAGAGCACAATTGATAGCCCAAAGAAAAGAGCACGATTGATAGCCCAAAGAAAAGAGCACGATTGATAGCTCAAAGAAAAGAGCACGATTGATAGCGCAAAGAAAAGAGCACGATTGATAGCTCAAAGAAAAGAGCACGATTGATAGCCCAAAGAAAAGAGCACGATTGATAGCGCAAAGAAAAGAGCACAATTGATAGCGCAAAGAAAAGAGCACGATTGATAGCCCAAAGAAAAGAGCACGATTGATAGCCCAAAGAAAAGAGCACAATTGATAGCGCAAAGAAAAGAGCACGATTGATAGCGCAAAGAAAAGAGCACGATTGATAGCTCAAAGAAAAGAGCACCATTGATAGCTCAAAGAAAAGAGCACCATTGATAGCTCAAAGAAAAGAGCACGATTGATAGCCCAAAGAAAAGAGCACGATTGATAGCTCAAAGAAAAGAGCACGATTGATAGCCCAAAGAAAAGACAAAACAATTGACACTCGTAAATATAAGACAACACAATAGTGAACACCCGAAGGAACATACAAAAGTGTGAATCAGTCGGTAACTATACGTTTAATGTGAACTATATTATAGAGAATTACACCTTCTTCTTCTTCTTCTTTGCTGACACTGACATCGATGTTTGTATGTTGTTATAGTTGTAGAGAATATACAACAATTTTGAAATATTTAAACCTATCAAATCAACACAACAATTTATTTACATGCCATTTTTGTACTAATCTAGCGGTTCCCAAACTTTGCATTACCGTGGACACCTATTTAAATACATTTTGCTGCCGCTGACCCCAAACGTTTCTATATATGAAAGTGGACATGAATGAATTATTTATGTGTTATAATAGTAAACAATGTTTGCAATTTAATATTTCAATAAACAACAAAAAAAACATTAGATCTATAATTAGACTTCAAATGTATTTTTCTGTTTGAAATGAATATCAAAGATCATATTTCCTCAAGCGCTTGAAGACTATCCCCTGCCCTCCTCTCCATCCTGAGAATCCTCGGTCCACGGACCCTAGTTTGGGAAACGCTCAACTATTTAGTTTCCACAGGTTGCCTATAAGTCGTCCATTATTCAGTATGGTCTACTACACACTGCATTGTTATTTGTGTATCATTAACATGAATGGGTGTGGCATGTCCCGGTAACTTGTGTCAACAAACAACATTCCACTGAACGGAAATGTGTTGATGATAAAATCGATATCACTTTGACGAAAGTACACAAACGAGCAGCATCTATATAATTGATTATATTGCATTTGTTTGTTTTGTATTTGTTTTATTGTGGTTAATAATTGCAGGTCAAAAAAGGAAAAAGGAAATCATGAAAACACGTTATCATGACGGCAACATGCTATATGGTCAAGAGACGTCAGTTACCTGTTAGCAGATTTCGAATACCTACCAAAAAATGGATGATTAACTCAATGAGAAAGCCACAAATACCAACACAAGACGATTATTATAATATGAGCAGATTGGAACAAGTTGTTATTCTGCGCCTTAGTACAGACCAATCACTCGCAGCCACATGTATACAAAATTCAAGATTGCAATTCAGCCATGTGGACAGGCACATCAGACTGCAGAGCACATACTTCAAGATTTCCCGAATATGAAATACTGAGGCAAACTCACTGGCCTAACGAAACAACACTCTATAAAAATAACAGACCTCTGTGTGAGCTACAAAGACAGTGAAGTTCATACAAGAGACAACATTGAATATAGACAATATTTCAAGCAACGAAGGAAGGATTTATTTGTTTGTATCTGTTCTACTGTGGTCAATAAATGCAGGTGCCAAAAACAAAAGGAAGGGGAGAACTTGTTACCATGACGGTACCATGTTAGTATCAAGAGACAATGAATGTGGCACCGTTTTCATATCACGGAAATTGGTTATACAGAGATGATCAAATGAGGAACTTATGGAAGAAATTTAGCAGTCACCAGTTAAATACAAATGAGGAACTTATGGAGAGACGTGGCGAGTACAGTTAAATACAAATAAGATTAGATCATTGTCAACTGATGTCTGCGAGATTTCAGACTGAGATGGTATGATAGAGTTGGAGCACTGATCTGTGGATAAGAACCGACAGGAACCAGATGACCCAGGTCAAGAGGAGAAAATGGCGATGGGTCGCTACCTACGGAAGACACAGTCGATATCACTAGACAAGCATGTGTGGAACCCAGACGAAAAAGCGGCTCTAAACAGACCTGAGACGAAGTCTTTTGAGTAATGAAGAGTGCTCGACCATCCTGTAGAGACCATAAGAAACAAACAGATACTGGAAAAGTGGCAACAACTGTTGAGCCCTAGCTCCAGAGGAACGGAATAGGTGAAGTAAGTCAAGACAGGCTCCAGTAAACCAAGAGGCTAAGAAAGACGATCGCGATGGATAGGCACACTCTGAGAAAATCAGAGGATTATAACAAGAATGGTTCTTTCTGGACAGACAGGGACAGCGAAATAGAGGAGGATTAGAAACATGAAGACGAGATTTGAGGCAGAGATCAACAATATAAGAAGAGCTGAGGAGCATGAGAAATAGCTAGAATAGGAAGACTTTGAATGTTGAGAGTCTTTGCCCAATCGGATTAAAATTCATAGGCATGAGATAGAGAGTGATGACAACTATAAATGCATCTTTGGAAGAGGTACGCCTAACAACCGCATCCATCAAATCATCTATCCTACCAAGTGACATTTAGAGAAAAATGTGTAATAAAAAATTAGTCCACTGTGCATTTTCTGCTGTCGGAACTGTGTAAACCGGTCTTTATAAGCGGCGGATGAATATAATAAATGCTTGAATGTTCTCCACGCTTGGTTACCCCTGAGTTAATTCATACATGCAAATATTTCTATTTTACTTTTCATAAAACTGACTTTGATGTGTTTGTTTATCTCTGTTGGTGGCAGTTATAGTATACGAACTCTATAATGATATCATAACAATTGAGGTTCTCAAGATTTCTGAGATGACAACCATCTGATCGGAATTTAGACTATTTTATCGTACAGCTCTGATACTCTTTCATGTAGTTCGTTTGAAATATTGTCTAAATATATTCGATGTTGTCTCTTGTATACACATTAATATATTGTCTAGATATATTCAATGTTGTCTCTTGTATACACATTAATATATTGTCTAGATATATTCAATGTTGTCCTTGTATACATTCTTAATATATTGTCTAGATATATTCAATGTTGTCTCTATACACATTAAATTGTCTAGATATATTCAATGTTTACCTTTTATACATTAATATATTTCTAGATATATTCAATGTTGCTTCATTGTATACATTATATATTGTCTAGATATTTCAATGTTGTCTCTTGGATAACTCATTAATATATTGTCTAGATATATATACAAGTTGTCTTGTATACCATTAATATATGTCTAGATATATTCAATGTTGTCTGTGTACACACATTAATATAGTTGTCTAGAGATAATTAATGTTGTCTCTGTATACATTAATATATTGTCTAGAATATATTCAATGTTGTCTGTATACACATTAAATATGTCTAGATATATTCAATTGTCCCTGTATAACATTAATATATTGTCTAGATAGTATTCAATGTTGTCTCTGTATCACATCAATATATTGTCTGATATATTCAATGTTGTTCTTGTATTAATTTAATATATTGTCTAGATATATTCAATGTTGTCTCTTTATACCATTAATGCTTGTCTGTAGATATATTCAATGTTGTCTCTGTATACACATTAATATATTGTCTAGATATATTCAATGTTGTCTCTTGTATACACATTAATGTATTGTCTAGATATATTCAATGTTGTCTCTTGTATACACATTAATATATTGTCTAGATATATTCAATGTTGTCTCTTGTATACACATTAATGTATTGTCTAGATATATTCAATGTTGTCTCTTGTATACACATTAATATATTGTCTAGATATATTCAATGTTGTCTCTTGTATACACATTAATATATTGTCTAGATATATTCAATGTTGTCTCTTGTATACACATTAATATATTGTCTAGATATATTCAATGTTGTCTCTTGTATACACATTAATATATTGTCTAGATATATTCAATGTTGTCTCTTGTATACACATTAATATATTGTCTAGATATATTCAATGTTGTCTCTTGTATACACATTAATATATTGTCTAGATATATTCAATGTTGTCTCTTGTATACACATTAATATATTGTCTAGATATATTCAATGTTGTCTCTTGTATACACATTAATATATTGTCTAGATATATTCAATGTTGTCTCTTGTATACACATTAATATATTGTCTAGATATATTCAATGTTGTCTCTTGTATACACATTAATATATTGTCTAGAAATACTTCTTCTTCCAGCTTAATGTCGACCACTTGTTAAACCACTCTTTGGGATCTGTATGTGATCTGAGCCTAAAAGCGATTGTACGTTGTGCCAGTTATGTGCTTACGAGTAGGCCAGCATATCTGATTTCTGTGACGCTTTTTAGTTACTAGGGTAGCTTCCCTAGGCACCTACACAGTCACCTCTTACGACTTGCATTGTAGGTAGGAGTGTTATTATTGTTGCTCCCTTGCGAGCTTCGGCAACACAGGGCAATTCCGGCAACAATCGGTCTGAATTTGAACCTACAACTTTCGGAACACAAGGCTCCCGTGTGGTGCCAGCTTCCGCAAGGGAAGCAAAGAATAGTAGCACTGCCACCTACAAGGCATGTCGTAAGAGGCGACTAATGTAGGACCTAGGGAAGCTACCCTCGTAAATGAAAAGCATCGCAGAAGTCGGATGTGCTGGCCTATTTGTAGGCGCATAACTGGCACAACGTACAATCGCTCTTAGACTCAGATCAATACAAATCACACAGAGTGGTTAACATGTGGTCGATATCGAGAGTTGAAGAAGAAGAAGAAGAAAGAGGCAAAGAAATAGCATAATCACTTAGTCACATACACCCCCACCCTTTAGTTCGGTATCACAATTCATGTATTGCCCCACAAGTCGCATAATTTTCTCATGTACTTTAACATATGATATTCTAAGACTCAGTAACATAACATAGTCGTTTTTCAACCCGGTGGACACGCTTCGATGCTGGTTCTACGCAGTGTTGCTCTAAAATGTGTACTCGTGTGTGCTAAAGTAGTTTAAAACACAGAAACGAACTAGTGGGTGGAGAGGGTTGCTTAATAGACACTTATAGCACTTGTCTACATGAATGAGAAGATTTGTCGATAGAGAACAGAGTAATCAACATATATCACATTTTAAACATTGTCTCATGTCAGTGTTTGTAAAACATGAACACTTGTACTCTTTTATGAAACAAGTATTCGCTGAAAACGTTTGAATAAACATCAGTTCACGTTATATATTATATCCATTTTGTTAAACAAAAATGTCTTGAACTTACATGATATGTCGTCTCAGAAATTGTTTCACTTTGTTGTATCTACTTCTTACAGTTTTTCTTTTTTTGTATTCAATATTTTTATTTTGAACTCTAAGAATATTTTCTTTTTGAATCTGCAGACACTGTTACTTATATCCTAGGTATCAGGTACTGTTACATATGTTTTAGATACTAAGTACTGTTACTTATATCCTAGGTACCAGGTACTGTTACATATGTTGTTTAATTTTTTTTTCCGATCCAGAGGCACTTGAGCTTTCAGCTCTTCGGCTCAGTGCCATGGACTCCCTTCGTCACGAACACCGTGAATGTGGGGAACCTGTGGCTTTTCTGCCAGCCCGCGGAATTGAACCCGCACACACGAGGAAGAAGCTGACAAAGATCAGTTTTATTTTGTACCAGGCATGCAGGTGTAAGGGAATGAACGTGCGGATAGCTTGCAGGTATGGCTGTCAGCGGACGAGCAATGGACCCGGCTGATTATAAATTCTAGGGAGAGGCGGCATGATTACGTAATAGGGTGCATCACAGCACTACCAGACTGCAAGAACTCAAAGTTAAGGTGGGGTAGCTCGACAGAACCTATGCTGGCAGACAAGAAAATGTAACCAACAAAGAACCGGTGTCGTTAGTCGCCACACGCTGATATGGACATACTGAGGAGATCGAGCCTAGGATAATTTGTTCGACGTGCAGTATGGTGATCCGACACTAAACTAAACTAAACACAGAGGGCTAGTCACCGCAGTCAACGCTACGAAACGCTGGGAGGGCGTTACATATGTTTAAGATACTGACTGTTACTTATATCCTAGGTACCAGGTACTGTTACACATGTTTAAGATACTAGTTACTGTTACTTCTATCCTAGGTACCAGGTACTGTTACATATGATTAAGATACTAGGTACTGTTACTTATATCCTAGGTACCAGGTACTGTTACAAATGTTTAAGATACTAGGTACTGGTACTTGTAACTATCGCAAGTTTATATCAGCCGGACTGTAATGAGAGCTATGTTCTGCAAAGAACCTGCTGCATGATGTGAGTGCTTTATCACAGTTTCAACGACCAGTGATAACAGTGAAGCTCTTGACTAAATATCGCAATCAAATTCTCTGAATCTGTATCACGAAACTTCTGACCATCAATTTCTCAATTAGACAGTTTGTATATCCCCAACAAAAGTATCCTACGATACTCTACAATTACAGGTCTCTGTGGCTAAACCCTTGCCTTGAGATCTGAAGGTCGTGTGTTCGAATCCGGGTTCACGGCTGCATTTTTCCAGAGATTCCTAGGATTGTTGCCGGAGCTACGGAGTTCGTGCTTTATGCAATGCTCATGGCAAGTTACGTGCCCTTTCTGCGGAGAGGACAGAGCCATATGGGGTAAAACCTTGTGCAATGAAGTAAATCCTACCGATGTAAACCTTGCAAAATCTACATCTGACAACCATAGACCGAACAAGTTGGAGCCAGCTGTCTTACATGACGTTACCATGTGTTATGTCCATTAATTGATCTGATTGTCGCTGAGAACAAAAAGATAAGACAAAATAATGGACAAACACTTATTACAGAATAGTATAAACATAAACATTTTCATTCGCTTGATATGCATTCAGGGGCGTAGTCGAGGTGCCTAATATAGCATCTTTGACTCATTTTCATAAACATATTCGCTTGATATGCATTCAGGGGCGTAGTCGATGTGCCTAATATAGCATCTTTGACTCATTTTCGCGTGAAGGCTATTTTGAACAGTCTAAAGGTAAAGGATTGACTTCATTGCCACGGGTTGCCCCATATGGCTCCGTCACTCTCAGCAGAAATGGCACACCACCTGCCAAAAGTATTGCCCAAAGCACAAACTCTGTAGCTCTGGCAACAATCCTAGGGATCTGTGGAAAAAACGCACTCATGAACAGAAAGGTGCTGTCCGAATTTGAGCACACAACCTTCAGAACACAAGGTGAAAGGCTCCAAAGACCCCATAATGAAAATATTCAAGACATTATGAAACTACAGATCACACAATATATAACAACAAACTCACATTTTAAATCAAACTCAGTAGTATTTAATAAAATTTCATAAAAACGAATTATGTCTAAAATCTCAAAACTTCTAACAGAAAAAAAAAGAAACTATGACACCACTCTGGTGATAAGTATGTAATTATCAAATATAGCTCATCTAGCTATCCATGACATTTAAATATCATTATCTGAGATCAACCATGTGGGTCTATGTGGCGAAGTGGTTAAGACATTTGTCTTGCCGTGAAGGCTAGCTTTCCTTATCAACAATGTTCCTTCGGCGGTCTCTGTGGTTAATGGTTAGCTTGCCTTGCGTGCTGAAGGTCGTGAGATCGAATCTGAACTGTTCACGGATGCATATTTTACCAATAGATTATATTATTGTTTCCGGAGCTAAATCGTTCGTGCTTTGTGCGATACTCTCGGCAGGTGGCGTTCCATTTCTGCAGAGGAGGAGCTATATGGTAAAATCCGCTGCAATGAAGGCAGATGGCTGTCATTTCTGCAGAAGGGACTGGTATATGGGTAAAACCCGCTGCAATGAAGGCAATCCTTCGTCTTAAAACCTTTTGTTTATTAAGGCGAGCTTTCTTCAGACTTCTGAGGTACTTGTAATTTAGATCCGTAACTAAAGGATCGGAAAACCTGTAGTACAACCGCGCACCGTATGCACACTGAGAAATGTGTGGGCCTAATCTGGCGTCTGACCCTGGAAATAGCACGGCACGTGGCAACTAGCATGTTATCGATTTCGTTATCGACGCCACTATAACCAGTTCTGATATTGAAGTCCAGAAAATATATTGCAAATATTATTCATGTTTAGCTTCGTCCTATTAGATGTGTCATAAATCTGTCAATGCAATAACAATCTTATATGATTAGTGATATATGATTTCAGCTAAGACATGTACAAATATTTCCTATCAATAGATTCTGTACCAGATTGTGTACACGATCATAATTATCCATGAACCTCGGTCCTGTGTACAGACTCTCACTTCAAATATTGACATTTTTCCGTGTCATGAAGTTAGGTTTTCCAACATTTTCTTAGATTGTCCAATCCCCTGTCTTTACTGCATGTAGACGCCCGAGTGGTTACCGGGGCCCAAATTTGTAGTTTAAGAATAGAACCACTGTTACCTGCCACGCATGTCGTAAGAGGCGACTAAGGAGGTTTGGCTGAAATCGGATGCACATGACCTAAACATGTAGAAGTCTATGCGTTTAGGGGCCTACCAAACCAATGTGCAACATATACACGTTCTTGGCAAAGATCAAACATATCACAAAGAGTGATTAAAATTGGTCGTAAAGAATGAACGAAAAGAAGAAGAAGAAGAAGACTACATGTAGTACCGCTTTTTAGGCGATGTATGACAGGTGGGATGAGAGTCTGAGGAATTTAATGGCTGCATGGCTAGTGCAGTCGTCGCTAAGCTGTTCAAGTTAAAATTTTTCTTCATCCCAGTTTCGTTCCCAATTCAAATTACACTTGAGGATCTAAACTTCAAATATCTCTGAACTCGGAGGGGGCCCACATGTATGGCGAGAGAATTAGATAAAAAGGTAAGTAGGCCTTCACACAAAAGTCAGTCAGAAGCGTCATACCAGGCTCACAGACTAACCTGAATTTTGGCAACATAGAAGCAAGAAATTCAATTTCTTTTGTAGTAGTATTTATTTATTTGTAGATGTAAATTTAACTTCTTGTAGATGTCAAATTATTCTATTCTTATTTGTAGATGTCATATTCTATTCTTATTTTTTAGATGTCAATTTTCTATTTTATTTGTAGATGTCCAATGTATTCTATTCTTATTTGTAGATTAATTATTATTTTATTTTGAGATGTCAATTATTCTATTTTTGTGATTCTGTTCATTCTATTTTATAGAGTAAGTATTCTAATCTTATTTTTGTAGATGTCACAATGTATTCTATTCTTCTTTTTGTAGATGTCACAATGTATTCTATTCCTATTTTGTAGATGTCACAATGTATTCTATTCTTTTTTTGTAGATGTCACAATGTATTCTATTCTTATTTTTGTAGATGTCACAATGTATTCTATTCTTATTTTTGTAGATGTCACAATGTATTCTATTCTTATTTTTGTAGATGTCACAATGTATTCTATTCTTATTTTTGTAGATGTCACAATGTATTCTATTCTTATTTTTAGATGTCACAATGTATTCTAATCTATTTTGTAGATGTCACAATGTATTCTATTCTTCTTTTGTAGATGTCACAATGTATTCTATTCTATTTTACTGAACCAGGTAAAGAAGAGGATGCTCTTTTAAGTGAACAATGAGCTCCCACTGATTGTCTCTGTGGTTTCCATTGTGAGAACAATAGAACAAACCACTGTGTCCTCTCAATACATGTAGAAAAAGTGGTCTTAGAGGAGATAGTAGTTTAGCCGGCGACCCCCGAACTGTAAAAATAGTCAACATGTACAGAAACAGGGAGAGATCTTCATAAAGTTCCAGATGTCATAATGGTAGGAGAAAGAATAACTGTCTGTGATGAAGGACAAGGTAAAAAAAAACCTATGGGAGATTCTAGCCACGACGGTCTGCCTCTGTGAACTGAGGACAATTATACAACTTGTCTGCTAGAAGAAACTGCTAGAAGAACCTGCTAGAAGAACCTGCTAGAAGAACCTGCTAGAAGGTCTGAACGATTTATGAAGCAGGCAAGAACAATCAAATAACCATCGTTAATGAAAAACTCACGAATGTACACTTCGACTTCAAACTCACGAATACACACTTCGACTTCAAACTCACGAATGCACACTTCGACTTCAAACTCACAATGATACAACACTTGGTTATTGGTTACTTAACTGACGTCACAGCCATATGGACAGCTTCATAGGTGATCAGTATCCACCAACAGATATCGACGAGTATGTATACTGATGGTTCCTGTGACTCGCTGGTTAAACACACTCCCCTCTCTCTGCCCTCAAGCATCTAGCACTACAGTACTACGCACCAACTAATGTAAGTGATGACGAGACGAAGAACAAATTTTACATATAGGTATATGAACTTCTCCAGAAAGTTCTACAACTTGACTTGGTCATTATAAAAGTGAGATTTAAATGTAGATGTAAACAAAAGCAACACTTGATTATAATTATGCATGTGGAATTAAAGATGGGTATAGTAATCAATAAAAATGACGAACGGTTTATTGCCTTCTTCTGACTACACCACCACAATATGATCATTGGAGGGAGAAATTTCATTCATAAGAATATTCATAAATATACATGGACATCAGTTAGTGTTATTACGAGACATCACATACATGGACATCATTTAGTGGTATTACGAGACATCACATACATGGACATCATTTAGTGGTGTTACGAGACATCACATACATGGACATCATTTAGTGGTATTACGAGACATCACATACATGGACATCATTTAGTGGTGTTACGAGACATCACATACATGGACATCATTTAGTGGTATTACGAGACATCACATACATGGACATCATTTAGTGGTATTACGAGACATCACATACATGGACATCACTTAGTGGTATTATGAGAAATCATATGGATCATATATTGTACCACGGAAAGTAGAGAACCTCCACACAAGTTGTTTTTGCAAAACAAAAACCGGACGAATTTTTGGGCTGGAAACTTCCTCAGGATGAGAAAATAAAGGCAGCCAAGACATGCATTGCAGTGGACACCGCAGCGACATCGGAAAAAGAAGGCATAGTGGCACATGGAGGCTAGCAGTTGAAGCAGAACACAATGTCCTGCATACGACTATGTTTGAGGTCAACAAAAAGAAAGTATAGTGGTACATGGAGACTAGCAGTTGAAGCAGAACACAATGTCCTGCATACTACTATGTTTGAGGTCAACAAAAAGAAAGTATAGTGGCACATGGAGGCTAGCATTTGAAGCAGAACACAAAGTCCTGCATACGACTATGTTTGAGGTCAACACAAAGAAAGTATAGTGGCACATGGAGGCTAGCATTTGAAGCAGAGCACAATGTCCTGTATACGATTATGTTTGAGGTCAACAAAAAGAAAGTATAGTGGCACATGGAGGCTAGCAGTTGAAGCAGAACACAATGTCCTGCATACGATTATGTTTGAGGTCAACAAAAAGAAAGTATAGTGGCACATGGAGGCTAGCAGTTGAAGCAGAACACAATGTCCTGCATACGACTATGTTTGAGGTCAACAAAAAGAAAGTATAGTGGCACATGGAGGCTAGCAGTTGAAGCAGAGCACAATGTCCTGTATACGATTATGTTTGAGGTCAACAAAAAGAAAGTATAGTGGTACATGGAGACTAGCAGTTGAAGCAGAACACAATGTCCTGCATACGACTATGTTTGAGGTCAACAAAAAGAAAGTATAGTGGCACATGGAGACTAGCAGTTGAAGCAGAACACAATGTCCTGCATACTACTATGTTTGAGGTCAACAAAAAGAAAGTATAGTGGCACATGGAGGCTAGCATTTGAAGCAGAACACAAAGTCCTGCATACGACTATGTTTGAGGTCAACACAAAGAAAGTATAGTGGCACATGGAGGCTAGCATTTGAAGCAGAGCACAATGTCCTGTATACGATTATGTTTGAGGTCAACAAAAAGAAAGTATAGTGGCACATGGAGGCTAGCAGTTGAAGCAGAACACAATGTCCTGCATACGACTATGTTTGAGGTCAACAAAAAGAAAGTATAGTGGCACATGGAGGCTAGCAGTTGAAGCAGAACATAATGTCCTGCATACGACTATGTTTGAGGTCAACAAAAAGAAAGTATAGTGGCACATGGAGGCTAGCAGTTGAAGCAGAGCACAATGTCCTGTATACGATTATGTTTGAGGTCAACAAAAAGAAAGTATAGTGGCACATGGAGGCTAGCAGTTGAAGCAGAGCACAATGTCCTGTATACGATTATGTTTGAGGTCAACAAAAAGAAAGTATAGTGGCACATGGAGGCTAGCAGTTGAAGCAGAACACAATGTCCTGCATACGATTATGTTTGAGGTCAACAAAAAGAAAGTATAGTGGCACATGGAGGCTAGCAGTTGAAGCAGAACACAAAGTCCTGGATACGACTATGTTTGAGGTCAACAAAAAGAAAGTATAGTGGCACATGGAGGCTAGCAGTTGAAGCAGAGCACAATGCCCTGTATACGATTATGTTTGAGGTCAACACAAAGAAAGTATAGTGGCACATGGAGGCTAGCAGTTGAAGCAGAGCACAATGTCCTGTATACGATTATGTTTGAGGTCAACAAAAAGAAAGTATAGTGGCACATGGAGGCTAGCAGTTGAAGCAGAACATAATGTCCTGCATACTACTATGTTTGAGGTCAACAAAAAGAAAGTATAGTGGCACATGGAGACTAGCAGTTGAAGCAGAACACAATGTCCTGCATACTACTATGTTTGAGGTCAACAAAAAGAAAGTATAGTGGCACATGGAGGCTAGCAGTTGAAGCAGAGCACAATGTCCTGTATACGATTATGTTTGAGGTCAACACAAAGAAAGTATAGTGGCACATGGAGGCTAGCATTTGAAGCAGAGCACAATGTCCTGTATACGATTATGTTTGAGGTCAACAAAAAAGAATATAGTGGCACATGGAGACTAGCAGTTGAAGCAGAACATAATGTCCTGCATACGACTATGTTTGAGGTCAACAAAAAGAAAGTATAGTGGCACATGGAGGCTAGCAGTTGAAGCAGAACACAATGTCCTGCATACGACTATGTTTGAGGTCAACAAAAAGAAAGTATAGTGGCACATGGAGGCTAGCAGTTGAAGCAGAACACAATGTCCTGCATACGACTATGTTTGAGGTCAACAAAAAGAAAGTATAGTGGCACATGGAGACTAGCAGTTGAAGCAGAACATAATGTCCTGCATACGACTATGTTTGAGGTCAACAAAAAGAAAGTATAGTGGCACATGGAGACTAGCAGTTGAAGCAGAGCACAATGTCCTGCATACGACTATGTTTGAGGTCAACAAAAAGAAAGTATAGTGGCACATGGAGGCTAGCAGTTGAAGCAGAGCACAATGTCCTGTATACGATTATGTTTGAGGTCAACAAAAAGAAAGTATAGTGGCACATGGAGGCTAGCAGTTGAAGCAGAACACAATGTCCTGCATACTACTATGTTTGAGGTCAACAAAAAAAAAGTATAGTGGTACATGGAGGCTAGCAGTTGAAGCAGAGCACAATGTCCTGTATACGATTATGTTTGAGGTCAACACAAAGAAAGTATAGTGGCACATGGAGGCTAGCAGTTGAAGCAGAGCACAATGTCCTGCATACGATTATGTTTGAGGTCAACAAAAAGAAAGTATAGTGGCACATGGAGGCTAGCAGTTGAAGCAGAACACAATGTCCTGCATACGATTATGTTTGAGGTCAACAAAAAGAAAGTATAGTGGCACATGGAGGCTAGCAGTTGAAGCAGAACACAAAGTCCTGCATACTACTATGTTTGAGGTCAACAAAAAGAAAGTATAGTGGCACATGGAGACTAGCAGTTGAAGCAGAACACAATGTCCTGCATACTACTATGTTTGAGGTCAACAAAAAGAAAGTATAGTGGCACTTGGAGGCTAGCAGTTGAAGCAGAACACAATGTCCTGCATACTACTATGTTTGAGGTCAACAAAAAAAAAGTATAGTGGCACATGGAGACTAGCAGTTGAAGCAGAGCACAATGTCCTGCATACGACTATGTTTGAGGTCAACAAAAAGAAAGTATAGTGGCACATGGAGGCTAGCAGTTGAAGCAGAGCACAATGTCCTGTATACGATTATGTTTGAGGTCAACAAAAAGAAAGTATAGTGGCACATGGAGGCTAGCAGTTGAAGCAGAGCACAATGTCCTGCATACGATTATGTTTGAGGTCAACAAAAAGAAAGTATAGTGGCACATGGAGGCTAGCATTTGAAGCAGAGCACAATGTCCTGCATACGATTATGTTTGAGGTCAACAAAAAGAAAGTATAGTGGCACATGGAGGCTAGCAGTTGAAGCAGAACACAATGTCCTGCATACGATTATGTTTGAGGTCAACAAAAAGAAAGTATAGTGGCACATGGAGGCTAGCATTTGAAGCAGAACACAATGTCCTGCATACGATTATGTTTGAGGTCAACAAAAAGAAAGTATAGTGGCACATGGAGGCTAGCAGTTGAAGCAGAACACAATGTCCTGCATACGATTATGTTTGAGGTCAACAAAAAGAAAGCATAGTGGCACATGGAGGCTAGCAGTTGAAGCAGAGCACAATGTCCTGCATACGATTATGTTTGAGGTCAACAAAAAGAAAGTATAGTGGCACATGGAGGCTAGCAGTTGAAGCAGAACACAAAGTCCTGGATACGACTATGTTTGAGGTCAACAAAAAGAAAGTATAGTGGCACATGGAGGCTAGCAGTTGAAGCAGAGCACAATGTCCTGTATACGATTATGTTTGAGGTCAACAAAAAGAAAGTATAGTGGCACATGGAGACTAGCAGTTGAAGCAGAGCACAATGTCCTGTATACGATTATGTTTGAGGTCAACAAAAAGAAAGTATAGTGGCACATGGAGGCTAGCAGTTGAAGCAGAGCACAATGTCCTGCATACGATTATGTTTGAGGTCAACAAAAAGAAAGTATTGTGGCACATGGAGGCTAGCATTTGAAGCAGAACACAATGTCCTGCATACGATTATGTTTGAGGTCAACAAAAAGAAAGTATAGTGGCACATGGAGGCTAGCAGTTGAAGCAGAGCACAATGTCCTGTATACGATTATGTTTGAGGTCAACAAAAAGAAAGTATAGTGGCACATGGAGGCTAGCAGTTGAAGCAGAACACAATGTCCTGCATACGACTATGTTTGAGGTCAACAAAAAGAAAGTATAGTGGCACATGGAGACTAGCAGTTGAAGCAGAACACAAAGTCCTGCATACTACTATGTTTGAGGTCAACAAAAAGAAAGTATAGTGGCACATGGAGGCTAGCAGTTGAAGCAGAACACAATGTCCTGCATACGACTATGTTTGAGGTCAACAAAAAGAAAGTATAGTGGCACATGGAGACTAGCAGTTGAAGCAGAACATAATGTCCTGCATACGACTATGTTTGAGGTCAACAAAAAGAAAGTATAGTGGCACATGGAGGCTAGCAGTTGAAGCAGAACACAATGTCCTGCATACGACTATGTTTGAGGTCAACAAAAAGAAAGTATAGTGGCACATGGAGGCTAGCAGTTGAAGCAGAACACAAAGTCCTGCATACGACTATGTTTGAGGTCAACAAAAAGAAAGTATAGTGGCACATGGAGGCTAGCAGTTGAAGCAGAACACAATGTCCTGCATACGACTATGTTTGAGGTCAACAAAAAGAAAGTATAGTGGCACATGGAGGCTAGCAGTTGAAGCAGAACACAAAGTCCTGCATACGACTATGTTTGAGGTCAACAAAAAGAAAGTATAGTGGCACATGGAGGCTAGCAGTTGAAGCAGAACACAAAGTCCTGCATACTACTATGTTTGAGGTCAACAAAAAGAAAGTATAGTGGCACATGGAGGCTAGCAGTTGAAGCAGAACATAATGTCCTGCATACGACTATGTTTGAGGTCAACATAAAAGGAAAGGCACAATATCAAATTAAGTGAATAGTTGTTGTTTCTACCTTATGTGCTCTGCGGATCGACAAGAACTGATGATGATGATGTGTGATGACCTATTTCATCCCACTACCAACATTTCACATACATTATCAGAAACATATGTCAAACCTGGTTACATGAATTTGTTTTTCTCGTCCAAACACGAGTGTTGACTTATCCTTACGTTACAGTCCTTGAATCTTATTGGCTGAAGGAACAGCGAATATGTCGCATTGCGGCAAAATTCAGACAAGGTCAAAGTTGAATATCCAACTCTTCAACTATCCTTGACTATCCACCGTTTCTCCACGCCTTATAATTTCGCAACTGATATATCATAATCTCTTCGATCAAAAACTACAGGACATAATCTCACCGAGCAGGATCTATAAAACTCATGTATTTACTTAAGACAGCCATTTCCGGTGTGCCTATACAACAGTACAGAATCGTTACGTTCACTGTACAATATAACACAATGTTAGGGTTTATGTGGCTTAGTAGTTAAGCCGCTGACTTGCGTTCCGAGGGACCGGGGTTCAAATCCGGGCCGCGCCTCCTGTTTATGAGTGCATTTTTTAAGAGACCCTAGGATTGTTGCAGAAGCTACGGAGTTCGTGCTTTGTGCAATACTCTCGGCAGGTGGCGCATTATTTCTGCGGAGAGGGACCAAGTCATACGGCATAAAATCCAGAGCAATAAAGTCAATCCTTCGATTTATAACCCCTTTAAATAGTTATACAACATATTAACTATACTGATGTCTGTGACCAAATAATGAACATAATATGGGACGAATTCAGTTATACAACATATTAACTATACTGATGTCTGCGACCAAATTAATGAACATAATATGGGACGAATTCAGTTATACAACATATTAACTATACTGATGTCTGCGACCAAATTAATGAACATAATATGGGACGAATTCAGTTATACAACATATTAACTATACTGATGTCTGTGACCAAATTAATGAACATAATATGGGACGAATTCAGTTATACAACATATTAACTATACTGATGTCTGCGACCAAATTAATGAACATAATATGGGACGAATTCAGTTATACAACATATTAACTATACTGATGTCTGTGACCAAATTAATGAACATAATATGGGACGAATTCAGTTATACAACATATTAACTATACTGATGTCTGTGACCAAATTAATGAACATAATATGGGACGAATTCAGTTATACAACATATTAACTATACTGATGTCTGCGACCAAATTAATGAACATAATATGGGACGAATTCAGTTATACAACATATTAACTATACTGATGTCTGCGACCAAATTAATGAACATAATATGGGACGAATTCAGTTATACAACATCTTAACTATACTGATGTCTGCGATCAAATTAATGAACATAATATGGGACGAATTCAGTTATACAACATATTAACTATACTGATGTCTGCGACAAATTAATGAACATAATATGGGACGAATTCAGTTATACAACATATTAACTATACTGATGTCTGCGACAAATTAATGAACATAATATGGGACGAATTCAGTTATACAACATATTAACTATACTGATGTCTGCGACAAATTAATGAACATAATATGGGACGAATTCGGTAGAAAAGATGACATCAGAGAAATGTCTGGTCAACCACTAGTAACAACTGTTATAAGAAAGAGAAGATAGAGATATGTTGGAAACACCTTGAGAAGAAATGTCTGGTCAACCACTAGTAACAACTGTTATAAGAAAGAGAAGATAGAGATATGTTGGACATACCTTGAGAAGAAATGTCTGGTCAACCACTAGTAACAACTGTTATAAGAAGAGAAGATAGAGATATGTTGGACATACCTTGAGAAGAAATGTCTGGTCAACCACTAGTAACAGCTGTTATAAGAAAGAGAAGATAGAGATATGTTGGACATACCTTGAGAAGAAATGTCTGGTCAACCACTAGTAACAACTGTTATAAGAAAGAGAAGATAGAGATATGTTGGACATACCTTGAGAAGAAATGTCTGGTCAACCACTAGTAACAACTGTTATAAGAAGAGAAGATAGAGATATGTTGGACATACCTTGAGAAGAAATGTCTGGTCAACCACTAGTAACAACTGTTATAAGAAGAGAAGATAGAGATATGTTGGACATACCTTGAGAAGAAATGTCTGGTCAACCACTAGTAACAACTGTTATAAGAGGAGAAGATGGAGATATGTTGGACACACCTTGAGAAGAAATGTCTGGTCAACCACTAGTAACAACTGTTATAAGAGGGAGAATATGGAAATATGTTGGACACACCTTGAGAAGAAATGTCTGGTCAACCACTAGCAACAACTGTTATAAGAAGAGAAGATGGAGATATGTTGGACACACCTTGAGAAGAAATGTCTGGTCAACCACTAGTAACAACTGTTATAAGAAGGAGAAGATGGAGATATGTTGGACATACCTTGAGAAGAAATTATCAAAGAATTCTAAAGTAGGCTTTGAAGTAGGAGGCAAAGAGTTTAAGTAGGCTTTGAAGTAGGAGGCAAAGAGTTCACGAAAGAACGGACGCCCTAGGGAGACCCTGAAACAAACTTTGCTGAGAGGCAAGAAATATCAGACTCAATTTCATAGAAGAGACTGAGCTCAGGACAGAGCGGTATGGAGAAATTACTTGCAGGCCCAATGTAATGTACAACGTAGGAGAGTAATTATTATTATTATATTATCTATACAACAGAACAGTACAGTTATAGTGACCTTAGACTTACAGTAAGTTATACAAACAATAGCATAAATTAACTGAAACAATATCCATCAATTATACAAACAATATCCATCAATTATAGCAAATAGACATGCAAGAAACAACAATTAAGTGGTTATAAATCTGTAGTTAGATCTATGTTGAAGTGGTATTTTAGATGAGCAAGTCAGACAACCTCCATACAGCCTGTTACAGTATAACTTACAGATGGACAGTAGATAGAAATTGATAACAGGACCAGTTCTGAAATTCTGAGGTTCAAGAAAATAAAATTTAATTATTTTTGAAAAGAGAACAAAGGAAAGATTAAAAGAAATAACATGAATCCTGCTCCAAACAAAGCAAAAGTATCACTGAAGCCACTAGAGCAGCGCAAGATAAAACAAAAGTATCACTGAAGCCACTAGAGCAGTGCAAGATAAAAACAGAAAATATCACTGAAGCCACTAGAGCAGCACAAGATAAAAACAGAAAACCACGACACTGGGCAACAACTCGATGGCAGTGTGACGACAAAAGAAGACGGTGCCAAAAATGTACGGTGTACACATGATACGTGGATGGACTGCAGGTAACCATGATCCTTTACTTGGGTATCTAAATTACAAGTACCTCAAACTCGGAGCAAGACTTGCCTGAATGGCGAGGGACACTAATGATGAAGAAACGCATGCTTTCCCGCAAAAATCAGACAGAGGCGCCTGAATTTATAGATCTTCGAATGATTAAAAAGCAGACAAATTTACTAGATGTGGTAATACAAATACGGAATTTTCTGTTCTTAAAATCTTATGAATAAATTGTATCTGGACAGCCTGTCTTGCAGCCCAACTTTGATCGATATTCAACTGTAATGGTTCTTTTACGTGTTCGGCTTGAACACGGCACTTACTCTTTATCGTCAGTCTCCGATAGGACTAGGAACTCGATCTCATCGTCAGTCTTCGATAGACTGGAACTCGATCTCACGTCATCTTCGATAGGACTAGAACTGATCTCATCGTAGTCTCCGATGACTAGAACTCGATCTCATCGTCAGTCCCGATTTGACTAGAACTCGAGTCATCGTCAGTCTCCATGAAGGGAAATCGATCACGTCTCCCGTAGACTAGAACTCGATCTCCGTTAGTCTCCCGATAAGACTAGAAATCGATCTATCGAGTCTCCGATAGGACCAGAACTCGACATCGCAGTCTCGATAGACAGAACTCGATCTCATTCGGACTCCATAGGACTAGAACTCGATCTCATCGTCAGTCTCGATAGGACTAAACTCGATCTCATGTCATCTCCGAAGGACATGAACTCGATCATCGTCAGTCTCCGATAGGATAGAATCGATCCATCGTCAGTCTCCGATGGGATCTAGAACTGATCTCATCGTTAGTCTGAGACTAGAATCCGATTTCATCGTCAGTCTCCGATAGACTAAACTCGATTTATCGTCATCTTCGATAGGACTAGAATGATCATGTCAGTCTCCAGGACTAGCTGATTCATCGTCAGTCTCGATGGACTAGGAACTGATCTCATCGTCAGTCTCCGTGGATAGGACTCGATCTCACTCAGGTCTCCGATAGGACTGGAATCTGTTCTCGTTGTCTCGATAAGCAGGAACTCGATTCATCGTCGTCTCCGATAGACTAGGAATCGATCTCTACAGTCTCGATGACTAGAACTCGTCCATCTAGTCTCCGATAGGACTAGGAACTCGATCTCATCGTCAGTCTCCGATGACTAAACTCGATCTCATCGTCAGTCTCATAGACAGGAACTCGATCTATCGTCAGTCTCCGTAGACTAGAACTGATCTCATCGTCATCTCCGATAGACTAGAACTCGATCTATCGTTAGTTCGTAGGATCAGGACTTCATCTCATCGTCAGTCTCCGTAGGACTAGAACTCGATTCATCGTCAGTCTTCGATAGGACTAGGAACTCGATATCATCGTCAGTCTCCGATAGGACTAGGAACTCGATCTCATCGTCAGTCTTCGATAGGACTAGGAACTCGATCTCATCGTCAGTCTCCGATAGGACTAGGAACTCGATCTCATCGTCAGTCTCCGATAGGACTAGGAACTCGATCTCATCGTCAGTCTTCGATAGGACTAGGAACTCGATCTCATCGTCAGTCTCCGATAGGACTAGGAACTCGATCTCATCGTCAGTCTCCGATAGGACTAGGAACTCGATCTCATCGTCAGTCTCCGATAGGACTAGGAACTCGATCTCATCGTCAGTCTCCGATAGGACTAGGAACTCGATCTCATCGTCAGTCTTCGATAGGACTAGGAACTCGATCTCATCGTCAGTCTCCGATAGGACTAGGAACTCGATCTCATCGTCAGTCTCCGATAGGACTAGGAACTCGATCTCATCGTCAGTCTCCGATAGGACTAGGAACTCGATCTCATCGTCAGTCTCCGATAGGACTAGGAACTCGATCTCATCGTCAGTCTCCGATAGGACTAGGAACTCGATCTCACCTACACAACTAAGTCGAGTCCGTCTAAAAGAGCTATAAATGTCATAGATATAATCCAGAGCATCTAGTTTCAATATTATGCTCCCGGTTACAAGCTGCAGTAATGACACACCACATGAAGAGAACGTTGTACAAATTACGAACTCCGTAGCTCCAGCAGAAATCCTAGACTATCTTCGGGGAAACAATGCACTTGTGAACCAAATGACGAGGTTGATATTCAAATAAATTACATTCGGAACACAAGGCAACCGATTAACCGTTTAGCTACAGAGGCCACCAATCCCCTCATTCCCACACCTCCAATACATTAACAGATGTATACAAGATGTAGAGTCCCTAGATTGGGCGCATTTAAAATATTTGTTTAGAATCTAGACCAAATTACCATAAATTATAGCAGCCATCTCATATAATATACGTCCATCGCAAGTGATGATGACAACAGTCTCAGACGTATGCTGTTGCACCTCTCTGGTGTGTATGTAGAGATGACTGTAAAGTCCAATCCTGGAACACATTCCCTTACCACAGGTGGGGCACACAAGGTTGGGTTGTGTGTGTTTTCTCTGTTCGCGCAGCTCGTTTTCTCTGCGCTTCAATAGTACAGCGATTCTAAGCTATACCAATTCCTCCTATGTTGTTGCATGGCTACACTTACAGCCATCTCATATATCTGCGCCCATATACTTTATTCATATATGTACATGTCATATACTTGTCACAACCACACTGCTTATTAGTGCGTATCTTAAATCGACAAATAAATCTTTTCCCTTGGTTTTTCAGGTCAGGCTATATATATAGAATGTGATGTCTTGGTGCAAACCATTTCGACATTTTGGATTAGGCGTGTGCTGAAACGTGATATTCTTCCAGGTGTGTCTCCTACATTTAACATTTGGTCACACACACATAGATAGACCAGGTATCAACAAGATAATGGTAAGTTGAGATTTCGTTGTTTCATGTAAGACAGTAGACTTATTTAAAAAGATAGAAAAGTGCTCGCCGAGGATGTAGGGTGAGATTGGGGAGGGGGGGATTAATAGTGTGTTGCATTTACACAGCAACGTGCGGCTTTCAATTCACTAAACAGTCAATTTCCTCCTACACCTAGCGGAGAATTGTTACATATACGTTCTGATTGATTGATGGATTGACTGATTAATTGATTGATTAACTGATTGATTGATTGATAGTACCATCATCGCTGACCTGTGGTTGATTGACTGATTGATTGATTGATTGATTGATAGTACCATCATCGCTGACCTATGGTTGATTGATTGATTGATTGATTGATTGATTGATTGATTGATTGATTGATTGATTGATTGATTGATTGATTGATTGATTGATTGATTGATTGATTGATTGATTGATAGTACCATCATCGCTGACCTATGGTGGTCTTGATCTTTTTATTTTAAACAAGAAGATCCCAGTGCATGAACAAGAAGATCCCAGTGCATGAACTTCGCCGCACCAAAGAGGGTCCAGATGTAATTTTGAAGATATGAAATCTTGCGGGATTTTTACTTTAATTTTTTTATGAACTCCGCTCGGACATCGACTGTGTAGCCAGTCTACTTGTGTCTGTTTATGAACTCTGCCCGGGCATCGACTGTGTGTTCAGCCACAGCCAGGCTCTAGCACAGGCCAGACAACTGGCCGGGTATTCCCTGACCTAGATAAGAAAGGGATCTGGAAATTACAGATGTTTGATAGAACACTGCACGCTTTTTGCAATTTTACTAAATTCGGTGAGTCTATGGTTATTTACTGGTGAAAAATATTTATAATATTGATATTCCTTATTGTTAAACTTAACTTGTTGCATAATATAACTTTGAGTTAGCATTTTGTGTTGATTTTAAAATGAATTCGTCTATATACACCAATACTGAAATGCGAGATCACGTGGTGTAGTTGGGGTCTGATTTCCACAATTCTTACCTGAGCCCGAAGGCCTAGTAGTTTATAGTTGGCTCTGGTTCAGCCTACTTGTGTCTGTTTATGAACTCTGCCCGGGCATCGACTTTGTAGCCAGCCTACATGTGTCTGCTCTGCCCGGGCATTGACTGTGTGGTCAGCCTACTTGTGTCTGTTTATGAACTCTGCCCGGGCATCGACTGTGTGGCCAGCTTACTTGTGTCTGTTTATTTTAAAATTATCAATGGTTCTTTAACGTGCTCAGCTTTAACATTTTAACATGGGACCCACGTTTTAATGTCTGTTTCAGTTAGGATTAGGAACTTGATCTCACCTACAATGTGATCATAAATCATAGGATTAGGAACTTGATCTCACCTACAATGTGATCATAAATCATAAGATTAGGAACTTGATCTCCTACAATAGTGATCATAAATCTGGAAAAATATTTGATCACTTACGTGAAACGAACCTATAGTACTTTTCGAGATGGGAACGAGTACCTTAATTCTTAAGCCATGAGTCTAGAGAAAATAAAACTGCGTAACATGCACACATGTGTTGAGATAACTCATGCAAACTGTCGTTAATTCATCTACTCTATTACTTTCTCAGACGATAACTCTATGCAAACTGTCGTTAATTCATCGACTATATTTCTCTATTACTTTCTCAGACGATAACTCTATGCAAACTGTCGTTAATTCATCGACTATATTTCTCTATTACTTTCTCAGACAATAACTCTATGCAAACTGTCGTTAATTCATATAATATTCTATTTCTTTCCTTTTGCAACTTAACTTCCTAATATTCTATTTCTTCCTTTTTGTTTCAACAATAACTTCCTAATATGCTATTTCTTCCTTTTTGTTTCAACAATAACTTCCTAATATTCTATTTTTTTCCTATTTCTTTGAACAATAATTGTATTACACTTAGAACTGCGATGCAGTGAATGATTAGACAGAGCCAGAGAACCAAATGACTAAAACGGTACTCCATTTTCAATGGGAGTCACCGGTAAGAGGCTGTATCACTGCAGTCTGGCTAAGCAAGTAGAGATTATTGAAAGAAGTTACATAGTGATGTGATTAATAATATGATTTTTGCTGGACCAGAAGTTGCAGATATCTCATCGTCTCTACAAACTGCACACCAACATAACAAATGTATTTACCAAGATACAGAAGAAATGTAATTTAGAAGAAGAAGAAGAAGAAGAAGAAGAAAGGACCCATATAATATTTCTAAAACACAGCCATTATATGTGTGTTTAACCCCTCAGACTACATTTATCTGTCTTCACTCCTCCCCTGGATATTTAATATTGTACTTTCTGTTACCTTATGCTATTTCTCAAGTGACAGTCCTGCCCACGCTTAGCTAAAAATCTCTCTCCATAATTCTGTCTGAACTGTCTCTCATAATAAAAATCATATATTCTCACTTTAGATAAAATCTCTCATAATTTACCATTTTTTATTGTGTTCAAGTATTCTTCACCTTAATTTGAACTAACTTTCAATTCTATTTATTTGTTCAACAATAACTTTCTAATATTCTATTTCTCTCTATTTGTTTAAACAATAACATTCTAATATTCTATTTCTTTCTATTTGTTTAAACAATAACATTCTAATATTATATTTCTTTGTTTCAACGATAACTTTCTAATATTCTATTTCTTTCTATTTGTTTGAACAATAACTTTCGAAATGTTTTTTTAAGTTTGTGAAGATAATCTTGCTTATCATTTAATTTTACTTGTTTTTTTCCAGGCTGAGTCGCTTAGTGAGGAACAAATTGCAGGTATGTAACACCTGTGTTAAAAAATAATGTTTGCGTAGATGTTCTTTTAGTTTAGGTTTTGTTAGAGGATTGTAGATCTGTGCTCAATCAACTTTGTTTTGTTAGAGGATTGTAGATCTGTGCTCAATCAACTTTGTTTTGTTAGAGGATTGTTGATCTGTGCTCAATCAACTTTGTTTTGTTAGAGGATTGTTGATCTGTGCTCAATCAACTTTGTTTTGTTAGAGGATTGTTGATCTGTGCTCAATCAACTTTGTTTTGTTAGAGGATTGTTGATCTGTGCTCAATCAACTTTGTTTTGTTAGAGGATTGTTGATCTGTGCTCAATCAACTTTGTTTTGTTAGAGGATTGTTGATCTGTGCTCAATCAACTTTGTTTTGTTAGAGGATTGTTGATCTGTGCTCAATCAACTTTGTTTTGTTAGAGGATTGTTGATCTGTGCTCAATCAACTTTGTTTTGTTAGAGGATTGTTGATCTGTGCTCAATCAACTTTGTTTTGTTAGAGGATTGTTGATCTGTGCTAATCAACTTTGTTTTGTTAGAGGATTGTTGTCTGTGCTTAATCAACTTTG
Organism: Arion vulgaris; assembly: GCA_020796225.1. NCBI lineage: Eukaryota > Metazoa > Mollusca > Gastropoda > Stylommatophora > Arionidae > Arion > Arion vulgaris. The sequence goes on from CM036754.1 coordinate 5,200,716, forward strand.
TTTTGTTAGAGGATTGTTGATCTGTGCTCAATCAACTTTGTTTTGTTAGAGGATTGTTGATCTGTGCTCAATCAACTTTCATGATTTAATAACATTACGACAGATTAGTAGTTAGTCGGTACAGATAACCGCTAACAAATTGCAATTCACTTATTTGTTCTGTATAGATTGTTGACAATGAGAAAGCAGATGGCGGCTTTGCTGTTCTGGCCAATGTAGAGCTGACATTTTGAACGCCTCTAGGTGGCCAAGAAGATTTTCATTTAAGACATCCAGTCAACTACTAGATTGCAGAAACCGGGATTGAAGATTGGTTTAGCAAGAAAATAACAGGTATATGAGTAGGCTTTTCAATCAAAGTTGAGCTTGTGCGGTTAGTCACTGGTTTTTATTTCCAGATTTTCATTAGAAACGTTTATTTTTGGTCGTCCATTTGTTTTTTAAATTTGTCACTCCTGTTGTTTGTTTGTTTGATAAAGGCCTTGTTGGTCGAAACGTTGCTGTATTTTGTCATTGTTTTTGTAATTTGTAAAACTACAGTACTTTGTGATTACGTGTTTTGCCAATCATATAGTTTTACTGCAGTCGCATCTATATTTTGTGAATACGGTTAGTCACTGGACACTGGACATTGCGAAGGAGATCGGACCATCTATGGACATGTCCGAAGTGGTGTGGCCACATAATACGAATCTGTCTTCTACAACAGAACATCAAGCAAGAAGGCGAGAGGAAGACCTTGGAAAATGTGGATAGATGACATAGGAGAATCCTGTCCAAAACAAAATAACTATCACCCAAGCCACTAGAGCAGAGCAAGACAAAAACAGAAAATCACGACACTGACAAACAACCTGGTAACAGTGTGATGACAAAATAAGCAAGAAAGAAGAAGATAGTGGTAAGAGAGAGAGAGAGAGAGAGAGAGAGAGAGAGAGAAGAGAAAGAGAGAGAGAGAGAGAGAGAGAGCAGAATAAAGAAAAACTTAATAGTGAGAGATAGTAACACATAGTCGTACATACATGACCAAACCATCATCTTCTCCTGTCTTTGATCTTGGCTGCCAGTCATGGAAAATTGGTTTTCTATCTCAGGTCCTCATTAATGATCTTGTCGAGCTAACATATTGATTAGATTCTCCTAAGAGATTTATTTTTAAAAATAAATTAAAGATATTCTAAAATAAATGTCTAAGAAAAAATATGCAAATATGTGGGCACTAAAATATCACAAATGAAGTGCCTGGAGAGAAAATTAATTGTACATCACTGGTAGCCATACATCACTGGTAGCCATACATCACTGGTAGTCATACATCACTGGTAGCCATACATCACTGGTAGCCATACATCACTGGTAGCCATGATCAGAGAAAGAAGATGTAGATAGCTTCAACACGTGTCAAGAATACAACTGTGCACTTTTTTTTTTTTGGCCGATCCAGAAGTATTTGAGCTTTCAGCTCTTCGGCTCGGTGCCACGAACACTGTAAATCCGGAGAACCTGTGGTTTTTCTGCCAGCCCGCGTAAGTGAACCCGCACTCACAGAGGGCTTATCACCAGTTGTCAAACGCGCAACGAACACGCTAGGCAGGCGAGCCTAGCAAAGACAGTTCCCCTATGTGTAGCAGATGGAAAAAACGACGAGCCAGAACAATGGAAACCTAAGAAGGATGATGAAAATGAAATGAAAGAGTGCACTGACATAAGATGTTATGTGTAATAGGGCAGAAGACCGACAGCAATGGGGATCACGTCATGTGTTGTGGCCACTATGACATGAAGAAAGTATATAGAAGAAATGGAAAGCTCGCAACGCGTGTGAATGAGAAATTATGTAAAGAGAGATAACCAACTAAATACAATAAACGCGTGTGTAGCAGTTACTTCCCTTCTGATTTTCGCTACAATTTTCTTTCCCTTGCTCAGAGTTTAAAGAGGCCTTCAGCCTTTTTGATAAAGATGGTGATGGTACTATTACAACTAAAGAGTTGGGTACTGTTATGAGATCCCTAGATCAGAACCCAACAGAAGCTGAGTTACACGATATGGTCAATGAAGTGGATGCTGACGGTAGGTTTTCTCTGTAATGTCCTTCATTATCTAAATGCACCGTGTCAGTTTGTTCTGCTGTGTTGTGTTGAGTCAGATTCATTAGATTTGTGTGTCGATTCCATTTACCTGTCGCCCTATGTGTGATTTAGGTTGTCCTTAACAGTACTTGCCACCCCCCAACTGACCTCCATTGGCTTACGTGGATCTACTGTCCTGGACATGCGGGTGTCTGCGACAATGAGAGACACGGCAGTCTTGCATCAACAGCATTGATTGTCGGGGAGTTGTTGAAGAATATGGGTGATGTTTTTCGGTCTCTTCACGACTGCCCTTTGAATGAAGACACTAAAATAGGTGTTGAATCGATCCAACGGTTTGAGAAGTTTGAAATTATCCGTTGTACAAGTAGTACTGGATGCTTGAGGGGCAGAGTGAGAAGTGTACTTAACCAGCGATTCATACGAACCATCAGTATGCATACACTTCGGCATTTGTTGGGGGTGACTGAGCACCTATGTGTCTACCGAAGTGCAATGACATCGGTTCAGTAACTAATAAGCAATAAATATCTGGAAAGATTCAACATCAATTTTAATGTCATCATTCAACAGGAAAACGTCAAGACACTGAAGACCAGCCCCCTTTTTTATTCTAAACTCCCCGACAATCGATGCAATCATGCCCGCTCTCTCATTGCCGCAAACAACCGCATGTCTAGGACACTAGATACATGCGAGTCTCTGGGGGCTCAAGCGACAAATTACATCAACTTGAAAGACATAAATTGTAAAGTCTTTGATAAAATAAATGTTTCTTCACAATATTCTCACAATCTCTCGTTATCATTTCCTGTAAGTTTCAGTCTATGGTCTTTATCTTCATATTCTTCTTCTTCTTCTTTTGTCGTCACACTGCTACCGAGTTGTTGCCCAGTGTCGTCACACTGCTACCGAGTTGTTGCCCAGTGTCGTCACACTGCTACCGAGTTGTTGCTCAGTGTCGTCACACTGCTACCGGGTTGTTGCCAGTGTCGTCACCTGCTACCGGTTGTTGCCAGTGTCGTCACACTGCTACCGGGTTGTTGCCCAGTGTCGTCACACTGCTACCAGGTTGTTGCCCAGTGTCATAGTTTTCTGTTTTTTCTTGCGCTGTTTTTGTGGGTGATTGTTATTTTTGATCTTTGACAGGATTCTGCTATGCCATCTAACCATCTTTTCCTGGTCTTCTCTCGCCTTTTTCCTGATGTTCTTCTTATTCTAAACTCATTATTTTATATCTGTCTGCCTGTTTGGGAGATTGTATGCTTGTTCTGTATGCTTGTTCTGTATGTTTGTTCTGTATGCACGTCCATTGTAGCAATACTTATTTACTGTATATTTATATAGCAAAGCTCAATGACAAACTGTAATAACAATTTCAATCTATTTAGTATCTCCCACAACCAAGAACTACTATATCTCAGTTTCTCTTCATAGACGAAGATTTACCATTTGGATGTAAATTAATGTCTCTATAACATTGAATATCGAATATCGTTGCACATCCTTTTTACAGGACATAGTCATCAACAACAGTAAACGAGCAGTCGTTTTTCTAGGCTCCACTTATACGTTCAGTAGTTTGACATTGCTTTCTGAACGGTGAGGTCTATTTTACAGTTCGTAAAAATCCAAGGGAACTAATTTACTTCCAAACTTACTGCCGAGTTTGAACAAGGTACGCTTGTTGTGATCGGCTCACTTACTGCTTAAGCTACAGAAACTCTATAGCAGTAGTAACTTACTTAATTTGTTCTAAATGCCACATCTTGCTAACATCGTAGCTTTGGGGCCTCTAGTTAGTCTACGAAAATCAAACGAAATGCTAACAACTGTGAAACGTCTCCCTGTGTAACTAATCACAGAATGAACAGCCTGTATGCCACAAAAAGCAACCTGCACGCATAAATGCATATGGCAGTCGCTATAAAGTCTCAACACAAAACTGTTCATCACTTGAATTGCAATATTTATATCTGTGGAGTTTTATTTTTAATTAAGGGCATTTCCAGTCTTTCCGAAGAGGTAGACACTTATTTCATTGAAATTGATCATTTGTAACTCGTAGTCATTAGAAAGAGACCACGGTCTCTGTGTCGTTAAGCATTTGTCTTGTGTCTCCAAGGTCGGGGATTCAAATCCGAACCGCGCCTTTCTGTTCATGAGTGCATTTTTTCCAGACCTCTAAGATTGTTGCCGGATCTACGGAGTTCGTGCATTCTGCAATACTCTCGGCAGGTGGCGTGCCATTTCTGCGAAGATAGACCGAACCATATGGGTAAAACCGGTGCAATGAAGTCAATCTTCGCATTTAATCCTTCAAGAGACCAGTGTACCGTCGCATTTAATCCTTGAAGAGATCAGTGTACCGTCGCATTTAATCCTTGAAGAGATCAGTGTACCGTCGCATTTAATTCTTGAAGAGACCAGTGTACCGTCGCATTTAATTCTTGAAGAGACAGTGTACCGTCGCATTTAATTCTTTAAGAGACCATGTACTGCGCATTTAATCCTTGAAGAGACCAGTGTACCGTCGCATTTAATCCTTGAAGAGATCAGTGTACCGTCGCATTTAATTCTTGAAGAGACCAGTGTACCGTCGCATTTAATCCTTGAAGAGACCAGTGTACCGTCGCATTTAATCTTGAAGAGACTAGGTACGTCGCATTTAATCCTTGAAGAGACAGTGTACCGTCGCATTTAATCCTTGAAGAGACCAGTGTACCGTCGCATTTAATCCTTGAAGAGACCAGGGTACCGTCGCATTTAATCCTTGAAGAGATCAGTGTACCGTCACATTTAATCCTTGAAGAGATCAGTGTACCGTCGCATTTAATTCTTGAAGAGACCAGTGTACCGTCGCATTTAACCTTGAAGACCAGTTACCGTCGCATTTAATCCTTGAAGAGACAAGTGTACCGTCGCATTTAATTTGAAGAGACAGTGTACTGTCCATTTAATCCTTGAAGAGACAGTGTACCGTCGCATTTAATTCTTGAAGAGACAGTGTACCGTCGCATTTAATCCTTGAAGAGATCAGTGTACCGTCGCATTTAATCTTGAAGAGACATGTATGTCGCATTTAATCTTGAAGAGACAGTGTACCGTCGCATTTAATCCTTGAAGATCATGTACCGTCGCATTTAATTTTGAAGAGACCAGTGTACCGTCGCATTTAATCCTTGAAGAGACCAGTGTACCGTCGCATTTAATCCTTGAAGAGACAAGTGTACCGTCGCATTTAATCCTTGAAGAGACAGTGTACCGTCGCATTTAATCCTTGAAGAGACAGTGTACCGTCGCATTTAATTCTTGAAGAGACCAGTGTACCGTCGCATTTAATTCTTGAAGAGACCAGTGTACCGTCGCATTTAATTCTTGAAGAGACAGTGTACCGTCGCATTTAATCCTTGAAGAGACAGTGTACCGTCGCATTTAATCCTTGAAGAGACCAGTGTACCGTCGCATTTAATCCTGAAGAGACAGTGTACCGTCGCATTTAATCCCTTGAAGAGACAGTGTACCGTCGCATTTAATCTGAAGAGACAGTGTACCGTCGATTTAATCCTGAAGAGACCAGTGTCGTCGCATTTAATCCTTGAAGAGACCAGTGTACCGTCGCATTTAATTCTTGAAGAGACCAGTGTACCGTCGCCCTTTTAAACCTTGAAGAGACAGTGTACAGTCGCATTTAATCCTTGAAGAGACAGTGTACCGTCGCATTTAATCCTTGAAGAGACAGTGACTGTCGCATTTAATCCTTGAAGAGACAGTGTACGTCGCATTTAATCCTTGAAGAGACCAGTGTACCGTCGCATTTAATCCTTGAAGAGACCAGTGTACCGTCGCATTTAATCCTTGAAGAGACCAGTGTACCGTCGCATTTAATTCTTGAAGAGACCAGTGTACCGTCGCATTTAATTCTTGAAGAGACAGTGTACTGCATTTAATCTTGAAGAGACAGTGTACCGCGCATTTAATCTTGAAGAGACCAGTGTACCGTCGCATTTAATCCTTGAAGAGACCATGCTACCGTCGCATTTAATTCTTGAAGAGACAGTGTACCGTCGCATTTAATTCTTGAAGAGACCAGTGTACCGTCGCATTTAATCCTTGAAGAGACAGTGTACCGTCGCATTTAATCCTTGAAGAGACAGTGTATGTCGCATTTAATCTTGAAGAGACAGTGTACTGTCGCATTTAATCCTTGAAGAGACAGTGTACCGTCGCATTTAATTCTTGGGAAAAGACCAGTGTACCGTCACATTTAATTCTTGAAGAGACCAGTGTACCGTCGCATTTAATCCTTGAAGAGACCCGTGTACCGTCGCATTTAATCCTTAAAGACAGTGTACCGTCGCATTTAATCTGAAGAGACAGTGTACCGTCGCATTTAATCCTTGAAGAGACAGTGTACCGTCGCATTTAATCCTTGAAGAGACCAGTGTACCGTCGCATTTAATCCTGAAGAGATCAGTGTACCGTCGCATTTAATCCTTGAAGAGACCAGTGTACCGTCGCATTTAATCCTTGAAGAGACCAGTGTACCGTCGCATTTAATTCTTGAAGAGACCAGTGTACCGTCGCATTTAATTCTTGAAGAGACAGTGTACCGTCGCATTTAATCCTTGAAGAGACAGTGTACCGTCGCATTTAATCCTTGAAGAGACAGTGTACCGTCGCATTTAATCCTTGAAGAGACAGTGTACGTCGCATTTAACTTTTGAAGAGACAAGTGTACCGTCGCATTTAATCCTTGAAGAGACAAGTGTACCGTCATTTAATCCTTTGAAGAAAGTATCGTCGCATTTAATCCAAGAAGACAGTGTACCGTCGCATTTAATCCTGAAGAGACAAGTGTACCCATGCATTTAATCCTTGAAGAGACAAGTGTACCGTCGCATTTAATCCTTGAAGAGACAGTGTACCGTCGCATTTAATCCTTGAAGAGACAGTGTACCGTCGCATTTAATCCTTGAAGAGACAAGTGTACCGTCGCATTTAATCCTTGAAGAGACAGTGTACCGTCGCATTTAATCCTTGAAGAGACCAGTGTACCGTCGCATTTAATCCTTGAAGAGACCAGTGTACCGTCGCATTTAATCCTTGAAGAGATCAGTGTACCGTCGCATTTAATCCTTGAAGAGACCAGTGTACCGTCGCATTTAATCCTTGAAGAGACCAGTGTACCGTCGCATTTAATCCTTGAAAGAGACTCAGTTTTTATCTGTCGCATTTAATCTGAAGAGACCAGTGTACCGTCGCATTTAATCCTTGAAAGATCAGTGTACCGTCGCATTTAATCCTTGAAGAGACCAGTGTACCGTCGCATTTAATCCTTGAAGAGACCAGTGTACCGTCGCATTTAATCCTTGAAGAGACCAGTGTACCGTCGCATTTAATCCTGAAGAGACCAGTGTACCGTCGCATTTAATCCTTGAAGAGACCAGTGTACCGTCGCATTTAATCCTTGAAGACCAGTACCGCCATTTAACTTGAAGAGACCATGTACCGTCGCATTTAATCCTTGAAGAGACCAGTGTACCGTCGCATTTAATCCTTGAAGAGACAGTGTACCGTCGCATTTAATCTTTGAAGAGAAGTGTACCGTCGCATTTAACTTGAAGAGACCAGTGTACCGTCGCATTTAATCCTGAAGAGACCAGTGTACCGTCGCATTTAATCCTTGAAGAGACCAGTGTACCGTCGCATTTAATCCTTGAAGAGATCAGTGTACCGTCGCATTTAATCCTTGAAGAGACCAGTGTACCCGTCGCATTTAATCCTTGAAGAGACCAGTGTACCGTCGCATTTAATCCTTTAAGAGACCAGTGTACCGTCGCATTTAATCCTTGAAGAGACCAGTGTACCGTCGCATTTAATCCTGAAGAGACCAGTACCGTCGCATTTAATCTTGAAGAGACCAGTGTACCGTCGCATTTAATTCTTGAAGAGACCAGTGTACCGTCGCATTTAATTCTTGAAGAACTAGTGTACTGTCGCATTTAATCCTTGAAGAGACCAGTGTACCGTCGCATTTAATCCTTGAAGAGATCAGTGTACCGTCGCATTTAATCCTTGAAGAGACAAGTGTACCGTCACATTTAATCCTTGAAGAGACAGTGTACCGTCGCATTTAATCCTTGAAGAGACCAGTGTACCGTCGCATTTAATCCTTGAAGAGACCAGTGTACCGTCGCATTTAATCCTTGAAGAGACAGTGTACCGTCACATTTAATCCTTGAAGAGACAGTGTACCGTCGCATTTAATCCTTGAAGAGATCAGTTACTCGTCGCATTTAATCCCTTGAAGAGACCAGTGTACCGTCGCATTTAATCCTTGAAGAGACAGTGTACAGTCGCATTTAATCCTTGAAGAGACAGTGTACCGTCACATTTAATCCTTGAAGAGACAGTGTACCGTCACATTTAATCCTTGAAGAGACAAGTGTACCGTCGCATTTAATCCTTGAAGAGACAGTGTACCGTCGCATTTAATCCTTGAAGAGACCAGTGTACCGTCGCATTTAATCCTTGAAGAGACCAGTGTACCGTCGCATTTAATCCTTGAAGAGACCATTTTAATTGAAGAGACAGTGTACTGTCACATTTAATCCTTGAAGAGACCAGTGTACCTCACATTTTAATCCTTGAAGAGACCAGTGTACCGTCACATTTAATCCTTGAAGAGACCAGTGTACCGTCACATTTAATCCTTGAAGAGACAGTGTACCGTCGCATTTAATCCTTGAAGAGACCAGTGTACCGTCCATTAACATAATGTAATCATTTAATTGAAGAGACAGTGTACCGTGCATTTAATCCTTTAAAAGTAGATTATCCTTGAAGGACGTACCGTCACATTTAATCCTGAAGAGACCAGTGTACCGTCGCATTTAATCCCTTGAAGAGACAGTGTACCGTCACATTTAATCCTTGAAGAGACAGTGTACCGTCACATTTAACCTTGAAGGCATTGTACCGTCATTTAATCTTTGAAGAGATCAGTGTACTGTCACATTTAATCCTGAAGAGACAAGAGTATTCGCATTTAATCCTTGAAGAGACCCGTGTACCGTCGCATTTAATCCTTTAAGAGACCAGTGTACCGTCACATTTAATCCTTGAAGAGACCAGTGTACCGTCACATTAATCCTTGAAAGACACAGTGTACCGTCACATTTAATCCTTGAAGAATTGTACCGTCACATTTAATCCTTGAAGAGACCAGTGTACCGTCGCATTTAATCATTGAAGAGACCAGTGTATGTCCATTTAATCTTGAAGAGACCAGTGTACCGTCACATTTAATCCTTGAAGAGACCAGTGTACCGTCACATTTAATCCTTGAAGAGACCAGTGTACCGTCACATTTAATCCTTGAAGAGACCATTGTACCGTCACATTTAATCCTTGAAGAGACCAGTGTACCGTCACATTTAATCCTTGAAGAGATCAGTGTACCGTCGCATTTAATCCTTGAAGAGACCAGTGTACCGTCGCATTTAATCCTTGAAGAGACAGTAGTCGCATTAACTTAAAGCATTGTCACATTTAATCTTGAAGAGACCAGTGTACCGTCACATTTAATCTTGAAGAGACAGTGTACTGTCGCATTTAATCCTTGAAGAGACCAGTGTACCGTCCATTTAATCCTTGAAGAGACCAGTGTACCGTCGCATTTAATCATTGAAGAGACCAGTGTACCGTCCATTTAATCCTTGAAGAGACCTGTACCGTCACATTTAATCCTTGAAGAGACCAGTGTACCGTCACATTTAATCCTTGAAGAGACCAGTGTACCGTCACATTTAATCCTTGAAGAGACCAGTTTACCGTCACATTTAATCCTTGAAGAGACCAGTGTACCGTCACATTTAATCCTTGAGAGACAGTGTACCGTCCATTTAATCCTTGAAGAAATTACGTCGCATTTAATCCCTTTAAAGCACGTCCCTTTAATCCTTGAAGAGACAGTGTACCGTCACATTTAATCCTTGAAGAGACAAGGTACCGTCAATGCATTTAATCCTTGAAGAGACAAGTGTACCGTCGCATTTAATCCTTGAAGAGACCAGTGTACCGTCGCATTTAATCCTTGAAGAGACCAGTGTACCGTCGCATTTAATCCTTGAAGAGACCAGTGTACCGTCACATTTAATCCTTGAAGAGACCAGTGTACCGTCACATTTAATCCTTGAAGAGACAGTGTACCGTCGCATTTAATCCTTGAAGAGACAAGTGTACCGTCGCATTTAATCCTTGAAGAGACAAGTGTACCGTCCATTTAATCCTTGAAGAGACAGTGTACCGTCGCATTTAATCTTGAAGAGTAAGTGTACCGTCGCATTTAATCTTGAAGAGACATGTACCGTCGCATTTAATCCTTGAAGAGACAAATGTACCGTCGCATTTAATCCTTGAAGAGACAAGTGTACCGTCGCATTTAATCCTTGAAGAGACCAGTGTACCGTCGCATTTAATTTCCCTTTAAGAGACAAGTGTACGTCGCATTTAATCCTTAAGAGACAGTGTACCGTCCATTTAATCCTTGAAGAGACAAGTGTACCGTCGCATTTAATTCTTGAAGAGACAGTGTACCGTCGCATTTAATCCTTGAAGAGACAAGTGTACCGTCGCATTTAACTTGAAAAGACAGTGTACGTCCATTTAATCCTTGAAGAGACCAGTGTACCGTCCATTTAATCCTTGAAAAGACCAGTGTACTGTCGCATTTAATCCTAAGAGACAAGTGTACCGTCGCATTTAATTCTTGAAGAGACAAGTGTACGTCCATTTAATCCTTGAAGAGACAGTGTACCGTCGCATTTAATCCTTGAAGAGACAGTGTACCGTCACATTTAATTCTAAGAGACCAGGTACGTCCATTAACTTGAAGACCATGCCTCATTTAATTCTTGAAGAGACCAGTGTACTGTCGCATTTAATCCTTGAAGAGATAAGTGTACCGTGCATTTAATCCTGAAGAGACAGTGTACTGTCCATTTAATCCTTGAAGAGACCAGTGTACTGTCGCATTTAATCCTTGAAGAGACAAGTGTACCGTCACATTTAATCCTTGAAGAGACAAGTGTACCGTCACATTTAATCCTTGAAGAGACCAGTGTACCGTCACATTTAATTCTTGAAGAGACCAGTGTACCGTCGCATTTAATCCTTGAAGAGACAAGTGTACCGTCACATTTAATTCTTGAAGAGACCAGTGTACCGTCACATTTAATCCTTGAAGAGACAGTGTACCGTCACATTTAATCCTTGAAGAGACAAGTGTAATGTCACATTTAATCTTGAAAGACCAGTACCGTCGATTAACTTTAAGAGAGTGTACTGTCGCATTTAACCTTTGAAGAGACCAGTGTACCGTCACATTTAATCCTTGAAGAGACCAGTGTACTGTCACATTTAACTTGAAGAGACAAGTGTACCGTCACATTTAATCTTGAAGAGACAAGTGTACGTCACATTTAATCCTTGAAGAGACAGAGTGTACCGTCACATTTAATCAGAGACTTGCCAAGATTAATCCTTGAAAGTGTACTGTCCATTTAATCCTTGAAGAGACAAGTGTACCGTCACATTTAATTCTTGAAGAGACAAGTGTACCGTCACATTTAATCTTGAAAGACAGTACCGCAATCTTGAAGAGTACTGTCCATTTAATCCTGAAGAGACCAGTGTACCGTCACATTTAATCCTTGAAGAGACAAGTGTACCGTCACATTTAATTCTTGAAGAGACAAGTGTACCGTCGCATTTAATCCTTGAAGAGACAAGTGTACCGTCACATTTAATCCTTGAAGAGACAGTGTACCGTCGCATTTAATCCTTGAAGAGACCAGTGTACCGTCACATTTAATCCTTGAAGAGACAAGTGTACCGTCACATTTAATCCTTGAAGAGACCAGTGTACCGTCCATTTAATCCCTTTAAGAGACAGTGTACCGTCCATTTAATCCTTGAAGAGACAGTGTACCGTCGCATTTAATCCTTGAAGAGACCAGTGTACCGTCGCATTTAATCCTTGAAGAGACAAGTGTACCGTCACATTTAATTCTTGAAGAGACCAGTGTACCGTCACATTTAATCCTTGAAGAGACCAGTGTACCGTCACATTTAATCCTTGAAGAGACAGTGTACCGTCACATTTAATCCTTGAAGAGACCAGTGTACCGTCTCATTTAATCCTTGAAGAGACCAGTGTACCGTCACATTTAATCCTTGAAGAGACAGTGTACCGTCACATTTAATCCTTGAAGAGACAGTGTAATGTCCATTTAATCTCTTGAAGAGACAAGTGTACCGTCACATTTAATCCTTGAAGAGACAAGTGTACCGTCACATTTAATCCTTGAAGAGACCAGTGTACTGTCACTTTAATCCTTGAAGAGACATGTATCGTCACATTTAATCCTTGAAGAGACCAGTGTACCGTCACATTTAATCCTTGAAGAGACCAGTGTACCGTCACATTTAATCCTTGAAGAGACAGTGTACCGTCACATTTAATCCTTGAAGAGACAGTGTACCGTCACATTTAATCCTTGAAGAGACCAGTGTACCGTCACATTTAATCCTTGAAGAGAACAAATGTACTGTCGCATTTAATCCTTGAAGAGACCCGTGTACGTCACATTTAATCTTGAAGAGACAGGCCGCCATTATCTTAAAGACGTGTACCGTCACATTTAATCCTTGAAGAGACCAGTGTACCGTCACATTTAATCCCTGAAGAGACCAGGGACCGTCACATTTAATCCTTGAAGAGACCAGTGTACCGTCACATTTAATCCTTGAAGAGACCAGTGTACCGTCGCATTTAATCCTTGAAGAGACAGTGTACCGTCGCATTTAATCCTTGAAGAGACAGTGTACAGTCGCATTTAATCCTTGAAGAGACCAGTGTACCGTCGCATTTAATCCTTGAAGAGACCAGTTTACCGTCACATTTAATCCTTGAAGAGACCAGTGTACCGTCGCATTTAATCCTTGAAGAGACCAGTGTACCATGCATTTAATCCTTAAGAGACCAGTGTACCGTCGCATTTTAATCCTTAAGAGACAAGTGTACCGTCACATTTAATCCTTGAAGAGACCAGTGTACCGTCGCATTTAATCCTTGAAGAGACCAGTGTACTGCCATTTAATCCTTGAAGAGACCAGTACTGTCGCATTTAATCCTTGAAGAGACCAGTGTACCGTCGCATTTAATCCTTGAAGAGACAGTGTACAATGCATTTAATCCTTGAAGAGACCAGTGTACCTGTCGCATTTAATCCTTGAAGAGACCAGTGTACTCGTGCATTTAATCCTTGAAGAGACCAGTGTACCGTCGCATTTAATCCTTGAAGAGACCAGTGTACCGTCGCATTTAAACTTTGAAGAGACAGTGTACTGTCCATTTAATCCTTGAAGAGACCAGTGTACCGTCCATTTAATCCTTGAAGAGACCAGTGTACTGTCACATTTAATCCTTTGAAGAGACCAGTGTACCGTCACATTTAATCCTTGAAGAGATTTAGTGTACGTCATTTAATCTTTGAAGAAAACCAGTGACGTCGCATTTAATCCTTGAAGAGACCAGTGTACGTCGCATTTAATCCTTGAAGAGACCAGTGTACCGTCGCATTTAATCCTTGAAGAGACCATGACCGTCGCATTAATCCTTGGGCAAATGTACCGTCGCATTTAATCCTTGAAGAGACCAGTGTACTGTCGTCATTTAATTTGAAGAGACAGTGTACCTCCGCATTTAATCCTTGAAGAGACAGTGTACCGTCACATTTAATCCTTGAAGAGACCAGTGTACCGTCGCATTTAATCCTTGAAGAGACCAGTGTACCGTCACATTTAATCCTTTAAGAGACCAGTGTACCGTCGCATTTAATCCTTGAAGAGACAGTGTACCGTCACATTTAATCCTTGAAAAGACCAGGTACCGTCGCATTTAATCTTGAAGAGACCAGTGTACCGTCACATTTAATCCTTGAAGAGACATGTACCGTCGATTTAATCCTTGAAGAGACCAGTGTACCGTCACATTTAATCCTTGAAGAGACCAGTGTACCGTCGCATTTAATCCTTGAAGAGACAGTGTACAGTCGCATTTAATCCTTGAAGAGACAGTGTACCGTCGCATTTAATCCTTGAAGAGACCAGTGTACCGTCACATTTAATCCTTGAAGAGACAGTGTCCGTCCATTTAATCCTTGAAGAGACCAGTGTACCGTCAGCATTTAATCCTTGAAGAGACCAGTGTACTGTCACATTTAATCCCTTGAAGAGACCAGTGTACCGTCACATTTAATCCTTGAAGAGACCAGTGTACCGTCACATTTAATCCTTGAAGAGACCAGTGTACCGTCACATTTAATTCTTGAAGAGACAGTGTACCGTCACATTTAATCTTTGAAGAGACAATGTGTACTGTCACATTTAATCCTTGAAGAGACCAGTGTACCGTCACATTTTAATTTTGAAGAGACAAGTGTACTGTCACATTTAATTCTTGAAGAGACTAAGTGTACCGTCACATTTAATCCTTGAAGAGACAGTGTACCGTCACATTTAATTTTAGAGACATGTGTACTGTCACATTTAATTCTTGAAGAGACCATGTACCGTCACATTTAATCCTGAAGAGACCCAAGTGTACTGTCACATTTAATTTTGAAGAGACAAATGTACTGTCCATTTAATTCTTGAAGAGACAAGTGTACTGTCACATTTAATCCTTGAAGAGACCAAGTGACCGTCACATTTAATTCTTGAAGAGACAAGTGTACTGTCGCATTTAATCCTTGAAGAGACCAAGTGTACCGTCCATTTAATCCTTGAAGAGACCAGTGTACCGTCACATTTAATCCTTGAAGAGACAGTGTCCAGTGCATTTAACCTTAAGAGACAAGTGTACTGTCACATTTAATCCTTGAAGAGACCAGTGTACCGTCCATTTAATCCTTGAAGAGACCAGTGTACCGTCCATTTAATCCCTTTAAGAGACCAAGTGTACAATCGCTATCCCCATTTAATCTTTTAAGAGACCAGTGTACCGTCCATTTAATCCTTGAAGAGACAGTGTACTGTCCATTTAATCCTTGAAGAGACCCGTGTACTGTCGCATTTAATTTTGAAGAGACCAGTGTACTGTCACATTTAATCCTTGAAGAGACCAGTGTACTGTCACATTTAATCTTGAAGAGACCAGTGTACCGTACATTTAATCCTTGAAGAGACCAGTGTACGTCACATTTAATCCGAAGAGACAGTGTACCGTCACATTTAATCCTTGAAGAGACCAGTGTACCGTCACATTTAATCCTTGAAGAGACAAGTGTCGTCGCATTTAACCCTTTAAGAGACCAGTGTACCGTCACATTTAATTTGGAAGAACCAGTGTACCGTCACATTTAATCTTTGAAGAGACCAGTGTACCGTCTACATTTAATCCTTGAAGAAGACAGTGCCGTCACATTTAATCCTTGAAGAGACCAGGTACCGTCACATTTAATCTCTTGAAGAGACCAGTGTACCGTCACATTTAACTTTGAAGAGACCAGTGTACCGTCACATTTAATCCTTTAAGAGACCAGTGTACCGTCACATTTAATCCTTGAAAGATCAGTGTACGTCGCATTTAACCTTGAAGAGACAGTGTACCGTCACATTTAATCCTTGAAGAGACCAGTGTACCGTCACATTTAATCCTTGAAGAGACCAGTGTACCGTCACATTTAATCCTTGAAGAGATCAGTGTACCGTCACATTTAATCCTTGAAGAGACCAGTGTACCGTCACATTTAATCCTTGAAGAACCAGGTACTGTCCATTTAATCCTTGAAGAGACCATGTACCGTCACATTTAATCTGAAGAGACCAGTGTACTCGTCACATTTAATCCTTGAAGAGACCAGTGTACCGTCACATTTAATCCTTTAAGAGACCAGTGTACCGTCACATTTAATCCTTGAAGAGACCAGTGTAACGTCACATTTAATCCTTGAAGAGACAGGTACCGTCACATTTAATCCTTGAAGAGACCAGTGTACTGCACATTTAATCTGAAGAGACCAGTGTACCGTCACATTTAATCCTTGAAGAGACCAGTGTACCGTCACATTTAATCCTTGAAGAGACCAGTGTACGTCCATTTAATTTGAAGAGACCAGTGTACCGTCACATTTAATCCTTTGAAGAGACCAGTGTACCGTCACATTTAATCCTTGAAGAGACCAGTGTACTGCCTCATTTAATCCTTGAAGAGACCAGTGATACCCTTAATTGAAGAGATCAGGCTCCATTTAATCCTTGAAGAGATCAGTGTACCGTCACATTTAATCCTTGAAGAGATCAGTGTACCGTCCCTTTAATCCTTGAAGAGACCATGTACCGTCACATTTAATTCTTGAAGAGATCAGTGTAAAATCCCGTTCTGCATTTAATCCTTGAAGAGACCCGTGTACCGTCGCATTTAATCCTTGAAGAGATCAGTGACGTCCATTTAATCTTGAAGAACAGTGTACGTCACATTTAATCCTTTGGAAGAGACCAGTGTACCGTCACATTTAATCCTTGAAGAGACAGTGTACCGTCCCATTTAATCCTTGAAGAGACAGTGTACGTCACATTTAATCCTTAAGAGACAGGGACCGTCACATTTAACTTGAAGAGACCAGTGTACCGTCCATTTAATCCTTGAAGAGACAGTACCGTCACATTTAATCTTGCATCACATTTAATCCTTGAAGAGACCAGTGTACCGTCACATTTAATCCTTGAAAGACGACCTACTAATCCTTAAGAATGTAAATGTCACATTTAATCTTTGAAGAGACCAGTGTACCGTCACATTTAATCCTTGAAGAGACAGTGTACCGTCGCATTTAATCCTTGAAGAGACAGTGTACCGTCACATTTAATCCTTGAAGAGACCAGTGTACCGTCACATTTAATCCTTGAAATATGAAGGAACCAAGAGCCAGTGCCGTCACATTTAACTCTGAAGAGACTAGTGTAATTCACATTTAATCCTTGAAGAGACCAGTGTACCGTCACATTTAATCCTGAAGAGACCCGTGTACCGTCACATTTAATCCTTGAAGAGATCAAATGTACCGTCCACTTAATCCTTGAAGAGATCAGTGTACCGTCACATTTAATCCTTGAAGAGACCATGTACCGTACATTTAATCTTGAAGAGACAGTAATCGTCACATTTAATCTTGAAGAGATGCATGTACCGTCGCTTTAATCCTTGAAGAGACCAGTGTACCGTCGCCCTTAATCCTTTAATCCTTGAAGAGACAGTGTACCTCGCATTTAATCCTTGAAGAGACAGTGTACCGTCGCATTTAATCCTTGAAGAGACAGTGTACCGTCACATTTAATCCTTGAAGAGACCAGTGTACCGTCACATTTAATCCTTGAAGAGATCAGTGTACCGTCACATTTAATCCTTGAAGAGACAGTGTACCGTCACATTTAATCCTTGAAGAGATCAGTGTACCGTCACATTTAATTCCTTGAAGAGATAGTGTACCGTCACATTTAATCCTGAAGAGATCAGTGTACCGTCGCATTTAATCCTGAAGAGACCAGTGTACCGTCACATTTAATCTTGAAGAGACAGTAGTCACATTTAATTTGAAGAGACCAGTGTACGTCATTAATCCTTGAAGAGACAGTGTACCGTCCCATTTAATCTTGAAGAGACAGTGTACCGTCCATTTAATCCTTGAAGAGACAGTGTACCGTCCATTTAATCCTTGAAGAGACCAGTGTACTGTCACATTTAATCCTTGGAAGAGACAGTGTGATTATCGGTCAGTCGCATTTAATCCTTGAAGAGACTCAGTGTACTGTCCATTTAACCTTGAAGAGACCAGTGTACCGTCACATTTAATCCTTGAAGAGATCAGTGTACCGTCACATTTAATCCTTGAAGAGACAGTGTACCGTCACATTTAATCCTTGAAGAGACTCATGTACCGTCTATTTAACTTGAAGAGACAGTGTACCGTCACATTTAATCCTTGAAGAGACCAGGTACTGTCTACATTTAATCCTTGAAGAGAAGTGTATGTCACATTTAATCCTTGAAGAGACAGTGTACCGTCACATTTAATCCTTGAAGAGATCCAGTTACCGTCCATTTAATCCTTGAAGAGACCCGTGTACCGTCACATTTAATCCTTGAAGAGACCAGTGTACCGTCCCATTTAATCCTTGAAGAGACAGTGTACCGTCACATTTAATCCTTGAAGAGACCAGTGTACCGTCTCATTTAATCCTTGAAGAGACAGTGTACCGTCACATTTAATCCTTGAAGAGACCAGTGTACCGTCACATTTAATCCTTGAAGAGACAGTGTACGTTCACATTTAATCCTTGAAGAGACCAGTGTACCGTCCATTTAATCCTTGAAGAGACCAGTACCGTCCATTTAACCTTGAAGAGACAGTGTACCGTCACATTTAATCCTTGAAGAGACAGTGTACCGTCACATTTAATCCTTGAAGAGACAGTGTACCGTCACATTTAATCCTTGAAGAGACCAGTGTACCGTCCCATTTAATCCTTGAAGAGACCAGTGTACCGTCACATTTAATCCTTGAAGAGACAGTGTACCGTCACATTTAATCCTTGAAGAGACAGTGTACCGTCTCATTTAATCCTTGAAGAGACAAGTGTACCGTCACATTTAATCCTTGAAGAGACCAGTGTACGTCCATTTAATCTTGAAGAGACCAGTGTACCGTCACATTTAATCCTTGAAGAGACAGTGTACCGTCACATTTAATCCTTGAAGAGACCAGTGTACCGTCCCATTTAATCCTTGAAGAGACAGTGTACTGTCACATTTAATCCTGAAGAGACCAGTGTACTGTCCATTTAATCCTTGAAGAGACCAGTGTACCGTCACATTTAATCCTTGAAGAGACCAGTGTACTGTCCATTTAATCCTTGAAGAGACAGTGTACCGTCCATTTAACTCCTTGAAGAGACCAGTGTACCGTCACATTTAATCCTTGAAGAGACCAGTGTACCGTCACATTTAATCCTTGAAGAGACCCGTGTACCGTCACATTTAATCCTTGAAGAGACCAGTGTACCGTCACATTTAATCCTTGAAGAGACCAGTGTACCGTCACATTTAATCCTTGAAGAGACCAGTGTACCGTCACATTTAATCCTTGAAGAGACCAGTGTACCGTCACATTTAATCCTTGAAGAGACCAGGTACGTCACATTTAATCCTTGAAGAGACCAGTGTACGTCACATTTAATCCTGAAGAGACCAGTGTACCGTCACATTTAATCCTTGAAGAGACAGTGTAATGTCCATTTAATCTTGAAGAGACAGTGTACCGTCACATTTAATCCTTGAAGAGACCAGTGTACCGTCCCATTTAATCCTTGAAGAGACCAGTGTACCTGTCCATTTAATCCTTGAAGAGACAGTGTCCAAAAACCAGTCACATTTAATCCTTGAAGAGACAGTGTACGTCACATTTAATCTTGAAGAGACAGTGTACCGTCACATTTAATCTGAAGAGACAGTTCGTCCATTTAAACTGAAGAAAGTGTACGTCACATTTTAATCCTTGAAGAGACCAGTGTACCGTCACATTTAATCCTTTAAGAGACCAGTGTACCGTCACATTTAATCCTTGAAGAGACCAGTGTACCGTCACATTTAATCCTTGAAGAGACCAGTGTACCGTCGCATTTAATCCTTTAAGAGACCAGTGTACCGTCACATTTAATCCTTTTAAGAGACCAGGTACCGTCGCATTTAATCCTTGAAGAGACCAGTGTACTCGTCACATTTAATCCTTGAAGAGACCAGTGTACCGTCACATTTAATCCTTGAAGAGACAGTGTACCGTCACATTTAATCCTTGAAGAGTATATCATTTACTAGAGACCAGTGTCGCCATTTAATCCTTGAAGAGACAGTGTACCGTCGCATTTAATCCTTGAAGAGACCAGTGTACCGTCGCATTTAATCCTTGAAGAGACCAGTGTACCGTCGCATTTAATCCTTGAAGAGACCAGTGTACCGTCACATTTAATCCTTGAAGAGACAGTGTACCGTCGCATTTAATCCTTGAAGAGACCAGTGTACCGTCGCATTTAATCCTTGAAGAGACCAGTGTACTCGTCCATTTAACCTTGAAGAGACCAGTGTACCGTCACATTTAATCCTTGAAGAGACAGTGTACCGTCACATTTAATCCTTGAAGAGACCAGTGTACCGTCACATTTAATCCTTGAAAGACCAGGGACCGTCACATTTAATCCTTGAAGAGACCAGTGTACCGTCGCATTTAATCCTTGAAAAGACCAGTGTACCGTCCATTTAATCCCTTGAAGAGACCAGTGTACCGTCACATTTAATCCTTTGAAGAGACCAGTGTACCGTCACATTTAATCCTTGAAGAGACCAGTGTACCGTCGCATTTAATCCTGAAGAGACCAGGGACCGTCACATTTAATCCCTTGAAGAGACCCGTGTACCGTCACATTTAACTTGGAAGAGACAGTGTACTGTCGCATTTAATCCTTGAAGAGACCAGGTACCGTCACATTTAATCCTTGAAGAGACCAGTGTACTGTCACATTTAATCTTGAAGAGACAGGTACCGTCACATTTAATCCTTGAAGAGACCAGTGTACCGTCCCATTTAATCCTTGAAGAGACAAGTGTACCGTCGCATTTAATCCTTGAAGAGACCAGTGTACCGTCGCATTTAATCCTTGAAGAGACCCGTGTACCGTCACATTTAATCCTTGAAGAGACCAGTGTACCGTCACATTTAATTTCCCTTGGAACATGTACGCATTAATCCTTGAAGAGACCAGGTACGTCGCATTTAATCCTGAAGAGACCAGTGTACCGTCCATTTAATTCTTGGAAGAGACCAGTGTACCGTCACATTTAATCCTTGAAGAGACCAGTGTACCGTCACATTTAATCCTTGAAGAGACAGTGTACCGTCACATTTAATCCTTGAAGAGACCAGTGTACCGTCCCATTTAATCCTTGAAGAGACCAGTGTACCGTCACATTTAACTTTGAAGAGACAGTGTACTCGTCGCATTTAATCCTTGAAGAGACCAGTGTACCGTCACATTTAATCCTTGAAAGACCATGTACCGTCACATTTAATTCTTGAAGAGACCAGTGTACCGTCACATTTAATCCTTGAAGAGACAGTGTACCGTCACATTTAATCCTTGAAGAGACCAGTGTACCGTCACATTTAATCCTTGAAGAGACCAGTGTACCGTCACATTTAATCATTGAAGAGACCAGTGTACCGTCACATTTAATCCTTGAAGAGACCAGTGTACCGTCGCATTTAATCTTGAAGAACAGTGTACCGTCCATTTAATCCTTGAAAGACCAGTGTACGTCACATTTAATTCTTGAAGAGACCAGGTACGTCACATTTAATCTTGAAGACCAGGACCATGTCCATTTAATCTTGAAGAGACAGTGTACCGTCACATTTAATCTTGAAGAGACCAGTGTACGTCCATTTAATCTTGAAGAGACCAGTGTACCGTCACATTTAATCCTTGAAGAGACAGTGTACCGTCACATTTAATCCTTGAAGAGACCAGTGTACCGTCGCATTTAATCCTTGAAGAGACCGTGTACCGTCACATTTAATCTTGAAGAGACCAGTGTACCGTCGCATTTAATCTGAAGAGACAGTGTACCGTCACATTTAATCCTTGAAGAGACCAGTGTACCGTCACATTTAATCATTGAAGAGACCAGTGTACCGTCACATTTAATCCTTGAAGAGACCAGTGTACCGTCACATTTAATCCTTGAAGAAGAAGTGTACTGTCCATTTAATCCTTGAAGAGACCAGTGTACCGTCACATTTAATCCTTGAAGAGACAGTGTACCGTCACATTTAATCCTTGAAGAGACCAGTGTACCGTCGCATTTAATCCTTGAAGAGACAGTGTACCGTCCCATTTAATCCTTGAAGAGACCAGTGTACCGTCGCATTTAATCCTTTGAAGAGACCAATGTACCTGTCACATTTAATCCTTGAAAGACCAGTGTACGTCCATTTAATCCTTGAAGAGACAGTGTACCGTCGCATTTAATCCTTGAAGAGACCAGTGTACCGTCACATTTAATCCTTGAAGAGACAAGTGTACCGTCGCATTTAATCCTTGAAGAGACCAGTGTACCGTCGCATTTAATCCTTGAAGAGACAAGTGTACCGTCGCATTTAATCCTTGAAGAGACAGTGTACCGTCACATTTAATCCTTGAAGAGACAGTGTACCGTCACATTTAATCCTTGAAGAGACCAGTGTACCGTCACATTTAATCCTTGAAGAGACAGTGTACCGTCGCATTTAATCCTTGAAGAGACCAGTGTACCGTCACATTTAATCATTGAAGAGACCAGTGTACCGTCACATTTAATCCTTGAAGAGACAGTGTACCGTCGCATTTAATCCTTGAAGACCAGTGTACGTCACATTTAATCTGAAGAACAGTGTACCGTCACATTTAATCCTTGAAGAGACCAGTGTACCGTCACATTTAATCATTGAAGAGACAAGTGTACGTCCATTTAATCCTTGAAGAGACCAGTGTACCGTCCATTTAATCCTTGAAGAGACAAGTGTACCGTCCATTTAATCCTTGAAGAGACCAGTGTACCGTCACATTTAATCCTTGAAGAGACAAGTGTACCGTCGCATTTAATCCTTGAAGAGACCAGTGTACCGTCACATTTAATCCTTGAAGAGATCAGTGTACCGTCACATTTAATTCTTGAAGAGATCAGTGTACCGTCACATTTAATTCTTGAAGAGATCAGTGTACCGTCACATTTAATCCTTGAAGAGACCAGTGTACCGTCACATTTAATTCTTGAAGAGATCAGTGTACCGTCACATTTAATCCTTGAAGAGACCAGTGTACCGTCGCATTTAATCCTTGAAGAGATCAGTGTACCGTCACATTTAATCCTTGAAGAGATCAGTGTACCGTCACATTTAATCCTTGAAGAGATCAGTGTACCGTCACATTTAATCCTTGAAGAGACCAGTGTACCGTCGCATTTAATCCTTGAAGAGACCAGTGTACCGTCACATTTAATCCTTGAAGAGATCAGTGTACCGTCACATTTAATTCTTGAAGAGATCAGTGTACCGTCACATTTAATTCTTGAAGAGATCAGTGTACCGTCACATTTAATCCTTGAAGAGACCAGTGTACCGTCACATTTAATCCTTGTAGAGACCAGTGTACCGTCACATTTAATTCTTGAAGAGATCAGTGTACCGTCGCATTTAATTCTTGAAGAGATCAGTGTACCGTCACATTTAATTCTTGAAGAGATCAGTGTACCGTCACATTTAATCCTTGAAGAGACCAGTGTACCGTCACATTTAATCCTTGAAGAGATCAGTGTACCGTCACATTTAATTCTTGAAGAGATCAGTGTACCGTCACATTTAATTCTTGAAGAGATCAGTGTACCGTCACATTTAATCCTTGAAGAGACCAGTGTACCGTCACATTTAATCCTTGAAGAGATCAGTGTACCGTCACATTTAATTCTTGAAGAGATCAGTGTACCGTCACATTTAATTCTTGAAGAGATCAGTGTACCGTCGCATTTAATTCTTGAAGAGATCAGTGTACCGTCACATTTAATCCTTGAAGAGATCAGTGTACCGTCACATTTAATCCTTGAAGAGACCAGTGTACCGTCACATTTAATCCTTGAAGAGACCAGTGTACCGTCACATTTAATCCTTGAAGAGACAAGTGTACCGTCACATTTAATCACGAACTTCTACTGGATGAGTGCTACGGGTATAGAAGTAGGTCAGTACATGAAAACATCATCATAATCAGGTGCCGTGCCGGCTGGTGTAGGCGATCATGGATCTCCACAAATCTCTATTTTTGTTGGTGTTTGCTATCAACTCAGATGTTGACGCTCTACCGTGCCATGCAGTCAGGCTATCCAACATTGTCTCTTTCTGTCTTTCTCTGTCTCGTCTATCCTGTCACAATGTGTTCTAAACCTGACCTCCTCATTACATTCCCGAAAAATGATGACTGCCTCTTTCTTATATTGATGATAAACTTTCTCTGTGTCTTGGTCTCGTTCAACACCTCAACATTAGTTATTTTAGCAGTCCATGTGATTCTCACTATTCTTCTGTAAAACCACATCTCTGTAGCCCTCACAGAGATTTTTCGATCTGTGTGTTCATTGTCCATGACTCGCATCCGTATAACAGTAATGGCTCTATGTAGCACTAAATAACTCACATTCTGATCGCAATTGACAAGGACTTGTTGCATATAATACTTTTCATTTTCAGGAATGATGTTTTCGCTTGCCCTATTCTGCTCTTTATTTCTGATCACATAAAAACATAGATTGTCATTATATTTATTATATGTACATACTGTACTTTAGATGCCCATCTTTTAGCGCAGCTTTTTATCACTTAATGTTTTCTTTACTACAACAGGAAATGGCACTATTGACTTCGCCGAGTTTCTGACAATGATGGCTCGCAAGATGAAGGATACAGATACTGATGAGGAACTACAGCAGGCATTCCGTGTTTTTGACAAAGATGGCAATGGGTTTATTTCAGCTGATGAGCTACGGAGCGTGATGACGAAACTTGGTGAAAAGTTAACCGACGATGAGGTTAACGAGATGATTAGGGAAGCAGATACTGATAAAGATGGACATGTTAATTATTTAGGTAACAATTTATTTAGACTTTTCTTTTCTTTGTTCACATCTTTCATCACATTTGTCATAAATATGGCGCTCTGTACCTTACAGTTCAGAAGCGCAGTAGCGTAGTTGTTAGTGAACTTTTTCTTAGGCTAGTGGCTGCAGTCAAGTCAGTTGTTAGTGAATTGTTTCGGCCATGAGCGCAGTTCTCATGTGTTGGTAACTGCCTTGGCAAGTACAGTAGCGTGATGTTACTAATCACCCTCGCTTGTGAGCGAGTCAGCGTAGTTTAGTTAACTTCTTCTTCAGGCAGTGAGCTCAGCTCGAGCCGAGTAGTTACGTTAGGGCTCATAAAGCTTGCAGAGTGTATGAATTAGAACCACTGTTAGCCTGTGAGCCAGTAGCATAGTGTAAGTTAGCTGCTTAAGGAGTGGCTGAATGCGAGTTGTTATTAACTTCTCCAGTGAGCCGCAGTAGCGTAGTTGTTAGTTAACTTGCTTCTTAGGCTAGTGAGCTGCAGTAGCGTAGTTGTTAGTGAACTCGATTCTTAGGATAGTGAGCTGCAATAGCGTAGTTGTTAGTTAACTTGCTTCTTAGGCTAGTGAGCTGCAGTAGCGTAGTTGTTAGTTAACTTGCTTCTTAGGCTAGTGAGCTGCAGTAGCGTAGTTGTTAGTTAACTTGCTTCTTAGGCTAGTGAGCTGCAGTAGCGTAGTTGTTAGTTAACTTGCTTCTTAGGCTAGTGAGCTGCAGTAGCGTAGTTGTTAGTTAACTTGCTTCTTAGGCTAGTGAGCTGCAGTAGCGTAGTTGTTAGTGTACTCACTTCTTAGGCTAGTGCGTCGTGTTCAATTCCACAGTGGTCGGGTAATTTTTTCCAACCTGAACGGTTCTCATGTTTGGTACCAGAAAAAACACTGGAAAGTAAATGTGGCCGAGTGATGTTTACCTAATCATCCATCGTGTGTCGACGGTCACTAAAAAATATTTTTTCCGATTCAGAAGCACTTGAGCTTTCAGCTCTTCAGCCCGAGTAGTTACCGGGGCCCAAATTTGGGGTGTAAAGAATAGAACCACTGTTACCTGCTAAGCATGTCGTAAGAGGCGACTAAGGAGGTTTGGCTGAAATCGGATGCACATGTCCTAAACGTTTAGAAATATATGCGTTTAGGGCCTACCAAACCAATGTGCAACGTATACACGTTCTTGGCAAAGATAAAACATATCACAAAGAGTGATTAAAATTGGTCGTAAAGAACGAACGCAAAGAAAGCTCTTCGGCTCGGTGCCATGGACATCATAACCCTTCGGTTGGGTGCCACGAACACCGTAAATCTGGGAACCTGTGGCTATTCTGCCAGCCCGCGGAATTGAACCCGCACAAACAGAGGGCTAGTCACCCGCAGTCCAACGCGCTACGAACACGCTGGGCAGGCGGTCGTCACTAACAAATACAGACCTAACACCGGTTTACCCAATATCCGGGGTCTCTGTGACGTAGAGGTTAGTTACTCGTCTCTCGTGCTAAACGTAAAGGTTCGCTCCTCTAGAGCCATCTGGATATTTTTCTAGAGATCCCTTGTCTCAGTGTACGTGAGATCGAGTTCCTAGTCCTATAAGAGATGGACGATAAAAACTAGATCCCGTATTCATTTGAGCACGTAAAAGAAACCCTTGGCAGTTCAAAATCGAGAAGAGCAGGCTGGAAAGTCGCTGCCCAGGCAAAATTCATTAGAAAAGATTTTAACTAAAATTCTTACAAAAATATCTTTACCCTCTTCAAAAATACATCGCGACCTTTGCCGGTGCTACGAGTTGTGCACTGCAGATGAATCTTTCTGTGTAAGAAAGATATCGGAGCACACATGGTTACTTACCAAAGTGCAATGATGATGGTCCTATCAATCAATCAATCAAACCCAATAAACCACGTGGTATAAAAAGGGTTCTGAACAGAAAAGAAAAAAAGGAAAAATAAACAAGACAGTTCACGTCATTCTATATGCTCTCTTCAAGGATGGTTGGAGACAGTGGCGGATTGGATCGAAAGTGCCGGTTGCTAGGAGACGAGAGCACAGGTTGATGGGCCGAAAAAAACACCATTTTAAATAGACTCTTAACGTGTCTCTAAAATACTTGGATAGAGATACCCGGGGCTGGGAATTCCTCACGCAAAAACGCCAAATGTGGCGCTGTAACAACACAAGAGGAACTCGTACAGCTGAGAAGGGTAGTGCTGTTGAGGCGCAGAGAAAACAGGGATTGCGCAAAAAAAGACCAAACATACAATATCCACGTGTCCAGATCCAGCGTGGCACCAGATCATCGTGGGCTTACTCAGCACAACGAAACGGTCGCACACTTCATGAGGACTGCGGGGCTTTTGAGACAACGACATCGAGCATGACTATGGAGATCACCGCTGCCTCCAGGGCTCTGTCATGGGTGGCTGAGCAACAGGTTACCCATACGATCATCATATCAGACTCGATGAGTATGCTTCAACTGATTGCATCTGGAAGTATGCGGGTGGAATGGGTGAACAGCATTCGGAGATCACATCTCAAGAAAATGACTTGGCTGTACACGCCTGGACATGCTGGAGTGCGGGGTAACGAGCGTGCTGACTCTCTTGCAAACAGTGCCCCGACTCAAGTGGGCAGAAGCATGGACAGAGCCGATATCATCAATGCGGTACTCTCTCAATTGTGTGACATGGGCGGGTCTCAGACACTGGAACGAGTTCGAGAATTGGGCGTTAAGTTTGGACATGCCAGACAGTGTCGTCTTCGTGGTAGAGAGAGAAGATATAGTAATCAACTTCTCATGGTACTGTGAGCAAATGGATTTTGGGATGGCTGCTGCAACGGAGGACAGAGCACGAATGGGAATGCCCAATGTGCCATGACGCCGATCGCATAACATAACATAACATAACATAACATAACATAACATAACATAACATAACATAACGTGTCCAACTTTGTTATGTTAAGTTATGTTATGTTATGCGATCGACATCATGGCACATTGGGCATTCCCATTCGTGCTCTGTCCTCCGCTGCGGCAACCATCCCAAAGTCCATTTGCCCCACCTATCCATGTGAATCTGATCTCTTCTTCTCTCTCTCTCTCTCTCTCTCTCTCTCTCTCCCTCTCTCTCTCTCTCTCTCTCTCTCTCTCTACCACGAAGACGACACTGTCTGGCATGTCCAAACTTAACGCCTAATTCTCGAGCTCATTCCAGTATCTGAGACTTGCCCATGTCACATAATTTAGAGCGTACTCATTGATGACATCAGCTCTGTCCAACTTTGATCTAGTATGCCCCACTTGCGGTAGGTGATTGTGTTCCAGTATTGAACCCACCTCCTCACACACCAGAGAGGTGCAACAACACATATCTGAGGCGGTTGTCATCATAGCTTGCGATAGACATATATTATTATATGGATTCCTGACGAAGCTCGTTCTAGAAATCTCTTCTTATCCTGAAGCTATGAGACAAAACAGGATTAGAGAAGAGAAAGAGGAATAACGCTTCTGTTGTCCATTCCTGCGGGTTCTATGCGCCATATGTTATTTAACTATAAAGAAATACAATTTATTTATATACATTCCAATTAAGTGTTTTCTTCTACGAAAGGGACATAACCAAAATCAGAACAGGAAAGAATGAACTTACTTTTCCCATAATTATGAATTTACTATCAGCCATTTTCTATTTTATTTTTTTCCTTTATAGTAACTTCTTCTCTGCTTCTTTGTCTACCACTTTCCATTCTAGCGAATCGTTGTCTATTTGCTTTTTCCTTCTTTGGCTGTTCTTCTTTGTTGCTGGTTTTTATTCTTGTTTTCAATTATATTCTTCTGTTTCTTCCACTTATACTGTTTAGTCGTAATCCGCCCGATGGTTACTGCCAAATTTTTAAGAATGAACCACTGTTACCTACCACGTTCTAGAGGCGACTAGATCTTGAAATGATGCATGTTCGCAGAATGCTAATCAAACAAATGTTGCGAAATGAGCACCATGCCGTAGCTATACATGTAACATCTTCCATGAGGATGGTAACGATCACGGCCAATCTCTGGAATTTGCACCAAAGAATCAGACCACCACCACGAGGGTGCAACTCGGTAGAGGTCAAAAAGGAAAGCAGAAATCATGAATTATACTCAGAACGCCGAGGAATTGAGAAGAAAGAGATGGCCACTACACCGTCCAAGACAAACGTATGGGGTGATAACGAGGCAGACGGCTGTATTGAAATCCGAACCAACAGGAGAACCAGAAGACAAATTGTATGGCGTGTGATAATCTGAGGAGGCTGCCTTTATTGAGAATCCGAACCAACTAGTGAGAACGCAGAAGACAAATTATGGGGTGAAATCTGAGGCAGACGTGCCTTATTAGAGAACGAAACCAATCTAGTGAGAATGCAGAAGAAAAAGAAAATTCAATCTTTCCATCTTCAACCTATTGTTGATTAATTATTACCTTTTTAATTTAGAATTGTCAGAATGATGACATCAAAATAACCATACGAATTGTTACTCTTTCATCGTTTTACATATCTTCATAGCATAACATCATATCAAATTTTAACTATGACGCCATCCTGTTAGCTGCCGGACTGATACCATCTCATGGAACTGGGACATTACTCATCAAGCACTACTGATTTCATTGACATTTCCTGTAATGTGTATTACTTTCAAAATCATTAAAGTAATTTTATAATTTCATGTGTCTCCAAACTCGCTTATAACAGTTTTACATTTCAATTTATGATAAGTGCGACATATACTTCTTCTTCTGCAATCAACTTCTGCAATGCGACTACTTCGGTATGTGTATAAACAGGGCTGGGGCGCTTTGATATCTTCACCGGTCCCCCATAGTTTGTTTTATAAAGCGGGCTTGATATTCTTCTGGTCCCCAGTTTATTTGTAGTGTTCTGGCAATTTCTCAAACAGCTCAAGTTGGGGACAGTCTTGTAGGATGTGCTGTGGGACTGCTTTGTGCTCCACAGGCGCAGGCAGCTGAGTCCCTGAGACACATTCTAGCGACATATACAAATCATCATCAAATAGCGTGTCCTGGACACAACTTTGCCGCAGTAACAGTCCTTCAGAATTTCTATCTCTCATATGCCTCTGCAGCCGTCATGCTCAAATCATCAGTTACATCTTGAATCCATCTTCTCCGTGGTCTTCCTCTTCCTCTTTTACTGTGATGCCTCCTTCCATGAGAGTCTCTCAACATACATAAATATAAATAACAAAACTATATGTACTCTCAACAATTATGGACCAATTACATAATACCGCCATAATCGTTAGTTACTCTCTTCGGATCACTATTTTTTATATTGCATCTCTGGTCTCATAGATCGGATCTATTTTCTTCCTTCTGACAAGATCTCTTCCGTTTATAACTTGTGAAGTTCACTTATACATCCATTTATTCATTCATTTATGGTTTTGTTGGTAAGGGTTTGCTCATTTATATTGAGGAAGTAGAAATCAACCCTTTATAGCTGGTGAGAGAAGAGGTTGGGAAATGTATGAATTGTTAGATGTACTGGCTAAAATTCATCTGTTTATAGTAGTACTATGGGTAACATTTAATAATTTATAATATTTATTACAGCAAGAATCCACATCTTATTGTGTTGCTGTTATCTGGCAATGTGGGGCGGATTAGCGTAATGTATAAGTCCTCGCCTATCGCCTCGAACACAAGGGGGTTGTGGGTTCAATCCAACCCTGGTTGAAATCGAACATATCACGAAAGAATAAACACCAGAGCTCTAAATGTTACTGAAATCGAACATATCACCGAAAGATAAACACCAGAGCTCTAAATGTTACTGAAATCGAACATATCACCGAAAGATAAACACCAGAGCTCTAAATGTTACTGAAATCGAACATATCACCGAAAGATAAACACCAGAGCTCTAAATGTTACTGAAATCGAACATATCACCGAAAGATAAACACCAGAGCTCTAAATGGTACTGAAATCGAACACATCACCGAAAGATAAACACCAGAGCTCTAAATGTTACTGAAATCGAACACATCATCGAAAGATAAACACCAGAGCTCTAAATGTTACTGAAATGGAACACATCATCGAAAGATAAACACCAGAGCTCTAAATGTTACTGAAATCGAAGACATCATCGAAAGATAAACACCAGAGCTCTAAATGGTACTGAAATCGAACACATCACCGAAAGATAAGCACCAGAGCTCTAAATGGTACTGAAGATTGTGAACGTACACACGTTCTTGGTGTTAGGCTGTTTATATATCACAATTAGAATGATAAAAACGGCCGTAAAAAGAACGATCGAGAGAAGGAAGAAGAAGAAGAAGAAGAAGTACCCAACACTCGACTCTCCACACGCGAGGAAAGGATTTGGTCCCCATATCTCCTGTCCACTAGGATATAGTAATGTGAAGTGAAGGGACTTGATATCACAAGGTCTGAAATGGGTAGAGGACATTTTATTTTTATTTTATTTATCTGGCAGGAACTAATCTGGCTACGGTTTCCATGACAACACTTTCTAACAATTACATTTTATTTGTTTATTGACAAGGTCTTATTCCGTTGTTTTTTTCCTAATTGACAAGAGCTCATTCTTTTTAGACAAGAGATCGTCCCTTTATATCATTTTCTGTATTTATATTTATTTAAATAAGTTGTTTAATTGTTTACTTAACTTTCAAGTGTATACTTATTGCTATACAATTATTTTGTTTATTAAACTAATGACTTCAAATTTTGACTGCTTTTAGTTCTTTCTTTATTAATGTTTCGCTGCTTCGAACGCTTCATATTGACCACTTGTTAAACCACTCTTTGTGATTTGTATGTGATCTGAGCCTAAGAGTGATTGTGCGGTGGGTTAGTTATGCGCCTACAAGTAGGCCAGCATATCCAATTTCTGCGACGCTTTTTATTTACTAGGTAGCTTCCCTAGGCTCCTACCTCAGTCACCTCTTACGACAAGCATTGTAGATAGCAGTGTTAATATTCTGTGCTTCCCGTGCAAGACCCGGCAACACACGTGTGATTGTTTAAGGAATGAAATACAGGATTAAACAATACAAGTTTACCAGCTGTCGTGTGTCTATATTATATCTTCTTGTTGTTGTCGAGGTTTTGGAAGACTGGGATGTGTGTGGATGGGAGATGTGTGGGTAGGAGGTGTGTGTGTGGGAGGTGTGTGTGTGGGAGGTGTGTGGGTGGAAGGTGTTAGTAGTTGACTTTTTATTATTTTTTTATTAACTATTCTCATCTATTCGTTTCTTATCTTTGTTAAATTTCTAAGTCTAGACTGTCATTATTTCATACTGCCTATATAATACAGCATGTTGTGACAGTTTAGGACAGAGGACATACACCTGAGGAATTTAATGGTCGCACGGCTAGTGCAGTCACGGGGGGACATGAGAGACTGAGGAATTTAATGGTCGCACGGCTAGTGCAGTCCCAACAAAACTGTTCAGGTTATATTTTTCTTTATGCCCCGAAAGAACAAAAACCTTAACCTTACCGGTGATCGAATCCTGGTCTCTCGAATTGGATCCCTGGCTCTAATCCAATCGGTCTGATGTTCTTCATTCTTTAATTTTTTAAATGGTACAAATAAGGTAGACAATTTCAACAGAAAATATTGGAGAGATTTTGTAAGAGCAATGAAACTATTTATTGGGATTATAGGATTATCTCTTCTTGAGATTATCCTATTATCTTTGGCTGTGATAATCGAATTATCTCAGGGGTTAAAGGCGCATGGGGACAACGCCGCGCTAGGATTAGTGAGCTGGCACTAATCAAGATCCTACTCCACCTCCTCGTGGTGATCCTGGTAACAGACATTGGTTACTGTCTGGCTAAGCGGGTAGGGATCGAGGGATAGTTACTCTGGTGGTAGTAGAGATGCAAACGTAGTCACGTTGGATGGGATCCGCTCGCAACACAGACGAGTGGAATCCCAGAGCAACTATTAATGCAAGTCTCTCCCTGCCGATGGAGAAAAAAGTTGAACGGACAACCATAAAGATATAATGGGTGCATCCAGAGAAGAGACGTGTGCCCGCGTGGAGCGAAACTTGGGCCCAAGATGAATTGTACGTGGGCCCACATAGGGTGAAACTCGAAGCCATGAGGTGGGGGCCCGAGTTGAACCCCGTGTCCAGACAGCCTAGAGGCATGATAAATGTGAGCACGGTGATAACTGATGATGATGGTGAGGCAGGCACCAGGGAAGAGCAAGCACGCATGCAGAAGATGCACGGGTGAGCCCACCTGTGGACAGACGTGCACGGCGCTGTAGGCGTGGCAGGCGTGAAGGTGAGCGGACCACCCAAATGTACAGAAAAACTGGAAAGTCCAGCAGAAGCAGAATCCAGTGCGCGTTTCCGCTGGCAGGGAACTACTGCTGCCTTGTAATTTGATTGGGGACAAAGACTAGCGGAGTAAACCATACACAAAACTGGATGGCAGGAAGACCAAGTACTCCACAAAAAGACCGGCAACCTGGGCAGATGACGCTCAACAGCCCGGGAGGGTAGGTCGTCTAAGGGTCGCTACCCTAAAATAAAATAACAACCTGCTGCCTTGCAAGTTGGCTGGGTACAGCAAAAGGCTGACGGAGAGCGAACCCAGTAAACGCTGGTTGACACCAGACACGTCACCGAAGGATAAGTACTAGAGCTCTAAATGGTACTGAACAATGTGACGTAAAACACGTTCTTGGCATAGGCTGTACTAGAGCTCTAAATGGTACTGAACAATGTGACGTAAAACACGTTCTTGGCATAGGCTGTACTAGAGCTCTAAATGGTACTGAACAATGTGACGTAAAACACGTTCTTGGCATAGGCTGTACTAGAGCTCTAAATGGTACTGAACAATGTGACGTAAAACACGTTCTTGGCATAGGCTGTACTAGAGCTCTAAATGGTACTGAACAATGTGACGTAAAACACGTTCTTGGCATAGGCTGTACTAGAGCTCTAAATGGTACTGAACAATGTGACGTAAAACACGTTCTTGGCATAGGCTGTACTAGAGCTCTAAATGGTACTGAACAATGTGACGTAAAACACGTTCTTGGCATAGGCTGTACTAGAGCTCTAAATGGTACTGAACAATGTGACGTAAAACACGTTCTTGGCATAGGCTGTACTAGAGCTCTAAATGGTACTGAACAATGTGACGTAAAACACGTTCTTGGCATAGGCTGTACTAGAGCTCTAAATGGTACTGAACAATGGACGTAAAACACGTTCTTGGCATAGGCTGTACTAGAGCTCTAAATGGTACTGAACAATGTGACGTAAAACACGTTCTTGGCATAGGCTGTACTAGAGCTCTAAATGGTACTGAACAATGTGACGTAAAACACGTTCTTGGCATAGGCTGTACTAGAGCTCTAAATGGTACTGAACAATGTGACGTAAAACACGTTCTTGGCATAGTCTGTACTAGAGCTCTAAATGGTACTGAACAATGTGACGTAAAACACGTTCTTGGCATAGGCTGTACTAGAGCTCTAAATGGTACTGAACAATGTGACGTAAAACACGTTCTTGGCATAGGCTGTACTAGAGCTCTAAATGGTACTGAACAATGTGACGTAAAACACGTTCTTGGCATAGGCTGTACTAGAGCTCTAAATGGTACTGAACAATGTGACGTAAAACACGTTCTTGGCATAGGCTGTACTAGAGCTCTAAATGTTACTGAACAATGTGACGTAAAACACGTTCTTGGCATAGGCTGTACTAGAGCTCTAAATGGTACTGAACAATGTGACGTAAAACACGTTCTTGGCATAGGCTGTACTAGAGCTCTAAATGGTACTGAACAATGTGACGTAAAACACGTTCTTGGCATAGGCTGTACTAGAGCTCTAAATGGTACTGAACAATGTGACGTAAAACACGTTCTTGGCATAGGCTGTACTAGAGCTCTAAATGTTACTGAACAATGTGACGTAAAACACGTTCTTGGCATAGGCTGTACTAGAGCTCTAAATGGTACTGAACAATGTGACGTAAAACACGTTCTTGGCATAGGCTGTACTAGAGCTCTAAATGGTACTGAACAATGTGACGTAAAACACGTTCTTGGCATAGGCTGTACTAGAGCTCTAAATGGTACTGAACAATGTGACGTAAAACACGTTCTTGGCATAGGCTGTACTAGAGCTCTAAATGGTACTGAACAATGTGACGTAAAACACGTTCTTGGCATAGGCTGTACTAGAGCTCTAAATGGTACTGAACAATGTGACGTAAAACACGTTCTTGGCATAGGCTGTACTAGAGCTCTAAATGGTACTGAACAATGTGACGTAAAACACGTTCTTGGCATAGGCTGTTTATATATCACAATAAGAAT
Source organism: Arion vulgaris (assembly GCA_020796225.1). NCBI lineage: Eukaryota > Metazoa > Mollusca > Gastropoda > Stylommatophora > Arionidae > Arion > Arion vulgaris. Next base: position 5,236,003 of record CM036754.1, read on the forward strand.
GATAAAAATGGCCGAAAAAGAATGAACGAGAGAGAGAGAGAGAGAGAATTATCTCAAGGAGATTACCGCCATGTTCTGACTTTCTGAAATCGCCATAATCTAATTGCCTCAAGTTACCATGATCTTATTGCCTAAGTTACCATGCTCTGTCTTATCGTCCATCTCCGATAGAACTAGGAACTCGATCTGACATACATTGAGATCAGGGATCACTGGGAAAATATACAGAACGTTTTAAGCGAGAAACGAACCGAGTAACAAAAAACGAGAAGCTAGTACCCTACCTTCCCCACCACAACGACTTCCTTAGAGAAGGATATAAGAACCAAGTGTAATAGTAACATTTATATTTATATTTCATTTTACGTTACATAGGGCCTGCAAACAATTGCTCCATATCGCTCTATCATGGGCAACTCGTTCAATCTCTTGTGTAAAATTGAGTCCAATATCTGTCGTCTCTCTCAGCAAAGTTCGTTTCACGTTTTCTCTAATGCGTCATTTCTTTCTTCAACCATTTACCTCCCACTTCAATGTTTCATTTGGTATTCTTTGATCATTTTTACTGAAAGTATGTTCAACATATATCTATCTTCTCTTTCTTATAACAGTAGTTACTTATAGTCCATAGATTCCCAAACTTTTACCGCCCATGATTATTCGCAAAATCACGAAATAAATTTATTTTAAAATAATTATTATTAGTTTCTTCTTTAATGAGCCACCGACTCCTAATCGCCTGAACACCCTCCAAATTCTTCAGAACCCACTATCGCTTCCCTCCCCTCCCTAGAGCGCTTCAGCGCCAATTTGGAGGGGGCGGTACCACCCACTTTGGGAAACGCTGCTATAGTCAGTTCAACAACTCATGCCCACAATCCAATGCGAATTGTAGCAAAATCATCAATTCTACAGCAGTGAAACGTTGCACCCAATCTTAGAATTATACCGACGCAAATGTCTGATGGAAGAAATTGCTATAGGAAACCTGGATTTTGTAATATAACGGTTTCCTTTGATGTTGGCGGCATATTTGGCTAGTCTGAAACGAAATTTTAGTTTTTACAGTAAATTACCAACATGACATTTGATGACAAGTCTCATGCAAAGACTTATCATACCAGCTTATACATGGGGGTCAATGTTGATATTTGCAATAGAGTCATGAAATAAACAGGAAATATAGGCATAGTTGTATTATTGTTTTTAAATAACTTACATTACAGTTAAAGTATAGCTGCCATGTCATAATACCATCCCCCTTTCACGCCCAGGCATGGTACTGACAATGGCGGAACTACACGGAGACGCTCCTTTCAAATCGCTACTTCTTCGGTACAGTGTACGTGTGTTAACATGTGTTGTAAGGAGGTATCACTGCAATAAAATAGCTCTTTTCTCTGGTTCTTGTATACTGTCGTATAGATGACCCATATGTGCCTCTTTGCGGAAATGCGTGTATAGTATTAATGACACTTTTTTGCATTGTAATTTCAAACTTATTAGAAATGTTATATCAGTGTCTGCTTTGAGAAGTTAACAATATGACCCAATATACGCCTTTAACTAAAAGTCCGTGTCATACTTATGACGTCATTTGTTTACTACGGTCAACGGCGAGTTGATTTGGTGCGCGGAAAATTCAAAAATTGTTCCTAAAAAAACATAGATTTCGTCTTGAATGTTGCTATTTTTGTCATCAATGTATTAAATGGCAGTAAGCATTAGTTTTCTTCAACCATGTCAATGGACGCGTTAAATATATAGCAGAAAGAAGGAAATTTCTAGAAGGTAGGATTGTTTGAATGGCAAAAAATATTTTGTAACGTCGGGAACATGTCTAGTTCACATGCAAGTTTTCAAGTTATTTCATCAAATGGTTACAAAGATACAAATTTGTATCTGTGGGCATGACAAGTTGAACGGACTATAGTGGTTGACCAGACATTTCTCAGATTTCAAAACTTCTTCTGAATTTGTCACATTTTGGGTTCTCTATTTTTCACTGACATCTATTCTCAAATGTTCAGAAACTTACAAGAAATTATGTCATAGTTTTATACTTTACTGTAATATTTGACTACATACATCTGTTGTGTCTTTTCCCAAAGTGACCTTGCAAACTTTGACCCCACGAACTATGATCTATTATTAGCTACCATTTGTAAAATGTTGGTGTATAGAACTATTTTTTCTTTCTCTTATTTACAACGTGTAAACAATTCTCAATAGAATTAAAGGAGCAGTGGATACAACCCAGAGAGAAGAACGAGCTGGTTTTAGACCTGGATGAAGCTGCTTAGACCAGATACTTACACTAAGACTAACCTTGGAGGAACATGTTGTGTAGCGCGACACCAACTTACATACAATTTCATCGATTTAACAAATGCTTTTCATAGTCTGCACAGAATCACCCTGTGAAATAATCTGAGGTGCTATGGAAAACCAGCTAAAACAATAGACATGAAAAGCCTGTATGATGTTTCACAGTATCCAGTCCGCATCGATAATGGATAAAAAGCGACTAGTTTATTGTTGAAACTGTAGTAAAGCAAAGCTGTATTTTACCTTCGCTATCGTTTGTAGTGGCATTGACTGTGTTATGAGAAAATGTTGCAGGGGCGAAACTAGCATTGATTGGGTAGAAAATAGTCAACTATAAGATTTGGAATGTGCAGATGATATTGCATTGATAAGTAAAAACAACCAAGATATGGAGAAAAAAAACCAGACAACTTGTCATCTATAGCAGCCAATTATCATCTATAGAATTGTCAAAGCAGCATCAGCTTTTAAAAGTCTAAATAAAATATGGAACTGCAAGTTACATAGTATTAAAACTAAATTATGAATTTTCAATTCAAATGTTGTATAAATCCTAACATATGCCAGCGAGAGTTGGAAAATGACTAAGATATAGAAAGCAAGTTGAACGCATTTGAAAATAGATGTCTGCGAAAAATAATGAACATAAAATGGAACGAATTCAGAAGAAATGATGAAATCAGAGAAATGTCTGGTCAACCACTAGTAACAACAGTTATAAGAAGGAGAAGATGGAAATATGTTGGGAATACCTTGAGAAGAGAAATGTCTGGTCAACCACTAGTAACAACTGTTATAAGAAGGAGAAGATGGAGATATGTTGGCATACCTTGAGAAGAGAAATGTCTGGTCAACCACTAGTAACAACTGTTATAAGAAAGAGAAGAAAAAGAACTACTCTGTGTATGTCTCTGTGTAGAAGAGAAATATCAAAGAATAATAAAGCAGACATTGAAGTGAAAGGCAAAGGGTTAAAAGAAAGAAAGAAAAAATATAATTTTTATATTATGTCTCGCTCGAGTGGTTACTGGGGCCCATATTTGGGGTGTAAAGAATAGAACCACTGTTACCTGCCATGCGTGTCGTAAGAGGCGACTGGGGAGGTTTGGTTGAAATCGAATGCACATGTCCTAAACGTGTAGAAGTCTATGCGTTTAGGGACCTACCAAACCAATGTGCAACGTATACACGTTCTTGGCAAAGGTCAAACATATCAACACGAGTAATTAAAATGGCCGTAAAGAACGAACGCAAAGAGAAAAGATATTATGTCTGGCGTATAGAAAGTCTGAATTCCTTCGTTTCTTTTGTATCGTTTGCTTGATACATTTTGTATCCTTTGTTTGATAAATACATTTTGTATCCTTTGCTTGATAAATATATTTTGTATCCTTTGCTTGATAAATATATTTTGTATCCTTTGCTTGATAAATGCATTTTGTATCCTTTGCTTGATAAATATATTTTGTATCCTTTGCTTGATAAATATATTTTGTATCCTTTGCTTGATAAATGCATTTTGTATCCTTTGCTTGATAAATATATTTTGTATCCTTTGCCTGATAAATGCATTTTGTATCCTTTGCTTGATAAATGAATGCATTTTGTATCCTTTGCTTGATAAATGAATGCATTTTGTATCCTTTGCTTGATAAATGAATGCATTTTGTATCCTTTGCTTGATAAATGCATTTTGGCCGAGACGTCGCTGTATCTTGTTTTTTGTGATTCGTAAAACTATATTACTTTGTTTTTACGTGTTTGACCGTCACCCCTTGTACCTCAGTGTGGAGCTTGGGATGGGGGAGGGGGGGGGCGATAGATGTAAATATCTTCTGATCACCTTGTCTAATATACTTTGTAAGTTGGTACTCATTTCTCTACAGGTGTTCTTGCCTAAAAACGCACCAGAAAAGTCAAGAAAGTAAGTTTATGGCCACTGAGAACATGAATATTTCTCTAACAGCAGGTGGACGCATGTATATACAGATGGGTCTGCAATAAATGCAATTAAAAATGGAGGCGGAGCCCTCATAGTTCTCAGTGACATGGAACACAGGAAGTTCAAAATAGGGACAGGAAGGTTCTCCAACAATTACAGAGCAGATTCCGGGACCTAAAGCGACAGCAGAAGCCATAATGTCAGAGAAACATTTAAAAGAAAATGTAATATTTTTTAACTGATGCCCTGTCGGTAATTACTGTTCTAAAAAATTAAGAAAATAATAATTTAAAGAAACTGCAAACATCACTACACCAAGTATGCAACATTTTTTCAAGAGTGGTAACACAGTGGATACCATCACATTATGGTATACCTGGCACCGATACTGCGGACATATTGACACGAGTATCCGGCAAGCTACCACAGACAGAAACCAGAATGATATATATATGTCATTTTTCGTCTTTACAGACGGTCTCTCTTTGTGCCTAGCATGAGCAGCTGGTATGAAGAATGATATATAAGGAAGCAAAAGTACAGATAAAAATAGCCTACAAGAACAAGAGAGTGAGAGAACACCAAGGACATGAAAAGATGATGCCTACTACCAACTCAAAGAAAGAGCAGATTGTAAACTTCCGGCTACGAACAGGGCACAATAGACTGAGATACCATCTGTATGACAAGTATAAGATATGCCCTACTGACGTATGCACGTGTGGCACCAGCAAGTTGACAGATACACACATCCTGCACGAGTGTCCAACATATAACGAACAGAAGAAACACACATGACCATTCAGTCCCAGACAAGATATATGAATGTACACATAGACTCCAGTTTACCACTAACTACTTTAGAAGTATGAACGTCAGACTGAGATACCATCTGTATGACAAGTATAAGATATGCCCTACTGACGATGCACGTGGGCACCAGCAAGTTGACAGATACACACATCCTGCACGAGTGTCCAACATATAACGAACAGAAGAAACACACATGACCATTCAGTCCCAGACAAGATATATGAATGTACACATAGACTCCAGTTTACCACTAACTACTTTAGAAGTATGAACGTCGATGCCTGAAAACGTTGTAAGAAGGAAAATGAAAATATAGACAATCTTATCAACTTTGAATATATTGGTCACCAACTACATCACACTTTTCTGCTTGTCCCATGTTGTTTTCGAGCCCCCAGGAATTATGGTTTTTATTCATTTTCCTATATTTGAGTGGGGGAAAGTACCTTGTTATCTTGAAGATCCAGAAGACACCAGCAAATTTAGGCGTATAGTGCTAAGCTTATTATCGAGGAAACTCCTGATCCTATTCATGCAGTGTCCCCTTTTGAATGAACATACTGTCCCGTGTTAGGTTGTATTATTTGCTTGATAAAGGCCGTTTGATGGAAACGTTGTCAAAGCCTGTTTTTATATTTTGCAAAACTACATTACTTCTGGTTTAAATAGACTGACTTTGAAACAATTTTACTGCTGTCTTTCCGGTTTATCGGTAACGTTTGCGTTCCGTATCTGGCTGTAAACTTCTCTTTATCTTCTGCTTAACATTACCCCACAGAATGTATAAAGTTGTTGAATTATTATTCTTTTAGATATCTACAACCAGGTACTGTAAATGCAGTTAGTTTACAAATTGGCCAGTAATTTTTCTGCTTGTATCACGCCATACTTTTAGGACTAATCGATCAAGGCCATCTGTTGTAAATATCGGACTTTTTACAAATAACTGTTACGCCGTGTACAAATTAGTAATACACATATAAAAATTGTTATAAATAACCAAATATATTATATATATCTAAATTAGAATAAAGTGTTAACAAACTAAATCATTCTTCAATTATGTGGAAAAGAAGTGCTGTTAAGAGTGCAATCAACCTTCGACAACGAACTCTCCCTGTGACCTAGAAAAGTGACAAAATGTATTGTAAACACGTAACGGCGTATGAATACTAGATGCAGTAATGTACGTGTCCTAGTTTTAACAGCTGTACTGCTGAGTTCTTGAACTTGCGATTATTGTAGGGCGATTTATATAGATACATATTAAAATGTTATCGTCGGGAATATAATTGTAAAAATGTTGATATAGTTTACTAAAACTATACGCGGTTTGATAAAATAGACCACGCGACTTAGTACGCGAATAATTTTCATCTGGTTTCGTTTACAGGATAGGAGGAGGGCGCTATTCTACTTCCGTTTCGTCACAGAGACTCTTGGGTAAAATAAACCGCCATCTCATTAACCAAAGGTTACACATTTCGATTTACTTCCGTGTTGACGACATTTGCATCCGTGCAAACACATAGACATCTTTAATCACGTGTGATTGGTATGACTATCGGTTTATAGTGAATGTGAGTAGACTTATTATTTAGGAATAATTACTTGAATACAGCTATCGTACTATTATCATCATACTATAGCTCGACAGGATGTTTGCTTTGACCTCCCACGACATTGGACAGTTGTTACCCGGATGTGAAGTTCTGCATCAACAGTTATAGTGTGTGTGTGTATGCTAAGTACGCCATTTTATTTTTGGCAATGAGCTCCCTTCAATTATTGTTTTGACAATTAATAAGATTAATGTTACATTAAAAGAATTCTTGCAATATATGCGCTTTATAGAATATATTATTATTTTGATTTTATTACAGTCATAAAGCCGTTTATAGTTAACCGAGTTTTATTCAAAATGTCACGTGTCGTATTCACTAACGTATATATCATCTTTATATAATAAATAGCCAGCATTAGTTTCATGAGACATTGAGGAGGGGTCAGCTTTGAAATCTTCTTGTCTTTGAGACATCCATATGAAATCTTCAGATGTCATTTTTCTATGATTTCCGTCTTTGCTAATGGCCGTTGTGGATTTATTGTTTAAATGTATATGTTATGTCTGCCGTAAAAGAAAATAATTTCGTTACCTTTGCTGTATTCTTTGCTTGATAAAGGCCATTTGATCGAAACGTCGTTGTACTTTGTTATTGTACTTTGTAAAACTACAGTAGTTTACATGTTTCGCTAAAGGCTATTCGCAATTGCTATTTTGAATCTGAGAATTGATTATCAACCAATATTCATAGTTACGTTAGTAGTTTCATTTGTACTTCGGTACTTAAATAGTAACTTGAGGTGAGGGACTCTTGGATCCTGCACACATCACCGAAGAAATAGGGGAGTGCCGCGAAAGATAGACGGGTCATTTATGGAAGATGGCGCAATCCTTAAGGATTCTTGTCTGTGTTATGGAACTACCCTTTTTGGCTTCAATGACGTATGCGAACGAGACTTGAGTGCTCTTGACCCTTAAATAGTATAAACTATTGTGCTAATTAACATGAGTCACAGTAGTACAAGGGTTGTTGCACTTGCTTGCTAGACGAATGATAGCTATTTGATCCTCATTTTGAGTGGGATAATTCTGACTGCAATTGTCTCCCAGATCGATCCAGCCTTAACGGGGTACTAGAGAAACATCAGAAAGTAAATGTGATGTTGACAACGTTACCTGAAATGTGCCTTTAGTGTTTTTTTAAAGGGGACTAATTCCGTATTACTCAATATACTACGTGGTATAAACACATATTTTTCACTTTACAAATGGCACATGATGTCCTACATTATTTCCTGTGTAATTAAATCAAGAATCTGAATAACTAACTGGAATATTATCTGATCCTGCTTCAGATATCAATTTATTAGTAAATACTACATCCGTGTTTCTTAACGGAAGGCGTTTTAAGATGCCCGGTGGCGATGTTTTGGGGTTAGCTATCTAGACAGATGATTGCAAGAAACAATTGCATGAGAAAACACCCATGCTATATATAGCATGTATATAGTGGACGTCTGTGGTGTAGCGGTAGTGATCTCGATCACAATCCAAGAGTACCTGATTCAAACTCCGCGGCAGGCAGTGTGGAAGCACATTTTTCTCCCTATATTTTACGAACAATAAAAATAAACCTCACTGTTCAGAAAGCAATGGAAAACTACTGAACGTATAAATGTTGCCTAGAAAATCGACGACTCGTTTACTGTGGTTGATGGTGAGGTCCTGTGAAGGATATACCACGATTTTCATATAGCATGTAACACGAGAGTTTTTATTCACCCAGAGTCCCATTGGGTGACTCCAAACGCTAAGCCTAACCTAGGGATGTTACGATTATTCGGAGACGGTAGGTCTGTCCTTACTCTGTCCACTTTTAAAGCATCACTCCCTTCTTAAACATTTCCCACACAATCTCGTGTCGCAAATCTGTCTTTTCTTTAGTGATGTTGATGTCACAGACACAATCTGGCCTTCTGCTCAACTTTCTTTCAAGTGAGAACATTATGGCTTTCTTGTATGTTTCGAGTTTAAAGATAGTCAGGTTTCACGAAGTGTAGATGTATTTGTAGTGATATTATATAAATATTTTCAATATGTCAGCGGTAGAACGAAAGTGTTGACAATATTCGGTAAATTATTTTCTTTCATGGCGTTGTCAAGGACGCTTGGTATAACACTTATGTCTGATTTTTGCCGAAGGCATGCTTTCCTTATCAGTGTTCTCTACCATACATGCGTGCCTTCTCCGACATCAGAAGTGGTCGATTATTTTTAATTCGCTATTATACCTTCAACCGTAAATGAAAAATGACCAATCTGTTTGCTTTGCCAGCGTTTTCTAACAAAACCATGAAACCGCTACGACTTTGCTATCATTTAACCAAGAAACAATTATTTCTTCAATTCCATTGAGCAATGATGCTCTTTCTAGAAGAATCAATCAGATTGCAAGCCTTATTTGCGGTCGACTTCATTTTCATTGCAGTTGGATGAAGACATCGTGCGTGTGTATACATGATAAAGAAAGAGCAAATGGGGGTATTCAGGGGGGCGCGTTTTATAAATGCTAGTTGTCAAATTAGGCATTGCTGCTATCAAGGTTAAGAAACAAAGTTGTCAAATTGGGCATTGCTGCTATCAAGGTTAAGAAACAAAGTTGTCAAATTGGGCATTGCTGCTATCAAGGTTGAGAAACAAAGTTGTCAAATTAGGCATTGCTGCTATCAAGGTTGAGAAACAAAATTGTCAAATTGGGCATTGCTGCTATCAAGGTTGAGAAACAAAGTTGTCAAATTGGGCATTGCTGCTATCAAGGTTAAGAAACAAAGTTGTCAAATTAGGCATTGCTGCTATCAAGGTTAAGAAACAAAGTTGTCAAATTAGGCATTGCTGCTATCAAGGTTGAGAAACAAAGTTGTCAAATTAGGCATTGCTGCTATCAAGGTTAAGAAACAAAGTTGTCAAATTGGGCATTGCTGCTATCAAGGTTGAGAAACAAAAGTTGTCAAATTAGGCATTGCTGCTATCAAGGTTAAGAAACAAAGTTGTCAAATTAGGCATTGCTGCTATCAAGGTTAAGAAACAAAAGTTGTCAAATTAGGCATTGCTGCTATCAAGGTTGAGAAACAAAGTTGTCAAATTAGGCATTGCTGCTATCAAGGTTAAGAAACAAAGTTGTCAAATTGGGCATTGCTGCTATCAAGGTTAAGAAACAAAGTTGTCAAATTAGGCATTGCTGCTATCAAGGTTAAGAAACAAAGTTGTCAAATTGGGCATTGCTGCTATCAAGGTTGAGAAACAAAGTTGTCAAATTGGGCATTGCTGCTATCAAGGTTGAGAAACAAAGTTGTCAAATTAGGCATTGCTGCTATCAAGGTTGAGAAACAAAGTTGTCAAATTGGGCATTGCTGCTATCAAGGTTAAGAAACAAAGTTGTCAAATTGGGCATTGCTGCTATCAAGGTTAAGAAACAAAGTTGTCAAATTAGGCATTGCTGCTATCAAGGTTAAGAAACACAGTTGTCAGTTGGTCATTCGCTACCAATAGAAAATTGTAACATTACTTGCTGCACAAGTTTGAACAAGAGGTCAAATATTGCGTACAGTTGAGAAAAATTGTCAAACTTAGGCATTCTCTATCATTAAAAACAAACAAATTAGGAACATTGCTGCTATCAAGGTTAAGAAACAAAGTTGTCAAATTGGGCATTGCTGCTATCAAGGTTGAGAAACAAAGTTGTCAAATTGGGCATTGCTGCTATCAAGGTTAAGAAACAAAGTTGTCAAATTAGGCATTGCTGCTATCAAGGTTAAGAAACAAAGTTGTCAAATTGGGCATTGCTGCTATCAAGGTTGAGAAACAAAGTTGTCAAATTGGGCATTGCTGCTATCAAGGTTGAGAAACAAAGTTGTCAAATTGGGCATTGCTGCTATCAAGGTTAAGAAACAAAGTTGTCAAATTGGGCATTGCTGCTATCAAGGTTAAGAAACAAAGTTGTCAAATTAGGCATTGCTGCTATCAAGGTTAAGAAACAAAGTTGTCAAATTAGGCATTGCTGCTATCAAGGTTAAGAAACAAAGTTGTCAAATTAGGCATTGCTGCTATCAAGGTTAAGAAACAAAGTTGTCAAATTGGGCATTGCTGCTATCAAGGTTGAGAAACAAAGTTGTCAAATTAGGCATTGCTGCTATCAAGGTTGAGAAACACTATTCTACGGTGGTCATTCACTACCAATGAATATGTACATCCTTCTGAACACTGACAGAGGAATCACAATATTGACGTAATTTACCAGAAAATTATACAATCTTTGCTTTCTTTCTTTTAAACAAAACAAATCGTAGGAACATTTGTGGTGCATTTTTTTTCATTTGAGTTTTCCTTCGAACACTCCATATGGACCACTAGTTAATCACTCTGTGTGATCTGAGCCTAAGAGCGATTGTACGTTGTTACAGTTATGCACCTACAAGTAGGCCAGCACATCCGATTTCTGCGACGCTTTTTATTTACTAGGGTAGCTTCCTAGGCCCTACATCAGTCGTCTCTTACGACATGCCTTGTAGGTCGCAGTGGTACTATTCTTTGCTTTCCTTGCAGACCCCAACACCACACGGGCGATTTGAGTTCTGGAAACTTGTGATTTCATTTTTTAGTACTTACTCTCACGATTTGATTAACTAACTACTTTCGAATGCACACATTACTACAGCTACTCTCAGTTTAACCTCTAGTCTACCAATAATAATAACAATACTTCGTTTGAAATCTAGTATATTCCTTCTCATTGACATCTCAAGACTTAAAACTCATCAATCTTCTGAACCGATATACTGACCTACTCCCAGTATTTTTGAAAATGTTGCAACGTCCGTATATTGCATAATACACTATGCATTGCAATAATATACATGTGTTTCAAGTTTTAAAACAAATACGGAGTTAGAGGGTTAATATTCCTGACCCAATTCTTGTCTGCATTTAACGTTACTATTTTTATCTTGATTTCAATATCCTGGTTTACGTATGGTCTAGGAATATTCTAGAAATACTTTGTCTGTTTTTGGCTGCCCTACATTGGCTATCTGGAACTTCATTTACTGCGGCCGTTGTTGTATCGGACTCTCAGTCAATGCTTCACAAGATCCAAAAGGACAGGTTTCGGTATGAGTGGTTTAGTTTCTAACCTCCAGAGACTTACGTGGATATAGTGTCCTGGGCATGTTTACGGTAATGGGGAGCGGACAGGCTTGCATCAACAGCGTCGATTGTTGGGGAGTTGAAGATGGATAAAGGGGATGTTCTTCAGTCTTTAGACGAGGACACTAAAATAGATGCTGAATCGATCCAACGATTTAAGTAGTTTGGAGTTACCCGTTGTACAAGTAGAACTGGATGCCTAAGGGGCAGAGTGGGGAGTGCGTTTAATCAGCGAGCCACGGAAACCTTCAGTATGTATACTCTTCGATATCTGTTGGAGGAGACTGATCACCTATGGGTCTGCCCAGAGTGTAATGACGCACGTCAGTTTAGTAACCAATAACCAATATTTGTGGAGCTTTGTGCGTCTTCCTGATCAGTGAAAGAAATTTGCACATGGTTGTTTTTGCGAAGTGCAACTTGTGCTGTCTGCTTCCTTAATGTATATATTTCTCTGAAGCGTGAGATCAGCATCAAATATACTTCTATTCCGACTTGGGTCGTGAACAGGACAGTCTGTTTGAGGAACCCACAATTTAACTGGGAGGGTTCCTCTCTTAGACCAGGTTTCCATTCTTTGACCAGCAGTGAGGGGGAAGTCTTGCAAGACACATTCTATGATTTGCCTAGGTACCTCTCATTCTCAAGCAACAGAATCCCTAATTCCCATTCGATGTAGGTGTACTCTGAGAATTAACTGTCCTGAGCAGAATCTAAATATATTTGTTCTTTTTTTTTGTCACGCCCGCTATTGCTGTCTTGCTCAGGCTTGTCTTTATTTTCATCCCTGATACGTTTTCACGAATTAATTCGTTCGATGTATTTCTATCGCTAATGCACGTGTTTCGGTTTAATTCGACTAATTTATATCGATAATACGTGTTTCAGTTTGTTTCGACTAATTTGTACGTAATGGCGTGTTTCAGTTAATTCGACTAAATTCTTTGCTAATATATTTCTGAATTCTTAATATGTGGCAAATTTTTTTTTTAGTTTAATTCGACTAATTTCTATCGATAATACGTGTTTCAGTTTGTTTCGAATTAAAATACGACTTGCAAAATCTAGTGTCTATTTTTATATTTCTTGAATCTCTTTAATAAATGTGGCAAATTAATTTTTAAAATGGTCATGTTATTTCAGTTTTACTGTAAAATCCAAGACAATAATATGTAAGCAAATAAACTGTATGTTATTTACACTTTATGTAAGAAATAAAAAGAACAATAAACTTTTGTAAGCAAATAACACTTTTTATGTTAGCAAATAACACTGTATGTAAGGACTGTTATTGTTAATCTCAATACAAGACTTTAGACAAGCTGATTGTCTTTATGATTTTAGGTTTTGTATCTTGTTTTATAGACACTTTGATTCGTGTATAGACACTACTAAGCAGGATATCTTCACGTTTGTCAAGTCTTCCAGTCAACTACAACAAAACTCTCTACGTACACATTCTATATATGTTCTTCTTCTGTGATCAAGATTCTAATTCTGCTTAAAAGTACAGTGAGATGGCTTCAGAATCTAGCATGTTCTGCAGATGTAACCTCATATTACATGTCAGATATCTGAGCATGGACAAGCACTATCTGGGCATATTCATTAACTATACAATGAGTACATGCTCTATTTTATTTGTGTTCTTTCTCTAATCATGTTTTGCCTCCCAACGTCAGGATAAAAAAGGGTAGCACCGACTCTTGTGTATACGCTTCATATGTGGTGTATTTTACTGCCTCTGTTATTTGTGTGGTGGATCTTTTGCCTTGTATATGACCGAACCATTTAATTTGTTTCTTGATGTTTAGTATTCACTTTTTTAATAAATCGGTCTATTCTTGATATATATACTCCCAGCATTCCGTGTAGACACTTCATCCCTGTCGTGACTATTTCTTTTCTGTCGTTTGATATCAACGTCCTGGTTTGACTCCAGGTTTGAGAAGGGTAGTATAATGTCAGGAGACAGATCGTCTTATGTTCATTGTTTGGTGTTTGAGCTATGGTCCGTTGTTTGATTGATTGATTGATAGGACCACCATCAATGCACTTCGGTGAGTAACCATGTGTGCTCCGATCTCTTTCTTACACATGAAGATCTCGGCGGCAGTGCACGAACTCTGTAGCACCGGCAAGAGTCCCCATATGTTCCGTTCTCTTTGGGGACAGTTATTTCATGTTCATGTTTTTGCACGTCTTAGCACTGTCTGCAAGACATCAGAGGGTTACAGAATAGCTTCCCTAATCTAGCTCTAGAATGCTAGTCTGATTATACAGTGTAGTCAATCTCAACCCTTTCACTTCGTAATTTCTCGTTTGACCTCCATTCAGTGGCGGCTCGTCTATAAGGGCCAGTGGGGCCGGGCCCACCAAAAATAATGTATATCGTGTAATTATTTATTAAATTAAAATATAGCAATCTAAAACCATGATTTATCCGGAACAAAATGTCTGGCCCCACCAACAAAAATTATCACGAGCCGCCACTGCCTCCATTTATACTGCAATGTATAATGAAATAGCAATGGCGAAACACGTAAAAACATAGTACAATAGTGTTATCAAAAACAATACGTGCCAACGTTTCGACCGAAAAGCATTTATCAAGCAAAGGATACAAAAGTTAAGAAATTCACTTCTCGCACGTCACACAATATATAGAATCAATGAGAATATAAAATGTATTTCGCCATTGCTACATCGTTTTACTGCTGTCTTCCCTTATATCGATAATGAAATAGCTAGTATATCGGTCCAGCCGTGCGAATGTGTTAAGTAAAAGCCGAGCGGGACCATTTACCACAAGACGATGTCTGGAGCTCACCATTTGTGAGAAGCATAAGCTAGATGAATAATTTTTGTCTTATGTTTCACGAGATTTCGTTCTTAAAATGTCAACACATTTTTAAAAGAAATGACAGTTGACAACGATTTACTCGACATTTTGAATGTCGAATGCTGTCTTATCGGAAATATATTTAAATTTCGAATGCAAATTGTTGTATATCACACACTGAGTTGTATACACATCTTCACTAGAGTTAGAATCTCTAATATGTTATCACTTTATGCGTCACTTTGTATCTTCTTCTTTGCGTTCGTTCTTTACGACCAATTTTAATCACTCTGTGATATGTTTGATCTTTGCCAAGAACGTGTATACGTTGCAATTTGGTTTGGTAGGCTCCTAAACGCATAGCCTGCTACACGTTTAGGACACGTGCATCCGATTTTTTATCCATACCTCCTTAATCGCCTCTTACGACATGAGTGGCAGGTAACAGTGGTACTATTCTTTACACCCCACATTTGGGCCCCGGTAACCACTCGGGCGGTCACTGTATGGTTGATACTTTTTGTGTGGTATAATCATTAGGCAGCACTGTGCGTACGTGATATCATTACCACTCATAGACCGACGTTTTTCTATGCGCTTGTCCTACATGTCGTTTCCGGTGCTTATAAACCCGGACACAACGTATTCACGTTCTCGGCGCAAACCAGAGCCGTGCAGTAGATTTTCTCGCGGTATGATGCAAGTCTTCGAAAATCCGCCTTTTTTTTCCTTTAAAATAACCTTCGATTGATATTTGTTTTTAAAAACTGCCCAAAATTATATTTTGATTTCGCTGCTCATGCCGCCCCTTTACATTACCGCCTGACGCGGCCGCCTCTCTGCATCATAGTACGGCACGGCCCTGGCGCACACTACACAGATGACGAGTGGCTAACTTGGTTTATAAGAAAGTACAGAAATAAGAAGATTGTTAATTATAAATGCTAGTCTTTGCACGCGCTTCGGTATATAACCTTCACCAACTTCAATGATTGGTTGATAGGACCATCATCATTGCACTTCAGTGAGTAACCATGTGTGTTCCGATCTCTTTCTTACACAGGAAGATCTCAGCGGCAGTGCATGAACTTCGTAGCACCGGCGAGAGTCCCCGATGTCATTTAGAAGATGGTGAAGATATTTTATAAGAAATGTATTTGTTAATCCTTCTAATAAATTTTGTAAGAAATTTATTTGTTAATCCTTCTAATAAATTTTGTAAGAAATTTATTTGTTAATTCTTCTAATAAATTTTGTAAGAAATTTATTTGTTAATTCTTCTAATAAATTTTGTAAGAAATTTATTTGTTAATTCTTCTTTTTAAAATTTTTTAACTAAATTTTGTAAGAAATTTATTTGTTAATTCTTCTAATAAATTTTGTAAGAAATTTATTTGTTATTTTCTAATAAATTTTGCCCGACAGCGACTTTACATGACACTATCTCGAGTCATGGTCACACAGTGATTAGAGCAGTTACTTCCTAGACGGATGGTTTTGGTTCGATCCTCAGTTGTTGTGTGACTTTTCCGACCACAAAAGGTTCTCAGTTCGACCGAATCGCAACCTTTGGTACTGGGGAAACGATAACAATTAAAAGCAACCAAAGTGATAATAACTGAAATGAAAATCGGAACATATCCTTTACAGGACGTCGTCATCGATTTTCTAGGCACCACTTATACATTCAGTAGTTTGCCATTGCTTTCTGAAGGTTAGGTCTGTGTTTTCTACCGCTTAATCTACAGACTTCCTTATTAGACGACGATCATCTATATCGTGTATCGTTGGTAAAATAATACTACGAGACTAACACACACACAGTATTCCACAAGATATTATAAAGGTGTTTTTTTCCCCACAATTAAACAAGAAGTAAGAGCCGGTAGCGAAGTTATTAGTGAACTCACTTCTAAGGTGCGCGGTCCAGGTTCAATTCCACAGCGGGCGTAGAATATTTGTCCGACTCATTACGGCTCTCAGCTTGACCCTGTCTCGGTTAGGTACCAGGAACAGCACTGGGAAGTAAAGGTTGCCCACGAAATGTTGACCACATTATCTACTTCATCATGTAATGTGCATACACGTTGACCATTCATTACCCATCGTGTGACAACGGTCAATGAAAAATACAGACCTAATACCATATTACCGAATATACCTCGAGGTATCTTCTTTGCCTTCGGTTTCGTATGCTCGTCTAAATCATGAGATGGGTTGCCTCTATGAAGCTGCATGTCAGTTGGAGTTCCTCGAGAGTTCCCCATAGCTTGCTGTGTAAGCTTCGTTCATGAGGCCATGTTTCGTTTCGACACCTCGCGGTATGAGAACGGATTCCTTTACTTATAAACAAGAAATATCGAAATGATTATGAGCCTTTTCAATAATATGGGTCAGAAAATACAATATTTTCAAACTGTGAACTTTAATATTAATTACCTTTAAGTAGTGGCGGCTTGTGATCATTTGTGTTGGTCTAGCCAGACAGAAATTTTCGGAAAAAATCATAGTTTCGGTTAGAATATATTTTAATGCATAAAATAATAAATACACGTTACACTTTATTTTTGATGGGGCCCAGCCCCACTAGCTCTTAATGACGAGCCGCCACTGCATTTAAGACATACATATTGATATGTACTAATGGAGGAGGGTATAGGGAGAATTTTCATTTCATTAACCCTTTCGCTGCTACATACTTTTTGAAGGCTGAGCTAAAAATAGCTACTCCTTGTTTCTAGGTCACAAACTGAATGTACGCCTATAGCAGTGACAGTAGCAATGTATAACATGTTAACACGTCTTTAGCCAACAGAGGAGAGATAATAACAGACGTGTTAATGTGTCTTTACCGTGAATGGGGAAAACGTATATATACGTCCTTAGCAGCTAAAGGTTTAAAAAATATGATAGAGGTTTATTATTTGATTGTATGAAGAAGTATTGTGTTCTCTATCTAGTCCACCACTTCAATAATATTTATTCCACTGTTAGTCTGATTAATTAGATAGTCAGTTATTTAGTTAGTAAGTTAGTCAATAAGTTAGTCAGTGTGTTATTCAATCTGTCAGTAATCATTAAATTTATCAATCTGTTAGTTGTCGTTAGTGGTCAGTTAGTTAATTAGCTTCTTAGCCAGTTAATTAGTCAGTCAATTAGTTGTTTATCAGTCAGTCAGTGATTTTGTTAGTTACTTAGTCATCAGTTAGCTATTTAGTTAGTTTGTTAATAGGTTAGCTAATTAACATAACCAAATATGCACTTGATTGGAACCTACAAGAGAAGAAAAGAATTAGAAGTCAAAGAGCATCCGACGAAAAGCAGTAGATCAGAGGGATTGGAGTCCCATGAACAAGGCTGAAGTAGACAGCCCAGAAGGATTGGAGTCCCATGAACAAGGCTGAAGTAGACAGCCCAGAAAAAATATGTGGAAG
Source organism: Arion vulgaris (assembly GCA_020796225.1). Classification (NCBI taxonomy): domain Eukaryota; kingdom Metazoa; phylum Mollusca; class Gastropoda; order Stylommatophora; family Arionidae; genus Arion; species Arion vulgaris. Next base: position 5,254,128 of record CM036754.1, read on the forward strand.
AGAAACAGATGTAGCTCTAAGTTCCATTCGGAACTAAATGAGAACAATTAGTTTTTTTTGGGTAAGAATTCAGGAGCAACAGAAGCAAAGAATATGATAAATAAATAGATAGTGTACAAGTATTAGAGTTCCGAGACAAAATTTGACAAACACAGGATTCGAACCATTTACCCTTATTTCTTGTGGCTTGTATTGCCTAGTCTAGCAATATGAGCGTTCTTACAAACACAACCAGCGAGCCATGATAATATGTACTTAGTGAGTAAATTATGTAGTAAGATGTACTATAATATGTACTTAGTAAGTAAATTGTACTTGATAATAGTACTTAGTAAGTAAATTGTACTTGATAATATGTACTTAGTGATAATTGTACTTGATAATATGTACTTAGTGAGTAAATGTATGATAATACTTAGTAGTAATTGTACTTATAATATGTACTTAGTGAGTAAATTGTACTTGTATATGTACTTAGTAGTAAATTGTACTTGATAATATGTACTTAGTGAGTAAATTGTACTTGATAATATGTACTTAGTGAGTAAATTGTACTTGATAATATGTATTTATGTGAGTAAATTGTACTTGTAATATGTACTTAGTGAGTAATTGTACTTGATAATATGTACTTAGTGAGTAAATTGTACTTGATAATATGTTAGTAGTAATACTTAAGTACTTAGTGAGTAATTGTACTTGATAATATGTACTTAGTGAGTAAATTGTACTTGATAATATGTACTTAGTGAGTAAATTGTACTTGATAATATGTACTTAGTGAGTAAATTGTACTTGATAATATGTACTTAGTGAGTAAATTGTACTTGATGATATGTAAGTATTTAGTAATATGTACTTAGTAATTGTATGATAATATTTTGAATTGTATTGTAATATGTACTTAGTAGATGTAATTTGTACTTTGATAATATGTACTTATTTTGAGTAAATTAGTAATTGATAATATGTACTTAGTGAGTAAGCTAAATTGTACTTGATAATATGTATTAGTAAAAAGTAAATTGTACTTGATAATATGTACTTAGAGTGAGATAGTATTAAATTGTCTTCTTTTCTCTTCGCCCCTAGGGAAGCATAGGTCCCAACCAAGACCTTCCAAGCCCACCTGTCCAAGGCCAGATCTCTCCACTCTCTCCTCATTTTCTTGCATTCCGTCTCTAACTCCCTTCCCCAGGTGTTCCTGGGTATTCCCCGACCTCTATTGCCCTTGGGGTTCCATCAGAGAGCCTGTCTTGTGATGATGTTAGGGGTTTCCTCAGTGTGTGTCCTATCCATCGCTACCTTCTGCTCCTTATCTCTTGTTCCACCTAAGTAAATTGCACTTGATAATATGTACTTAGTAATAAATTGTACTTGATAATATGTACTTAAATACTTATAATAGTCCAGTAGGCAAAAGCCATGTTTTTACAAACCATTTGCTTTTAGAATAAAAAAAATACCCATTAGTGTGGCTCCTGGTAAAAAGGTGTCCACCCCAAAGCCATATAGTGTGTCGTTTGGTCCACAAGGAATTAATATGTAAATTGTACTTGATAATATGTAGCTAGTAATTAGATTCAACTTGTAGATAGTTGTACAGTAAACACTCTTCAAACAGTGCATGAAATTATGGACAAATTATCTGTACAATATGGACATCAATGATTTGTTAGCTTGTACTTTCAGGTTATTCTTAGCTCAAGACCTTCAACATGTTTTATGAAAGTCAACACCTCTCCGGAACATTTGGAGAAATTTAGAGTTGAACTATCTGGAAGTGTTTGAGGAAGGGAATTTCAAGCAGTTGCAACTATCTGGAAGTAGTATTAGAGGAAGGAATTTCAACAGTTGCAACTATCTGGAAATATTGAGAGAAGGAATTTCAACAGTTGCAACTATCTGGAAGTGTTAGGAAGGAATTTTGAAAGTTACAAGTAGCATTTTTAGAAATATGAACAAGAAACAATCATTTTGTTGTTGTTAAAATATTTTGAATTAAGTTGATCTATTGAAGATTTGTGAAAATATATCCATCAGAAATGAACAACCGATTGCCTGTTTCAATGAAAAGATTTGAGCAAGAACAACGTTTATAACTCGGAGAGAGCACTAGGATAAAGGAAAATATTCTTTGATTCAATAAATACAAGAAGGGATATGAAAGATGTTATATTTTGGAGGACTTGCAGGAATAGATTAAGAAAATAGTGATCGTCATACGGTAAAGACTTTAAAGGGTGATATGGAGAATACTGGATTTTTAAGCAAAGTTCTTGAGTCTGATACACTTACAGACACAGCAGTCTCAGTATGTGAGAATTCTAATGAGAAACCTAATACAACACTACCAGTAATAGAAGGAGAATTGAATCTATGTACAACTATTATCTCTGATTGTACTCCATCAACACAAGCAGTCACTGATTGTACTCCATCAACAAAAGCAATGGCTGATTGTACTCCATCAACACAAGCAGTCACTGATTGTACTCCATCAACACAAGCAGTCGCTGATTGTACTCCATCAACACAAGAGTGACTGATTGTACTCCATCAACACAAGAGTGATGTTTGTACTCCATCAACACAAGCAGTCACTGATCCTACTCCATCAACAAAAGCAGCTGAGTACCATCAACACAAGAGTCACTGATTACTCCATCAACAAAAGAATGAGTGATTGCACTCCATCAACACAAGAGTCACTGATTGTACTCCATCAACACAAGCAGTCACTGATCTACTCCATCAACACAAGTAGTTACTGATCCTACTCTATCAACACAAGAAGTGACTGATTGTACTCCATCAACACAAGCAGTCACTGATGTGAGCCATCAACGAGAATCCACCCAGCCAGCATCTGTTGAAGATGAACACTCACAGCACAAGAAGTTTCACACTTGAAGACATTGCTATCGCTGACAGCAGAAATACATGCTCTCATATTAGTGTTGGTAATATTAAACCTACCAATATGGTGTTAACAGTTAACAACAATCAGCCAGCCCAAACTTTGACTTTTCAAACAGATAAGAATACATTGTCTGCAGTAGACAGTATAAGTAGTGAGACTGTTGAAAATTCTGGAAAATCTTTAGTCACAGAGGAACACAGCAAACATGTCGTAACTGCAGGAAATAATTCTGATAGCAAATTGTCAGAGACTGATCCCAAGGTTGAAAAATGTGTTATTCCAGAAAGATCTGAGAATCCAGTCTGCCATGATATCTCGGATAGTGTCGCAGATAAACAACTGAAGCCATTAGAGACTGCTAACAGTGATGCAAACAGTCATCTATCACAGAATGCAAATGTTAAAAGATACATCGTTGTTAAAAGAAAATCTTTGAGTACTAAGGACGCTTCAAAGAAACCAGGCGGGAAACTAACAAGTCTTTTGCAAAGGCTGACTGCGGTAAGGAGCGGTACAGTTGCACCAGATTTGTCAATATCTAAAGAATCAGGTACTTTGGACCAAGCAAAATCATTACCATCCATAAACACTGAAACAATTACAAACACGCCTTATTTGTCAGAAGCATCTTCAATATCTAGCAAGTCTGTAGAATCTATAACTACGAAACAAGCAGTGTCTCCATCCTCAAGCATAACTGACAATTCTCCTATTTCACCTTCACAAATGTTGCAAGACCCGGTGACACATAAACCTATACTCACTTTCAAAATATCTCCACGGATTGATTCACAAACTAGCAAGCATCAAGTCAAAGAAAAGTCTCTCAGAGCTCAGACTTCTCAATCATTACTTTTTAAAACAGACAATATTCCCTTTAGAACTCTCAGACGGAGTGATATCCAGCCATTTGGATTAGAAGTCTGCAACAATGAGTCAACAAACTTGTCATTGCCACAACACAAACCACCAGTGATATCAAAAACAGCTGCACAAGCTGTTAAAACTAGTATGAATCTGAACGGTGTCTTACTTCAGCGGAAACTGCTTCATTTGTATCATTGGGACAGCCTACCCTTTTCTCTGCAGTCAAAAGAAAATATGTTCTGGGTTATGTTTCATTAAAAGACTCAACATATATCCCATTTAAAGAACCTAAAGAACACAATCTAGGGGTTGGAAATGCACATAAACAAGATCCAAAACGCTATAGTATGCAAACTAACATAACAAAACCAAATCAACAGTTTAGCCTTCTACAAAATACTTTGTTAAAGCATCCTGTATCTGTTGCAGTGAACACAAATGCCAAGGACACCACCAAAACACCAACTATATTTAACCTATTTCCTAGTTCCTCTGGAGCATCATTCTCAAAGCTGAAGCTTTCAAACCATCCTCCTTCTGAAGCTGCTAGTGCTCGCATTCCAAGTACAACTCCCAGTTACATATCTTCAACACCAATTCTAGACTTAACAAAGCTGTCCACTGTTCCAGGTTTGAAATTGACTACAGGCCCACATTGTACTGCTAGCCAGATCCTATTTCAACCAGTTTCATATGCAGTAGTGACAAGTAATAACACTCTGTCCTCAGTGGTAGCCACCCTAGCACTTTCCAAACTAACACCCACACTTGCTGTTAGTAAATCATCCCCTATAAAACCAAATACTTCAACAGTCTTAACTACTACAATAACTTCCTCACCAGCAACAACATTGGCCTTATCCACCAAAGCTAATTTGAAGAATACTATCCCTGCTAGCATAGCCACTGTCAGTAATATCACTACAGTTCCCATATTTCCAAAGACTTTGAAAACTGTCAACTCCTTGAATGAAAGTCAAAATTTCATCTCCATTTTACAACCCTTAACAAACACACAGCAGGGTTGTTCAAAGCTCATCACTAAAATTGCCCAGCGATCTTTATCACACACAAGTACAAACACACAAACTAGAGGGATACAGTCCAGCTTGAAATCTCAATTAACACAAGAAATTTCTCAGCCTGCAGCAACTACAACTTCTTTCAGGATTATTGTTTCTCGAGATTCTGGCTTAAATATGGCTGCCAAATGTGTGTCCCTACAAGCTGGAACACATTTGCCAGACAAAGATGGGGTTTTAACCAGTTCTTCCAATACAGCATGTACCTCAGATAAATTATCTATGTATAATATCACACAGATGACTCCTCTAACATTTAAAATAGGGCACGCATCTACAGCAGCACAATCATCTGCAACATCACAAACATCTACAACATCAGAGACATCTGTAAAGGATCCTATTATGGACAAGAACACTAAAAAACCTAGAGAACTTTGTCCCAAACCAGTTACGGTTACAGTATCTCATCCTGGTAACATCCCATCTGTCAAGATGTTTCCATGAACACTCAAGTTGGTTCTGCCGACAAAGTCAAAAACCATATCTCTTTTAAGTGCAACTGGCACACCAAATCCCCAATACAGAACATCTGCATCTCAGAAACGCGCTACTAGTACCAAAGAACCTCGTATGAGAAAACAAAGTCAACCAAAAGCAGTAAAATCTACACACCACGAGTGTGTAGTTAAGAATAATATAGATGACTATGCAACAAATGCTGTACAGAAAACAAGCTTAAAGAATGTATCTGCCAAGATCTACACACAGTAGGTCATAGGAAGTCAGAAGAGAATACTGTTTGTACAACAACATTAAGAACTGAGCAGGAGCCAGTTTCTGTTCTGGTTTTGGGCTCAGATAGTGAAGATGACTCATCAGATACATTATCTGACATCGACATCTCTAACTTAAGACTTCCAGATGTGTTGAAAACTGTTAGTGCAGATGCCACAGACCTGGTTGCTTGCACAGATGATAGTTTATCACAAGAATTGTCAGATCTGAAGTCACCTAAGAAGTTAGAAACTTCTATTCAAGATATCCAAGCTAGTTCTACAAATGTGGATGATGATTTGTCTAATGTGTGTGAAAGAAAGATGTTCGATTCCAAGTGTCTTCATAACTTAGATCATACTGAACCGGATGAAACATTATCATACACAGAGCCAGACACTGAGGCACTCAATTTGAGATATTCCAAACATGCAGGAACTCTGGGTCAAGTTATCCAACAAAGAACTACAAGTTTAGATGAAGAGGACTCTGACGTAGACATCACCACCACAGAAGAGCAAGATATGTCTGTACTGCAGCAATTATTGATGAATGCTGTGAATACAGAACAACCTGATAATTCACCCATGTTCTGTAATCAGTTTGACATAAAACCTAGACATTCAATTAAGTCTGATACTGACCATAAAACCCACATTGCTTCAGCATTGTTTTGTTCGGATATAACGAACAAAAAATCGTCAAACAGAAGAAATTCATCCCAGAAACAGGCTGCATCATGGATGAAAAGTTCACATATTGGTCCTGATGTTACAGACCAGTTCATCCAAGCAAAGACAGAAGATACTAGCTACTGTGATTTAAAAATAGAATCCATATTTTCATTGAGCAATAATGGTGATTTCGAAGACACTGATTCTCATACTGATAGTAATGTGGACACACAAGTGCTGGATATTTCAAATGAACAATCACCAGTGTTCAATGTCAGAGATTCTGATGAGTGGAAAGACTTTGTAATCCCTTGTTTTGTGGTACTGGAACGGTTGTCGAAATCAGAAATGCTTGCTAAAAGATGTGATGAAATTCTATCCAAATGCAGTGGGCATTGCAGAAAGCGAACCTTAGATTACCTATGTAACCTCAATCTTCTGACATGCGTAAACCATCCAGAGCCTGTGTTGTTCTTGAAGCCAATGAGAAGAATGGCAATGAGGAAACAGCTAAGAAAAATTACTCATGAAAAAATAAACATTGAAACTAGTATAGATATGACTATGTGTGAATCTCCTCTACAGGGTTCAACTCTGGTAACTAGTGAGAAGCGGGAACTATATGATAAAGCATCAGAATCTGTTAAAAATGTACTTATTACACCAAAAATCACAATACAGTCTTCAATGGCATCCAGAATTAATCATCCAAGGATGGGGCACAGGGTTCTTCCTGCTCAAGATGATAAGAAATCAGAAGATATGTCTTCTATTCCTGGTGTTATCAGTTCAAGTCTAGACTTGCAGTTTTATTCAGGCTTAAAGCTACTACAAAATCAGGTGGACAGAAAGCGAGCAAAGATGACAGATCAAAAGCTATCTCGCAAGACAAAACAGAAACCACTGAAGAAAGTTAAAAGAAAGAGAGTTAAGCCAAAATCACAAACTGAACCATTGACAAAGAAACGACGTGGATCCGCTAACAGGAAAAAGCATATAGTCAAAACAGATAAGGCTAAAAAACGGAACGCAGAGTCGTTAAAAACATTACAACTAATCATTCTACCGTTTTTAATTTACCAATAGATTATTCTGATAAGCTACGTCATGTTTCATCCAAAAAAAAAGTGGACCCAGCCATATTCCATCCAAATCTCAGTAAAATTAATGAGAATAATAGTGGAATTTCAACAGTGTCTAACTGTGCAGTTAAACAATTCCCTAAGGTTCCTATACCAAAGCTCAGAACAGGCGCAAATATTGTCAGCATCAAACCTAAGATGCAGACACTGCCAGCAGGCAAGGTGAAAGCAGCTTTGCAGTCACTAAACTCTTATCTGGCATCTACTGGTAGGAAGCCTACATTGAACAATACGCAGTATATTCTTCTGAAGATTGATGACCAGCATGTTCTAGTCAAGCTACCTTTCACCTCTGTGTCAACAGCTCAGTTGAACAATGTGACATTGTCTGGTATCAATACAATTGTTGCCACTTCACCAGTTAACAACCAAGTCTCTCAGGAACAAATCAATCAACATGTCCACCAGCATATGCTATCTGAAGCTGATTCTAACATTGCAAAATCTGCTTCGAAAGTAAAAATGTCATCTACAACTGCAAAAACTGTTTCTAATATAACCACATCATCTGTTGCAACTGCAAAAACTATTTCTAACTTAGATATAACATCTACAACAACACAACCTGTTTCTAATATAAATATGGCATCAGCAACTGCAAAATCTGTTGCTGACATAAACATTTCACCTAAAACTATTTCTAACCTAAACTCAGCCTTTACAACTGCAAACATAAATGGTGCTCTATTCATTTTAAAAACTAACTCGAATGCAACTCTGTCTAACATTGCAAAAACTGTTTCTAGCACATCAACAGCTTGTAACACTGCAAAAACCAATTTGAGAATTAAAAAAGATACTGCTACAAAATCCAAAGAAGACACTGAGAAAATGCATGCAGTTTCCACTGATCAAAGACAGAAACATCACCCAAATTTAAGAAATGCTTTAACTTCTAACAAGCCTATAGCTAATGCATCTCACATTGTTCGTAGTTTGGCTGTCAAAAGAAGCTTAAGTGCACATCCAACTGCTATTTCTCCATTGCAACCAGTTGTGTCTTCTCAACATCAGCCCAGTTATTCCCTAATAACTCGGGCTGACAGAATAAGAAAGATTAGTAACACAACTACACAACACAATGTCTCTGGCAACACTCTCTCAACATTGGATGAGTCTGGCATTTCCATGCAGGTAGGTAGTGGAAATTCAAACTCACTATTGTCAGCTATCACCTAACAGTTCATTGTTACCTGAACGCAAAGAATGCCTGCTCTATCCAAGGAAGCTAGAGCAATTAAAAGGCGCAGATTAGAGGAAAAATACCCACTCCCTCCTGGTATTGTGATCAAATCAGAGCCAGATGATTCCTCTGAGTATGAATCGACTACAAACTTGTCCAGTACCTCACAAACATCATTCCACAACATCTCAACGGTACATCGTGCTCAAACACTTTCCATAGAATCTGCAATAACCTCTAGCAAACACCAGACTTTGCCGGCGGTAAACTCTGGTTCATACTTGCCTCATCAAGGACTTCAGTCACAAGATTCACAAATATGTATAGATGATTTAGATCTGCCAGTGAATTCAGCTTCTAATCTAGAAGACATGAGAGAGTCATATGAGAATGACGAAGGTAGTTCTGATGAGCTGGATGAGCCCCCAGCATTGGTAGATGAAACTACAGCTGATGATACAGGAGAAAGCATGATAGTTGATGTTGTTGACACTCAAGAGGATATGCCACCTATTCTTCAGCCCATGTTCACATCATCCTACTCATCTCCTGTGGAAAATACAGAGATGATGGAAAGAGAGAGCACATTCTTCCTTCCAAAAAAGACAACAAACGTGAAAACCTTCGGCTCCAACAGAGCTGAACAGCTAACAACTACAACAGATTCCACACACGCAGATGACAGCATATCAAACACAAGTCTGCATAGTGATGGCAGCAAGGACAGTGGAATTGATACAGACATTCCTAGTACCAGCACATCGTACACATCTGTACAAAATTCAAGTACACCAGCAGCTACAAAATCTACTGGTAAGAGCTTGAAGATCCAACATCTCAAGGAACTTCTCAAAAAGAAAGAGTTGGAGATTGAAAATATGAAGAAAATGCGATTTGAATTTCCATCCCTTGATCTGGACAGTATATGAAATTTCAGTTTCTATTTTTGTATTGTAAGAATGGGAACAAAATTATGGTATATCTTTTGCAGAAAATTACCGTCAACCACAGTAAACAAGTTGTTGATTTTCTAGGCATCACTTGTACATTCAGTAGTATGCCATTGCTTTCTGAACGGTGAGGTCTATTTTACCGCCGTAAAATCCTCTGAAACAAATTTGCTTCTAAACTGCACATTGCAGAGTTTGAAGCAGGTACTCTTGGGTTGTGATCGAGCTCATTACCGCTACGCCAAAGACGCCCACATTATAAGAATATAAGTGAGAATTTAAGTATTTTGAACATTTAAAAAGATTATGAAAGGAGGCATCACAGCAAAGCAAAGAAGACAACCATGGAGGGATGGATTCTAATTTCACTGATGATTTGAGCATGACGTCTGCAGAGGTGGGACATCTGGCCTTTGAGAGAAATTCAGGACTGTTGGGGTAGCAAAGTTCTGCTCAGGACAAGCTATTAGATGATTAAACAAAAGAACATAATATATGAATGTCAGATATGATTTATAATCATAGAATTTCTCACCATTGTGTCAATAAATATGTCTCCATATCATGTGCTATATTTGATTATACATTAAAAACTATCTGCCGAGAGGAAAAGCTGTCTTTACTGCTTGTGTAATACCAATTTTTAGGGCAGTGTAGGACAGAGGGACATGAGCCTGAGGAATTTAACTCTTAGTGCACCAGGGCAGATTATGTTTTTAGAGTAAAGAACATCACATAGTGTGGTGTTTTGTCCACAAGGAGTTAATGCTTGCATGGCTAGTACAGTCGCCGTGCAACTGTTCAGGTTAAGATTTTTCTTTATGCTCCCTAACAGGAAAAAATTCCATGGCCGTACCAGGGATTGAACCTGGGTCTCCTGAATAGGAGCCTGTGCTCTAATCCATTCATCCAGATGCTCCTGTGGGAAACAAGGGATGAGAAATTGGTGATGGTTGTTATTATAATCTGAATGCCATAATTGAATGAATACAACTTTATTGTATTTAGATTTCACTTCTCTGTCCAGTGTGAGTCTACACATTTGACTGCTGATCTGAAGAAGAAATATGCTAAAATACCTTTTAAACATATGACTATTTTTGTTTTCTTGCCTTGTCATGTTTCTAAATTTGGTGAAAGTCTTTCAGACAGCCAGCAAATACAATTGCCTATTGTAATTATTATAATTGATGATTTCCATTTAGACTTTGATATAATGTTCATTTATGTGTTTATGTGTACAAGCATCTTGTATGTTACTTAGTTTTTAAATAATTTTAAAATATCTGATGCTTGCTAAGTTTCTACCAAGAACAATATTAATTAGTTTAACAGTCGGAGAACGAGACTGGCGCCCAGTCAACAGCTGATTGAGGTATGTGGTGTTACCTCTATTCAAACTCTGCACTAAAGAGAAGCAAAGTAAGTCAGATATTACACTGATGCCTTTATTACAAGTTTACACATCCGTTGGTGGTTAAACTTATCGTATTACAAGTTTACACACGAGTTGGTGGTTAAACTTATGATACAAGTTTACCACGAGTTGGTGGTTAAACTTATATTACAAGTTTACACACATCCGTTGGTGGTTAAATTTATATTACAAGTTTACACACATGAGTTGGTGGTTAAACTTATCATATTACAAGTTTACACATCCGTTGGTGGTTAAACTTATCATATTACAAGTTTGCACATCACGTTGGTGGTTAAACTTATCATATAAGTTTACACATCCGTTGGTGGTTAAACATATCATACTACAAGTTTGCACATCCATTGGTAGTTAAACTTATCATATTACAAGTTTACACATCCATTGGTGGTTAAACTTATCATATTACAAGTTTACACATCCGTTGGTGGTTAAACCTATCATACTGCAAATTTACACATCTGTTGGTGGTTAAACTTATCATATTACAAGTTTACACACATGAGTTGGTGGTTAAACGTATCATATTACAAGTGTACACATCCATTGGTGGTTAAACTTATCATACTACAAGTTTGCACATCTGTTAATTATTGAACTCTCTTTAAAGTTATTCTTCCATTTTTCAGTCATGCTTGTTATACCCATTAATTTGTGAGATGCTATTGATGTAAACCATTTCCTGAGAAACATACCAACAGTGGATAAATATGTGTGGGCTCTTTTTTTTTTTTTTGCTGTGCTTTTATCATTTTCAATTTTTCAGGAAATCATGTTTTTATCTTTGTGCTTCAGATATTTTGTTGTGAAATAGTCTTGAACATGTCCTCAATGTGAAACAGTTCTTTAATAAATTTCTTTGAACTAAGATTCTAGTTAGGGAAAAACATAACTAGACATGCTCTTGACTGGAGCCCACAGAGGAAGAGAATAGTGGGAAGATCACACAATAACTAATAGAAATGGGGGTCAGAGCTTCATGGGTAAAGCTGAAGATAGTCTAGAATATAAATCAGTGGAGAGTGACAGTTGCAGCCCTATGTTCAACTGGGAACACATGATCTAAATCTTGTCTGACCTGCATGCACTCTGGTATGAAAGTTGATATATTTCTTTGTCTTTCACACATACTGTACTCAGAAGAAATATGATTAAAATTGTTCATTGTTGACAAATTGTAACATGTTTTTTTTTGTCTTTGTGTTACTGTTTCTACAAATAACACAGACACAAGCTACTGAAAGATGGGTGTATTTTGTGGCCGTACAGTTGTGTCCATAACATCACTTTTTGTTTTACACACATTCTTACATATTTTTTTACTGCAGTTCTATTCATTTGAGATCAGCAATAAATGTTCTCTATATGGTATGCCTTGTATACGCCGATATGTATCAGCTACTACTTCTGTTTCTTCCAAAATATTGGGGGTGTAGTGCAATAATCTATTTCCTCTTTTCTCTCTGCATCTAGGTCATTTATTATGCTTGCATTTTTAGCAGGGACATGTTATGAAGCAAAGATTAGAACACATGGCGACAACTAACAAAATCACCGGTGGATAATAGAGAGTGAAAACTTCAGAACAGCTTAACACTTTCGTTGCCACAGACGACAAAAGACCAAGTCTCTTTCGCTACCATTGTCGACTTTTGTCATCAATGTATTTTGAAACGGAGCTGACCGTACACGGTATTACATTAAGCACTACTTCCGTATTGTTACAAAAAGCTCTCCAAAATGGTGGATCTAACTGATGCGTGGTAAACATGTTGCGATACATCAAAATGTTGTATGTCTATATATCACTTATTTCCTCCTTCAAATCCAAGCTTGCACGTAACACCATGTTTGGCACATATCCTTAACTCATTACTGGTATATAAATAATATCAAAGACATACAAGTATCTGTAGACAAACAAATATCTCACAGATATACTATTAATGATATCAAGTAGCGCCCGAGTGGTTACCGGGGCCCAAATTTGGGGTGTAAAGAATAAAACCACTGTTATCTGCCACGCATGTCGTAAGAGGCGATTAAGGAGGTTTGGTTGAAATCGGATGTACGTGTCCACTAGGGAATGCTAACCCGAAACAAATGCTTGCAGAAACGGATGCACCAGGCCATAAGGCGCACAACATGGTGCAACGATCCCTCACAATGAGGAATGGGATAACATATTCTACGGTCGCCAATCTGCCTAGGAGATTTAGCCACGCAGTAAGAATGTCAGACCTACCATCACAAGGGTGGCCAAAACTTACTACAGGAAGAGGTCGACACAAACGGGGAAGCAGAAATAATAGGAATTATATCCTACAGAACTGCCCCAGTATGCAGACTTGAGAAGAAAGAGGTGGCCCACTTACACCAGTGTCCAAGACAAACTGTATGGCTTGGCTGATAATCTGAGGCAGACAGCTGCCTTTATTAGAGAATCTGAAATCCCAATCTAGTGAGAATGCAGAAGAAGATATCAAGTAGTAGCATGTCCCTTGTGGAATGGTCACTTTCATCACAACACGCCTAAAAGACTAGCAAGTTCTCCGTCTCCTCCAGCATCATGTTCAAGGTTTCTTTGATATCCTGCTGCCACTTTTGTCTTTCTCATCCTCTGCCTCATACTCCAGGAACTGTACCTTCCATTACGTTCTCTCCAAAACACTGACATTCAACGTGGCCAAAATATTTTATCTTCCGGGACATGATGCTATTTATAAGCCAATGCTTCTCGATATGCAGATCTTGTAGGATGTCTTGGTTTTCTCTGCTTTGTCCGTGATGTTTTAAGATATCTAACACCTGTAACAACTTCTGTAACACCTTGTTTTAAAAGCTTCAGATTTGTTGTTTGTGTAGTGTCTGTAGCTTAAACAGTAGTGAGCTCAATCACAACCCTAGCATACCTGGTTCAAACTCTGCAGCTGGCAAGTTTGTAATCAAATTAGTTCCCTTGGAATTTTACGAACTGTAAACATAGACCTCACCGTTCAGAGAGCAATGGCAAACTACTGAACGTATAAGTGATGCCCAGAAAATCGACGACTTGTTTACTGTGGTTGATGACTACGTCCTGTAAAGGATAGCACGATTTTCATTCATTTCAATGTTTGTGTTATAGTCTACAATTCACATCCATATTTTGCCACAGGGAATATGCATGTTCTCAGAAGTCTTACTTTTATTGCTTTATAAATCTTCTTCAGCGATCTCTTTCATGCTAATTTACTGTGGACCACAAACTGGGTGGTCAGCTTCAGGTCTGTCAGGTTTCCCCAAAGCTTAGTTTTCAAGTCAACTGGGTGTGGCCACATGTTGATATAGAACATGAAAATAAATCGATTAACCATATATCTGTAGTAGGACATAGCCATCCCGTAGAAGGATATCGCTGCCCCTCCATATAGCAAACAATCTACAGCACAGACGGACATTAAGAGGGACAGTGTATATAGGTTGCGCACGGACTGCACACTGTGGTAGGGTTGTTAGGACGAAAAACGTAGGTTGGCGACAGAATCGCTAGGGACGGAAGGGTAGAAGGAAAGAATCAAGATAGAAAGTGACAATAACAAACTGAGAACCCGGGTAATTTGATTCTTCCTGTCAGTTTACTAGATTTAACTACTTCACAGTCTAAAAATATATATTAGGCTCTGGTATTACGTCCATGGAAGGGTCTTCTTAAGATTCTGAGATCATAACGAGGGTGTTGGTTGAATTATAGATCTCATAACAACGGCCGCCAGTGGTTACCAAGGCCAAATTTGGGTGTAAAGAATAGAACCACTGTTACCTGCCACGCATGTCGTAGAGCGACTTAAGAGGTTTGGCTGAAATCAGATGCACATGTCCTAAACGCGTAGAAATATATGCGTTTAGGGGCCTACAAACCAATGTGCAACGTATACACGTTCTTGGCAAAGATCACACATATCACAAAGAGTGATTAAAATTGGTAGTAAAGAACGAATGCAAAGAAGAAGATAACAAACGGCACAGAAGCGATCACGATCGTCCTGCCTGAGCATAGTAGAAGCAGTTCGACAATACCAACTCTGTCAGGTTAGTGATTGTGGTCCACACAAGATCCATGGAATGGGAAACATTGTCTCTGTTGACGAAGGAAGACTGACGGACGGCAAACTTAGCCTCCTTACGCTGTAGAGAAGATCTAATTATGTGTCTAGTTGTTGATTACTATAAATAAACACACCTAGTACTATAACAAGAACGCCTCCTGTTACATATCACTCACAAAAATCATAGGACAAACCCTACAGCATTTACTTTATTGCACAATATATGAGTTTTCATGTCATTCACCTGTTAAATACTAACATGTAATGAGATCAAGTATATATATATAAAGATATATTTCTACTTGTATTATAAAGCGTACTCATTAAATGTACACGATCCAAAACCCGGGAGATAAAAATTAATCTACATGAAATTTGAAATATATGTATGTTCATCATCATCAAGCTGCTTTTTTCACTTTCCATGGCACAGATAGTTGTAACCAAAGCTTGCTATTGATCTCTATGTTGTTTCTTATCAAATTCACCAAAAGGTTTTAACTTTCTCTGACTTTCTTTTTCCTATAATCATTTCTGAGATTTCTTTTAGCTCTGACAGATTCTTTTCAACTGTGAGTCTCAGTATGGAGGAGCGTCTGGCAGAATGGATTAGAACACGAGCTACCATTCGGGAGACCCGCACCCAATCTCTGGTAAAGCCAAGAAGTTTTGTTCTGTCGAGGGCATAAAGAAAAAAACATAACTTGAATAGTTTCGCTGTGACTGCACTAGCCATTTGACCATTAAATTTCTCAGACTCATGTCCTCTGTCTTACATAAAATAACAATGCAACTAAGACATTGCATGTTTACAACAACAAAGAAAAATATAAATTCAGTCAAATTAATGCTCAACAAGCACATACCAAGATAAAAGTGCAGAGTTCTGAATAAATACCATTTCCCTCATATTACTAAATACTTTCTCTACAATACTTTCACAGACATTATTGGTTCTATACAAATTCCATGTGTGGGTTCACTGAAATGATATCCACTACAGGATAACCTTGTACAGTTTAGACAGTAGGATCTGTAGATCTAGCAATTTTCTGAAGTCCATAAAGTGCTGATTTTGTACATGTCAAAAATATGACAGATTGTATCTCAAGCTTGGTGTTCAACAGTTTCTCAGTTGCCACCTCAATTCTCTGGGTGATTTATAAAGTGGTTATACCAGATTGATTGATTAAACCATCATCATTTCACTTTGGTGAGTAACCATGTGTGCTCTGATCTCTTTCTTACACAGAAAGGTCTCAGCTGCAGTGCACAAACTCCATAGCACCAGCGAGGTCCCGATATAATTTTGAAGATGGTGTAGGATTTTATTTTTAATCTTTTCTAAGGAGTTATTGCCTGGGCAGCGGCTTTCCAGTCTGCTCTTCTCGATTTTGTCAGGGCAGCGGCTTTCCAGTCTGCTCTTCTCGATTTTGTCAGGGCAGCGGCTTTCCAGTCTGCTCTTCTCGATTTTGTCAGGGCAGCGGCTTTCCAGTCTGCTCTTCTCGATTTTGTCAGGGCAGCGGCTTTCCAGTCTGCTCTTCTCGATTTTGTCAGGGCAGCGGCTTTCCAGTCTGCTCTTCTCGATTTTGTCAGGCAGCGCTTTCAGTCTGCTCTTCTCGATTTGTCAGGCAGCGGCTTTCAGTCTGCTCTTCTCGATTTGTCAGGGCAGCGGCTTTCAGTCTGCTCTTCGATTTTGTCAGGGCAGCGGCTTTCTAGTCTGCTCTTCTCGATTTTGTCAGGGCAGCGGCTTTCCAGTCTGCTCTTCCGATTTGTCAGGGCAGCGGCTTTCCAGTCTGCTCTTCTCGATTTTGAACTGCAAGGGTCCTTTTACATGCCCAAATTGAACACAGGAGCTATGTTTTATTGCCTGTCTCCGATAGGACTAGGAACTCGATATCACCTACACTGAGATCAAGAATCTCTGGAAAAATATCCAGGTGGCTACACAAGGAAGCGAACCTGGTACCTTTAGCATGAGAGACGAGCACCTAACCTCTACGCCACAAAGATCCCTCACTAGGTTATACTAGAATGAACAAAGATCATGGATATCTACTTCAATATCTATGTTTTGAAACACTGAAACAAAAATGGCAACAGAAAATCCCCATAGCAGTTGACTATACAGTAGCAAAACCATTGTCAGTAACAAGATACATTTTCTATGAGATAAAACAATCATCAAAACTGTTGTCAGAACAGAGGAATATTTTGCATATCAAGCAAAAAGTTCAGACCAAACCCAAAACTGATCAAGCAAGACATAATCAAAAACATGACAACAGAATGAATCAAGTCTAGCCTTTCTGTGGTTTATCTTCTAGTAAATAATCTGAATCAATGCAGCACCAGTCTGGGAGCTTTCCTTTCTGTAAATACACATCTCGAGACAGAGATTTGGAAGGCAGTGTTTCAAGGGCACCAATAAGAGCTCCTGGAGATGACAGAATAGACAAATATCAACTTAAAACCTATGACCTGTGCAATTGTTTCATAACAAATATGTATTAAAACATGAACGTTTCATAGTAGGGAGTATATAAACAATAGATCACAGTGAGAGAGAAATGGGTAGGGTGTCGTCCAGTAGAACAATGTGAGCACAAGAGAAAAAGGGGCATGTCCAGTCGGTGGATGAGGGCGCAAGCAGAAATGGGCTAAGGTGCACCCAAAAGAAACGCGAGGTAGACAAAACGGTGGCAAGCCTTGAAAATGGGGTCTCCATCCAGAGAACAATAACCGCGTTTCCCCTTGCAGAGAACCACTATTGTCTTGTAGTTTGATTGGGGACAATCAAAGACTAGCGGAGCAAACCGTACACAAAACTGGACGGCAGGCAAACAAAGTAGTCAAAAAAAAACTGGTAACCTGGGCAGATGACGCTCAACAACCTGGGAGGGAAGGTTGTCTAAGGGTCACTACCCTAAAAGAAAATAGCAACCTGCTGCCTTGCAGTCGGCTGGGGACAGCCCAAGGCTGACGGAAAGCGAACCCAGTAAACGCTGACTAAAACCTGGACACATCACCGAAGGATAAGCACCAGAGCTTCAATTGGCGCTAAAGATGTGACGAAGCACACCCATGCTAAGGCTGCATGAATCAGATTTCCACATGAATAAGAATTTATGGGAAATCTGGTACATCAGTCTAAGCGGTGATTGTGAGAGAGAGATAACAATAGATAACTTCTCCAAACTAATTGTCTAGTAGCTGATATTGTTATGTCATAGAAAGTTTAAGTTCTCAATGTTGTAAGTCCATACTGCCATAGTAAGTCTTTAATGTTGTCTTCATAGGAATATATGTGTGTATATATATATATATTCAATGTGGGACAGATTAGCACAATAAGTTTGCTTATCGAATCAAACACAAAAAGTGTTGTGGTCATTTCCCACCCCCGACATTCCATAGGTGAGGAAAGATATTGAACCTAGAAATGTGAAGTGACATTCACTTCATACACTATGGTTTACAATGGTTATAGGACATTTCATATATGAAATAAACTGAATACTGCCCAGATTCAGTCTAATTTTAGTCTTTCTGACCAGTCAATATCAGCTTCTTAGCTAGATTTCATGAACATTTAGCTCTTGGATGCATATGAGTATATTTCTATATTGTTTTTATTCTAGCTCGGGATGTAAGAACATTTGAAAATGCTGCTTAAGCTACTGTGTTAGTGCCCTAATGCTGACACTTTCTTCAAGATAAAATAGATGGATTGAAAGAACATGAGATTACCATGGGTGCAATTTTAACCAGTAAGCAATCTAAAAACATAACTGAAGTACCATGATTAGAACTGCTCAGTTCTAGTCTTTGTAGATTGGACATCAGTTCAGTTTGGAATATCTTCATTGCACTCCGGACATGTCCATAGGTGCTCCCATCTCCTTCGCAATATCTCCAACAACGTCCAGCGACTGACCGCACCAGTTCGATTTTGATTGATGAGCCTACTCATGTACCTGTTATGCTGTTCTTTTCTTGCTACTCCAATGTTCTGTTAATGTTTTAGCTGGCTACTAACTGAATTAAATAACCCTTCTTCTTTGAATGCTCCATATCGACCATTTATAAACCACTCATTGTGATCTGAGCCTAAGACCGATTGTACAGTTATGCGCCTACAAGTAGGTCAGCCCATCCGATTTCTGCTACGCTTTTTATTTACTAGGATAGCTTCCATAGACCCTTACCCCAGTCGCCTCTTAAATCATGCCTTGTAGGTCACAGTGTTACTATTCTTTGCTTCCCTTGTGGACCCCGGCAACAGACGGGCATTATATAATCTAATTCTCAAAGTCTATAAACAACATGTCCAAACAGGCAATATTCTATCTATATCATATATCTTCTTTGTGTCCCACCTGACACATAAAGCTTCCCCATAAAATGTCCATTGTTGCTGCCTGTCTATTGTTTCCTACATCAGGCTACAATATTTCGAGTCTCCTCTTCATGTTTCCTTTGGATGTCCAGGTCTTCTTTTCTCATTTACTGCCCAACCGAAAGCTGTCCTAGTCAATGCCCCTACTGGCATACAAAATACATGCACAATCCACCTCCATCTTTGTCTTTTAATTATGGTCTCCAACGATGAAAAGTTTGTTTTAAAAGCGTATCATTTGCTATAATATTTGGCCAGGAAATTTCCAGGATTTTTCTAAAATATTTATTTTAGAATGCTTCCAACTTGTGTATGATGTGGGTCATTTTCCAGCATTCACTACTGTATAATAACACTACCAGGAGACAACACTTCTACATATTTTAAGTTCTGTGTTGAGATTCAATCCTTTGGCTTTCCAGATCTTCTCGATGTTACATACATTCCTTATAAATGTGTGACTTGGCAAACCACCCTAAAAGAAAGTGCCATTCAATCTTCATTTAATGTTTAAAAACCTCAATAGTAAAACATACCTCCCAGCCAAGCAGTGTAATTCTCTTTAGCTGGAGCCTTGTGGAACTTGAACTTCTTAATACCGAGCTGCTGGGAATATACTGGTTTCTTAATGAGGTTACTGAGCTCATGCTGCAATCGATGGTAGAAGCCTGGCAGCATAGCTGTGCCTCCAATGACAAGAACATTGCTGGCTAGCGCCTGTCTTGTGTCAATTGGACACTGCGGGAAGACAGAAGAAACTGGATATTTCTTTCAATAAAATACAAAACTAACTTCATCAAAAAACAATAGATTAAATGGTTCAATCACATAAGCAGATTACCAACAGATGGTGCACCTCAAAGAGTAAAGTTACTCCAATACAGTGGATACAAAGCAAAATGCAGATCTCAGAGATAACAGATGTGAAGAAAAACATTGTTTAAGATTGAAACAAAAGCCTGTTCTACAAATCTCTTCTTACCTTGATGCAAAACAGGATCCCATGATCAATGTTGATACAGTTATGAACAGAATATTGGGGAATAAGATGAGATGACAATAAATAAGATGACAAATTAAGGTCAGCAAACCTGAGCTGGCCAAACCCAACTCCACCTTCAAGTGGTGGCCCTGGAAACAGATTTCATTCCGGCTAAGGGAGTATGGATGGAAGACAACCCCAGCCACAAAATGTTGTGCTAAACATTGATTAGGCTGAAAAATGCTGATATTGTAGACTGTTACACAATGTTACAATCCCATTTTAGGACCAATGTAGAAGAATAGAGAATGGAAAAGAATTGATTGATTGGACCATCATCATTGTACTTCGGTGAGTAACCATGTGTGCTCTGATCTCTTTCTTACACAGGAAGATCTCAGCTGCAGTTCACGAACTCTATAGCACCGAGAGGTTCCCAATGTAATTTTAAAGATAGAAATATTTTGTAGGAATTTTATTTTTAATCTTTCTAATTAATTTTGTTATCCTGCTCTTATCAATTTTTACATGCTAAGAGTTCTTTTACATGCTCAAATTGAACACTATACCTGAATTTTATCATCCTTGTCCGATAGGATTAGGAACTCGATCTCATTTACACTGAGATCAGGGATCTCTGGAAAATGAACAAAGTACCTTTGGAACGAGAGACTCTACCTCACCTCTACGAAGACCCATCAGTACTCAGTCTATTTCAACAGATGGTGAATGCTAATAATACCTGTAGCTCACTAGTTATACCTACATGTTGACAAGGCCATGTTCTACATTGAGATACATTGATGACTTGCTATTAAAAAACCACTATCTTTACTGCCTGTGTTACCTCTTTTTTAGGGTGGTGCAGGACAGGGGGCATGAGCCTGAAGAATTTAATGGTCGCATGGTTAGTGCAGTCACTGCAAGACTGTTCCGGTTATAAATTTTGCTTTATACACCCACCAGAAAAAACTCCTTGACCTAACCGGGAATTAAACCTGTGTCTGCTGAATGGGAGCCCACGCTCTAATCCATTCGGCCAATGGCTCCTCTAAGACTTGCTATTAATACTCCCAAATTCTTAACATCAATTTCAAACAATTCATAAATGACCAGACCCAACCAGTGCACATACAAACAGTACCTTAATAAGTGACTCCAGCATAAGAGTAGCTATTGATATCTCATCATTGTCCTGTTCAAAGAGAATCTCACAAGAATGTTCTCTGCAGATTAAAATACAGATATTTAATGGTAATTTCATGACATTTGATGAAGTCAATGCATTAGAGTCCTCTCAATAATAGACATTAGACGGTAAACTGGCAAGTATCTTTCTTGCTAACTTTTCCCCTTTCCCAAGATGTCAGTCTCTTTCGACTATAAAGTTAGGGCTCTAACCACTTGATTCTACCAGCGCTCTTCTGCAGTAACAACATCAATTGTTCTTATTTCTTTCTTCTTTTGTTGTCACACTGCTACTGGTTTGTACTCAGTGTCATGGTTATCTGTTTTTGTCTTGTGCTGCTCTAGAGACTTGGGTAATTTTTGCTTTTTTTTGACAGGATTCTACTGTCATCTATCTATCTTTTTTCATGGTCTTCATCTCGCCTTCTTTCCTGATGTTCTGTTGTAGAATACTCTGTATACAGTGGAGTTTGGTTGCATTCTTATTAAGTGGCCAAACCACTTCATGTAATTCAAGCAAGGTTCTGTCCCAACTTTCTTTCTTATGCTGATGTTGGTGACTGTCTTTTCTAGTGTTGTTAATAACTTTTCGTAGGCATCGCATTTTACATGTAGTTATTTTTTGTGACTGCACTTTGCTCATTGTCCATGTTTGGCTCTGGTAACACAAAGTAGGCATGAAAATGCTGTTGATCATCTATTGTTTAGCTGTCAGGGAAATTTTTGGGTGCCTTAACAATGGTGCTAGCTGATAGGTTACAGCATTTACTTTTTGCACTCTGGACTTTCCTCTGTCTAGTCTTTCATGTTCTGTGAATATGCTTCCTAAGTATTTGAATTCTTGCTTAGGGAGCATATTTACAGAAGATGGAAGACCAGACTGAGAGATAGAGGCTAGAGTAACATCAACCGTAAATCTCACAAAATTCTTCTTGCCATGTACTGAAAATGAATGTGCTTGACCTAAAGATGTAAATATCACAGCTTAACTGTTGTAAACCAGCAGCACAATGTATTTATACTGATTGGTAAAAACATAAAGTGAGGTTTGAAGTGGTTATTCTCTAGCAAACTCGCAGGAAGATGATACTCTGCATTATTATTCTGTTTTCAGAATTCTGATCCTAAGATTTTCTTTATATATCACTCTACAATAAAAATTAATAAGACAATATCTGGACATTTGTTTGAACTATAGTTTTGATAGTATTAAAACAACAACAGTGACAATGCACACAGGAATGGTAGTGGAGGTTACTATACAAGGAATTGAACACAATAGTCAATATGGTTTACCAAATCAACTCACTACTCTTGTACTTTGTCGACTCTGACTAACACCACCTTAAGGATGTAGTCTTCTAGAAGAAATCTTCATAAGATAATCTATTACCTGATACGTCCAGTCACACTAAGTACACTACCACCATCCAGAGAATATTCAGTATCAGGTGGTGGTTGTGGCAACTGAAACATCCAAATTTGGTTGAAATTAACAATTAAATATGTGGAATTTTTAAAGACTGCAAAATAACAGATCAGCTCCTGATATATGAAGATACAGAGAAACATGGAGAAGAAATGTATAAAATGATCTTATTCAAGGGGACAGACACTAAGGAAAGTATGTCTTATACTATATCATCATCAAATATCTTGTCCTGAGCAGAACATTGCCACCCTAGCAGTCCTTCAGAATTTCTCTCTCATAGGCCAGATGTCCCACCTCTCAGCCATCATGCTCCAACCATCAGTTACATCCTGAATCCATCTTCTCCATGGTCTTCCTCTTTGCCTTGTTTCTAGATGCCTTCTTGTTATCTTTATCATTAAGATAGAGGGCCGTGCCATCCTATGATACAGAGATGTGACCGCATCAGGCGGCACCGTAAAAGGGGGTGTCAGCGGCATAAGCAGCGAATTCAAAATTGAAGATTATTTTAAAGAAAAAAACATTTAAGGGGCGACATTTCAAAGACTTGCATCATACTGAGAAAATATACCACACGACCCTGTTAACACATTTGTGTTACCTTCATTTTAAAAAATAAATAAATAAACGGAGAGAAAATAGAAAATGTGAACAGTTTTGAATATTTCGGTTCACTGCTACAAGAGGTGGAAATGGAATGAAAGAAATTGAAAGAACAAACATGGCCTTACAAGAAATTACACCACCAAAAACAATATGGAATGCACCTAATAGAAAACAAAGATCAGAATACTAAGAGCATGCATATTCCCAGTGACAGTATGGGTGTGAAGCATGGACATTTAGCAAGGCAGTGGAAAACATATATGTGCTTATGAATATATTTGTTACAGAAGAGTCTTTAGTATATCATGGGCGAGAGAGAACAAATAGATCTTTCCAGAAAGAACTCAAAATCAAAGAAAAATGGCTGATTCTGAAATTAGAATGAGAAATTGACTTATTTTGGACATATAAACAGACTCGAAGGTTGGACAAGACCTTCGTGGAAGGTGGCATCCCACGAAGAAAGGAAGGAAGGTCTTCATGGAAGGAAGACCACGGAGAAGATAAGTCAATTTTCTCATTCTGGTTTTAGAATCAGCCATTTCTTGATTTTGAGTTCTTTCTGGAAAGATCTATTGTTCTCTTCTCTGTCCATGATATACTAAAGACTCTTCTGTAACAAATATATTCATAAGCACATATATGTTTTCCACTGCCTTGCTAAATGTCCATGCTTCACACCCATACTGTCACTGGAAATATACATGCTCTTAGTATTCTGATCTTTGTTTTCTTATTAGGTGCATTCCATATTGTTTTTGGTGGTGTAATTTCTTGTAAGGCCATGTTTGTTCTTTCAATTTCTTTCATCCCATTTCCACCACTTGTTAGCAGTGAACCGAAATATTCAAAACTGTTCACATTTTCTATTTTCTCTCCGTTTATTTTTTTTTTTTTTTTTTTAAATTGGTAACACAAATGTGTTAACAGGGTCGTGTGGTATATTTTCTCAGTATGATGCAAGTCTTTGAAATGTCGCCCTTAAATGTTTTTTCTTTAAAATAATCGTCAATTTTATTACGCTGTTATGCAGCCCCTCCCCTTTGGTGCCGCCTGATGCAGCTGCATCTCTGTATCATAGGATGGTATGGCCCTCTATCTTAATGATAAAGATAACAAGGAGGCATCTAGAAACAAGGCAGATGAGTGTCAAGATATTACAAATTATCAAACACAAATTTCATATTATTTATTTTTCATATGCAAACTACAATGAATATACTGACATTTTGTTGAAACTGTCTGGCAAACAAACAAATTTATACAAGACTTCCGTATATGAAATAAAGTGCTACCAACAAATTCTTAGAATGCCCTGAACACAGAAGAGAAAAAATAAGGGCATACTACAAGACTTACATATCGTGGAGCATTGGCTCATAAAGAACATCGGACAATGAAGTATTTCGGTCACATTAAACGACACGGTGGTATGGAGAGAACAGTAATGGAAGGCATGGTTCCTGGGGCCAGAGGCAGGGGAAGACGAAGGTGGTGGCATGACATCAAATAAACCTTGAACTTGACGCTAGAAGAGGCGACAGAACTTGCTGGAGATAGTTTTTCAAACATGTTGTGATGAAAGCGATGTTCTGCAAGAGACATGTTCAAGCATGTTGTGATGAAAGCGATGTTCTGCAAGAGACATGTTCAAGCATGTTGTGATGAAAGCGATGTTCTGCAAGAGACATGTTCAAGCATGTTGTGATGAAAGCGATGTTCTGCAAGAGACATGTTCAAGCATGTTGTGATGAAAGCGATGTTCTGCAAAGAGACATGTTACTTGATGATGATGACTTAGCAGTAATAAAAACTCAAATAGAGCTTACTTTGTTTGCATGACCTCCCCTCATTGTAACCTCCTGAATCTGTTGACCTCTTGTGTACTCAGTGACAAAGCAACATCGGACTGTAAATTGCACACAAAAATAATGAAACATAGACAAGGAAAGCAAATGTATTTATTATTAGTTTTTGGTTAACATATCCAAAGGGGTCTAAAGCTCAAGGATTGACTTCATTGTGACAAACTTTACCCCATATGACTCAGCCCCTATCTACAGAAATGGCATGCCACCTGCCGAGAGTATTGCACAAACTCCATAGCTCCTGCAGCGAGCCTAGGGGTCTCTGGAAAAAATGCTATGGGGAACAGAACGGTGTGGCCAAGATTTGAACCCACTACCTTCGGAACACAAGGCAAGGGCTTAATCACTTAACAACAAAGACACCATAACAAATCCAGTTTTACAGTACTCCAATTTATATGTCAGGTAGACTTGCCCGATAACTATTGATGTCTCATGCTAACTTCATCATCTACTGTATTTTATCAGGTAGTCAGTGGGTGACGTCAGTGCATCTCTCGCATTCATATCTAGTGAACCAAATATGTGAACCTTCAAATCTAACCACTCAGCTTTCATTAGTGCAAATCTCAGAATATCCAGTACAACGGATTCACATAAAAACCTTGTGCAAAATAGGGTCTTACTTATAAAACACTAATCCAGCAGAAATCCATTTCTTTTTTGCCCACACTGAAAAAAAACATAAAGCCGCTTGTGGACTGATATATATAATAATATATAAATTCAGCACAGCATTTTTTTAACTGGGATTATTTACTCTTTTCGATTCCTATTTATTTAGTCAGACTGCACTAATACTGCCTGTTACAGGGATCATCACTTGGAGGTGAAGTAGAGTCTTGGTTACAAGATGTCACAATTTTCTGAATATGCAGTTCACAACCCAACAACCAAGGACACAAACAAAAAGCACCCCTAATGAAATTCACGGTGTTGCATCAAGCACTCAACTCAATAGCTTGGTGATAAAACAGTGTCCTACAAGTCCAAACATGAGGGAAACTGCTAGTAACCACACCCAAAATCAAGCAATACTCCAAAGTCTTAACAGCCCCTCTTCTTTCCACCATGTTGGCCAGATACTCTTTTAAATATCATTTCCAAATAACCAAAACAATTAAATATCACAAACTGACAAAAACTGAAAATAATCTGCCTTACCTTTAATATCTTCAAGTAAGTCCTCAGTAACAGTATCTGAAACAAATAAAATTTCTACACTGTATTCAAGGTTAAAGTAATTGAGATAATAATTTACAAATAAGATAAAATATATTCAAAATTATGAATTTCCATTACCATCAATTTTTTTTAAACAAAAATATCAGAAAGTGTACAAACGAGCAATATCTTCTAATGCATAGATGATAAGGATATTAGAATAGTGATTCCATAAATGGTCATTGTTTCTCATAAATATCCAGGAATAACAGCACCTGCAGTGTAAATTGTTACTGAACTGATGTCACAGCACTCCGGGCAGACCCATAGGTGCTCAGTCTCCCCAAAAGATGTTGAAATTTATGCATACTGATAGTTTCTGTGGCTCGCTGATTAAACACACTACTTTCTCACCCCCTCATGCGCTTAGCTCTACTTGTACAACAAGTAATTCCAAACTCCCTAAATTGCTAAAAACAATCCTTGACTCCATAGAGTACGGAACAATGTCTAACATAAAATAACTATAGCAATGAAATCAACACCAACTGCTGCATGTTAAATACACAAAAATGCGAAACATCTTGGGATGCAGAGGATAAAGCTGTCATGGAAGTTTGTGAAACATCTTGGGATGCGGAGGGATAAAGTTGTCATGGAAGTTTGTGAAAGGAGTAAAAGAATAGAGCATGATCACCAACATAGATTTCTTGTTTTAAAAAAAGGCGGACAATTAAATTCTTTGCACATACTGCCTTCCAGAAAGACGACAACAACAGCAAGGAGTAGTATGAACCTTACCGCTCCATACACTCCTAAAGACATCAGCAATTCAAACAAAATTGCTTGATGAAAAAACTAAACAATCTGACCCAGTCAACCTTATATTAGGATCTCAGAGAACAATTTTGATGATTATCTCAAAGAATGGATATATATCTATGCAGAAGAGTTACATAATTAAGAATATTGTAACAAATTATTTGTTCTTGGCATACTGAAATTTGACTGCATGTTTTTAACCAGCAAAATCAGTTATATGAGGATTATCATCATAGCACTTCGGACATGTCCATATGTGCTTCGATCTCCACCTCAACAAACTCAGCAGTGGCCCAACATGCCGGTTTGATGTTGATTAATCTATCTTTTGCATATTGGGTATGTCTTTCTTTTCGGGCTGTATCAATATCGACACCCATCTCTCTCGTTCTGGTCAGCATCTGAGTAATATCGACACGCATCTCTCTCGTTCTGGTCAGCGTCTGAGATTCACAACTCTGAAACTATCAGAATAGTTTTCTTCAATTAACAACTATTGATTTAATGGCAACAATTTGTTAAAATGAGACCTATAAAAGTTGTAAAAGACAGAGCATCCTATCTTACAACCTCCTGACATTTTATCTCCCATTTACCTGATACACTGGATACAGCCTGATGTTGCTGTTCTGGTGTGCAGATTGTTCCATGTTCCATTAGTTGAGTCTTGATACGACTAGAAGATATAATTTAAAGCTTGTTTGGTATTCTTATCTAACTAAAGTAATAATGCAACAACCAAATTCAGAAATATTTATATATTATATTTCTTATCAAAGTCAGCCAGATTCCCTGGGATATTGAACAATATAATTTGTCTAGGTTTGTAATAAAAAGGTCTAACAGCAAAGTATTGACTTCCTTGCCCCGGGTTTTCCCATATGGCTATGTCCCTGTCGACAGAAATGGTACGCCACCTGCCGAGAGTGTTGCAC
Source organism: Arion vulgaris (assembly GCA_020796225.1). Taxonomy (NCBI): domain Eukaryota; kingdom Metazoa; phylum Mollusca; class Gastropoda; order Stylommatophora; family Arionidae; genus Arion; species Arion vulgaris. The sequence continues at coordinate 5,282,588 of CM036754.1, forward strand.
AAAGCATGAACTACGTAGTTCCCGAAAAAATCCTAGGGATCTCATGAAAAAAATTGCATGTGACTCAGTCCGGATTCAAACCAACAACCGTCAGAACGACAGGTAAATGTCTTCAGCACTGAGACCCCCTAATTTTGTACATTTACATGTAACCTCAAAGTTCATATAGACAGAATGGAGCAGCAACATAAACTTCACTGAGTGCATATATTATATCACACAAACTGTTAAAGACTGTATAGGTGTCTACATAATGAAATAAATTGTAGGTATCACAATGTACACAAGAAATATTGTAATTGGGCAACTTTTGATACACCAACTATATTCAGACAGAAAAATGGATAAGAGAAGTCAACATAGGTGTACAGGTTACTAAGACAACCAACACCAATCTTGATACATCTTCTTGTGTTCACCCACTTCTTCTTTGCATTCGTTCTTTACGACCAATTTTAATAAATCTTTGTGATATGTTTGATCTTTGCCAAGAACGTGTATACGTTGCACATTGGTTTGGTAGGCCCTAAACACATAGACTTCTACACGTTTAGGACACATGCATCCGATTTCAGCCAAACCTCCTTAATCGCCTCTTACGACATGTGTGGCAGGTAACAGTGATTATATTCTTTACACCCCAAATGTGGGCCCCGGTAACCACTCAGGCGTGTTCACCCACTATGAATTCAGGCATAGTCAGGATGCCTGGTATGTCGGTTCTGACTGATTTTTGCATGAATGTCTGCTTTCTTTATTATCGGTGTCCCTCACCATACCCTTTGCCTTCTCCAATTTCAGAGGTAAATCAATTTATCTGAGCCTACTGCTAATAAAGCTTGTACAATATAAAAACAATAACTATGTTTTACTCAGACAAATGCAGATGCAGTTATGTAAACATAGCTGTAATTAGTTATCCACATCTCTCCTCCTCCTTCTTCTTTGTGTTCGTTCTTTACGACCAACTTTAATCACTCTTGCAATATGTTTGATCTTTGCCAAGAACATGTATACGTTGCACATTGGTGTGGTAAGCCCCTAAACGCATAGACTTCTACACGTTTAGGACATGTGCATCCGATTTCAGCCAAACCTCCTTAGTCGCCTCTTACGACATGCGTGGCAGGTAACAGTGGTTCTATTCTTCACACCCTAAATTTGGGCCCCGGTAACCACTCGGGCGGTCCACATCTCTATTTATCATCATAAAAGGTAATAGAACCCTTTTCCATACCTAGAGATATGTTGGGTAATGTGGTGTTAGGTCCGTATTTTTCATTGACCGTCAGCACATGATGGGTGATGTGGTGAACATCACACTGGCCACCTTTCACTTCCCAGTGCTTTTCCTGGTACCCAATTGAGGCTGGGTCTACCTGAAAGCCACTATGGTCTGAAAAATATTCCACTTATCATCATAGCAATAACTTAAAATACTTATATCTAATATCAATAAATATACATACCTTTCAATTGCTTTACCAGCAAAAGGAATGGACTGCCAGCCTTTCATAATAGGTATTCCTTCATAAACCTTTGGTTAGTTCAGAAAAATACTTGTTAGTATTAACCAGGTGTCTTTGTTAGTCCCTTTACAATACTACAAAATTAAAGCAACTTTCTAGAATGTAACTTTGTCTCAAAAATAATCTCAAATCTTTTTACTACAAAACAATGACATAAATAAATCTTCTTGTACAAACGATTTGTTTTCTCATATGTTTAATAAGACCACCAACTTGTAGTTGTGTTTCAAAGTTTAAGCAACTTTTGAATGTACGTTGTCTCAAGAAGAACCAAATCTTCTACAAAAATGGTTATAAATTTATGACCAATTTGTTTTCCAATAAAGAAGTGCAAAGTGTATTGTGTCAGGTATATAGTTGATTATGCAATCTGAGCACGTAGAATATTAAGATAAATATATAACTATATTCAAGGCAAAGGATCGATCAACAGGTTCTTTATAGCCAACATCATTACCACATATTGCTTCCTATCGTCAACATCGACAACAGATGACTTGGTGCAAATAATACTGAGCCAACCTTTCAAAACAAAAGTGTATATACCAAATAATAATAATAGTCATACCGGACTTATGATATGTTGCTTATGAGAAAAGGTAGTTGTAAACGTTATCTTCTTATATATTATTAATTAATTCATACATAATGTAACTTCTATAGTGTAGCATGTAATATAACGGCTTTCTACTGGTGAGCATTTCAACTTGTGGGTAAATTTTAAATTACTATTATTTTTGCTAAGGCAACAATGAGGAGCGTCTGGCAGAATGGATTAGAGCGCGGACTCACATGTGGGAAACCCAGATTCGATCCTAGGTAAGGCGAATGAGTTTTTTTCTGTCAGAGGCATAAAGAAAAGTCCTAACCTCAACAGTTTCGTGGTAATTACACTAGCCATGCAGCCATTAACTTCTTCAGGTTCATATCTCCCCCTGTCCTACGCGTCCCTAAAAAGGTATTACAGGCAGTAACTACATTTTTGAAGTGTCCACGAGAATGCTGGAGTGTAACAAGAAGAGAGACCGGTTGAGAAATGAAGACATCAGGAAAAAAGTGGGTACAACATCAGTTACTAGACTTCATCAAGAAACAACAAATTAAATGGTTCGGTCACGTAAGCAGATTACCATCAGACAGTGCACCCCAAAGAGCAATGCTGCTCCGATACAATGGGTACAAAGCAAAAGGCCGCCACGCAAAAGATGGACCTCAGCGATAACAGAGGCGACGAAAGAGACTATCTACGAAGCGCATACTAGGGCCCGTTTAGAAATCTCTTCCTGACCTGACGCTGTGAGGCATACAGGATTCGAGAAAGAAAGAAGAAAGACTACATTTTGGTGTGCTAAGTCCTCAAACTGCTAGGGACCTAATACAGCTACACTCAACAAGTGAGCAGACAACTGAAGCTGATATTACAACTATAATATAACTATGGATAAGGGGAATGTTCTTCTGTTTCTTGACGACCGTCTGTTGGATGAGGACACTAAAATTGGAGTTGAATCTATCCAGCGATTTAAGGAGTTTGAAATGACATGTTGTTCAAGAAGAATTGGGTGCGTGAGGGACAGAGTGGGAAGTTTGTTTAAACAGCGAGCCACTGGAACTCTCAGCATTCATACGCTTCTACATCTGTTGGAGAAGATTGAGTAAAAATATTTATGTTTCAACAATTAACAATAGTTTTTTTTAATGGTTAGAATCAATACTGCACCCATACAGATATTAAATGGAGGTCTCTATGGCAAAGTGGTTAAGATGCTTGCCTGTTGTTATGAAAGTTGCGGGTTCGAATCTGGACCGAGTCACACGTACAATTTTTTCATAGGATTGTTGCTGAAGCTGTGGAGTTTGTGCATTGTACAACAGTTTCGTTAGATGGTATACCATTTTTGCCAACAGATACAGAGCCATATGGGAAAACCCGGTGCAATGAAGTCAATCCTTCACTGTTAGACCTATTTTAGATATTGCTAGCGTTAAAGCACCTATGCAGTAGTAGTCCTGGGATAATTCACAACACTCCCATAGCTCTGAAACCCATTTACAGCTGGGTGGATGATCAAATTAAAGCACCAGAATTTGAACTCATGTATAATTGATGATTGAATTCAGTCACTAGCTGGCTACTAAATGATTACTAAGAGTAAATATAGCATATACCGAATCAAAAATAACAGAACACATAATGTCTGCCACAAACCTCATAGTGCTTAAACAAGACTTTGGCAAGGGCTTCTCTGAAGTCTGAAGGACACAGAAGAGATTCCACAACCACCACTCGACGGTCTTTTGGGGTCACAAGCAAGTGTCTAATAATAAATATATTTTCAAAAACATGTTTACAAGAAGAAGATTTTAACTTTAAAAAAAGATACATATTTAGAACATGACATGAAAAAGTAAACATTAAAAAATGTTGTCAACACACTTCTTTGATCTTCTTTCAGATGTTGCTGTTAAGCATGGTGTTAAGATATTATGGTTATCATTGGCAATTCAGTATTTTAGGTGATGGTTAATAGTCGTCCATCACAAGCAATGATGAGAATGGTATCAGACTTGCATTGTTGCACCTCTGGTGTGTACAGAGGTGACTGTAGAGTTCAGTTCTGTAACACTATCCCCTACCATAATGTGGTGCAACCATAATCAACTGTTGGACATGTGGGTATTGTGTGTCCTGTATCTTTGTGCAGCTTGCTTTCTCTGTGCTTTAATAGTACAACAAGTCTCAGCTATGCAAAGTCTTTTTTTTTTTTTGCAGTCACAGGAACCATCCTATATTTATATACATAATACTAAATTTAAAAAAGTACTCACCTAAATATAATAGTATGAAGAAGGTCCTTTAAAGTTTCAAATAATTCACCGATGCTTCTATACTCCCACACTTTTGTTACCTTGATTAAAAAAAAGTGTAAGGACTTAGCTGAGAAGATTGATGAAATAATGATTCAACTGTACATTTTCTATAGCATGTAATTTTGATAAGTTGTCAAACAGTTGATGGAATATTTTAAACAGAAATCAAGAAAAAAATTAGGAATGGACAAAATTACAGTCAACAAGAAGAGACAGATATTAACATCATTATCAGAAGACGAGAATGAAGTGGTTCTAGCACTTAATAAGAATACAATCAGTTATATGAGGACTATGATCATAGCACTCCGGACATGTGCATAGGTGCTCCACCTATAGGATTTCCACCTCAACAAATCCAGCAGTGTTCAGCGATCCAACACGCCAGTTCAATGTTGATTAATCAATCGTTGCATATTTGGTATGCCGTTCTTTTCGGGTTGTACCAATATCTGGTTTATTTAATTGCAATATCAAAACGCAACCAAACTCCATTGTATATGGAGGTTTCTACAACAGAACATCAGGAAAGAAGTCGAGAGGAAGACCACGAAAAGATGGTTAGATGACATAGCAGAATCCTGTCAAAAAGCAAAATAACTATCACCCAAGCCAGTAGAACAGTGCAAGACAAAAACAGAAAACCGCGACACTGGGCAACAACCCAGTAACAATGTGACGACAAAAGAAAGAAGAAGATCAGAAGACAGAAAAAGGAGGAGCAGATGAAAGGAAACCTGGAGAAGATGGATAAAAAGAAATTAAAAGATCTCACCTACACTGAGATCAGGAATCTCTGGAAAAATATCCAGATGGCTCCATGAGGGAGTGAAATGAGTATCTTTGGAACGAGAGACGAGCAACTAACCTCTACACCAGAGACCTCTTAAACTGTAGATGCATTGGACTAGGTCAGAAGCAGTTTTACATTGCCACAAAGACAACACTACTTCTCTGCAACAAAAAGTTCATCCTCAGGAACTAATGAAGAAGTGACTAGTCTAGATTTTCAAATTTGTAATTTTTGTAATCTGGCAGCAGAGGCAGAAAATTTAGCCTATGAGAAAGAGAAACTCTGAAGGATTGTTAGGTGTGCAAAGTTATGCTCAGGACATGCTATTAGATGATGATCTTTATTTTTAAGTTATAAAGAATAATTATCTGACTGTAAGATAAATGAATAAAGAAAATTGTGGATGGCAAAATCCAAAAAAAATAAATAGAGATCATTCGAGGGCCACCTTCATTGCACATTCATGTAGAGACAATGCAGATCAGGCTTATCCTCACTGAGAGCTGCAAAGACTGGGTACAGTGTAGAGATAAGATTTAAATACTTAATTCCCCAGTCTTATGCTAAATTGATGAAAATAAAGTGGAAGTGTATGCGTTATTTTCTTAAATAAATAATGTCACTTACATGTCCAGTTCTTGCATTAGTAACTTTACTGGGAATAATGCATCTTGGTCCTGTCTCACCAGCCAACCCACATCTGTAAATATGAGAATGATATTTTGAGTTTTAAACATGTTTTACTAATATATCTTTCATGTTACAAGTAGCTTGTGTTCATAACATAACTCCTCCCCCACATCTTAAATTTAGCAAATACAAGTATGAAAGGTTACATAGAATGACAAAAACATACTCCCAAGTTTAACTGACCTTGCTGGCAAATATTAATGAACAACAATAAAAAGCATTATGAGACATAACTAATAACTAACAGTTACTTATCATAGTGATTAATGCATCTATCACCTGTGTGTTGCTGGGCCTGCAGTGGGAGCAACAAAGAATAGTGGCACTGTGACCTACAAAGCCTACCTGACTGAGGTAGGGGCCTAGGAAGCTACCTAGTAAATAAAAGTATCGAGAAATCGGATGTGCTGGCCTACTTGTAGGCGCATAACTGGCACAAAGAGTGGTTAACGAGTGGTCGATGTGGACCGTCAAGAAGAAGAATGCACCTGCTTTGTATGCGCATGATCCAAGAACCAAATTTCCCTGTTGGAGTGAGACTTTTTCGGAAGGCAACGGCTCTCAGGTTGACACAACCTCAATTGGGTACGAGAGAAATACTGGGAAGTAAAGACACTGTGTCATCGAACCCAAATTTTCTGAACCCAAAAGATAGCAGATGCAAGAACATTTTCAGTGTATAGACGGATGCAGAAGAAATCAAGCCCTATTAAGAAAGTCATCATCTTCGCTAAACAGGCATCAAAGACTCAAGAGTTGGGAGAATGGCAAAGTCTCTACAATCCTGGGGATGGAAAGAGGTGTAGAGGAGAAAGCTATGTGCATCATTAGAACGGCAAGACTGGTGAATTGTGATAGTGATGTCCAGAAAGTTGACAAAAGAAGTGGATATGAGAAGGAACCGAATAGCAGGATTTTAAATCATCCATGAAATTGATGAAGCAGACAAATCAGCTTTAATCAGTAATACAAATACTGTAATGGGAAATGTAGTAGTAAGCGATCAATACTCATGAAAGATCAGTCGCGGATAGGAACACTAAGATGCCTTAGAAGAGCTGCAGGTGTGACAATAAGAGAGAAAATTAGAAATGAAGAAATCAGAAGAAGACTAGACGTGAAACCAGTCATGCAATTTATAAAAGAACAACAGATTAAATGGTTTTTCGCACCTGACAAGAATGCCCTGGTATTGTCTACCACAGAGAGCCACACTTCTTCTTCTTCAAACACTCCATATTGACCACTTGTCAACCACTCTGTGTGATTTGTATGTGATCTGAGCCTGCGATTGTATGTTGTGCCAGTTATGCACCTACAAGTAAGCCAGCACATCTGATTTCTGCACTGCTTTTTATTTACTAGGATAGCATCCCTAGGGCCTACATCAGTCGCCTCTTACGACATGCATTGTAGGTTACAGTAGTACTATTCTTTGCTTCCCTTGTGGGCCACACGGGCGATGAGAGCCACTCTGAAAATGTATAAAGAGTACAGAGCAAGAAGAAGACCATGTAAAAGATGGAGCGATGGCATCAAGAACAGCCTTAAGAAAATTAATAACAGCTTACAAAGTGAATTAGAACAAGCACACACAAGAGCACTACATTCCCTCATAACACTTCTATAAAGAAGTAAATGGTGGAAGAGAAGAAGACCAATACTGTTATCAATGTATCTATGATAAATAGATGGAAGAAGGCTCTCATAGGCGTTCCATACTTAGTGTGCAAGATAATCAATGAACAGACAAGCATAGCTGTCTCATCTTGGTGCTCATAGCGAGACATCACTGATCTGTTCAAAGAACTGTTCAGAGTAATGTTCATGATGTCGCAAAACCGATATATCGGTTTTTGGATGTATATTGACAAAAAGAATATATCTTCACAACCCTTTACAGAAGTTAAAAAATCTTCAGAAACGGAAAATACATATATGTAGATACATTACTATCTCCATTTAACAAAGATTTGAAAGAGGGAAGGCAGTGTATTATTGTGTTCAAGTCTAGACTTTTTTTTTAAACGTTAATGATTCCGACGATGTTTACAGTGTAATCTTGAGTACTATTAGATCAAATTATAACTTGTGATAGTAATGAAGAAGGTTTAATTAATGGTAATAATGGCATTTGATTGTTTATTAAACGCAGTATAGATAGTTGTAAGTCTAATGTAATAATTGAAATCTAAAGAATGGGCGTTCCACATTCCATTTATTGACGTGTCCGCACTAAAAGTGAATATTATAAAACTACTGCACCTAGTTAGATGAAACTTATAGAATATGTTCGCACATGGATTATCTTCATTTAACTGCTACTTCTGGAAACATCTATGAATATTAAGATGTAATACAAACCCGAGAGTAAAATATTTAGATTTTTGTTTTTTCAAAATAGTTATGCTACAATAATCTAATTTTCTCAAACGTATATCATCATCAAGGTGCGTATCCTTTATAGGACGTTGCTCTCTTTGCAGCACATCTGAAATTCACTCTGTCTCTTGCCAGTTCACCCACTTAGTTGATGGTCATGTTCATGGTTTCTTTAATATCTTGTAGCCATCTTCTTCTTGGTCTGCCTCTGCGTCCTGGGACCCTGCCCTCTAGTATTGTTCTTTCCAGGCCATCGTGACGCTTGATGTGACCAAAGTATGTAATTTTTCTGTATAGTATGTTGTTTATCAGCCAATTCTCTTTAACACTTAGTTCTTTCAGGACATCAGTGTTCTTTCTTTTTCTGTCCATGGTATTCGTAGGATCTTTCTGTAGCATTTAGTTTCGAAGGACTGGATTTTCATTCTTGATTTTTGTGTAATAGTCCATGATTCACAACCACAAGTAGCCACTGGGAAAATGCATGCTCTCAATATTTTTATTTTTAGTATTTTGCTGGTGCTTTGCCCCATGTTCTTCATTGTGTTTAACTTCTAGATTGCTATTGCCAATCTTCTTGAGATCTCTTTGGAGCAGTCACAGTTATTGTTAATTATTGAGCCCAGATATTTGTAGCTCTCTACACATCAAATGTATATCACCTGATATAAAATATTATTATATTATTGCATTCCACATCCAATTAGCAACAATTTAATATATAATGTCATACTTTCGAGAAACAGTACTAGAGTTATAAAGGTTTAAATTAATTGACATTGAATATTAAATTTGAATCGCAAAATAAATGCGTCCAGAGGTCAAAATAATACAGAGCGAAGGGGTTAATACATGGGGATGTTCTTTGGTCTCTTAGCGATCTCCTGTTGGATGAGAACATTATTAAAATGGATGTTGAATATATCCAGCGATTTAAGAAGTTTGGAATTACACTTATATGTTGTACAAATAGAACTGGAAAAAGTGAGTACCTGAGGGGCAGAGTTCAGTGAGGAAGGAATTTAACCAGCTGAGCACGTCACGAGAACCATCAGTGTCAGTCAGTGAGTATCACTCAGTATCATTGAGTTATCTGACTTTTTTTGAGGATTTTGACGTCTGTTGGGGAGAATTAGCAGTAATGCGTCTGCCCGGAGTGCTATGATGTCGATTCAATAATCAATAACCAATAATGCAAATACACTAAGTTACACACTGACTTACGGCCGGTGGTGAGTAAGTAATGAAATGAGATACAATTTCAGTTGAATATCATAAATCAAATGAAATATTAAAATATTAAAATGTTACCATAGATACTAATTAATAAACAGATTTTAAGACGTACTTTGTGTATGCTGCTCCAATATCAAGAACAATCACCTTCGGTTCATCACCGATGCTTATACCTTCATAAAGAGGCATCACAAAGTAAATTTTATGGTGAAAGTTGATTATGACAATCTTCAAGAAATCCAAAATGATCAATAAGAAACCAGAAATAATATGTTCGCGTTGACTACGTCATTAAATGTTGCGTATTTCAAAAATATGTATCTTAGTAGTTTGATAACAAACAGTTTAAATAATAATTATAGTGATGATAACAACAATGATATTATATATAATTATATAAAATATAATTAGTATTTTTTTATAAGAACGCTTTGAATATGCACATAAAGATGGCGCAGTCTATTTCTCAGACATAAATTATTAGCAACGGTTTGTTCCTTTGAATGTGTGCCTGACGTCATTGTTATTTAAGCTTACCGAGTACTGTTCCATTTTAGTGTGAGAGAATATTACCCGGAGTTTCGAGAAGTAAACCCCATAAACAAAATGGTAATATTTTAGTAAAACAATATTTAAGTAGTATAGTTATAGCCTATTACCATAATTATTTGCATGATAGTGTGATGTAAATCCGCAATGACTCATTTAAATCATGTAATGACAATGTATTTTTTAATTTTTACACACAGCAGAAGTCAGCTAGCTAGTCACTCCTTTTAATCATAGGTAAAGTCTGAGGTAGAGTAGTAGGGCGTGTGATGAGTGTCACACGCCCCGAAACGAGTTTGATTATTGGATTAACTTAAAATTGGTATTTAAATTGTTTCAGACTTGATGATGAAGTTATTACCAGATAGTTCAAGTCATTTTATCTTCATTTCCTGGACACAAACGTCAAAATTCACCCCAGTCAGTCAATAGTCATCAGTCACACCTTGATTAGGCTTGATTGAAGTCATTATGTCATGTGCAAAGAAAAGAAAATAACTACAGTGAAGTCTGGATAATTAGAAGTCACAGGGACCTAAGGAAATCGTTCCACTTATCAGGAATTCTACTTATAAAGATTTCACACATAGATGATAGTACCACTACTGCCTTGTAGTTCGATTGGGGATAATCAAAGGCTAGCAGAGCAAACCATACACAAAACTGGACGGCAGGCAAACCAAGTAGTCCAAAAAGAATCTCTGAAGCCGGAGACGGCACGCCTGTATGGTGGGGATACTGATAAAAGGAAAGCAGAAATTCACGCAAAAATCAGAAGCGTTCTGACTACACCTGAATTCATATTGGGGGAACGCAAGATGAAAAGTAGAGACCAACAAATAGTGTAGCAAGGAGACATTTGTTTTGAAACACACAGGGAAAGAGAAACAGGGTAATACTAAAAGCATATAGAGAGGAGGGCTAGGAATATATACTGAGGTGATTGAAAAGGTCTAGATAGAATGTTGCAGGATAGAAATGAATGGCACATGTTTGTTGATGTTCTGTCGTCCAGATGGAGCTGAACGGATAATGATTTGTCTTCAGTGTAACTGATAATAAAAACTGTCAAATTAACTTACTAAAACAATATGTGTGGCGCCGGGGCTACACGGGAAGCAAAGAGTAGTACCACTGCTACCTACAAGGCATGTCATAAGAGGCGACTGATCTAGGACCTAGGAAAGCTACCCTAGTAAATAAAAAGGATCGCAGAAATCAGATGTGCTGGCCTACTTGTAGGTGCATAACTGGCACAACATGCAATTGCTCTTAGGCTCAGATCACGTACAAATCACACAGAGTAGTTAACAAGTGGTCGATATGGAGCGTTGGAAGAAGAAGAAGACTTGCTACAATCTCTAACTCTACACTTTGTCAGTATCAAAATTACTTTTTTAAGTGTCACTATAAATATACATCTTTTTTTTTTCAGGCCAAACATCCTTTCAAAAGAGAAGGTAATTTGAAATTGTTTTTATAGCTATAATTATTTTAAACATCAATTTACATGTTAACAATATTTGGTGACTAAATGTTCTGAAGCTTGAATTGACTTGAGGGGAATATTTATCAATATTTTGGTACCATTAGTTAGCAGCGCAGAACATACTACGTGATGCAAGACCTTTTGTCTCCTGAGACAAAGAGGCCAATGATGATGATGAGTTAGCAGCGTAAAAGATTGAAATATGCAGAAATTTAGAATATGCTTAGAAATATTGGAGAAACACTCAAAATATATAAGTAAAGTTTGCCTATAAAATAACATATTATGTATTCTTCAATTGCCCGAGTGGTTACCAGGGCCCAAATTTGGGGTGTAAAGAATAGAACCACTGTTAACTGCCATGCATGTCGAAGAGGCGACCAAGGAGGTTTCGTTGAAATCGGATGCACGTGTCCACTAGGGAATGCTAACCCAAACAATGCTTGCAGAAAACGGATGTACCAGGCCGTAAGGCGCATAACATGGTGCAACGACCCTCACAATGTGGAATGGGATAACGGATTCTACGGTCGCCAATCTGCCTTGGGAGATTTAGCCACGCAGTAAGAATGTCAGACCTACCATCATGAGGGTGGCCAAAATTTACTGCGGAAAGAGGTCGGCACAAACAGGGAAGCAGAAATCATAGGAATTATATCCTACAGAACTGCCCCAGTATGCAGACTTGAGAAAAAGAGGTGGCCCACTTACACTAGCGTCCAAGACAAACCGTATGGCATGGCTGATAATCTGAGGCAGACGGCTGCCTTTATTAGAAAATCTGAAATCCCAATCTAGTGAGAATGCAGAAGAAGAAGAAGTATTCTTCAATCATTTAGTGAGAATGCAGAAGAAGAAGAAGTATTCTTCAATAGAGCTCATACTTATCAAACACAGTTGAAAATTGAGGAACAGTCTTAAGTTTGTAGCAAAGAAATCATTCAGTTTCTAACAGTAATATTGAATAGGGAGATGTTGTTAGCTATTACAGTGTATAAATATTGTTTGTTGCAGAGCTTCAAGAAGCCTTCACCATGAACTGTTCACCAGACAACACAGTCCCACCAAGCAAGCTGGGTGTCATCTTTCGATCCATTGGTCGTGCCCCTACAGAAGCTCAGTTAAATTCTCTATCCAAAGAGTTTGACAGTAAAGGTACACATTTACACTTTGGTGATCATCATTGCTTTTCTTTTTTCATTCTAATGGGAACATCTACACCAGAAAAAACAGTCACCAACATCAGCATAAGAAAGAAAGTTGGTACAGAACCTGCTTGAATTACAATGACTGGCTAGCTATGACAACTTGAATGTGCCTGATTTATACATTGTTTTACTGCAAGAATTGATGTATAATAGTAAATTATTATTTTTTCTTCCAATTATTTTTTTCAATAATTTATATATTTCAGGTGTCCGATCTTTAACCTGTCAACAAGTAGAGGCCATACTTGTCAAATATGAATTTGCCCCTGAGTCCCCAGAGGCACTTAGAGAGGCATTTAGGTAAGAATTTTATTTTTTGATCTTAGCAGATACAATTGTTGTTTTAGTGTCTTAGTTCCATAATATGGATACCATGCTGTATGGGTGTAAGAGACAATGAGAGTACTTGAATATACATAAAATTAGTTGGTACTTACTTTATGGAGATTAAGAACTAATTCACATAAATCTGTTTTATATTTTTTTTAACTCACTTTCCAGGGTGTGGCACTTGCCCCCCTTGTCTTAACATATATGGCCGACCATGACAGTAACCATTGGGTTGACCAACATTGGAAGATCTACACAAACAACCTTAACATCAAATCCCTCCTATAACAACATTTTATATAGAGACACAGAACAACAGAAGAAGACCTATAGATATCCCTCCCTCAGACAAGTAAAATAAAGTGAAAACTCGTACTTTAGGATAGAAAAATTGTAGCGTAAATAATCTCAGTTCATAAAGTTTATGATTGTCCATATAATTATTAACATGTATAGAATTTATAGTATAATGAGCCCATGTGGTGCCGAGGCCCGCAAGGGAAGCAAAGAATAGTGCCACTGCGACCTACAATGTATGTCATAAGAGGCGACTGATGTAGGCCCTAGGGATGCTACCTAGTAAATAAAAAGCAGCGCAGAAATCGGATGTGCTGGCCTACTTGTAGACGCATAATTTACACAACATACAATCACTCTTAGGCTCAGATCACATACAACTCACACAGAGTGGTTGACAAGTGGTCAATATGGAGTGTTTGAAGATGAAGAATAGTATAATCTACTATTTTAATAGTATAAGTGATTGTTTCAGAATTTTTGACAAGGATGGTAGTGGCTCGATAAGCGCTAGTGAGATTCGCCACATTCTGTGCAACTTAGGTGAGAAGTTAGCAGATGAAGAAGTGGATGAGATGATTAGAGAGGCTGATCTCACTGGAGCTGGTCATATTAACATTGATGGTATGTATTGCTCATAAATTGTCTTGCTCTTTGTTAGTTGGCAGACATCAAGATAGAAATGTTCTTCAGAGATATCAGACCATGCCCTTAGTTTACTGTGGACCAAAAACTGGGCAGTCAGCTTCAGGTCCTTAAGTTTTCCCCAAAGCATAATTTTTAGGTACACTGGGTGTGGCCGCATGTTGCCTCTCAGCTCACACAGGAGAGGACAGTCTTGCAGGACATTCTCTGTGTCCCTCTCCGCTTGTTGACACTGGCAGAGAGCTGTATAATTTCTAGTCTATGTCACTGTCTCTTGAGTATGCAGTGTTCTATACATATGTGAAATATAATGACCTGGTCTGTTCTGCTTAGGTCTTTGAGGAAGTCATTGTCATAATCATACCAAGATAGTAATAAGATATTCTGTCATGGATACAGAATGTGTAGAAGATAGTGTAACATCAGGATGTAGATGACCATTGAGTCATTCGTATGTGTCAATTTCTCCCACCAATAATGGCCGACACATTCCATTTCTATATTTTTTTAAATTTGTTCTCTAGACAGTTGCAGTCCCCTGCTGATGAGATTTGTCTGGAGTTGTCCTACTCTAGGTGACTTAAGTTTTCTGTTGCCGGCTCACCAACCCAGGCTTTTATGCAGGGTGTGCTCCCTGGACACTGTAGTTTAATCCCATATACTTGGAGGAAAGTGTCATAGAAGTAGAAAAGAAAAAGGATGTCCTCAAGGGAGAGAGAACGACTGCTATTTGTCCCATAGCTGGGGGATGAGTTTGTTGCAGCCAGATCATTTACCACTCGCTGGTGGATTCTGCACTGTCACCTTATGAGGCTTCATTCTGCTCCCCACCCTTTGGTCTGGCCTTTCACCTTAAATCTGATAGACCTGCCAGAAGTTAGACTCCCGCCGACATATCCCGAAGGATTCTAAAAGCACACAAACCCTCCAATCATGATAAGGTAGGCTAATGTGGAGGGAGGTTGTAGTTGAATCGCTGGAAGTGCTCACAAATAGACTTGTGGAAGAAAACAAGACAGAAGCCAATGCAGCGTGAGATTTAAAAAAAAATGAAATGGAGCTGAGAACATCGCAGCAAACTACCAAATAATCACCTTTTAAGAGTGACCCACGACTAAAACTGCCAAGAATGGTACAATTGTAAGACAGACATCGAAGTTCTTAACTCTGGGAAGGTATTGCTGTTGTATGTATATATATAGTATATATATATATATATCGATGTATCTGTTCTGTATAATAAGAAGGCAAAGGATATTCTACCTGCATAATAAATATTTATTTCAACTGAAAACAGTCCCACATTTCCTATGTTGTCTAATGTTTTTTTTTTTTAAATAAAGTTTCACCCACAAACAAAATATTGCACTAAATTTGTTTCCTTCTAGAATTAATATGAAATGGCAGCTGTTTGATCAGTTTTGTGGAGTAATTCATTCTTCTTACTATATTTGGGTTTTTTTTAATTGGTTAAGAGATGTATAGGTATTGTGTCTTTTATACTTGGAAGCAGCTTTTAATGGTATTGTTGTTTGAACACGACTTGTTTTTTAACATTAATTCCTTTTTTTACTATTTTTTAATGCAGAATTGGTGAGGATCATAGAGGCTGGTTTGTGAACAACTTATCACTATTAACCTGCTATCACATGTACATTACCATGTAACCAGTTCACTGTTTGATTCTATTGGCCTAATTCAAATGCCAGTCACATTCCAGCAATGAGCTCCAGCATTTATTTTATAAGAAAGTAAAATCAGTCAGATTTGTGAAAAACTTATTCTTCGGACAGTAATCTTACTAACATGTCATACCAACTGTTATGTTTGAAAGAAGAAAATCTTACCATTTGTTAAATTAGTCTCCATGTATTTCTTATGTTCTGCTTCAGCAAAATTAAGCTGTTACTTTATCAATTATTTTGTTTAATGGAATTTTTTTCTTCAAAAAATGTATTCAGTTTGTGTGTGAAATTTTTTTTGCTGTGCTAAAATTGACAAGATTATCTCTCTATGATTACAATGTTATAGTTTCTTTGTAGGATATCTTTTACAAAATTCATATATCAGTAGGGTGTGTGCTGATAGCAGAAGTTTATCACTTGTGGTCATTTCAAATATGTGTTATTTCCGTTTGCCAGTTGCAGCTGATTGATATCTGTATTTAATCATGTCATTTTCTCGTAGTTTTATGATTTCTTCCAGTTTTATATGTCCTTTCTTTTAGTTCTATTCACCTTCATGAGAAATGTTTTTGGTTGTTTTAGTCATGCTTATTTGACACTACAATAGTTACATTGAAGATGAATTGAAATAATGAAGTTATCCAAAGTTTGTTGCCATCATGTTGCTCAATGCCCCGATGATCATTTAGAGAGACATCCAGTTTAGAAGTTGTGTTGGCATCATGGTATTCAATGCCCTGATCATCATTCAGAGAGACATCTAGTTTAGAAGTTGTGTTGGCAGCATGTTATTCAATGCCCTCATGATCAGACTGAGAGACATCCAGTTTAGAAGTTGTTGTGTTGGCAGCATGTTGTTCAATGCCCCGATGATCATTTAGAGAGAGACATTCAGTTTAGAAGTTGTTGTGTTGGCAGCATGTTATTCAATGCCCTCGTGATCAGACTGAGAGACATCCAGTTTAGAAGTTGTTGTGTTTGTATAAAGTTACTCAGTAACCCAATGATGAGTTAGAGAGATACCTAGTTTAGATGTTGTTACTTCTATGAGATTTAGAAGGAAAATAAAGATATTAAACTGGTGAATATGCATTCTCATTTGATATCATCATATTGAGTGTTGCAGTTTCCTTTGGACCTGTTGGACTCAGTGTATTGGTTTTCAAAACATATTTATATTGGGGTTTTGTTCATTGGTGTTTGACTATCCTGACCTCAAGGCAACAGTACCTCTCTCTTGTACTGGTCCTTACCGTTCGATCTGTTTGGTATTGAAAACCCTGCTTGTAGCATAACTCTTGGGCTCACATGAACACATAAACTCTATGATCACAGCTCGAGATAGTGCCCTTTCAGACAATGACATGTCAGACACCAACATTTCGAAATTGTTGGATTACATTGCCAGATTTATTCACAATTTTATTATGAACTAAATTTATGCATTGAATATTTTTAACTATGATTGTTTGATATAATAACATGTGGCCCACTTTGTGAAAAGAAAACAACTGCAAGAGGATAGTTTCTCGTTGTCATGGAACTACTGTGTGAGCACATCCAGATTAGTGTTAAAAAAATATTTATCACATAAACCTGCTTTCTAATAACAGTGCCTTGTAAGAAGAATGAGCTATTTCCTCATAAATTTCACATTTTCTTCTCTTCTCTTCTCTCTTCTCTTCCCCCAACAAATTGTGAATTTTTTTATAAATGTATCTTCTGATTTGAGAATGTAAACAGTAAATTCATGTAATATTATATGTTTTTCAGTACCTAAGTCGCTGCTGTTCAATAATGCTGCTTTATATTTCTTGTACTATCAGAAAGCTTTCTCACATTTTTAACTGTTACATCTTGTGTCATCTTTTAAAATTAAGATGACAAATCCAAGCAATGAGAAAATAACAGGGCATGATGACAACACACATTAAAGAAATGGAAAGAATCACACAATCATTTAAGCAATGGAAGACGAGACAGTTAGGCTGGGAATAGTCTAAAAAATACAGACGAATTAGTAGTGACAGACACCTAATAATAATTAGTTTTGAAAGGATATACATACGGTGAAAAAAAATTTGTAGAACAATTAAAAGAAATATGAGAGCAGATACCAGTAAAACTTCATTAATATACATAAAACATAGCATACAAATTTTGAAAAATCTGGAAATAAGTTGGTGCCTACATGGCATGATAAAGAGCATTTCTAGTATTTAAAAAAAAAAAAGAGAGCTGCTGCCTTGAAGGTTTGGCTGGGAACAGTCAAAGACTGATGGAGAGCGAACCCAGTAAACGCTGTTTGAAATCGAACACATCACTGTAGGATAAGCACCAGAGCTCCAAATGGTACTGAAGATTGTGAACCTACACCCGTTCTTGGTGTTAGGCTGTTTATATATCACAATTAGAATGATAAAAACGGCCGTAAAAGAACGATCGCGAAGAGAGAAAGAACCAAAAAGAAGATCCATAGCCTGTGAATATATATAGAAACACTATGTTACTATTCCTTTACTTGGGTATGTACAGAATGATAAGGAACTATTGCGATAGGAAATGTAGGAAGTGGAGTCTTTCTGAATTTAAGCAGCAGTGACACAGAAAGTTATCGGTAGTAACAGGTCAATTCTATATGAACCTTAGAAAGAAACAGATGTCTTGAAAACTACAACAGAAACCTTCAGGAAAGAGAGAATCACAAGAAGGCAGGCACATAATTATTTCCATGGAGGTAGTAGTCTTCTTCTTTGAACGTTCCATATCGACCACTTGTTAAACCACTCTTTGTGACTTTTATGTCATGTGAGCCTAAGAGTGATAGTATGTTGTGCCAGTTTGACTTCTGAGGGTAAACAAAGCAAATTAATAGTCATCAAAACTATCATTTTCATTGCATCGTTTGGTGTTGGATTTTTTCTTAGTAGGCTTCCAACACAATGTTTTAGTTTGAAAACTATACATTTGAAATCTGAAAATTGTTGCTCCCTTTCGTGAAATTAAGTAATATAAACTTGCTAATTAAACTTTTATATTCATTATTTGTAGTACAATTATATGATTATGGTAATAAATCTGCATATATTATGTGTTTGTCAAATGTATTATTCAGATCAGTTTAACTGTTGTTTATGACTTCTTAGTTGATGATGTTGAAGAAATTCTAACAGCATCAACTATGAACATTCAGATCTGACATCATGCTACAGTATGTTATTTGTGTTTGTTCTCATCTACCAAGTTAACCAATATTTGTGGTTTGTGCAGAGAATGTGAGTACGTTGCACTAATGTTAAGCCCCTACATACAGTAAGTAGGGCAAACAAATTACAAACAGAAAAACCCCACTTTATAGTAGCACATCTCTAATTATACTATAGCATGGTCTCAGATCTGATTGTTGCTAGGTAGGCCATCAGAGCTAACTCATACTACATTTATTTATGTAACTGCACACAGAAAAAACAGTCTGTATCATTTTCTAGCAATCCAAATGAAAAAGAAAAGCTGCAAAAAGATAGCTTTCTTTTTACTGATGCACTATGTGTACATATTCACAAAATAGAAGAGACTGCAGTAAAACTATTTGATTGGCAAAACACGTAATCGCAAAGTACTGTAGTTTTACAAAAACAATGACAAAATACAGCAACGTTTGGACCAACAAGGCCTTTATCAAGCAAAGAACAACAGGAGTGACAAATTTAAAAAAACAAATGAACGACCAAATACAACGTATCACAAACAAATGTGTGTTTTTGTGTTACATTTATTTCGTTATTCGTTTTTATTCCCAGATTTTCATTAGATACGTTTGTATTTGGTCGTCCATTTGTTTTTTAAATTTGTCACTCCTGTTGTTCGTTTGCTTGATAAAGGCCTTGTTGGTCGAAACGTTGCTGTATTTTGTAAAACTACAGTACTTTGTGATTACGTGTATATGTACATGTAACACTAAGGAACCATAAAATACAAAACTAACGATCTAGAAAAATACTGCACAATGTATGTTAGCATTTTAAAGAGGTTGTGATACAGTGGATCCTTTCTCATTGCAATATGCCTGACTAAGCTACCTTAACCTGATATATTCATAAACTATATGTCACAAGAAAATACATAATGAAGTAGGGAACGGAACATCTTATCACCATACAAACTTTGTATATTACCTATATCGACAGAATATGGTAAATAGTAATGTTACACCTCACAGCAGACAGATACCATCTATTCAACAAGCTAAATAAAGAAACAAGATGAGTGGGAATATGTCACTGGTAAAATGACTTCTGAACTTCATTTGCAAAGATATTCAACATACAAGAAGCCGAGAATACTTCTTCGAACGCTCCATTTTGACCACTGTGTGATTTGTATGGGATCTGAGCCTAAGATCAATTATACATTGTGCCAGTTATGCACCTACAAGTAGGCCAGCACATCCTATTTCTGCGCTTTTTATTTACTAGGGTAGCTTCCTATGCCCTACATCAGTCGCCTCTTACGACATGCCTTGTAGGTCGCAGTGTTACAATTCTTTGCTCCCTTGAGAGCTCCGGAATACACGAAACGATTGATTAACCAACATCGAGCTGACGTGTTGTGTCGCTGAATTTGTTGCGGCAGGGATTGAAGCACATATGGACATTTTCGGGGTGCCATGATGATAGTCCTCATTATAACCAACACGATTCCTTCAAAAGTATACATCAGGCAATGATGCACAGAGCAAATAGAAACAGGAGAGGACGGCCGTGCACATGCTGGACTAATGGAGTTCCTTAATACCTCTATATAGGAAGTGCATACGAGGAACATGTCCAGCATCCTATAGGCCATACTTTCCCTCGACGCCGCAAGGATACAAGAGGAACACGAAGAGGTATGAATATTCTATTAAATATTCTATCTGTTCTCGAATCCTGTTTTGCCTTTCGGTGTCAGGTCGAAAAAAGAGACAACTGGAGCGAGCCTCTAAGTGCGCTTTCTACAGGATGAAATTTAGTGCCTCGGATATTCCGTCGATCATCGTTTACGTTGAACACAAAAATCAAAGAAGAAAATTGAAGCTTTTGAAACAAGATGTTACAGAAAAGTTCTTTGAACATCCTGGACAAAGAAGAGAAAAAATAAAGACGTCCTATAAGAAATTCATATCAAGACGTTTTGGCTCATAAATAACATGACACGAAATTATTTTTACCATATTAAACATCACAGTGGTTTGGAGAAAACGGTAATGGAAAGTATGGCTCCTGGAGTACGAGGTCGGGACGAAAATTGTAGCGGGACATCAAAGAAACCTTGAACCTGACGCTGGAAGAGGATGCAGAACTTGCTAGAGATCGAGTTTTTCAGGCGGACAGTGATGAAAGCGATGTTCCGCAGGGGACATGCTACTACTTGATTGTTTACTTGGTCTTCCTCTTTTGTCGTTGTATCTAAGTGCTAGTGCTCTTTGTGGGAGACTGTCTTGTGGTAGCCGTGATGCGCGTTCGACCCATTTGTACCTCAGTTTCAAAGATCTTCATTGCACTCCATACATGTCCATAGGTACTCCGATCTTCGTCGCAATATCTCAAACAGCGACTGACCGTACATGTTCGATTTTGATTGATGAACCTACCCACATACGTGTTGTGCTGTTCTTTACTGGCCACTTTAATATTCAATCTCAGCTCTTGCAATCTAGTAATTGGTGTGGATTGGTTTAAATTAAAATTTTTGCGACCACGCTATGATGGCGTTAAAAATGTCAGCTATATCACAGACAACTCTAGATAACTAAATACGTTTATAGTTGGCTCTGTATCTATTCATTGGCTGGCCCCTGATATGATGATAAGGCCAGCCAGCCTGCCCTCTCATTGCCAACTACACTCATGTGCGCTGGAACGAAGATAAGTGTAATTCTGCAAAATGTTGACGTTTGTAGTGGTCCGGTCTATTGCTTGCGCACCGAACCAGCCTCCACTTTTCGGATCATAATGAATCACACAGAATGCACGCATACGTGAAGTTTTGTGACTTCAGCCATTTGCACCTGTTGTTTCTTAATATATTGTAGCTATTAAAAATTGATTGCCAATTATAAATTTGTGGCGAACACTCTATGTTACCAATGTCAGACATGGACAATGAATCTTCGTCTTTGCGTTCGTTCTTTACAACCAATTTTAATCACTCTTTGTGATATGTTTGATCTTTGCCAAGAACGTGTATACGTTGCACATTGGTTCAGTAGGCCCTTAAACGCATAGACTTCTCACGTTTAGGACACGTGCATCCGATTTCAGCCAAACCTCCTTAGTCGCCTCTTACGACATGCGTGGCAGGTAACAGTGGTTCTCTTCTTAATACCCCAATAATGAATAAGACACATGCATAGAAAATTGCAACATGCGAAATGAGATGTCTCCGCAAAGTCTCCAACAACACAAAAATCGACAGAGTTACGAATACCAGCATCAGAGAAAAGTTGGAACAAGACCGTGCTTGAACTATGTAGCGAAACAGGGAATGAAGTGGTTTGGCCACTTAGTAAGAATGCGAACAGACCAAACTGCCTATGAAGCTTTCCACAACAGAATATCAGGAAGGAAGGCGAGAGGAAGACCGGAAAAAGGTGGATAGATAACGTTGTTGAATTCTGTCAGGGAACTAAGAAAACCATTACACAAGTCACCGAAGAAGCGCAAGACAAATACATAAAACCACGACACTGGGTTAACAACCGAATCAGGAATGGTGAGACGGAACTGGGTGGAGGTACTGGTACAGACAATGATCAGAGAAATCACCTTCATTTTGTCCCTGGGTACGCAGGAGTTAGGGGTAATGAACGAGCTGATAGATTGGCTGGCTTGGCTACAATATCAGAGGAGCTGCCATGGATCGAAATGACATTCTTCACGCATTGAGAGTCTTTCCGAACAGAGGAGTTTCAGGGCTGTGAATCTCACTCGCTGGCCAGATTGAAAGAGATGGGTGTCAATATTGGTGCAGCCCGAAAAGAACGACATACTAAATATGCAAAGAGATTGATTAATCAACATCGAACTGTCGTGTTGGGCCGCTGTTGGATTTGCTGAGGTGGAGATCGGAGCACCTATGGACATATCCGGGTGATATGATGATAGTTCTCATATAACTGATAACAGTGTGCTGACAAAAGAAGAAGATACTTATAGTAATGCGAGTCTGTTAAGGATAGTTTGTTTACTAAACAGCAAATATGTTACTATAAAATAATAAGACAGTTCTGTGTTTAGGTCGGTGTGTTTATGATTGAAACATAATTATATCGAAATAGGGGGAAGACTGCAGTAAAACTTGGTAAATAGTGAAACACGTACTGTTTATGTATTTTGTAAAACTATAGTACTTTGTTTGTACGTGTTTCACTATAAACATAATTATAGATCACCAAAGTAAAACTTAAAGTGGCTTACAAATGCTTGAAAATTAATGGCATCGCCAATGCGGCATATATAACAGTTTACAAATGGCGACCGTACATAATGTTGGTAGCGATCGAGGGCGAATCAGAAAGAAAAGATATGGACAAGATGCTTGGCGTTCTGAAAAGGGTAGATATAAAAGTTGTTTTGTCGACTCGTGCAGTGTACCTAAATTGAGAGAGAAGCTGGCAACTTCTGTTACAAGTAACAAGTACATGTTTACTTTTGTCGAGCCAAAATTATTTTTTATTTTAGTTCAGTATTTCTATTCTTTACTTAGACTTGAATAATAATAATTATAACCTTTAAGATTGTCCTAAGACGAGAAATATTTCCACTGGGAAAAAATAACAACAATAATAAATATCCATTGTTTCGCCTCGTATTTTTGTGCACTGTCAGTACTGAGTACTCAGTGTCGCCATCCGTTGTAACAAAACACTAGTGAATAGTGAATATATTTCGAACAGAGGGCGGGATTATAAACAAAGCTCACCAGACAGTGAATGCGAGATCTACAAATGAGACATATCTGCAGTGTACTATTGACTGGCTAAAATTGACCAGAAGCTAGGGAAATAAATTGACACCAGAAGTAGCGAATATTGATTAGATATTAATACATAAAGCAAACAAAACTGTTAATTATGAATACAAGTGAGAAGCTTATAATATATAACCTAAAAATAAAGGGAGATAAACCATTACAAATACTGTTAAATTCTCATGAATAATACACAATTTTTATTAATTTTTACCTTATGAAGCTCAAATGCATGTTTATGCACATACTAAAAAGTACATCATTTTCGATATCGAATGTAGCCTACAATTGGAAAGTAAAGTTGTTGTCACAAATTGGACACTGAAAGTTGTACAAATTGAATGTACCATGTATTGATTGTATTCAATTATGTCATGTGTCAGATATTATTGCAAACCACATTTCATACTCTCTACCTTTAGTCTGTTTTAATAGTAAACTTAATGATGAAGTTTATCATTTTATTATTTTGAGACCTAAGAATGAATTTGAGAAAATGTTATATAGCAGCAGAAAAGCTGTTAAAATATGCAGAATCTAACGGCTTACACATTATCACAGGTAGCCAGATATAGGCTGTCCCACATGAAAGAGAAAAAAAATAATTGTAAATAAGGTAACTTGTCCAGATGAGCACATGACAACTAGCCTCACCAATAAAGAGCTAAAGGCAGCCCAAAAACAATTGTAGGAAATGACAAACTCCATGTGGCATCAAGGAATTGTACACTTGTGGCAGACCTCTTTGACACTGAAATAGGAACTTGATGCCAAAAATATGTTGAAATCAATTGTGGATGTGTTGAGAAACAATGTAAATGTACAGTTCATTTTGTCTGCAATAAATCATTTTTATCTCATGGTGTTTTAAAAAATATTTTATACTGGAATTTACAGAAAAAATGAGCCTCATGTAAATGATATCTTATGATTCAGTAAATAAGTAGGTTTACAATACTTGAAAACATGGTTTGCAATTCTTGACATAGTAAAAATATCTCAAAATATTTTGCCTTTTATGCTGCATACTTTTTTGTCTTTGATAATTAACAAACTTCTTTAATTTGTTTTAAGTTTTAAAAAAATTTAAAGTGAAGAAGTTATACTTTTTTTTTAAACAGAAAAGGAACTAAAGGCCACCAGTACAGGAGATGCTAATGTTAACTCTGCAGTGATTGATGCCTTCAAGGGTTTTCAGGTGGAACTGGATAACAGAAATGACCGCTATGAAAGAGTAGTCAAACTAAGTAGAGATATCACCATTGAAAGCAAGAGGATTATATTTCACTTACACAGAGTTACTGGGTAAGATACAAATAAATTGCTTCTGCAGTTCAGTGCATATATATATGAATTGTATCATATGTTAATGAATATTGCAAGAAGATTGGCAATAGCAATCAAGAAGTTAAACACTATGAAGAACATGTGGCAAAGCACCAGCAAAATATTAAAATTAAAAATATTGAGAACATGCATTTCTTCAGTGGCTATTTATGGTTGTGAATCATGGACTATTACACAAAAAAACAAAAACGAAAATCCAGTCCTTCGAAACTATATGCTACAGAATGATCCTACGAATACCATTGACAGAAAAAAGGAAGAACACTGAAGTCCTGAAAAACTGAATGTTAAAGACAATCATCTGATAAACAACATACTATATAGAAAAATTAGATACTTTGGTCACATCAAGTGTCACGATGGCCTGAGAGAACAATATTAGAGGGAGGGTCCCAGGACGCAGATGCAGACCAAGAAGAAGATGGCTACAAGATATTAAAGAAACCATGAATATGACCATCGCTGAAGTAGGTGGACTGGCTAGAGACAGAGTGAATTTCAGATGTGCTGCAAAGAGAGCAACGTCCTATAAAGATACGCACCTTGATGATGATAATATGTTAATTTGAAATGATAATAATGTACACCGACAGCACAGTACAGAACCTACGAGAGCTTGCTCAGTTGTCAAAGAAGTCACAAATTGAAGCGATGATCAAAGAAAAATACGGACCTAACGCCATATTACCCAATATACCTCACAGGTAAGAAAAAGTATTACTTTACTTACCGAAATATGAATTCCAAATTAAACAATGTGTTGAATAATTTAATATGTTGGTTCTTTTATTTTCTAAAGGTCAGAGGATAGAAATACAATCTTGACAGAAGCTGCAGCAAGACTTCTAGAACTACGCACTGCAAAGTTTCTCCCTCTTGCTAAAGAGTTGACCGGACAAGATCCATATCAATTCTTAAGGGCATACTCTCCAGGTTCATTTTGAATTCTCTTTTTAATGATAAATGTTTGTCACATTTGGTTATTGCTGATTTTGTTTTGTCTTTGGTTAAAAACAAAGGATTCAACATTTACTGACTATCCAGTTGAAAAAACATGCTGTGGTTGAATTGATTTCTGTTTACTTTTTGTCATTTTGTAATGTGAATCCAACATAGATGCACTAAAGCAAATTAAATCATAGAACAAATGGCACCAATTTTGAAATGCAAACATGTCGCCATGAACACTAAAAGAGCATTGTTGAACACAATTTTTCACCAGGAGGTATCAGATGGATGCTCACGTCCATCCTGGAGGACCTAGATTTTGCTGATGACATCGCACTTCTATCTCTTCAAATATCTTTCCTTCTGGTACATCCTTTGCTTGATCTACTTCGAACGCTCCATATCGACCACTTGTTAACTACTCTGATTTGTATATGATCTGAGCCTAGGAGCAATTATACACTGTGCCAGTTATGCGCCTACAAGTAGGCCAGCACATCCAGTTTCTGCGACGCTTTTTATTTACTAGGCTAACTACCCTAGGACCCTACATCAATCGCTTCTTATGTCATGCCTTGTAGGTTGCAATGGTACTATTCTTTGCTTCCTTCGGCACCACACATGCGGTTTGCTTGATAAAGACCATTTGATCAAAACGTTGCTGTGTTTTGTTATTGTTTTTGTAGTTTGTAAAACTACCATACTTTGTTTTTAGGTGTTTCACTTCTATCTCACACACATAAAGATATCCAGGAAAGATTTGTCGCATTAACCAGTACAGCCAGATGGTTGGGTTGAAAATCAATCAGAATAAAACAGAAATAATGACTCTGAACATCATCACCCCAACACCAGTCAAACGAGAAGAAAAATCCTTCCAAATACAACTGCTTTCACATATCTTGAAAGTGTTATCAACCATGACGGAAGAGCTGGATCTGACATAAAAACAAACTGAGTATGTCACAATTGCATTCCTGACCCTTCAGATGATCTGGAAATTAGCCCAATATAGCATCAGAACCAAGATTAATATATACAGCGGCTGTTTGCATCAAATTTTCTATACTGATCAGAACTAAGCGCTAGTGATGGCACTGGTTAGAGAGAACTACATGGATTAAGTAAGTATACATTATTTTATAATATATTTGTACAGTTTAAATTTGAATAAAGGACAATCAGATAACAGGTAGTCTACAGTAAATAAAGTGCCTAGAATTGCCTCATCCTTTCTTTTGTGTATGCTTCAATTACAATGTGACCAGAGTTTTAATATTTTGTTTGCATTGATGATTTCAAATCAGGTCTCCAAGAATACATTGAAGCTGTCACCTTTTACCATTACCTGGCTAACAAACAACTTGTCAGTTTGGATAGTATACAAGCAGAGCTGACATTCATTCAAGAAAATTCCACGGATAGTCATCCTGCAGACACAAACAATTCTCCCACTGGGATAACCATAACCCAAAAATTAACAGGACAGCTGTGGAAAATAATGAGATCAAAAACATAAAAAGTGATTGTGTACAATCTTTCCAGATTGGGTGTGAAGCTTCTCAACGATCTTCTGAAAATTCTGAAACTTTGGCAGATGTACCAGTAGGTATCCCTGCACCTGTTGATTGCATGAGCATACAGACTGTGTCTGTAAATCTTCCACCAACAGAATATATGCTTGGTGTGGCAGACTTCACTGGAGAACTTATGAAAATGGCCATCAACTGTGTTGGATCAGGAGATCTCAATACACCAACTGTTGTAAGAGAAGTTTTGTGTGTAACTGTTCATTTTTTTTTTACAATCATAATTATGTTGTCTTATGAAATTGATTTTTTTCTTGTTCTTGTTCTTTTTGTGTTTGTTCTTATCAACCAAGTTAACCACTCTGTGGCCAAGTGGTTAAGCCCTTGCCTTGTGATCTGAAGGTCGTGGGTTCGAATCCAGACTGCACTGTTCTGTTCACGGTGCATTTTTATTTTGGAAAGAACCCTCCCCAGTATTGTGGCTGGAGCTACGGATTTAAGGCTTTGTGCAATACTCTCTGCAGGTGACATTCCATTTCTTGAAGAGGACCAAGTTATATGAGGTAAAATCCAGTGCAATGAAGTAAATCCTTCGGCTTTAAAACACCTTTAAACTTAAATATGTTGCAGCCCCATTGCGACATGTAAACGTTACATCTGAATTTCTGCCAATTTGTTAGACTGGTCTAACTCAAAGGACATGAGAGTTGTAATAGAAGTAGAAGATAAGACAAGAAAAAGGATGTTATCCTCAAAAGAAAAGAGATTTGCCATTTAACCCACAGCTGACTGCCCAAGAGTGAAAACTCACAGTCCTGGTTAGAAGAAGAACTCACAACTGGGAAGTGAGTTGGTTGTAGCCAAAGCATGTACTACTCACGGGTTATCTCTGTGCTGTCACTTTATGTGACCTCATCCTGCTACCTGATTGTTTCTTTTAACTTTAAATCAAATTTATGATAGATGTACTTTTAAAGAGAAAATGCATTTGATAAATTATTTTATGATTGTATGTTTATTTTTCTGCTATCATCATCATCAGGTGCAGTGCCGGCTGGCATAGGCGATCATAGATCTCCACAAATCTCTGTCGTTGATGTTTGCTATCAACTTAGATGTTGACGCTCTACCGTGCCATGAAGTCAGGCTATCCAAAATTTTCTGTCTCTGTCTTCCCCTGTCTCGTCTGCCCTCGATTTTACCGGTTGTCACAATGTGTTCTAAACCTCCTCCTCATCACATGCCCGAAAAATGATGACTGTCTCTTTCTTATATTGATGATAAGCTTTCTCTGTGTCTTGATCTCTTTCAGCACCTCAACATTGGTCATTTTAGCAGTCCATGGGATTCTCATCATTCTTCTATAAAACTACATTTCTGTGGCCCTCAGAGATTTTTCGATCTGTGTGTTCATTGTCCATGACGCGCATCCATATGTCAGTATTGGTTCTATGTAGCTCTGAATAACTCGCATTCTGATCGGGATTGACAAGGACTTTTTGCAGATAATGCTTCTCATCTTCAGGAATGATGTTTTCTGCTATAAGTTATAAACAGCTTATATTTTGTATTATGGTTATATTTTAGTCAGATTTAGAAAGCAGTTAGAATTGAAATGAATCAGTAATTTCAGACATGATTAGACACCAGGATAAGTTTTCAATATGAAAATGTATAAGTACAATATAAATCCCATACCTGATTTATAAATTACACAAGACCTTTGACCTATGCAAAGCATAACAATTATGAGGGACAGGGATTTTCATTAACATGATCTACAAATAAAACATTGTATCAAACTATCATCAAGCAACTTTGGGTAGCTGGTGAAACATCATAATGATTCAATGTACAAAATGGAGTCAGATAAGGATGCATCTTCTCTCTATATCTATGCAGAAAATATGATGAGAAATGTTAGTTACCAAAACTCTTTAAAAACTTGATCAATTGAGTGAAATATGGTTCCAGAAATAAGATAAGCAGAGGACACAGTTTTTTTTCAAATAGTCTCAATAGACTAGGACAGCTTTTAAATAGTGTCAATAGACTAGAACAGCTTTTAAATAGTGTTGATAGACTAGCACAGCTTTCAAATAGTGACAATTAACTAGAACAGCTTTTAAATAGTGACAATTGACTAGAACAGCTTTCAAATAGCGACAATTGACTAGAACAGCTTTCAAATAGTGACAATTGACTAGAACAGCTTTAAAATAGTGTCAATAGACTAGAACAGCTTTCAAATAGTGACAATTGACTAGAACAGCTTTTAAATAGTGATAATTGACTAGAACAGCTTTTAAATAGTGACAATTGACTAGAACAGCTTTCAAATAGCGACAATTGACTAGAACAGCTTTCAAATAGTGACAATTGACTAGAACAGCTTTAAAATAGTGTCAATAGACTAGAACAGCTTTCAAATAGTGACAATTGACTAGAACAGCTTTAAAATAGTGTAAATAGACTAGAACAGCTTTTAAATAGTGCCAATAGACTAGAACAGCTTTTAAATAGTTTTGCTACTATTTACGAAATAGTGAAATTTAGTACTAGAAAGCTTTTAAATATGACAATTGACTAGACATTTTAAATAGTGACAATTACTAGACAGCTTTCAAATACACAGATTGCTAGAACAGCTTTCAAATAGTGACAATTGACTAGAACAGCTTTTAAATAGTGTCAATAGACTAGAACAGCTTTCAAATAGTGACATTGATAGACAGCACTTTAAAATAGTGTAAATAGACTAGAACAGCTTTTAAATAGTGTCAATAGACTAGAACAGCTTTTAAATAGTGTTGATAGACTAGCACAGCTTTCAAATAGTGACAATTAACTAGAACAGCTTTTAAATAGTGACAATTGACTAGAACAGCTTTCAAATAGTGACAATTAACTAGAACAGCTTTTAAATAGTGACAATTGACTAGAACAGCTTTCAAATAGTGACAATTGACTAGAACAGCTTTAAAATAGTGTCAATAGACTAGAACAGCTTTCAAATAGTGACAATTGACTAGAACAGCTTTAAAATAGTGTCAATAGACTAGAACAGCTTTAAAATAGTGTCAATAGACTAGAACAGCTTTTAAATAGTGTCAGCAGACTAGAGTAGCTTTCAAATAGTGTCGATATACTAGCACAGCTTTCAAATAGTATCAGTTGACAAGCACAGCTTTCAAATAGTGTCAATAGACTAGCACAGTTTGAAACACTACTATGTCAAATGTTGACTACTTTCTTTGAACATTCAAGTTGATATCTGAGAATGTACACAGAAGAAGAAGACTAATGTTATGTCTTGGGGATAAATTATTTGTTTGGTAGTTTATTCAGAAATGTACATTTACTGTTACGTTAACATATTTTTTATATCCTAGGTTGCAGACATGATGCGTGTCATGCATGATGCCTTTACCTCATTTGGGAATGTCGCGAGACTTTCGCCAAAAGACAAAAGTATTACGCCAAAGTTTGCAGAAAGTGGAGACTGCTTGCTATGCAATGAAGGTAAGAGGCTCTGAGATGCCTACGCACATGCTTGTTGACGTCTTCACAACATCATCAGGTACCAATGACATATTCAACATGGACGAGCAAGAAGAATTTTATGAATGAATTAATATGTTGTTTCTGTTACAATATTTTATGTCAGTCTACAGTTCAATAAAATTTAAGTGTTTCATTCCTGTCACAAAATGTGTTAATTCTAATGTTTGATGTTTTGTATGTACTCAGTCTTAGCAGTACACTTTCAAAATCTTCCTGTGTAAGAAAGAGATCAAGGAGCATATATGAGTTACTCAATGAAGTGCAGTGGTAATGGTCCAATCAATCAAGTTGTTACTATGAAGTTGCCCATGTGATGCCAGGGCCTGCAAGGAAGCAAGAATTGTACCAATGTGACCTATATGGCATGTCTTAGATGCTGACTGATGTAGGACCTAGGAAGCTAACCTAGTAAATAAAAACATCGTTCGAAAGTAAACTAGTAAATAACTGGAAATCTGATGGCACTGTAAATCAATACTACTTAAATCTGGATGGCTGAAAGACTTCACTCTTCTAACTTGGAGGGCGTGAATCGTCATCTCATTACACATGGAGGTTCGTGAAGTCAGACTTTCCATCTCTGGTGCGTGAACCCAGGCAGCTCACTCATAACTGCAGGTGTCCAGTTCTCTCCATCAATGCCTCATGTTGTACTGGAGGTGGTGAATTTACTCATATCACCTGGTGTCAAGTCAGAACTATAACGAAGGTTGAACAGTCATTATACGGAGGTGGAAAAAGTCAAACTCATAACTGATGTCAAGAACTCATATAACTGGAGGTGGTGAAAGTCAAACTATATAACTGAGGGTGAATCAAACGTCATATAACTGATGTGCAAACTCTGATAACTATGTGAAACAAATCATATACGGATGGTAAAGTCATAGAGCTTACATGTGAAATCAAATTATAACTGAGGTGGTAAAGTCAACTCTTATGGAGCTCAGATCAAATCAGTATAACAAGAATGAGTCCTCATAACAACTAGTGGTATCAAACTCATGGGAGTTGAAGTCAAATATAATGATGCGAAGTCAAACGCATATCGAGTGGTACAATCGAACTCATATAACTGGAGGTGGTGAAAGTCAAAATTAGATACTTACAGGACCAACAGAAAACGTGGACTGTATCAACAAATGATAGCGGAACTCGATAAAAGAAACCAAAGTATATAAGATGGAAATACATAGTATGCCCTTTACCCAATGAATCGATTAAATGATCTGGCTCTGGACAACTAAACGTCAGCTTTGTTATTGGAGCAATCACAAATGCAATCAGATGACCTACTACACAAAACTGCTGTCTCAACTGACATGGAATAAGTCAATATACACAAGACTCATTAGACAATCAGTGGTCTCACAACTGGGAGATATATAAAGATCTGCAGAGGGTCCTACATGTCATGATCAAGAAAACTCAGTAGTCGGAACAACAGTGCTTACACTGATGATAAGCAACAGATACAATATAATGGAGGCTGGTTTATTTTACATGGTGAAACACATAAAAACAAAGTACTGTAGTTTTACAATAACAATACATAGCAACGTTTCAACCAAAAGGCCTTTATCAAACAACGGATACAAGAGGAGTGAAGAAATTGCTTCTCACACAGCACACAACATGTAGAATCAGACAATACATTCCTAACTGCCTTAAAATGAAAATCTGGGACTAAATTTGTTCTTATGTGTTTCATCATTGCTTCATAGTTTTACTGCAGTCTTCCCTTATATGGATATTTATTACATACCCCAATAATCATTAAAATGTTATAAAACATTACTTACAAAATATTTTCATTATCTTCAAAATGACATCAGGTATCCTTGGCGGTGCTACTGCGTTCGTGCAATGCCGCTAAAATCTTCCTGTGTGAGAAAGAGATCGGAGCACACATGGCTACTCGCCGAAGAGATCGAAGACGATGGTTACTCATATGCAAGAAGGTCAACACAATGGCTAAAGTGTAAGAAAGAGATCGGAGACACATGGTTACTCACTGAAGTGAAAAGAATCGAGCAACTGGTTACGTCACCTGTAGAGAGATGACTCACATGGTTACTCCCAAGTGTAAGAAAGAGATCGAAGCACACATGGTTACTCACTGAAGTGTAAGAAAGAGATCGAAGCACACATGGCTACTCGCCGAAGTGTAAGAAAGAGATCGGAGCACACATGGTTACTCACTGAAGTGTAAGAAAGAGATCGAAGCACACATGGTTACTCACTGAAGTGTAAGAAAGAGATCGAAGCACACATGGTTACTCACCGAAGTGTAAGAAAGAGATCGGAGCACACATGGTTACTCGCCGAAGTGCAAGAAAGAGATCAGAGCACACATGGTTACTCACTGAAATGCAATGAGGATGGTCCAATCAATCAAACAAACTAAAGCTTAGAATAAACGGGCACGATCTCCCAGAAGACAAAAATCCAACATACCTAGGAGTCACTCTAGACCGAAGACTTCACATGGTACTCCCAGATAGACAAAGCTACCGTAAAAGCAAGACAAAGGCTTGGTATTGTAGTAGTGTACCAGGGCCGGGTACAACCGTTCCCCAACCCCAGGTAGTAGCCTACAGACGAGACAGGTAGTTTAGATAGATAAGTTCGTAGATATGAGATATGTAGAGACTGTAGTGTTTGCACACCAAATCTGCCCACTACGAGCAGATAGCAACACTAGGACGAGACATTGACGTAGTGAAACTAGCTGACGTAGATTTGTTAGTACTGCTTAGCGACGTAGTGACAACATAGGAGACGAAAATAAACACGACTGATGGACGGACGTGTTTGTGTATTGTCCACACATGTAACATCAAATAAATATATCTATATGAATCCACCATGGTCGTTCAGTATATTGAAGTTATGTTAAAGCCATCGTAAAAGAAATACCATCATCAACACCAAAAACACCACATAACTACAACAGTATGATGAGAAATCTCGCAGGTTCCACTTGGCGAGCAAAATCCTCAATAAGCTCTGGAAGAGTGCGACCAGTCCTGGAGTACGGCATTGCAGCTTGGGGCAATGCATCCAACACGTAATTCGCCAAAGTGAGCAACACCCAAAATCGTGCAGCAGGCATTATCACAGGGGCCATGAAGTCTACGCCCATCACGGCGCTAGAAACAATCACAGGCCTCCAGCCCATGAAAGACCGCAGAGACAGAAAAGTTACCCAACTGGCGGAGAAATTCAAGAGACTTAACTCCCACCCTATGTATGACAGAATGAGCGGATTGGGAAGGGGCAGGTTAAGGCGATCCAGCTTTGCGAAAAGTGCCAAGGCACTAAACAGTGACGACCCGCTCCTAGCCAACTGTAAACCCAGACTTATACTTGCAACCGACAAGAACCCGCCGTGGGAGATCACGATACCAGAGCTAAGAGAATCAATGCCGGGCATACAAAAAAAGGGCCGCAAGCGAAAGGAGAGCGATTACAGAAGAATTCATAGCTACAGAGTACCCCGAGAGAGCGTGGACACACGAGTACACCGACGGATCGACAAAGAACGCGATAGAGGAGGAAAAGTTCTTAAACTCCCACAAAAGTGAAGATCACGAAGTCGATAGCCACAGAAAAGTACTTAAAACAACTACCGAGCAGAGACAGAGGCCCTAAGAATAGCCGCTGAAATTATCCTAGAGAGAAGCAGCGCCTCACATAACAAAGTAGTTATATTCACGGATACCTTGTCGGCCATCAAGGCAATAAAAAGCTCAACCGGCACAGAGCTAAACGAGCTAAAAACGATACTCGTAGTATTAACAAACTAATTCAAACGCACAGTCATACAATGGCTCCCATCACACTGAATACAAGCGGAAACGAAGAGGCAGACAAGCTAGCAAAGGCAGGGGAAGGCTGCCGCAGACTTATTACGAAATCAGCTACGAGGGGCTAAAACAACCATCGGATAACAATATAGAGAGAAGTTGTCGCAAGACCACCCTCAACACAGCGCCAAAGATGGGTATTATGGCATGTCCCGTAGCAAACAAGTTGTCATATTCCGTCTTCGTTCCGACCATAACAGACTCCGGTCCCACCTTACAAAAATTTAAAATTGACACAACTAGCCTGTGCCACTGCGAGAAGGCGGACATGACGGCGGAGCATCTACTGCAAGACTGCCCACTGTTAGCAGTCCTGAGAAACGAAACCTGGCCAGAAAATACCGAGCTAAATGAGAAGCTGAATGGAGGGATGAGTCCCTAAAACAACAGCAAAATTTATGGGAAATCTGTACATCAGTCTAAGCAGGGATCGAGGAGAGAGAAACAGACCAACAATCACAAAGACAAAATTCATTCCAACTTGTAAATTATGTTCAAATTACACAGTGACGTTAATTTTAATCAGTTGTACCCTACAGTCACATAAAGGAATACAATGTATCATCATTTGTAGTACATTACTGATTGTATAGAAACAACTATTCACATAACGATATAGCCAGAGAAAGGAGTGCTCTTACTTGCAGCTAATCGTAAAATTGATCTATGTCAGACCATGTCCTCTTCTGAACTTTCTGTCGTTGGCTACTAAATACTGATTTATACTTCAAAATACCGGTTGAGAAATGAAGACATCAGGAAAAAAGTGGGTACAACATCAGTTATATGGAGACTATCGCCGAAGGATAAGACCAGAGCTCAAATGGCTTAAAGATGTGACGAAACACACCCAGGATAGGGCTGCATGAATGAGATTTCCATATGAATAAGGAATTTATGGAGAAATCTGATACATCAGTCTAAGCGGTGATCGCGAGAGAGAAAGATATGGGGACTATCATCATTGCACTCCAGGCACGTCCATACGTGCTCCGATCTCCACCTCACAAATCCAGCAGCGGCACAACACGCCAGTTCCATGTTCATTAATGAATATCTTTGCATATTTTGTATGTCGGGCTGTACCAATATCAATACGCTTCTCTCTCAGTCTGGACAGCAAGTGGGATTCACAACCCTGAAACTCCTCTGTTCGAAAATGCTCTCTCATTGCTTTAAGTACATCAGAACTGAACTGCATCTTGAACTTCATCAAGAAACAACAAATTAAATGTCTCGGCCACATTAGCAGATTACATAACAGCAGACAGTGCAAAGAGTAATGATGCTTCGATACAGTGGATACAAAGCAAAAGGCCGGCCATGCAAAAGATGGACCTCAATTATAATAGAAGCAACGAAGAAAGACAATGTTTGTGAAGCGCACAAAAGCCCGTTCTAGAAATCTCTTCTTATCCTGACGCTCAGATGTAAATCAGGATTGGAGAAAAGAAAGAAATACTGAGTAAGAGTTATTTATGCTAACAAATAAAATACCCACGAGAAAGAGAAGAAAAAAAAGGTTCTGGCGAGGTTCGAACTCGCGACCTTCTGCGTGTAAAGCAGACGTGATAACCACTACACCACAGAACCGATATGCTATTTAATTGCTATAATAGCTTATAATAATTTATCGAATGTAATGAAATCGATTACAACAGACCATCCTCATTCTCCGCGAGCTGCTTACAAATCCAGTGAAATCAATCACATACTTTAGTCTCACAAAACTAATATAACTAGGCAATATTATAACGGTTCTGTGGTTTAGTGGTTAGAACATCTGCTTTACACGCAGAGGATCGCGAGTTCGAACCTCGCCAGAACCTTTTTTATCCTCTTTCTCGTGGGTATTTTATATACTCATCATCAGTGGCGTCTCGTGACCATTTTTGTTGGTGGGGCCAGACATTTTTTCCAGATAAATCATGGTTTTGGTTGTTTTATTTAATTTATAAAATAATAAATACACGGTTTAGGTCATTTTTGGTTGGTCCCAGCCCCACTGGACCTTAATGACGAGCCACCACTGCTCATCATCATCATTGGCCTCTTCGTCTCAAGAGACAATAGGTTTTGCGTCACGTAGTATGTTCTGCGCTAAATCAAAACGTTTCTTGTGGCTGTAATGGCTTATTCTGGAGTGGCAATCCTTGCTACAGTTGCTGCAGGTAAAACTGGATTCTTGAGCTGATACATATGATGTTCTCTCTGCTCTCTGTGCTTTCTTTTGCCTACACATGTGATATTGTTTTTCTTCTTTTCTTTTTGAGCCGCCGCTCTCATGCTTGCCTGTCTTTGGCCAGCGCTCCCAGTGTTCTTTGACTATGCCGCATGAAGTTAGATCACGCTTGCAGGTGTCAATGAAGCGTAATAACGGGCGCCCATGCTGTCTAGCACCAGATGCGAGTTGACCATATAGAATGTTCTTTGGGATTCTACCATCGCTCATACGGCACACGTGTCCCAACCATTTCAGACGTCACTGACTCAGCAAGGTGTACATTCTTGGAATGCCAGCACTGTCCAGGACTTCTATGTTGGAGATGTGGTCTTGTCATCGGATGTTGTATATTCGCCTGAGACAGAGCATATGGAAGATGTTGAGGCGATATTCTTAATTTATATACTACTAGCTGATGAACCCAGCTTCACACTGATGAAAGTTGTTAGTAATCCTTGATGAAGAATTGGTGAAGCCGTTCCAAGAGATGTCATTTTCTTCTTCATCGATTTCTGGTCATGCGCTTAATTTACTGTGGTTTAAAATTGACAGAGTTATTTACATCCATTTGGTGCAACGAACGTGTGCCACAGGAACTAAAGGATGCCACTATTGTCCACCTGTACAAGCGGAAAGGAAACCGCCAGGCCTGCGATAATCACAGGGGATCTCCTTCCTGTCAATTGCTGGCAAAATACTGGCCAGAGTCCTCCTCAATCGATTAATCGATCACCTGGAACAGGACTTACTCCCTGAGACCCAATGTGGCTTCAGAGCAGGTCGTGGAACAGCAGACATGATATTTGCTGCTTGTCAATTACAGGAAAAATGCCAAGAGCAGCACCGTAACCTTTACATGGTCTTTGTCGATCTGACGAAGGCTTTCGACACGTCAACAGAGAGGGTCTATGGAAGATCATGGAAAAATTTGGATGCCCAGTGAAATTCATTAAGATCGTCCAACAGTTTCACGAGGGCATGATGGCACGTGTACTTGACGAAGGGAGCTGTCGGAAGCCTTCCATGTCACCAACGGCGTCAATCGGTCAAACAGGGCTGTGTACTGGCCCCAACACTCTTCAGCATGATGTTTGCTGCCATGCTCACGATGTCTTTGGGAAGGCGACGAACATGGGGTAAAGATTAGATACAGGACAGACGGTAATCTATTCAATCTTCGGAGGTTAAAATCCTTCACCAAAGTAAAAATCTCCGTCGTTCCGTTCAGCTTCTCGCGAAACTCTGTATTAGGCCAGGTTTCGTTTCTCAGGCCTGTTAGCAACTGGCAGTCTTGCAGTATGTGCTCTGACGTCATGTCCGCCTAAAATAAAATAAAGTTGAATTCTTGATGTCTGATTCTACATATTTCGACGACGCATGGAGTGGGGGAGGGAGGTTTAAATGGATATAATCCACAAATTGCTAGATACAGCATATGCATGGATTACGTCCCTTAATTTGTTGTTTCAAACTACGCTATAAACATTGCGTTTTTTTGTTTACTTTGGTTTGAGCAAACTATAATTTAGAATATTGAATTGAAATCGGGTCAATATTCGTTTAAAAAATAAATAAAACCCAAAATGATATGTCTTATCCGACCCTGTCT
The DNA here is from genome assembly GCA_020796225.1 of Arion vulgaris. Classification (NCBI taxonomy): domain Eukaryota; kingdom Metazoa; phylum Mollusca; class Gastropoda; order Stylommatophora; family Arionidae; genus Arion; species Arion vulgaris. The sequence continues at coordinate 5,321,392 of CM036754.1, forward strand.
TTTCAATAGGTCAAAACCCTTATACAGAGAAAATCGGCAGTAGACTGGAAGACAAACATTGGATATGATTATGGAAAAGACTCGCTCAAAGACCTAAGCAGAACAGATAAGGTCATTATATTTCAACAATACACCGGACACTGCAGACTCAACAAACACTTATATAGACTAGGAATAAGTCTAACATATTTCTGCAGGTCAGTGTCAGCAGGCGGAACTGACACCAGAGCATATCCTGCAAGACTGTCCTCTCCTGGTGAGCTGAGAAGCAACATGTGACCACACCCAGTCGACCTGAAAACTAAGCTTTGGGAAACCTGACAGACCTGAAGCTGACTGCCCAGTATGTGGTCCACAGTATATATATAGCCGTCCATCGCAAGCGATGATGACAACAATCTCAGACGTGTGCTGTTGCACCTCTCTGGTGTGTGCGGAGGTGACTGTAGAGTCCAATCCTAGAACAGAATCCTCGACCACAGGTGGGGCATACATGATCAAGGTTAGACATGTGCGTTTGCCTGTCTTTTCGCGCTGCTCGTTTTCTCTGTGACTCAACAATACGATGATTCTCATCTATTCGGGTTCCTCTTTTGTTGTTACAGCGCCACATTTGGCGATCTTGCCAAGGATTCCCAGCTGTATTGTCTATATCGAAGCATTTCAGAGACACTTTAAGAGTGTCTTTAAAGCGTTCTTCCACCAGCTAAACGTCTGCCCCCTTTAAGCTCGCCATACATCAACTGTTTTGGGATGCGTTTATCAGGCATCCGAGCAACGTGACCGACCCATCTCACTTGGGCCTTTTGCAACAGGGTGTTGACGCTTGGGATCGTTGCTCTTGTGAGGACTTCGCTGTCTGGAATTTTGTCATGCCAGTTTATTTTTAGTATTCTGCGTAGACAGCTTGTGTGAAATGGTTTAATTTTCTTGCGTGTCTGCTATATACTGTCCATGTCTCGCTTGCGTACAGCAGCGTGGTTAGCACTATGGCCTGGTAAACTTTCAGCTTTGTAACTATGCTTATCCCTTTCCGTTCCCACACAGTGACACGTAACCTTCCGAACGCAGCACTGGCTTTGGATATCCTATTGTTGACCTCAGAATCTATATTTGCCGATCTGGATAGGAGGCTGCCAAGATAAGCAAAGTTGTCCGTTGACTGGAGACGCTGGTGTTTAATGTTGATGACTGGATCGTAATACTGTTCTCTAGGGGCGGGCTGGAACATGACCTCTGTTTTTGGTGTTAATGGTGAGGCCAAACCTATCACAGGCCATTGAGAACTTGTCCATGTAAGTTTGCATTTCTTCCGCAGAGTTGGTAGCGAGGGCGCAGTCATCAGCAAACAACAGGTTTGAGATAGTTGATTCTTTTACCTTGGTGGAAGATTTTAACCTCCGAAGATTGAATAGATTACCGTCTGTCCTGTATCTAATCTTTACCCCATGTTCGTCGCCTTCCCAAAAGACATCCGTGAGCATGGCAGCAAACATCATGCTGAAGAGTGTTGGGGCCAGTACACAGCCCTGTTTGACCGTTTGACGCCGTTGGTGACATGGAAGGCTTCCGACAGCTCCCCTTCGTCAAGTACACGTGCCATCATGCCCTCGTGAAACTGTTGGACGATCTTAATGAATTTCACTGGGCATCCAAATTTTTCAATGATCTTCCATAGACCCTCTCTGTTGACCGTGTCGAAAGCCTTCGTCAGATCGACAAAGACCATGTAAAGGTTACGGTGCTGCTCTTGGCATTTTTCCTGTAATTGACGAGCAGCAAATATCATGTCTGCTGTTCCACGACCTGCTCTGAAGCCACATTGGGTCTCAGGGAGTAAGTCCTGTTCCAGGTGATCGATTAATCGATTGAGGAGGACTCTGGCCAGTATTTTGCCAGCAATTGACAGGAAGGAGATCCCCTGTGATATCGCAGGCCTGGCGGTTTCCTTTCCGCTTGTACAGGTGAACAATAGTGGCATCCTTTAGTTCCTGTGGCACACATTCGTTGCACCAAATGGATGTAAATAACTCTGTCAATTTTAAACCACAGTAAATTAAGCGCATGACCAGAAATCGATGAAGAAGAAAATGACATCTCTTGGAACGGCTTCACCAATTCTTCATCAAGGATTACTAACAACTTTCATCAGTGTGAAGCTGGGTTCATCAGCTAGTAGTATATAAATTAAGAATATCGCCTCAACATCTTCCATATGCTCTGTCTCAGGCGAATATACAACATCCGATGACAAGACCACATCTCCAACATAGAAGTCCTGGACAGTGCTGGCATTCCAAGAATGTACACCTTGCTGAGTCAGTGACGTCTGAAATGGTTGGGACACGTGTGCCGTATGAGCGATGGTAGAATCCCAAAGAACATTCTATATGGTCAACTCGCATCTGGTGCTAGACAGCATGGGCGCCCGTTATTACGCTTTATTGACACCTGCAAGCGTGATCTAACTTCATGCGGCATAGTCAAAGAACACTGGGAGCCGCTGGCCAAAGACAGGCAAGCATGGCGAGCGGCGGCTCAAAAGAAAAGAAGAAACAACATCACATGTGTAGGCAAAAGAAAGCACAGAGAGCAGAGAGAACATCATATGTATCAGCTCAAGCCTCCAGTTTTACCTGCAGCAACTGTGGCAAGGATTGCCACTCCAGAATAAGCCATTACAGCCACAAGAAACGTTTTGATTTAGCGCAGAACATACTACGTGACGCAAAACCTATTGTCTCTTGAGACGAAGAGGCCAATGATGATGATGAGCAGTGGTGGCTCGTCATTAAGGTCCAGTGGGGCTGGGACCAACCAAAAATGACCTAAACCGTGTATTTATTATTTTATAAATTAAATAAAACAACCAAAAACCATGATTTATCCGGAAAAAATGTCTGGCCCCACCAACAAAAATGGTCACGAGACGCCACTGATGATGAGTATATAAAATACCCACGAGAAAGAGGATAAAAAAGGTTCTGGCGAGGTTCGAACTCGCGATCCTCTGCGTGTAAAGCAGATGTTCTAACCACTAAACCACAGAACCGTTATAATATTGCCTAGTTATATTAGTTTTGTGAGACTAAAGTATGTGATTGATTTCACTGGATTTGTAAGCAGCTCGCGGAGAATGAGGTCTGTTGTAATCGATTTCTTTACATTCGATAAATTATTATAAGCTATTATAGCAATTAAATAGCATATCGGTTCTGTGGTGTAGTGGTTATCACGTCTGCTTTACACGCAGAAGGTCGCGAGTTCGAACCTCGCCAGAACCTTTTTTTTCTTCTCTTTCTCGTGGGTATTTTATTTGTTAGCATAAATAACTCTTACTCAGTATTTCTTTCTTTTCTCCAATCCTGATTTACATCTGAGCGTCAGGATAAGAAGAGATTTCTAGAACGGGCTTTTGTGCGCTTCACAAACATTGTCTTTCTTCGTTGCTTCTATTATAATTGAGGTCCATCTTTTGCATGGCCGGCCTTTTGCTTTGTATCCACTGTATGGAAGCATCATTACTCTTTGCACTGTCTGCTGGTATGTAATCTGCTAATGTGGCCGAGACATTTAATTTGTTGTTTCTTGATGAAGTTCAAGATGCAGTTCAGTTCTGATGTACTTAAAGCAATGAGAGAGCCTTTTCGAACAGAGGAGTTTCAGGGTTGTGAATCCCACTTGCTGTCCAGACTGAGAGAGAAGCGTATTGATATTGGTACAGCCCGACATACAAAATATGCAAAGATATTCATTAATGAACATGGAACTGGCGTGTTGTGCCGCTGCTGGATTTGTTAGGTGGAGATCGGAGCACGTATGGACGTGCCTGGAGTGCAATGATGATAGTCCCCATATCTTTCTCTCTCTCGCGATCACCGCTTAGACTGATGTACCAGATTTCTCCATAAATTCCTTATTCATGTGGAAATCTCATTCATGCAGCCCTATCCTGGGTGTGTTTCGTCACATCTTTAACGCCATTTGGAGCTCTGGTGCTTATCTTCGGCGATAGTCCCAGATAACTGATGTTGTACCCACTTTTTCCTGATGTCTTCATTTCTAAACCGGTATTTTGAAGTATAAATCAGTATTTAGTAGCCAACGACAGAAAGTTCAGAAGAGGACATGGTCTGACATAGATCAATTTTACGATTAGCTGCAAGTAAGAGCACTCCTTTCTCTGACTATATCGTTATGTGAATAGTTGTTTCTATAAAATCAGTAATGTACTACAAATGATGATATTACATTATGTGACTGTAGGGTACAACTGATTAAAATTAACGTCACTGTGTAATTTGAACATAATTTACCAGTTGGGATGAATTTTGTCTTGTGATTGTTGGTCTGTTTCTCTCTCTCTCGATCCCTGCTTAGACTGATGTATCAGATTTCCCCATAAATTCTGCTGTTGGTTTTAGGGACTCATCCCTCCATTCAGCTTCTCATTTAGCTCGGTATTTTCCGGCCAGGTTTCGTTTCTCAGACTGCTAACAGGGGCAGACTTGCAGTAGATGCTCCACCGTCATGTCCGCCTTCTCGCAGTGGCACAGGCTAGTTGTGTCAATTTTAAATTTTTTTGTAAAGGTGGGACCGGAGTCTGTTATGGTCGGAACGAAGACGGAATATGACAACTTGTTTGCTACGGGACATACCATAATACCCATCTTTGGCGCTGTGTTGAGGGTGGTCTTGCGACAACTTCTCTCTATATTGTTATCCGACGGTTGTTTTAGCCCCTCGTAGCTGATTTCGTAATAAGTCTGCGGCAGCCTTCCCCTGCCTTTGCTAGCTTGTCTGCCTCTTCGTTTCCGCTTGTATCCAGTGTGATGGGAGCCATTGTATGACTGTGCGTTTGAATTAGTTTGTTAATACTACGAGTATCGTTTTTAGCTCGTTTAGCCTGTCCGGTTGAGCTTTTTTTGCCTTGATGCCGACAAGGTATCCGTGAATATAACTACTTTGTTATGTGAGGCGCTGCTTCTCTCTAGGATAATTTCAGCGGCTCATTTTAGGCCTCTGTCTCTGCTCTGGTAGTTGCTTTTCAATCTTTTCTGTGGCTATCGACTTCGTGATCTTCGCTTTATGTGGGAGTTTAAGAACTTTTCCTCCTCTATCGCGTTCTTTGTCGATCCGTCGGTGTACTCGTGTGTCCACACTCTCTCGGGGTACTCTGTAGCTATGAATTCTTCTGTAATCGCTCTCCTTTCGCTTGCGGCCTTTTTTGATGCCCGGCATTGATTCTCTTAGCTCTGGTATCGTGATCTCCCACGGCGGGTTCTTGTCGGTTGCAAGTATAAGTCTGGGTTTACAGTTGGCTAGGAGCGGGTCGTCACTGTTTAGTGCCTTGGCACTTTTCGCAAAGCTGGATCGCCTTAACCTGTCCCTTCCCAATCCGCTCATTCTGTCATACATAGGGTGGGAGTTAAGTCTCTTGAATTTCTCCGCCAGTTGGGTAACTTTTCTGTCTCTGCGGTCTTTCAGGGCTGAGGCTGTGATTGTTTCAGCGCCGTGATGGGCGTAGACTTCATGGCCCCTGTGATAATGCCTGCTGCACGATTTTGGGTGTTGCTCACTTTGGCGAATTGCGTGTTGGATGCATTGCCCCAAGCTGCAATGCCGTACTCCAGGACTGGTCGCACTCTTCCAGAGCTTATTGAGAATTTTGCTCGCCAAGTGGAACCTGCGAGATTTCTCATCATACTGTTGTAGTTATGTGGTGTTTTTGGTGTTGATGATGGTATTTCTTTTACGATGGCTTTAACATAACTTCAATATACTGAACGACCATGGTGGATTCATATAGATATATTTATTTGATGTTACATGTGTGGACAATACATCAAACACGTCCGTCCATCAGTCGTGTTTATATTCGTCTCCCTATGTTGTCACTACGTCGCTAAGCAGTACTAACAAATCTACGTCAGCTAATTTCACTACGTCAATGTCTCGTCCTAGTGTTGCTATCTGCTCGTAGTGGGCAGATTTGGTGTGCAAACACTACAGTCTCTACATATCTCATATCTCCGAACTTATCTATCTAAACTACCTGTCTAGTCTGTAGGCTACTACCTGGGGTTGGGAACGAGTCATGGTACACTACTACAATACCAAGCCTTTGTCTTGCTTTCACGGTAGCTTTGTCTATCTGGGAGAACCATGTGAAGCCTTCTGTCTAGAGCCCTGTTTCCCAACGTGGGGCGCACACCCCACGAGGGCCATTTTCATCGTTTAGGGGGCAATGGACTCGTTCGGAGTTTAACTAATGTTCACGATGTTGCAAAACCGATATATTGACTTTTTGGATGTCTGTTTGCACAAACGGCTGTTGCTTCACAATCACTATACTGAAGTTTAAAAATCTTCAATAAGTGGAAAGTACTTATATCTAGGTACTTTACTTTTTTACCTCCTTTTAACAAAGCTTTGAAAGCGGAAAGCACTTGTTATTATGTTAAAATCGAGTCATATTTTAAAAAAAAACTGTAATGTATCCGTCATTTGCCAACCTTGTCATGAAGACCAAAATAAGTTTATATAGTGCAATCTTGAGTATGTATTAGTATTGGACAGAGCCAGGCATATCATATTTCTGCCACAGAAAGCAGGTCCGAAGTTTGATTTGCCTTGGAATGTTAGGTAAAAGGAACCAAGAAACATCAATTGGGTTTGACTCAAATACAAGTTATGGGCCATTAGTTTGATTACCAGACTAATGGATACTCACTATGCAGCTGGATTATACAGGTGTCCTTAATAATAATAATTCCTCTCGTACCGTCATACGTTACATAGGGCCTGCAAGTAATTTCTCCATACCGCTCTATCCTGGGCAACTCGCTCAATCTCCTCCATGGAACTGAGACCGATATTTCATGCCTCTCTCAGCAAAGTTCGTTTCAGGGTCTCCTTAGGTCGACCTCTCTTTCTTGAACCCTTTGCATCCCACTCCAATGCCTGCTTTGATATTCGTTGATCATTTCTCCTCAAGGTGTGCCCAACATATCTCCATCTTCTCTTTCTTATAACAGTTGTCACTAGTGGTTGACCAGACATGTCTCTGATTTCATCACTTCTCCTGAATTCGTTCCATTTTATATTCATTATTTTTCGCAGACATCTATTTTCAAATGCATTCAACTTGCTTTCTATATCTTTAGTCATTTTCCAACTCTCGCTGGCATATGTTAGGATTGATACAACATTTGAATTTAAAATTGGTAATTTAGTTTTAATACTATATAACTTGCAGTTCCATATTTTATTTAGACTTTTAAAAGCTGATGTTGCTTTGCCAATTCGTATCATAATTTCTTTTTAACATTTCCTGTGCAATCAAAATTGATATCCAAATAGGTGAACTGCTCTGTTATTTTATCATTTTAGATTCCAGTGTGATATCTGCATTACTTGCCATAGGTGTCTTCATTATATTTGTTTTTCATAGCTTATCTGCAGTCCAACTTTTGATGCTATAGATGACAAGTTGTCTGTTTACAGGTGTCCTTAGAGTACCATTTTGTAGTTGTGTAGTTGATGAAGGAGTATTTATATATGGATTACAGTAGAATGTCATGAGATCTTGTTTTTCATGTTTAGCGGCAGACTGAGAAGGCGTGGTTTGGATATACATTTTTAGACAATGACATAACGATGTCGTTAGTCGAAGTAAAATGAGTCTTTTCCAAGAGAGTATCAGATGTGGGAAATCGCAGTCGTGAGAACAAAGTTTTGGAATAGTAAAGTAATAGAATATTCACCCATATATATACACGATGGATTTAAGAAGAGGGAATCATAGAGCAAATAGAGAGCCAAATACAGAACAGCTATGAGGTAGCTAGAATAAAAATATAGAACTAGACACAGAACAGTTAAAGTACAGGATGTTAGGCCAGATATACGAGAAAAGCAGAAGAGAACTCGTAGAGCTTCAAGTAGAAGATATAACTATTGGAGGTTAGAATTTATCAGAGATAGAAAAGAACACAGCATACTTTTCAGAAGAACAGATTTGACCACATAAATGTGAATATAAATATTGTTAATGATTTGTTGTTTTTTTCTTCAAATAGTCATGCTACAATAGTCAAATTTTCTCAAACGTAAATCACCTGATGTTAAATATTTTTATATTAAAGTATTCCACATTAATATCTTTTATGCCAACAATGCTTAACCAACGAATCAATGAAACGAGGTCGTCTTGAAGAGCATTTGAAGGCAAAACATAGTTATCATATTATGTCAGATTTGAATTACTTTTAAACTTTAAAGACAAATTTTGAAAAAAGCAACATTAAAGTCCCTGTTTCTGCTCATATTGCAACTGTCAGTCGTACTCTTGAGGCTAGTTATCAAATTTCCTTACTTGTTGCTAAATGTGGGAAAAAAATAATACTATAGGAGAGAATTTAATTAAACCATCAATATCATAATTTCTTAAAATGGTTCTGGAAAAAAGAGGACAAAGAGGTGAAAGCTATGCCACTCAGTAACAATACTGTTAGCAAAAGAATAGACGAAATGAGTGAAGATATTGAAAGACTTGTTGAAAAGCTGTAAACAAGAAAATTCTCCATGCAAATGGATCAATCAACTTTGAGAGACAGTGTTGATAACTATTATTGATATGTTATGCAAGATATATTGATAATGGGGATTTTGCTGAAAAAATGTTGTTCTGTAAATCATTAGAAAACACCCCTACCTCAAAAGATGTATATAATCAAAAAAATTACTTATTTGTAAAAAAAATATACCAATGAAACATATAACATCTTGTGCCGCAGATGGTACTCCTAATATGATAGGTAAGAAAGATGGATGCTTAAAATTGCTGAAAGATGAGAATCCAGAAATGTTTCTTGTGCATTGTGTTATTCACAGAGAAAATTTGGTAGATAACAATATTTCGCCTGTTCTAAATGAAGTACTAAATTCAATTATAAAGTGTATCAATGCTATTAAAGCTAATGCCAAATGTGAGTGTCTCCTCAAGCTATTTTATGAGAATGCAGACCATGTGAGACTTTTACTTCACACTGAAGTAAGTAAGATTTGAAACAAATTGATTTCAGTCAATGTTAGTGGATTTGTCTGATATTTCAAATATGCAGTATCAAGAAGAACTCGCAGAAATGCAAAATGATGAGTCAGTTAAATACTTTATTTAATATAAAAGGAAAGACGGCATGGCTTTATGAGGAAACATAAATCAAATATACAAATTCAACCAAATGTGCAAGAAAACTGTTATTACCGTTTCCATCTTCATATTTAGCTGAATGTGAATTTAGTGCAATAACTGATTTGCTGCTAAAAAAAAACTATAAAAAAAAAGAAGAAATCACCTGGACGTAACACAACGGGGAGACTTGAGAAGGAAAATAACTAAATTGAAACCTAACATGAAATCTCTTTGCAGCATGCATCAAGCGCGATGATCTCACTAAATGTAAGTAATAAATAGATACTAATATTTAAAATATTATAGAAAAATATATCATTAAAATGATTTCGTACTTGAATTTCAGTTCTCCATTATATGTTTTGAAAATTTACTTACTGTGTTTCACAACTACATAGAGATTTCTTCCTAACACCTATCATTTAAGTTTCTTCAGTGAACAATTCAATTTTTGGAAAATAAAATTGTTTGTATATGTTACATATAAGAAAGAGGGGGGGGTGGGGGCATACGAATTTTGAAAGGCGTTGGTGGGCATGGCACAAAAAGGTTGGAAACACTGTTCTATATGGTCAACTCGCATCTGGTGCTAGACAGCATGGCGCCCATTATTACGCTTCATTGACACCTGCAAGCGTGATCTAACTTCATGCGGCATAGTCAAAGAACACTGGGAGCAGCTGGCCAAAGACAGGCAAGCATGGCGAGCGGCAGTGAGGGCGGCTCAAAAAGAAGAAAACAACATCACATGTGAGGCAAAGAGAGCACAGAGTGCAGGAGAACATCCTATGTATCAGCTCAAGCCTCAGTTTTACCTGCAGCAACTGTGGCAGGATTGCCACTCCAGAATAGGACATTACAGTCAAAAGAAACGTTGTGATTTAGCGCAGAACATACTACGTGACGCAAGACGTATTGTCTCCTGAGACAAAGAGGCCAATGATGATGATGAATGATCATATATGCCCCACCTGTAATAGGAGTGTTCAAGGATTGAACTCTACATTCACCTCCACCAGAGCGATGCAATATCACACGTCTGAGGCCGTTGTCATCATACTGTGATGGACGACGACTATTATTATAGTCACATAAAGAAATACCCTCACTTGTAGTATAACTCTAAGATCATATGTACACACCATTCCACATCCCAACAGTGATGTCAAAGAATACTCTTACTTGTAGTATAACTCTAAGATCATATGAACACAACCATTCCCACATTCCAACAGTGATGTCAAAGAATACTCTTACTTGCAGTATAACTCTAAGATCATATGAACACAACCATTCCCACATTCCAACAGTGATGTCAAAGAATACTCTTACTTGTAGTATAACTCTAAGATCATATGTCCAACCATTCCCACATCCCAACAGTGATGTCAAGAATACTCTTACTGGCAGTATAACTCTAAGATCATATGTACACAACCATTCCCACATCCCAACAGTGATGTCAAAGAATACTCTTACTTGCAGTATAACTCTAAGATCATATGTACACAACCATTCCCACATCCCAACAGTGATGTCAAAGAATACTCTTACTTGTAGTATAACTCTAAGATCATATGTAGTGTACACAACCATTCCCACATCCCAACAGTGATGTCAAAGAATACTCTTACTTGCAGTATAAAACTTCTTCTTCGAACGCACCACATCGACCACTTGTTAACCACTCTTTGTGATTTGTATGTGATCCGAGCCTAACAGCGACTGTACGATATGACAGAGTTATGCGCCTAAAGTAGGCTAGCACATCCGATTTCTGCGACGCTTTTTATTTACTAGGTAGCTTCCTAGGCAACTACTTCAATCGTCTCTGACTCGTACGACATGTCTTCGCAGTGTTACTATTCTTGCTCCCCTTGCGAGCTCCGACAATATACGGACGTATAAGATTGAATAGCGCCCACCATTACAATTAACCACAAAAAAACTCAGTAGCTGGGAGTTGCAAACAAACCCAAAATGATCAATCATAAACTTAATTCAATTAATTAATTAATAAAGTATAACAACATTACAATAACAATAAAACAGCACATCGGTTCTGTGGTGTAGTGGTTATCACGTCTGCTTTACACGCAGAAGGTCGCGAGTTCAAACCTCGCCAGAACCTTTTTTTTTATTTCTTATTTGGTAGAAACATTCTTCATTTTTTAATTTTAGTAGTTTCTTGACATCATAGCTTCTGAAAATAGAAATCGTTGCTGCTTCCCTGTATCGTCCTCCTCTGTACATAGTAGTGGGACATTACGAGGACATTTTTCTCCTGGTCTAGTGACAATCTTGCTGATTGTTCATGTACGTATATAATTCATCATCATCAGGTGCCGTCTCCACATCGAAGGTTGGCTGCAATGAATCTCAGCATCCTCTGCTTTCGCCTGTGGTGTTCATGCCAGACTGTAACCTGTCCATTTCTTAAAGTTTCCCTTCAACTTATCTCTCGGTCTTCCTCTTGCTCTTCTCCCCTCAACTTTCCTCTCTAGTAAATGTTTTATCATGGTGTCATGCCTTTTATGTGCCCAAAATACTTTACTTGTCTGAATTTTATTTCTTTAATAATTGTTTCTTCATGCCTAGTTTTCCTAAAACTTGTTTATTTGTCTGTTTTTCTGTCCATGAAACTCTGCTTATTCTTCTATATATCCACATCTCAAATGCATCAATTCTGTCTTCTAACTGCTTGTTCATTGTCCATGTTTCCGAGCCATACATTAATATAGGATATATATAGCATTTGATCATTCTAATTTTTAGCCTGTTTGTGATTTGTTTGGATGTCAGTAACTTTCTCATACTATTGAAATTATCCTTGGCCATTCCTATTCTCTTTTAATTTCAGTTATACATCTGCCATCATCTGTTATCATCTGACCGAGATAGGAGTAGCTTTATTGATGTAGTAATTCTCCATGTATTTTTATATTCATTTTAGGATTTTCCATTTCCTTGTTGATTACCATAGTTTTGTTTTCTGTATGTTAATGTCTAATCCATATTCCTTGCTAGTTCTGTCCAATTGGTCCACTAATTCTTGTAGATCTTGTTCATTTTCTGCTACCAATACTGTGTCATCTGCATATCTTAAGTTATTTATTATTTTTCCATTGATCTTGAGTACTGGCATTCCCTCTAGTTGTTTGAAGATTTTCTCTGTGTAGATGTTAAATAGGCTTGGTGACAGTATGCATCCTTGTCTCACTCCTCTCTTTATGTCTATGTATGGAGAGTAGCTATTTTCATATTTTATTATTGCTGTCTGTTCCCAGTATATGTTACTTATTAGTCTGATATCATCCCATCTAGGCCTATTTCTGTAGACATATGATTAGCTTTTCATGTTGACTCTGTCAAGCTTTGCTATAATCGATGAAACACAAGTAGATACGTATATAATTAAGTCCTAGGAATTGCGTGTGCTTAACGATATTTCTGTTGTTGTATGCCGAGTCGTTGTTGATCAGTGTGGACCAGATTTTTCATGAATGGTGCTGGCTTCATTCATTAGCTCTATTGTTTACTAAACTTTGTTTAGTAAGGACATTGGTCTGTGATTTTGCATTTGTGTCCTGTCTACTTCGCTTATTGGAATTAGTAGACTTTTGTTTATTGTATGGATTGTTTTTGTATTGTGTTTCTAAGAACTGTGTTACCTCCTACTTGTATTTTTAACACACCTAGTTAACATGCCTAGAAAAATCACAAACAGCGTTAAAAGCTGGGGTTGATTCTAAAAGTCCTGTAAAGGATATGCAATTAACTTAGTAGCTTAACAGTGTTTTGTTAGTGCTTCTAGGATACAGTTGTGCAATAGTGTTGTTAATGTTTCAGTGAAGTTTTTGTTTTGAAATATGGTGTCATTGAATTTCCCTTGTAGGGATCTTTTGTTTGTGATGTCCGTCTAAGTACTGTTTAATGTTATGACCACTACGTTGTGGTCTGTGAAATTCATTGTGCTCTCTCCCTCACTCTTCCTCTCTCTCTCTTTCGTGCATTTTAAACCTTGATCGGGGCAAAGACCCTCTATCAACTCATGCCAGGGCATTCTATATTTAGCTATCTCCTGCAGCTATTCTGTTTATCGTTATTCTCTGCCTTCAAATTTCGTTTATTTCTAAACTTCCCTCTCTTTCGCTTTCCCTGCTGGCTTCAGGAAAAGGCCTTCTTTCGGGTTTTCTCAAGGTGTGTCCTATCCAGAACCTGCATATTTCTTTCACATCTTGATTCACTGGGATCTGTCTTGCTCTTTCCATAAGCTATTCTTTTGTCACCCTATCATATCATCTTTTTTTTGGGGGATCAGAAGCACTTGAGTTTTCAGCTCTTCGGCTCGGTGCCATGACATCGTAACCCTTTGGTTCGGTGCCACGAACATCCTAAATCTGGAGAACCTGTGGCTATTCTGCCAGCTCACAGAATTGAACAGCACTCACAGTGGGCTTGTCACCCGTCGTTCAACACTGAATGTTTGCAGTATTTTTTCGTTATTATTTTAGTCATTCTCCAGTATTCTGATACTTACAGCAGAATTGCTTTAACATTGAATTTAAATATCCGAATTGATCGTGTTTTGAACGTGATTATTGATTTTGATGTATGTTGTAAATATGTCTTGAACCTCTTCCTGTTAGCGTTCTGTCTTGACTCTCTTCTTGTTATCGCGTTCTGTCTTGACCTCTTCTTGTTATGTGCTTTCTGTCTTGACTCTCTTCTTGTTATGCGCGTTCTGTCTTGACCCTCTTCTTGTTAGTGTGTTCTGTCTTGACTCTCTTCCTGTTATGTGCGTTCTGTCTTGACTCTCTTCTTGTTATGTGCTTTCTGTCTTGACCTTCTTCTTGTTATGTGCTTTCTGTCTTGACTCTCTTCTTGTTATGCGCGTTCTGTCTTGACTCTCTTCCTGTTATGTGCTTTCTGTCTTGACCCTCTTCTTGTTATGTGCTTTCTGTCTTGACTCTCTTCCTGTTATGTGCGTTCTGTCTTGACTCTCTTCTTGTTATGTGCTTTCTGTCTTGACCCTCTTCTTGTTATGTGCTTTCTGTCTTGACCCTCTTCTTGTTATGCGCGTTCTGTCTTGACTCTCTTCCTGTTATGTGCTTTCTGTCTTGACCCTCTTCTTGTTATGTGCTTTCTGTCTTGACCCTCTTCTTGTTATGTGCTTTCTGTCTTGACTCTCTTCTTGTTATGTGCTTTCTGTCTTGACTCTTCTTGTTATGCTTTCTGTCTTGACTCTCTTTATGTGCGAGTCTGTCTTGACTCTCTTCTTGTTATGGCGTTCTGTCTTGACCTCTTCTTGTTATGTCGTTCTGTCTTGACTCTCTCTTGTTATGTGCGTTCTGTCTTGACTCTCTTCTTGTTATGTGCTTTCTGTCTTGACCTTCTTCTTGTTATGTGCTCTGTCTTGACCTCTTCTTGTTATGCCGTTCTGTCTTGACTCTCTTCTTGTTATGTGCTTTCTGTCTTGACCCTCTTCTTGTTATGCGCGTTCTGTCTTGACTCTCTTCTTGTTATGTGCTTTCTGTCTTGACCTTCTTCTTGTTATGTGCTTTCTGTCTTGACTTCTCTTCTTGTTTGTGCTTTCTGTCTTGACCCTCTTCTTTTATGTGCGGTCTGTCTTGACCCTCTTCTTGTTATGTGCTTTCTGTCTTGACTCTCTTCTTGTTATGTGCTTTCTGTCTTGACTCTCTTCTTGTTATGTGCTTTCTGTCTTGACTCTCTTCTTGTTATGTGCGGTCTGTCTTGACTTTCTTCTTGTTATGTGCGTTCTGTCTTGACTCTCTTCTTGTTATGTGCTTTCTGTCTTGACTCTCTTCTTGTTATGTGCTTTCTGTCTTGACTCTCTTCTTGTTATGTGCTTTCTGTCTTGACCTTCTTCTTGTTATGTGCTTTCTGTCTTGACTCTCTTCTTGTTATGTGTTTTCTGTCTTGACCCTCTTCTTGTTATGTGCTTTCTGTCTTGACTCTCTTCTTGTTATGTGCTTTCTGTCTTGACCCTCTTCTTGTTATGTGCTTTCTGTCTTGACTCTCTTCTTGTTATGTGCGGTCTGTCTCGGTCAGGCAGATTGGCGACCGTAGAATCCGTTATCCCATTCTTCATTGTGAGGGGTCGTTGCACCATGTTATGTGCCTTACGGCCTGGTGCATCCTTTTTCTGCAAGCATTTGTTTCGGTTAGCATTCCTAGGGACACGTGCATCCGATTTCATCCACACCTCCTTAGTCGACTCTTACGACATGTGTGACAGGTAACAGAGATTCCATTCTTTACACCCCAAATTTGCACCCCGGTAACCACTCGCGTGGAACATTATTCAAGTTTTTACAATTTATAAAAAGCATAGCTTTATTATTGGTTTGTATTACATTTTATATCTACCAGGTGAAAACAATCCTTCCTATAAAACAGTAAGATTTAGCAATCTGTGTCCAACAAGAACCAACAAATAGTGAACAAAGGAGTAAGATTTAGCAATCTGTGTCCAACAAGAACCAACAAATAGTGAACAAAGCAGTAGAAATTAGCAATCTGTGCCCAACAAGAACCAACAAATAGTGAACAAAGCAGTAAGATTTAGCAATCTGTGTCCAACAAGAACCAACAAATAGTGAACAAAACAGTAAGATTTAGCAATCTGTGCCCAACAAGAACCAACAAATAGTGAACAAAGCAGTAAGATTTAGCAATCTGTGTCCAACAAGAACCAACAAATAGTGAACAAAGGAGTAAGATTTAGCAATCTGTGTCCAACAAGAACCAACAAATAGTGAACAAAGCAGTAAGATTTAGCAATCGGACCAACAAGAACCAACAAATAGTGAACAAAGGAGTAAGATTTAGCAATCTGTGTCCAACAAGAACCAACAAATAGTGAACAAAGCAGTAAGATTTAGCAATCTGTGACCAACAAGAACCAACAAACAGCGAACAAAACAGTAAGATTTAGTGATCTGTGTCCAACAAGAACCAACAAATAGCGAACAAAACAGTAAGATTTAGCAATCTGTGTCCAACAAGAACCAACAAATAGTGAACAAAGCAGTAAGATTTAGCAATCTGTGCCCAACAAGAACCAACAAATAGCGAACGCAGCAGTAAGCTTTAGCAATCTGTGACCAACAAGAACCAACAAACAGCTAATAAAATATCATCTCTTGCTCTCAAGCTGCTAGAAGGTGGAACTAATCCCCGCACAGAAACTCTAGTGCTCATTCTTTTGGGAGAAGTCTCCAGAGCCTCCCACGAACTCATAGTCAGCATCATGGCCGGACATTGGCCTAAAAGGCGTGGCAATGCTGCACAGATTCGTAGACCCACATAAGTGGTTCACAACATTGATACAGCTGCGCACATATATAACTAACAAACATAATCCTCGTGGTTGGCTTATTTGTTATCTGTTTAGATTTTAGTAGTAACTTGCTCATGTCATGGAATGTACTTTTGGTTATTCATATTGTATACCTAATCTCGTTTTCACATCTGCAAACATCTGTAACCATGTGTCCTAGACATACAGTATAATTTACTAGCTTCTGTATTTCTGTGTATATTTTATGTTTATTTTGCTTACTCTGTTAATTTGCCGATAACCGAGTAAACACATACGCACTGGTAAGCAAATACAAACAAACTGCTTTCAACATGTAAACTATTTGACACACTTTGAAAATACTAAGAACACATAATAATGGGCAACGACTTTGATCAGCGGTTAACTGAGACCTCAACTTCTTACCCAAGTCAATGAAACCTGGAGAATATTTATTGTGTTACCTTTCTTTATACCTTTACTAAATACACGTGAGAGCGTCTGTAGCTTAAGCGGCAGAGAACTCGATTACAACTCAAGCGTACCTGGTTCAAACTTCACGGCGGACAAATTTGGAAGGAAATTAGTTTCCTTGGATTTTTACGAACTTCAAAAATAGACCTCACCGTTCAGAAGGCAATGGCAAACTACTGAACGTATACGTGGCGCCTAGAAAAATTGACGATTCGTTTACTGTTGTTGATGGCTGAGTCCTATAAAGGATATGCCAGGATTTTCGATGTTCAAATACAAGTGAAGGGAGAACTAACAGAACTGATAGACAGAAAGACAACACAAATATTCACTCTTCACGAAGATCTAAACAAACAAAAACACCACACAATTCAACTGCATCTCTTAGATTAGACTTAACTGTGGTACAAGACGTGCCAGTAGGCGTATTTCAACAATTAGATAAAACATCCAACCAAACAGACAAATAAAAGATATCATTAACGAAATAGAGAGAAACAATAACACAGAGGAAAGAAATAGACAACACATTTCACAATTTCTGTTGACAACAAGACACCTCAGAGAAAGTAACACCAAATCCGCAAGAAAACTTGCCAATACACTTTAGGAAATTAACCAACCACGACATACACATGTTAGACAAACCACTAACACTGCATATATCTAAAAGTAGTACTAAATACGCTAGAAGAAAACAAGAAACTCACATCCGGTTTCTATGTTAAAAAAAATATTGTACGTATTAGGTCCACATTTTCTCAAAGTACTGAAAGAAGCCTGGAACATAACCAGCTGACTCAAACCGTAAAGCAAGCATGACAATGAAAATCATGCCACATCCTTTACAGGAATGTTGCCATCAACGAAAGTGAACGAATCGTTGATTTTCTGGCACTACTTATAAGTTCAGTAGTTTACCATTGCTTTCTCAACGGGAGGGTCTATTTTATCGTTCGTAAAAATTCACGGAACAAATTCATTCTCAACTGCGCTCCGTGGAGTTTGAACCAGGTACTCGGTTGTGATCGAGCTCACTGCCACTAAGCCACAGAAAGACAAAATTCCAAGCATATACGAGTATAATACTAATTCTAAAAGACGAAGCATATATAATACTAATTCTAAAAGACGAAGTATACACGAAGTAGACAGGACACAAATGAAAAATCACAGACCAATGTTCTTACTAAACAAAGATTAGTAAACACTTATTATAGCGCTAACTTTGAAGCTGACACCATTCATGACAAACCTGGTCCACACTGATCAACAACGACTCGGCAAACACAATAGAAACATCATCAAGAACACACACTTTATAAGACATCATTCTATACAGGAGAAAATCTTCGACATAGTGTGCCACCACTATCTACACAGTGTGCCACCACTATCTACACAGGAGGACGATACAAGGAAGCAACAACGATTTATATTTTCAAAAGCTACGATGTCAAGAAACATAAAATTAAAAGATGAAGAATGTCCCACGAAAAAAGGTTCTGGCAGGTTCGAACTGCGACCTTCTGCGTTAAAGCAGACGGTAACTCCTACACCACAGAACATTGTGTCTTAATTTTTGTTATAATAGTTTTGTGGAAATCTAGTTTATGGTTTAAATTTAATTATTTTGGAAGAGAGTTGAAATTATTTGTAGATTGTGTTATATGTGTTTTCATCAATGATGGTTTTGACGTCTGCATCCAACGCCACGGATTCTCTATCGGCAACCTTTGTTAAATTTAACCATGGTTGAAAAAGTGTTCCGATATTGAAGACATGGTCGATTTTTGTGAGCCGGCATACCAGCTGAACAGTGTCTAGTCAGAACCAACTATAAACTACTAGAGCTAGAGCCTGGCTGTGGTCTAGTAGTGTCTACGTAAATACTGGCCTTCGCGCAATATTTTTCAAGATGGAGGATGAGGCGGATTATTCAACTGTTTAGAAACATATGACATTTTAGTAAACATACGGACTCAAACGGATTTCTTTAGTAAACATAACAACAAAATAACGATGCCTAGTAAGTGCTGTGTGCCGAAATGTAGATCAAATTACGATTGTAATTATATATGTATAATATAAGTTAATTTAACAAGTACCTTGTTCAGTAAACATAACTGTTGTCAGTGTTGTAAACATAACAACAAAATAACGATGCCTAGCTAGTAAGTGATGTGTACCAAAATGTAGATCAAATTACGATTATAATTATATATGTATCATTTAAGTTAATT
Source organism: Arion vulgaris (assembly GCA_020796225.1). Lineage (NCBI taxonomy): Eukaryota > Metazoa > Mollusca > Gastropoda > Stylommatophora > Arionidae > Arion > Arion vulgaris. Next base: position 5,340,629 of record CM036754.1, read on the forward strand.
TAACAAGTGTCTTCTTCAGTAAATGTAGCTGTTGTCAGTGTTGTAAACATAACAACAAAATAACGATGCCTAGCTAGTAAGTGATGTGTACCAAATGTAGATCAAATTACGATTATAATTATATATGTAGCATTTAAGTTAATTTAACAAGTAAATCATGCAAAGATTTAGAAGAGCACCAACTGTTGACTATTACTTGACAATGGCACATGATAATCTGGTTGAAGCAATTAGTTTATCATCCACCACAATAAGCACTAGTTTTGTGCCAGAGAAAAAACTCCAATTCCTCCTGAACAGTTGCATCTGGTCAAACTCCAGATAACAGAAAATGGTATAGCAATAACACTTAGTGTTTTGCATTTATGACATATTAAATTGAATTTGATCTGTCCTCATATCATCTGGATATGAAGATATGTTCTTAGCCACGTCAAACCATAAGGAGATTGTCATACAAATTGTAACTATCAGTTACATGAAATTCTCATTAGACAGTACTGTATATGTCTGCGGAGCTCAAAAAATAAATATTTTATTGTCTGCGGTTCCAACATTTTCCTCAACAATGATATAAAAATCAGGAATGTTCAATGCAATGTTCAGCAAGCTGCTTCTTCACAAAAAGGAAAGGAGCAAAATTCAGTAGTAGATAAATATATTTGTGTAATACTGTTTGGTTTATGTGCTAATCAAGTTGCAGTGTGGTGAAAATTGATTGGCACAGCATTTTGTTTTCCTTGTTATCCTGTCACTATTGATCTCTTCGGACATAATGTATCAAAGTTGTCAATAGACTGATTCCTTCGACATAATGTTTCAAAAGTTGTCACATAGACTTGATCTCCTTCGACATAATGTAACAAAAGTTGGCATGTAGATTATTGATCTCCTTCGATATAATGTATCAAAAGTTGTCATGTAGATTATTGATCTTCGACATAATGTATCAAAAGTTGTCATGTAGACTATTGATCTCATTCGACATAATGTATCAAAAGTTGTCATGTAGACTATTGATCTCATTCGACATAATGTAATAAAAGTTGTATGACTATTGATCTCATTCGACATAATGTAATAAAAGTTGGTATGTAGACTATTGATCTCCTTCGACATAATGTAACAAAAGTTGTCATGTAGACTATTGATCTCATTCGACATAATGTAATAAAAGTTGGTATGTAGACTATTGATCTCCTTCGACATAATGTACATCTTCTTCTTCTTCTTCTTCAACGTTTTCAGACATCGATTTGTATACTTTTAAAGTAGTTAGTGTTCAACCGGAGTCCATGTACATCTCCGTATACATCTTGGACTGATATAGGGATTGGCCATGTGTTTTTTCTCTGTTCCATGTATGTTGGACATTCTGCAGTAGTGTGTCTCTGTCATCTTGCTGGTGCCACATGTACATATGTCAGATGGGCCTATTTTATACTTGTTAAACAGATGGTACCTCAGTCTATTGTGCCCTGTTCGTAGATGAAAAATGACAACCTGTTCCTCTCTACTTAGTTGGTGGTAAGCATCGTCCTTTTCATGCCCTGGGTGATCTCTCAGCCATTTGTTCTTGTAGGCCATTTTTATCTGTACTTTTACTTCCTCATATGTCATACTGGTGTCTGTCTGTGGTAGCCTGCTTCCTGCTTTTGCCAATATGTCTGCAGTCTCATTTCCAGGTATTCCGCAGTGAGATGGTATCCACTGTATTACCACTCTAGAAAAATGTTGCATACTTGGTGTAGTGATGCTTGCAGTTCCTTCAAGTTGTTATCGTCTTCATTTTTAGAGCAGTAATTACTGACAGGGCATCAGTAAGAAATACCAGGTTTTCATTTACATGTTCCTCTGACACTATGGCTTCTGCTGCCGCTTTTGGGGCCTCTGCCTCTGCTCTGTAATTGCTGGAGAACCTTCCTGTCGCTAATTTTAGCTTCCTGAGTTTCATGTCACTGAGCACTATGAGGGCTCCTCCTCCTCCATTTTCAGTTGCATTTGCTGCAGACCCATCTGTGTATACATGGGTCCACCTGCTGTTAGGAAAGTGTTCCTTTAGGTACTCGTGGCCAGGAGTTTTCTTTCTTCACTTGTTTTTTGGGTTTTTTCCTACTATCCTGTGATGTTCTCATTCAGCTCTGGGAATTTTGTATCTTTCCATATCTGTCTTGTGTTGGTGTATTTTAGTGGTTTGGGGGTAACTTCAGCACATGATGGTTGTTTGCTCATCATCATCTTGGTTGTCGCTGCAAAGTTGGTTCGTTTTAGTCTGCCCTTCCTAGCCCATTCATTATGTGGTACATTGGGTGATCTTCTAGTCTCTTGAACTTTTCTGCTTGTTTTTGTGCTCTGCTGTCTCTTATATCCTCCATTGGTTGTAGGCCGGTGGTCTTCTCCATTTCCTGTATTGGAGTAGATCTCATTCCCCTGTAATAATTCTCATAGCTTGGTTCTGAACACGGTTGATTTTATTGAAGTTGGATTGGGCTACAGTTGCCCATGCAGAGATTCCATAGTCAGTGTCAGGCGAACATATCCCATATAAAGCTTCTTTAAAACATTGTTATCTGCCCCCAGGTTGTGCCAGCTAGTTTTTTCATGATTGCCATCCTGGATTTTGCTCGGTTTTGTTTTTTTCAATCTGAGCATGCCATGTCATGCGCTGGTCGAAGGTGATTCCAAGGTATGTGGGTTTTTTTCTCTGGGAGCAATATATGGTTATTTAGTAGGAGCTTTGGACTTTGGGGCTTTGTTGATAGGGAGAAAATCGTATATGTCGTTTTCTTTTCATTGGATTTGATCAGCCATGTATTGGACCATTGGTCTAGGGATGTGAGGGCCTGTTGTATTCTGCTTGTTGCAGCGGTAATGCGCTCCTCTGATGTCCACAGGGCCAGGTCATCCACATACAAGGCGTGGTGGATCCTTCTGGGTATGTTCTCGGTTATGTCATTGATGTATATGAGGAACAGTGTTGGCGACAGTACTCCACCCTAAGGAACTCCTTGTTCTAGTGTTGTTTTCCTGCTGGTGAACTCTTGCACTTTAGCAGTTCTTTTTCTAGATACTGTGATATCCATTTGTACATTCGTCCTGCTACTAGGTTTCTGCGCAACTTCACTTTTAGGCCAGCCTTCCACACTTTATCAAAAGCCTTCTCCAGATCTACCCATACTGCTAGCGTTTGTTTTCCTTCTTGAAAAGCATCCTCTATCTCCTGGGCGATGTATGTCACTTGATCTTCTGTAGATCTGTGTTTTCGAAAGCCTGCTTGTTGGGGGAGTAGCAAGCCCTTTTCTTCCAAATGCCACATTAGTCTGGTGTTGATCATGCGCTCTAGCAATTTTCCTACGCAGCTCAGTAGGCTAATTGGTCTATAACTGCTAGGGTCTGTGGGATCCTTCCCCGTCTTTTTATCGGTATCAATATAGCTTCCTTCCATTCTTTGGGTATAACGCCACTTTTCCAGCTACAGTTAAATATTTCTAGTAGCTTCTTTTTCGCTTGTCGTCCCATTTCTATTATCATTTCATTAGTTATCCCATCATTGCCTGGTGATTTTCTTTTCTTTAGAGAGCGTAATGCTTTTCTAATTCATGTATTGTGAATTTAGTTGTCATGTGCTCCTCTGGGGGACCTTGAATGAGGTCGTGAGCCATTAGTTCTTCTGTTATGGTTTCCTCCCTTTCTTCAGGAACATCTATATGATTTACTTGTGTAAAGTGCTCACTAAGGATATTGGCAGCTTGTTTCCGCTTAGCTGTTCATCATTCTGTTTGATGGTGATTGTGTGCTTGTATTTATTTTCTTGGTTTAGTGCCCTGGCTAGTTTCAACAACTTATTTCCATCTCTGTCTAGGTTAAGGCTTTGTGTTTTTTCTATCCAGCTGTTTCTAGCATTTTCGTTTAGTGTTCGTTTGTATCTTGCCGAGGTGGCTTTAAGTTTAATGTTTGCTTCTGTTGTTCTTTCTATTTCTGCAATGTTTCTTGCTTTCGTTAGTTCTACTTCTAGTTGTTCTAATTCGTCCGTCCAGAATGGGCTGTAGTTTGGTCTCGCACCTCGAGGGATGGACTCGGTGGCTGCTTTTTTGGAGGGCTTTGTTGAAGTCTGCAACCCCAGCTTTTAGCATACTCTTGCGTATGTTTAGGGGTTCACAGTATAGGTCTGTCAGGAGTGCAAATTTCCCCAGTCTGCTCGTTTGTAGTTCCATCTTGGTAGCAGCTTTGGTTGCTGTGGGGAGTATGCAACATTTAGCAGCTTTACCGGTCTGTGATCACTTCCTGCGAGTTGGTCCAGCACCATTCTGTCAATTTTGTGGTGGATGTCACCTGGCTAAAGGCCAGGTCTGGTGTGGAGGTGGTTTTCCAGGTTCTGGAGTAGTAACTAGGTTTATCCTCAGCATTGTTGATTAAGTGTAGGTTGCTGTCTATCTCCCAGTCCTCCACCTCATCACCTCTGTTATTTGTATCCTGGTAGCCCACCGCTTGGAGTGACTATTAAAGTCTCCTACTACTATGCAGTTTGTTGGTATTATGTTCATGTTCTCTAGTACTAAGTCTTTGTTTGGAGGGCAGTAGATGTTATAGATCCGGGTGCTCCCAATTGGGGTTGTTGCGTCTATCCCTACAATTTCTGACTGTCTACTAGCACATACTGTTATTTCTTGACATGCAATCTCATTTCAAGCGAGGATCAGGACTCCACCTTTTCGTCCTTCCCTGTCTAATCGGAAGGTCTGATATCCTCTAATGGAAAATCTGTGGCTAGAGTTTAGGTGCGTCTCTTGTATGCATGCTATGTCTATCTGCTCCTGTTGTAGATATTTTGTTAATGGGACCTTCTTCTTTAGTACTCCTGCATTCCACTGCATAATGTTGAATGTTCTATGATTTGCTTCACTAGTGTTTGTCCCTGCTAACTGTCCCTGGCTCGGCGGCGTGGATCGATCATTCCTGCCGTCTGTCGAGACTCCGGTTGACCACTACTCTTTTTGTGTATACTAGTCGATGTCGTCGTAAACGAATTGCGCTGCACATTGTGCACCCGTCTTCTGCGGCGTTTCTGTCAGGCTGCCCACCTTTAGCCTTAATTTATTAACCTACAAGGCAGCAGGTTGGACTCGCACTTAGCCCATCGCCACGCGGTGCGCTACCTATCGATAATAGGTTACGCTATTCTCCGATACGGCGCCGGCACGCTCAGGGCCACAATGTACGGTCAGGCGTTTGCTCTGACCATACATACACAAACACGGACACTAATCAACACGTTTTATCCGCTTTTAGTAGCCAGAAACCGCGTAAATCACACCGCAATCACAAGAAATCGCGCACAGTTTATCCGTTAGGAATTTTCACACCTGACATGTTGGCGACCGGAAATCGAGTCCTATATTAGCCGACATAATGTACAAAAAGTTATTGGCCACGACAAACCAGAAGCTGTCGTGTTGTACAAACAAGTGACTGATTTATTCATGGATTACTGATAAGTGATGTTAGTTTATGTGCTAATCAAGCTGTGGTGTTGTGCAAACATGTGGCTTACTTATTCATGGATAAATGATGAGAGACTACCATAAGCTGAAGTAAGTACACTAGTAATCATATATAAATTACTCCTCATTCTGTATAAAATTACTCCTCACTCTAAAGTATTCTGTATAAAATTAAACTAAAATAGTATGTGAGCAACAACTATAGCTACTCATCATAAAACTTCTTATGTAATACACACATGCATCCAACAACAAATTTCTAACATCTGCAAGATGTATTGTCTAGATCGGCGTTTCCCAATAGTAACAGACAATAGTTAGTCTGTGCGAATACATCGCCTTAGTCTGTGACGTTACATGGCAATATTTCCGTCTGCGCTGCGGCCATTATAGAGAAGGCCGTGTGTCTACTGTCTGAAGCACGGTCAATCCATGACTTGCCCGCTTTAACCGTTTTCCCACCGCTTGTGCTGATCAGCTCGTGCAATGGGTGATCATTTTTAGCACTTATTTTGAGATACGCACGTGCTGTAGCTATCTTGAGTCTATACTCCATGGTCGGAAAATCCAGGAGAAACTTAATCGCTCCTTGTGCAACCGAGGATGATACGCATAGTTTCATTCTGTATTCTCTCCAGTCTTTCAATTTGCGTTTTACTAACAGTGAGGATGGCCATTGCATATTCATTGGTGGAAAGAACCACTCTGATACAGGATGACAAGCAGCCGTTGCGCAATGTTAGCAGCCGTCATAACTCTCATTGCCGCTAAATCTTTACGTGCCTTGACAATGACATACTCAACATGCTCCCTGAAACACAGGCTGCGGTCAAATTTCACACTCACAAATTTCATCGATTTAACTCCGGACAAACCAACACCGCAAAATTTACAAAGTGCATTAGAACAAGCACACTCAAGATCACTATACCCCCTTCCCCAATACTTCTATAAAGAAGTAAATGGTGGAAGAGAGGCAGAAGTTTACTGTGACCTAAATATTTCAGTTTCCTGGACATAATGTTATTGTTATGAAGTCCACATTACATATTAAGTAATACTTTTATGCTTGTGTTTTGAATCAGAATGTTTATTTTTCCTGTTCAACTAGTTCATAATATGACAACATAAACATATGTCAATCAAACTAACTGTTTCTTGAAAAATAAATCAATATTAATTAATTTGTAAGACATTAATAAGTTAAATCTTGATGGAGCAAGGTAACGTGCTGGTGTGCTTGTACTCTTGTTTCATTACGATTATTTCACAATCTTTTTATACAACTCAGCGCAGGAGATGATCATCTGTTTCAATCGGAGATGGTCACAGGCAACGAGAAACACACAATTTCACCAAGGGTTGATGTCAGCTCCCATTGAACAACCACAGTCAACTGTTATTTAAAAATAAATAATAGATTGTTATATATGACAAAATAAATAAATAACATTTCAATGAAATATAATAAATGTCAGTTCTCTTCTTTCGTTGGTTGGTTGGTTGTACACCAACAATTTGTTAATGCCATCTTTGTGGTTGGTATGGATTTTTGGGTATTTGGGCACTTAGAGCTTGAGTTCGTTGTGCGAGTTAGGCGCCTACGGACACGTAGAAAGCGCATCCAGTTTCGGCATGATTTTTGGTTCGGATTCGTCTACTACGTAGGACCAACAAAAACTTACCTAGGGGCGTCCATCTCCTTAGTCGAGTCAGAATCATGTTTGTTTTGGACCTTGCGGTCAAAGTTTTCTGGTCTACACCACTGGGAGGTTGAGGTTGGCTTGTATGCTCTACGGGTCATCAGGAAGCCTCTAATTTTCAGTTTTCGCCCTTATCAAGAAAGAGCAACCGACCACAACTCGGCTAGTTGCAGATACAGACGTAGAACGCATCTTTTAATTTCACTTCAATGTGTAGGGGACTGCCTAGAGTAGTTGATAGTAGCTCGGCCTGCTAGCTGTGAGACGCCTCATAGCTCGGGTTCGAATCTACTGTCCGGCATTTGTTCGAGTCCCTGGTCTTACTCAGGACGATAACGTGAGTACCTCTGAAGTCGGAGAAAATCTGCCTGTATGGCGAGGGAATACTAATTACGAGTACATTGAGCACACGGCTGCCAGTGTAAAGTAATTTACAATGTGCACGCTGCTGCCATTGTAAGAAATTGGAAAACGGATTTTCACGCAAAAATCAGTTTCAGAGATGAAACTTCGTCTGAGTTGAAAGCGGACGAAAAAAAAAAAAAAAAACTTCAATGTGTTGCTTTATTCTTAATCTGTATAGTGTGAACATAAAAGAGAAAACATTCTCTAACATTCTCTTGCGGTGTCGATGTGAAGTATACGGTGAGAGGACTTATGCTCTTGGTTTATAGAGGTATTCATGGACTCTGCTATTCCTTCAGCTGAATATTAACACTGATTTAGATGTGGAAAGATGACTAATGAGAGAACAAAGAAGATACAACTCAAACATCCAGTGTCATTACCAGAGATCAATGCACATTTCAAAGAAAAATACAAACAGTCGTGGACGCAACAAACCAACATCAAACATTCATAGTAGACTTAATAAAAAACTGCACAACAATCTTTCGATTCAGAACAGGGCACTGTTGCTCAACTACCACACGCACAAAATGAAACCTGCTCACACTTCACAATGGACATGTCAGATTGAAACACAGACTCCATAGCACATCTTCCAGTCCTGTCCATCAAACCTACACCAACGGAACGAAATATGGCCTTATGAACGAAGCGTACAGAGCGAGCTATGTGAAACCCTTAAGCTTACAGTGAGAGCTACGTGAAACCCTTAAGCTTACAGAGAGAGCTATGTGAAACCCTTAAGCTTACAGAGCGAGCTATGTGAAACCCTTAAGCTTACAGAGAGAGCTATGTGAAACCCTTAAGCTAACAGAGCGAGCTATGTAAAACCCTTAAGCTTACAGAGAGAGCTATGTGAAACCCTTAAGCTTACAGAGAGAGCTATGTGAAACCCTTAAGCTTACAAAGAGAGCTATGTGAAACCCTTAAGCTAACAGAGCGAGCTTTGTGAAACCCTTAAGCTAACAGAGCGAGCTATGTGAAACCCTTAAGCTAACAGAGCGAGCTATGTGAAACCCTTAAGCTAACAGAACGAGCTATGTGAAACCCTTAAGCTAACAGAGCGAGCTATGTGAAACCCTTAAGCTTACAGGGCGAGCTATGTGAAACCCTTAAGCTAACAGAACGAGCTTTGTGAAACCCTTAAGCTTACAGAGCGAGCTATGTGAAACCCTTAAGCTAACAGAACGAGATATGTGAAACCCTTAAGCTAACAGAACGAGCTTTGTGAAACCCTTAAGGTTAGAGAACGAGCTATGTGAAACCCTTAAGCTAACAGAGCGAGCTATGTGAAACCCTTAAGCTAACAGAACGAGCTTTGTGAAACCCTTAAGCTAACAGAACGAGCTTTGTGAAACCCTTGAACAGCTTACAGAACGAGCTATGTGAAACCCTTAAGCTAACAGAACGAGCTATGTGAAACCCTTAAGCTAACAGAGCGAGCTATGTGAAACCCTTAAGCTAACAGAACGAGCTTTGTGAAACCCTTAAGCTTACAGAGCGAGCTATGTGAAACCCTTAAGGTTAGAGAACGAGCTTTGTGAAACCCTCGCTAAGATGTAATAAAATAAACTCGGTATCGATATGTGTATTTACATCAGATGTAATAAAATTCTTCTTCTTCTGCGTTCTCACTAGATTGGGATTTCGGATTCTTTAATAAAGGCAGCCATCTGCCTTAGATTATCAGCCACGCCATACAGTTTGTCTTGGACGCTAGTGTAAGTGGGCCACCTATTTCTTCTCAAGTTTGCATACTAGGGGCAGTTCTGTAGGATATAATTCCTATGATTTCTACTTCCCGCTTGTGCCGACCTCTTCCCGCAGTAAGTTTTGGCCACCCTCGTGATGGTAGTTCTGACATTCTTACTGCGTGGCTAAATCTCCGAGGCAGATTGGCAACCGTAGAATCCTTTATCCCATTCCTCATTGTGAGGGGTCGTTGCACCATGTTATGCGCCTTACGGCCTGGTGCATCCGTTTTCTGCAAGCATTTGTTTCGGGTTAGCATTCCCTAGGGGACACATGCATCCGATCTCATCCAGACCTCCTTAGTCGCCTCTTACGACATGCATGGCAGGTAACAGTGGTTCTATTCTTTACACCCACATTTGGGCCCCGGTAACCACAGATGTAATAAAAAAAAATAAACTATTATGTTTCACAAAGACATAACCCGACATAACGACATAATGACATACCGACATACCGACGTAATGACATAACGACATAACACGACATAACGACGTAACTTCATACCGATGGGTAATGAGGATCCACAAAAATGCTGGTAGTGTATACAACAGGAGTTCCAGCTACAAGTGGACATTTCATGAAGTTGCATGCATTGCCATCTGGCAGAGGAAACAGGACTGGCACTCCAGCAATGATACCATGTACAACGGTTCTAGCATCTGACACTGCAGTATCTGGGATATAAATATCACATGGTAAATGTTTAAATTATTATTATTATAATTATTATTATTATTATTATTATACAGTCTTCTACATTAAATATCAGGAAAGAAGGCGAGAGGAAGACAACGAAAAAGATGGATAGATGACATAGCAGAGTCCTGTCAAAAAAGAAAAACTATATACTACCCAAGCCACTAGAGCAGTGGCTCTCAACCTGTGGGTCGGCCCTTTGGGGGTAGACCATCAGAACACATTTCCCAGGGTCACCTAAGACCATCAGAAAACACATATTTATCATAATTAGAAATAAATATTTCACAATATATAATTACATATTGTTTGTGGGAATTAATCACTATGCTTTAATTATGTTCAATTTGTAACACTCCAGAACCATTTGAGCTTAGTTAACATCAAGGGTGAGGAGTACAACATGAAAATAAATATAATAAAGACAGAGACAATGGCAATAAGTAGACAACCAGAAAACCTTACAATAAAACTCCAGAACGTAGGCATAAAACAAAGAATTGAGGCCAAATACTGAGGAGCAATTTTCACAACAGATGAAAGTATCGATAGCGAAATCAGCAATCGTTGCACAAAAGCTAACCAAGTACTGGGACAGTTAACACCACTGTTGTCACATAAAGAGATACCGCTAACAACTAAAGCAAATCTTATAAGAACGATTTTCTGGACAACACTATGTTACCAGTGTCAAACATGGTCAATAACAGCAGCTAATTAGCGGAAAATCATAACGACAGAGATGAGGTGCCTTAGAAGAGCTGCAGGTGTGAAGCAATTCATAAAAGAACAACAGATTAAATGGTTTGGACACCTGACAAGAATCTCCTGGTATCGCCTACCACAGAGAGCCACACAGAAAAGGTATAATGAGTACAAAGCAAGAGGAAGACCACGCAAAAGATGGAGCGACGCATCAAGAATAGCCTTACGAAAATGAATATCAGCTTACCAAATGCATTAAAACAAGCACACACAGATCACTACGCCCCCCGGTCACTCCCCCAACACTTCTATAAAGAAGTAAATAGTGGAAGAGAAGAAGCAAATCTGATCAGTAATTAATCTGTACAAATATGTGACATGTTATGTCAGCGGTCCCATTCTGACCTGTCCCTGGTAGGTAGAAAGTGCCCCGTACACAGTAGTTTTTTTTACTGCCATGTACACCATAAATACTAACCTACATTAGGTCAAAAGGCTAGAGTTAAGTGCTGCTAGATCATGGAAGCAGAAGAAGAATATTAAGCAAATAAAATACAAGACAACCATCGAACATACAAATGGTATGTATTGTAATGTATTGCTATTTCCCATTTTATTTTTAATTCGATCTTTAGTCGAATCATGGTTTTGGTTTATTGATGTATGTTGTAAAATATATACCACATATTCTTCATCTTCGTCTTGCTGTGTCTTTTAACCTCGGTTGGGGCATAGACATTCCATTCTTCATATCTTTAACCATCGCTTACACAGTCGAGTGTCACTAGACAAGCACTTGAGGAGAACCTGCAAGGAAAACGGAAAAGAGGATGTCATAAACCAGAGCCAACTATAAACTAACTATAATTAGTTAGTAATTAGTATAATACTATTAACTAACTATAATTTATCATTACATATCAATGATCTAAGTAAGATGGACATATATAAAGAACAAAAAGTGTGCTACAGTTAAAGCAACTTCTGTGTCTGTTAGAAATGTATATTGTACCTTATTATACAGCTATGTATTACATTATAATGCAACTGTTGTTCTGCAATACTTTGTTAATCATTTTGAGCTTCTACATTGAATTTTCTTAAAGATGTGTTAAATATGAATAAAACCAAATATGAATAAAACCATGATCATTTGATTAAAATAAAATTCATTTTATGACCATATCTCAAGTTTATTATCTATAATCCATTTACGATGTTTGTCATGAAATGTATGTCTGTACAGTAATGGATTTCGTAAAGAGATCTTAAGAATATAGTCAGCCCCCCTTTTCTTATCTAGGTCAGGAAATACCTGGCGAGTTGTACGGCCTGGGCTATAGCCTGGCTGTGCATAAACAGACCTGGAGACGAAGTCTTCTTGAGTAGCTGAAGGGTGCTCGACTATTCTGGGAGACCATAAAAAAAAGCCAGAGACAGGAAAAAGTGGCGAACAACTGTTGAGGCCATATGCTCCACGAGGAGCAGAGATGAATAAAGCTTTAAACATCTCTTGCAATTCTTTTCTACTCTTCCATATATCATTAATATCTGCCTCCAAGTCTCTCTTCAATATGTATTTCTATGCTTCCCTCTATTTCTAGTACCCTGCGGGCCTCCAGAAAATAGCCTTTCTTGTTATATTTCTCTCGTGTTTTCTCAAAATGTGTCTTACCAAGCGCCAAGGTCTTTTCTTCACCTTTTGGTTCACTGGGATCTCACTGTCTCCTTCAGCTTCTTATTCTTCAGCTGAATAAGTTGTCTATATATGTATGCTACTGATAATATTACAGGTATGAAGGTACTTACTAGAATGTACTGATAATATCACAGGTAAGAAGGTACTTACTAGAATGTACTGATAATATTACAGGTAAGAAGGTACTTACTAGAATGTACTGATAATATTACAGGTAAGAAGGTACTTACTAGAATGTACTGATAATATCACAGGTAAGAAGGTACTTACTAGAATGTACTGATAATATTACAGGTAAGAAGGTACTTACTAGAATGTACTGATAATATTACAGGTAAGAAGGTACTTACTAGAATGTACTGATAATATTACAGGTAAGAAGGTACTTACTAGAGTCAGATTAATTGACCAGTTACATTTGTGCCTTTTTGAATGGACAAGGAAGGGCTGTACAAGGAACAACGTCGACTTCATTGACGACTGATAGCTTTGAACCTGAAAGTCAACAAATACCACAATCATCAAGAACATACTACAATCATCAATAACATACTACAATCATCAAGAACATACTACAATCATCACGAACATACTACAATCATCAAGAACATACTACAATCATCACGAACATACTACAATCATCACGAACATACTATAATTATCACGAACATACTACAATCATCAAAACATACTACAATCATCACGAACATACTATAATCATTACGAACATACTATAATCATCACGAACATACTACAATCATCAAGAACATACCACAATCATCAAGAATATACTACAATCTTCAATAATATGCTACAACCATGAAGAATATACTCAGTTTTGTTACACTTTCTTCTTCTCTTTTTGCCTTCACTTGTTATAACGTGGCTTGTGTTGCAATGTGTATTGCTCCCCTGTGCTCAGTGTATTGCCCCTGTGCCAGTGTATTGCTCTCCTGTGCTCAGTGTATTGTTCCCTGTGCTCAGTGTATTGCTCTCCTGTGCTCAGTGTATTGTTCCCCTGTGCTCAGTGTATTGCTCTCCTGTGCTCAGTGTATTGCTCTCCTGTGCTCAGTGTATTGCTCTCCTGTGCTCAGTGTATTGTTCCCCTGTGCTCAGTGTATTGCTTCCCTGTGCTCAGTGTATTGTCTCCCTGTGCTCAGTGTATTGCTCTCCTGTGCTCAGTGTATTGCTCTCCTGTGCTCAGTGTATTGCTCCCCTGTGCTCAGTGTATTGCTCTCCTGTGCTCAGTGTATTGCTCCCCTGTGCTCAGTGTATTGTTCCCCTGTGCTCAGTGTATTGCTTCCCTGTGCTCAGTGTATTGTTCCCCTGTGCTCAGTGTATTGCTCCCCTGTGCTCAGTGTATTGCTCCCCTGTGCTCAGTGTATTGTTCCCCTGTGCTCAGTGTATTGTTCCCCTGTGCTCAGTGTATTGCTTCCCTGTGCTCAGTGTATTGTTCCCCTGTGCTCAGTGTATTGTTCCCCTGTGCTCAGTGTATTGCTCCCCTGTGCTCAGTGTATTGTTCCCCTGTGCTCAGTGTATTGCTCCCCTGTGCTCAGTGTATTGCTCTCCAGTGCTCAGTGTATTGCTCCCCTGTGCTCAGTGTATTGCTCTCCAGTGCTCAGTGTATTGCTCTCCAGTGCTCAGTGTATTGCTCCCCTGTGCTCAGTGTATTGCTACCCAGTGCTCAGTGTATTGCTCCCCTGTGCTCAGTGTATTGCTCTCCAGTGCTCAGTGTATTGCTCCCCTGTGCTCAGTGTATTGTTCCCCTGTGCTCAGTGTATTGCTACCCAGTGCTCAGTGTATTGCTCTCCTGTGCTCAGTGTATTGTTCCCCTGTGCTCAGTGTATTGCTACCCAGTGCTCAGTGTATTGCTCCCCTGTGCTCAGTGTATTGCTTCAGTGCTCAGTGTATTGCCCTGTGCTCAGTGTATTGTTCCCTGTGCTCAGTGTATTGCTCTCAGTGCTCAGTGTATTGCTCTCCTGTGCTCAGTGTATTGTTCCCCTGTGCTCAGTGTATTGCTCCCCTGTGCTCAGTGTATTGCTCCCCTGTGCTCAGTGTATTGTTCCCCTGTGCTCAGTGTATTGTTCCCCTGTGCTCAGTGTATTGTTCCCCTGTGCTCAGTGTATTGTTCCCCTGTGCTCAGTGTATTGTTCCCCTGTGCTCAGTGTATTGTTCCCCTGTGCTCAGTGTATTGTTCCCCTGTGCTCAGTGTATTGTTCCCCTGTGCTCAGTGTTTTGTTCCCTGTGCTCAGTGTATTGTTCCCTGTGCTCAGTGTATTGTTCCCTGTGCTCAGTGTATTGTTCCCTGTGCTCAGTGTATTGTTCCCCTGTGCTCAGTGTTTTGCTCCCCTGTGCTCAGTGTATTGTTCCCCTGTGCTCAGTGTAGACGAGATCAGAATGTATTTTATTTAGGGATCACTACAACTGTATTCCCCTTCCTGCAAGGTTACAGCTGGTTGTGACCCATATTTAATTGTGTACAATAGAAATACTGGAAGTAAATGTGGCCGTTGTGATATTCATCACATTCCCTACCATGCGACATAGGTCAGCGATAAATACGGGCCTAACACTGCACTCCTCAATATATCTCACGATATAAAAAAAAATGTGGCTCCTTTGCTATTATATTTATGAATTGTATGTTTCATTATATAGTACAAAATATTTTTTTAATGGTTTTTGCATTATTTAAATAAAATAATGTGTTTCCGTGTTTTGATAAGCACAGACATTTTAATCCGATTTTTAACTGATATTATTCGTTTACAAATGGTGAAACTAACTTTCCCCCGTTTATCGCTTCGCATGCTCAATAACCTAGTATAATGGATGCCTGAAAACACTATACAATTTATACATTTTTAACTAACTCAACTAGCTCATAACTCGATAAAGAACGCTGGAAGAAAAAAATTGACAGTGTAAATCTACAAAATTCTCCAGGAATAAGCTGCCCAAATTTGATTATTCTAGAGTTTGTGGTACACAAACATACAATCAGTTTTATAATTAAGATTCCCAACATATCTCTATCTTCTCTTTCCTATAACAGTTGTTACTAGTGGTTGTCCAGACATTTCTCTAATTTCATCACTTCTCCTGAATTTGTCCCTTTTATGTTCATTATTTTTCGCAGACATATTTTCAAATGCATTCAACTAACTTTCTTTAGTCATTTTAAAACTCCGATAGCATATTTTAGTATGTAGACAACATTAGAATTGAAAATTATAATTTAGTTTTAAAACTATATAACTTGCAGTTCCATATTTTATTTAGACTTTTAGAAGCTTATGTTTGGCTGAAATCGGATGCACATGTCCTAAGCGTGTAGAAGTCTATGCGTTTAGAGGCCTACCAAACAATGTGCAACGTATACACGTTCTTGGCAAAAATCAAACATATCACAGAGTGATTAAAATTGGTCGTAAAGAACGAACGCAAAGAAGAAGAAGAAGAAAGCTTATGTTGCTTTGACAATTTGTAGCATAATAAAGAAACATTATAATCGGGATGAAAACACTTACCACAATCGTGAAATGCTACTTTCTGTGCAAAGCTAACTGTAACTACTGCGCAAAGTGCTAGGACAACCAATAAACTATTCATTTTGACGCCGGTGTTAAATTTCTGCAGTAACTGTTTTTCAATGATTATTTCTTTCGCGTAGTAGGTAACTACTTTTATATATGTACGCTGTTCTATTTTCACTCCCTCCGATAACGAGATTAACCAATCAAATTAAATGTGATTGGGTGGGCGTTTCGATCTCCTCAACTATGTTAATTCGTGGCCCCCGATAACATACGGCCGGCGGGCTTGGGTTAACAACTCTCGGAAATCATACCACAGCGGTCGCGTGACCTCGCATTCCAGTATTTTTAGATAAAGACAAGTTCATTTTAAAAACAACACGTCATGCTAAATCAAAGTTATATTATGTAACAGGTTAAGTTTAACAATAAGGAATATCAGTATTATGAATATTTCTAATCAGTAAATAACCGTAGACTCATAGAATTGAGGAAAATTACAGAACAAAAAGTATAATGTTCTATCAAAAATATACAAAACCAGCCCCCATTAAACAGAAATTTTGGTTTTCCCGTCTGAGCTAGTCGGCCTTATGTTGCCGGGACCACGATTAAATAAATGCAATCTTAACAAAATGTTTAGGTCTGGAAGCTCATAGTTTCACGTGCCAATTCCTTCCATCTTGCCAGTGATGCGGATTCACATATATGTTCGCCCGAGTGGTTACCGGGGCCAAAATTTGGGTGTAAAGAATAGAACCACTGTTACCTGCCACGCATGTCGTAAGAGGCGACTAAGGAGGTTTGGTTGAAATCGGATGCATGTATCCTAAACGTGTAGAAGTATATGCTATTAGGGGCCTACCAAATCAATGTGCAGCGTATACACGTTCTTGGCAAAGATCAAACATATCACAAAGAGTGATTAAAATTGGTCTAAAGAACGAACGCAAAGAAGAAGAAGAAGACGTAATGTGATTACCACCGACGAGTGTCCCTGATGTAATTTTGAGATAGTGAAGATTTTAATAAGAGTTTTATTTGAACATTGTTTAACCCTTTTCATACCGTAAATATTAACGAGTTCTGTCCATAATCGATTTATGACACCATAATGTTTTTCATAGACAGCTGTCGTATTCATGTTGTTTGGAGTATGTATTACATTAATATATAATCAACATACGCAATGTATGTTGATGGACTGATTGATTGTACCATCATCATTGCACTTAGGTTAATAACCATGTGTGCACCGATCTCTTTCTTACACAAGAAGATTTCAGCGGCAGTGCCCAAACTCCGTAGCACAGGCGAGGGTCACAGATATAAATTAAAAGATGGTGAACCTATTTTGTAGAAGATTTATTTTTAATTTTTAAAATGAATTTTGTGTGGGCACCAGTCTTCCAGCCTGCTCTTCTCGATTTTGAGCTGCCAAGGGTTCTTTAACGTGATCAAATTTTATACAGTACCTACGTTTTATCGTCCGTCTCCGATAGAACTAGGAACTCGATCTCACATACACTGAGATTAGGAATCTCTAGGAGGATATCCCGATGGCTCCACGAGGGAGCGAACCAAGTACCTTTGGAACGCGAGACGGTCACCTAACCTCTACTCCACATATACCTCTACTCCACATATACCTCTACTCCACATATACCTCTACTCCACATATACCTCTACTCCACATATACCTCTACTCCACATATACCTCTACTCCCCATATACCTCTACTCCACATATACCTCTACTCCACATATACCTCTACTCCACATATACCTCTCCTCCACATATACCTCTGCTCCACATATACCTCTACTCCACATATACCTCTACTCCACATATACCTCTACTCCACATATACCTCTACTCCACATATACCTCTACTCCACATATACCTCTACTCCACATATACCTCTACTCCACATATACCTCTACTCCACATATACCTCTACTCCACATATACCTCTGCTCCACATATACCTCTGCTCCACATATACCTCTACTCCACATATACCTCTGCTCCACATATACCTCTACTCCACATATACCTCTACTCCACATATACCTCTACTCCACATATACCTCTACTCCACATATACCTCTACTCCACATATACCTCTACTCCACATATACCTCTACCTCAGCATATACACTATCAACTCAGCTGGCAGAATATGACGCTTGACGTCACTAACCTCTACTCCACATATACCTCTGCCTTGTGTGTATACAGTATACAACTCAGCTGGCAGAAGTATGGACGGACGTCACCTAACCTCTACTCCACATATACCTCTGCGCTATGTGTGTATACACGTATACAACTCAAGCTGGCAGAAGTATGGACGGACGGTCACCTAACCTCTACTCCACATATACCTCTGCGCTATGTGTGTATACACGTATACAACTCAAGCTGGCAGAAGTATGGACGGACGGTCACCTAACCTCTACTCCACATATACCTCTGCGCTATGTGTGTATACAAGTATACAACTCAAGCTGGCAGAAGTATGGACGGACGGTCACCTAACCTCTACTCCACATATACCTCTGCGCTATGTGTGTATACACGTATACAACTCAAGCTGGCAGAAGTATGGACGGACGGTCACCTAACCTCTACTCCACATATACCTCTGCGCTATGTGTGTATACAAGTATACAACTCAAGCTGGCAGAAGTATGGACGGACAGGTCACCTAACCTCTACTCCACATATACCTCTGCGCTATGTGTGTATACACGTATACAACTCAAGCTGGCAGAAGTATGGACGGACGGTCACCTAACCTCTACTCCACATATACCTCTGCGCTATGTGTGTATACACGTATACAACTCAAGCTGGCAGAAGTATGGACGAGACGTCACCTAACCTCTACTCCACATATACCTCTGCCTATGTGTGTATACATGTATACAACTCAAGCTGGCAGAAGTATGGACGGACGGTCACCTAACCTCTACTCCACATATACCTCTGCGCTATGTGTGTATACACGTATACAACTCAAGCTGGCAGAAGTATGGACGGACGGTCACCTAACCTCTACTCCACATATACCTCTGCGCTATGTGTGTATACACGTATACAACTCAAGCTGGCAGAAGTATGGACGGACGGTCACCTAACCTCTACTCCACATATACCTCTGCGCTATGTGTGTATACACGTATACAACTCAAGCTGGCAGAAGTATGGACAGAACGCGAGGCGGTCACCTAACCTCTACTCCACATATACCTCTGCGCTATGTGTGTATACATG
Organism: Arion vulgaris; assembly: GCA_020796225.1. Classification (NCBI taxonomy): domain Eukaryota; kingdom Metazoa; phylum Mollusca; class Gastropoda; order Stylommatophora; family Arionidae; genus Arion; species Arion vulgaris. Next base: position 5,359,912 of record CM036754.1, read on the forward strand.
TATACAACTCAAGCTGGCAGAAGTATGGACAGAACGCGAGACGGTCACCTAACCTCTACTCCACATATACCTCTGCGCTATGTGTGTATACACGTATACAACTCAAGCTGGCAGAAGTATGGACAGAGTCTATGTCATCAATGCGGTACGCTCTCGTGTATGGGAGATGGGTGAGTCTCAGACACTGGACCGATTGCGAGAATTAGGAGTAAAGTTTGGACATGCCAGACAGTGTCGTCTTCGTTGTAGAGAGAGAAGTTATACTGATCAACTTCTCATGGGTATGGTGAGCAGGTAGACTTTGGGATGGCTGCTGAAGCGGAGGACGGAGCACTCATGGATGCCCAATCTGTCATGAAGTCGATCGAATAACATAACATTTATTTATGTTACTAATGCTAGTTACACACTAATGCTAGTTACACTAAAGACCTGGAATGTTTAGTCAAATATAAAAGACAGTACTCTATATGGAAAATACACTATAGTGGCTGATAGTGTGAGTGGTCAAGATTTCTAAGCCCCTGAAATGGTCAGTGGTATGAATTGAGTTAATGGATTTTGCTTGAACAGCGATGGGGATGGCAACTTTGTAGCCTACTCTCAACGATTTCCAACTGTCATATGTGCTCTATATGTGCTTGGTATGCAACGTATTCTCCATATGTGCTCGGTATGCAACGTATTCTCCATATGTGCTCGGTATGCAACGTATTCTCCATATGTGCTCGGTGTGCAACGTATTCTCCATATGTGCTCGGTGTGCAACGTTATCTCCATATGTGCTCGGTGTGCAACGTATTCTCCATATGTGCTCGGTGTGCAACGTATTCTCCATATGTGCTCGGTGTGCAACGTTATCTCCATATGTGCTCGGTGTGCAACGTATTCTCCATATGTGCTCGGTGTGCAACGTATTCTCCATATGTGCTCGGTGTGCAACGTATTCTCTATATGTGCTCGGTATGCAACGTATTCTCCATATGTGCTCGGTGTGCATCGTATTCTCCATATGTGCTCGGTATGCAACGTATTCTCCATATGTGTTCGGTATGCAACGTATTCTCCATATGTGCTCGGTGTGCAGCGTATTCTCCATATGTGCTCGGTGTGCAACGTATTCTCCATATGTGCTCGGTGTGCAACGTATTCTCCATATGTGCTCCGTATACAACGTATTCTCCATATGTGCTCGGTATGCAACGTATTCTCCATATGTGCTCGGTATGCAACGTATTCTCCATATGTGCTCGGTATGCAACGTATACCGGATCAATCAAATACCGGTTTACAAAGGAAGACATTAGGAAAACAAGTGGGAACAACATCAATACTGAACTTCATTAAAAATTTAATGGTTTAATGATTTAATGGTTCGACCACATTAGTAGATTACCAACAGACAGTGAGTCTCAAAGAGCAATGCTACTCCGATACAATAAATACAAAACAAAAGGTCGTCTACGTAGAAGGTGGATCGCAGAAATAATAGAGGCAGCGAAAGACACCATGTGAGAATTGCACACAAGAGACCATTCTATAAATCTCTTATTATCCTGACATTGTGAGGACTTCTTCTTCAACGATCTCTGGTCATGCGCTTAGTTTACTGTGGACCACTAAATGGGCAGTCAGCTTCAGATCTGTCAGGTTTCCCCCAAAGCTTAGTTTTTAGGTCGAACGGGTGATACCACATGTCACTTCTCAGCTCACACAAGAGAGGACAGTATTGCAGGGCATGCTATGTGTCTATTCCGCTTGCTGCCACTGGTAGAGAGCTGTTTGACTTATTCGTAGTTTATGTAAGTGTTTGTTTAGTCTGCAGTGTCCGGTAGGCAGGCGAAATATAAGGACCTTGTTTGTCCTGCTGAGATATTTGATGAAGTCTGTTCCATAATCATATCCAGTGTTTGTCTTCCAGTCTACTGCAGATTTTCTCAAAATCATATCCAGTGTTTGTCTTCCAGTCTACTGCAGATTTTCTCATAATCATATCCAGTGTTTGTCTTCCAGTCTACTGCAGATTTTCTCATAATCATATCCAGTGTTTGTCTTCCAGTCTACTGCAGATTTTCTCATAATCATATCCAGTGTTTGTCTTCCAGTCTACTTCAGATTTTCTCATAATCATATCCAGTGTTTGTCTTCCAGTCTACTGCAGATTTTCTCATAATCATATCCAGTGTTTGTCTTCCAGTCTACAGCAGATTTTCTCATAATCATATCCAGTGTTTGTCTTCCAGTCTACTTCAGATTTTCTCATAATCATATCCAGTGTTTGTCTTCCAGTCTACAGCAGATTTTCTCATAATCATATCCAGTGTTTGTCTTCCAGTCTACTACAGATTTTCTCACAATCATATTCAGTGTTTGTCTTCCAGTCTACTGCAGATTTTCTCATAATCATATCCAGTGTTTGTCTTCCAGTCTACAGCAGATTTTCTCATAATCATATCCAGTGTTTGTCTTCCAGTCTACTGCAGATTTTCACATAATCATATCCAGTGTTTGTCTTCCAGTCTACTGCAGATTTTCACATAATCATATCCAGTGTTTGTCTTCCAGTCTACTTCAGATTTTCACATAATCATATCTAGTGTTTGTCTTGCAGTCTATTTCAGATTTTTCATAATCATATCCAGTGTTTGTCTTCCAGTCTACTGCAGATTTTCTCATAATCATATCCAGTGTTTGTCTTCCAGTCTACTCAGATTTTCTCATAATCATATCCAGTGTTTGTCTTCCAGTCTACTTCAGATTTTCTCATAATCATATCCAGTGTTTGTCTTCCAGTCTACTGCAGATTTTCACATAATCATATCCAGTGTTGTCTTCCAGTCTACTTCAGATTTTCTCATAATCATATCCAGTGTTTGTCTGCCAGTCTACTGCAGATTTTCACATAATCATATCCAGTGTTTGTCTTCCAGTCTACAGCAGATTTTCACATAATCATATCCAGTGTTTGTCTTCCAGTCTACTGCAGACTTTCTCATAATCATATCCAGTGTTTGTTTTCCAGTCTATTGCAAACTTTCTCATAATCATATCCAGTGTTTGTCTTCCAGTCTACTGCAGATTTTCTCATAATCATATCCAGTGTTTGCTTCCAGTCTACAGCAGATTTTCTCATAATCATATCCAGTGTTTGTCTGCCAGTCTACTGCAGATTTTCTCATAATCATATCCAGTGTTTGTCTTCCAGTCTACTGCAGATTTTCACATAATCATATCCAGTGTTTGTCTTCCAGTCTACAGCAGATTTTCACATAATCATATCCAGTGTTTGTCTGCCAGTCTACTGCAGATTTTCTCATAATCATATCCAGTGTTTGTCTTCCAGTCTACTGCAGATTTTCACATAATCATATCCAGTGTTTGTCTTCCAGTCTACAGCAGATTTTCACATAATCATATCCAGTGTTTGTCTTCCAGTCTACTGCAGATTTTCTCATAATCATATCCAGTGTTTGTCTTCCAGTCTCCTGCAGATTTTCTCATAATCATATCCAGTGTTTGTCTTCCAGTCTACTGCAGACTTTCTCATAATCATATCCAGTGTTTGTTTTCCAGTCTATTGCAAACTTTCTCATAATCATATCCAGTGTTTGTCTTCCAGTCTACTGCAGATTTTCTCATAATCATATCCAGTGTTTGTCTTCCAGTCTACTGCAGATTTTCTCATAATCATATCCAGTGTTTGTCTTCCAGTCTACTACAGATTTTCTCACAATCATATCCAGTGTTTGTCTTCCAGTCTACTGCAGATTTTCACATAATCATATCCAGTGTTTGTCTTCCAGTCTACAGCAGATTTTCACAAAATCATATCCAGTGTTTGTCTTCCAGTCTACTGCAGATTTTCACATAATCATATCCAGTGTTTGTCTTCCAGTCTACTGCAGATTTTCACACAATCATATCCAGTGTTTGTCTTTCAGTCTACTGCAGATTTTCACATAATTATATCCAGTGTTTGTCTTCCAGTCTACTGCAGATTTTCACATAATCATATCTAGTGTTTGTCTTCCAGTCTACTGCAGATTTTCACATAATCATATCCAGTGTTTGTCTTCCAGTCTACAACAGATTTTCATATAATCATATCCAGTGTTTGTCTTCCAGTCTACTTCAGATTTTCTCATAATCATATCCAGTGTTTGTCTTCCAGTCTACTACAGATTTTCTCATAATCATATCTAGTGTTTGTCTTCCAGTCTACTGCAGATTTTCTCATAATCATATCCAGTGTTTGTCTTCCAGTCTATTGCAGACTTTCTCATAATCATATCCAGTGTTTGTCTTCAAGTCTACTGCGGATTTTCTCTGTATGAGGGTTTTGACCTCCTGAAAAGACAGGGGATGGTAAATTTGCTCTTGGTCACTGCTCTCCTTAGCCAAGTCTTCTTCTTCGCGTTCGTTCTTTACGACCAATTTTAATCACTCTTTGTGATATGTTTGATCTTTGCCAAGAACGTGTATACGTTGAACATTGGTTTAGTAGGCCCCTAAACACATAGACTTCTTCACGTTTAGGACACATACATCCGATTTCAGCCAAACCTCCTTAGTCACCTCTTACGACATGCGTGGCAGGTAACAGTGGTTCTATTCTTTACACCTCAAATTTGGGCCCCGGTAATCACTCGGGCGCTTAGCCAAGTCATCTGCACTCTAATTGCCACCAATAAGTGAAGACAAACACGATTAGAGAAAAAAGAAGAAAAAGAACAAGAAAAATAAGTATTAATTCCTTGCGAAGAATTCATGATTCATAGAATGAAACCAAAACACATGTCAGATAGAGGTTTGTATTTTTAGTTAAAATTGCCAGACAAGTGGTATCGTCTGCGTAAACATCGCCCACATCACGTGACAAATTCGAGTAACAGCCAATAGTTGTCGATGTTAAAATCACGCCATTTTATCGTATGACGTTTTTTTTTTTATACATGACAACTAATTCTGTGTTTTTATTTGCACAATTACCACACATCACATCCGGTACACTAATAATGAAATTAAGCGTCTTATCTTTTGAATCGTACGACCATCGTCCATGTGTTTTACTGAGAGGTGGATCTTTTTGTAACACATTCGTAATTATGGATGTTGCAGCATAATTAATGAATCGCATGTTAGACAAAATTGTGTTTTATAAATAGTTACTTTATCACAATTGTTTGATGAGTCAACAAAAACTCAGATTAGTTTCTAGAACGAAACGATAAAATGTTTGAAACTATACGATAGATTGGTGTATCAAGAAAATAACAGCACAACAGTGCAGGTATATGAGTATCAAGCAAAATTGAACTGGAACGGTCAGTCGCTGGACGCTGCTGGGGATATTGCAAAGGAGATCGGAGCACCTATGGACATGTCTTGAGTGCAATGAAGATATTCCAAACTGAAATGATACAGGAAAAGTCAAAGTTAAATAGAAAGGGAATTGAGGGATGGGAGTGGCAATTTGGTGTTTTCCAAAAACAATGGGCAGTGGCTAACTAACTAACCACCTAACTAGCTATCTAACATACTAATTAACAAATTAACTAACTATCTAACACACTACCTTACTAACTACCTAACGTACTAACAGCCTAACTAACTGCATAACTACCTAACTATATAACAAACTATCTAACTAGCTTTATAACTAATTTCTTAACTAACTAACTACTTAACTATCAATCAACTACTCAACTAATTCATTTAATCAAATGTCTACATACCTAACTATCAATCAACTACTAACTAATTCATTTAAGAGCTAAGCAACAGATGTCTATTTTTAAGTTGTCAAATTTCTGGTGGGACACAAGTTGTAGACAATATTTTAACCAAATAAAATGATGACTATCTTGTTTTTATTTGTTTTGCTCATGCTAGATTGTCTGTCAAAACAAGACTATCGATTCAAATATCTGGAAGCATTCATAACATCAGATGGAATATGTACACCAGAGATAATGAATAGATTAGCTCAAACGAAAACTAATTAAAATGAAAAAGATTTTGTGTCCGTCAACTCACTAACCTTATTCACATAGAAAATGATTGCGACGACCAATTAAACAGCCAAATCAACGAATTGCTTTTTGCGGACGACCAAAGTTTAATTTATGAAGATGAAGATCAGCTACAACATTACATGAATTCATTGCTAATAGCATGTAGGAAGTACAACATGAAAATCAACAAACAAAAGACCGAGACCATGAAAATCAGCAGAACACCAAGTCAAGCAAACATACAAATAGATAACACCAGAGTAAAGCAAGTATCTGAATTCAAATATTTAGCGCATTTTCACAGAGGACGGAAAATAGATAGAGAAATAGAGACAAGGTGTCAAAAGCAAATGCTTTGACCTATCAGCTTGCACCATTACTACAACACCCAAAGATCAAGATGGAAGTGAAAAGACAGATGATAAAAGTATTTTCCTACCAATACTTTGTTACCAGTGACAAACTTGGTCTCTTACAGCAACACATCACAGAAAGCTCACGTGTGAAATTAAATGCTTGAGAAAGGCAGTGGGAGTCACCAGGAAAGATAGACTACGAAATGAGGACATCAGAAGCAGGGTTGGCATATCTTCATGCACCGAATATATTGAAAGACAACAAATGCAGTGGTTTGACATTTAATGAGAATGAAATACAACCAACCACCAATAACAGCATACAATAAAAAGATCGGGTACTAGAACTAAGGAAGACCAAGAAATAGATGGATAGACAATATCAAGCTCATACTACATAAACACGGATACAACACAACAAGGGCAACTCATCTGACCCTAGAACGCAAATTAAAGCTCCCATCCCTACGCTTAACGGCAGAGTGGACAGCCAACTCCATCTTCCACCTGGGAATAAACAATAGACTCACTAACAACAATACAACAATAAAGAATACTCCAACACAGCCGGTTCCCAAACTTTGCATTACCACGGATCCTCTTTGCTGCCGTGCCACACTCACCTCTCCCTCTCCTTCATCACTCCCCAACGTTTCTATATATGAAAATGAACAGGAATAATAATCTGTGTGTTGCAATAGTAAATAATGCTTGCAATTTAACATTTTAATAAACAACAAATTAAACATTAGGCCTATAATTAGGCTTAAAATTTATTTTTCTGTTTGAAAAGTCAAAAATCATAATATTTCTTTCAGCGTTTGAGGTCCGCCTGTGAGTACCTCGCAGACCCCAGGGGTCCGAGGACTCAGTTTGGGGAACGCTACTCTAGGTTATATTGAACCAGTTGGCGCCTGTGGTCTAGCGGTAGTGAGCCACAACTCAAAAGTACCTGGTTCAAACTCCACGGCGGGCACTTTAGAAGCTAATTTGTTTACGTTGACTTTTAAGAAACTTAAACATAGACCTCATCGTTCAGAAAGCAATGACAAACTACTGAACGTATAAATGGTGCCTAGAAAATCAGCAACTCGTGTACTGTGGTTGATTGCTACGTCATGTGAAAGGATATGTCATAATTTTCATTTCATTTCATATGAACCAATACTTCTGTGTGGCAGCAAATAATGGACAGTCAACAAACAATCACTAAGATAGTTGAAGCCATAAAGATGTAGTTTTACAGAAAAATGTAGACAATTCTATAAACAGTGATTTTTTTTTTTCCGATCCAGAAGCACTTGAGCTTTTCAGCTCTTCGGCTCGGTGCCATGGACATCATAACCCTTCGATTCGATGCCACAAACACCGTAAATCTGGGGAATCTGTGGCTTTTTCTGCCATCCCGGAATTGAACCCGCACACACAGAGGGATAGTCACCCGTAGTCCAACGCGCTACGAACACGCTGGACAGATGGGCTCTATAAACAGTGATAAGGACAAACGATGAGGTTTTAAAAGCGGCTTTAAACAATATATTTTGCACACATAATTCGTAAATGCGTTTTGTAACAATTGGTAACAACGATGTGGGAGTCACCAGAAGAGATAGATTACGAAATGAGGACACCAGAAGCAGAGTGGGCATAACTTCATTCGCCGAATACATTGTCAGACAACAAATGCAGTGGTTTGAACATTTAATGAGAATGAAATACAGCCAACCACCAATAACAGCATACAATAAAAGAGATCATATACTAGAGGAGCCAAGGAAGATCAAGAAAAGATGGATAGACAATATCAAGACCACACTAAATAAGCACGGATATACCACAAGAAGGGCGACTCATCTGGCCCTGGAACGCAAATTTAAGCTCCACCCTATTCTTAACTGCATGAGTGGACAAACAATCCCGTCATCCACATGGGAATTGGCAATAGATAAATAAGTAACAGCGAGTAAAATACAAGAGAAGAGAGATTCTGAGATGAATTTCAGTGTTTGGCATTTGTGTTTTTACAGATCTGCAGCAGGATTGACTTCACTGCACCGGGTTTTACCCCACATGGCTCGGTCCCTCTCCGCAGAAATGGCACGATATCTAGTCTATATAATGCTAAAGACGGTTCCATAGTTCGCAAAATCCTAGGTGTCTCTGGAAAAATACAATCTGAACGGAACGTCTGATCGGGATTCAGCTACGAATTTTTGAACCAGAATAGAGGAACCATTCTGCCACGAGATCCCCTACTGTTAAGTGTTAAACTGTTTATCCTCACGGAAGGTTACGCAATGTCTTGGCCAGTATATTCCTGGTCGTGAGCTTGTATGAACTCAGAGTATCAGATATAGCTGTAGAAGTCTTTAATAAAGAGGTTCAAGAACGCTGCCATGTCTTGAAAGTGAACTACTGCTGTTAATTATTTAAGACAGAATCATATACTTCTATCTAATCAGTATGGTTTAACCTGGAATAGGGCTTGAAGTGCTTTAAACGTGCTAACTCATGCTAAACAACATGATTAACTACAGCTTCAATACAAATTCCTAGAAAACAATAAACTAAGTCATCGAAGTGAATAACCTAAATACATTTCAGTTCACGATCTCGACTGTCTACGTGACTAGTACCCAAGTAAAAGAACCATCGGCATTAATGTATTTCAGAAGGGAAAAGATGTATCTATTCGTCTAAAAATGTAATTTGTTAGACAGGATCTGATATTTGTCTAAATCATTTTATTACAGAACTGCAATTATTTTTTCTTATGGATTAAAGTTCTTTAAGCAAGACACTACAATTTAAACCAGAGGACTTTTCCTATACATAAAGCATAATTAATTCTGAAGAGATCCAAAGTTAACAACGATACAACGCAATATCAGGCAAAGATGTTAGTTGAATTCATTGCCGCAGTTACATGTCTTATTAACTCATTACAGACGTCGTGACACTTTGCAAGTTTATCTTTGGATTAAAAAATTTTAATCTACATACAGTGACTTTCTAGGTAGTAAAATTGTAGAGCGTGTAAAAACGGGGTTTTCATGCTCAGTGGATCACCATGTATTAGTACGTCCTTTATTCTTTTCCATCCTTCATCCATAAGGTTTTTTTCCCAAGCCTTCCTATCCAATTCCATCTTTTCCAGATTTCTCCACTCTCTGCCAATTTTCTTGAATTCCTTTTCCAACTCCCCCTTCCATGTGTTCCTAGGTCTTTCCTTACATCTATTACCATTGGGATTTCATCAGATGTAATGTCTCGTGATGCTGTCATTAGGTCTCCTCAGCGTGGATCCTATCCATCACCACCTTCTGTCCCTTAACTCTTGTTCGACCTGCCGTTGTCCCGCTCTATCCAACAGTTTCCTGTTTGTGGTCTTGCCATACTATCGCAGGCATCTATTGATGCATACATGTGCAGGCATCTATTGATGAATGTCTGCAACTGTTTGGTGTTCCCATTAGTAAGTACATCATTTACAGAACGTTATCTCTCACTATAAGCCGTCTGAAAAGACTCGATTATATACAGTCTTCTCCATCATCGTGTTCAAAATTTCTTTAATATCATGTTGCCACCTTCAGCTTCATCACCCCCTGCCTTGCCTCTCAGGAACCATGCCCTCCATTCTTGTTCCATCTAAACCACTGTTTCATTTAATTCGACCAAAAGATTTCTGTTTCCGAGACATTATAGTGTTTATGAGCCAATATCTCTCGATATTCAGGTCTTCTATTATGTTCATAGTAATTAATTTTTACCAGGACGTTCTAATATTTTTTGGGGGTACTTTATTTCAAAAGATTCGATTGTCTTATTCGATGCTGTTACATCTTATGATGGTCCATGTTTCACATTAAATATAAAAAGAGTTTACTCAAAGAAATAAGTTTGAGTAATATGGTAATTTTGTTCACACTAAAATACTACGAGCATATTTGCCCAATTTTTTGTTCTTTAAAAAGACAAATGAAAGTATGATTGATTGATAGATTGATTGATAGATTGATTGATTGGTAGATTGCTTGATAGATTGATTGATTGATAGATAGATTGATAGATAGATTGATAGATAGATAGATTGATTGATAGATAGATTGATAGATAGATTGATTGATAGATTGATTGATTGATAGATTGATTGATTGATAGATTGATAGATTGATAGATTAATTGATTGATTGATAGATTGCTTGATAGATTGATGGATAGATAGATTGCTTGATAAATTGATTGATAGATTGATTGATAGATTGATTGATAGATTGATTGATTGATAGATAGATTGATAGATAGATAGATTGATAGATAGATAGATTGATAGATTGCTTGATAGATTGATTGATAGATTGATAGATTGATTGATTGATAGATAGATTGATAGATTGATTGATAGATAGATTGATTGATATGACCATCATCAATGACTTTTTTTTTAAAACTGAACCAGAAGCACTTGAGCTTTCAGCTCTTCGACTCGGTGTCGTGGACATCGTAACCCTTCGGTTCGGTGCCACGAACACAGTGAATCTGTGACTTTTCTGCCAGCTTGCGAAATTGAACCTGCGCTCACAGGGAGCTTGTCACCTGTAGTACAACGCGCTACGAACACGCTGGGCAGACGGGCACATCATTGCACTTCAGGAATAGCTATGCATGCTGATATCCATTTCTTACACAGAATTCTGAAAGATCTCAGCAGCAGTGCACAAATATAGTAGCACCGGCGAGGCTCCCCGGTGTAATTTTGATGATAGTGGAAATTTTGTAGGAATTTTTAAAACTTTTTTTTAATGAATTTTGCCACAGTAAGTGACTTTGCAGACTACTATTATCTATTTTCTACTGCCAATTATTTTTTCGTGCTTAACTTGAAAACGGGGCTTTAGCTACACCGTCTGATTTCGATAGGACTAGGAACTCGATCTTCTCTACATTGAGATCAGAGATCTCTGAAAAAATGACCCGATCGCACCACGCAAGGAAAGTACTTTTGTGTCGAGTTCCTAGTCCTATCGGAGACGGACGATAAAACAAATGTCCCTGTTCAAATTGAGAACGTAAAAGAACACTTAGCAGTTCAAAATCGAGACGAGTAGGCTGGAAAGTCGCCGCCCATTCAAAATTCATTAGAAAGAGTAAAAAAATAAAATTTCTTAAAAAAATCTTTTTGACCATTTTTTAAATTACATCTAGTACCCTAGCCAGTGCTACGTAGTTCGTGTACTGCCGCTGAGATCTTCCTGTGTAAGGAAGATATTTCATGTGTAAGAAAGACTCATCGAAGTGCAATGATGATCAAAGAGCAAAAAAGAAAACTTTATGAATTAAGCCAAGAATGTACGTACGTTTCATCTGTCAATTGCTGGACCAATTACGGGAACCAACGTTTCATACATTACTATTAAATACATTCAGATTTAGAGATCACTTTGTACGATACACAAAAATAAAAGTTATATCCCTGGCGGGATTCGAACCCGCGACCTCTGGATTAGAAGTCCAGCGCGCTATCCACTGCGCTACAGGGACTTACTATTATTTTCACATCTTATCAATCTGGATCGATCGAGTGTGCTCTCAGATTTTCAGCTGTTATATTTTATGCTCGGAATTTATTAGGATTTTTGTTATCGGTAGTAATACTTTTTTTAATTCTTTGTTTGTTTTTCATATAATTTTTCTTTCCATGAAGTACGAAATACCTTCTGCAATATTCGACTCGTTTCTTAAGTACGTGGTCTGGGTTTAACTCCCCATTGAGTGGAATTTTTTTCTCATCGTACTAACGGTGTTCAGGTCGACCCAACCTCAAATGTGTACCAGCGGTCAGAGGAGCAATGAAATAAAAGTGCATCTAGCACCGTATTCCCCAATATATCTCACAGTATGAAAACATATTCCTTTATTTTTTCTTACACTGATTTCCACATCTCAACTATATTAATTTTGTCTTTCAAATGTTTTGTTCATTTATGTTTCTGAACTAGACATTGATATACAGAGTAAATATAAACGCATAGATTATGGAGCGTTTGACCGAATGGACTTGAACGCGGCTTCCATGCGGGAAACTCGGATTCAATCCACGCTGCGATCAGGCCAAAGTGGTTTTTTCTGTCGGGGGCATGAAGAAAACCCGAATCTGAACAGTTTTGCGGCGACTGCACTAGCAATTCCACAGGCTCGAGTTCCTTCTGTCCTACATCGCCATAATAAGCGGTATTACAAACAGTAACGACAGTTTTAAAAAAAAATAACTATAATTTCTCAATATTAGCTTGTCTGTGATTTGTTTGGATAATGGTAACTTTCTGGGACGCTGTTAACAAAGAGAGCAGGCCTTCACGCAAAATCAGCCAGAAGCGCAATACCATGAGCCCTGACTACGCCTAACTTCATATTCGGCGAACGCAGAAGAAGAAGTAAATATTTTCTCATGTTACTGAATGCACTTTTCATCATGTTATATAGAGCAGTTTTTGTAACAATTTTCTCATGTTACTGAATGCACTTTTCATCATGTTATATAGAGCAGTTTTTGTAACAATTTTCTCATGTTACTGAATGCACTTTTCATCATGTTATATAAAGCAGTTTTTGTAACAATTTTCTCATGTTACTGAATGCACTTTTCATCATGTTATATAGAGCAGTTTTTGTAACAATTTTCTCATGTTACTGAATGCACTTTTCATCATGTTATATAAAGCAGTTTTTGTAACAATTTTCTCATGTTACTGAATGCACTTTTCATCATGTTATATAAGCAGTTTTTGTAACTGTTATTATATTATATTTGCTCTTCCTGCATTGCTCTGACCAGCAATCAAATTTTTGTTAATATCTCACTATCTAACCATGGTTATGTCAACGACACAGTATTATTACAATATAAATAAGTATTGTTCTTCGCGTCCACCAATCTCTTACCGTTAGGCTATAATTATTATCATTGTGATAAATAAACAACTATGGTGGAGGGAAAACCCGCACAATTATAACATTTTTTTAATTCTGAGGGTAAAATAGACTATTTCTTCTTCTTTTCCTTCGAACGCTCCGTATCGATCACTTGTTACGTCCGTATGTTGCCGGGAGCGGTGGAACGCGTCATTGTCTGATCTACAACAAGTGGGTGTTATTGGATTCGATGAATGACCACCACATCAATCGACCTGAAAACTAATCATTGGGGAAACCTGAAGCTGACTGTCCAGCTTGTGGTCTACAGTGAATTAAATGCATGACCACAGATCGTGGAAGAAGGGCTCTACAACCATCTCCACTAACTGTATGAGCGAATATTGCATCGGCACAGTCCCCCTCCCCCATCGAAATTCAATTTGTGAGTCGTTAAGCTGTGACTCGATGATAGGAAGCAGCTGTTTTCTGTCTTTTTTACAGAATATTTTTCTGGCATAGACTTAGAACGGGGCACTGCGGTCTCAGAGCACACCTCAATAGAAAGTGTCTCAGGGACTCGACTGCCTGCATATGTGGAGCACCAAAGCAGTCACCAGAACACATCCTGCAAGACTGCCCCAGCCTGAGCAATGTGAGAATGGAAATCTGATCAACAGAAACAACCCTACAAAACAAACTATGTGGGACCGGTGAAGACCTCAAGCGCACCACCCTGTTTATGACACATATCAGAGTAGTTGCACATCAGAAGTTGATCAAACGCAGAAGACTAGAGTAGGAAACACGCTGCTCTAAAGCAGAGTCTCTATGAACGAGAGAGTGAGATAAAGGAATTGGGTGCAATGTGGATAGCAACCAGACCATATCAAAGAATGGAAATTTACCATTAAAGCAAATTTAAGGTGTAAACATACAACCGTTACAACGTCTATAAACCAAATAAAGACAAGTAAATGCCATGAGAAATTTGTTGAGCTGTTCAAAAAGACTAGATGATTGTCACAACGTTACCTGTCTTGGAGGTTTTAATGCCAGAATTGGAAATAGAATACTATGGTGGATTAATGAGAGTAATTCAGTTTCTCAAATCTAACAGAAGATGCAGACGACCAAAACCATTAGTGGTAGATAGTGGATCAGCTTTCAGACATTGTCAGCATTTATCTAAATCAGGTTCATCTGCTTCTTTTCTTTGAATAGTTACTAACAATGCAGTTAGTATACGACAAGAATAAAGTCTTTCCATCTCGTTCTGTCCATGGCCATCCTTTGCTGGGAGACTCATGACTGTCCCATACTGCAAACCTTCCACTCCGCTGTTCTCCGCCAGGTTACCCTTGATCTGCTCAACTGTCTTCTTTCTTTGTGGTGGTTCACTGCATATAAAATGCTGATCGTCTAGATGTTTCTTATTTGCTGTTCTCCATCACTCAGATCTATTAAAAAATACTGGAAAAAAACAGTATTAACAATTAACTCGCAGGTCAATGCTAAGAATGGCTTAAAATGATGGCTTAACATATCCTTAAGGCTTCTGTCCCGTCTGTACGCCACCAAAGGATAGTGTTGGAACAGAAGACGGGACAGAAGCCTTAAGGATATGTTGGTTCACAGTCGCCTCAAGCCTAATATCCAGTGTCATTTTGGCACCATCCAGTGTGGCCGTCGGCGCTGCAACACTTGTGCTTATGTAATACAGACCCGCACGGTGTCTTTTCCAAAAGCCACGTTCGTTGTTGAAGACAGTTTCACGTACGAGTCCCGTAATATTATCTATGCCATTATCTGCAAGCGGTGCAACAAGGCCTATATTGGGGAAACCGGCAGGAGACTCAGTGACCGATTCGCCCAACACTTGCGCGATATACGCCAATGCTCTGTGACCCTGTAGCTACCCATTTCAATGATACTGGCCATTCAGGAGCTTGCGATGTCCAGGTCACAGCCATCCGATCATGTTCCTCTGATGATCGTAGTCGATTTGCTCTGGAGAATCGGTTGATTTCTTTGTATGGTACCTTGCGACCACGCGGCTCAACGTATTACATTCTTATGCTTCTTAGTACTTTCTCTTCCCATGCTTTGTAATCTATATGGGTATATATTGCATGTATTCAAGTTATATATTTACTAGATGTTTCATTGTTTCTTTTCCGTTCTATTTCTAGTTTTTATGTGTGTTTTTGTGTTACATTTATTTCGTTATTCGTTTTTATTCCAGATTTTCCTTAGATACGTTTGTATTTGGTCGTCCATTTGTGTTTCATTTTAATTTGTCACTCCTGTTTGTTCGTTTGCTTGATAAAGGCCTTGTTGGTCGAAACGTTGCTGTTTATCGTCACTGTTTCTGTAAAACTATAGTACTTTGTTTGTACGTGTTTCGCTAGAGTTTATATTGTGTCTTCTGTGTTGCCACAAAACCAAATTTGAAAGGTATCTCTTGAGTGTACTGGTTGATTGCCTATATAGGCATAGTATAGTATGGATAAGCAGATACTGGTACACACCTACTCCTCATACAAACATTTAAAATAGAAACAATAAACCAACATTTTCTGAAATAGATTGTGACAGTGTCTGTAGTTTGTAGAAGCAAACTTTCTTTTCTTTCTTTCTTTCTTCTGAAGCAAACAAGTCAAGAAATTGTTGTGATATCATGTGATATATTAGGGAATATGGTATTGACTTATTCCTCGCTTTGAATAAAAGCATTTCTCCGTCTGGAGACTTGTTTTACCAAATGCATTCCATCTTGTTTCACATAATCCTGGCACTGTGAGCTTGTAGTGATGCATGGTGTTAGGCTTGTATTATTCTTTGACTGAAGGACACATGATGAGTGATGTAGTCTACATTAGGTCAGTAGTATTTTACTTCTCAGAGCTGTTCTAGTAAACAATTGAGGCTGGGTCAACAGTTTCAAGATGATGTGTAGGCCTACACAGCTGGCACTCTGATCCATCTTTAATCAAACTGAACATCTGACAATCATCATACACATAACTAAGATATTTGAAATGTTATGTTATTTAAAGAAATGGACAGGATATAGTCTGGCAGAGTGCAACACCAAGGCGAAAGACAGAGGGTGCTGGAGATTCATTGCAGCCAACCTTCAATGCGGAGATGGCACCTGATGATGATGTTATGCGACTGATGTCACAACAAATTGGACCTTCCCATGCGTGCTCCATCCTCTGCTACAACAGCCATCCCTAAAGTCTACTTGCTCACCATACCCATGAGAAGTTGATTAGTATATCTTTTCTCTCTACCACGAAGATGCTTCTCTCTCTACCACGAAGATGACACTGTCTAGCATGTCCAAATTTAACCTCTAATTCTCGCACTAATTCCAGTGTCTGAGACTCGTCCATATCACATAAATGACAGCATACCGCAATAATAACACAAATATAGATATTTGAAATGTTGCCATTCGTTGCAACACTTCCCAATTACTGAGCATTCATATCCATGACTAGCCAGTATCTTTCATCCAAGCTTATTCAGATGATTCGGTTAATGATAAATGTAAATAAATTGTACACTTGCCATATAACATATTTTATTTGTTAATAATAGATTTCACTGTAACATGATTTAATAGCATGCATCATCTGTACACTATATATAGTCCCTGAGATTAAATCTCAGCTAATTCTCTCTCATCTCCCTTTCCATTTACAAAGGAACAAAGGGCTGCAACTTATCACATTTATATTTTTCAATTCAGTGTTCATAATGGAACGTAATGCTAAAATTGTTTCTAACACTAAGTCATTTTTTCATTGCAATCTATTTAACAAAGTCAGTCTATAGATTTTGATTGTTAGCCCTAACCTAACCCCTTCCCAATAATCTAGATGAATATTATCCAATAGAACACATTTGCACAGATTTGTTGCTGCTTGTTCGCCAGTTAGTCCTTCCTTCCTTCCTTTCGTTCGCTTGAAATATGTCTATATATTCAATGTTGTCTCTTGTATGAACTTCACTGTCTTTTGTAGCTCACACAGAGGTCCGTGTAGTTTTCTGTCGAGTGTTGTTTCGTTAGGCCAGTTAGTAATTCAGTCGTTGTCATGGTGCCTCTGACTGATTTTTTGAGTGAAGACTTGCTGTATGGTAGCTCTCCATCAATCCCCACCACTTTGCCAGACTGCAGTGCCTAAGTCTGTTTCCAGGGATACCATGTGGAGGTGGGGTAGGGTCTTGGTCAGTGCCAGCTCACTGGCCCTTGTACATAATTATTCCTTTTTTATTTGTTATTGTGCCTGCGAACCCACTGATAACTAATATCTAAGCTTATTTGTAAACTCTTCAACTAGCGCAATTGCTTTGTGTGCAATTACTGGTTTGCTAAACAGTGCAACAAAAACTCCATGTCCCAGCTTACTAACAGTTAGGCTACTGTGACTTCCACTAGTTGTAGCATACACACTGAAACAAAAATAAAATAAAAGTTATTTATTAAAAATCAGACATAAAACAAAAATAAAGGAAAAGTTATTTATTAAAAATCAGACATGAAACAGCAATAAAGTTTAATTTTCAAAATTATTTTTTCTACTTCGTTTGTTCTGAAAAGGACATTTTTTATGTGCATTGCAGCTCTTCTTCTTGCATTCACCAGTTATGAGTTCAAGCGTAGTCAGGGCGTTTTGTATGGCATTTCTGATTAATTTTTGTGTGAAGGCCTGATTTCCTTATTATCAATGTCCCTCGCCAGAGCATTGCAGTTTACAGCAAGGTTGTATTTCTACACCTTTTGACCCAACACATTCATTTTCAGTACTTAATTTTTTTAAATGAATTTTCATATACTTTTTTATCTCTACTGCTTAGCCAGACTGCAGTAATGCAGTTTGATACTAGGACCACCACATGTAGATGGAGTATGGTCTTGGTCAGCTCTGGTTCACTGACCCTGAGATCTCATAAACTACGTCCTTATTCCATTTATTTAATTTAATGTGCAGAGACATCATGAGTTCTGAGTTAACCAAATGGCCACTAATATATATAGTGTGTTATTTTATTGAGTTTTGCTTCTATTTTAGGCTCAGGTCAACAGTCAGTATGTAGAAACTGAGTGAAGGTCCTATGTAATGTATAATGGTATGAGAGGAATACAATACAATGTTTCTGTATTTGTGTGTATCCTAATATATCCCATATTCTATGAATAGCTGATATTCTGTCTTTGACAGATCATGTGTTTTCTGTCTGGATTGTCTTTCAAAATCTCTTGACGGTTGTTGCAAGGCTGCAGACTAATTTGTTTACAGGTGTCCTTATCCATGTTTAGAGCTTATAGCAACTCTAACTCGCTTGATGTTCTAGACATTGGACATATCGAGTAATTTGTTGGGAATACCATTGTCCCAACCCATCCACTAAAAATGTACCATAGTTTGGTCAAAACTGCTTATTGATCCCATATAAAACTGATTTAGATCACAGCTGACAAAGTATGTCTGATGGTCATTCCACTATCCACCACATGTAGACAATCCTGATTGGGGTGTCGTCCCCCCTTTTTCTGTCAGAGAGCTGCTTATGAAACTTGTCTGTTCTGGCTTTTCTATTTAAATTTTCTTCACCAGGTTCTCATTATTCTCCAACTATTCACCTTACCTGTGTGTTTCAGTCAAGCATATGGCTTGCTATATATCTGGCAGTACTTTCAAAAATAGCCATAAACTTGGACAACAGAGGGTGGTGGGAGGGAGAAGAAAGACAAAAAAAAAAAAAAGATTGGAGACGCATGATGGAAGAAAAGGTGCCTACTCTTTTGTTTTCTCATCCAGGGTGTGCTACCTAATAGTCATCCATTGCAAGAGATGATGACAACAGCCTCAGATGTGTGCTGCTGTACCTCTCTGGTGTGTGCAAAGGTGACTGTAGTGTCCAATCTTTGAACACAATCTCCTACCACAGGTAGGGCATATGTGATCAAAGTTAGACATGTGGGTGTTATGTGTGTTGTCTTTTCGTGTAGCTCGCTTTCTCTGCATCTCAACAGTACAAGAAAGTCTGCCTAAGCAAGTCTTGAATGGGGATTAGATCGTGTATGTGTTGGTGAGGCCAGCATTGACATCATCTACTAGAGGTCTTGCTCTGTCAGAAGTTTCTGTAGGGTTACCACGCTCATAGTCTAGTGTTCTACACCCTAGAATATAGTGGCCTGGTTATTTTGTCACCAGATGCTTGCCATAATCTTGTTAATAGAAACATAAAGTACCAAATGCAATAATTGTATTACTTGAGAAGATACTTGGCATGAGTGTTTGTATTTCTAATTTTTTTAATCAGATCTGTAGTAATCCTTATTTCCCACTTTGGTGTTTGAATTCAGCATTGACGATCATGTTACATCAACTCATGCACACTAGCTTGACTTGGAAATGGTTAACTTTACCTGACACATGTCCTGTAGTAGACTCTGAATGTCACTCTGCTTGTAGAATCGTTGATATGCACATTTAGAAATGATGAGCTTCCATCTAATTCTCTGCTTGTAAATGACTTGAAGAACTGATCTATGTCCCCCTGAACAGACCAAGTTAAAAACAGAACAAGTTGTCAAATACAGATCAAAGGTATAAAAGCAGTATAAAATACAGAATATAAGATTACAGGATAGACTGGTAACCATTAGTTTGCTTCAGTATTAACTACTGATGACTACATAAATTATTCTTCTTCCAAACAGGGCTATGAGTTTTCACTCTTGAGTAGCCGATGTCAAATTGTGAAATATGCATTTTTTCTGCAGTTGTGGAAGGTTACCATAAAGGGTATTATGAACCGATGGATGTGGTAGAAGGAGTTTTTGTCTAGCTTTCTGTAGTCCAGAACATTAAATCATGACATGATGTTCCATCTTGCATGTGTGACTGCACTCTCTACAGTGTGGTGAGTGTGTGGGGTTTATTCTGTTTAGGCAGTAATTCAGTCCAACATGTCCTGTTCTTAGCTGAAAGATAGTGCATTTATCTTTTCATTGCAGTAGATTTATATTGTCCTTAGTGTTTGGTCTATCTCTGCATACATGCCTGGCCAGTCATTTCTGTAGCCCATCAGGTCAGTCAATCTTCTCTGGAGTTGTTTTTCAAAATTTGTTTTATACTTCGCATACTAACAGCTTTGCCTATTTGCCATGTTGATGATCCTTGCTTGGGTAGATGGACTGCTCTGCTATTTCCTGGGACATCTATGTGGCCTGGGATCCTCTGTTAAATGACATTAATATTATAGGAGGAGAGCAGACTGTGGATGATGGATGCCAATGACTGAACCTCACTTGAATGGTTCTGCTGTTATTCTTAAAACTTTTCTTGTGGACTGTGAGTCAGTGGATTATAAACATAGAATAATACACAAAGAAAACTAAAATTATTTTTAGATCCACAAAACATAGTAAAAATATTCATGCAAATTTTATAAAATCATGAAAATTATAAAGTTATGGATTGTGGAACAGGTTGCACTTGTACTTCCAAAAAAATAAACCATATATCAAATGTTGGAAACATTAGGCAAGCAAGATTTACTAAGCGTTAATCACAGGTAGGAAACATTGCCCACCAAACCAACCTGTTGCCTTACAGCAAACATCAAGAGACTATGGGAGAGAACCCATGCAGAGAACAACTTAATCTGACGAACGCAGAATGTGTCAGCTACATTGCAGAAAGTTTGATTAAACAGGGCACACAATCAAATGCAGAGATCGCCCGAGTTGTTACCGGCGCCCAAATTTGGGTGTAAAGAATAGAACCACTGTTACCTGCCACGCATGTCTAGGGAAGCTACCCCACACCATAAAAAAACACTAGATGGCTAAAGAACAGAGAGCAAACCGAGTAAATGCTGGCTGAAACCGGACACATCGACAAACGATAAGCACCAGAGCTCCAAATGGTGCTGAAGATGTGACATAAAAATACGTTCTTGGCGAAGGCTGTTTGTATACCACAATAAGAATGATCAAAATGGCCAAAAAGAACGATTGCGCGAGAGAAAGAGAAATGCATAGATAAGAACATGCAGTAATCAGATCTATCACCATGACATTGCTTCCATCACCACCGGTTGATGTATAGGTTGGAGAAGACTGAAGATGTTGTTCTGGAAAGAAGCTTGGTGATCAGCATGACAAATGACTACAGAAGAATATGTTAATGTATGATAGACTATGTAATATAAGATGTCTTATGGGCAGTGCTAGGATGTGCAAGAATATGGGAATCCATAACTTCTCCCACTGATGACAGAACAGGTCAGTCATAAAAGGTGTTGAGGGTGCATAGGCACATTAAAAGAAAGTGACAAAGCAGCAATCTGGCACTGACCAAGACCCTACTTCACCTCCTCAGATATCTTGAAAGAAAATCAGGACATGTTGAATTATGAAAATGAAAATCGTGGCATATCCTAAAGGACGTAGCCATCAACCACAGTAAATGAGTCGTTGATTTTCTAGGCACCACTTATACGTTCAGTAGTTTGCCATTGCTTTTGAATGGTGAGGTCTAGTTTTACCTTTGTAAAAAATCCACGGAAACGAATTTGCTTCCAAACTTGCCCACCGTGGGGTTTTAACCAGGTACGCTTGGGTCTGTGATCGAGCTCACTACCGCTTGAGCTACAGACGCTCACAGTTGAATTATACTCATTGTATTGAAGCAACTCATCTTTCTGTGTGAACATTTGAGTGTGGAGAAGCACATCACAGACGAAAACCTAATAATATTAAAATTAATATAGATAAATAATATTACCACTGCACCTTATTTAAATTTGTCAAAGCTCCATATACATAAACGAGTTCCTGCTGATTAGAAATCAAACATAGACCATCAAACAACCCACTCTGCAAGAGATTTTCTGAAGATTAGAAATGTAAATATACAGGATTATATTTTAAAGATAAAATATAACAGACAACACTGACCCATAGTCATGCTACTTAACTTTACTTGAAACATTAGACTCAAAAGAGTTAAGGACAAGTACTGTAAGTTGAATGAAAGTCAACGTCACAATGGATAAATCAGTATGTATGTAAAGAAATTCTGTTTCATTTTACAGGTTTTTAAGATTTTGCTGACTAAGTCAAGATGACATGTACTTTCTCCACCAAGCCCATGAGATGCTGGGTTTCTTCCAAAGATGCCTCTACCCTGACCACACACACTTACCTCTATCCGTCATCAGATCATGGGAAATTCTCATCGTGAGGATCCCACCACTTGCTCTCAAACACCATCTGATCAGGTGAAACATGAGATTTGACCCTCGTAGCTTAGAAGTGCAAAAACATAGAGATCTACAGGGACACCTTTAGTGGCCTACAGATGGGATCACAATGTGAGGGATTTCTTTGTTGGGAGTAGCCTTACAGCATATACTGGTAACCATATGGGCACATCACCTTGTGGCAGATCATGCAAAATATGGTCTTAATCTATACTGTCATTTTCCAAGGCCACTTTCACCAACCATGATAACTTCACTCATATGTTTGAGAACGCTTCTCACTTTTTCCTACATATTTGAGAACAACTGTTCTTTTCCGCATTCCCGTAAACAAAATACACACCTCTGCACCTTTTACCTCTTGTTTACCGCTCTTTCTAAACACATTAGCATTTAGAACTCTTATTAACCATTTCTCGCATTAGCCTCATACAGAGAAGTCATACCTTTGTCATTTTGTGTTGGTTTGAGTAATATCTTCTTCTTCGAACACTTCATATCGACCGCTTGTTAACCACTCTGTGTGATTTGTATATGATCTGAGCATAAGAGCAATTGAACGTTGTGCCAGTTATATGCAAGTAGGCCAGCACATCCAATTACTGCGATGCTTTTTTTTTACTAGGTAGCTTCCTAGGTCCTACATCAGTCACTTCTTACGACCTGCCTTGTAGGTTGTAGTGGTACTATTCTCTGCACAATATAGTAATACAGACTACATAAAACTTAATTACTAATTTTTAATTGTATTAATTATTTGTTTCTATTTCAGTATGTCTCACATTGTTGAGTATTTTGGCCATTCAAAATCTCCTGATTTTAGTTTCACATCTTTCATTATCTGCTATTGCATCTCAAATAAAAACTTTTTTTTACTTTGTTCCAAGCGTCTCATCTCACCTATTTTGCTAATTATCATAGATAGTATCTTCTCATCTCATTTATTTTGCTAATTATCATAGATAGTATCTTCTCATCTCATTTATTTTGCTAATTATCATAGTATTTGTTTTCTCAATATTGATATCTAATTTCTATTTATTACAATCTCTAGCTCACTTTCAGTTAACAATTATATGACTTCTACATATGTGAGATTTATCTTTTTAAATGAGATTTTCTGAGTTGAAGAACAATTCAGAATTGTCGCCAGGGCAGCCACTGTGTGCAACTGAAAGTGCTCAGAGTCAATCGCTAATATGTTATAGCCCCTGTGCGGGTGTGCTGTATGCATTAGTGTTGATTCTTACAGCTTTTTCCTCGGTTCTGACATTCTTTCAGTTTGCTTGAAAATGTGCTCATTATAATTCAGTATGTAAAGAATATATGATTTGCTTTGCTAGTCAGAGAAATGGTGCAGGATAGTATTACTATTAGTTCTAAATTTTAGTTACTAAAGTAACTAGCTAATAATTAATATCCATGTCTAATTCCTCTATTCATATTATTAATAATTGTGTTTCTTCATATTTTTTTCCAGCGTATATTCATAATTATAATAAGTTCGTATAGGACTAACTTTAATTAATTTCATACATAGCTGACCTGTGACAAACTGCTCCCATGTTGGAACCAACTTTGTTGTCATAGACATGTTCTAATCGGTTTAACTACCAAAAAATCACATTAGTTTAGTAAGCCACAACTCAACAGTAGTAATGACAACTAAATAATTTACTTTCATATACTTCAGTAAACTACATCTGTTATATTTTAGACTAGTAATAATGTAAGCGAGACGTGTTACCCACGAGTCTGACTGATCAGATTAATTATTAATTAATTGAATTGTCCGTCATCCGTTTGTTTGCAGTTGCCGCCGTTCAACGGCCCTGAGTTGTTATGCAAACTTTCAAGCAGCAAACTGAGATTATTGCATAATTAAGAATTTCTAAATCTCAGCGATATTTTAACATACGGTATCTTCACTCAAATCTTAAAGATGCATCATGTTCTTTTTTTCATGCACAGTAAGGCAAACTATAAATTCGACATAAAATCCAAAACACCAATCTAACAATTCGCGTAACGACAATTCTCTTGCAAAAGAAAACATAGTTTGTACTACTATCTACACAATAATCGTGTTTATTTTTTTTCTTTTTAGCCTTGATCATAGATTCCCAAACTTTTTCGGCCCATCGCCCACTTTGCACGACATCAACTATGTAACTCCCCTCCCCATTATAACAGTTTGTGCCAACGCCCCCCATATATATATACATGCTGATGCTCTATTTTCACTTTGACATAGAAAATTGATATATATTTCTGTCATATATGATCAATTTTCAAATGATTATATGCATAAAATAGAAACAATTAATCATGTGAGATGGGCATAAGATTAATTTAAATGTAGAATTCAAATTTTTAACGGTTATTCAATCGCGCAAAATTACAACCCCCACCCCCACCAAGTGTTTCTGAGCCCACTATCGCCCCCTGGAAGGCTTCAGCGCCACCGGGGCCGGTACCGCCCACTTTCGGAAACGCTGGCCTAGATCAAGCAAGAATCATACATTTTCAATTTGCAACAACGATTGTTAAATAGTTTTAAAAAAAAAAAAAGTAGTTGCTCGGGCAGAAACGCAGCAGCGAGTAGGCCTTAAAATTAGTCAAGAAAAGACAACAGTACTGCAAAGCAATGTACAGGAAGACCCGATATTGAATGAATGAACCAGTGCATCATCATTGATCCGTGATGTATGCCTGCGCAATGCAAGATCAGATATTAAGAAGGTGCATATGATATATGTTCCATACTCTGACAAACACTGCTTGATTCTAAACTTATGGACTTTGGATAAAACAGTAGGGTAGAGTTTGTATAAAATGGACAAGCACATTCCCCATATCAGCTGCCCAGGCTAGCAATAAATGGAGAGGACACTTGATCATTGCTTTTGGCTCTGTCACAACACGGAAAACAACAGTAATGAAAGATTTCAAGATAAGCTGAAAGACAAGAGAGACAAGCCCAAACTCAGAAGTTGTCACAGTAAAGCACTTGCCAATTGAACGTCTGTAAAGATAAATAAAGGCCATATACTCTCCCGGATGCAATGTTGCAATCTTTTACTATCTTTTACTAGTCTTCCTTGATATATCTGTTAGTCAGCCTTGTAAATAATGTATGTGAGCAGAGACAGACGTTGGAGGTGGATCAGACATGTGATACCCATGGATAATATTTATGTCAAAGAAAACTGCAATGAGATGGACATCAGATGGTAAACGAAAACGGGAAATATCCAAAACAACCAGAAGAAGAACAGTATCGCAATGTAAGAAATGTATCACATACCTTGGCATAAAGTATCTCTTGTAGAATTCAAAAATCAATATCATAGCCTTATTCTGAAGTATAGACTGCCTCTCCAGTTGGGCTCTACTGACTACCAGGACACCCAGTCTATAGTCAATCATTCATCAGCCCATGGTACAGTAATAACAGCCTTTGCTTAAAATCAGCTTCAGTCATCAATCGAAGCGTACCAAAAAATTATCACGCCTAAATGATGATGTCATCATTCATCAACTTTATTTCAGATTGACAGACGTATATCAAAATTGATATTTAAGATATTATACTCATACCATACCATATCATACCAGTCCACACATGCTGACCATCGTATTATACTCCTTCAATTAACAGGTCCAAACATGCTGACCATCGTGTACTGTGTGCTGACGACTATTCACCAAAAACTATGTCACACTGAATTGTTGCACCGTTGAGGGGCAGAGAAAGCGAGCTGCGCGTGCAGGCAGAACACACAACACCCATATATCTAACCTTAATCATGCATGCCTCACCTATGTTAGGAGATTGTGCTCCGGGTTTAGACTCTACCGTCCCTGCTGCACACAACAACACACGTCTGAGACTGTTGTTATCATCGATTATAATTGATATTTTTACTCCAAAATTATTATCTTCAATTCGGTTCGATTTACTTTCGTTTCCTATCAATTATTCTTCTTCGAACGCCCCATAACGACCACTTGTTCACCACTCTTTGTTATTTGTATGTGATCTGAGCCTAAGAGCGATTGTACGCTGCGCCAGTTATGCGCCTACAAGTAGGCCAGCACATCCGATTTCTGCGACGCTTTTTATTTACTAGAGTAGCTTTCCTAGGTCCCTACCTCAGTCGCCTCATACAATATGCCTTGTAGGTCGCAGTGTTACTATTCTTTGCTCTCGTTGAGAGCCCTAGCAACACATGGGCGGTTTCCTATCAACAAAATGCATAGACATCTAGACATATAGACACATAGACATATAGACATATAGATGGGAGGTACTTTTCAGAGATCTCAGGCGTGAACTATAACCCAAAAAATTGTTGGTTACCCAAAGATTCTAACAGTTAATGTCACTTTTCAAGAAGTTCCACTTTAGAATTTGATAGATTATTCAAGAATGTTCCACTGATGTGTGCACATCTGGAACTCTGTATTTGTGTGTGTGTGACATGTGTCAGCAAACTGTGTACGAACCAACACGTTATAAATGTATCACGTGGGGGTCTCTGAGGCTAAGTGGTTATGCTCTTTGCCTTGTGAGTCGAAGATCGTGGGTTCGTATCCGGACCGCGCCGTTCTGTTCACGAGTGCAGTTTTTCCAGAGACCCTAGGATTGTTGCTGGAGCTACGGAGTTCGTACTCTGTGCAATACTCTCGGCAGGTAGCGAGCCATTTCTGCGGAGAGGGACCGAGCCATATGGGGTAAACCCGATGCAATGAAGTCAATCCTTCGGCTTTAAAACCCTTTTTAAATGTATCACGTATATACTGAATTGTCTTTTCGACAGCTAGTACAATCTTTATATTATTTCGATTTAAACCAATAACCAATAACGATTTAATCCAGCTATTTAAAAATACTTTTTCATTTGTATTGATTCCACGACTTCGATATCCCACCAAGCTGTGTCTTTTTTTTTTAATTGGTTGATCCTATTTTCTGTCTACCGTATATCGAGCTTAGTGTTTAAATCTTTGCATATTTGTTTTTACAAATGTTCATTCAATGTCCAATGTTTTTGTTTCTGTAGGCAGAATGTTGAAGGGCTTCGCCTTTTTAAGATAGATACCATCCTGTATAGCTCTATCTTCAGTTAATATTTTTTATTTCGTGGTGTATTTATGTTTATGTTTTAGAACTTGCGCACTATCGTCTATAAAAGTCAGGTGGTACGACAAGATAACCAACTCTGAAGTACTGCAACGTGCAAACATGCCTTCCATCATGGGCATGCTCAGCAGTAGACGACTAAGATGGTTGGGGCATGTGAGAAGAATGGAAACTTATTGCATAACAAAACAAATGTTGTTCTGTTAACTTTCGGAGGGGAAGAGGCACCAGGGCAGACCACTGCTCAGATATAAAGATGTCTGTAAAGCCTCAATGAAAAACGTTTCTATAGGTCCCAGCACATAGGAAAGACTAGCTGATGACAGAGTTGTGTGGAAAGCCAAATTGCGAAAGGGCGCAGAGTCTTTTGAGAAGAGACTTATGTATGAGCTGAACGACAAGAGAAAAAGCGAAAACTCAGAAGTTGTCACAGTAAAACACTTGCCAATTGACCGTCTGTAAAGACGAAAAAGGCCATATACTATCGTCTGTAACGACGTAAAGATGCCATTACCTCTATGATAGAATTCACTGTATCATATCTATTTTTAACTTCTGATATTGTATCGTGTTTCTCTTATGTAGTTTAGCTACGCTTGTTCTTCTTTTTTTCTTCTATCGATCGTTCTAAAGTCATTTTTATCATTCTCTTTGTGATATATAAACAGCCAAACATCAGAACGTAATGTACGTGCACCAACCTTCAGCACCTATTGGAGCACAGTTGCTTATCCTTGGGTGAGGTATTCGATTTCAGCCAGCGTTTGTGTGCGGTACGCTTTCCGCTAGCCTTTGGCTGTCCCCAGTCGAAACCCACAAGACAGCGGGTTGCCATTTTCGGAAAACCTAATCATGACGACCAAGAAACATAGTGAAGACCAACATCTATATACACAACAACAAAAAAATCATGTCAACTGACAAAGCAAAAGGCTCACCTAACATCCAAGTAAAAATGAAGAACTCCAATGTGTAGAGAGCTACGAATATCTGGGCTCAATAATTAATAATAACGGTGACTGCTCCAAAGAGATCTCAAGAAGATTGGCAATAGCAATCAAGAAGTTAAACACAATGAAGAACATGGGGCAAAGCACCAGCAAAATATTAAAATTAAAAATATTGAGAGCATGCATTTTCCCAGTTTCTACTTATGGTTGTGAATCATGGACTATTACACAAAAAACAATAACGAAATTCCAGTCCTTCGAAACTAAATGCTACAGAAATATCCTACAAATACCATGGACAGAAAAAGAAAGAACACTGATGTCCTGAAAGAACTAAATGTTAAAGAGAATTGGCTGATAAACAACATACTATACAGAAAAATTACATACTTTGGTCACATCAAGCGTCACGATGGCCTGGAAAGAACAATACTAGATGGCAGGGTCCCAGGACGCAGGGGCAGATCAAGAAGAAGATGGATACTCTTTACTCTCTTTAGCCTGTTACGCCCTTGGCGTTTAGGGCAGCAACAAACGTACACCATTCTTCCCTGTTCATGGCCTTCCTCTGTATTGTGTTCCAGCTATGATTCATTTCCTTCAGCTCTTGCTCTATCGTTCTCCTCCAGGTCGTCTTGGGTCTTCCACGCTTTCGCCTACCCTCTGGAGTCCATCTCAGTGCAGTTTTCGTGTCGGAGCCAGTCTCCATGCGCATCACATGTCCAATCCATCTCCAGCGTCGTCTTCGGATGATAGTGCCCATATTCTCTTGTTGGCATCGTGCAAGCAATTCTTGATTCGAGATAGTAGTCGGCCAGTACACGCGTAAGATTTTTCGCAGACAAGTTGTATGAAAGGCGGAGAGTCTTGACATATCCTGTTCTGTCATTCTCCAGCATTCCGATCCGTACAGCAATGTTGACAGCACACAGCTGTTATAGATACTAGTCTTGGTTCTGATGCTGTATTGGGCAGATTTCAAGGCGGTCTGAAGGGTCATGAATGCACTTCGTGCCTTACTCAGTCTGTTTTTAATGTCAGATCCAGCGCCTCCTTCATTGCTAATAACTCTTCCAAGGTATGTGAAAGCGGTTGTATCTCGGAGGGTTTACCTTCTAGTTTGACTGGTGCTGGGGTTGCTATGTTCAGAGTCATTACTTCAGTTTTCTTCTGATTTATTTTCAGCCCAACCATCTCACTATATTGGTTAAGGCGGCAGGTCTTTTCCTGGATATCTCTATGTGTATGAGATAGGAGTGCGATGTCATCTGCAAAATCTAGGTCTTCCAGAGTGGATGTGAGCGTCCATCTAATACCTCTTGCCTTATCTTCCGTTGTTTTACGCATCACCCAATCTATGACAGTGTTGAATAATAGGGCTGACATAACACATCCTTGTCGCACGCCTGTTTTTACTTCAAACTTTAGTTCTGAAGTTTCAACACTGCATGCAAACTTGCTGTAGCAGCTTTTATAATATTTATAAAACACAGTGGGATTCCATACCATCTTAAGATACGCCATAGACTTTCGCGGTGTATGCTATCAAAAGCTTTTTCAAAATCTACAAAGTTGATATAGAGTTTGCTTTGCCATTCTGTGCATTGCTCTATGATATTTCTAAGAGCAAATATTTGGCCTATACAGCTCCGTCCTCTGCGAAATCCTGCTTGTTCCTTTCTTAGTTTCTTATCCACAGCATCAGTAATACGTTGTACGATGATTTTGCTTAAGATTTTACTTGGGACAGAAAGCAGTGTTATTCCACGCCAATTATTACAATCGGCAAGGAGCCCTTTTTGGGGATCTTGATGATGACTCCTCTGTTCCATGCATCAGGTATTATTTGGGTATTCCATATAGTAGTAAACAAGGGTTGCAATATATTAGCTGCAAGTTCTGGGTCTATTTTGAATAGTTCTGCGTTTAAGTTATCATTCCCTGGTGCCTTGTTATTCTTAAGAGATTTAATTGCTGTAATGATCTCATCCCGGCTGGGTGTTTCAATGCCAATTTCTAATTCCTCTGTTGGCTCTGGTATGTCTGCTACTACCGTTGGCGGTGGTCTATTTAGCAATTCTTTAAAATGCTCTGTCCATCGTATTTCTTGTTCCTTTTCCGTTGTCAATAGTATTCCATTCTTATCCTTTATGAGAGTATTTGATCTCCTGTAATGTTTCCCGCTTATTAGCTTTGTAATTTTGTACACTGTTCCCTGATCACACTTTTGCTGCTTCTTCTGCCTGCACTGCCAGGTCTTCAACATACATTCTTTTATCAGCTCTCACAGCCCGTTTGATTTCTTTACTTGCGCTTTTGTACTGTTCTTGGTATCTTGCTTTCAGTCTTTCGGACTTTGCTTCTAACAATTTCTTTTTAATATTCTTCGGCTGTCTATTATTTTCCATGTTGTTGGTGTTATCCATTCTTTTCTTTTCTTTGTGCGGTACCTTAGACATGTTTCACTGCTCTGGCTATATATAGATGCTATGTTGTCCCATGTTCTATCTATGTTGTCAGTTTCATCCGTAGTTTCATTACTTTCTAGGGCTTGGAATCTGTTCTTTATCTGCATTATAAACTTATCCCTTACTTCCGTGTCTTTTAGTCTATCCACATCGAACCTCTTTTGGAAGTTTTTCTGTTGTCCTGTTTTTCTTAGTTTAAGTTTGACATAAGCTGTGACTAGGTGGTGGTCGCTACCAACATCTGCACCTCTCTTGACTACAACATCTAGCAGTGAGCGTCTCCAGGGTCCATTGATCATTATATGGTCTATTTGGTTTTATCCTCCCCATGAGGCCATTACCTTGTAGTGGTGGGGAGGCTTGCGTGCTCAAATGATACAGTGAGCTAGGACGGCGGGAACTTATGTTCCCGGAAGGGTTACCCAAGCCGGAAAGGTCACTGAAGAGGGGACAGACAAAGCATGGTCTCCTGGTCCTCCAGGTTGGGGGTTGGGCTTGGGACTAACGATCCCATCCTTTAAAAAAATAATTAAAGTTACGGAAACAACAACAAACATACAACCTATCTACAGGCATGAAGGGCTACCAGAGTCATTGACTCACATGACTGGAAGTGGTGAAAGCCGAAAGGAAGCTACTTTCATGAGGACGGAAGTCCTGAATGCCAAAACCAAGACCAGAATTGGATGCTGGAATGTAAGAACAATGTACGAAACCGGAAAACTGTCACAAATAACAGCAGAAATGAGAAGATATAATCTACATATCCTAGGGGTTAGAGAGAGCAGATGGACAGGAAATGGAAGAAGTACCACTGCAACAGGTGAAACAGTCCTTTTTCTGGACGAGACGATGACCTACACCATGAAGGAGTAGCAGTAATCCTAAGAAAAGGCGTGGAAAAGTGTCTGTTAGAATGGAAACCTATCAGTAGCCGCTTGATTAAGATCAGACTAAAGGGAAGCATACAAACATCACAATCCTACAATGCTATGCGCCAACTAATGATAGCGAAGATACAAAGAAAGACTCTTACTACGAAAACCTACAAGCAGAATTAGACAAGTCACCATCCCATGATGTTATCATTGTTATGGGAGATTATCGAAAAAAGGTGGAGGCTGCAGTAAAACTTTGAAAAATAGCTAAACACGTAAACACAAAGTACTACAGTTTTACAAAATACATCAACAGTGACGATAAACAGCAACGTTTCGACCAAAAGGCCTTTATCAAGCAAACATTACAACAAGCTTACCTACTAAGTGACGACGAATAGTTGCAGCAATATGGCGACGATTATCGAAAAAGGTGGAGGCTGCAGTAAAACTTTGAAAAATAGCTAAACACGTAAACACAAAGTACTACAGTTTTACAAAATACATCAACAGTGACGATAAACAGCAACGTTTCGACCAAAAGGCCTTTATCAAGCAAACATTACAACAAGCTTACCTACTAAGTGACGACGAATAGTTGCAGCAATATGGCGACGATTATCGAAAAAGGTGGAGGCTGCAGTAAAACTTTGAAAAATAGCTAAACACGTAAACACAAAGTACTACAGTTTTACAAAATACATCAACAGTGACGATAAACAGCAACGTTTCGACCAAAAGGCCTTTATCAAGCAAACATTACAACAAGCTTACCTACTAAGTGACGACGAATAGTTGCAGCAATATGGCGACGATTATCGAAAAAGGTGGAGGCTGCAGTAAAACTTTGAAAAATAGCTAAACACGTAAACACAAAGTACTACAGTTTTACAAAATACATCAACAGTGACGATAAACAGCAACGTTTCGACCAAAAAGGGCCTTTATCAAGCAAACATTACAACAAGCTTACCTACTAAGTGACGACGAATAGTTGCAGCAATATGGCGACGATAAATGCGAAGGTCGGACAAGACAACACACATAGTTATAGAACTATGGGAAAATATGGATGTGGTATGATGAACGAAAATGGGAACGTTTAGTAAACTTCTGCAGCATGAACAATCTCGTTATAGGAGGAACCCTATTTCAACATTTAGATATCCACAAATTAACATGGTATTCCCTAATGGCAGAGATAAAAACCAAGAAGATGGATACAAGATATTAAAGAAACCATGAATATGACCATCGACGAAGTGGGTGAACTGGCTAGAGACAGAGTGAATTTCAGATGTACTGCAAAGAGAGCAACGTCCTATAAAGGATACGCACCTTGATAATGATGACATTTGTTCAACGTACTCATGAGAAGTTGAATAGTATATCTTCTCTCTACAACGAAAACGACACTGTCTGGTATGTCCTAATTGTCGCAAACGTTCCAGTGTCTGAGATTATATCACATGACTCAGTGCGTACTGCATTAACGATATCGGCTCTGTCCATGCTTCTGCCATTTTGAGTAGGTTCATTATTTGCAAGAAAGTCAGCGCGTTTGTTGCCTGTACTCCACTCCAGCATGTCCAAATGTGTACAGCCAAGTCAAGGTGTTGAGATGGAACCACCGAATGTTGTCCACCCATTCAGCGCACGCGCAGACTACCGGACTCAATCTTTTGCATCTTATTCAAGGAGTCTGATATGAACATCGCATGGGTCGTCTGTTGTTCAGCCACCAACGAAAGAACCCTGGATGAAGCGGTGCTCTCAGTAGTCGGGCTCAATGTTGTTGTTTCGAAGACTCAACCTCTAATGTCCTCATCCAACAGTAGGTCGACAAGAGACCGAAGAACATCCCCTTATCCATCCTAAACTCCCCAATAATCGATGTTTTCAATGCAAGCCTGCCCGTTGTTGCGAATACCCGCATAATAACAGTGCGACCTACAAGGCCTGTCGTAAGAGGCGACTGAGGTAGGGCCTAGGGTAGATACCCTAGTAAATAGAAAGCGTCGCAGAAATAGGATGTGTTGGCCTACTTGTAGGTGCATAACTGGCACAACGTCCATTCTAAGAGCGATTGTACGTTGTGACAGCGCAAGGAATCTTTCACCGCAGATTATCTTCCTTTCACCTAGGAAAATCTCCAGAATTTGCACTGGAATGTTAGAAGTATGCACTGGAATGTTAGAAGTATGTACTGGAATGTTAGAAGTATGCACTGGAATGTTAGAAGTATGCACTGGAATGTTAGAAGTATGTACTGGAATGTTAGAAGTATGCACTGGAATGTTAGAAGTATGCACTGGAATGTTAGAAGTATGCACTGGAATGTTAGAAGTATGCACTGGAATGTTAGAAGTATGCACTGGAATGTTAGAAGTATGCACTGGAATGTTAGAAGTATGCACTGGAATGTTAGAAGTATGCACTGGAATGTTAGAAGTATGCACTGGAATGTTAGAAGTATGTACTGGAATGTTAGAAGTATGTACTGGAATGTTAGAAGTATGCACTGGAATGTTAGAAGTATGTACTGGAATGTTAGAAGTATGCACTGGAATGTTAGAAGTATGCACTGGAATGTTAGAAGTATGCACTGGAATGTTAGAAGTATGCACTGGAATGTTAGAAGTATGCACTGGAATGTTAGAAGTATGCACTGGAATGTTAGAAGTATGCACTGGAATGTTAGAAGTATGTACTGGAATGTTAGAAGTATGTACTGGAATGTTAGAAGTATGCACTGGAATGTTAGAAGTATGCACTGGAATGTTAGAAGTATGTACTGGAATGTTAGAAGTATGTACTGGAATGTTAGAAGTATGTACTGGAATGTTAGAAGTATGCACTGGAATGTTAGAAGTATGCACTGGAATGTTAGAAGTATGTACTGGAATGTTAGAAGTATGTACTGGAATGTTAGAAGTATGTACTGGAATGTTAGAAGTATGTACTGGAATGTTAGAAGTATGCACTGGAATGTTAGAAGTATGTACTGGAATGTTAGAAGTATGTACTGGAATGTTAGAAGTATGCACTGGAATGTTAGAAGTATGCACTGGAATGTTAGAAGTATGTATGAAATGGGAAAGACAGCACATGTTGTAAATGAGATTAAATACTATGGGATTAGTATCTTGGAGTTATGTGAAACTGTGTGGAATGGTGCAGGCAAACAACGCCTATACACAGGAGCAGGGCCGTGCTATGCTATGATGTAGAGAGGCGGCCGCACCAGGCGGAACCGTAAGAGGGCGGCATAAGCAGCAAAATCAAAATTACAATTGAA
Organism: Arion vulgaris; assembly: GCA_020796225.1. Lineage (NCBI taxonomy): Eukaryota > Metazoa > Mollusca > Gastropoda > Stylommatophora > Arionidae > Arion > Arion vulgaris. The sequence goes on from CM036754.1 coordinate 5,395,225, forward strand.
AGTTATTTTAAAGAAAAGATTTTAAGGAGCGGCATTTCGAAGACTTGCATCATACTGAGAAAACATACCGCACGGTCCTGCACAGGAGAAACAATACTGTTCTCATGCCACATGGAAGAAAATGAGTGAAGGTGTGGCTTTGGTATGATAGAGTCACAAATGAGGGAAATTCTGGAGAGAACAAGGCAGATTACCGTGAACTAAGAGGTTTAAAAAAAAGACGCTGGCGCTGGACAGGACACACTTTGAGAAATCCTGAGGGGAATATAACAAGAAGAGTCCTTTCCTGGAACCCGCAGGGACAGCGAAAGAAGGGGAGGCCGAGAAATACATGGAGATGAGATTTGGAGACATAGATCAACAATATAAAGAAGAGCTGGAGGGAGCTGCAGGAGATAGCTAGAGATAGGAAGACTTGGCATGAGTTGGTTGAGGGCCTATGCCCCAATCCTTGCCTTGCACTCTAAGCAGGAAGACTTGGCATGAGTTGCTTGAGGGCCTATGCCCCAATCCTTGCCTTGCACTCTAAGCAGGAAGACTTGGCATGAGTTGGTTGAGGGCCTATGCCCCAATCCTTGCCTTGCACTCTAAGCAGGAAGACTTGGCATGAGTTGGTTGAGGGCCTATGCCCCAATCCTTGCCTTGCACTCTAAGCACTTGCCTTGCGTTCCGAAGGTTGTGGATTCGAATCCGGACCGCGCCGTTTTATATGTAATTGCATTTTTTCCAGAGCCCCTAGGTTTGTTGCCGGAGCTACGGAGTTCGTGCTTTATGCAATACTCTCGGCAGATGGCGTTCCATTTCTGCGTAGAGGGACTGAGCTATATAGGTAAATCCCGGTGCAATGAAGTCAATGCTTCGACTTTAAACTCGTCCATGGTGACCAAAAGAAGCGTTTCAATAATAATTTCACGACCTATCTATAAAACGTTTGGTAAGTGGGAAACTGATATATAAGTTCGAACACCTTGGTGTAGGCTACACTACTTCGTCACGCCGCAGTGTTTGTGAGTCATCATGGACTGCAGCAACTGAACAGACGAACCACTTGGTGTAGGCCTACATTACTTTGCCACGCCGCAGTGTTTGTGAGTCATAACGTGGACTGCAGCAACTGAACAGACGAACCACTTGGTGTAGGCCTACTTTCTTGCCACGCCGCAGTGTTTGTGAGTCATCATGGACTGCATCAACTGAACAGACGAACCACTTGGTGTAGGCCTACATTACTTTGCCACGCCACAGTGTTTGTGGTCATCATGGACTGCAGCAACTGAACAGACGAACCACTTGGTGTAGGCCTACATTACTTTGCCACGCCGCAGTGTTTGTGAGTCATCATGGACTGCAGCAACTGAACAGACGAACCACTTGGTGTAGGCCTACATTACTTTGCCACGCCACAGTGTTTGTGGTCATCATGGACTGCAGCAACTGAACAGAGGATGGAAAAAACTAGAGAAGCAATGCAACATCAAACAATTGAAAATATTTTCTGCCCATATTGTCCAGGGGCCATTCATGCCCACACCAGACTCATTGGTCATCTGCACAACCATAAATTGATTGATTGATAGGACCATCATCATTGCACTTCGGTGAGTAACCATGTGTGCTCCGATCTCTTTCTTGCACAGGGAGATCTCAGATACAGTGCACGAACTCCGTAGCACCGACGAGGGTCCCTGATGTAATTTTGAAGATGGTGAAGATAATTTTGTAGGAATTTTATATTTAATCTTTTCTAATGAATTTTGCATGGGCAGCGGCTTTCCAACCGGCGCTTCTCGATTTTGACCTACGAATGGTTCTTTTACGTGCTCAAATTTAACACGGGGCCTACGTTTTATCGTCCGTCTACGACAGGACTAGGAAATCGATCTCACCTACAATAAGATCAGGGATCTATGGAAAAATATCCAGATGGCTCACCGAGGGAGCGAAGCTAGTACCTTTGGCACGAGAGACGAGCACATAACATATATGCCACAGAGAAGCATAAATTGATTCGATCCGAGTAATTTTCTCTATCTGTTGCAGTGGCGGCTCGTAGTCATTTTTCTTGGTGGGGCCAGACACAAATTTTCGGGAAAATTATGCTTTTTGGAGTATTTACTATTACTTGTCTATTCCGGGAAGCTTTCCCCTTTCGATTATTGGTGGGGCCAGGTCCCACTGGCCCTTAATGACGAGCCGCCCCTGATCTGTTGGATGTACAGTGACGTTCATCACTCGTGATGGACAAACAACGCACATGCTGTAACGTAAAATGAGTAGTCAGAACGAAGTACACCATCAGCTTGCATGTTAGCATCTGCTGGGGGAAGACTGAGCGTATGCCATGAGTTTGACGACGTCTGTTTAGTAATATATGGTGACGGCGTCTGGTTAGTAACTTTATATATACAATAGGCCACTGCTCAGAGATAAGGGTATCTGCAAGACAATGAACTGCAAAAAATAATGAACATAAAATGGAACGAATTCAGAAGTGATGAAATGAGAGAATTATCTGGTCAACCACTAGTAACAACTGTTATAAGAAGGAAAAGATGGAGATATGTTGGACACATCTTGAGAATAAATGATCAAAGAATATTAAAGTATGCATTGAAGTGGGATACAAAGGATTCAAGAAAGAGAGGACGACCTAGGGAGACCCTGAAACGAAGTTTGCTGAGAGAGGCAAAAAATATCGGTCTCAGTTCTGTGGAGGAGATAAAGCGAGTTGCCCAGGATAGAGCGGTATGGAGAAATTGCTTGCAGGCCCAATGTAATGTATAACGGTACGAGAGGAATTATTATTTTTCCATAGCATCTCAGAATATTCCACGGGGAAGAAGGCGCAGGGGGACAACGCTGCGTCAGAGTTAGTGAAGGGGCACTAATCAAGACCATGTACCCCACCTCCACGTGGTGACCCTGGAAACATAATTTGGTTCCGGTCTGGCCAAGTGGGCACAGGGATCGAAGGGGAGTTACTGGTTGTGGTAGCAGTGCAAGAACAGAAAAGAAATACAGGTACAAAATTACGAACAAAATGCACACCTGACCGATTTCCGTAGAAACAAAGCTCAAGTTTTGCAGAACGTAAGAAAACAGCAGAATACGAGACGTCAACGAACGAATGCTAACTCCCCAGGAGTAAATGACCGCACCAGAATTAAAGGGATGAGAGGTGCATCCAACAAAGAGACGTGGACTCACGTGAGACGAAACTCGGAGCCCGTATAGCTCTAGCTCTCTCTCTAGTTCCCCCTAGAGCCCGATATGCCGGGCCTCGGTTGAGTTGTACGTGGTTAAGCCAGAGCCAACTATAAACTACTGGGCCTTCGTGCTCTAATTATCTCTTCCGTAAAGTGGTCTGACATTTTGTGTGTGTCGTTAAACGATAGAACGTCAGCGTGTCTTGTTATTTTACTCGATTTTGAGTCCTTGGATATTTATCTACAACAAATATTTGGATTACTGATATTGCAGAGTGTTAAATTGAATTTGTGTGTATTGTTTTCATCTTAAAATGGGCAAAAAGTGCTGTGATTCTGGATATAAATCGAGCTAAAGTGGTCTGACATTTTGTGCGTGTCGGTAAACGATAGAACGTCAGCGTGTCTTGTTATTTTACTCGATTTTGAGTCCTTGGATATTTATCTACAACAAATATTTGGATTACTGATATTGCAGAGTGTTAAATTGAATTTGTGTGTATTGTTTTCATCTTAAAATGGGCAAAAAGTGCTGTGATTCTGGGTATAAATCGAATGTGCTTCTTTTTCACATTTGAAAAACTGTATCAAAATGAGCGTCTGAGTATTGTGAAGTTGGCACCAACTTTAACTAGTAAAGCCCTTTGCCCATCAAGTATAGAGAGGCAGAAAGTTTCACTAGCTCTTGCAATTTTCAGTGAGTACAATATTGCAGCTTTGAGGTTCCTAGGAAGTCAAGAAACAACAGATTTCATTGAGGTCATTTGGAGATGGTGGCACATTATGAATGTTAAGAGTAAATTCGCAGGAAGGAATAGCCGTAATAATTTTGCTAATCCACTAACTTCAATTAACAGCGAATTGTTTCTTTATTTGACAAATTTTGTTGTGTGGTTGACTGAATGGGGCAAGTTGCCTACTTCCATTGGGAAACAAACCAGAGAGACATATTCTGCTTTACTGCATTCTGTAACTGTTATGATTGAACTGGCTGAGTATTCCTTTTCTACTTTCAATGTAGAATTCATACTTTTGGGAAAAGTGTTTTTGAAGATGGTATCCAGTCTGATGTAGACAAAGTGTTTTTCCACATTGATCCTAATGATTGTGAGTTGCTTTGTGTAGAAGGTACAGAGGAATCATTAGTATATATTGCTGGATATGTCTCCAGTAAGATCAGTAGGAAAACTCAGTGCATTTCATGTAAGGCCTTGCTACAAATGGAGAAAACACTGACAGTTGATGTTCAGCCAGAGATTGCAACTGACTACATTCAATTACTGGATAGAGGAGGGCTAAAATACCCATCTAAACTGATTACACTGTTGACATTTGTGTCATATGCTGCTATGCAGAGGCTCATATCACCAGAATTAGAAGCAAAATTTCTGGCTTGTAAACAGCATAAGAAGCTCCTTATCCATATTGTTACATGTAGTATTGTGAAACATTGTGTTGATGAATTTAGTGGTATTTGTGCTAATGGATTTCCAAAGGCAAGCATTATTTCAAAAGCATTATCCCCACTGTCTAATGTATTATTAAACAATTACAGAAAAATGCATAATGATAAAGCAGTCAGTTCTTCTAACAAGAGAAAATTGGCCAAATTTTCACATTAAGTTTCATCAATTAACACTTTGCAACAACCTTCAGTTTACACATCAAAATCTCAAGGCAAACTTTAAGAAACAATATGTATAAGTTAATTTGCAATGTTTGCGTGACGGGCGTTTTTGTTTTCAGTTCATCTGATATAATTTGCTGTATGTGCTTCAAATGTCTATCAAATGTATAAACTTGGAAGGGTACTTCAAACTTCACTAGCAAGTAATTGTTTATAGTCAATTGTTTACAATATTTATCATTACATATCAATGATCTAAGTAAGATGGACATTTATAAAAGAACAACAAAGTGTGCTACAGTTAAAGCAACTTTTGTGTATGTTAGAAATGTATATTGTACCTTATTATACAACTATGTATTACATTATAATGCAACTGTTGTTCTGCAATACTTTGTTAATCATTTTGAGCTTCTACATTGAATTTTCTTAAAGCTGTGTTAAATATGAATAAAACCAAATATGAATAAAACCATGATCATTTGATTAAAATAAAATTCATTTTATGACCATATCTCAAGTTTATTAGTATCTATAATCCATTTACGATGTTTGTCATTAAATGTATGTCTGTACAGTAATGGATTTCGTAAAGAGTTCTTAAGAATATAGTCAGCCCCTTTTCTTATCTAGGTCAGGGAATACCTGGCGAGTTGTCCGGCCTGGGCTATAGCAGAGCCAACTATAAACTACTGGGCCTTCGGACTCAGGTAAGAATTGTGGGAAATCAGACCCCAACTACACCACGTGACCTCGCATTCCAGTATTGGTGTATATAGACGAATTCATTTTAAAATCAACACAAAATGCTAACTCGAAGTTATATTATCCAACAAGTTAAGTTTAACAATAAGGAATATCAATATTATGAATATTTTTCACCAATAAATAACCATAGACTCACCGAATTGAGTAAAATTGCAAAAAGCGTGCAGTGTTCTATTAAACATCTGTATTTTCCAGATCCCTTTTCTTATCAAGGTCAGGGAATACCCGGCCAGTTGTCTGGCCTGTGCTAGAGCCTGGCTGTGGCTATAGCAAAGCTGTGGTTAAGCACGATTTAAGCCTTAGGATCAAACAGCCCAGGCAGATGTGAGCACGGCGAGAACTAACGGTGACGATGAGGCAGACACCAGGGCGGAGCGAACATGCATGCGGGCAATGCATGAGTGGGCCCAACGGGGGACATAAGTGTATGGCACGGAAGGTACGGCAGGCGAGAGGGTGTGCGGACCACCCAAATGTGCAGAAGAACTGAAAAGCCCAGCAGAGGTGAAGCCAGCGCGCCGATCGCAGGAACTCCTGCTGCCTTGTAGTTTGATTGGGGACAATCAAAGACTAGCGGAGCAAACCGTACACACAACTGGACGGGCAGAAAACCAAGTAGTAAAAAAAAAGACCGGTTCGCTAGGCAGATGATGCTCATCAGCCCGGGAGGGCAGGCCATCTAAGGGTCGCTGTCCTAAAAGAAAATAGCAACCTGCTGCCTTGCAGGTCTGGCTGGAGACAGCAATGGGCTAACGGAGAGCGAACTCAGTAAACGCTGGTTGAAACCGAACACACCACCGAAGGATAAGCACCAGAGCTCCAAATGGTACTGAAGGTTGTGAACGTACACCCGTTCTTTGTGTGAAGCTGTTTATATATCACATTAGAATGATAAAAACGGCCTTAAGAACGATCGCCAGAAGAGAAGGAAAAAAAAAGAATATTCCACATGGAGATTCTGTGTAGACTATCAAAAGACTTTGTAAATCGATGAATATATATATATATTTATATATATACACATATATAAAGCAGCTTTCGAAAATTATCTTGCAAATATATTTGCAATGGATTAATTTCTTTTAAATTATTGTCACTGCTACTGTGTTTGTACACGATTAACAAAGCCCATCTTTTCATACCAAATTGACGCTTGGGTTAACGCTCACGTGATTACTATTTCCGATACAAACAAAAGAGCACAGTTTTGATACGTCATTTCTCAGCAATTTACGTCATGTCACAAAGCAACAAGTTTGCTTGTATTTTTACATCTGGTAGACATATTGGAATTACCATTATAATGTTACATCTATGGTAATATTCAAGTTTAGTTAAAAAACAGGAAGTAAGCGCACAACGCCGGTCATCAACCGGCAGATTTATCTTCAGAAATCTTGCAGACTATTCAACCTGGCAGTTGGGGAAATAGCGTGGTAAGAGGGTATCTTTACAGGAAAATAGCAACGTTTTCCCAGTCGCTGTGACCGGGTTTGCACCTGAGGGTGGGTAAAAGAGTCATCCAACCAAAATGCCGTTACCGGTATTAAATATGACCGAAGGTCTACCTGTGACAGAAATAACGCTGCACCGAGGCGAAACAGGCAAGTTGTTTATTTGTTTACATAACAAAAAATAATTGTTTTGTTTGATGAAGGGACAGTTCCCAGGCAAAGGACGAATGATCATGGATGTAACGTAGTGCCCATGTTATATATTCGTGATTAAAAGGTCTGTTGGTTCTTTTATACATTTGAAATTGATTAAAATGTGAATGATAAATGAAAGATTGACCACTGTCATGTCATTGTGTTTGTCATTACCGTTATCCGTTATGATGCAATTTTTAAAGGTTAAAAAAACTCAAACATAACAGTGTTAAGTATAATAAAATTAAATCAGTCATGACATGATTTGACTTTTAGTGTATCATATGATTAGACTCATTTTAGTAGTGGATTTGTGAACTTTGGAATTCCTTAGTTAGCCATTTTATACATATAATACCATCATGGTTGACACAGGAGAAATGAAAGTAGAGTACTACAATAATACGTATTTATGTTCTCTGCTAGCTAAAGTAAAGTATAAAGAAGAGAATTCAATGTATATAATTCTCCAACATTCAACGTGTTCAATATAAATAAAGCTATGCTAAATTACAGGTTTAGGTTTTAACATACGTGGAGGCACAGACATACCTCATTTTAAGGAAGACACGGGTATATTTGTAACTAAGCTCAAGGAAGCTGGTGCTGCATATAGGGACGGACGGCTGAAGGAAGGTGATAAAATTCTAGAGGTGAGTCTGCAGAATTTCTAAATACTTTGTGTACTCTGCCAGAAGTTTGTAGTTTCTAAGTAGTCTGCTCTAATAATTACATTTTGTATGGCAGGATGGAAGCAGTTTAAATTGGTAAAGTCTTGTTAAATGTATGCTTCATGTATCATAAATGTTGTAATTAAAACAAATTTGGGGGTCTCTAGGGTCAACATGTTTGTCTTGCATGCAGCATCTTTCAGTTCACAGGTCCATTTCCTCTGGGAATCTCTAGATTTGTTGATAGAGTTTGTGCTTTCTGCAATACTCTTGGTAGTTGGCGGTCCATATCTTCCAAGCCAATTGGGGGAAACCTGGTGCTAGGAAATCAATCCTTTGATTTTGGACCTTTAGACATATGATTTGTAGACAACATATGATTCAAACATCTCATATACCTCTAGACATGGAGAAGCACAGGAGGCGACACTTTTAATCAAATGGACTATATTTTGGACCCCAAAAGGTTTATAAACGGTTTGTAGTTTATTAAAATAAGACCTGGAACAAACTGCAGCAGTGACAACTTAACTGATTAGAAATTTAGGAATCACTCTAACGAATTATTTTCCAGAACATGCAAACTAAATTTAGATTAAATCAAGAAATTTTTAAATAGATTTAAATTAGACTATTATATATTATCAATTAAAATAAATGATTGTACATCAAATATTTTTGTAATCAAAGACTATCTTAAATAATTCTGAATAAGCATACAAGATGAATTAATGATGAAATTTAAGTTGGATTGTAAGAAAAAAGCAACAAGCTTGAAAATGATGACCAATAAGGAAACAAGATAAGTGAATAAGAGGAATACTCTCATTGAAAATAAGTAATCAGATGAAAACACAAAAAATTAACAAATAAATGAAATAAGGACAGTGCACACACATGATTGAATGTCTGAATAAAAGTCTTTTGAAGAAATTATTAAAATGATACACTTAAATTATCAATAAAAGCATTCAAAACCACATTAATTATAAAAAAGTGAAATATAGCAAGATACAGGAAAAGAGATATAAGATATGAATCACAACATGCCTATAGACCAGCAAAATCATAATTTCTCTCCAAGATTAGGATTTGATTCTCTAATCCTTCCTTTCGTTATCACCACCTACTGTCCTGAGCTGGTGAAGGCCTCTCTCAGTCTGCTAGGTTGGGGCACTGTAGGATATAAATTCTAATATTCGCTTCCCCATTTGTCAAACTTCTGTGCATCAGAACAGTTTCCACCACTATCAGTAGTCTACATCTTCATGCGTGCTAAATCTCAAGGCAGATGCGCAAACGTGCAGAACAGTTATCCATTCTCATTGTGAGCCTGAACTGTTAGCATTATTTTTTTAATCACAGGGGTAATTCTAAACGAAAATTGACTTGGTTTCACTTCGATTCTAGTCAAACCTACGATGTGTTGGTTATCGTTGTACTTCCTTTCTACTTAGTTTCGTTGATATAAAACTACAATCGGAGTGAAAATTAATAAAACTCAACGAAATAGTAGCCGTCTTTTAAACGGCGCTTGGGCCATGAGATAAGAAATATGTGCACTACAGTGTTCCACAGGACTGAATCAGTTAACAGTAGTTAGGAAATTTAGAACATACAATTAACAAAATTATGGTTTCACAGAACATCAAACTAAATTTAGCATTACTTAGATCAGAGAAATGTGAAAGAGATACAACATGCTAGATCTGAATATATATTATGCATTCGCGAAAATACAAAGTATTGATGAGCAGTGGCAAATTGCTTCAGGAATCAAAGCACTATCTTAAATAATTCTAGAAATAAAACGCATTACAACATAGACATTAATGACTCCTGAAATTTTAGTAAATGGACGTGAGAAGAAAAGAAGCAACAAGCTGAAGAATATGATAGACCAAATAAGGAAATAAAAGATAAGTGCAGGATAGAGAAAAAGAATATGCTCAATCTGAGATATAGACTAAAAAAACAGCATGAAAAGGGACACAAAATATTTGCACTAACAAATAAATGAAATCACAGGGACAGTGACACACACATGAATTGAATGTCTGAAATGAAAAGAAGTTCTGTTAATGGGGAGAGAGAACATTATACAAAGGTGAAGTATCACTAAAATGTGATCAAAGAAGCAGCAAAACCACATTAGATTAGTGAAGGACAAAAGAGGAGAGACCATCAGCAAGGAAACAGGACAGATGGGTGAGGTATTATAGAGAAATGTTAAATCCATCAACACATGCCAATATAGAACCAGCAACGGAATCATTGAATATTCTTCTGCGTTCTCACTAGATTGGGATTTTGGATTCTCTAATAAAGGCAGCCGTCTGCCTCAGATTATCAACCACGCCATACAGTTTGTCTTGGATGCTGGTGTAAGTGGGCCGCCTCTTCTCAAGTCTGCATACTGGGGTTGGGGGGGCAGTTCTGTAGGATATAATTCCTATGATTTCTGCTTCCCCCTTTGTGCCGACCTCTTCCCGCAGGAAGTTTTGGCCACCCTCGTGATGGTAGGTCTGACATTCTTACTGCGTGGCTAAATCTCCAAGGCAGATGGGCAACCGTAGAATCCGTTATCCCATTCCTCATTGTGAGGGGCCGTTGCACCATGTTATGCGCCTTGGCCTGGTTCATCCGTTTTCTGCAAGCATTTGTTTTGGGTTAGCATTCCTTAGCGGACACATGCATCCTATTTCAGCCAAACCTCCTTAGTCGCCTCTTACGACATGCGTGGCAGGTAACAGTGGTTCTATTCTTTACACCCCATGTTTGGGCCCCGGTAACCACTCGGGCGGAATCATTGAATATAGATCTACCAACAAAACAAGAGATTATGCCAGCACTCATCAATCAGTCCTTGTCATGCCCAAGAGTACATAATGCAGAGATCAAAAATGTCCACTCAGTTCAATGTTGTGTCTTTCTTTATACCTCAAACCTAGTCTTATGGATGTTTTTGAACTGTGCTTCAAAAGTTCACTTCCATGTGGCTCTAGGTCTTCTCTTTTTTCACGAAGTATTCTTCTAAGAAGTCTTTCCTCAAATCCTCTGAACATACTATCTGTTTTCCAAGTCTCAGATCCATAAAGAACATGTCTTCACATTTTGTATATCTAGAGTGTTGTCTTCGTGCCGTAAATGTTAGGTCTCCAGATGTTGCGAAGCCTGCTGTAAGCTTTGTTTGTCAATCCAGCTCTTTGTTTAATTTTGACCACAATGTTCACATCTGAAGAAACAGTACATCTCAAGTATTTCAAATTTGTTACTATCTCTTACAAGATACCCTACAAGACCTGCATATCAAGGAGCATTGGTTTATAAATAATAACATGTCACAGAACATGATATATTTTGGCCATGTTAAACATCACAGTGGTTTGGAGAGAACGGTAATGGTAGGCTTGGTTCCTGAAGTACGAGGCAGGGTACAACCAAAGACAAAGGTGGCAACAGGACATCAAAGAAACATTGAACATGATACTGGAAGTAACTTGCTAGAGACAGTTTTTTTCAGTCAGGCTGTTATGAAAGTGATGTTCCGCAAGGGACATGCTACTACTTGACTAATCTCTTACTCGGTATCCTCTATTTGTATGTGTCTTTATCCCCATTACTTTGGTTTTATTTGTGTTGATCTTTAGTCAAATCTGTTTTGCTTTTTTATTGATCCTGTCAATCTTCAGCTGCTGATGTTATTTACTTTGGTACATACACCTTTTACAAATACTAAAGAGTTCTATATTCTCCAAAAGATACCACTGTAGTGCTGTTCAAGTGTTATTTCTTGCCTTCTTTGTGATAGAGTCCATCACAATAAGAAATATAAATGATGACAGGTTGCATCCCTGATGTTACTTGGACTATTCAGTTTTATTGATCAGGTTAAAGTTATGCAGGCTACTAAAAATGGTAAAACTACTTGGTCAGAAGCTGTGAAAACAGACATCCCAAACACAACAGATGTTGCACCAGCTGTTCAGGAAGATATGGAAACAGGAGACTATTGTCTATTCCCAGGTGGAAGATGGAGTTGGCTGTCCACTCCTGTCATTAAGCGTAGGGATGGGAGCTTTAATTTGCATTCTAGGACCAGATGAGTCGCCCTTGTTGTGTTATATCCGTGTTTATGTAGTGTGGTTTTGATATTGTCTATCCATCTTTATCTTGGTCTTCCCTTAGCTCTAGTACCCAATCTCTTTTTATTGTATACTGTTATTGGTGGTTGGTTGTATTTCATTCTCATTAAATGTCCAAACCACTGCATTTGTTGTCTTTTAGTGTATTCAGTGCATGAAGTTATGCCCACTCTGCTTCTGATGTCCTTGTTTTGTAGTCTTTCCTAGTGACTCCCACTGCCTTCCTCAAGCATTTCATTTCACACATGGTGAGCTTTCTAACTAGGAACAGGAGACTATTCCCCCAAAATTGACAGATGGAAACCTCAGAAATTAAGCAACTGTCAAGGTATAACACCCCTATCAGTGGCTAGAAAAGCTCACATATGAATAATTTTAAATCATATTAAGGAAGTTTTAAATCAAACACTCCATATCAACCACTTGTTAACCACTCTTTGATTTACATGTGATATGAGCCTAAGAGCAATTGTACGTTGTGCCAGTTATGCGCCTACAAGAAGGCCAGTACATCCGATTTCTGCGATGCTTTTTATTTACTTGGGTAGCTTCCTAGGTCCAACATCATTTGCCTCTTACGACATGCCTTGTAGGTCGCAGTGGTACTAGTCTTTGCAACCCCGACACCACACGGACAAAGCTAGACTACGAAAAACAATTGTTGCTAAAGACATGACCATCCAAATAAGAAACTTTCACTTGCAATCATTATTGTCTTTTTGTCCATAGGTGAATGGCCACAAGATTCAGTCAGTAACCCACAATGAGGCTGTTCAAATATTTATCACTGCTGGCGAGACAGTGACTTTGAAAGTTCAGCACAGCGCAGAAGAGTTTATTTTGGTAAAAGCTCTGTTTTGTTTCTAAAATTATATTTTTATTTATACTATACATGGAGGCTAGACATTATTAGTGAAGTTCAGTTAGCTATGTACACAACATTTAATTTTAGTATCAGTTTTATGTTATGGCATTTGCTCAAATTTGAGCCACTTGATATTCAAATTCAATGAATTAAATGACAGGTTTTAATTAGATGTAGATAGTATATTTGATATGTTCAAGCAAAAAAAGGTTTAAAATTCCAGCATTAAAATAACTGATGTTTTATTGTTGAGATAAACGTTCACAGCTTTCTGATGGTAGATATTGATCAGAAATAAAGAATAAAAAACGCCAACCAAACATGAAATTCCAGAAAATGATAAACATTATATGCTGTTGTTGATGGAAGTCAGAAAGAAAACTTTTCAGTGCTACACAGAGCCAGTGGTAACATAAATGCAAGTCAGAGACAAATAATAACAGAAAAATCTCTTGAGGCCATAGTGATGTAGTTTTATGGATGAATGCTGAGAATCCCTTGGATTGACAGAATGATGTGTTGAAAGAGGTCAACACACAGAGAAAGCTCATTATCAGCATAACGATAGATGCAGTTACCATCCTTCGGACATATCTTGAGAAAATTGTATTATACCACATGGTGACAGTGCGCAAAATCAATGTAGGGAAGAGGTCACTGATAGCAAAGTTGGTAATACGCTTCCTAGGGGTCGACCATGTGCTGTAGAAATTCTAGTGTTTGAGCCCAACTTGGGCAAAAAATGTTGGTGCGCACACGCTACGAGGCTGGACTACAAGAACCCCTGATTCTTTATTTGGGGATCAAAATTATAAGTGCTTCTGAAGTGGGAGTAAGGCTCGTCTGAATGATGAGGGACACTGGTGATAGGGGAAGCAAGGCTTCATGCAAAAATTAGTCTTAGGCTACGTTTGAATTCATAGCGAACAGGGGAACAGAGAGATACAATTCTGAACAGCCTAACTGTAATGTATGGGAGCGTGAACATTCAAACTGATAGCCAGGACATACATTTTTAGAGATCCATGCTTGTCAACTGACATGTCATATAATCATTATTACAGAAAAGGGATAGATTCAAGGTCAGAACTAGATAGAAGACAAAACCAAATAAACATTTTCTTCTTTTCTTTTCCCTGCACACTGAGCAACAAAGCAGTGAGTGGCTGGTACTTCTTGTTACATCTTGTAGGACAACAACAAAATCTCTCTATCAGGCTCAGTCAGTGGCCAACCTTCGCATGGAGCCTCATGACTGACCTACACTGTGCATCTCTTCCTACATTGTTCTCTTCCTCATTGTCAGATTGTCCTTGGTCTACCCCTCATTCATATTACATCCGGATTTCACTGAACAGCAGTTCTCATGATGGCTCTGGATCGCTTCTGAGTATGTGTCCTATCCAGCTTCAGATTTACCTTCTATTACTGTGTACTGCATGTCATCATTATTGCACATGTTGAGCAGTTCTTGGTTGCTGATTTGTCTGGCCAAAATATGCTGAGAATATTTCTCAGACAAGTTGTATGAAATGCTGACTGTCTAGAAGTTTCCTTTTCTGTTGTTCTCCAGCATTCAGATCCATATAAAAGTATTGAAAGTACACATTTCTCCTATATCCGTATTCTATTTGTTTTAATATATGCAGGGAAGATATCCAAATGTGCATAACTGTAACATTCATAGAAAATAAAAAGTTGAATATCAGTTAAGAAGTTGTATAAAACAAAAATGCAATCATTGTCTTATGGGATGCAAGTTAAAACTAATACTTTGCATGTGAAACATATACTTCTGGACTTTATTTTTTATTTAGATTTGTTTGGAAATTGCTATTAAATGTCAGTCTCATCTATAGAAGTTCAATCTGAGTGAAAAAAGTTAGCCAATTGTTGGAACACAAGCCATTCTAGAAAATGTTGCTGGAAAAGTTGGTTAGATGCACTTTTTTTTAATGGAGGAAAGGAATCAAATTGCATATACTAGATAGCCAACTCTGACATGGTAGAAACCAATATAGCTGGAGGTTTAAAAAAAGCGATGGATTGGACACACTCTTAGGAAACAACTGCATGGCATAACTAGACATGTACTTGACTGGAATCTACAGGAAAAAAGAAGTGTGTGGTCGAAGTCTCATAGGCAGAACTGAAGAAGTCAACCCAGAATAGAATTTGATGGAAAGTGACAGTTGCAGTTCTATGTTCCACTGGAAACAAGAAGTTTAGTAGTAGATAGAAAACAAAAATATGAATGCATGTGCATATTGAAGCAAAAGGATAGACTGAAGGCATATCTTCTTCTCTTCTTTGTGTTTGTTCTTTATGACCAATTTTAATCACTCTTTGTGATATGTTTGATCTTTGCCAAGAACGTGTATATGCTGCACATTGGTTTGGTAGGCCCTAAATGCATAGACTTCTACACGTTTTGGACATGTGCATCGATTTCAGCCAAACCTCCTTAGTCGCCTCTTACGACAGCGAAGGCATATAAAAAGTGATTGAACATTTATCATGAGTACAGTTTTGCAAGGCCTTAAATGTATGACTAGATGAATAGGTTAAAATTTGGAACACAAAAGTCTTCTATACTACACAGGTGAAGGGAAGGACAATACAAGAGGAAAGCCCTGTATTCAATTCAGGCATAACAATGGAGATAGCTGCTGTCAATGGGATTATTTTATGGCTGACAGAACAAAAAAAAAGGACTAGTACAATGGTAGTAGCAGACTCAATGAGTATGCTCAGAAGAATCAATGCAAACAAGCTATGCACTAAATGGGTAAACATGATTCAGCAGTCAGGACCTCAAAAGAAACTGTCTTGATATTACATGCCCTGGCATGATAGGGTGAAGGTAAATGAAATGACAGATAAACTAACTGAAGTCGCATCCAGCATCCATTGTAAGTGGAAAAAGTGGATAGGACAGACATCATAAATATTCTTTGCTCCATATATGTGAAAACAGAATCACAGACAATGAATCACCTGATAATAATGGTGGATAAATGCGGACAAGCACATTGAGGTTTTTTTTTAGGTAGAGAGAGTAGATGCATTGGCCAAAAAACATTTGGGCACAGTGAGTGTGAGAACATTCAAATGGCTGCTAAATTGGAGAATGTAGGCCATATGGACTTGCCCAATGTCCGAGGCTGTTGATTGGGAGAACAGAACTGAGCAGAAATCAGAAGTGATTAGAGAATGAAACAAGAAAGTCACACACTAGGATGTTATGTAGTTTATAATCTAATACACTGGGTTGCTGCAACCCTTGGAATATAGACATCTACACACCTTGTTGAGAGCGCGGAGCGTAGTTGTTAGTGAACTCGCTTCTCAAGGCTGGTGGTCTGGGTTCAGCTCCCGCAGTGTGCGTGGAATTTTTCCCGACCACGGCGGCTCTCAGGTCGACCCAGCCTCAACTGGGTACCAGACATGCTCTGGGAAAGTAAATGGCGGCGTGATGCTGACCACATCACCTATTGTGTGCCGATGGTCAATGAAAAGTACAGACCTAACACTGTATTGACCCATATACCACGAGGTATTTTTTTTCTTTCTTTCGTCCGCTTTTCAACTCAGACGAAGTTTCATCTCTGAAACTGATTTTGCGTGAAAATCCGTTTTTCCAATTTCTTACAATGGCAGCAACGTGCACATTGTAAATTACTTTACACTGGCAGCTGTGTGCTCAATGTACTCGTAATTAGTATTCCTCGCCATACAGGCAGATTTTCTCCGACTTCAGAGGTACTCACGTTATCGTCCTGAGTAAGACCAGGGACTCAAACAAATGCCGGACAGTAGGTTTGAACCCGAGCTATGAGGCGTCTCACAGCTAGCAGGCCGAGCTACTATCAACTACTCTAGGCAGTCCCCACCACGAGGTATGAAAGGGTTCCTTTTACACACCTTGTTCTACTGTAAAACATTTATACATATACTGGAATACATATGTAAGAAACTACTACACTTGGAAATGACTTGAGTCAGTAAGGCATGAACAGAATCAGTTTACTAGAAAAATTTAATGTATACCTCAGGGGGTCTGTGTGGTATAGGGGTTAGCTGCTTGCTTCTCATTCCAAAGGTACTCAGTTCGCCACCTTGTAGAGCCATCTGGATATTTTTCCAGAGATCCCTGATTTTATTGTAGATGAGATCAAGCTCTTAGTGGAGATGGGCGATAAAACGTAGGACCCGTGCTCAAGTTAAACACACAAAAAGTTTTCGCCAGTTCAAAATCGAGAAGAGCAGGCTGGAAAGCCGATGTCCTGATAAAATTAATTCGCAAATGTTTTAAATAAAATTCCTACAAATTATTTTTACCATATTCTAAAATGACATCAGGGACCCTCGCAGGTACTACGGAGTTCGCACACTGCCACTGAGATCATCATGTGTAAGAAAGAGATTGGAGCACACATGGTTTACTCACCGAATTACAATGATGATGGTCTAATCAATCAATCAATTTCTATCTGTCTTATTCTATTATGTTTTAATTTCTTCAATACAACTAGTGGCTGAACATTTACTTTCTTTTTTGCAGAAACAGCTGGAAGCAAGAAAAGGTGGCAGTGGAGGTATCATCCTTCTGATTCTGCTTGGTCTGGCTGTTGCAGCAGGAATTGGTTCCTGTTGTCAGTAGCAAAAATGAGTTTGGTTCAACTGTACAGTAGTAAACAATATGGATGAGGACATCTCTACGTCTCTGTTAGGGTCAGCACCAAAAAACAAGCAAACCTATATAGAAGCATCTGTCAGAGTGCTGCTTTGTGGGATCAATTCTTTGATTAATGGAGAATGGATTGACCTCTTGCTAGTTTATATGTGTATACACAGAAATAACACTATTTTGGTGTTACAATATAAGAGAAAGGAAAAAACAATACATGAACACTTGTTAAATTATCAGGTTTAAAAATAAAAGAGAAATAAAATTCAGTTGTTTCCTCAAGCAGTGTCATCTTATCCGGTGTCATGGTAACATAGTTTTATTAGGTGATATTTACTACTCAGATAACTGCAGAAGAAAATCTGCTTTGTTTTTGTCTATTCAAATAAAAGGTCTTCATCAAGATGATTATCTATTTCAAAATCTGTTCGGGAGGGCATTTCTGAAAAGTGCTTGAAAAACTTTTGTAAAAAAGAATTGAATTTGCCTTGTCCAATCTATTACTAGTTGAATAGTCTTAAAGAATTGTCAGCTTCTCTATCATAAGATTAACCGCTAACATGTAATTAGATTCATTTGTTTCAATCTGTTACCTTCTATGTAACCTGAGTAAATGTCTGCAGTAGTCAAAATATCTTGCATGTAAAGGTGTTTTATGATAAACTGAAACCGTCCGAAATTTAAAAAGAAAAAAATAAGCAGCTTTTTTGAGAATATCTATCTATAATTCAGTCTAATCTAGCCATTAACTTAGTATGTTGAAGAAGAAAAAACCCCCAGATATTGCTTCATTATGCAAAACATGTCATTTGTAGATCCATACTGTACTGCAGGTGTATCTTTTTTTATATTGTGTATATAGTGTGCCATACTTGAATTGACAGTACAGCTACGAATACATAGTTCATACTGAGTTAGTAGTATAAACAGTAATCTCATGATTTATTCCCTCTCATATAAATTTATTGATAAACAATTAATGACAGATGACCTTATATATATTTATCCTGTTTTCAAAGCCTCCAGTTTTTTCCCCAAGATTATGATCATGCTCATAAACGTGTTCGTTTAATGTTTACAATCAGCATACAGTCTACATTATATTAGTTGTCAGTTGACATCTCTCTGTGATTACTACTGCTGTAACCAAAAGCGGCGCATAATTACTAAGACCTCACCTAGTAAGCATACGATCCAGTATTACCAATTTACTCTTATCTTAGCTTATCAATTGCCTGGTACATTATATTGTCTTCAGTAACTTTGTCTGAGAGAAATAAAATCATCATTTGATATCTTTATAGTGGCAGCACCTTCTGCCATGTAAAACAGAATTACCATTCAGAGATTGTGCTGCTACTCTGCATAACATATTTGTATGCAATAAACAGATCTGTACAATTTTAAAATAAAGCTGATAAGTAATATCACCAGTTGTCGTCTTTTTATAATGGTTTACGTTGAATACAATTTTATTTTCTTGTT
Organism: Arion vulgaris; assembly: GCA_020796225.1. Taxonomy (NCBI): domain Eukaryota; kingdom Metazoa; phylum Mollusca; class Gastropoda; order Stylommatophora; family Arionidae; genus Arion; species Arion vulgaris. Next base: position 5,414,331 of record CM036754.1, read on the forward strand.
TCATTGGTAAATTATTCACTTTATTTGGTTTTATTTCCAGTAGTAAATTACTGAATAATAATTGTTGATTTGTTTACATTCTGTTTTTTTTTAATCAATTTATTTTCCTATGGACATGATTGATATGACAAATGGCAGGAAGTGTATGTTGAGTGTAGTTTGAAAACTGTAACACTTAAGAAACTTTTAAAAATGAAAATTGCTATTTTTTTTGGTGGAATCAAGCTCTAACACTGGATCAATGTTGTGTTATTCTTCAACCGATAAACGTTACATAGAACCTGCAAGCAATTTCATCATACCGCTCTTATCCTGGACAACTAGTTCACATTTTCTTCTATGGAATTCAGTCAGATGTTTGTTTCAAGATTTTTTTACATCATCCTTTTTTCTTGAACCATTTATCTGTGACTTCAATACCTGCTTTGTGATTCTTTTTTATTTTTCGCTGACATGTGTTGGGATTGAGGAAACCTTAAGTTAAAAATGTGATGTTTAGTTTTAAAACTATATAATATAGTATCAATAGCAGATGGAATATTCTTATAGTCTGAAGTTTGCTGTAATATTTTGGTAGACTGGCTGCAGAAGTAGCAGCTGTTGGAGTGTTCCTCAGAAACATTGACTGCACAACCACCAGTGTGGGCTTATACCCAATTGGTGATTGGAACCTGATCATCAACTGTGCATCAGAATTAATGACTAGAATTTACTGATAATCAATGAACTGATAGCGGTAACCATGACTCTTAAGTGGTTGATAACACAGGCATACGCATGTATGTATTGCTGAGCGATCCAGTTAATGTGCTCAAGAAAATTCAGGCTGGCTATGTAATGCAGGAATGATTTGTCACATTGAGCACATCCCAAATGACCTATTTAACCTTTATATTTGTACCTATGCATGCGGAAAAACAAGATAATACGCATGCAGATCACCTGGCTGATACAGCAGTGGTCAAGGAAGGACAGCCAATGAAAAGTGCACATATCAGCAATGTCTTAAGGGAGGCAGGTTGTATAGATGACTTTTAAAACATTTATAAATCTGTGTCCCCCATCCAGAGTGAAAATAGGAACTACCATACACGAACACACACACACACACAAGACCATTTGATTAATAAACAGAGATCGAGTGTGATTAGTTGTCATACTCTGGTAAAAATATTAAAAAGCATCTATGGACATGCCCTGAGTGCTGTGATAAATATCCTGCACTAATTAAATGAACTTCTCAGTAACATGAATGTCACATCCTCACAACACGTTCTAATTACTGTTTGAGCTCACAAAGTCCAGTCATTTAAGTCAGGAAATCACACAAGTCACAAATATATGTAACAAAACCAATTTCCATAAGGCAGCTTCAATTGTCAACAGCTCTATGGCCCATACACAATAAACAACAGCAATTAAAATGCAATCCTAGGTATATGTTATATCTTGAATCAAATCTAGTCAAATCAAGAATAAATCACGGTAGCTCCTACATTGTATAACAAAAACCAAATTTTCCATAACCACAAAATGCTTTCATTTAAGAAACATTGCTACCATTAGCCAGTATGAAAATCGTGGCATATCATTTACATCACTTAATCTTCAATCTCAGTCCCTCTAGGTACGCTTGGGTTGTGAACGAGCTCACTACTACTTAAGCTACAGCTGCCCACATTAGCCAGTGTATTCATTTCTATTAGGGAAATAAAACTATGTAAGTACAACATTAAACTGTCCAACTGGAATTATACAGTGGATTAAACACCGATGGATTTACTGGCTATCTCCCTTTCAACAAAAAAGTTGATATGCCAAGACCAGCATCCAATAATGGGAATCTTGGATAATTTTTACACCGTTGTTTCATTTTTTTAGAGATAGTGTAGAGGAGCTAAACAATATCTAGATACACTGTTCTAGGAGGCGACCCTTCAACTCTCAGCTACCTTCATCACTGAGAAAGTATGTGAGGGTTTAAATATCTAGTTTGCACTTTGTTTTGGAGCTTTGGTGACAAAATGATATACCTGGTTTTCAGTAAAGTTTTGTGTTGTCAGTCTATTGCATTTAAAACATCTGCAAGGTCTCTCTACTGCTTGGAAAAATGCTTTGGTTGGTTTTGTTAAAGCATGATTTCCTGTGTCTTCGTCTTCCTTCTCAGTAATGGCTAGTTCCCCCAAGATATTTTGTGTAATGTCTTGTACTGAAATTCTTTTTTTGGAAAAAAAGGTTGTATTCATTAGAGGTACTCATCTGCTGTCATAGTGTTCTTTCTTTTTTTCTCGAATCATGTTTTGTCTCACAGCATCAGAGTAAGAAGAGAATTCTACAACCGGCTCGGGTGGAAGCTTCATGCATGTCTTTCACTGTTTCTGTAGTCCACCTTTTGCGGTCACAGTAATATTAGTAATGTTTCTAATTTTATCGAAGATATTAATGATTTATAAACTCTCTTTATACAGGATGTTCAAGATAAAAGTAGCCTATCAATGAAGCTAATCTGGCATATATTTATGAAAATTAGAAGGTTCAGTTATGACATAGTATAGGTCAAGGTTGTGTGACGGTGTGTAATTGTAGTGCAGGAAGGGCAATGAACAAATGTGACGTAGGACGAGCTAGTCAGAACCGGTTTAAGTAGTAAATAGACAGAGCAATAGGTAACTGGCAACTTTCAATTTGTCAATGTGGCTGCTTTTATCTTGAACACCCTGTAGGTGCAAAGAAAATGACATTCAAAATCGAGAACAGGTCGAAAAGACGCGCCAGGCAAAATTCATTTGAAAGATTAAAAATAAATTCCTACCAAATATTGTTACCATCTTCTAAATGATATTGTGGACCGGTGCTATGGAGTTCATGCACTGCTGCTGAGACCTTCCTGTGTAAGAAAGAGAATGGAGCACACATGGTTACTCACAGCAGTGATGATGGTCTAATCAATTATTATGCCTTCAATTTGAAGTCAGAAAAATCTGATCAGTTTGATCATATTTGTTTTCTCACAGTTTACATGATTGCATTTAACAATTATTTCTTTCCATTGAACACAACATATTATAAAGTTGTTGAAATCCAGGGTATACTTCATACAGTTTTGTTCTCATTTATTCATCGTCTATATCAAATATGGAAGGATGGATTAGAGCAATGAGTTTTCACTTGTCAATTTGGTTAAAAGGGTTGTGGACCCATTCCCACAAGTGAGGAAAGGCATGGGCCCTCCTTCATACTTGGGTTATGAAATGATATGCACTTCATACCCTGAAGTGTAAAAAGGCTACGCGATTCTTTAAAAAAAATATAAAATATGATCAACATTATGTGCAGTGCCATTCATTGATTGTCTGTTATAAATACTGACTTATAGTTTTAATACTGATGTTTGTTTTTGCCATGAAGTTAGATTGTCCTTATTTTTCTCGTTGCCATCCTGTCTTGCCCCTATTGTTTTTATACATTGTCACAATGTGTTGTAAACCTCTCCATATTTTTCTTGGTGCCATCCTGTCTTGCCCGTATCGCTTTCTATAGGTTTGTCACAATGTGTTGTAAACCTCTTTAAAAAATGTTATATCAATAATCAAGAGCATTTATATAACAGCGAAACAGATTCGGAACACATCCTGACAGTCATACATACACCAACTAAATGAAACATGGCCTCATAAACAAAGTTTACACAGCAAGCTATGAGGAACTCCAACTGATATGCAGCTTCACAGAGGCAACCCATCTTATGGTTTAGGCGAGCATATAAAACCGATCGCACAGAACATACAACAGCAATTGAAGGGCTTAGTGGAAGAATGGCCTATCCCACTCTTCCATCAAAATGAATTTTTTCATATTATGATAGGGGAACCATGTAGTATGTACTCTCAAAAGTTCTTTGTTGTGGGATAAGCCCAACATTTTTTATTTGTATTATTGAAGATAAGATGATTTAATGCACTCAAAAAACATTGAATGCTGTTTTCTCAGAACTTAAAAATGTGGGATACGCCCTTTTCCCACTAAACCCTTCAATTGATAGTTGCGATAGCGTAGTGCATTTACATTGTAGATACATATTCTCAGGGTCAGCTTCTTCAACTGGAGTGGGATTTTTCAAACCACAATGGCTCTCAGCTCAATTAGGTATCAAGAGACACACTAGATGTACAGGCAGTTGTCATGATGTTGACTATATCATGTTCCGTTGTTCAAAGAATAATGCATACATAACACCATACTCTCCAATCCAGCATAGTACGAATATGGATTCTTTACTATATAAGAGCAATTATCAGCTTTGTAAACTTATCTAAATATTGCTTCCAGTTTGAGTGTTCTGCTCGCATCTTTTTAAGTACTAACTTGTCCATTGTGAGTATCTGTGAGACTCGTTTCAGTGGAATCACATCCAGATACTGACAAACTCTTTCATCTAGTTAATCTTGCCTGTGTGGTGCTGGGGCCCAAGGAAGCAAATAATAGTACCACTGCGACCTACAAGGCATGTCATAAGAGCTGACTGAGGTAGGGGCCTAAGGAATTTACCCTAGTAAATAAAAAGCGTAGCAGAAATCGGATGTGCTGCCCTGCTTGTAGGCACATAATGGGCACAGCATTCAGTTACTCTTAAGTTCAAATCACATAGAGTGGTTAACAAGTAGTTAATATGGAGCATTCGAAGAAGAAGATCTAGCTAATCACTGCAAGTTTAATTTGTGTAACTGCAAATAGAGAATAGTCAATCTACAAAGTTTGTACACATTTTAATGCATACACTTTTTAGTTGATTTAATATTGCCCCCTGGGAGTAAAGATTGTTTTCTTGCCCTAAATACATTGATTCTCTTGACATTGATATCATTGTTCATGATCAGATGCATTTTGCATATTATATCAGTTTCAACATTCATGATCACATGCATATTATATTAGTTTCAACATTCATCAGGGTGTATGTTTTATTAATATATATATATATTAGAAGTGTACTCAGTTGTTTTGTGTAATTGATTAAACTGATGTGTTCCTAAAAAATTGAGAATGTTTTAATTATACATGCAAGTTTTCTTGTTTGAATCTTGTTCTTGATCTGAATATATGATGCATATGTTTTCTCATCGCTCTCATACTTAATTTCACTGTGCTTTGACACCCGAGTGGTTACCGGGGCCCAAATTTGGGGTGTTAAGAATAGAATCACTGTTACCTGCCACGCATGTCATAAGAGACGACTAAGGAGGTTTGGCTGAAATCGGAAGCACATGTCCTAAACGTGTAGAAATATATGCGTTTAGGGGCCTACCAAAGCAATGTGCAACGTATACACATTCTTGGCAAAGATCAAACATATCACAAAGAGTGATTAAAATTGGTTGTAAAGAACGAACGCGAAGAAGACTGTGCTTTGAAACAATCTACATGCTGGTTGATAAACCTTACAGAAGGTTGTCATTTTATTTTCCATTAAAAAATTTTAATCTTCAAAATGTGCATGGGTCGATCGCTGACTTCTGTCATCAATGGATAGTTCCTATTGGTGACTAGATTTATCTAGATTTATAAAAACTGCAGAGAGCAGTCCATACAAATGTCAAACACCCTGCATAAATATATACTTAAAGAATTAGTCATGGGTCAGAGTACATCGTTTAAAGAGCATTAGTTTGTTGTCCCAGTTATGCGCTTACAGACCAGGATATCCAGTTTCTGCATGCTTTTTAATAGTGTTTGCTCCCTAATATTGTGACTAAACCATGACGACAATCTAGTTGTATCTCATATTGTGACCAAGTCAGTATATAAATTTCTGCATTCTCTTTCAGTGGTTGTGCCACTAAATGTTTTCACTGAATGTGACAACATTATACACATTAAACAGACAGAGAGAACAGACACAAAACTGTTCAACCCAGAGATGTCTGAATTCATTGACGAAGGAAACAACCATCTTGGATCTATATGCTCCCTCAATACCATCTCTGAACAGGATGTGGAGAACAACCCAGTGTGGAAAAGTTTTCATCTTGTCTTAATAGTAATAGAGTTGCAAACATAGACCTATGATGACCCAGGTTAAGAGAAGGAAACAACCATCTTGGACCTATATGCTCCCTCAATACCATCTCTGAACAGGATGTGGAGAACAACCCAGTGTGGACAAGTTTTAATCTTGTCTTAATAGTAATAGAGTTATATCCTATGGAACACACAGTCGAGTCAAGCACTTGAGTGGAACCCGCAGGGAACACGGAAAGAGGGCCCTAAACAGACCGGGAGACAAAGTCTTCTTGAGGATCCGAAGGGTGCTCGACTATCCTGAGAGACCATAAAGAAAAGAGACAGAGAAGAGTGGCAAACAACTGTTCAGGCCTCATGCTCCACGAGGAGCAGAGAGGAATAAGTAAGTTACTGTTAATAATAATACCTCTCGTATCGTTGTTACATAGGGCCTGCAAGCAATTTCTCCATACCGCTCTATCCTGGGCAACTCATTCAATCTCCTCTATGGAACTGAGACTGATATTTCTTGCCACACTCACCAAAGTTCATTTCAGTGTCAGTTTAGGTTGTCCTCTCTTTCTTGAACCCTTTGCATCCTACTAAGTGCCTGCTTTGATATTCGTTGAAGTTACTATTCAATCAATCAAGTGTCATGCCTGCCGGCGTAGGCGATCATGTCTCTCCACAACTCTCTTTGCTTGGTGCATGTAATCAGTTCTGACGTCGATATTTTGTCGAACCATGTCAGGCCATCCAACATCTTCTCCCCCTGTCTTCCACGATCTCTCCTTCCCTTAATTTTACCTTTAGTCACCAAATGTTCTAAACCTTCTCTTCACATTATATGCCCGAAGAACCTTGATTGTCGGATTCTTATTCTTTTGATAAGGTTTCTTTGTGTGCAGACCTGATTTAAAACCTCCACGTTTGTTTTCTTTGCTGTCCATGGAATTCTCAACATTCTTCTGTAAAACCACATCTCTGTGGCTTCCAATGATAGTATTGATTGTTTGTTCAGTGTCTATGATTCGCTGCCATACATAAGAATTGGTTCAATATAGCATTGGAGTACTGTTCGCAGTGTCATTGGTAGTGAGTTCACGCATAGTGTGTTCTTCATTGTTACTATTAGTACCAAGAAAAACAAGATGTGTCCAAAATTGTATTTATTATTTATTTCAGTCAATTATAATGTACATTTTAAATCATGCAAATACATTGTCACATACAAATATATTTCAATATTTACTGGGCATGACCAGATATAGGTCAACACTGTCTGGGCATGGCCAAATATATTTCAACCCATGTTAGCATTGTCTGAGCATGGCCACCAGATAAAAACTGAGAAGACAAGTTCAGCAATTGTATGGGTTAAAACTTGAAGTCTAGTAACAAACTTAAGCAAGTGTTACTATTCATGGTTTGCTGGTCCTAGCCGAGAGAGAAAACCAAAAGTGTACTATTGTGGGGGGTGGGGTTAAACCTGGTATGATCAAACTAAAAATATGCAGCACTTAAAAACTTTCTAAAATATAACAAACAAACTGATTGCACAGAATTGATGTCCAAGCACTCATGGTGCCATGTCTCATCTAACTTAAAGTGTCAGAGCAGGTACAATTTCTCCAGTGAAAATTTGGGAAACAGCACAAAATATGGATGAAGTGAGGGTATCTAGAGCAACTTTAGAAAAATGAATACAAACTTCTCTGGACACGAATGCTGCAAACTGGTATGAGCTTGTCATGGACGGGACCAGCTGAAAGCAAACTCTGAGAACTGGTCAAAATATCTCACGGAGATAAAACTTGCCAAAAGGAAGGGAAAAACATACAAAATAGCTCATGAGTTCATTTCATTGTATCTCAAAACTAGCAGAGTGAAAAATAAAAGAATTCAATTTGAAACCATGAGGTATATTGGGGAATAAAGTGTTAGATATCCCTGTGTTTTTTCTTTGAGAGATGGCACACAATGAGAGATATGGTCAATATCACGCCGGCCACCTTTACGTCTCAATGTTTCTCTGGTTCACAATTGAGGCTGGGTCGACATTAAAGCCGCTGTGGTAGGAAAAAAACATCCCACTATGGAGTTCTTTGAAATGATACATACCGACCACGTGTCAACCACCCTGTGTGATTTGTATGTGATCTGAGCCTAAGTGCGATTGTATGTTGTGCCAGTTATGCACCTACAAGTAGGCCAGCACATCCAATTTCTGCGCTACTTTTTATTTACTAGGTAGCATCCCTAGGGCCTACATCAGTCGCCTCTTATGGCATGCCTTGTAGGTCGCATTGGTACCATTCTTTGCTTCCTTGCTGGCCCTGGCACCACACGGCGGAGCCACTATGGAGTTCAACCCCAGACCAAGCTTCTACGAAGCAAGTGCACTAACCACTATGCTTCTGAGGTTCCAGCATTTACTAATCACTTGAAAACTTCTGAACTTGACGTGCAAGATTTTAAACAACAAACAGCATTGTTTCCACTCCAGTTAAACACACAAATATAAACAAACAGTTAATGGTAAATGACATCACAACATGTGTAATTCCAAAATCAAGCTATTATTCCACAGACTTCCTGCCTAACCGACTAAATACTCCAGTTTCTTTCTTGGCTGCAGCAACACCACTGATTTGTTTCTCTTTTCTAAGTTTTGAGGCTATCGTTCCAGTGGATGAGACAACCGAAGACTCATCTGTCTTGGCTCCTAGTCGATCGTGTATGCGCACTGTCAAGAAAAAAATAATACAACTGTTGACACTTTACTTCAATAAGAATAACTACACAAATATCTAACAAACTAGTTTTACTATCTAGTTTTGTCTGATATTTATCTTCTTGTATATAGAGTGTCTGTAGTTCAAGCGGTAGTGAGATTGATCACGAACCCAAGCGTACCTGGTTCAAACCCACGGTGGGCAAGTTTGGAAGCAAATTCGTTTCCGTTGGATTTTTACAAAGGTAAAAATAGACCTCACCGTTCAGAAAGCAATGGCAAACTACTGAACGCATAAGTGGTGCCTAGAAAATCAAAGACTCATTTACTGTAGTTGATGGCTACGTCCTTTAGGATATGCCACCATTTTCATATAGATTCTTTGGCTTAGTGGTAGTGAGCTCGGTCACAACCCAAGAGTACCTGGTTCAAACTCTGCTGCAGACAGTTTGGAAGCAAATTTGTTCCAGTGGATTTTTATGAATGGTAAAAACTGACCTCACCACTAAGAAAGCAATGGCAAACTACTGAATGTATAAGTGGTGCCTAGAAAATCAACGACTCGTTTACTGTGGTTGATGGTGACGTCATGTAAAGTATATGGAAAGATTTTCATACAGAGAATGTATATTCCATTATATTTTACAGAAACGAAAAGACTAAAGGAAATGAATACTTATATGATAGAAGAAAATAGAAAAATTACTCATGCGAAGATTTGGATGAAGAGCAGGGGTTTAGTATCAATCTTGGCATAAGTGCCAACTAAATATTGATACAGTAACTGTCTGTAATTTAGCAATCTATTCTGATAAAATCATACCATCAATGTGTAGTACGACATTGCTGATTTTATTTGAAGTTCATTGGTGAACTAACTGAGAACGATGGACTAGCTCCACAACATCAAAAATATTTCCTATATGTATGCCCCCAAAGGCCCGCCTGTATGGCGGGTGACACTGTTAATAAGGAAAGCAGGCCTTCATGCAAAAATCAACCAGAAGCGCAATTACCAGGCCATTTGACTATGCCTGAATTCATAGCGAGTGAATGCAGAAGTTTAATATATAATACATTGATATCACTGACCTCTGCTGCTATTTCCCGATTTAGATGAAGCAGTAGTTCTGAGTTTAGATACAGTACTTGTGCTACTGGGAACTTCTGTCTTGGAGCCAAGTCGTTCTTTGAGAGATGGGGTCTCTTTCTTAGCAAAATCTGATAGCACTCCTGCAGTAGTTGTTGATACTTCTGGTCTTTGAATTTCTGCAGATTACAAATTTTTAAAAAAATGGTATCTATGAAAAATGTCAAAAATTGATTGATACAAAAGTAGCAGTGCTGCTGAAAGGATATACTGAGAAATGATTATACATGTACAAGAAAAGAACTTAATACAGTGTAATAACATTTCCCACAATGAGAGAAAAAAAAAGAGGAGCAAAATATACAATGCAGTAGAAAAGCAGGAAAAGGGAGGCTTAGGGGCACATGGAGCGAACGTTTGAAACAGTGCTCAAAAACAAGCATAGGACTAAGTTTTCTCCAATCCTGTTTTACCTCACAGCGTCAGGAGAAGAAGAGATTTCTAAAACAGGCTTTTGTGTGCACTTCATAAGTAGTGTTCACTGCCTTTGTTATTTCGGATAGCCACCTTTTGCTTTGTATGTGAGTAGAATTGCTCTTTGAGGCGCACAGACTGATGGTAATCTGCTTATGTGACCAAACCATTTAATTTGTTGTTTCTTGAAGAATTTCAGTACTGATGCAGTACCAAATTTTTTCCTGATGTCCTCATTTCTAAACCGGTCTGTTCTTGAAATAGGACTAAGTTTGAGGTGAGAAGAAAGACACAAGATCAAATGTTTTGTCTCCGTTTCATGCGAACTTGTTAACTTCTTCTTCTTCAATGATCCAGCGGCACTTGAGCTTTTGCCCTTCGGCCCAATGCTATGTAGTGGTATCTGCATGTGTCTGTAAGTTGTTCTTTTGTTCCGTATAATGTGTTCCATTTATCTGGCCTTGGAGGAAGGAGGGTCTTTCTGATGTCTTCTAGTGCTTGACACTTGAAGAGGTGGTGGTGAACGGTTTCATGATGATGAACTTGTTAACTATGAGGACTGATAATGATGATGAATATTTGTATTTATCACATGACGTGTCAAGTTTCATCTGACGTATGTGATAAACTATATAAAATAAACATGGATCACAGAAACAGATACTAACGCTGTTACAAAGTAAATTAAAAGAAAAACATGGCTTTACAAAAAATTACTAAATAAAATGAGTAAACCACTAAAAACAGTATGGAATGGAACCGATAGGAAAACAATGATCAGAATACAAAGAACTGCATATTCCCAGCGGCAACATATGGGTGCGAAGCATGGACATGTAACAAGGCAGTGGAAAAACAATATGTGCTTTTGAATATAAGTGTTATAGAAGAGTCCTCCATATATCACGGACAGAGAATAGAACTCAAAATCAAAGAAAACTGGCTGATGCTACAAATGAGGAAATGTAAGTATTTTGGACATATAAAGAGACATGAAGGGCTAGAGAAGACCATCATGGAAGATGGATTCAGGATGTAACTGATGGTTTGAGCATGGCCACTGTAGAGGCGGGACATCTGGCATATGAGAGAGAAATTCCGAAGGACTATTAAGGTGGCAAAGTTCTGCTCAGGACAAGATATTTGATGATGATGATGTTACTAAGTAAGATAGTGTAATACGTACGAGAGGCTTTCCTGTCTTCATCAACTGTTACAGTCTTGATAGTTTTTTTTATCCTCATGGGTATTCTCATTTGTGCATTAGCACCAGGAATTTTAATGTGTGCTCTTTTAGCTACAGTCGGGCCACCACTTTTCAATACCCCTGCATATGGTAAACTGTCTAATTTTCCTGGTAAGCTGCCATTATCTTCCAGAGAAGTTGATGATGCTGCCCGTTTTAAGGCTGATTTGCCACCTAAACGACTGAACACAGATGACTGCTGGCAGAAAATTGAGACAAGTACCATGTTATTCTGGGCATATACACATTCAATGACAACAATACAACACTGATAACTACTCATTCAGTATAAATTGGGGGTATGTTTGCCGTTGAAGTATCGTGCTTGCCTCATGTTCCAAACCGTGGCCTCCGATAACATAAGAGCGTCGAGCTCATGTACAAATTCTAGAAAATTAGATCACAACCCTCACATTCCAGTATTGTTAGATAATGACAAATTCATTTTAAAAACAACACAACAACATGCTACTTATATAATCAAGGTTATATTATGTGACTAATTAAGTAAGTCTAACACTAAGGAATATCAGTATTATTCAAGTTTTTCATCAATAAATAACCATGGACTCGTAGAATTGTGTAAAATTACAGAAAACTGTACAGTTTTCTATCAACACTTATAAAAATCAGCCCCTATTAAACATGAATTTTGGTTTTCCCATCTGAGCTAGTCGGTCTTATGTTGCTGGGTACCACGCTCCAAACTTACTAAATCACATCCTGTATGGAGCGATTAGGCTATTGTCCAGTATTTCCAGATTTCAATATAAGTGAGATCGAGTTCCTAGTGAGCACATAAAAGAACCTGTAGCAGTTTAAAATCAATAAGAATATTCTGGAAAGCTGCAGTCTGGGTAAAAAATAATGAATGCCAATTAGAAATAAAATTTACTCAAATTTTCACCGTCTTCAAAATGTCACAGGAGACCTTCACTGTTGCTACAGAGTTTGTACACTGCCACAACATCTTTGCATGTAACAAAGAGATTGGAACACACCACAACTAGATATTCTCCTAAGTGTAACGATGACGGTGCAATCAATCATTACAAATTAAACTTATAGAAAAATTATTTTAAACTGCATGCTGCTATTGCATGTAGTAATTAACAGTTACCATGAAATATTACAAAACATACAATAATGGTATGTGTCCCTTCATTGAGACTGACATAATAAATGGACTTTTATTGCAAACATAATTTTAAAATATTTGTACGTTAAACATTTTGTCAATTTAACCAGTAATGTCAACTTCAAGTACAGACCTGGGATGCAGTCAGTACATTAGATGATAAAGTCACGGTTTCCTCTACTCCATCTGCACCCAACCTTTCAAACACAGAAACTTTCCTCTTTTGTTTGGGTGGATCTAGAAAATGTAACATTTGATAGCACATTATGAGGTAAGTTTATTGCAATTAAGTTGTCTGAAACATGAAGAAAGAATTTGGAGGTAGTTAACAACACTAAGTATTAAAAAATACCAGTGAGCTAAAACAAACACCTAAAATAGATTTACTCTGTAACCACTCTACTTTTTTCCCCCTCTCTATGAATTTAGGCGTAGTCAGAATGCCCAATATCTCACTGATTTTTGCATAAAGGCTTGTTTCACCATTCAGGCGAGCAGTACTCTGATTTCTAAGGAAATTGTCATTTAGATCCATAAGTAAAAGATGGGAAAACCTGTAGTCCAACAGCACACTAACAATCTTGTTGGTCTTGGAATTAGCACAGCATGTGGTTACTAGCAAAACGTGTTATATCAACTTTACTATCAACGGTAACCAAAACTAAATCAAACGTGACTTTTTTTTATACTACTGATAACTTTTATTATTTCTGACTTTCTATGTCAATGTAAATTTACTGTTGAATAACAACGTGCGAATAAACATTTATTCCAGAAACAAAAACCTCATTGAATGCAATGCTCACTAGTACTAGGGTGGATAGGCATGATTCAGCTCTGACAGACTCTCTATGGCCAATCAGATCTGCTACCATGCTACAGTATAACTCCAGATGTGATAAAGTGGGGTTTTTCTATTTGTAAAATCTTATAGTTACCTGTCTGTACAGTTTTGTGTCATGTTGGATAATATGCATACACTTTTGCCAGAATGTGTATGTGCCTGTCCTACATGCCATGTGGACTTAATGGGGGTGCAAGGTATTCAAGTTCTCAGCACAAACCACACAAAAAGTGGTTAACTTGGTTGAAAAGTATGAATGCAAACAAATAACAAATAAAATAGAGTGGAGAAAATGACTAACAAACAGTTCGCAAAAATTCTTTGAAACCATGTATAAAATAACTTCAATTATTAAATAATAGTTTTAAAAAAAATCTGAACAACTGGATACAATTGACCCTTGAGCACTCAGGGTACACCCAAATTTGCTTTGATGTATGCAATGCTGACACTTTTATTCATAAAATACTTAGTTGATATTGATAGCATGTTTTTTGTCATGGCAAGATGCTACCTACCTAAGTTCAGAAAGGCCAATGGTTCAACTGCCTATTGCTGATATTTCTTCTCTGCTTTGTGTTTATATTACACGAGAGCTTCACACACCTTTCTATCAATCTATTTATAATTATTAACAAATTTAACTAAATGGAAAACCTTATGAGGAACCAGGATGGATAACTAATTAACAGCACAAAAAGAAGTAATATACATACAAACAGAAGTCATAAAAATATTTCAAATGAACTATGCTCTATACAATCTTTCTTTTATAATCACCTTGTTGTGCTGGAGGTTTGGGACTAGGTGACTGGCTCATGGGCACAGCCTCTGGATGCTTGCTTGTGATTTGATTAACCATGCGACTTGCAGCTGAGATATATAACAAATACTGTTTCATCTATTGTTTCTTCAAATGTTACACATATAATTTTACTCAATTTATTAGAAGCAACCAGAAATTAATTAGTTGGACTATCATCATTGCCATTCAATTAATTATCATGTGTGTCTATCACTTTCTTCTTCTTACGCTCCATATCGGCCACTTGTCAACCACTCTGTGTGATTTGTATGTGATCTGAGCCTAAGAGTAATTGTACGATGTGCCAGTTATGCGCCTACAAGTAGGTCAGCACATCCGATTTCTGCGCTGCTTTTCATCAGTCGCCTCTTACGACATGCATTGTAGGATGCAGTGGTACTATTCTTTGTTTCCCTTGCGGACCACGGCACCACACGGGTGAATATCACTTTCTTACACAGGAAGGATCTCAGCGGCTGCGCACAAACTCTACAGCACCGGCAACTATCCCTGATGTAATTTTGAAGATATTTTTACTTCCAAGTGTTTCAAGCTGGTATGGTCAAGAATAACCCGTCAAAACTGGAATTTGACCCTTGGAACATATGTATGTTATAACCACTACACTATCGTAGCACTCAGATGTACACATGAAATGTATTTTATCCTCATTAGTCCTCATTGCACGCAAGGACATATATGGCGAGACAAAAAACTTCCACTTACTTCATGAGCAGTTTTGGGTTTTTTTTAAAACAGAGTTGGTTTGCCGCCCCATTAGACGTCTTTTACAACATGCGAGGGAAACAAGTCTTTACTAGTCATCAAATTGTCATACACAGCTTACAACATAGATT
This sequence comes from Arion vulgaris, assembly GCA_020796225.1. Classification (NCBI taxonomy): domain Eukaryota; kingdom Metazoa; phylum Mollusca; class Gastropoda; order Stylommatophora; family Arionidae; genus Arion; species Arion vulgaris. Next base: position 5,429,519 of record CM036754.1, read on the forward strand.
TAATGTTATATATCATGACAATGGGCCTCACCTGTTGATCTGCGTGGCGTAAATATTGGTGAAAATGAGGATGAGTTTGAAGATGATGTAGATGTCAACGATGTATACTTTAATATCTTATCTTTGGCTTCCTGTAGTGGTAAAAAAGGGACCAGGAAAAAAAATTACTGAATTTCTAAATAAACAACAAATGTAATCATCAAACAGTAAATGTAATCTCTCATACCTATTTAACCCGGATTGGGGCATAGGCTCTCAATCAATGCCAAGTCTTCCAATCTCTAGCTATTTCCTGCAGCTCCCTACAGCTCGTCTTTATATTGTCGATCTCTGCTAAATGTAATCACATATTCCAAATGTGTCACATGTTTTGTGTACAGGTAAAAACAAGACAAATGATTTGAGTATTGGAGATTGAAGCGACTTCCGGTGGCGTTAAACTTAGACTAACCTCACCTATGTGGTGCCGGGGTCAGCAAAGGAAGCAAAGAATAGTACCACTGCGACCTACAATGCATGTCGTAAGGCGAGTAATGTAGGCACTAGGGATGCTACCTAGTAAATAAAAAGCAGTGCAGATGTACTGGCCTACTTGTAGGTGTATAACTGGCACAACGTACAATCGCTCTTAGGCTCAGATCACATAAAAATCACACAGAGTGGTTGACAGGTGGTCGATATGGAGCGTTCGAAGAAGACTAACTTGTTCTATTCCTGTGTTTTGTTCCGGTTCCTGCATTCAAATTCTGCAAGTTGGATAGGTATGATTATCATAGGAACTTTGTTTTTGATGGATGGCCACGCTGGAATGGAATCTAATGGTTGCTGACATGCTGTGTGTGCTCTAGCTTCAATAAGGAGGTTCAGAGATGAGCTCTCTCTCCCCCTGAAAAGCTCCTGAAGTTGGCAATACTAGGCCAGAAGGCGCACCAGAAACTATAGTATCAAGCACCTCACGATGATGATTATGTTGCCCACTAAAACGTATGCTGTTGATCGACCTACTGAGTCTTGCGTGGTTAAGTTGCTACATTTAAAACTACATTGCTTCCGAGATGAGCTCCAGACAACAGTTGACTTCATCATAAGAACACATCTGATGGTATAGTCATCCAAATATGATCACATGAAGGAGATCGAAGGAAAAAGGACAAACTGGACAGGTTGCAACAGTACGTAAGCAAGAAGAAAATATTATGATCATACCTGTTGTTAAGTGTTACTTTTGTAAATTGTTCATATCAACTCCTGTTACTCAAGTCTAAATGTGATTAATATATGAATATTTCACACTGCATCAAAGTATGATCCCTCCTCATTTCATTTGCTAGAAATATTGTCTATATCTGTAAAATTGTCTCTTGTATAAATCTCACTCTCTTTTATAACATTCACACGGGGGACTGCCTAGAGTAGTTGATAGTAGCTCTGCCTGCTAGCTGTGAGACGCCTCATAGCTCGGGTTCGAACCTACTGTCCGGCATTTGTTCGAGTCCCTGGTCTTACTCAGGACGATAACTTGAGTACCTCTGAAGTCGGAGAAAATCTGCCTGTATGGCGAGGAATACTAATTACGAGTACATTGAGCACACGGCTGCCAGTGTAAAGTAATTTACAATGTGCACGCTGCTGCCATTGTAAGAAATTGAAAACAAACGGATTTTCACGCAAAATCAGTTTCAGAGATGAAACTTCGTTTGAGTTGAAAGCAGACGAAAAAAAAAAAAAAAATAACATTCACAGATGCCTGCGTAGTTTTCTCCAGAGTGCTGTTTCACTAGGCCAGTGAGTCTGACAAAGATCTTACGCATGTTCTAGCCAAATACTATATCTAACCAAGAACTGCTTGCACTGTGTCAACAAGAGAATATGAGCACAATCATCCAAAAGAGATGGAGATAAATCAGACATATGAAACGCATGGAAACCAACTCTGTTCTGAAAACTGCACTAAGATCGATACCTGAGGGTAAACAAAATGTGAAAACCCAAAATGACCTGGAAGGGACCAGTTGAACAAGAACTGAAAGAAATTAATCACACATGAACACAATACAGAGGACGGCCAAGCATAAAGAATGGCGTGCATTTGTTGCTGCCATAAGCACATTGGGTGTCACAGGCTAGAAGGAGAGATATATATTCGGGGCAGTCTTGAAGTATATGCTCTGCAGTCTGGAGTGCCTGCCCACATGATTTTTTTAATGCTTAGTTAAGCAGTTGTGAATAATGGATGGTGAATAGTTTGCTTCGTTGTCAATACAAGAATAGAAGCGGTTGGTTATTAATTACAACTAGACTTCAAAAGATTATACAAACAGACATACTAATGAAATTAAATTGGATAAATCACGATTTGTTTTTCTGGAATAGACTCATAAAAAAAAAGCTGTAATTAAAAAGCAAAATTAAAACATGTGTTACCTGATTATAGACTTGTTTTGAGTGTTTCAAGATAGCAATAATATCTCCAAGTCGGGTGATTCCCATATCTGTGAGATAGTCTTTGCTAAGGTCCAGAAGCATTTCTCGAGTGATGCGATTATCGGAAAACATGATAGCATAGTGGGCAGAATCTCCTGCAGGTATTCCCGCAGTTGTGAAGAAATTAATCCAATATGAGGTTTCTTTAAAAAAAGAAAAACGAAATCAAAGTTAGTGTTAGGATTAATAGCTAATTTTGCTGTGATGAAAACTAGAGATCAACTCTTTATTGAAACTATTTGAAACTTAAACAAACACACACACAATTTTTCTATTAAATGATATCCTACGCTTTACCATGAGTCTTCATTATATGATTAACTACAAACAACATGACTGAGTAATGGGGTGACTGAGAAAGCAGAATGTAAGTCAAGTAGGTGCTGTAATTGCATGCCTGCATGATTGATGTAGTTATTTCAACTTTTAGATTAATAGTTTCAACTTTTCTTAACTCACAAAACTGAAGTGTTAGTAGTCTATTATGACTATACTGAGAACTCAAGTATACTAATATTATTTATTGTGTTATTAGTTAAATTAGTAGCCTAGTAACTAAACTATAACTGAAATAACTCGCTGTACTCAATCATTGTGGTATTAGAATTGTAAATACACTTCAACTTAAGTTATATTAATTTTATTATAACTAGTATTGTTATTGACTATAGAGTATACTTATTAACTTTTACACTATACAATCATTAACATACTTACTACACTATACCAAATAGTGACATAGTCTAGTAGCACTACTATAGTAACTATACTATTACTTACTGACTATGTTATTGACTGGTTATAGTTAATTAGGAAGTATAATTTATTTTTATAAATATTAAATTATAGAATTATAGTATGTGAGTGGTTCGTGAATGGTTCAAGATTCAAAAGGGGGTACGGCAGGGATGTATTTTGTTCCCATACTTATTCAACATATATGCAGAGAACATCTGAGGAATGTAAAAGACGATGCCAACTATGTGAATTACGAACCTCTCACTATAGGCGACAAATTCATACCAGAGTTTAGATACGCAGACGATACAGTATTATTATCCACCAGCAAAGAAGGTTTGGAAAACCTAATCATGACGACCAAGAAACATAGTGAAGACCAACATCTATATTTGACGGGGGTCTCTGTGGCTAAGTGGTTAACCCTTTGCCTTGTGAGTCGAAGGTTGTGGGTTCGAGTCCGGACCACACCATTCTGTTCACGAGTGCAGCTACAGAGTTTGTGCTTTGTGCAATACTCTCGGCAGTTGGCATGCCATTTCTGCAGAGAGGGACCGAGCCGTATGGGGTAAACCCGGTGCAATGAAGTCAATCCTTCGGCTTTTAAACACACAAAAAACAAAAATCATGCCAACTGACAAAGCAAAAGACTCACCTAACATCCAAATAAACAATGAAGAACTCCAATGTGTAGAGAGCTACGAATATCTGGGCTCAATAATTAACAATAACGGTGACTGCTCCAAAGAGATCTCAAGAAGATTGGCAATATCAATCAAGAAGTTAAACACAATGAAGAACATGTGGCAAAGCACCAGCAAAATACTAAAATTAAAAATATTGAGAGCATGCATTTTCCCAGTGGCTACTTATGGTTGCGAATCATGGACTATTACACAAAAATTAAGAACGAAAATCCAGTCCTTCAAAACTAAATGCTACAGAAAGATCCTACGAATACCATGGACAGAAAAAGAAAGAACACACATGTCCTGAAAGAACTAAATGTTAAAGAGAATTGACTGATAAACAACATACTATACAGAAAAATTACATACTACAATACTAGAGGGCAGGGTCCCAGGATGCAGAGGCAGACCAAGAAGAAGATGGCTACAAGATATTAAAGAAACCATGAATATGACCATGAAGAAGTGGGCGAACTGGCTAGAGACAGAGTGAATTTCAGATGTGCTGCAAAGAGAGCAACATCCTAAGGATACGCACCTTGATGATGAGTACGTGAGTAGGATACACCAGACAAAACAAATAGTGATACAAACATATATTATATATTCATTCAATTAAATATAATATTTATTATATAGTTTAAGTTTATTATTTATACTTGAAGTTGATAATATTAATATTTTTATTAATTAAAAATTCCTAGTTTAGCACTAACTATTTAAACTATTGGCAATACTATTGCGCAAAGATGCAGAATCTTTTGAAGAGGGACTTAGGTTAGGGATGAGCTGAAAGTGAAACAACTATAATAATAGCAATTATTGACTCAGAATTACTGTCATCTGTCTTTCTTCATCAGAAGTAGAAAGTGCAACAGTGTCAACAGTAAATTAGTAACAACACATTTATTTACACACTAACACTTCTTTCACACTTAGACTTTCTACACTACAGACTCACCCTCGGCCTCACAGTGCAGAGCGTCACATCAGTTATACTCGGTGCTGTTGTTGAATATTAACAATATTATACCATATAGCGCTTTCTGACGCGGAAAATTTATATTTAATTACGTAAATAGTATACAAGATATAACTACGTCTAATTATGTTGTGAACAATACATAAATTTATTAGATCCAAAAGTTAAACACACATACCTGATATCGATGCCATTTTGTTGCTGAACCGTGTGTTGTTCCGGTGTATTTAGAGCACGTTTAGTTAGCAGTCCAGCGATCACTTCGATCCTATACAATTTGAGACAGTATCAATTTATCAAATAAGACTCTTGTTTAATACATACAAACCAAGCTAGACGAAAATAATTAGTCTTCTCACCACATGTGAGTGTAGTTTGGTACATCTTATTGCTAGGCGTGTGGGGAGCCGAAACTGATGTTATGTACGGTATACGTTTAATTAGTTATTGGTTACTGAACCGACATCATTACACAACAGGCAAACCCATATATAGCATGTCCTACTTAAACTAACGAGTAGAGTTGGTTGTGACCCATATGCACTTAGTCTTCCCCCAACAGATGTCGAAAAGTATGCATACTGATGGTTTCTGTGACTCGCTGCATAAATACACCCCCCCCCTCACTCTGCCCCTGGGGCATCCAGTTCTATTTGTACAGCGGTTAACTCCAAACTCATCAAATCGCTTCAACAACAATTATAGTGTCTCATCCTATAAGAGTTTGGCAAAAGATTCAAGAATATCTCCTTTATCCGTCCAAAACTCCACGACGGTCGATGCAAGCCAATACATTCGTTCAATGCTGCGAACGCACATATGGCCAGGACAGTAGATCTATGGACTACATCCACTCATATCGCAACCTGCCATTCTGTATCTTGCAAAGTATCGACTGAGAGTAAAATACAACAAAGGCCCCGAGAGCCAATGAAAGGCAGCAGTAACATCATCAACCTCCATCTTCATACTGGAAGTAGTTGTTCTGTATGCTCCACTTCGTTCTACAATAACCCTACCATGCGCGCTAGCCAAGAAACCCCAGCCTGACTTATCACCATGATGCAAAAACCCATCGGTATAAATATATTCAGTGGCGGCTCTAGTCATTTTTCTGGTGGAGCCAGACACAAATTTTCCTGAAAAATCATGGCTTTTTTAGTATTTACTATTATTTGTCTATTCCGAAGTCCCCCTTTCGATTATTGGTGGAGCCAGAGCCGCCCCTGAATATAGTATATCTGAAATAAATATATTCATTTGTATATGCACCTCCGTGATTTAGAACAACAAAAATTCCGGGGGACGCAGAGGTTGTGGAAATAATATTGAATAGCGAAACAATCATATGCTAGACAGTTGGATATGCAGCTCCCTGGAACGACAAAGCAATAGAAAGGAAAAATGGGAATCAAACATAAGCTCGTCCTGGATATAGTGGTTTCCCCATAGATAGTATTAACAAATGTTAATGTAGAAACGGTTGTACTCTGTTGAAAGGCACCTGAACCAGTCTTATTAAATGTTAATGCGGCCTTATGCGCGTGTTAAATGTTGTATTAACTTTTTTTTTTTAAATACATTAATAATAATAATAGTGTCCATACGCGTTTCATATATATATTTATAAATAATATAAGTAAACAGTTATAGAGTAGACATACCTTGAGCTTGCGTGTTACTGTAAGGTTAATTCCAATTAATTTTATTGTACACACTTGTTCTCACATGGGCTTCCCAAATATTTCAACAAACTACCACCACGGAACAAATCCAGTCAACTAAATAAATCCCTATATGACATCCGTCCAATTGTTTAAATTGGCAACCAGTATCCTGTCAAGCCATTGGTTTCATATGGACAACTTCCGTATTGTGAAAGTTGACCATCTGGTTGCTCCCTTTCTCCCTGCGTAGGAAGGTGTATTTATTTTGAATGCCTAGCTAGAGCCCATTGTTACCAGATTCGTAGTTCTATAAAATTGAACTGGATAGGTCTACAGTGTTTCCTTGTGGTTATGTCAACAATCACCAGCTATAATTTTCACAACTTGACTTTGTCCTTGCTGCTTTGTGCTGGTCGTTGTAACTCGTCTGCCAAGTTGAAACAACCAGATGGTGCTTTGTTATCAAAACAATGATAATAAGCCTAACATGAACCGAAACAGCTGACATAAGAATGATCGAGAAAGTGGAGCTCAGCAAGAAGCTGGAAAAATAGCAATTTGCTTTGATAAGGCCTTTTGGTCGAAAGGCAATTGCTGTATATCGTTACTGTTTATGTTTTTGATAAACTGCTATACTACTTTTGTGTTAACGTGTATTAAGCTACTGCTAAGAATAAGCTAGTCGGTTCTTCTTCTGAAACTGCTACACTCGTAGTCTACCATGACAAGGCAATGGTGCCGTAAGAAATAATACAAGTTCGTTGTTCTTCTTCTGCGATCAACTTCTGCTATGCAACTACTCTGGTATGTGTCATAAACTACATGACAAGGCAATGGCTGCCGTAAGAAATAATACAAGTTCGTTGTTCTTCTTCTGCGATCAACTTCTGCTATGCAACTACTCTGGTATGTGTCATAAACAAGGCGTGGCTGAGATCTCTCCCGGATCCCTCTCACTATGTTTGTCTATGTAGGGTTGCTTCTGTCAGCCAGATCTTCCATTCTCACATTATTCAGCTTTGAGGATGGTGCGTAATATTCAATCTTGTTTGATTTCGGAACTTTAATAATTGTTTACTGTGCCATGTTTATTTACGTCTGTCTTCTTTGGCTCCTCTGCTTCCTCTGTGTTCTAAACTACTGACAGCTTATTCCTGTAAATAAGAATAAAGTTGACTCTGAGTAACAAGTATCAGGAAAAATATAGTCAATGAAAAAATCAGTGTGTTTTGTTTGCGTATTGTGATTCAGTTCTTATAAATCCAAGATTAATCACTATGCCTTTGATAACTTAACCTGTAGACCTTTATGGTAATGTAGGAGAGTACATACATGTTTTGTCAAAGTTATGCATAGTATCAATAGGACACACATTTGTACAGATGGTAGCTGTAAATTATACAAGCCGAAATGCACTTCGAGAATTCTACACATCTGGTGTTCTACTACATGACAATCTGGTTGGTATCAGAGCTAGTCTCTGGATCAATTTAGAAATGAATCTTAAGAAGTCGAAGAATATAAAATGAGTCTATTGATCAATTTCTCAACATGAGATATGTATATAACATCCAATGTAAATAATCTCTTCTCCCGTAGTGTTTTTGTGTGCTACTTGCAGCATCGGAAAGTAAAGCAGAAAGTCTGATATTCCTGGACAATACGTATCCTACCTGTATGCTCGTTCTCATGACAGGCAATGGTGCTGATAATACATCTGTTTCCTACTTTACACACGGAGTCATAGCTCAATCTTCTTGTTACTATTCTCTAATCTCATTTGCATCAGTCAGAGCGTCTGGTAAGAAGAGCTTTCTAGAATGTACTGTCGTAAGTAGCATTGTCTTTCACTAACATCTATATTTCTGAAGTCTACTGCGTTTGTTTGTGTCTTTGTTGGTGCTCTTTACAGGACACTGTCTGTTAGTAATCTGACGTTATGGTAGTGGAACCATTTTAATTATGTTGTTTCATTATGAAAGTTTAGTATTGATGTTGTACCCAATTTTTCCTGAAATCTTCATTTCTAAATCGGTATCTCATTGGTACTCACAGAACCCTTCTTCTTCTTTGCGTTCGGTTTCGTATGCTCGTCTAAATCATGAGATAGGTTGCCTCTATGAAGCTGCATGTCAGTTGGAGTTCTTTGAGAGTTCCCCATAGCTTGGTCTGTAAGCTTTGTTCATGAGGCCATGTTTCATTTCGTTGGTGTACGTATGATGGACATGACTGCATGATGTGCTCTGGAGTCTGTGTTTCTGTCTGGCATGCACACTGTGCAGTCTGAGCAGGCTTTATTCTGTGCATGTGGTGGTTGAGCCTGCAGTGACCTGTTCTTAGGCGAAAGATTGTTGTGTGTTGTTTTCTGTTTAGTCTGCTGATGGGATCTTGTGGGTGTTTGCTGTGGGTTTGTTGCCTCCAACCTCTTTGTATTTCTCTTGATATATGTCTTGATCTCTGGTAGTAACACTGGGTGTTTGTGTTGTGTAAGTTTTGTTCCCTCCTTAGCCAGCATGTCTGCTCTCTCATTTCCTGGTACGCCACAGTGGGCTGGTATCCACTGGAGAATAATTTTGTTGTGTTCTGAGAGCTTGTTTAGCTGTAGTGTCAGCTCTCTTTCCATGTTATCTTGTGGTTCCCTTTGTGTGGCCTGCAGGACTGACAAACAGTCGCAAAGGAAGACAAGTTTGTTGTTTTGGATGTTTCTTTGCTGCAGTATTTTTGAGGCATCCACAATTGCCTGTTGTTCGGCTCTAAAATTTGTTGATAGTTCTCCAGTGGCACTTGAATTTGTTAGTGTGGTGCCGTCTTGGAGTATGATGATGGTTCCGGCCCCTCCTTTCCTCGCTGTCGTGTCTGATGATCCGTCTGTGTATATATGGGTCCACTCGGGATGGGGGTATGAGGTGTCAATGTGTTCTAGTGTCTTTGCTCTCAGGATGGGACCTGTTTCTTCACCCTTTTTGTCTACATTTGGAATTGTTGTTATCACTGTGAAGTTGGGCTGTAGGTATGTGTTGTTGAATGGTACTATCCCCCCGAGTGGTTACCGGGGCCCAAATTTGAGGTGTAAAGAATAGAACCACTGTTACCTGCCACGCATGTCGTAAGAGGCGACTAAGGAGGTTTGGCTGAAATCGGATGTACATGTCCTAAACGTGTAGAAACCTATGCGTTTAGGGCATACCAAACCAATGTGCAACGTATACACGTTCTTGGCAAAGATCAAATCATATCACAAAGAGTGATTAAAATTGGTCATAAAGAACGAACGCAAAGAAGAAGAATGTTACTATCAATTTCCCAGTTGCTGGGTCTTTTGAGGGGATGTCCATGTTATTTGCAGAGAGTGATTTTGACAAGTGATGGAAGCTGTGTCTTTTTATGCGGTTTTTGTTGGTTCGTTGATTGTTTGGTGCATGGGGTTATTTTCTGTGCGCTTGAACTTTTCTGATAGGGTGAGTATTTTTTGTTCCCTGCGTCGTCCCAGGCTCTCAATGCCAGCATTTGCCTCCAGATCTTTGATTTGTGTACTTCTCAGACCTCCGGTGATGATTCTGAGGCCTGTGTTCTGTATTTTATCTAGCTTGTATAGATTTGTTTATGCTGCGGTTGTGTAGGCTCCTGTGCCATACTCCAGTTTTGGACGTACATATCCTGTGTATATTTGGCGTGTAGTGTTCGCATCTGCGCCCCAGTGGGTTCCTGCTAGTTTTTTCATGAGTCTTAATCTTATTGTGGCTTTCCTTTGTGTTTCTTCTATGTGGGGACCCCATGTGTCTTTTGTCGAATTTTATTCCTAGATAGGTAGGATTGTCCTCCTTTGGTAGTGATTTGTTGTCCAGGTATAAGTCGACTTGTTCAGGTTTTGTAGAGGTAGAAAGTGTTGACACTGTCTTGTTTTGGTTTATTGTGACCCCCAAGTGTCTGCCCATTTCTTTACTGCATTTATGGCTCCTTGCATTCTGATCTTGGCAGTTCATATGTATTCTGTTTGGGTCCATATGGCCAAGTCGTCTGCATGGAGTGCCTTGTGAATGTTAGATGTAAATTGTTTGGGAGATCATTGATAAAAGGGTGAAGAGTGTAGGAGATATTGCACTTCCTGTGGAACCCCATCTTCTAGTCTGACCAGCTTGCTTCTGTGTCCTTCCAGTTTGACTCTTGCACATCGTCTGTGTAGGAAATCTCTGATCCATGTGACCTTTGATTCCGCTTTGTGCTAGTTTTAGCAGGAGTCCTTTTTCCAGACTTTGTCGAAGACTTTAGTCAGGTCGAAGAAGGTGGCCAGCAGCTTGTGTTTATTCTGGAAGACATCTTCAATTTCTTGGGCAAGATAGGTGGTTTGATCATCCGTGCTTCTGTGTTTTCTGAAGCCTGATTGGCAGTCATCAAGTATTTTCTTTTCCTTTAGAAAGTTAAGCAGCCTGTTGTTTACGAGCCGCTCCATTATTTTACCAAGGCAGCTGAGGAGGCTTATGGGACGGTAGCTTTCTTTGTTTTCCTTGGGCTTGCCTTTTTTGCTATAGGGATTATTTCCGCCTCCTTCCATTCCTTTGGATATACTCCTTGCATCCATATTTGGTTTATCAGGTCCAGGAGGTGTTGTCTGCCACCTGTTCCTAGGTTTATTATCATTTCGTTTGTCACCCCATCTGGTCCTGGTGCCTTTTTTCTTTAGTTTTTATTGCGCTGTCCAGTTCTTTGAGAGAGAAAGGTTTGTTCATTGTGTCATGTTTGTCTGAAAGTTGTTTGTTTATTTTTTTTAGTTCTTTTTTGTTTCCCTGACTGAGTTTGGACATATGTATGTTGCTTTCTTTTGCAAAGCCATCCGCAAGAATGTTTGCAGCTATTTTGCCCGTGTAGGTTTTCCTCCATCTTCTATGACTGTGCAGGCATGGCTGGTGGTGTTTTCTTCATTTAGGCTCTTTACAAGCTGCCATAGTTTTGTGCTGTCTTTTTCCATGTTTAGTGTTGCTGTTTTTTCCTGTCAACTTTTCCTTATGCATGTGAGTTTTTATTTTCTGTATATGGCTTGGTGTTTGTTGTGTTCTGTGACATTTGTGTCAGATGGGTCTTGTTCCATTTTGTTCGTGCTGCTGTGGCTTTTTCATGTGATTGTTGTAGTTCGTTGGTCCAGAAGGGTTCGTAGTGTTTTCTTCTTCCTCTGGGGATTGATTTTTGTGCTGCTTTTAGTATGTTTGTGAGTGTTGTAATGTTTTTCTGGATGTTGTTTGGGTTTCTGTCAGTTTTCCTTCAGTTAGGTTTCTGTACAGGTTCCAGTTTGCCTTTTGTAATTTCAGCTGGCTATTTTTTTCCTGTTTTCTGGTGACTTGAGCTTTCCTATGGTAATAATGATTGGTTTGTGGTCGCTTCCTCCTAGTTGTTTCATCACCTCTCTTTCTGCACGTCTCTGGATGTCTTCTGTGGCTATTGCCAGATCAGGTGTGCTTTGTGTTCTCCATACTCTTGAGTAGAAAGTTGGCTCGAGTCAGGTTTGTTTATGAGGTTTTCCATCATCCATTCCTCTACTTCATCTCCTCTTGAATCCATAGTAGCATATCCCCAGCTGGAGGAGTGGCTGTTAAAGTCGCCTAGGATTATTTGGTTCTTCTCAGCTGTATGTATGCTCTCTAGATCTAATTTCTTATTGTTTGGGCAGTAGTAGTTTGTAACATGTATTGGTTCTGGGAGGACATGTATTTTGACTGTTAGGTGTTTGGCTTCACCTGTACTTCTGGAGGTTTCTGAGGCTGCGATGTTGTTTTTGACCAGAGTGATGATGCCTCCCTTGTGTCCGTCTCTATCCAGTCTGTATGTCTCATAGCCTCTGATGTAGAAGCGGCAGTTTTTATTTAGATGTGTTTCCTGTATGCATATGATGTCGATCTGTTGTTCATGTAGGAATTTTTGCAGTTTGAGTTTCTTTCTGGCAACGCCTTCTGCATTCCATAATCTTTAGTGTGCTGTTCTTGTTTTGACCAGTGGCATTACTCTGCTTAATACTGGTTCTTCGATGCGCAGAGCTAGTCAGTAGCTTGGGATGGATCCCTTCGAGGCTTGGGATCCGGCGCTGCTCCCGCCTGGCAGCAGTCCACAGGAGCAACCCCATATCTAAGTAAATATCTGAGCATACTCACTAACCGTATTGTGCGTTGATGTCTTTTTCCATTTCTGGGTGCCCACAACATTCTGGCTGACATGTCCGTCTTCAGTGGGGGAAGTTATGGGCTCTTCCCAACACTGCCTGCCAGGCATCAGAGGATTTTAAGAGTTACCTTCTCCGCTTTTTTTCAACCAAGGTGAGCTCCCTGGGTGTGATCTTGGTGGGGATCTGGACTTGTCCACACACAGGTGGGCCATGCATCCGCTTCACCTATCGGAGGATCACACCTCCCCAGGGTTTTTTGTCTGGCTTACCCCAGCCATAGCCTGGTATTTTACCCCTTCCGGCATTGGGGGCCCAGTTATAGCGCTGGGGACTCGCTTTTGTCAGAGCCGTGTTAGTTTAAACGGGAGCACCACTGAAGGTACGGTTGACTTGACTGCAGGCATTTCTCATTATTTAGATGAGGCCTATAACAGTCCTTGCTCCCTCACAGAACCCAATTTGTTTCTGATGTCTTCATTCCTAAACAAGTCTTTTCTTGAAACTCTCAACATTCCACGTAGACACTTCATCTCTGTCGTGACTAGTTTACTTGTTATTAGATGTCAATGTTCAGGTTTGACCAATGATAACTGAATGTCGGGAGAAAGATTGTGTTGTACAATGTTCTTAATATGTTTGCGTTTTAAAATTAGTGACATTTGTTCTATGATTTGATTTATTGCATCTATGCTGGATTTTGTTAGTTCTCTTTGTTGGCAAATTAATGCCTATATATGTAAAGTTTAAAACATGCTTTAATTGATGCTTGCCGCCCGAGTGGTTAGTTAGTTAGTTCCTTTCTGCCAAAGGCGCACATAGGCAGAATTTTAGATCTCCATGTAATGCGGTTCTTGCTAGCAGTTGCAGATCTCATATGGTTTTACATCCCAATAGTTTACTTTATTGTAGGATTGTTCTTCAAAGAGTGGTCTTAGGTTTTCCACGTTTTCTTTTCCCAACTGGTGACCACATAGGACTTGTTGATTTAGTCTCTTTTCGTCTGATCTAAGAACATGACCTAAATATTTTCACCTTCGTTTCCTTATAATATTTGATACGGATTGTTGCTGTGTTCTATCTCTCACTGTGTTGTTCAAAACAAAATCACTCCATTTTACTTTTAATAATTTTCGGAGACATTTATTCCCAAAGCTGTCCAGTTTCTTATCAATTTTCTTTGTTGATTTCCAACTTTCACAACCGTAGGTCAGTACAGGAATCACACATGACCTAAACAGTTTAACTTTTGTACATATACTCAGGTCTTGAGATTGCCAGATATTTGTTAACTTAGTGAGGCCATAGCTGCTATAGCAATACAATAGTTTATTTCTTTCATCGTGTCTCCGTTGTTTGACACTTTACTACCCAAATATGTAAAATGTTTAACTTTCTCGGCCAAGTGATTCCTGGGGCCCAAATTTGGGGTGTAAAGAATAGAATTACTGTTACCTACCACGCATGTCGTAAGAGGCGATTAAGAAGGTTTGGCTGAAATCGGATGCATAGGGAATGCTAACCCGAAACAAAAGCTTGCAGAAAGCGTATGCACCAGGCCGTAAGGCGCATAACACGGCCAATGACCCTCACAATGAGGATAGGATACGATTCTACGGTCGCCAATCTGCCTCAGAGATTTAGCCACGCAGTAAGAATGTCAGACCTACCATCACGAGGGTGGCCAAAACTTACTACGGGAAGAGGTCAGCACAAACGGGGAAGTAGAAATCATACAGAACTGTCCATAGTATGCAGACTTTGGAAGAAAGAGGTGGCCCACTTACACTAGCGTCCAAGACAAACTGTATATCATCTGCTGATAATCTGAGGCAGACGGCTGCCTTTATTAGAGAATCCAAAATCCCAATCTAGTGAGAATGCAGAAGAAGAAAATTGCATGACTGGTTTCACATCCAGTCTTCTTCTGATTTCTAATTTTGTCTCTTATTGCAACACCTGCAGCTCTTCTAAGGCACCCCATCTCTGTCATTATGATTTTCTGTCAATAAAACTGTCCCAGTACCTGGCTAGCTTTTGTGCAACGATTGCTAATTTCTCTATCGATATTTCCATCTGCTGTGAAAATTGCTTCCAAGTATTTGGTCTCAATTGTTTGTTTTATTTCTACGTTCTGGAGTTTTATTGTAAGGTTTTCTGGTTGTCTACTTATTGCCATTGTCTCTCATTATATTTATTTTCATGTTGATTCTTTGATGTTAAATAAAATTTTTGACTAGCGTAATTTCAATAATTTCTCTGTGTTTTGTTTCTTAAACGCCTGTATGGTGTCGGGTCCAAGGAAGCAAAGAATAGTATCACTGCGACCTACAATGCATGTCGTAAGAGGCGACTGATGTAGGCCCTAGGGATGCTACCCTAGTAAATAAAAACAGCGCAGAAATCAGATGTGCTGGCCTACTTGTAGGTGCATAACTGGCACAATGTACAATCACTCTTAGGCTCAGATCACCTACAGAGCACACAGAGTGGTAAACAAGTAGTCGATGTGGAGCGTTCGAAGAATAAGAATCACATATAAATGCAAAAAAAAAAAAGATCAAAACACTTGTGCTGATAAGTCAGAGAAAAGTAAAAATATATCACTTTTAATTTTGTGAGTCATGAGAAAATCTCACACAGTAGTTCAATATAATTCTCTCCTGTTCTTTCAGTATCCCAGCTTGTCATTCAGACTTGTTCTCCCATCTCCAGATTGTTCTAAAATATAATATGCAAATATTTAGCATCTCACCACATCCAGCAATATCAGTTAACACTGGCTATGGAATCGCTTTAATATACATAAATTATTCACAAGGTAAAGTAGTCTGGAGAGAAAAGTAAGAGGCCATGATTCCTGGAAGATGAGGCTGGAGACTATCAAGATGACAGTGGCAACAAAATTTTAAAGTAATCTTGAACATGACGTTACAGAAGGCGGGAAAACTTGTTGGAGACAGAAAGTTTTTCAGGTAAACTGTGATGCGAGCAACATTCTGTAAAGGACATGTTACATAATGAACAAATGTTCTTTGAACGCTCCATATCGACCACTTGTTAAACCACTCTTTGTGATCTGTATGTGATCCGAGCCTAAGAGTGATTGTATGTTGTGCCAGTTATGCACCTACAAGTAGGCCAGCACATCCAATTTCTCCGACACTTTTTATTTACTAGGTAGCTTCCTAGGCCTCTACCTCAGTCACCTCTTACGACATGCTTGTAGGTCACAGTGTTACTATTCTTGTGCTCGCCTCATGAGCCCTAGCAACACATGGACTGAACACATGTACAACAATTATTATTATATTTCTCTCGTACCGTTATAAGGTACATAGAGTCTGCAAGTAATTTCTCCATACCGCTCTGTCCTGGACAACTCAATCTTTTCTATGGGATTGAGTTAGATATCTCTTGCCTCTCAGTAAAGATCGTTTCAGGGTTTTCCTAGAGCGTTCTTTCTTTCTTGAACCCTTTGCCTTCCACTTCAATGCCTGCTTTGTGAGGTAAAACAATTGCGCACTCTATAAACACATGCACAGATTTGTTGTATATAACTGTCGCTATCAATCTATCACTCTTGTGATTATATTTATGTTCAGACCGGCATGTATATAGGATTAAAAAAAGGTTTAAAAGTCAAAGGATTGACTTCATTGCACCGGGTTTACCCCATACGGCTAGGTCCCTCTCCGCAGAAATGGCATGCCACCTGCCTAGAGTATGCACAAAGCACGAACTCCGTAGCTCCACCAACAACACTAGGGGTCTCTGGAAAAATTTGCACTCGTGAATAGAATGGCGCAGTCTGGACTCGAACCCACAACCTTCGATTCACAAGGCAAAGGGCGTAACCACTTAGACCCCCTATAGGATTATGACTATGGAATCTTGCTTTACTGCAGTCTACCATGTCTTTGATTTGTCACTCCATGCTTATACAGTGATCTGGTTGTCAACAGTAAAATAAAATAGAAGCGAGGTAATTTGACAACAGTAGAAGATCTACAAGATGTGTTCTGGGCTTGTTACTGCATCCAGGAGAGTTGGGATCAGAAAGTCTTCCTTAGGAAGGGTGAAAAGCACAAATTAGTAGTCTGCTGATGAACCCACAAGCCAACCCCATCTTCTAATGATATAGAAATTTGACATGCAGGTCAAAGGCTAACAGGATAGCCTAATTTTGACAGGCTAGGCTCTATATTTGGCCACTGTGTGTGTGGGGGAGGAAAAGGGTATTTCTACATAGGAGGCAAACCTGAATAAAAAAGCATGCAGAAACCGGATGTGCTGCCCTACTGGCACAACAAACTCATGCTGTTATGTGCAAATCACATACCGACTACAAAGGGTGGTTTAACAAGTGATTGATGTAGAGCGAACACAGAAAAAGACAAATTTCTTTATAATGTTTTGACAAAAGTCAACACTGCATGTGTAACTGTACTTGTGTTGTACTATATCACTTGGTTATATTTCAAAAACTCATTTTAATGTATGGTAGCATACATACTTCTGAGACAGTTATTCAAATATCACTATCAAAATCTATATTTATTTTATTAATGATTAAACTCCTTACCTATATTTGAAAATAGTTTCTACACATAAACGCTACCTTTACTCAGAGGAAAGCAGAAAGGAAAGATTGGACAGTTGGACAAAATATTTGGGAAAACAGTGAATATATAAAGCAGTGAAATGCTTCTCCTTTGAACGCTCCACATCAACCACCTGTTAACCACTCTTTATGATTTGTATGTGATCTGAGCATAAGAGCGATTGTACATTGTGCCAGTTATGCACCTACAAGTAGGCCTGCATGTCTGATTTCTGCTACGCTTTTTATTACTAGGTAGCTTTCTAGGTCTATATCTCAGTCGCCTCTTACGAGATGTCTTGTAGGTCGCAGTGTTACTATTCTTTGCTCCCCTTGAGAGCCCAGGCAACACATGGGTGCCAATGAAATGCTTCAAAGATAGAAGGATATAGAAGGAATGTCAACTAAGCAGGACACAATGATCATGAAGCACAAACCTTTTGGAGGTAACCACATCGCATAATTTGGATCTGAAGTAGTATCAAAGTTTGGATTTGTTAATATCTTTCCTTTCTTAGATGGATGCTTTTTATCTAGTGTACCTGAAATAGATAAACATGTCATATCAATTTATAATACTATTACTTGGCGATCGATTAAGAACAGGGAGATTGCATGATTATAAGTGCAAGGATAACACTGTGTAAATAAGATAAATACAAGACAGATCAATGAGCCTTATAAGGGTCATCATCAAATCTCTGTCTCTAGTGCTTGCTATCATCTCAAATGCTGACGCTCTTCTGTGCCATGAAATCAGGATATCCAAAATTTTCTCTCTCTGTCTCATCTCCCCTTTATTTTATCGGTTGTCACAATGTGTCCTAAACCTCTCCCTTCTCATTACATGCCCCAAAAATGATGATTGCCTCCTTCCTATATTGATAATAAGCTTTCTCTGTGTCTTGACATCATTCAACACTTTGACATTCGCCATTTTAGCAGTCATGGACTCTTTCTCATCATTCTTCTGTAAACCAAATCTCTGTGGCCTCCAGAGATTTTTCTATATGTTTGTTTACTGTCCATGACTTATATGGGTAACAAACAGAAAAACATACAAAAACAAGTTAAGTGATTAAATTATTTGAGAAATGAACAATGGCAAACATGTAAAACAAAATACTGTAGTTTTACAAAGTACAAAACAATATACAGCGACATTTGACCAAAAGAAGCGAAGAAATTCAGACTTCCTTTACGGCAGACATGACATATACAGTCAGACAATAAATCCCTAAACTTAAAATATGTGACTAAAAATAAAAAATTGTGAAAGACTAGAAATGGAAAAAAGATAAAACAATGATAATCAAATATATACATATGTTATGGAGCATGAGAAGAGACAGTATTGTTTTTACGTGTTTTGCCATTGCTACATGGTTTTACTGCAGTCTTCCTTATATCGAAAGCAACAGTATAAGTAAAAGATGAGAAGTTATACAAATTTAATGGGTTCGAAAAGTTGTCACATTTGGAAAGTCAACCAATTGCTAATAAGTTTCAACTCAAAATGATGAATACTTTTCATAACCCTGAAGTAAAGAAATGAAAAATGGATAAGTCACACGATAATGTAAAATATAGTCATGCCCAGGTCAGAAAAAACCCCATACAACCGGTATCAAAGTATGATATCAATATTGTTCCAGTGCTTGGCAATATAAGTAACTAGTGTGCTTTTCATACTGTATGGTATAGTGGGAAATACAATGTTAGGTAGAGT
This sequence comes from Arion vulgaris, assembly GCA_020796225.1. Classification (NCBI taxonomy): domain Eukaryota; kingdom Metazoa; phylum Mollusca; class Gastropoda; order Stylommatophora; family Arionidae; genus Arion; species Arion vulgaris. The sequence continues at coordinate 5,448,559 of CM036754.1, forward strand.
ATTTTTCTCTGACCAATGGTACACTTTAAGTGACATTGAGATATGGACAAACAACTGTCGGTATCAAATGCACCCTCAAGGTAGAAGACACAAAATGTGGGACTAGCATTACAGTCAATCACATCAATGTGGAGATGCCTCTTAATTTTGTTTGGTTAGATGAAATATTAGGTTGAGAAATATAGCCATTATGCCACTGCTGTTATCTGGCACTGTTTTACCTGATGGTACTCAGATTGGACCTATCTTTTCTACTCATGAGACTAAACAAAAATATATATTACAAAGGTAGGAATACGTATAGAAACTTACTTAAAACTGCAGCATTTGAAAGATGGTATGAAGATTTGAACTTGTTTCCATGTTTTTCTTCTGCTGGCTGTGCATTTGGAAGTGAAGGTCCTTTAATGGCATTTGAAGCAATTGATGGAGGTGCAAGCTTCTTTTGTATTTTCTTGTTGGGTGGAGGTTTTACAGACTTTTGTTGCTTATCTTTAGTTTCATCTTCCTTATCTTCATCTTCTTCCTCATCTTCTTCTTCTTCCTCCTCTTGTTCCTCATAATTATCAGGCTTCATTTGAACTGGTGCATCCTGAGGACAACATTTGATCATAAATTATACTGTATATATTTGAAGAGTTGAACAGATTAAATGTGAAGATCTGTCATGATTACAAATCCTACAAGATCTAAATGTTGAGCGACACAGGCTCATAAACAATAACATGTCTTGGAAACTGATATTTTGGTCACATTCAACATTACAAGTGTTTAGAGAGAGTAGTAATCTTCTTGCGTTCTCCCACTATGAATTCAGGCGTAGTCAGGTATGGTGACCGTATTTTTGTGAGAAGGCCTGCTTTCCTTTTATCAGTTTTCCCACCATACTTCTCCGACTTCAGAGGTAGAGAGAGTAGCAATGAAGAGCATGGTTTCTGGAAGGTGAAGTAGAGATGATTAAGAAGATGGTTGCCCCAGAACATTAAAGAATCTTCAAACATAGCAACTGAGGAGACAGGAGAAATGTCTAGAGATTGAGACTTTCAGGTAGGCTGTGATGAGAACAACATTCTGTGTAGGACCTGCTACATGTAGAGTCAATTACAATGATTAAGATTCACTAGGGAGATTATTCTGAGCAAACACATCAACACTTAGCTCATGTCAGATGATTTGCTGTGCTCCACCCATATGAGCAGAACTGGGAAGCTCGGCAGAGGCAAACCAGTGCAAGCGCGCAGCTTGCAGCGAGTGTGCGTCCCACCAAGTATGCAGAACTGGAAAGCCCAGCAGAGGCTAACCAGTGCAAGCACGGCAGTGTTGCAGCGGTGCGTCCACCCAAGTATGCAGAACTGGAAAGCCCAGCAGAGGCTAACCAGTGCAAGCGCGGCAGCGTTGCAGAGGGTGTGTGTCCCACCCAAATGTGCAAAACAACTGGAATGCCCAGCAGAGGTAAGCCCAGTGCGCGTTCCGGCTCGCAGGGAACTACTGCTGCCTTGTAGATTGATTAGGGACAATCAAAGGCTAGCGGAGCAAACCGCAAACAAACCTGAACGGGCGGCAAATCAAGGTGTTCATTAAAACGACCGGTTTGCTGGGAAGATGGCGCCATAAGCCGGGAGAGCAGGCCGTCTAAGGGTCGCTGCCCTGAAAGAAATAGCAGCCCACTGCCTTGTGGGTCTGGCTGGGGACAGTCAAAGGCTAAGCGAAAAGCGAATCCGCACACAATAGCTGGCTGAAATCGAACACCCAACCGAAGGATAAGCAACTGTGCTCAAATAGGTGCTGAAGGTTGGTGCATGTACATTACGTTCTGATGTTTATATATCACAAAGAGAATGATTAAAACAGGTCTAGAATGATTGAAGAAGAAGATGATTTGCTGAAACAAATGGTGACAAATACATGTGATATGGAACTCCTACAGTGGTAGTATATTTCTCATAATTGATATCTTCTTCATGTCATAGTTGACACATAAGACATTCACAAGCGATCCTGGCAGTCATCAATAGCGAAGTCGATAACACTGTGCCCTAGTGAACATGCGCTGTGCAAATTTCAGGGTTTGAGTACTGCTTGTGACTAAAAAAATTCTGATAAGCACACTATGCGGTTGTACTAAAGATAGGAGATATCCTCCAGGCACTAAGCACTGATCATTGAAAAGCTAAGAAAGGAAATAGGACATTCTTCAATCGCTCTGCGACCACTCGTTTGAAAAAGACATTGCAATTGATATTAAATCTACACAGAGCTTTAAGAAGTTTGGAAGTGCACATAGTACAAGCAGAACTGAACATAAAGGGACTGAGTCAGGAGTGTGTTTAACCAACAAGAAGAACCACCAGCATGCATACCCTTGGACTCCCTGGGGAAGAGTGAGCACCTACAGGTCTGCCAGGAGTGCTATGATGTCAGTTTAGTAACCAATAACAAAGGCGCAATAGGAGAGGCAAGTGGGGCCTACGCAACAACCATAAGTGGTTTGACAGTGGGGATGTGGGCGGTTGCAGAGGCGGCGGAGTGGTTACCGCCTCTGGCTGCTCTCGTGTTTCCATGCTCGGTGACTCCATGGGCATGGTTCGTAATGTCGAATCGGGAATGGTGAGACGCAACTGGGTGGAGGTACTGGTACAGACAATGATCAGCGAAATCACCTTCATTTTTGTACCTGGGCGCGCAGGGGTTAGGGGTAATGAACGAGCTGATAGATTGGCTGGCTTGGCTACAATATCAGAGGAGCTGCCATGGATCGAAATGGCATTCTTCACACATTCAGAGAGCCTTTCCGTGCAGATGAGTTTCAGGGCTGTGAATCCTGCTCGCTGGCCGGATTGAGAGAGATGGGTGTCGATGTTGGTGCAGCCAGAGGGGAGCGACATGCTAGATGTGCAGGGGGATTGATTGATTAACATCGAACTGGTGTGTTGGGCCTCTGGATGCTGCTGGATTTGCTGAGGCGAAGATCGGAGCACCTATGGACATGTCCAGAGTGCATTGATGATAGTCCTCATATAACTGATAATTGAAAGGTGCATACATCACAGCTATGTCACAAAACTAAAGCTCGTACGAGCAATATCACATAGAAGAAGCAATACAGAATTCGAGTTGTTAGTCTAAACACACTGAACTGCATGCTTGGGTGATCGGAGCAATTATGGATATGTCCAATATGTGATGAAGATGATCCGCAAATGAATAATGAAGAGAAATCTATACTTGAGAGAATGTAGAAGAACTTGTAAGTTTTTTGTACCCATTTACATTACTAGTACAGCTTGGCTGAGAATACAGCTCCCTAAATCGTGTTAAGTCTTGAATTAACAACAATAATAAACCTTTCAGCTCCCTCTGGAGTACAGGTTCTCAACAAACATTCAGCATTCATTTCTGTCCTGTTACATCCTTTCCAAGTCTTACCATGTCTTCATAGTCACCCTAATATCCATTTCCAGCTCTTTTCTTCATGAGTTTCTTCTTCTTGCGTTGTTCTTACGACCAATTTTAATCACTCTTTGTGATATGTTTGATCTTTGCCAACAACGTGCATACGTTGCACATTGGTTTGGTAGGCCCCTAAACGCATAGACTTGTATATGTTTAGGACATGTGCATCCGATTTCAGCCAAACCTCCTTTGTCTCTTACGACATGCGTGGCAGGTAACAGTGGTTCTATTCTTTACATCCAAAATTTGGGCCCGGGTAACCACTCGGGCGCTTCATAAGTTTCAACTTGGACTCCTTTCTTACTTTCCCAAAGTTACGTCAAGTGCCTCCTAGTAGGATCCTCCTCTGACTTGCTTGGAGGTTTTTCTTCTTCTTGCGACCACTATTAGGATGATTATACCATCAGATGTGTTCTTATCATGAAGTCAATTGTTGTCTGGAGCTATTCTCTGTTGCAGTGTAGTTTTGAATATAACGATTTTAAGTGAAGCTCAGTAGGTCAATCAACAGCACAAGTTCGATCGGATGGCATAATCATCACATATAAGTGCTAGATGTGTGATACTATTGTTTCTGGTGCGCCTACTGGCTTAGTATCACCGACTTCAGCATGGTGATTGGTAATATTTTCTTTTAGCTGCTCTTTCCATATTTACTGAGCTTTGATGTAGATTATTCTACATTGTGAGCTAGTCCACCTCACATCCAGCCCTTTCTTAGTTGCCTCTTACAGCATGCATGGTAGGTTGTTATTTTTTGTTCCCCTTTCAGCCCACCATAACACAGGTGAATTGAAATCTCCAATTAAAAAACATATTAATCACCTCAAATGTTATTTTTTTTTAAAAATGAAGGCAGCAACATGATTTTAGAGAGCAGGCGTTTTGAATGCGCCTGTCTTAAACGTGTATGAGTCTATGAGCCGAGGTGCAACGTTTAGTCATTCTTGGCACAAACCAAACATAACACAAAAAGTGACTAAATTGGCTGATACAAATGAACACAAACAAACAGAAAGCTGGCTGTAGTCTGTGCTACAGGCCGAGCCAGCTGAAGATAAGTATCAAATTGACAACTCACAATTCAAACCCTTCCCCCAAATTATATTAAGGTAGTTCCAGTTGAGAGGATTTAATTAAGCACAAAAATGGGGCTCACCTTTTTGAGTGTTGTAGATTTTTTTTGCTGCTTTTGTTGAGCATGAAGCTTTCTTGATAAGGAATCAGCTGTTTGTGTAGGGGCAGAACTATTGGATGTTATGCTGGTGAAAGATGAGAAACTCAAATAAGAAGAAGCACTTTCACTCTCAATACAAACATGGGGAAATATGTTTTTTTTTAAAAGCAGACTGTCAAGTTTTAACAATTGTACTGACTGTAGTATACAGCAATGGTGTAGTTTAGTTGTCTAGCAATCGAAAAATTCCTACTACCTCTCATACAAAGAAAAACCATTTATTTTCAGATTTAGAAATGGATACAACAGGCTGAGAAGTCATATGTATAGAGGGTTTGTATGGCAAAGTGGTTAAGCAGTTTGCCTTGCGTTCTGATGATCCGGGGTTAGAATCTGAACTGTGTCATTCAGTTCAATAGTGATTTTTCCTGGAAATCCCTTAGGATTGTTGCCGGGGCTATGGAGTCTGTGCAATGCTCTCACATGAAGAGAGAAACTGAGGCATTTGAGGAAATTTGGTGCAATGAAGAGTCAATCCTTTGCCTTTAGACTTCCCATTTTATGTACAGAAAGATTAAAATTGGTGAGACAAGACTTGTGGCCCGAGATACATACTTCATGCATGTCTGTTTTACAGAGACAAACATGGTACATGGCAATCACTACTTCTGAGCCTTGGAGACTGGCAAACAGCATAACCACACATTAATTAATTAATGACGATGAACTAAATAACAAAATACAATAAGTGTTACCTTGGTTTAAGGGGAGGCAATGATGCAGGTTTGGCTATGTTGACAAGTTTTCTGAGCTTCTGTTCCTCCACCCTCAGTCGTAGCAAGTCTCCCTTTAACTGAATACGTGTCTTTGTGTCCATAGCTCCTGCCTTAATGGACACCATGTATGCATCAAGTTCATCCATTTCTTCAGATGCTCTAGCTTCTGCTTCTATTAAAATATAATGTGATCAGAAGATGTTAGAACTATCTGGTCACAAACTAGTATATACACATTTTGTGTCTGCCAGAAAAATGTATATCTTTTCATAAAGAATATTTGTATATATTGTCCATCATCAAGTCACATATTCTGTCATCAGTTATCTGAGGACTATCATCATAGCATTCCGGACATGTTCATAGGTACTCCGAACTCTGCCTTAACATACAGAGCAGCTTCCAGCGGTTAACGCGCCAGTTCAATGTTGATTAATCAATCTTTTTTCATATTTGGTCGTTCTTTTCGGAATGAACCAATATCAACACCCATCTCTCTCAATCTGGTCTGCATGAAAATGGTGAGCTAATTCAGATTTCTGTGCCTCCAAAGAGCTCGCCATTGGGGGTACACTTTACCCTCACGAAGGTGTCATAAGGCCACATAAATTTCACTAGACCATTGGACTGAAAACCAATTGATTAAGTGGTTAAGCAACAAAGTGGTTAAGCAATTCGCCAAAGATGGAGGACATGTATCAATAAATTTATAGTAAGTAAATCAAGAATTGTGAGCGTCTGTGACAGTGAGCTCGATCACAACCTAAGTGCACCTGGTTCAAACTCCGAGGCGAGTGGTTTAGAAGCAAATTTGTTCACCTGGAATTTTTAGGAATGGTAAAAATAGACCTAACCATTCAGAAAGAAATGGCAAACTACTGAGTGTATAAGTGGTGCCTAAAAAAATCAATGACTCGTTTATTGTGGTTGATGGTGAAGTCCTGTAAAGGATATGCCACCATTTTCCTAATATAAACACAAAGTAAGTAAGTAATGTAGGATATGCCACCATTTTCCTAATATAAACACAAAGTAAGTAAGTAATGTAGGATATGCCACCATTTTCATAATATAAACACAAAGTAAGTAATGTAGGATATGCCACCATTTTCATAATATAAACACAAAGTAAGTAAGTAATGTAGGATATGCCACCATTTTCCTAATATAAACACAAAGTAAGTAAGTAATGTAGGATATGCCACCATTTTCATAATATAAACAAAAAGTAAGTAAGTAATGTAGCAATGAATGCAAAGCATGTTTCACAAAATATATTGTTCTTCTTCTTCAAATGCTTCATATCGATCACTTGTCAACCACTCTGTGTGATTTGTATGTGATCTGAGCCCAAGAACGATTTTACGTTGTGCCAGTTATGTGCCCAGCACATTCTATTTCTGTACTGCTTTTTAGTTACTAGGGTAGCATCCCTAGGGCCTACATCAGTTGCTTCTTACGACATGCATTGTAGATCGCAGTGGTACTATTCCTTGCTTCCCATGTGGGCCCTGGCTCCACACAGGCGTTACAAAATATGAAAATTGTCCTCCATGAAATTTACTCCATCGTTTACAAATATAGTAAATTCACTAAAATGAATGTAACTGCTGTTATGGCACACCCAATGACATTTACTTCTTCTCCAGATAAGATTGTCAACAGATATGAAGAAAAATAATGTGTTAGCAGAGATGACAAAGTATAGTGATATTTAGAAAATCGTGATACCTTCTTTAGCTTTCTGCAGTTTGGCTTCAATTTCTTGAATTTGTTTTGCTACTGTGTTGTATTTATCAAGCTAAATGACGAAATAAACAAATACTTTCAGGTTAGATTCAAATTGAAAAAAATAAATATAGGATAAATTAAGTTTAAGAATATAGTGAACAAGAATTCTTTTAACAAACAATATAAAAAAAGGGAAAGTTATTAAATATGTTTGTTCTAGCATTAATGACAGCAGATGTAATCAGTTATATGAGGACAATCATCATAGCACTCCAGACACATCCATAGGTGCACCAATCTCCACCTCAACAAATCCAGCAGCGTCCAGCGGCCCAACACGCCAGATTAATGTTGATTAATAATCAATCTCTTTGCATATTTGGTATTTCGTTCTTTTCGGGCTGCACCAATATCAACATCCATCACTCTCAATGATGTAATTAACTTATATATCTCAACAACTATGCTGGTGTTTCACTTGTATGAAGCATATTCACAAAGATAATGGATCTTGTGTCTGGGGACAGCTATGATAATCTTACAATGACTTCTAGATTTAGTCCAGCAAAATGTTAGATTTGTGAGTTGATGCAAACGATATCTGTCCTGATGTGCGTGTTTACACTAATCCGGAACACATTCTCAGAGATAACGGTTCAGTGTTCAACCAAAAAATTCATAAAAAATGTAATATTTAATATATCCTAAAAGCATGTGTAATATTTTAGATATGACAATTGCTCACCTTAGAGTGAAAATAGAATTCATTACATTCAGAGCTGTAGGGATTTGAAATTGTGTTTGGCTGCCATTTTTATTGTTTCCATGGCAACGTGTTGACATATTTTTAAAACTAAACTTTTTCTACTCTTCTAAGTCATAATAGCTCAAAATTGTAATACAAATTGTACAAAAAAGTTTCAAAAAGTTACAAAATTGTAATACAAATTGTACAAAAAAGTTTCAAAAAGTTACAAAATTGTAATACAAATTGTACAAAGAAAGTTTCCAGACCAGAGTCCCCCTTAAAGTTCAGGAAGGGAAAAGATGCACTAATGCAATAACGTCATTACCATTTACACTGTCTACTATCAGGTGCTTAATTAGAAAAACTTACCAGGGATTCATAAGTTTCAGGCTGAGACTTTCCAGCATTTTTCATCCTGATAAACCTTTTCTTTTCTATGGTCCCTGTCCTATCTAGAAACGTGTCTTCATCGCTGTCATAATAGTCATCGTCCTCCCATTTCTTTTGTTTCCGTTTGCGACTCTCTGCAAATAAATGTATCCAACATTCACTTCCATACAACTAATTTAATAATGTGACCAACAAATATGAAATAATAACAACTTCAAGCAGGAAAGTAAACTGGTAATAAACTATAATAAAAAATAACCAGTTTTCATACCATGAGATATATTGGAAATACAGTGTTGGGCTAGTATTTTCTGTGACTAAATGTATACGATGGGGATGTGGTCAACATCAAGTTGGCCTCCTTTACTTCTTAACTATTTCTGGTATCCACTTAAGGCTGGGTCAACTTGAAAGCTGTTACTGTTGGAAAAAACCTCACTCAAACAGTGGAATTTGATTATCAGATTAGTTGACTACGCACCTATGAAACAAGTGCAATTACTATGTTAATGCAGCTGTCAATAAAAGACAATACTGTGTCATATCCAAGTGCCAGAACAGTATCTGTCTTATTTCTATCCAAACATCTAGAGAAGCAAATCTTGACAAAAAAACCTGATATACTACTGACTTATTCCTTCACAGTAGCTAAGCTGCTAGAATCCTATACTTAGATATTGAAAATCTAAATTGTCCAGATCATGGTATGAGACTGGACCAAACAGAAAGAGCCCAATTACTGTTTGATCAGCAACAAGACAAGACAATTCAGGCGACAATTGAATTGAGTTGTTAGTTAAATTGCAGTAATAAGTTTGAAGCAAGAGATATCCCTCTTGCTTCGGATGAAAGTGAAATCATTCAGGTAACTGGTTTCATAAACATAGGAAATCAAACCCGAAAGGAAGTCTCCATCTGTTATCAGATGTTGGAATCGCCTGAGTGGTTACCGGCCCAAATTTGGGGTGTAAAGAATAGAACCACTGTTACCTGCCACGCATGTCATAAGAGCGACTAAGGAGGTTTGCTGAAATCGGATGCACATGTCCTAAACGTGTAGAATTCTATGAGTTTAGGGGCCTACCAAACCAATGTATACACGTTCTTGGCAAAGATCAAACATATCACAAAGAGTGATTAAAATTGATCGTAAAGAACGAATGCAAAGAAAGAATATGTTGGAATTAAGAACATTATATCAATAGCAAATGAAGAGCCTTTAAAAACAAACAAACTGTGCACTATTGGAGACCATTATTAAAAGATGGAGAAGGACTGGTCCTTGTAGTCATATGTCAGTAGAGGCATTAGCTAGGACAGCTCTCGGATGGACAGCGGATGGGAAAGAGAAGGCCTTGGCATTCAAAGAAAATATGAAGAAGAACAGTGAGAACAGTTGGAAGAGTGTGGTCTGACAAGGGAAACAATTAATAGAAAGGTAACAGAACAGCAACAAAGGAAATCTTTGATGGAAGCCGTATGTGTCAAAAGGGACAAGAAGAGGATATAGAACAAATAATGATAAATTACAATAAAGGTGAATGATATAAAATAATATTACCATGGGATGCGAGCGAAGCATGCCAAGCTTGTCTAAATTCTACATGCCTCTAATGCACATGCCACAACAGCATCTTTCCTCTTCCCAGTAACAACTGTCTCAGCTACCAGCTCTTCACCATTTGGTCCATCCACAGGGAGACTTTGAAATGCAGAGAAAAAAGATTGTCATGAAGTACTGAATTTATAAAATCTAATAACATGGAGGTGAGACAATGATACAATAGTTACGAATTATTGATTTAGCATCAAAGTACTTTGAATTTTGACTGCACAGGAAGTGTTTAAAAAGAAATTATGATATGAATTGGCAAAGCAACATCAGCTTTTAAAAGTCTAAATAAAATATGGAACTGCAAATTATATAGTACTAAAACTAATTTACGAATTTTAAATTAAAATTTTGTTCAATCCTAACATTTGCCAGCGAGAGTTGGAAAATGACTAAATATATAGAAAGCAAATTGAATGCATTTTGCCAGAGTGGTTATCAGGCCCAAATTTGGGGTGTAAAGAATAGAACCACTGTTACCTGCCAAGCATGTCGTAAGAGGCGACTAAGGAGGTTTGGCTGAAATCGGATGCATGTGTCCACTAGAGAATGCTAACCCGAAACAAATGCTTGCAGAAAACGGATGCACCAGGCCGTAAGGCACATAACATGGTGCAACGACCCTCACAATGAGGAATGGGATAACGGTTTCTATGGTCGCCAATCTGCCTTGGAGATTTAGCCAAGCAGTAAGAATGTCAGACCTACCATCACGAGGGTGGCCAAAACTTACTGCTGGAAGAGGTTGGCACAAACGGGGAAGTAGAAATCATAGGAATTATATCCTACAGAACTGCCCCAGTATGCAGACTTGAGAAGAAAGAGGTGGCCTACTTACACTAGCGTCCAAGACAAACTGTATGGCGTGGCTGATAATCTGAGGCAGACGGCTGCCTTTATTAGAGAATCCGAAATCCCAATCTAGTGAGAATGCAGAAGAAGAATGCATTTGACAACTGTTATAAGAAAGAGAAGATGGGAGATATGTTGTACACACCTTGAGAAGAAATGATCAACGAATATCAAAGCAGGCATTGAAATAGGATGCAAAGGGTTCAAGAAAGAGAGGACGACCTAAGGAGACCTTGAAACGAACTTTGCGGAGAGAGGCAAGAAATATCGATCTCAGTTTCATGGAGGAGATTGAGCAAATTTGCCCAGGATAGAGAGGTATGAAGTAATTGATTGCAGGCCCTATGTAATGTATAAAGGTACAAGAGGTATTATTATTATCATAGCGCCCCAAGCAGACCCATAGGTGCTTAGTATCTCTCAACAGATGTCAAAGGGTTTCCATACTGAGGGTTCCTGTGGTCCGCTGGTTTAAACACATTTCTCCCTCAGTTCTACTTGTACATTTAATTCCAAAATCCTTAAAGCAGCGGATAGATTCAACAACAATTTTAATGCACTCATTTAACACTTTGCTGACCAGCAATCCTGAGCATTACTGTCTCCCATTACCAAGGGTGTTTGGAGATTTCTTACAAAATGACTTTCAAATTAAATTCATAAATGAAATGTAAGCGATATACGCTTCAAAATTTTCTGAGCACCAGTGTAAATGGTTGCCACATCCGAAAAAAATATTTTATTTAAATTAGTCGCATGAACATTTAGCGGCCATCTTGATTTGTGTGGCTATTTATAGAATTTATATAAGTTTTAAAACCAGCCACTTTTCCTAGTTTTTAGTGAGTTTGTTCAATTTCAAGGCAATAATATGTTAGGGACATGGTTAGCAATGAATAAAACTAGCTAATTTTGAGTACTGGTTTAACGATTGACAACACATTTCAACATAAAAAGTAAACATAAATTTGAATAAAATGGAAAACACATTTTTTGTTGTTGTTGATTGTATTGTGTTGATTGATGTGGCATCTCATAAAAAGTGTTTGTGAATGTTAAACTAATAAACTACCTCTAGTTGGAGTCTGATCCGCTGCCTTCATGAACTGTGGTTGAGGTTGTAGCTGTAGGTATCTGCAAAAGTCTTTGTCGGGAACGTTGGTAATCCTCAACTGTGTGGTATAACTTGAAGCAGGGTGTCAAGCATAGAGGTACATTGCAATTTGGGCAGTACTTACAAGTCTGGCTTCTTTTCTTTACAGTCTTACACACTTTACAGTCTGGCTTATACTTTGGCCTTTCATATTTTTCAATAAAATGGCGCTCAGTCAGTCGTGATGTTGTGACTTGTGATGTTGGACCAGTAGTCTGAGACTGCTGGTTTGCAAGACATTCCCATGCCAATCTGAAGGCCAATGAATGCAGAAATTTCCACTGCATCAGTTTTTTCCCAAGTGAGCTTTTTGTACTTGGCACTTCCTGAATACTGGGATAGATGATTTTCAGCATATCTGTTCATCTCATCAGTGATTAGCACTATGGCAGTATCAGGAAAAAAAGCTTGAAAAAATGAATAGGCGTATAGTCAGTTGTGACTGACGTGACACCTTGTTGTTCTTGGTACTGAATAATACTGTCAAGCTCAACTAGTTCGTTTTGACGAACATTTCTCCATCTCCAGAGATTATTAGTATTGACTGCAATACTCTGGTACCACGCCCACTTCTTACTTGCGATGTACCTACGTCATCGGCATTTTGAAATGTAACGTCGTTGTCGCTACTTTCACTTTCGTTATTATTCAATGACGCATCTCTACTTAGCCACGAGGTATCACTTTCGTCACCACATTCGCTAGCAGTCAGAATCATCAATGTTACACATATGGTTTCCGTTATCAGACATGATTAAAAACTCTGAAAGTGAAACTTCTAACAAAAATAACGAATTTTCCTTGAAATCACTGTTTGAAACTGTTCTAAACACTACCGATCGTGGGGCAGCCATTTTGGAATAATAAAATAACCGGATGACACGTGACCTATAAATGTATCAATACTGCCGTCTGTTTGCATTTAACATGTTCGAAATTCGTCGATCGTCGAAGTTGGTCTCTAAGACTTTTACCCAAAATTCGACGACCGTCAATTTAGTCAGTAAAGTGTTAACAGGCAGCTACCAATAGATCGCAGAACATCCCCGTACCTATTCCCAATGATCAATGCAAGCCTGTCTACTGTCTCATTGCAGCGAACATCCACATGTCCAGAATAGTATATCCACGTAAACCTCTGGAGGTGTACATTTTTATTAAGATACAATAGATACAAAGAACATTCACTATGTTGGTCTTCTTCTTCCTTTCTTTTCCCTAATCCGGTTTTGTGTGTGCTTCATAAAGAGATTTTCCTTGCCTGTGTTATTTCTGAGGTCCACCTTTTGCATGGACAGCCGTTTGCTTTTTATCTACTGTATCAGGGTAGCATTGCTCTTTGAGGCGGACTGTTTGTTGGTAATCTGCTTATGTGGTCGAACTTTTTAATTTGTTGTTTCATGATGAAGTTCAGTGCCGATGTTGTACCCACTTTTTTCCTGTTGGTATGTGTGTATATACATATATATATGGGAATTTCAACTTTCAAGATATGAAATATATTTGTTTTTAAAGTATTGATTTTCAAATAAACTTTGACTCACTCTAATCTGCATTTATGCTTGCCCATAGCTACCTCTGTAAACTGATAGTCTGGCAAATCACATCCTGTAAATGGAAGAAAACTCATTAAAGCTTAAAGTAAACACAGCAAGTAGGTACACAGAAATGATAAATAAGAATTATTAAAAAGAACTGGGAGAGTTGCCATTAGCGAAGTTGATAAAACGTGGTGCTAGTGCTGCATAAATTTCAGTGTTAGAGCCCCGCGCTGACAAAAATTCTTGGCATACCCAGTTGGACTACAGAAAACCCTGATCCTTTACTTGGGGATCTAAATTACAAGGTCCATACGACAGGTTCCGATATGAGTGGATGTCATCTATCTAGGTTTCTAACCTCCAGAAGCCGGTATGGATTTACTGTCCTGAAAATGTGCATATTCTAAATAAAGAGAAACTAGACAGATGGGCATAAATATCAGTGATCGCAGAGAAGTTGGATAGGGGAGATGTTCTGTGGTATCTCGGTGACCATCAGTTGGATGAAGACGGACGAATAAGAAGTTGGATAAAATTGATAATGAATCTATCCAGCGATTTAAGGAGTTTAGCCACATTTTATCATAATATATTATTTTGCGTTGATATGAACGCCTGTGTGTTGCTGGGGCTTGCAAGGGGAGCAAAGAGTAGTAACACTACGACCTACAATGCATGTCATAAGAGGCGACTGAAGCAGGGGCCTAGGAAAGCTACCCTAGTAACTAAAGAGCGTCTCAGAAATCGGATGTGCTGGCCTACCTGTAGGTGCATAATTTGCACAACGTACAATTGCTCTTACGCTCAGATCACATACAAATCACAAAGAGTGGTTTCACAAGTGGTCAATATGGAGTGTTCGAAGAAGAAGTTGATATAAAAGTTTAATTGTACATAAAATTAACACATCACATCAAGGAGACAACACTTAATCTGCTATGACAGTAGGTTTTTAGTTATGAACAGTACAAAAATAGGCATCAGTCCATCTGTCCAGAAATAAACAACACTCGATATCAATTTTGATCATGATTGATGCTGTTCAATGATTGAATATATGAACAAATTACACGTTAGCAAATTATATTTCATACAACCCAAAAATTAAACAACTAAAAACAGTATGGAATGAAACTGATAGGAAAACAAAGATAAGAATACTAAGACCATGCATATTCTCAGTGGCAATGTATGTGTGTGAAGCATAGACATTAAACAAGGCAGCGGAAAAACATATATGTGCTTTTGAATAGAAATGTTACAGAAGAATTCTCCGCATTCAGATAGAACTCAAAATCAAAGAAAACTGGCTGATGCTGCAAACAAGAATGAGAAAATTGAGTACTGTGGGCATATAAAGAGACACAAAGGGTTGAAGAAGGCCAATATGGAAGGAGGCATCCCGACAAAGAGAGGACCACAGAAAAGATGGATTCAGAATGTAACTGATGATCTGAGCATGACAGCTGCAGAGGCGGGACATCTGACCTATGAGAGAGAGAAATCCTGAAGGACTGTTAGGGTGGCAAAGATCTGCTCAGGACAAGCTATTATGACAACCCAAAAACTATGTTAGGATAAAGAAAAATGAAATCGTGCTTATAAATTAGCTATATATGATAAAACAAATGGCAATAGTTTCTGATGTAACAGTAGTCAAATCAATATTACAATACAAAATTAGCATGGGTCAGCTCTGATGGCCTTTCTATGACCACTCAGATCTGATACTAAGCTGCAGTATAACACCAGATGTGATACATGACTGTAAAAATGTAGACACTTGGGAACTAAAAACAAATGTGATCATCAACAAATTGATTAACTTGTACCTTCTCGTTCATAAAATCCTTTCAAAGCTTTCTTTGGGTCATCAATATACAGACTCTCATTTTCTGGGATTAAAGAGGCATATGAGGTTTCTTCTTCAATTTCTTCTGCATCTTCATCTGTATTACAAAAACAGTGGAAAGAAAAACAACAATCATACATATGCAATTTGAGCGAAGTATTATATAAACTATAAATAATATTCATATCATGTCTGTTGATTCTGTAGTCTGATATAAGGAAAAGTGATGAGGTGGGAATGACCTAGAATGAACTATGCTGGTTTGCTTCAGACATCTGGTTGGAGGAAATTTGCTGATGTCTTATTCTTCAAGGGGAGTTAAGAGACAAAGCAGATATCAGGGAACAACTAACAGGTTCACTACACCATGTCAAACATGCCAAATAAGGCAATTCAGAGTAATGAGGCTAGGAGCCTCAACATCGAACGAGGCCGCTAACAAGCTGTTGACCATGTGTCGTGGAAATTCCAGGGTTCAAGGCCACTTTGGGCTAAAAATTGTTGGTGTGCACAGGAAACACTGATTCTTTACTTGGCGATCTAAATTACAAGTACCTCTGAAGTCTAAGTAAGGCGCGGCTGAATGTGGAGGGACTGTGGCGATAAGGAAAGTAAGCCTACATGAAAAAATCAGAAAGAGGCATATTCGGCACTATGACACCCAAATTTAAAGCGTGCAAACAATAAAAAGTCTGATAAAAGACTGAAAAAGAGAAACTTGTCATCAGTGTGATATCCACACTATCTCCAGGTCCAGACAGCTCTCTTGAAAACATCTGGCTCCACTCCTTCCTGAATGTTATTGATAAAAGCTACATCTTGACAATAGATCAGACTGTTGCATGTCAATGTATTTGTTTGTCTGTCCTGATTTATTCCAATTTCTGTGATTTTTCAGACACACTCCTTCTTTACCAAGATGCAATATGTTTGGTTGTCATCCATTCCAGTTTAGTTTGTTTACAGGTCTTCTTTACTATGGCTAGAGTTTTAAGTGACCCACTTGTTTGATGTTACCATCATTGGACTATCGTGTTTTCATTAGCTTTCACAGTGGGAAATGGACAACACTGGTGCTGTGTTGTCTGTTTCCCCACTATGAAAGCATTGCTGTTTAGTCTGCGGTAGCTTATTGTTCTTGTATTTAATGATCACAGCTGATATTCCATGTCTGAAAGTCATTCCACTAACTGCCAGAAGTGGATGAACTTGGTTGAGGTCAACAGCCTCTTCTGTCAGGGGTATTATAAAACCGCCTCCTATCCATCTCTTATATTCTTCTTCTCCAATGATCTCTTGTCATGCACTTAATCCCCTATGTGCCACAAACTGGACAGTCAGTTTGAAGTCTGTCAGGTTTCTCCTGAGCCTAGTTTGCAGGTGAAATGGACTTGGTCACATGTAGCTTCTCAGCTCTTCCATTAGAGAACAGTCTTGTTGCCAGTAGTAATGCTCTTTTACATCAGTGTTATGGGTCTCAGCAAGTGTGAAATCTTCTTCAAACGCTCCATATCGACCCCTTGTTAACCACTCCTTGTGATTTGTATGTGATCTGAGCCTAAGAGCGATTGTACATTGTGCCAGTTATGCATCTATAAGTGCCAGTTATGCACATCTGATTTCTGCGACACTCTTTATTTACTAGGATAGCTTCCTTAGGCTCCTACCTCAATCGCCTATTATGACATGCCTTGTAGTCACAATGTTACCATTCTTTGCTCCCTTGCAGCCCGGCAACACACAGGAGAGCATGTGTCCAATAAAAGTAATTATACCATAATCAGAATAGTTTACTCACCAATTCCCCAACCACATCCTCTATCTTCTAATATTTTCTGGTCTGCTTCACGTCTCTGCATTTCATCCTGCATTTCCCTCAGCCTAAGTATATCCGTCTCTTTCTTGAGTCTTTCATGTTGCTCTTTCATTTCTGTGATTGTCATTTCACTTTCGTCTTCAGCATCTTCTGCTGGACCCTATGAAATAAACAAAATTTGTACAATTTTAATGTGTGCAATTATTTTAGTACATTCTTGGAAATGGAAAAACTCTTTTTTCAGGTAATTACAAAAAATTCATAAGAAATCTTATCATCAGACTTCGTAACAGTCAGAATTGCTAAAACCCATTTATAACTTCTGTTGTAGAAACATTTGAAACTAGTGACATGTAGTCACAAAAAAATCATCGTCATATTTCCTGAAGGGCTACAATGTGTACCTATACACAAGAGTTTCGGGAATGAGTCCACGTTGGCCAACACGCAGTTCCAAAAGAGAATGCAAATACTGTTGAGGTCCAACTGGATATATTTGAACTGTGCTTTCCTAGAACCAGCTTGTTTCCTTCTTTATACTCTTCTATTCCTGTTTTTTAATGATGATCTCCAGTGATCACTGTTCATTAAAAAAACTTCATTTTCTAGTGTATTTGCTCAGAAAATTAACAGGAGCTTTCTTAAATATTAATTTTGGAAAGTCTAGCAGTCACTTATAATAAATAAAACTCCATGGACACTGCTTCTATATATTTTGTCTTATTTAAAGAATGAAATCTTAGGAATTTCTGATTTTATTGTGCATGGTGATAAGATTTACGTACTTGTATTAATAACACTAAGCAAACCTGAAGAATATGGAGTCTAGAACTGCCTCCAAATTTGACAATATAACCAACTCTCAGTCTGTGGTACAAGTTGGGTGAAATTTTCTTTTTATTGACCCAGGTTCCATGTGTACTATCCAAATCGTAAATGTACCACCCTTTTTCTCGTGAAGGTGCAGAAATGTTATTGTATTGAACCACAGCATGATATCTCGACAATGATGGATGCTCTAGTGTTACATCACAGCTTGGAAGTCTTCCAAATACAAAGAACGGTTTACTGTTTAGAGACACAGTGTCGATGATGCCACCATTTTTAAGAACATCAAAGCTGTACTGTTCTTCAGGTATATCACTCCACTCTGGCTCTTTGTAAGCAATGGGTATTTGACTTGTGTGTACTTCTGGAATTGCATTTTTATTTTCGGGCGCCAGTCTTTCACTGACAAGTTTTTGTTTCGATTTCTGAGGTATAGAGTTGTCAGTATCAGATTCACCAGAGTTGTCATTCTTCCTTTTCGACGTCAATGAAATTGGTATTGCAAACGACAGGGGTGATCTGAAATTGATTTCTGATTGATCAGTGTGTGTATTATTTAGCTGAAAATCAGCCTCTCCAGAGGCTTGATGTGTAATTTCGGCCTCAGTGTGTTCTGTATTAATAACATCAGCATGTGAAGCATCTGCCTCTGTGTTCATAGTCGTATATTCAGCAGAGGAGGCATCCATTTCTGTCATCCATTCAAAGATTACATGTAAACTGTAAAGCTACATGAAATAATTGTTTCGAAACACAATGATGTGAATGCCTATTATCATGTACTACAAGCAAAATTAAACTAAAACCTAACTGTTCATTACCATTTTACAAATAATTAAGATGAAATAAATTACATAATTATGTATTGTTTCTATCGAATTCTGACGATATTTTATTAGGCTTTACGAAATGATAATGTGAACTTTGCGAAGAGTATTCAAGATGGCTGCATTGCAAAGATACCTTGGCGACGACGTCGTAAAAGTTTATAAAAACGCAAAATTTCTTTCTGAACAAGAGTCTAAAAACGATCCAGAGGATGAACCTTTTCGCTCCAAATACAAAGCTAGAGAGCTATATAAAGAAATCAGTAATAAAGTCAAAGATCGATTATGTGAAAGATCTGGCGACGAATCTGATAAGACAACATTGCTCACTCTGTCACTTTGTGTTGATCAGCTGATCGCTCTAAACTACATGGATACAGAAGAACTAGCTGAAGGAGAAGACTGTCTTATGTCATGTCTGAAGCGCATAGAAGAAAGCAAATTAAATGATGCAGTTAATCTACATATTAATTTGCTAAACCAATTAGGTATCCTCTGGAGTCAAAGAGGTTCCATTGACAAGTCTTTAGAATTTCTGACGCGGGCCGAAAATTTGTATCATGATTATAAAAAAAACGTAGGCGATGCTCCAGAAACTTACTTAGAATTGCTTGAACAATTTGAAGGTAGTGATAGTGAAACAGCTAACCTACGTTGTGTGTCATTTGAAAGTGTTCATACTCATACTTTATACTACTTGGCGCAAGTTTATGGTAAACTCGAGAAGAGCAGCCTGTCAGCAAAATATTGTCGTATGACTTTACATAGACAGTTGCAGACAGGTGACTTTAATCCAGTAGACTGGGCATTAAATGCTGCAACACTCTCCCAGTATTATTTAACAGCTGACAAATTCATGCAAGCCAGACATTGTTTAGCAAGTGGTTCTTTAATATTTGAAAGTTCTAAGAAAGACATTGAACAACTTTCAGAGCAAGAAGAAGAACTTCAGCAACAAAGAGAAGCTGACATTGATCGTTGTTGGATCAAGTATGGGTTGGGATTGCTTGAAGCTTCCAGAGACAAGATGTTGAGTGAAATTCAGCAAGATGATGATAATGAGACAGAAATCTCAACAAAAGAAATCAACTGTCATGCAGCTGACCACAATGCAGACAAGCATTCTGAAGATCCAACTATAAATGATGATAATAAAGTACAACAGGATGAAGAGGAGGATAAAAGTTGTCAACAATTTTCCCTTGAGCTTACGCCATATGAGGAAAAAGTGACAGACAAATTTGTGAGAATTTTTGATGATGCTAGAAAGATTTTCCTTTTCGTCCTTGATAAGATCAACAGTGCAAAGAAATTTTACTCTCTTGATACTCATGCCAGTGATGCTGTAGAAATAATTCAAGATAATAGCAGGGCTTACAAACTTCTTGCATTCTTTGAATTGGACATGAACAGGCAATGCAAGATGCATAAACGACGCATTGGTTTGCTGTCCAGTTTGCTGAAAGAACTAAACCCACAATACTACCTACTTGTTTGTCGTCAGATAATGTTTGAGTTGGCAGAGACATATAGTGAGATGGTAGACTTGAAAATTGCACTCATCGAGATGGAACAAACTCGGGCAACACTTTACAGCACAAACAAAGTCAATAAGCTAGTTCAGCAAAGCATTGAGAAATACCAAGACTATGTTAATTCCCTCAAAGGTGGAAAACCAGAACTTCCACAAGAGTTTCCTGAAACTGATGTTCGGCCTGCCCTTGTGGCATTTTTTTGCATGGGAAGACTTTACTCCAAGTTTTTAGAGCCTGAAGTCCAGAGACGGTTAGCTGCCATATCAAAAAGCCTAGAGTGCTACCAGTTTGTGGCGACTTATTGTGAGGCTCATCCATCAGCAGCAGCCTTAGTAGTCAGTGAACTAAGCATCTGCAAAGAGATGGTCACATTGTTGCCACTAAAAATGGACAGGTTACGTGAATAGTGTTCACTTAATACTGATGTTGTCATGTGTTAAAATTAACATGCACATTAGTATAAGAATGTGAAATATTATGTAGGAGGTAATAATGATTATTCTGCTTAGCAGTTCTAAAACTTGCATTGAAGGCAGACATCTTTCTGCGTAGGTAAATTTATGTGAAAACCCAGTAACCTATAATTAAACTTAATCATTTAGTGAAATTGTGTACATGATTTTGTCAACAATTTTATCAAATCAAGACTTTGTTATATGTAGTTTATTCAAAAACTAATCCCTTCCAATAAGTTACTTCTGCAGTACTTTATATTAAGATTTTAAAACAACCAATTATAACAGAAATTGTAAAAAAAAACCAATAAAAGCAGTCTTTTTTACTTCTTTAGTGCTGCGCTTATGTAAAACTTGTGAAGTTGTGTTCAGCATTGAGGTTATACAAAATAGTCTTAGAACTACTTATTCTATAGTATTCCCTGTCTTAGTTCTGTCAAATGAAATTAAAGTGAATCTAAGATATTTAAAGAAAGACGAGTAGGAACTAAGAAAGTGCAAATGCTTATAACTTATTGCAGTCAACATATAATGACAGCGGATTTACAAGGTATTGCAAAGCTCATGTGTTGTCTTGTAATGTGTATAAGTACAATTTTAACTTAGACTTGCTTTGTTCATTAAACATCTGTGAATATCAAGCATTGTCTGTATATTTACCTAGCTAATTATGCAAGGATATATTATTGTATGACTAATAGTTTTTGCTGGCACCTCCCATCTTTGCAGAAAGAGTAGATGACTTACTTGACTTTTTCCCGCCCATGTGTTGGCGGGCTTGCAAGGAGCAAAGAATAGTAACACTGTGACCTACAAGGCGACTGAGGTAGGAGCCTAGGGAAGCTACCCTAGTAAATAAAAGCATCGCAGAAGACGGATAGGCTGGCCTACTTGTAGACGCATATCTGGCACAATGTACAATCGCTCTTGGGCTCGGATCACATACAAATCACAAAGAGTGGTTGACAAGTGGTCAATATGGAACGTTTTAAGCAGAAGAGACTTATTCCTCTCCACTCTTCGTGGAGCATAGGGCCTCAATAGTTGTTTGCCACTTTTACCAGTCTGTGGCTGTTTTCTTTATGGTCATCAAGAAAACAGGATAGTCAAGCACATTTCAGTTCCTCAAAAAGATGCCGTTTCCAAGATCGTCTAGAACGTCCTCTTTTCCGTTTTCCTTGAGGGCCCCACTAAAATGATTGTTTAGCACAATATAAAGAGTATATATTGTATATACATTGTTCGCAGCCAACCAATATATGATTTCTCATAGGTTGATCAGGGCTAATAATCCAAATCGGTAAAAGTGGTTTTCTTACAGACGCAGTAATAAAAATCTGACATAGTGTTGGGAACAGTTTCAGCACTATCTTCCATTTGGAACAGTGAATTGAAAAACATATAAATTGTTTATTGAACTGACATCACAGCATTTTGGGCAGACCCATAGGTGCTCAGTCTCATCCAACAGATGTCAAAGGGTATGAATACTGATGGTTGCTGTAGCTTGCTGGTTAAACACACTCCTCTCAAGCATCCAGCTCTATTTGTACAATGTGTAATTCCAAACTCTTTGAATCGCTGGATTGATTCAACATAAATGTTAATGTCCTCATCCAACAGTAGGTTGCCAAGAGGCAGAAGAACATCCTCCATATCCATCCTAAATTCCCAGACATAAAATGCTTTGATGCAAGCCTGTTCGTTCTCTCGATGCCAAGAACACCTGCATGCCCAGGACGGTAGATCCACATGAGTCTCTGGAGGTTGGAAATCTATATAGATGACCTCCACTCATACTGCAATCTGCCATTCTGGATATTCCGAAGCATCGACTGAGTCAGAAACAACAATTTCACTAAACAGAGTCCATGAGAGCTACTGGAGGACAGAAGTAACTGCCTCAGCCTCCATACTGGAAAATGTTAGTGATAAGTTGCAGCTCTATGCTCTAATTGGAATGGAGAGGGATAAGAGAGAGATGGAGGACATACAAGAACTATTCAATAATATTCATAAACACAGAAGAATTCAAATAATTCTGTTTATCATAAATGGATGACAATATTTTGTCTTACTATGCATGTTTAAATAGTTGATGATCACAATTTAAATTATGCAATGCAGTTTTTCATGCTAAAAAAGTTAATTGCATATCCTTTACAGGACTTTGCGAATCAACCCCAGCTTTTAACGCTGTCTGTGATTTTTCTAAGCATTATTACGTTCAGTAGTTTTTCATGCTAAAAGGTTAATAAATTCTGCTATAGAACATTGAAGTCAGTTGAAAATCCACCCGAGTGGTTACAGAAGCCCAAATTTGGAGTGTAAAGAATAGAACCACTGTTACTGCCACGCATGTCGTAAGAGGCGACTAAGGAGGTTTGACTGAAATCGGATGCACATGTCCTAAACGTGTAGAAGTCTATGTGTTTAGGGGTCTACCAAACCAATGTGCAACGTATACACCTGTTTGGCAAAGATCAAATATATCACAAAGAGTGATTAAAATTGGTCGTAAAAAACGAACGCAAAGAAGAAGTTGAAAATCAACGGTATTTATCCTTGGACACCTTCTTTTTCACTGTGCATTGTATAAATCTCATTGATCATATTCATACTTTCCAAGTTTTGAAATTGTTCACTTGCTTGATTAAGATATTGTTGACTTTGAATTGGTGTGTATATCTGCTGAACCTATTTGCTTCTGTTGTAGAAGATGTGATTTCTCATGCCATAATATGTGTATGTGTGAAAAAATATATTTACATGTTGTAGACTTTACCATTAAACAGTCATTTAGTGTTTTATTCCAGGTTTCAATCTTTGATACTATATTATTCATCATCAGCCCTTGTTGCACCCAAGGCACATAAGGCAGGGGCACAATGTTTCCACTCAATTCAATCTTGCAACTATGGCATCCAGCCATCTTCATGAGCAGTTAAGAGTTTTTCTGTTTCTCTGGTGTTTGTTTCATGTGTGGGATCGCTGGTCCCACACTTAGCTTACCCATCATAGTCGCCTTTACGCAGTGAGAGGAGACAGTGGTTCTGTTATTTGCTACTGAAGACCACATTGGGGCATCAGACTTTATCCATGATGTTTTCTCAGTGACTCGATGAGCATGCTCAGGAAGAATGAAACAGTCTGGGCTCAGAGGCAATGGTTGGAGTTGATGATGAGGTCTAAGCTGGCAAAAATCAGTTTTATTTTTGTTCCAGGGCATGCAGGTGTAAGGGGGATGAATGCATCGATAGGCTTGCAGGTATGGTTGCTGTAAAAAGCAGGCAAGCAATAGACCAGGCTGTTATTCTAAATTCTCAATGGGAGAGAGGTCGTAAATGATTCAAGTAATGGTGAATCTACAACCCTATTGTGTTCCAGCTGTGATTCATTTCTTTCAATTCTTGTTCTACCATTCTCCTCTAGGATGTTTTGAGTCTTCTACATTTTCCCTGACATGAACATACCCTAATAAATGAATATTATATTCTCTATGGGATATATTGTAGTGTTTTAAATCAGTTTTGCTCAATATTAAATTTGCATAGTACACTGTTATATTTATTATGTAATCTTGTATGATTCTAAATAAGTTGTGATACTGGTGTCATTGTAAACTATGTACAACTCAAAGGGAAAACATCTTTAATGATGAATTTATGCTTCTCCAAAATATCTCAGGACAAATTGGTTTCCAAATCAACACCACAAAAACAAAAATTGTTGACCTTACCAGCAGTCCAGAAAATATCCAACTAAAAACTACACTCTTGAAAAAGTCAAAAGTTTTACATACCTAGGAAGTATGATGACATCTACGGGGATACAGCGCCAGAAATTCCATACAGAATCGCATTGGCATCAAGTGCTTTTAACAAATTGTCAAATATATGGAAGTCCAATTCACTCAGCAAGCACTTAAAATTAAAGATCTTTAACTCTTGTGTGATTCCAGTATTAACTTATGGATGCAAGAGTTGGAAAGCAACAAAAGCTCTAGAAAGAAAATTAGATAACTTTGAGAATAAATGTCTTAGAAGAATACTGAACCTCAAATGGTCAGATTTCAGACCCAATACACAAATAAGACAAGAGACCAAGCAAGAAAATGTATCAAATTTTAGAAGAAAGCGCCGCTGGAACTACATCGGCCACACACTTAGAATGGATGAGAGAAGACTCTTACCAATCCTCATATGGACACCAGAGGGAAAAGAAAACGAGGAAGACCAAGAGAGACTCTGCATAGAACCATCACCAGAGAAGGCTCAACGATGGTCCTAGTAAACATTAAAGACCTAAAACAGATAGCAACGAACGGCGAGGCATGGAGAGCTATGACCTCCGCTATGCGCGCCCACAGGCCCAAGAGGAAAGACTAACTAACTAACTTATGCTTCATTCTTACAACTGTAATGTTTAATACAGACAGGTGAATCATTACTATAAGTTAATGTGCACAATTCATTTCTTGGATAATTATCGCCTGTGTGGTGCCAGGGCCCTCATGGGAAACAAAGAATAGTAGTACTGCAACCTACAAGGCATGTCGTAAGAGGCAACTGATGTAGGACCTAGGAAGCTACCCTAGTAAATAAAAGCAAGCAGAAATAGGATTTGCTGGCCTGCTTGTAGGCGCATAACTGGCACAATGTACAATCGCTCTTAGGCTTAGATCACATAAAAATCACACAGAGTGGTTAACAAGTGGTCAATATGGAGCGTCGAATAAGATAAGAAGAAGGATAATTATGTTGTTTCCTGATAATTGATATTTTATAGCAAATGTTCACAAGGGTTGAATGGTCTGTCTTTGAAAACATATTTAAAAATAACTCTGCTTAGTGTATTCTGCTGCTTCCACGCCATGAATTCAGGCATAGTCAGGTGCCTTGTATGCCACTTCTGACTGATTTTTGCATGAATGCCTGCTTTCATTATTATCTGTTTTCCTGCCATCAGGCGTGCCTTCTCCAACTTCAGAGGTAATCCTGCTATGCTAACACTGCTTTGTCGCAGTTTTGTTTTTCCTAATATTTGTACATGTGTAAAAGTTGGATGTGTTGGGCAGAAAGATTCAAATATAGCAGCTGTTATCATAAAGTTGTAAACTAGCAGAACAACATACCCTGTCTTGGCTATGAAAACACATACAGGCCACAAAGAGAGTTACAAGTGGTGTTAAGAACGAATGCAGAATAAGTAAATTTGTGAATTTTCAGCAACTTTTTTTAGTTGGAGTAATGAGCTGCAGTTTTCTTGGTGAGCATCCATTCCTTCAGTTTGGAATATCTTCATTGCACTCCAGACTTGTCCATAGGTGCTTCGATCTCCTTCACAATATCTCCAACGGCGTTCAGTGACTGACCGTACCAGTTCGATTTTGATTGATGAGCCTTCCCATATACCTGTTCTTTCCTTGCTACTCCAATCTTCAAACCCAGCTCCTGCAATCTAGTAGTTGACATGGATTGGTTTAGATGAAAATCTTCTCTGTGGCTACACTCTATGAGGCGTTCAAAATATCCATTGCTGTCACTATTGAGTGTTCGGACAACGCAGCCTCTGGACCTAGGTCAGTCTGGTGTAGGTAGGACAGTAAACTATGCATTCTCTGACATCCATCCAGCGGGGAAGTCTTTTAAAATATGCAAGATTATTTTAGCCTAGTTTTGTGATCTACCCAGACACTTTTAGCTGGAATTCACACTAATGCACATACTTCAGGACTGGCCAGTCTTAAAAAGTCAGATTTTGGAGGAGGATACAGAATTGTAGCGAAAGGTATGGGCTTGCCATCTAGACTTGGTACAATGCTGATAGGAACACCATATGAAGTGGCCAAAAGAACTATCATCATCATCAGTTATCAGTTATATGAGGACTATCATCATAGCACTCGGACATGTCCATAGGTGCTCCGATCTCCGCCTCAGCAAATCCAGCAGCGTCCAGCGACCCAACACGCCAGTTCGATGTTGATTTATCAATCTCTTTGCATATTTAGTATGTCGCTCTTTCGGCTGCACCAATATTGACACCCATCTCTTTCAATCTGGTCAGCGAGTGGATTCACAGCCCTGAAACTCCTCTGTTCGAAAGACTCTCTCAATGCGTGAAGAATGTCACTTGATCCATTGCAGCTCCTCTGATATTGTAGCTAAGCCAGCCAATCTATCAGCTCGCTCATTACCCCTAACTCCTGCGTGCCCAGGACAAAAATAAAGGTGATTTCTCTGATCATTGTCTGTACCAGTACCTCCACCCAGTTGCGCCTCACCATACCTGATTGACTTTACAATCATGCTCATGGAGTCACTGAGTATGAAAACACGAGTAATTGTGAGATGCCAACCAGTTCACCGCCTCCGTAACCGCCCCGAACCTCCATTGTCAAGCTACTTGTGGTTGTAGGCCCCACTGGCCTCTCTTATTATTTTTCTTCCTGAGTGTGCATCATCATCATACCAAAATAGAAACTAGACCACCCAAATCATCAGCTCCCGGATGGGACTAGGTAATCATTTTCTGGCTTTGCATAGGGCACAACAGACTGAGACAGCATCTATACCACAGACTGAATGAAGATTGACACCTGTACATCTGTGATACCAGCTCCATGACAACCAAACACCTGTTGCAGATCAGCCTAACATATTATAGTGAGTGAGGAAGCATATGGCCACATCCTGTCTCCATTCATTAAAAAAAACTTGGACAGCTTGTTGGTAACCTAGTACTAACTACTACTGGTTACTGAACCAACATCATTGTACTCTGGGCCGACCAATAGGTGCTCAGTCTCCCCCAACAGATGTTGAAGAGTTTGCATACTGACTTTGACATAGTAATTAACATAGAAGTTTAAACCCTTCAAACTGAAAATGAATGAGGTGAAAACGATGCAGTTAATTATTAAAGCAAATACGTTCTTTAAGAACAGTATTACTTACAAAAGTAACTGTATACAATCAATGTGCTTTATTTTCTGTATGATTAGTAGTATACTTGGTATAGATGGATGTGCAAGGAATTGATCATCGTCACCATTTCATGATGATATTTGATATAGAAGTCAAGTAATATTTGTATTCAAATTCAGTGGTTTTTTCCCAGTCAGCAATGACTGTCTTGAGTGTTATATGCGCTTCTGTGATATTTATTTGCTGCAGAATAAAAAGTATAGATCAACAGTGCTTAACAAGTGTTGTTTTTAATCTTCATAAAAAATGTTGTTTTTTGAAGTCAGTGGGGCCTTAGTGGTTACTAGGACCAAATTTGGGGTGTAAAGAATAGAACATTTGGGTGTCAGATTATGCCGCATGTCGTAGGCGACTAAGGGGGTTTTGGCTGAAATCGGATGCACTGTCTTGGAAGCAACCAAAACAAATGCTTGAGAAACGGACGCACCAGGCCATAAGGCGATAACATGGTGCAACATCTCACAATGAGGAATGGGATAAGATTCTACAGTCACCAATCTGCCTCGAGATTTAGCCATGCAGTAAGAGTGTCAGACCTACCATCACGAGGGTGGCCAAAACCTACTGCGGGAAGACATTGGCACAAACGGGAAGAGAAATCATAGGAATTATATCCACAGAACTGCCCCAGTATGCAGACTTGAGAAGAAAGAGGGCACAATACAGCGTTCAAGACAAACTGTATGGGTTGATAATCTGCAGACGGTTTCCTTTATTAGAGAATCCGAAATTCCAATCTAGTAAGAATGCAGAAGTAGTAGGTATAGATGACAGTGAGAATGTTGCCCGGGGGTCTGTGAGCTAGATGGCAGTGAGAGCTGATTAAAAAGTTGCCTCTGGGAGTCTGTGAGCTAGATGGCAGTGGGGCTGGATTAAAATGTTGCCTCTGGGAGTCTGTGTAGCTAGATGGCAGTGAGAGCTGGATTAAAATGTTGCCTCTGGGAGTCTGGAGCTAGATGGCATTCCTTCCTTCCTTTGCTCTTTTAAAATGTCTATATATTCAATGTTGTCTTGTAATGAACTTCACTGTCTTTGTAGCTCACACAGAGGTCCTGTAGTTTTATGTCGAAATGTTGTTTCGTAGGCCAGTGAGTTTGCCTCAGTGTATCATATTCGGGGCAGTCTTGAAGTATGTGCTCTGCAGTCTGGTTTGCCTGTCCACATGTACACATGGCTGAATTGCCAATCTTGAATTTTGTATACATGTGGCTGGGAGCGTGTGTCCTGTTCTAAGGCGCAGAATCACAACTTGTTCCAATCTGCTCATATTATAGTAATCGTCTTGTGTTGGTATTTGTGGCTTTCTCATTGATTTAATCATCCTTTTCTTTTGGTGGTAGGTAACTGGCACATCCGCTGCTCTCCTGCAGCACCTTCCTTGGCCAATCGGTCTGCTGTTTCATTCCTGGTATTCCACAGTGAGAGGGTATCCACTGCAAGACGACCTTGCGATGCTTGGACAATTTAGACAGTAGGGTCTGTAGACCTGGCAATTTTCTGAACTGAAGTGCTTGGAGTGCTGATTTTGCATCAGTCAAAAATACAACAGGTTGAGGATCGGTCTGGTATTCAACAGTTTTTCAGTTGCCACCTTGATTGCCTGAATTTCTGCATCATAGTTGTGACAGAATTTCCCCATTGGCACTTTAATCGCATCTCTAGCGTTGTTTGGGTATTCTATGTACACTCCTGCTCCTCCATTCTTCACTGCATTTTCTGCTGACCCATCCGTGTATACCCGGACCCAGAGGTCATGTGGGTATTCTTCATCAAGTAAACTGAAGCGACTGTCTTGCGTTGTATGCTGTTCTGCTCATCCTTGTCGAATATTCCTTTCACTTCTGTCTGGATACATACTTCTGGTTCAGTCTCCTCTCTCCAAAGGGTTTGCTCTGGCACCGCCTTTAGGGGAATGCCAACTTTTGGTAGGTCTGAGGTTTGCCTATTCAGTCTTTTGGCCTGGTGAATAAAGCTGCTTCTTTTCAGCCGCACCAATGCTAGATTTTGGAATCTGGTTTCATTGGGTGGCTTGGCATACTCAGAAACTTTTCTGCCTGCGCATCACTTGTGTGTCTCATGCTTCTCTCAGTGCTTGTATTCCCCACTCTTTCCATCTCCACTATTGGTGTTGTTTTCATTGCTCCTGTGATGACACGAAGCGCCTGGTTTTGCACCTTATCCAGTTTTCCTAATGTGGTATTTGATGCTGGACACCATGCAGCTGACCCATATTCCAGGTGTGTATGCCCTGCTGATAAATATTTTAAAGTATTTTTTTTGACTGGCGCCCCATGTGGTTCCACTTAATTTTCTCAGGATGGCTAACTTCCTCCTGGCCTTTGCTGCTGCTTTGTTGATGTGCTTCTTCCACGTCAGTCTATCATCGAATGTAACTCCGAGATAGGTGGGTTGCTTGTCTTCTCTTAGCAGTTCTCCATTTATTTTAATGGTGCCAGCTTTTTGTTTGGGAGAGAGAGTAAAGAGTGTAGTGCTGCACTTATCTGTGTTGATGCTGACACACCAACTGTTTGCCCATGAGGTTAAGGCATCTACAGCTCTTTGATCAATTTGTGGCCACTGTTGCATACTCATTTGTGCACCATATTACCAGATCATCAGCGTACATTGCAACTTTTACTCCCTGTGGTGGGGGACTGCCTAGAGTAGTTGATAGTAGCTCGGTCTGCTAGCTGTGAGACGCCTTATAGCTCGGGTTCGAACCTCTGTCCGGCATTTGTTCGAGTCCCTGGTCTTACTCAGACGATAACGTGAGTACCTCTGAAGTCGGAGAAAATCTGCCTGTATGGCGAGGGAATACTAATTATGAGTACATTGAGCACACGGCTGCCAGTGTAAAGTAATTTACAATGTGCACGCTGCTGCCATTGTAAGAAATTGGAAAAACGGATTTTCACGCAAAATCAGTTTCAGAGATGAAACTTCGTCTGAGTTGAAAGGGGACGAAAGAAAAAACTCCCTGTGGTAACTCAGCAACCAGGTCGTTGATGAAAATCAAGAAGAGTGTGGGGACAATACTCCTCCTTGAGGGACACCATGGCGCAGTAGAACTTTTTTACTCGAGTCCATCTAGATGCACTCTGGCTTTTCTGTTATGTAAGTATGCTTTTATCCATCTGTACATCCTACCTTTATTCTACTATTTCTCAGTTTCTTCAGCAGTCCTTCTTTCCAAACCTTGTCAAAGGCTTTCCTTAGGTCTATCCATGTCGCTAGTACCAGTTTCTTATCTTGGAATGCGTCCTCAATCTCCTGAGAAAGGTACGTTGCTTGGTCTTCAGTAGAGTAGCACTGCCTGAAACCTGCCTGCTGTGACACAAGAATGTTTTCGCTTTCAAGATACCACTGCAGTCGGAGATTGATTATACGTTCCATTGTTTTGCAGAGACAACTTGTAAGACTGATCGGTCGTAGCTGAGGCAGAAGAACTATGTTTCAGGTTCAGAGCGGTATCATGATTGCTTTCTCCAGGTCTGTGGAACTTGACCAAGATCCAACAATTATTGTAAATCTCAGTAACTTTGTTTTGCTGCAGTTCCTAAGTTCTTAATCATCTCATTGACACTCCATCAGCTCCTGGTGATTTTCTCAATTTTAATTTGGATATTGCTAGTTCCAGTTCTTTAAATGTGATTGGGGTCTTCATCACTTCAGGTATTGTTTCGTCTTGCTCTACATTTTGCTTTTTCTCACAAATCTCTCGCTGTTTCGTTGTGCTAATTTCAATATTGCTGTCTTTAGCAAAGGAGTCTGCAAAATGATCAGCTGCCTGTTTTCCTGTGAGGATGTTTCCATCTATGTTTAATGCAATCTTTGGATTTCTCCCTGTACCTTCATCATTAAGTTGTTTTACCAGCTTCCTGGTATCTCTTTCAAAGTTTAAGGACTCTGTTTTTCCTTCCAGCTCCTCCGCCTGGCCTGAGCTTGGCTCCTTTGAAATATAGCCTTGGCATGCTGATATTTGTTGTGGTGTTCTTGGCATGGAGTGGTCTCTGCCTGCTTTAGTGAAATTTCTACATTATTGTGCAGTAGTTCACTCACTGCTCCAGTAAGGCGTATAGTGCTTCGAGCCCCTCTAGGAATTGTTTCGCAGGCAGCCTGTTTTATGCATCGGCTGAACTCATCAACTACCTTGTTGATGTCCTTGTCAGTAGATAGACCTAGTGTCAGTATACTGGTGCGATGCTTATACATTGTCCAATCTGCCTTCTTGTAATTCCACCTAGAGTGCTACTCTCCCTGATGGGTTGATTTTCAACAGTGAGAAATACTGGCCGATGGTCACTGCCTCCTAGCTGTTTCCCAACAACATGTGTAATGTTCCATTCCAGGTCTGAGGAGTGGAATGCCAAGTCTGGTGTAGAGGTGGTGTGCCATGATCTGGAGTAGAAGGTTGGCTGATCTTTGGGCTGATTGACAAGGATTAGTTTGTTGTCATCCTGCCAGTTTTCAAGCTCCTCGCCCTACTGTCCATGTGGTCATACCCCAGCTCTGTGAGTGACTATTGAAGTCCCCGCACACTATGAGTCTTTCCTTTGTTGGAATTGTGACCAGTGTCAGTGGGCGGTCACTTGGACAGTAGTAGTTGATTAAGTGAAACTCTGTACTTGCTGTCCTAAGATGCAGCATCTGATATTCTGCACCCTCCATGTACTCCTCAAACTGACATGTGGTGATGTTGTTTCTCACAAGTGTCAGTACTCCACCCTTTCTTCTATTTTTTCGGTTTGATCGGTAGCACTGGAAGCCTCTGACTTTGAAGGCTACATCTTCATTCAGGTGGGTCTCTTGCAAACAGCATACATGTACTTGTTCTTCATTTAGGATGTTTTCAAGTTCTACTTGTTTGCTGTAGCCATCTTTTTTGCTGTTCACACCTCAGCATTCCAGTGCATTATTTTAAGAAATTGGCCAGTTGCTCTATTCCCATGCCTCCTGGCTCCACAGGGCAAATGAGGAGGACATCCAGTAGCTGGGGTTGGGCCCTTTCGAGGTAGAGGGCCAGGCACTGCACCTGCCTGAGTGTCCGTCACAGGGCGAGCACCATATCTTTTTAAATACATAGACATATTCATATGCGTTTATGCGTGGCAACCTGATTGCTATAGTGCGCTTCTTGGCTGGTTGCCTCCGACTTCAGCACTCTTACTGCTAGAGAAGACTGTGGTCTAACTCGAGGGATAGAAAAATTGTAAAAGAAGTAGGAGATAAGACAAGAAAAAGATGCCCTCCTCAAGAGAGAGGAGGGCTGCCATTTAACCCATAGTTGGGGGATGGGTTGGTTGCAGCCAGAGCATTTTCCACTCGCCGGTGGGTTCTGCGCTGTCACCTTATGAGGCCCCATCCTGCTCCCGCCTTTTGGTCTGGTCTTTCACCTTCAGTCTGTTCGGCTTGGTTAGACCTGCCAGGAGTTAGACTCCCGCCGACATAGCCTGAAGGATCACTAAGGCACGCAAACCCTCCAACCACGATAAGGTAGGCTAATCTGGAGGGCTAGATGGCAGTGAGAGCTGGATTAAAATGTTGCCTCTGGGAGTCTGTGTAGCTAGATGGCAGTGAGAGCTGGATTAAAATGTTGCCTCTGGGAGTCTGTGTAGCTAGATGGCAGTGAGAGCTGGATTGAAATCCTTTATTTGTCCAGTTTTCTTTCTTTATTACTAGCTTTTCAGACAATTCTTTGTCCAGTTTTCTTTCTTTATTACTAGCTTTTCAGACAATTCTTTGTCCAGTTTTCTTTCTTTATTACTAGCTTTTCCGGCAATTCTTTATTTGTCCAGTTTTCTTTCTTTATTACTAGCTTTTTTATAATTAAGCAACAGATGATCAACAGCATTTTTATACCTACTTTGTGTTACCAGAGCCAAACATGGACATTGAGCAAAGCGCAGTCACAAAAATAACTACATGTGAAATGCGTTGCCTGCGAAAAGTTACCAACAACACAAGAAAAGACAGAATCACCAACATCAGCATAAGAAAGAAAGTTGGCACAAAACCGTGCTTGAATTACATAGATAAACAAAGAATGAAGTGGTTTGGCCACTTAATAAGAATGCATCCAAACTCCAAAGTATACAGAGTCTTCTACAACAGAACATCGAAAGAAGGCAAGAGGAAGACCACGGAAAAGATGGTTAGATGGCGTAGCAGAATCCTGTGAAAGAGCAAAGATAACAATCACACAAGCCACAAGAACAGCGCAAGACAAAAACAGAAAACTACGACACTGGGCAGCAACCCGGTAGCAGTGTGACGACACTGGGCAGCAACCCGCAGCAGTGTGACGACACTGGGCAGCAACCCGTAGCAGTGTGATCGACACTGGGCAGCAACCCGTAGCAGTGTGACGACACTGGGCAGCAACCCGTAGCAGTGTGACGACAAAAGAAGAAGATTACTAGCTTTTCAGGCAATTCTTTATATGTTCAGTTTTCTTTCTTTATTTCTAGCTTTTCAGACAATTCTTTATTTGTTCAGTTTTCTTTCTTTATTTCTAGCTTTTCAGACAATTCTTTATATGTTCAGTTTTCTTTCTTTATTTCTAGCTTTTCAGACAATTCTTTATTTGTCCAGTTTTCTTTCTTTATTTCTAGCTTTTCAGACAATTCTTTATATGTTCAGTTTTCTTTCTTTATTTCTAGCTTTTCAGACAATTCTTTATTTGTCCGTTTTTCTTTCCTTGAAATACAACATATTCTTCTGTATATTGAGATCTTTCTTTCTTTTCTCCAATTCTGTATTGCCTCACAGTGTCAGGATAAGAAGAGATTTATAGAACAGGCTTTTATGTGCGCTTCATAAACAGTGTCTTTTGTCACCTTTATTCACATCTTGAAGGCATTCATTCTGTCTTCTAAATGCTTGTTCATATCGTAAAATATGGAATAAAACCGGTCTTTATTATTATGTTTTAAATCATACAGCCATACCAGCAAATGTTTATTATGATAGATATGGCGAAACACGATAAACAAAGTACTGTAGTAGTTTTACAAAATACAATAACAATACACATTATGTTAGACACAATGTTGACAAAGTCATACACATCACAATAACAAAATAATTTATTTCAAACGATGGTTACATCATTAGTTCACAATACGCTGTCAAACTTCAAATATGATAATCAATGGAAACTATCACGACCTGAAATTTGATTCGATAGAATCCAAACTGTTCCTGACGTGAGGAAAAGTAATTAAAATATTTACAGGTAATGCATGCTCGGAGAACTGGCTTGAGACTGAGAACATTTCAGCCAGGTTGTGATGAAACTTATGTTCTGTAGAGGACATGATGAAGAAAATGCAGGGCTTAATTATAGGAATGAAATCTCCACATAAAAAATCATCTCAATGCATTCATTTAATTGAAGTAACATGATTATCTGAATGAAAAACAACAATGAAATAATTTTATTCCATGGCTAATATGTCTCATGGTCATACTTAGGAAATCTATATCCCAGCATAATACACTACTAATAAATAGAACATTCATTGGAAAACATTCTCTATAGTCAGCGAGTTCTTAGAATGTTCTGTGGCCATACTTAGGAAATCTATATCCCAGCATAATACCACTACTAATAAATAGAACATTCATTGGAAAATATTCTCTATAGTCAGCGAGTTCTTAGAATGTTCTGTGGCCATACTTAGGAAATCTATATCC
The DNA here is from genome assembly GCA_020796225.1 of Arion vulgaris. NCBI lineage: Eukaryota > Metazoa > Mollusca > Gastropoda > Stylommatophora > Arionidae > Arion > Arion vulgaris. Next base: position 5,483,989 of record CM036754.1, read on the forward strand.
CAGCATAATACCACTACTAATAAATAGAACATTCATTGGAAAACATTCTCTATAGTCAGCGAGTTCTTAGAATGTTCTGTGGCCATACTTAGGAAATCTATATCCCAGCATAATACCACTACTAATAAATAGAACATTCATTGGAAAATATTCTCTATAGTCAGCGAGTTCTTAGAATGTTCTGTGGCCATACTTAGGAAATCTATATCCCAGCATAATACCACTACTAATAAATAGAACATTCATTGGAAAACATTCTCTATAGTCAGCGAGTTCTTAGAATGTTCTGTGGCCATACTTAGGAAATCTATATCCCAGCATAATACCACTACTAATAAATAGAACATTCATTGGAAAACATTTCTATAGTCAGCAGTTCTTAGAATGTTCTGTGGCCATACTTAGGAAATCTATATCCCAGCATAATACCACTACTAATAAATAGAACATTCATTGGAAAACATTCTCTATAGTCAGCGAGTTCTTAGAATGTTCTATAGTCAGCGAGTTCTTAGAATGTTCTGTGGTCAGCGAGTTCTTAGAATGTTCTGTACAGACTAGCAGATTGGTTATTGAACCAATGTCCCAGCACTCTGGGCAAATCCATAGGTGCTCAGTCTCCCACAAGAGATATCAAAAGGGTTTGCATGCTGATGGTTCCAGTGGCTCTCTGGTTAAATACACCTCTCTCTGCTTGTACAGCAGGTAATTAAGAACTGAAATCATTGGAGAGATTCAATATCAATTTTGGCGACTTTAACAGGCAGTAGCCGAGAAACAGACGGATGCTCCCCCCCTATACATCTTCAACTTCCTAATTACAGTGAACGAATGAAGAAAATAAAAGATGAGACAGAAATTGACTAACCAGAAATGACAACGACATAAAAGAAGTAATTAAAACCCAGCCCCAAGAATATTGTGGAGAAAATGGATATGAGAGGTCAAAAGAACATAACAAATGCTTTTTAAAACATGAATCCAGAAGAATTTGGAGATTGTTAGCTCCCTATATAACACATGTACATGTTTTTCATTATGCATGGTAGCAGCAGTTTTCTAAATTTTGTCTTCAAATTGGCTACTCAGGATCACCAAAACAATAGAGCTCTGTTTTATGTGATTCTTATCTCTTTAAACTGTAGATATTTAACAAAATACACTGTAGATGTTTCCAAGATATTTTGAGATTTCTTAACATATGCTCTCTTTTTTAGAAAGTTATAAAAAATAGCAAACACCTCATTTCTATACCATGGGGCATCTTTTTCGAACACTCCATATTGAACACTTGTTAACCACTCTTTGTGATTTATATGTGATCTGAGCCTAAGAGTGATTGTATTTGTGCGCCCACAAGTAGGTCAGCATATCCGATTTCTGTGACGCTTTTTATTTACTAGGGTAGCTTCCTAGGCCCATACCTCAATCGCCTTTACGACATGCCTTGTAGGTCACAGTGTTACTATTCTTAGCTCACCTTGCGGGCTCTGGCAACACATGGGCGTACCATGGGGTATAATAGGCAATAGGTGTTATATGCCCGTTATTTTTCATCAACCAACCACAACCACATGATGTGTGATGTAATTAACAACACGTCGACCACCTTTATTCTCCAGTGTTGTGCTAGTACCCAAGTAAGGCAGCATCATCCTTAGAGCTGCTTGTGATAGGCAAAAAAAAATCCCACTCCAAATGAGGATTTGTTTGAGGCGAACTGTATTTTTCACATGTATTTCAGTCAATAAATAATATATATAATTACAACTTATAAATGAAGCAGTTTTTATGTATAACAAACATCTATCAGCAGCATTTCTGAACACTCCATTGCTTCATATTGTGTTCAATGACAAGTAAGGATGTATTAGAACAGTTATTTTTGAGAAGTGACTGGGACAGACTCATTTTTGGTGTTTTAATTAAGGTGACAAAACATGGTAATGAGCGGAAAATCATAACGACGGATATGAGGTGTCTTAGAAGAGCTGCAGGTATGACAATAAGAGACAAAATTAGAAATGAAGAAATCAGAAGAAGACTGGATGTGAAACCAGTCATGCAATTCATAAAAGAACAACAGATTAAATGGTTTGGACACCTGACAAGAATGTCCTGGTATCGTCTACCACAGAGAGCCACACAGAAAAAGTATAACGAGTAAAGAGGAAGATTATGCAAAAGATGGAGCGATGGCATTAAGAACAGTTTAAGATAATGAATAACAGCTTACAAAGTAACTTAAAAACAAGCACACGCAAGATCACTACATTCCCCCCCAACACTTCTATAAAGAAGTAAATGGTGTAAGAGAAGCATGGTAATACAAATATATATTTTTCATATTACTGTGACTTTTCATGACATTTCCAGATGATGCATTTCAGCTGATGCATGGAGATGAACTGCAGACAGAGAAGAGGCAAGAATGACATGGAATGAACTAAGCTGGTTGGGGGCGTCTATAGCAAAGTTGTTAACATGCGTTAGTGACCAATTGCTGTGAAAATTTCCCGGGTTCGAGGTCAGCTTGAGCCAAAATTCTCAGTGTGCACACAGTATGCATTTTTGACTACAGAAAACCCTGATCCTTTACTTGGGGATCTAAATTACAAGTACCTCTGAAGTCTTGCCTGAAAGAACAGGCACACTGGTGATAAAAAAAGCAAGCCTTCACACAAAAATCAGTCAGAGGTGCTATGACTATGACTGAATTCATAATGTGCAAAAAAATTTTTAAAATGACTTGCTTCCCTTCCTTCATCACTGCATTCAACTTTACCTTTTCAGTCACTATGTTAGAAGTTTTAGTTTGTAATGAGGTTTGCTTAACATCTTGCATCTCGCAGTATCACTTCTGTGCAACAGCAGCTACAGACACACCACTACCTGCACTAAAAACACTAATTATGTTTCTGTTGTGCTAAATTAAATCACCAATGTCAACATTTTATGCATCTATGTATGTATATACACATCTTTTAGATGTTTCGAACTTGCACTATTACATGCTTATAATGGTGCTGCGGAGGATCTCCGCCAAATGCCCATATTCTGTTGCATCAGCGGGAATCCTAGACCGCCATACTAAAAACATAATAAATATGGCGACTCAGTGATGGTCGAAGTTGCTTATCGATTGTTACTCCCTTCCAGCGCGTCCTAATTACGCCATACATCATTCCTATGAAGTACATAGTGTATCCCAACATTAATTAAAGAGACCCGCAGCAGAGTAGTTGGTGAACTCGCTTCTTTAGCTAGTGGTCTAGGTTCAATTCCATATTGAGCACATAATTGTTTTTGAACCATAACAGCTCTGAGGTCAACCCAGCCTCAATTTGGTACCAGGAAAAACACTGGGGAATAAAGGCACCCGGCGTGATGTTGACCCCATTACCCATCGTTTTCCGACAGTCAATGAAAAATATGGACCTAACACTGTATTACCCAATATACCATAGGGTATGAACAAGGGTTCCAAACATGAATTAAGAACAAAAATTAGTGATTAATGACAAAGAATCAAAATGACATAAACAAACATTGTCAAAAACACAGCCAATTATTGCCGTTTTGGTAACAGAAGTCTATATATACATATGTTTGAACACAGTTAAATTAACTGTCAAATAAAATCCACCATGGCGGTGAAAGTAATAAACCAATGCTCATTTGTGTTGAGGTGGAAAGACATCTTTCTTCAGATGATGATCATAAGAGTCACCTCTATAAGAACTGCTTGTAAAGAAAACAATTCTGAGCCTGGTACTTATAACAACTTGAATTTTTAATATCACCAGGTAAAAAAAAAAATATCATACCAAAAACAAAATTCAGACATAAAACTTTTGCAATGAATTGAAAAGAGAAAATATGTTTACAAAAATTAAATTATTAGAATATGAACACATTTATACAGTTTGTTGGGTGTTATTTTTTTTTGGCCTCGATTGTTTTATTGTTGTTGAAGGTTTTACCTATGATTGAGGAGTCCAATTCAATCAATCAAGTGCCATGCTTGCTGCCGTAGGTAATCATGTCTCCCCACAACTCTTTCTCCTTGGTGCAGTTAATCAGTTCTGACTTTGATCTTGTGTTGAACCACGATGTCAGACCATCCAATATCTTCTCCATCTGTCTTCCAAATTAGTGCAGGTAAATTGCAAATAAATTTGTGGTAAATACAAAATATACAATGTTTATCCTTGACTAGCATGAAATGGAACAAAAAAGACAATAACCATCTGTTGTTCTATGAGCTTGGATGTTACATGAATATGCTATTTAGTCTGGAGCAGAATAAAGCTGTGAGCACACTCTAGCATGGTTGTTCACGGTGGACTTACTGTTCTGGTTGGCACTGGTCAGGTCATATATAGCTCTCTGAGGCAATCTGGGAAACAGAAGACAATGAAACTTAACAGCAGTCAAACCACTGAATATGCACAAATGTCATCAATGCGGTGGATTCTCATTTATGGGGGATTATGGGGGAGTTTCAGACGCTTAGCGATTGTGAGAATTAGTAGTTAAGTTTGGACATAAGCAGACAGTGTCATCTTTGTGGCAGATAGAGAAGATATACTAATCATCTTCTCATGGTACAAGGTGAGCAAGTGGAATAGTGGGATGACTGCTGCAGCGGATAGAGCACACATGGGAATGCCCAATGTGCCATGACGTTGATTGAATACCATAACGCTCGAGTGGTTACTGGGGCCCAAATTGGGGTGTGAAGAATAGAACCACTATTACCTGTCACGCTGTCATAAGAGGTGACTAAGGAGGTTGGGTGGGCAGCTACCCCAAACCGTAAAAAACCACTAGATGGCTACAGAACGGAGAGCTAACAGAGTAAACGCTGGCTGAAACTAGAAACATCACCGAGGATAAGCACCAGAGCTCAAATGGTGTTTGAAGATGTGACATAAACACAACAATGCTAAGCTGTTGAATCAGATTTCCACATGAATAGAATTTATGGGAAATCTGGTACATCAGTCTGGGGGTGACCCAGAGAAGAATACAATAACATACAAACTGCTCTCCATTTCTGTGGTGCTGGATATGAGATGATTAAATATAAGTATGTCATTAACATTTATTCATTATTTAATTCTGTATGCTAAAGTGCATCTTTACTTCTTTTGATATTAATTACAAATGAGATGATGTATGAGATTATATTACTCTTGTAAAACCCCTCAGGTTAAGTCATAACTCTGAGTCACAAAACTAATCATATGTGCATTCTAAGTGATTCATCGAGTATAATCCAAAAGGTGGAGGCTGGTTCGATGCGCAGGCAATGAACTGAATCACAAGCATCAACAATTCACAGATTAACATTCATCTTCGTTCAGGGGCGCATAGGTGTCGATGACAATGAAGAGAGCAGATGGGATTGGCTGGCTCTGTCACCATAGTAGGGATCAGTAAATGGTTAGAGCTGACATTTTGAACAGCTACATAAAGTGTGGCAGCAAAGATGATTTTCATCTAAACCAATCCATGCCAACTGCTAAATTACAAGAACTTGGATTGAAATGACCAGAAAAGAACAGCATAACAGACATATGAGTATGCTCATCAATCGACATCCAACTGGTACTATTAGGCGCTAGATGCTGTTGGATATATTGCAAAGATCAGAGCACCTATGGACATGTCCGAAGTTAAATGTAGATATTTCACAATGAAACTCCCAGGTTGAGATTACTAATGAAATGAGATAATGTAATGAGATTTGTACAGATGGGTAAAAAAGATTTACAAACAGAAAAACCTAATTTTTCATGCCAGTCAAACAATACAAAAACAACTGCAGAAGTACCTAAACTTTCAACATTTTCGACACTTCACTCTTTCCACTTATAGCCTAACTTCAGATTACGCCCCTCATCTCTCTCTCTCTCAACTGGGTTTTGATCATGTCTACATTCTGTGATACATAAAGAAAGTGTGAAAAAGAAGAATTAGCATTAAAAGAGTATAATATGTTGCATCAGTGCTAGTTGACCACCTTGTACAGATTCTGGACATACAGATTAGTAGCGCACATGGTATACTACCGTAGCAAAGATTATTATGGGTAGTATTTACTGTATTTTATTATTGAATATTCTACTATTATTGTCTGTTGAGACGCATTAATATTACATGAAATGAAAATCATGGCATACCCTAAAGGGCGTAGCTATCAACCACAGTAAAGTAGTCTGATTTTCTAGCACCACGTATACGTTCAGTAGTTTGCCATTGCTTCTGAAGCGGTGAGGTTTATTGTTACTTTTGTAAAATCCCACAAAACGAATTTGCTTAATTTGCCCACCGTGGGTTTGAACCAGGTACGCTTTGTTCGTGATCGAGCTCACTACCGCTTGAGCTACAGACGCTCACAATATTACATACTGTAGTTATTTACACTTACCAACGGTCTAAATGCACTTACAAACTAAACAAAGCTTATGATACAACATTCAATTGTTTTCAACTTTCAGCTGCTGGTCTAGTGTTGTCCAATGTTTTTTATTTGGGAGCATCTGACTAGTAATTGTGGACGCTTGCAGTGTGGCAATTATAATATTACCACTATGAATAGTAATAATAATAAAAAAGTAATAGTATTAATAACAGATGAAAACGTAATCCTGGCTATAAGCTAAAAAAAAAATTATGCTTTCTAATAACTAAAACGAAAAAATAAAACATACTTTTATTCAGAAATATTTTTCTCTTGAAATTCTGATAAACATTAAAGCCAAAGGAGTAAAATAGTGTGCCAGGCATGTATCAGACGGGCACTATGGTACCTGCCATGTTGGACAGCACTGCTCTGGTCACCAACCATTCAAAAGTATGTGGTATTACTTAACAGCAAAGGTGCAAATAAATTGCAACAAAAGATAAATAATATCTGAAAATAATTCACCAAAAATATTTCTGTAAACAAAGTCAAGTATTCTCTGACATGATGCAACATATTACTACCTCTGAGAAGAAAAGCCATTGATCTGTACTTGTGTCTTGTCACTAACAAGTCCCTTTGAACTATAAAGGCTGTCCTCTGACTGAGTGACGGGGAGTTGACCCGACTTGTGGGATGTCTGACCTCGAGACTAGACAAGAGAAATCCAACAAGATAGAAGTTCAAGTGCAAAATTAGATCAATGATGTGGTCTATGCATTGTCCCTTAATTTTGAAATCTTGTTTGTTCGCATGATAACCAATATCTCCCCTGACAAGCATCAATTAAAGCAAGTCAAAGACTTTATATAACTAGGGAGCATTTTTTCAACAAATGGAAGAGAATAATGAAATCCAACATAGATGCAATAAAACAAATCAAATCATATGACAAATGGCACCAATTTTAAAATGCAAACATGTCACCATGAACACAAAAAGAGCATTGTTTTACACAATCTTACTACCAACATTATGCTATTAGTGCCAAACATGGACGCTGACATCAAATGAAAGAAGAAAACTAGTCACGACAATGATGAAGTGTCTACAGAGAATGGGAGTAACAAGAAGAGACCGGTTGAGAAATGAAGACACCAGGAAAAAATTCCTAAACTTCATCAAAAAAGAACAAATTAAATGGTTTGGCTACATAAGCAGATTACCAACAGACAGTGCGCCTCAAAGAGCAATGCTACTCTGATACAGTGGTTACAAAAAAAAAGGTCGTCACGCAAAAGGTGGACCTCAGAAATAATACAGGTGGTGAAAAACACTGTTTATGAAGAGCACACAGAAGCCCGTTGTATAAATATCTTCTTATCCTTATGATGTGAGGCAAAACGGAACTAAATGAAACTAACATGGTGTTTGTAAGCAAAGGTGTGTCTTTTGGATCAACACATCCATTTTCAGCATACTATTTTGTGACAGGTTTGCCTTCTCTACTCGTGCCTGTGGGTTGCCAGGGCCTGCAAGAGAAGCAAAGAATAGTAACACTCGACCTAAAAAACTTGTCGTAAGAGGCGACTTGAGGTAGGGGGATAAGAAGCTACCCTAGTAAAAAAAGCGTGCAAAATCGGATGTGCTGGCCTACTTGTAGGCGCAAACTGGCACAACGTACAATCGCTCTTAGGCTCAGATCCGCCTGTGTGGTACTGGGGCCCACAAGGGAAGCAAAGAATAGTACCACTGCGACCAACAAAGCATGTCGTAAGATGTGACTGATGTAGGACCTAGGAAAGCTACCCAAGTAAATAAAAAGCATAGCAGAAATCAGATGTGTTGGACTACTTGTGGCGCATAATGGCACAGCGTACAATCGCTCTTAGGCTCGAATCACATTCAAATCACACAGAGTGGTTAACAAGTGGTCAATATGGAGCGTTCAAGAGGAAGAAGGCTCAGCTTACATACAAATCACAAAGTGGTTTAACAAGTGATCCATATGGAGATTAGAAGATTCTACTCTGTGAAACTGCGGTGATACAGTCTGATACAGGACCATCACTTGGAAGTAGAGAATATCCTTGGTCAACTCTGGTTCATTGACTTCTGTTATCTCAATCTTAAACAAAAAATTTTAAAATAAGACCATTGCTGTAGTCTATACATATCAAATATTTGTCTGTACCAGTTTAAACATAGCCCACTTATATTTTCTCTACTCATTTATTCCTTCTATGTCACACCTTTAGTTCAAACAGCATCTACAATTATTACAGCCCTTTACATTACTTTTTTTCTTTTCTCCATTCCTGTTTTGCCTCTCATCGTCAGGATAAGAAGAGATATCTAGAACACACTTTGTGTGCGCTCATAAATAGTGCCTTTCGCTTCTGTTATCTCTGAGGTCTATCTTTTGTGGCTGACCTTTTGCTTTGTATCCATTGTATCGCAACAACATAGCTCTTTGAGGTGCACTGTCTGTTGGTAATCTGCTTATGTGGCTGAACCATTACCTTGTTTCTTGATGAAGTTTAGTACTGATGTTGTAGCCACTTTTTCCTGACGTCTTCATTTCTCAACAGGTCTCTTCTTGTTACCCCCAGCATTCTGTGGAGACACTTCATTTCTGTTGTGACTAGTTTTTTCTATCATTTGATGTCAGCATCCAGGTTTGACACTGATATCATAATGTGGGGAGAAAGATTGTGTTGAACATTACTTGAGGGAAACTAAATTGCAAGTGCCTCTGGTTGGAATAAGGCTAGAACAACTAGGAACACTGATAAGGAAAGCAATCCTGCACACAAACATCAGTCAGAGGCACCAAATTTGGCCCTGACTATGCCAGAGTTCATAGCGAGCAAACTTAAAAAAACAAACCAACAGAGTAATTATCAAGACAACATTATCTGATCAATGTGCTCTTTATTAATACAACCACAACTTGGATGAATAATCGTTTATTAAAGTCAACAGGGCCTAACCCTAAAGCACGTAAGTAAAGTGTGTTAAGTATGGTTACTCACATTGTTGCCCACAACACCATTCTCAGAGAGGCTGGGATCAAAGAGTCTCAGAAGATCCCCATGAAAGTCTTGTCTAGTTTGTCCTACTGGTTTCTGTCGTACAGACCCGAATCTAAATTGTGACGGCAATGACTCTTCTGATGACACGCTTGACAAATTTCTGAGAAAAAATACAATATTAAAATGGACATCTAATACTACAGAAAAGTTTTTTGAACATCCTGACAGAGAAGAGAGAAAATAAAAACATCCTACAAGACCTGGATATTAAGGAGCATTGGCTGCTCATAAATAACAACATGCCATGGAATTTGAAATATTTTGGTCATGTTAACCAACACAGGGGTTTTGGGAGAGAACGGTAATGAAAGGCATGGTTTCTGGAGTATGAAGTAGGGGATGACCAATACGAAGGTGGCAGCACTTGCTAGAGTTTTTCAGTCGAGCTGTGATGAAAGTGACATTCTGCAAGGCACATGCTCCTACTTAAATACTGCTTTAATGATGACATTATGCATGTAAAGTTATTTATAAAAGTGTACAGAACATATTTTTCTTATTGAATGACTATAATAAAAATGTCAGTCACATTAGAAAATAAGATTAACAGTAAATATTTAATCTCAACAATAAAGTGTGCAGATACAAAAGACAATACCGTTGGCAAGAAAAAACAAACGTGTATATTTATCTACAGGCGATATCAAACGTGAAATTTGTACCTTCTTGAACTCTGAGGTTGAGGTTCCATGTAAGAGTCTGTCACAGTTGGTTTTGAAGTTTGGTCCCCCTGTTGGGTATTTGTTTGGGTTGATTCTCCTGTAGAGAATGAACAGAGAGAAGGACCAAAGTTAAAGAGGAATAGAGAAGGAATGAGTAATGTCTATTGTATTCTTCTTCTTGTGTTCGCTAGCTATGAATTCAGGCATAGTCAGAGCGCCTGGTATCGTGCTTCTGATTTTTGCACAAAGGCCTGTTTTCCTTATTATCAGTGTCCCCCACTATACATGCGTGCCTGTCTTCTCCAACTTCAGAGGTGGTATTAAATGTTCAAGAACTGAAATCATTGTCGACCCATAGCTCTCATGCAGGATCCAATTCTTATCTCGCAGAAATTGTCCTCAACCTTTTGAGGGCAATGTACAATTTCTCTAACAAATTAGGGGGTGTGGCCATGGGTACCAGAGTTATGCATGACTCTTCATGGGCTATCTAGATTATAAGGAAACAGTATCCAGGTATATTTCTAACCATGTATAGGAGATATATTGATAATGACATCAGCATCATTGAAGATAAAATGCTCAACCCTGTCATCTGGTTTTCCTAGTGTATATTCATCTCTTGGAGCACTTCTTACTGTTATAGTCCATCCAACCTTCTTATTTCAGTTTACAACAAACCCACCGACACCTTCCTGCAACCACCCTGGTGAAATGAAAAGGCATGGTTGGCAAAAGAGACTGCTGAAAAGTCATGGCAGAGAGCCTGAAAGAAACAACAGCCATAGTTTTTTCTGAGATTCCTAGAATTGTTTCCAAAGCTATGCAGTTTGTACAATACTCTAGGCAGGTGGCATTTTGCGAGCAGGACTGAGCCATATGGGGTTAAACCCAGTGCAATGAAGTCAACGCTCATCTTTAGAGCTTTACTTGTATGATAGTATCTTCATAAAACAAAATATTTCAAGTTATATGTCACAAAATATGAGTTAACATAGAACACACATAGAAAAGTACATGCATATATTTTCTTCCAAATCATCACTTACCTTTGCTGGATCTCTTGAAATGATTCCACACGGTGTGTTGGGATGTCCGACTGACAGACCCTCCAGATGTCTGACTCAGATTTGTTTCTGATCCAAGGCTGCTGTCCTCTTCTGTGACTGTTCAGTGAATCCTGCGATAAGCTCCCTGACTTTGACCGCTCAAATATCTTTTGTTCTGAATTTGTTTCAGCCGTTCTAGAGAAATGTTTCCTGCTGGGGTGACACCTGATAAATGTTCCATGCTGGCAAAATGACGTCTAGCACTACTAGTTTTTGATGCTGACCCAAAAGCACTGCGGTCTACGCTGACATCAGGGAATCCAATAATAGATTCTCCTCGATGAAGTAGAAACTAGATACAAATACAGAAGACACAATCAGATAGAATATCTCTTGAATCAGCGTAAACATATCTTCTTATAATTTGTCTTAATTATTTGTCTTAACTAACGGGACTGCAGAGCCGATATATCGGTTCAGAGTAATGTTCATGATGTCGCAGAACCGATATATCGGCTTTTGAATGTCTGTTCACGGAAACGAATGTATCTTCCGAACCCCTTTACTGAAGTTAAAAAATCTTCAGAAACGGAAAGTACATATATGTAGGTACATTACTATCTCCATTTAACAAAGATTTGAAAGAGGGAAAGCAGTGTACTATTGTGTTCAAGTCGAGACTTTTTTTTAAACGTTAATGTTTCTGACGATCTTTACAGTGTAATCTTGAGTACTGTTAGATCAAATTATAATTTGTGATAGTAATGAAGAAGATTTAATTGATGGTAATAATGACATTTGATTGTTTATGAAATGCAGTTTCGATAGTTGTAAGTCTAATGTAATAATTGCATCTAAAGAATGGGCGTTCCACATTCCATTTATTGACATGTCTGCACTAAAAAGTACATATTATAAAAACTACTGCACCTAGTTAGATGAAACTTTATAGAATATGTTCCCACATGGATTATCTTCATTTAACTACTACTTCTAGAAACATCTATGAATACTAAGATGTAATACAAACCGGAGAATACAAATATTTTGTATGCTTTTTCGTTTTTTTCAAAATAGTCATGCTACAATAATCTAATTTTCTCAAACGTATATCACCTGATGTAAAATATTATTACATTAATGTATTCCACATCCAATTAGCAACAATTTAATATATAACATGTCATACTTTAGAGAAACAGTACAAGAGTTATAAAGGATTAAACTAATTGACATTGAATGTTAAATTTGAACCGCAAAATAAATGCGTCCAGAGGTCAAAATAATACAGGACGAAAGGGTTAAGGGGATTCGGCAGTGTGGGGATCAAGCTATTTTCGTTGTTTTCATGTTAATGTAAAATTTGTATAACCATTTTGAAAGATTATGACTTAGAATAGTAGAAAAAAATTAGTAAAAAAATGCAAGCGTTCATGGAAACAATACAAAATGGCTGCCAAAATAAAATTTCAAATCCCTAAGGCTCTGAATCTAATGAATGTAAATGAATCTGTTTCACTCTAAGTGCGTAATTGTAATATCTAAATATTACACATGATGTTTAGGATATATTAAATATTTAATTTTTAAATAAATTTTTGGGTAAAATTCCACAAAATTCGGTCAAAAAGCTGTTTTTGAGGGGTGTGTTTACCCAAAAATTCATACAAAATGTAATATTTAATATATCCTAAATATCATGTATAATTTTTTAGACATTACAATTGCTCACCTTAGAGTGAAAACAGAATTCATTTATATTCATTACTTTCAGAGTCTTAGGGATTACAAATTTTGAGTTTGGCGGCCATTTTTTATTGTTTCCATGGCAATGCGTTGACATATTTTTGTTTACAAATTTTTTTCTACTCTTTTAAGTCATAATATCTTAAAATTGTAATACAAATTCTACATTAATATGAAAGCAACGAAAAAGTTTCAAGACCAGAATCCAACCATAATTATTTGTCTTAATTCCACTTTTCATAATAGAAATCAAAATGTTGGTTATAGATATTTGTACAACAATATGGCTCAGAAATATAGACAGCCTTCTCAAGAGATGAGACTTAACATATTTCACCTAGATATCTCTGCAAGATTATCAACATCAGGATGTAAGAGAAAATAATCAGCTCTGATGTACTACAATGTGCAAACTTGCCTTTCATTATGGGCATGCTCAGCAGTAGCAGACTAAGATGGCTAGGGCATGTGAGAAGAATGGACAATGGTCGCATACTTCTCTTCTTCTTCAGCGATCTCTGGTCATGCGCTAATTTACTGTGGACCAAAAACTGGGCAGACAGCTTCAGGTCTGTCAGGTTTCCCAAAGCTTAGTTTTCAGGTCGACTGGGTGTGGCCACATGTTGCTTCTCAGCTCACACAGAAGAGGACAGTCTTGCAGGACATGCTCTGGTGTCTATTCTGCCTGCTGACACTGGCAGAGAGCTGTTTGACTTATTCCTAGTCTGTATAAGTGTTTGTTGAGTCTGCAGTGTCCGTGCGTAGTCGAAATATAATGACCTGGTCTGTTCTGCTTAGGTCTTTGAGGAGTCTTTTCCATAATCATATCCAGTGTTTGTCTTCCAGTCTACTGCAGACTTTCTCTGTCTGAGGGTTTTGACCTCTTGAAAAGACAAGGGTTGGTAAATTTGCTCTTTGGCACTGCCCTCCTTAGCTAAGACATCAGCACTCTCATTGCCTGCAATGCCACAGTGAGATGGAATCCACTGCAAGTGAATTTCTGCCTTTTCTGAAAGCTGAGCAAGTTCTCTTTGTAGTTTTGTACTGTGCTGTCAGTGGATTTAGCCTCCAGGGCTTGTATAGCTGACAATGAGTCTGTAAAAAATACCATCTTGCTTGCAGCTGCTTGCAGCTTATTCATGTGCTGTGCTGCCATCAGAAGGGCTATGAGTTCTGCTTTGTAGTTGGAACATATTCTTCCAGTAGGAGCGCTAGAGACACAGTAGTAGCATCTGGGTGCCTAATGTACACTCCTGCTCCACCATTCATGGTTGCCTCCATTGCCGATCCATCTGTGTAAATTCTTATCCAGCTGTCTTCTAAACATGTAATGGAGATGTTCCATTGTAATTGCTTTTTTTTCACTAGATTAGGCTCGGCATCTTTGCTTAATAATTTAGGGATGGAGGTTGAGTAGTTTAGTGGTACTGAGTCTGGTTCCCAGTGATCAAAAGCAATTCTTCAGGTATGGAATTATGATTTAGTAGTTCCAAGTATGACTTTCCTATTTCTTTTGCTTTGTGGTTTAGACTTGTGCGCTTTAGTCTGTTCTTTGTTCTAGCCGCCATTTTTCATGCAGTGGATGGTGAGGCATTCTTTTGATCCTTTCAGTCTGTAGAATCACTTTTCCTTCTTGTCTTCCAAGGGCTGGATGTTGGCTGCCTTTTACATTTCTACAATTGGTTTAGATTTCATGGCTCCCAAAATAGTACGCAGACACCTGTTTTGTGTTTTTCCAGTATCGATTTGTTTGAATGGGCTGCTGATATCCATGTCGATGATGCATATTCCAGGGTCGGTCTAACTGCACCAGTGTACACCTGACTCAGATTCGAATATCAGCTCCCCAGGTAGTTCCAGCCAGCTTCCGCATCACACTTTGTTTCTTCATAGCCTTTCTGTTTGTTTCCATTATGTGATGTTTCCATGTCAGACGACTGTCGAGCTTAACTCCCAAAAAGGTTGGAGTATGGGAACGGGGAACGATATCATCGTTAAATTTCAGTCTGAAGTGTTCTTCCTTTGTTGACAATGAGAAAAGCTGCCATATAGTTTTGCTCCGGTTTATTTCTAGACCCCATTTACTTGCCCACATTATGACGCTGTTCAGGCTGGCCTGGAGTTTAAAGATGGCAGGACCCAGAAACTCGGAGGTGTACCACACAGCTAGATCATCAGCATGGAGAGAGTGTGATACATGTCTGGGCAGAGTTTGTGGCAGATCATTAATATATAAATAGTCGCATACCACAACAAGTCTTGTTCTGTAAACTTTCAGAGGTGAAGAGGCACCAAGGCAGACCACTGTTTCGATATAAGGGTGTCTGCAGGGTCTCAATGAAGAAATTTTATAATCGGTCCAAACAAATGGAAAAAAACTAGCCGATGACCGAATTGTGAGGAAAACAGCATTAAGCAAAGGTGCAGAATCTTTTGAAAAGAGACTTCAGGATGAGCTGAAAGACAAGAGAGACAAGCGAAACTCAGAAGTTGTCACAGTAAAACACTTGCCAACTGACTGTCCATAAAGACAAAAAATATCATAGATACAGCAATATTATTTGAGATGAAATGATGTTATTGTTGTTAAGGATACAGCAGCCTTGTGGCCTTTGACCCTCTGTGTCTCAATGTAATGCATTGTATTGCTGGAAGTAGTCTATGGATGTTCTACTCAAGGTTTATTTTCCTACCACAGCGAGTAAATCTTATCAAATGGAGACATGGATTTAGTAGCAATTATTATTTATTTAAACTTTTTGCCATGACAGCAGCTTCCTGCTCTTTTAAATTTTGAATTGCCAAAGGATCGTTCACGTGCTCACTTTGAACATGAGTGTACATTTTATCATCTATCTCCGATAAAACTAGGTACATGAGATCTCACTTATTATGAGATCAAGGGTCAATGGAAAATAGCACAATCAATCAACAAATCAGAGCTGACCAAGACTTGACTTAGGTGGGGATCGAAGAGTGAAGGCAAACCAGGTCCCAAAATACTTCTTCGAATGCTCCATATCGACCACTCGTTAACCACTCTGTGTGATTTATATGTGATTTATATGTGAGCCTAAGAGAAATTATACATTGTGCCAGTTATGCGCCTACAAGTAGCCAGCACATCCAATTTCTGCGATGTTTTTTTATATACTAGGGTAGAGTCTCAAGTTCCTACATTAGTCACCTCTTTCGAAATGTCTTGTAGGTTGCAGTGTTACTATTATTTGTTTCCTTGTGGCCCTGCACCATGCGTCACACAAATACAAAGCTGAAAATGGATATATATGTTTTTACTGAAGATAACGCTTCTGCAGAAACTGTGACACTATAATAAACTTAATTTTGAAGGCAAACAGAAGAAAATGATACAATTAAAAAAAAACCAGTATATCCTAAGTCAGCATGACAGAAACTATTTACCTGATTGTGTTGATTAGGTTGAGATCTTGAACTGATCCCTGTCAACAGACACATACAATTGACATTTAATATATACACACACAATTATAACAAGTAGTATTGTATAGTTTGGTACACTATCAGAAAAGACAGTCTTAAATACTAGTAATAAAGTCATCTGATTCTCCATTGTAATCTGTTAACATCGCCGAGTTAGAGCTTTCAAATAGTTTCCACGTGAATATGGTGAATATGCAAATAGTACCAGTGCAACTTACAATGCATGTCGTAAGAGGCTACTCATGTAGGCCCTAGGAATGCTACCCGAGTAAATAAAAAGCAGCGCAGAAATCGGATGTGCTGGCCTACTTGTGACGATAACTGACACAACTTACAATCGCTATTAGGCTCAGATCACATATAAATCACACCAGAGTGGTTGACAAGTAGTTGATGTGGAGAGTTCGAAGAAGAAGTATAGTTTTGTACACTATCAGAATAGATAGTCTTAAAAACTAGTGATAAAGTCATCTGATGTCTCTCCATTGTAATCTGTTAACATCACGAGTTAGAGCATTCAAATAGTTTCCACATGAATATGATGAATATGCAGTGCCAAATTTCCTACGAATTATATAAATGTAAGTACAATTTTCAAAAAGTAAATATTAGGATTATAAGTCAGGATGAAGTTTTCATCTATTATTACTTTTTATTAATATTACTATTAATATTATTTTATCGCCCAAGTGATTACCGGGCCTAAATTTGGGGGTAAAGAATAGAACCACAGTTACCTGCACGATGTCGTAAGAGGCGACAAAGAGGTTTGACTGAAATCGGATGCACGTGTCCGCTAGGGAATGCTAACCCTAAACAAATGCTTGCAGAAAACGGATGCACCAGGCCGTAAGGTGCATAACATGGTGCAATGACCCTCACAATGAGGAATGGGATAACGGATTCTACGGTCGCCAATCTGCCTAGGAGATTTAGCCACGCAGTAATAATATCAGACCTGCGATCACGAGGGTGGCCAAAACTTACTGCAGAAAGAGGTCAGCACAAACGGGAAGCAGAAATCATAGAAATTATATCCTATAGGGGAGCAAGGACTGTTATAGGCCTCATCTAAATAATGAGAAATGCCTGCAGTCAAGTCAACCGTACTTTCACGTGGTGCTCCCGCTTAAACTAACACGCTCTGACAAGCGAGTCCCGGCGCTATAACTGGGCCCCAATGCCGGAAGGGGTAAAATACCAGGCTATGGCTGGGGTAAGCCAGACAAAAACCCTGGGAGGTGTGATCCCGATAGGTGAAGCGGATGCTTGGCCCACCTGTGTGTGGACAAGTCCAGACCCCCACCAAGATCACACCCAGGAGCTCACCTTGTTAAAAAGCGGAGAAGGTAACTCCTAAAAACCTCTGATGCCTGGCAGGCAGTGTTGGGAAGAGCCAGGACATGGATAGGAAGACTCCATAACTTCCCCACTGAAGACGGACATGTCAGCCAGAATGGCGTGGGCACCCAGAAATGGAAAAAGACATCAACGCACAATCCGGTTAGTGAGTATGCTCAGATATTTACTTAGATATGGGGTTGCTCCTGTGGACTGCTGCCAGGCGGGAGCAGCACCGGATCCCAAGCCTCGAAGGGATCCACCCCAAGCTACTGACAGTAGCTCTGCATCGAAGAACCAGGATTAAGCAGAGTAATGCCACTGGTCAAAACAAGAACAACACACTAAAGATCATGCAATGGAATGCAGAAGGCGTTGCCAGAAAGAAACTTGAACTGCAAAAATTCCACATGAACAACAGATCGACATCATATGCATACAGGAAACACATCTAAATAAAACTGCCGCTCTACATCAGAGGCTATGAGACATACAGACTGGATAGAGACGGACACAAGGAAGGCATCATCACACTAGTCAAAAACAACATCGCAGCCTCAGAAACCTCCAGAAGTACAGGTGAAGCTGAACACCTAACAGTCAAAATACATGTCCTCCCAGAACCAATACATGTTACAAACTACTACTGCCCAAACAATAAGAAATTAGAACTAGAGAGCATACATACAGCTGAGAAGAACCAAATAATCCTAGGCGACTTTAACAGCCACTCCCCAGCTGGGGGATATGCTACTATGGACTCAAGAGGAGATGAAGTAGAGGAATGGATGATGGAAAACCTACTCATACTCATAAACAAACCTGATTCAGAGCCAACTTTCTACTCAAGAGTATGGAGAACACAAAGCACACCCGATCTGGCAATAGCTACAGAAGACATCCAGAGATGTGCAGAAAGAGGGGTGATGAAACAACTAGGAGGAAGCGACCACAAACCAATCATTATTACTGTAGGAAAGCTCAAGTCACCAGAAAACAGGAAAAAAATAGCCAGCTGGAACTACAAAAAAGGCAAACTGGAACCTGTACAGAAACCTAACTGAAGATAAACTGACAGAAACCCACACAACAAACAACATCCAGAAAAACATTACAACTCTCACAAGCATCATACTAAAAGCAGCACAAAATCAATCCCCAGAGGAAGAAGAAAACACTACGAACCCTTCTGGACCAACGAACTACAACAATCACATGAAAAAGCCACAGAGCACGAACAAAAATGGAACAAGACCCATCTGACACAAATGTCACAGAACACAACAAACACCAAGCCATATCAGAAAAGAAAACTCACATGCATTAGAAAAAGTTGGCAGGAAAAAACAGCAACACTAAACATGGAAAAGACAGCACAAAACTATGGCAGCTTGTAAAGAGCCTAAATGAAGAAAACACCACCAGCCATGCCTGCACAGTCATAGAAGATGGAGGAAACCTACAGGGCAAAATAGCTGCAAACATTCTTGCGGATGGCTTTGCAAAAGAAAGCAACATACACATGTCCAAAATCAAAGTCAGGAAAAAAAAAAGAACTAAAAAATAAACAAACAACTTGCAGACAAACAAGACACAATGAACAAACCTTTTTCTCTCAAAGAACTGGACAGCGCAATAAAAAAAACTAAAGAAAAAAAAGGCACCAGGACCAGATGGGGTGACAAACGAAATGATAATAAACCTAGGAACAGGTGGCAGACAACACCTCCTGGACCTGTTAAACCAATCTTGGATGCAAGGAGTATATCCAAAGGAATGGAAGGAGGCGGAAATAATCCTATAGCAAAAAGGCAAGCCAAGGAAAACAAAAAAGCTACCGCCCATAAGCCTCCTCAGCTGCCTTGGGAAAACAATGAGGCTCGTCAAACAACAGGCGCTTAACTTTCTAGAGGAAAAGAAAATACTAGATGACTGCCAATCAGGTTTCAGAAAACACAGAAGCACAGATGACCAAACCACCTATCTTGCCCAAGAAATTGAAGATGCCTTCCAGAACAAACACAAGCTGCTGCCACCCTTCTTCGACCTGACTAAAGCCTTCGACAAAGTCTGGAAAAAGGACTCCTGCTAAAACTAGCACAAAGCGGGATCAAAGGTCACATGTACACATGGATCAGAGATTTCCTACACAGACGATGTGCAAGAGTCAAACTGGAAGGACACAGAAGCAAGCTGGTCAGACTAGAAGATGGGGTTCCACAGGGAAGTGCAATATCCCCTACACTCTTCATCCTCTTTATCAATGATCTCCCTAAACAATTTACATCTAACATTCACAAGGCACTCCATGCAGACGACTTGGCCATATGGACCCAAACAGAATACATAGGAACTGCCAAAATCAGAATGCAAGGAGCCATAAATGCAGTAAAGAAATGGGCAGACACTTGGGGGTCACAATAAACCAAAACAAGACAGTGTCAACACTATTCTCACTTTCTACAAAACCTGAACAAGTCGACTTATACCTGGACAACAAACCACTACCAAAGGAGGACAATCCTACCTATCTAGGAATAAAATTTGACAAAAGACTCACATGGGGTCCCCACATAGAAGAAACACAAAGGAAAGCCACAATAAGATTAAGACTCATGAAAAACTAGCAGGAACCCACTGGGCGCAGATGCAAACACTACACGCCAAATATACACAGGATATGTACGTCCAAAACTGGAGTATGGCACAGGAGCCTACACAACCGCAGCACAAGCAAATCTACACAAGCTAGATAAAATACAGAACACAGGCCTCAGAATCATCACCGGAGGTCTGAGAAGTACACAAATCAAAGATCTAGAAGCAACTGCTGGCATTGAGAGCCTGGGACGACGTAGGGAACAAAAATACTCACACTATCAGAAAAGTTCAAACGCACAGAAAATAACCCCATGCACCAAACAATTAACGAACCAACCAAAAACCGCATAAAAAGACACAGCTTCCATCACTTGTCAAAATCACTCTCTGCAAAAACATGGACATCCTCTCAAAAGACCCAGCAACCTGGAAAATGATAGTACCATTCAACAACACAGACCTACAGCCCAACTTCACAGTGATAACAACAATTCCAAATGTAGACAAAAGGGTGAAGAAACAGGTCCCATCTTGAGAGCAAAGACACTAGAACACATTGACACCTCATACTCCCATCCCGAGTGGACCCATATATACACAGACGGATCATCAGACACGACAGCGAGGAAAGGAGGGCCGGAACCATCATCATACTCCAAGATGGCACTACACTAACAAATTCAAGTGCCACTGGAGAACTATCAACAAATTTTAGAGCCGAACAACAGGCAATTGTGGGTGCCTCAAAAATACTGCAGCAAAGAAACATCCAAAACAACAAACTTGTCTTCCTTTGCGACTGCTTGTCAGTCCTGCAGGCCACACAAAGGGAACCACAAGATAACATGGAAAGAGAGCTAACACTACAGCTAAACAAGCTCTCAGAACACAACAAAATTATTATTCTCCAGTGGATACCAGCCCACTGTGGCGTTCCAGGAAATGAGAGAGCAGACATGCTGGCTAAGGAGGGAACAAAACTTACACAACAGAAACACCCAGTATCACTACCAGAAATCAAGACACATATCAAAAGAAAGTACAAAGAGGTATGGAGGCAACAAACCCACAGCAAACACCACAAGATCCCATCAGCAGACTAAACAGAAAACAGCACACAACAATCTTTCGCCTAAGAACAGGTAACTGCAGGCTCAACCGCCACATGCACAGAATAAAGCCTGCTCAGACTGCACAGTGCACATGCCAGACAGAAACACAGACTCCAGAGCACATCCTGCAGTCATGTCCATCATACATACACCAACGAAATGAAACATGGCCTCATGAACAAAGCATACAGACCAAGCTAAAGGGGAACTCCAAGAACTCCAACTGACATGCAGCTTATAGAGGCAACCATCTCATGATTTAGACGAGCATACAAAACCGCAGAAGAAGAAGAAGAAGAAGATATCCTATAGAACTGCCCCCAGTATGCAAACTTGAGAAGAAAGAGGTGGCCCACACACAGCGCCAAGACAAACTGTATGGCGTAGCTTTATAATCTGAGGCAGAGGGCTGCCTTTATTAGAGAATTCAAATCCCAATCTAGTGAGAATGCAGAAGAAAAAGAAGAAATATTATTTTATTTATTATTATTGTTTGTATTATTATTGCAATGAGCACACAGTGGTCGAGACATCCCCAGCCATCAGTCAAATGTGTCCCAGTATATAAAAACGCTGGACAGCATTGGTCTATATTTCTGTCTCATATTGTGATCAAACCATGATAGTCTATATTTTGAACCATCCTTTCACTAGTTGTCTGTCTATAAGTATTGTCTTTTTAAAAGGAAAATATTTATCAAGACTATAAAAATATTTTGTTACATGTCATTAACATTTGTTATTTGCTTGCAATTAATTAGAGTAGATTAGAGCGTGGGCTTCCATTCAGGACACTGGTTCATTCCCAGTAAGGTCAAGGAGTTATTTCTGTTGGGGTATAACGAAAAATCCTAGCCGTGCAGGCATTAAATTTCACACTCATGTCCCCCTACACCTGCCCACAATACGTATTATAGGCAGTAATTACAGTTTTGTTTTGTTTAAGAACAGTTTATTTGCTTGCAATAAGAAACAGCTGAGAAAGAAAATGTTTTTAAGAACAGTTTATTTGCTTGCAATAAGAAACAGCTGAGAAAGAAAATGTTTTTAAGAACAGTTTATTTGCTTACAATAAGAAACAGCTGAGAAAGAAAATGTTTTTTAAGAACAGTTTATTTGCTTGCAATAAGAAACAGCTGAGAAAGAAATGTTTTTAAGAACAGTTTATTTGCTTGCAATAAGAAACAGCTGAGAAAGAAAATGTTTTTAAGAACAGTTTATTTGCTTGCAATAAGAAACAGCTGAGAAAGAAAATGTTTTTAAGAACAGTTTATTTGCTTACAATAAGAAACAGCTGAGAAAGAAAATGTTTTTTAAGAACAGTTTATTTGCTTGCAATAAGAAACAGCTGAGAAAGAAAATGTTTTTAAGAACAGTTTATTTGCTTGCAATAAGAAACAGCTGAGAAAGAAAATGTTTTTAAATATAAGAAAAAATATTCTATAAAAAAAGAACGTATTAAAATGTCAGAACATAAACAAGACAAACATGTTTAATGTTTATATTGCTAATAATTACCTGGTGTTACCAATATTCCACTCTCATATGTCTTGTTTTTGGAGTAAGTCTCATCTCCGGAACTTATAAGTCCTTCTTGGCTACTATGAGATGTTTTGTACATGTCTGCCAACTCCTGGCGAGAGTAACCAAAGTATGAGTTTCTTCCATCAATAAATGATTGTCCTGATATTACAGTAGAGTCTGGAATGTCAGAGCTGCCGACAGCTGGGGGGCATCTTGGTGATGATTTGCTGCTAGGAAACAGTCGTTGCTGAAGCTGGTGTTTAGACAATAATGTTGCCTTCTCTGTGGTTGGCGTGGATGCTGGTGTGGTATTCAAACTGTTGTTTCCTGTAAAAAATTTGACAAGAACGTCAGTTTTATAGATAGTCTAACAATTATATAAGCATATTATTTAGTGTTACAAGTTTCAATGTTTGAAACATTACAATCAATTTCGGATTTAAATGAGATCTACAAGGTGTTCTATGCCTGACTATGAATCCAGCAGATTTGGGAGTCGGATACTCTTTGGAGGGCAAAAGAGAAAATTAGTAGCTTGCTGATGAGCCGCAGAACACACAAACTAACCCCCACTTTCCATTGGTGTAGATTGGGAAACTTTGCGAGGTACAAGGCTAATAGAGCTCTACTCACATTGGGGGTGAGGCTGAATGTAGACTCCTCTAAGTGAGTTATTTATTTTTTGTTGTGACTTAGAGAGACACACCTGAATAAAAAGCATGCAGAAACCAGATGTGGCCTACATGTTTATATGAGTCAAATTGGCACAATAAACTTACGCTCTAAGTTACAAATCACATACAAACCACAATTAATGGTTTAACAAGTGGTTAATATAGAGTAAAAATAGTTGAAGATTTTAGTTAAGTAACACCTCATCAAGTTGCATGTCCCTTGTAAAACTTCACTTTCATAACAACCTGCCTGAAAAACTCTTGTCTCTAGCAGGTTCTCTCTCCTCTTCTAGTCATGTCAAGGTTTCTTTGATGTCCTGCTGCTACCTTTGTCTCAGTCTTCCCCTGCCTCTACCCACAGGAAACATGCCTTTCATTACTGTTCTTTCCAAAAAACCTGTTGTTTAACGTGACCAATATACTTTATTTTTTGGGACATGTTAATGAGCCAATGCTCCTCGATATAGTATCTTTACTTAGCCAACTTAAACATAGCAGAACCAACATGAGAAAAATAGAGAATAATATTTGATGCAGTCAGACAAACACAATAGCTAAAATATAAATTCAGCTTACCTAGGTGATCCATCCTCCATTGGAGAGACAACAACAACTTTGACAATGGCTGATGTACGTAGAAGATCTAAGATTTGATCATGTGACAAAGTAATTGTGGCAACCTTGCAAATTTCTACCAATCGGCTGCCTTTTCGCAGCCCAGCTTCCCATGCAAATCCATATGCTTCAACATCTGTTACAACACCTTCGGATTGGATATGGAAACCCAGTGGACCCATACCACTGCGTTTGAGTGCTAGCTTAAATGTCTGTACAGTTAGAAAGAATAATTGTTCATCAAAATAGATCATTTGATTTTGTTTGGCAACTAAATACTTTTAGTTTTATTCAGAAGAAAGTGTTAAAGCTGTTTGAAGATGAGACTAAGAATATTTTAGTATTATTCTGTTTAATAACTGGTGCTACTTTTTCAAATTTGGTCTCACCACAACATACACTGATACCTTACAAGAATGTCTGTCTATCTTTCATTTAAAACAAAAGGTAAAAATGATAATCTTGCATATAATGTCATTGTGTGGTGAAGGAGATAATCTTGCATATAATGTCATTGTGTGGTGAAGGAGATAATCTTGCATATAATGTCATTGTACGGTGAAGGAGATAATCTTGCATATAATGTCATTGTGCGGTGAAGGAGATAATCTTGCATATAATGTCATTGTACGGTGAAGGAGATAATCTTGCATATAATGTCATTGTGCGGTGAAGGAGATAATCTTGCATATAATGTCATTGTACGGTGAAGGAGATAATCTTGCATATAATGTCATTGTGCGAAGGATAATCTTGCATATAATGTCATTGTGCGGTGAAGGAGATAATCTTGCATATAATGTCATTGTGCGGTGAAGGAGATAATCTTGCATATAATGTCATTGTGCGGTGAAGGAGATAATCTTGCATATAATATTGTGCGGTGAAGGAGATAATCTTGCATATAATGTCATTGTACGGTGAAGGAGATAATCTTGCATATATTGTCATTGTGCGGTGAAGGAGATAATCTTGCATATAATGTCATTGTGCGGTGAAGGAGATAATCTTGCATATAATGTCATTGTACGGTGAAGGAGATAATCTTGCATATAATGTCATTGTGCGGTGAAGGAGATAATCTTGCATATAATGTCATTGTGTGGTGAAGGAGATAATCTTGCATATAATGTCATTGTGTGGTGAAGGAGATAATCTTGCATATAATGTCATTGTGTGGTGAAGGAGATAATCTTGCATATAATGTCATTGTGCGGTGAAGTGTTAAAGACCATAAAGTACTAGACAATAACATTTTCAAGTGGAATGACTGGTTCTTTAACTAACTCTGACTACAAAATATAAGCAAGCTAGACACTGAACCCAATTTATGTTTATTGCTAAGCAATCGACCCTAACCGAGAGCCGCGGTAGCGTAGTTGTTAGTGAACTCTCTTCTCAAGGCTGGTGGTCCGGGTTTAACTCCTGCAGTGTGCGTGGAATTTTCCCCGACCTCTCTCAGGTCGACCCAGCCTCAACTGGGTACCAGACATGCTCTGGGAAAGTAAAGGCGGCGGCGTGATGTTGACCACATCACCCATCGTGTGCCGATGGTCAATGAAAATACAGGCCTAACACTGTATTGACATATATACCACAAGGTATGAAAGGGTTCCTTTACTTTTTTAACTAATCGACCTAACCACTTGTCTACACCATTGTTTATTTTATCTTACATATGTAGTAGGCTAGTCTTCATTCTTCTTTTTCCAAAGTTGTATACTTCTAAAGTGGTTAGAAGGAGTCCATGAACATCTCAATATAGCTTGATTGATCAATATGACCATCATCATTGCATTTAGGTGAGTAAACATGTGTGCTCCGATATCTTTCTTACACGAGAAGATTTCAGCGGCAGTGCACAAGCTCTGTAGCACCGGCTAGGGTAGCGGCAGTGCACGAGCTCTGTAGCACCGGCTAGGATAGTTTTAAAGATGGTGGAAATATTGTGTAGGAATTTTATTTTTAATTTTGCCAGGGCAGTGGCTTTCTAGCCCACTCTTCTAGATTTTAAACTGCCAAGGGTTCTATTACGTGCTCACATTGAACACGAGACCTACATTTTATCGTCCATGTCGAATAGGACTAGGAACTCGATCTCACCTACACTGAGATCAGGATCTCTGAAAAAATATCTTAATGACTCCATGAAGTAATGAACTGAGTACCTTTGAAAGGATAGGTGAGCACCTAGCCTCTACGCCGGAGACCCCATTCCCTTTAGCTTGGACTGACATGGGGGTTTGGCCATGTGTGGATACTCTTCACACCTTCAATGTCTTGTGGATAGTATTAAAACATGCAAGAACATGAACAGAAAGACTCCATACTCTTTCCTACAGGAGACTACAGTGTCAGCGCTAACAGGTGTGGATATCCCACAATAGAAATAGGACCTGGATGTATGCATCTGACAGTTAATGACTACGCACATATTTCTGGTCACAGAATGGAGCTGCTACTATAAACTACATGAAGGTAACTCATCTCTGTTCAGACATCTGAGCATAGGAAACTGGTTGCAGAAGAATAATAATATATTACACATAGTTTATAGAAAGCTGTTAACACTGAAACTATTTATCCATATATCTGTGCTATTTATTACATACAGGGGAGGATAAACAAAGCACAAAGTCAAGTAATATGCAGAAATGTAAGCAGTTCATGAAATTAATAAAACATAACAGAAAATATGTTATTTATATTCAGTCATCAGTAACAAACGATATAAAAGCTCGACTGGAAAAAGAGAACAAAATAAATGCAACAAATTTAAAAAAAGGAATGACAAATAACATGAAAAATAGAAGCAATTGAAGAAAGGAACAAAGAATAACATAAAAACTGGAAAAAGCTCAAGCAAAATAAATGGAAAATAAGTCCAACTTTGAAACCTCTGTAGTTATAACGTCATTTTTGTTGATATTTTTTGGCCCTTACTATTTACTTTATTTCTATATATATATATCACATGTCTTTTGCTTAAAAGACTTTATATGTTGCCTTCTTGTGTATCTTGCTATGTCCTCTATCATTGGTAATCAGTTTTATATTCTTTCTACTGCATATTTATTTATTCCAGTATTCTGTAAGTTGAAACATTCAGTATATAGATAGAACTACCCTCCTCCCAACTGTAAGTTGAAACATTCAGTACATAGATAGAACCACCCTCCTCCCAACTGTAAGTTGAAACATTCAGTACATAGATAGAACTACCCTCCTCCCAACTGTAAGTTGAAACATTCAGTACATAGATAGAACTACCCTCCTCCCAACTGTAAGTTGAAATATTCAGTACATAGATAGAACCATCCTCCCAACTGTAAGTTGAAACATTCAGTACATAGATAGAACTATCCTCCTCCCAACTGTAAGTTGAAACATTCAGTACATAGATAGAACCACCCTCCTCCCAACTGTAAGTTGAAACATTCAGTATATAGATAGAACCACCCTCCTCCCAACTGTAAGTTGAAACATTCAGTACATAGATAGAACCACCCTCCTCCCAACTGTAAGTTGAAACATTCAGTACATAGATAGAACCATCCTCCTCCCAACAGTAAGTTGAAACATTCAGTACATAGATAGAACTACCCTCCCAACTGTAAGTTGAAACATTCAGTATATAGATAGAACCACCCTCCTCCCAACTGTAAGTTGAAACATTCAGTATATAGATAGAACTACCCTCCTCCCAACTGTAAGTTGAAACATTCAGTATATAGATAGAACTATCCTCCTCCCAACTGTAAGTTGAAACATTCAGTATATAGATAGAACCATCCTCCCAACTGTAAGTTGAAACATTCAGTATATAGATAGAACTATCCTCCTCCCAACTGTAAGTTGAAACATTCAGTATATAGATAGAACTATCCTCCTCCCAACTGTAAGTTGAAACATTCAGTACATAGATAGAACTATCCTCCTCCCAACTGTAAGTTGAAATATTCAGTACATAGATAGAACTACCCTCCTCCCAACTGTAAGTTGAAACATTCAGTACATAGATAGAACCATAATCCTCCCAACTGTAAGTTGAAACATTCAGTACATAGATAGAACTACCTCCCCCCAACTGTAAGTTGAAACATTCAGTACATAGATAGAACTATCCTCCTCCCAACTGTAAGTTGAAACATTCAGTATATAGATAGAACTACCCTCCTCCCAACTGTAAGTTGAAACATTCAGTACATAGATAGAACACCCTCCTCCCAACTGTAAGTTGAAACATTCAGTATATAGATAGAACTATCCTCCCAACTGTAAGTTGAAACATTCAGTATATAGATAGAACTATCCTCCCAACTGTAAGTTGAAATATTCAGTACATAGATAGAACTACCCTCCTCCCAACTGTAAGTTGAAACATTCAGTATATAGATAGAACTACCCTCCTCCCAACTGTAAGTTGAAACATTCAGTATATAGATAGAACTATCCTCCTCCCAACTGTAAGTTGAAACATTCAGTATATAGATAGAACTATCCTCCCAACTGTAAGTTGAAACATTCAGTACATAGATAGAACCATCCTCCTCCCAACTGTAAGTTGAACATTCATACATAGATAGAACCATCCTCCTCCCAACTGTAAGTTGAAACATTCAGTACATAGATAGAACTATCCTCCCAACTGTAAGTTGAAATATTCAGTACATAGATAGAACTACCCTCCTCCCAACTGTAAGTTGAAATATTCAGTACATAGATAGAACACCCCCTCCCAACTGTAAGTTGAACATTCAGACATAGATAGAACTACCCTCCTCCAACTGTAGTTGAAACATTCAGATATAGATAGAACCATCCTCCCAAAACACAAATAAACCTCACTTCAGTTCCATGTAACAGTCTGCAGCCTTCTAATAATATCCTGCATCTCCTCAGATGCTCCTGAGAGGGGCGAACAATATGCACTCACCAGCTCCAGTAGAGCGTAAACTGAATATGTAAAGACAAGCATTCGATAAGGTAAAATTTAAACGAATATGTAAAAGCATTCGATAAGGTAAAATATAAATTGAATATGTAAAATCATTCGACAAGATAAAATATAAACTGAATATGCAAAAGACAAGCATTCAATAAAGGGAAAATATAAACTGAACATGTAAGAGATAAGGTAAAATATAAACTGAATATGTAAGAGATACGGAAAATATAAACTGAATATGTAAGAGAGATAAGGTAAAATATAAACTGAACATGTAAGAGATAAGGTAAAATATAAACTGAATATGTAAAAGACAAGCATTCGATAAGGCAAAATTTAAACGGAATATGTAAAAGCATTCAATAAGGTAAAATATAAATTGAATATGTAAAAGCATTCGATAAGATAAAATATAAACTGAATATGTAAAAGATAAGCATTCAATAAGGTAAATTAGAAACTGAATATGTAAAAGCATTCGATACAGTAAAACATAAAAGGAATAGGTAAAAGATAAGCATTCAATAAGGTAAATTAGAAACTGAATATGTAAAAGCATTCGATACAGTAAAACATAAAAGGAATAGGTAAAAGATAAGCATTCAATAAGGTAAAATATAAACTGAATATGTAAACGATAAGAATTCAATAAGGTAAAATATAAACTGAACATGTAAAGCAGGTGCAATAACATAAAGAGATGTTGTGCCAGGGTTAGTGAGCTGGCACTGACTAAGACCTTATCCCACCTCCTCGTGGTGGCCCTTGAAACAGATACCAGCTCTTGTCTGGTTAAGTGGGTAGGGATTGAGAGAGAGCTACTCTGGTATAGGTAGTAGGCAGCGCAGGCACGAATCATAGGTGAACAATCTTAGGGCAAATGCACCTGAACGCATTTCCTGGCCGATTACTAGAGATGGGAAAGTTGCATAAATGCAAAACAAATGTAAAAAGTAACAAGGTACGAGTCGCCTGTAAGTGTATACTCACCACCCCTGGAGTCAATGGTCACACCATAATTGCCAGCTCTCTGCAAGAATCGTTGAGAATGACATAACATGGCGTGACGACACAAGGAAGATTGCAGTAAACTCCGTACCAGCGGCCAAGCGCAGATGAATTTATTGGGTAAGGTTGGCAAAACCTGAAGTTGCCTTCTAGAGTTAAACGGAACTGCCTCATGAAACAAGCAGGTTAAGTACTGTGAATGCAATATAATGCTGCGTTCTTGTGCCAGGACAAAACTGTTATCCCTGGAAGAATGGGGTGGGCGATGTTGACAAAGCGCAAAAATGTTGCGTTGATAGCACCTAATGAAATGGCCCTATTGATTATTTGTGAGCAGCTCCAGCTGAGTGTTTCCCAGCATAAAGGAAACATCAGTTAAAAGCTAAAAAATGCCAAGTGCTGAGACGCTGCTCAAACGGCTGAGAATGTTCCTCATCCGAAACAACCTCAGAAAAGCAAAGCCGAAAATGGAAAGGTTTGACTTCTTGTACAAACCAAAACATTCACAAAGGCCAGCACTTTTTGGAAGCGATTGTCCTACACGTGTAGATTGATTTTTTTAGCATGCACTCCCCGGCTCAGATAACTGAAAAGCCAATTAAACAGCTGAAAATTGATAGTTCAAGTGATAAGTCAACATGTCCTAAATTGCTGAGAATGTTTCAAACCGAACGACCTCACACAGTCAGAAAGGACGCAAAGTGTACACATACTTTTTGGTGAAGATCATCAAGCCCAATTATACGGCGAAAAATGATCATTAAAAAGCAATAAACACAAGTAAGAAGGGAAAGTATGAGACTGACTGTCAGCGAGACAAGACTCAAACATTTCCCATAGGCTGATAATTTTGGATTCCCTGCACTACAGGTGTAGGAGCCTATAAACCATGGTGCAACGTATAGTTGTTCTTGGCTAAGGTCAAACATATCACAAAGAGTGATTAATCTGGTAGTAAAGAACATAAGCAAACAAACAAACTGAACATGTAAAAGACATGCATTCAATATGGTAAAATATAAATTAAACATGTAAAGGATAAGCATTTGATAAGGTAAGATAAAAGAGTTTTATAGACTAAGCATGCAAAAGATAAGTAAACATTTAGCAGCTGGAAAGGAATTGTTTCGAGGTTGACCTAGTCTCACTTGGGTAACATAGTAAAACACTGGGGATCAAAAGTGGCCAGTGTGATGTTGGTCACATGATCCATCATGGGTTGCTAGTTACAGAAAATTAAGGGTTCTCACACCTAGTTGGTGGCGCCTGTGGCTTAGGAGATAGTGACTCTGTCTATTAACTCCGCCGCTCGAGTTTGAATCTGGCATGGACAGCTTGGTTGCAAGTTGTTTCGCGTGGATTTTTACAAAAGGACGATGGCACCACCCATTCAGAAAGCAATGGCAAACTACTGAACGTAATAATGTCTAGAAAAATCACAAACAGCGTTAAAAGCTGGGGGTTGATTCGCAAAGTTCTGTAAAGGATATGCAATTAACTTTTTGTAGCAGAGTGTACATAACTCAAACGTGTAGGTGCATCATTAAAGGAGACAGAAGAACACATGTTCTAAATACATCAAAGAACTGAATAAGTATGAGTTAGTGGTGCAACATAGAGAAACTGAATTAATAAACAGTTAGTGGTGTCAGAAACAGAGTTAGTGGTGTTGTACAGAGAAACTGTGAATTAAGTACAACATACAAATATTATGCAATGAAATTAAGTGCGCTTTATGTAATTGTAAACTAAGAAGAGCTGACCTGCTGGGCTGAGGAGTCCAACCAATGACAGCGCTACACGGTACAGTAAAGATAACATCTTTGCTGGACTGCTCGACCAGCACGATGGTGTCTACAGCTATGGCCAGCAGACACTCAACCTTGAGAAAGGTAATAAGCAGGACTATTTAGTAAATAGTATTTTATTCAATTTCGAATTGACAAGTAATCTATGAAACATCTAGAACAATTGGTGGAGGTCTATGTGGGGTTGAGGTACTCTTCTAGTTTCAAACTTCAAAAGTATTTGATTCATGTCCCCTGTCTAAAGCTGAAGGATTGACTTCACTGCACCGTGTTTTACTCCATATAGCACTGTTATTCTCCTCAGAAGGGGCACGCCACCTGCCGAGAGTATTGCACAAAGCACAAACTCTGTAGCTTCGGCAACAATCCTAGGGGTCTCTGGAAAAAATGCACCAGTGAACAGAATGGTGTGGTCTAGATTTGAAACCACAACCTTTGAAATGTAAGGCAAATACTTAACCACTGGATCACAGAGACTCACTGTGTGGTGATCAGGTATTTTCCATCAAGTGATTCCTGTCAGTGCAGATAAGATTTCAGTTTCAGTTTGGAATATCTTCATTGCACTCTGAACATGTCCATAGGTGCTCCAATCTCCATCACAATATCTCCAACAGCATTCAGCTGAATGACTACCAGTTCAGTTTTGATTGATGAGTCTACTAACATACCTGTTGTGCTGATCTTTACTGGTCACTTCAATCCCGCTCTTGAATGTAGTAATTGTCATGATTGGTTTAAGTAAAATCTTCTTTACTGCCACACTCTATAAAAGCGTCAGAATGTCAGCTCTATCTATTGGCTGGCCGCCTGATATGGTGACAGCAGCCAGCCTCTCATCGCCAGCAACACATATGTTCCCCGAACAAAGATAAGCATAATTCTGCAAATTATTGACACTTGTATTGATTCAGTCCATTTTCCCCATCCTCAAAATTACATCAAGAACCATCATTGGTGCTACATATTCAGTACACTGCTGCTGATATCTTCCTATGTGAGAAAGAAATCACATATTTTGTTAATTTACCTTTTTCCTTCTTTCAGTAAAAGTGCAGATCTAACTTACACAAACATGACAATCAGACCTAATATAGCCACCTTTGATAAAAAGGAAAGCAGACCCTTCACACAAAAATCAGTCAGAAGCGCCATACCAGGTGCCCTGACTATGTCTGAATTCATACGCAGAAGACCTAACATACACAAAAATTACAATCTTTTAAAAATGTACCTGTGAGGCAGTTCCCATGTCCTCAACTTGCACATCCCACACAAGTGCTCCTTTAGCATCAATATCAAGTATCACCTTTTGTTTTAACTTCTCCTTCTTACGGCCACTGCCAAGTCCAAACTTGCCTGCATAGAGTATAAAGATATCTAGGGTTTTTATTTGTTTATCAAATACTATCTCATGCATCTTGTTCAAATTTGTGTTATATGATTCTAGCAGTTCACAAATAAGTCATACTAAATAACTTCTTTGTTCTTACCTTTCTTATTCTGTTATTATTGCTGCTGCTTTTGCAAGAGCGTGGCATTGCTTAAGAAAATGTAGCTTGTATTGCCATGCAAACACTTTAACAAAAGAGCCATTCCATGATTTTGAATAGAATATGATAGGAGTTATATAGCATACAAATTTTGAAAAAATCTGGGACAAAAACAATGTGACAAAATTAATTTGATGATTAATAATGATGATGACATACTGTTAGTCTCGACATACAATGAATTTTATCAAGAGACAATAGATCAAGAGCCAATATTGGATTTTATTTATGGTTCCTCTTAACATATCAGCAAGTTGTCCTAGTCTGGCAACGCCAGTTCTCAGACCTGTAATCAGAGCTTGTCTCCAGCTGGAACTGTCCTTGGCAAGTTCCTCCCAGTCTCCAGGGTCTTCGAAAAAGGGTCTTAAGGTGAAGTATTGACTTCATTGCACTGGGTTTCCCAATAAAACTTTGTCTCTGTTGGCAGAAATGGCAAGCCATCTGCCGAGAATGTTGCACAAAGCATGAACTCCTGCAAACAATCCTAGGGATCCTATGAAAAAATTGCACATGTGACTAAGTCTGGATTAAAACCCACAACATTCATTGAAAAGAATGTCCAGTATTTTTACAGACCTTAGGTATGAAGTGCCAGTCACTTCACATTTTTAGTCCTAGTGTGCAGGAAGTAGGAGGACCAATTCATTTCTCATGCATGGAACATTGAGCAAGTGTGGGATTGAACCCTTTCATGTCCGAGTCGATAAGCGAACATTTATGCATTATGTTATAATCTGTTCCATACAACCTTCATAGTGACAGGCAAATGTTTTAACCACTCCGCCATAAGGCCCCATAGTGAGAGTTCACATAGCTAACAAATACTTCAGCTCCATCTGGAGCACAGGCCCTCAACAAAGTTATTTCTGTTCTGCAACATCTTTTGCGCTTCTAATTTTCCCTTTTAGTTGTGCTTTAACACTTTCACTGTCACCCATTTTTCAACCAAGTCTATTTTTTTAGCATGATCAGTCTTCAGGGTGATAATTTCAAAAAATCTATACTCCTGAGAGTATCTGCTATTGATCTATAATCATCGTCACTTGAACTAAAGTTAAAATTTGCATCACATTCAGAGCCCGTTTTATCACTATCACTGGCTAAGAAGTCTGAATCAGGGTAATTTTGAACCTGACTATCATCAACGACATTGCTCATTTTGAAAATCTTTTACTTACGAAAAATTGCTAAATCATTCGTTGAAAAATGGACTACATGTATTTTAAACACATGTATTTTAGATTTGCCATTTTTGAGAGCTTTTCTGAACAATAGGGAAGTATTGTTAATGTAATACCGTGTACGGTCAATGAAACTTCCATGAAAAATACATACCCAAGGCTGACAAAAGTCTACTGTAGCGTTGAAAGGAGAAAAGTTTATTGAATTTTTGGCTGAAGCTTTTCTATCGGGTAAGTAAAGATGACAAGTATTTTGTCTCTTCCTAGATTTGTTCTTTACTTAATACATTTTACCTGATGACTGTACTGCATCTGAACTAGAATAATTTGGACACAATAGACACTTCAACAACCTTAAATTACAGAAACATTGTTTTTATACAATATATGCTAGAATCAAGAGATTCTGCTCCTTACTGAGTTTTGATCCGGACTCTATTGGTGTATTGGTGGTGTAGTTGTTTGCTAGGTCTTTCAAGTACTCCTCCCTTGTTCTAGTTGCCATTGTTAGAAATTTGTCTGATTTGTGGGCAGCATTTTCAGCATTTATCACTGAAGATGGAACAAATAAACAACACATGTGATAGTTGTTGAACTTAGTTCAGAGTTTGTTGTTTTTTCACAGATAAATAAAACCAAAAATAATAATTTTCCTCCCCATTAGGCTATTGGTGGGAAGTCTTAAGCGTTCCAATGTTACAGTGGGCTAGAATGGCGGGAACTTATGTTCCTCACAGGGTCACCCAGACCGGACAGGTCACTGAGAAGAGGCCAGACTTAATATATGGCTTCCTTGTCCTCCAGGTTGGTGGTTTGGCTTGGGACCAACAATCCCTTCCTGTAAACAACATTACGTAATGGAAACAGCAACAAACACTACTTATTCACAGGCATGAATGGCTACCAGCATCACTGGCTCATATGACTGGAAGTGGTGAAAGCCGAAAAGTAGCTAGTTTCATGAAGACGGCAGTCCTGAATAGGAGAATAGTAGAATAACTGAAAGAGATATGAGGAATGGGATAACGGATTCTACGGTCGCCAATCTGCCTCAGAGATTTAGCCGCGCAGTGAGAATGTCAGACCTACCATCAGGAGGGTGGCCAAAACTTACTGCGGAAAGAGGTCGGCACAAACGGGAAGCAGAAATCATAGAAATTATATCCTACAGAACTGCCACTAGTATGTGGCCTTAAAAAGAAAGAGGTGGCCCACTTACACCAGCGTCCAAGACAAACTGTATGGCGTGGCTGATAATCTGAGACAGACGGTTGCCTTTATTAGAGAATCCAAAATCCCAATCTAGTGAAAACGCAGAAGAATACTGGAATACAATATAGAAGACGGCCAAGAATATAGAAGAATGGTGTGCATTTCTTGTTGACCTAAACATCAGAGGGTGACAGGCTAGATAGAGATAATATTTTATTGTCAACTAATGGAGATAACAGAAGAATGAACTGTATTTCAATGGATATAAAAACAGATAAATAGAGAGGTACTGGACAAATTAGGAATTATAAAAGAATTACTCAAGGAAATAATCTACAGAAGATCTATAACAGGCCACATAAAATGATTTAACACTGCTAAAGCTATACTAGAAGTAAGAATTGAAAGCAGATGGGCAAGAGGAAGACAGCACCTCAAATGGGAGGATAATATCAAGAGATAAACATATTTCAGTGACTGCATTTAGTAGGTCTATGAACTCATACCTTTGGTCAGCAAGAAGTCAACAAAGTCATGTGATTTCTTGAAGCTGCAGTTTTCTGCTATTTTTGGTCCAAAATGAGGTACATCTTTAGATCTTGTGACGGCAATACTGGGTAAGAAATATAACACTATAAATACCACTGTATCCAATGTTTTCTACTTGTCTGTAACAAATAACCATTACAGAGATATCAAGGAAGCCAACATTTGTTGGGAGCTTTGACCCCCAGACTGGAAACTGGTAGTTCCTTTCACAACAAGAATGTGGCGTGAATCTCCAAAGAAATTAAAAAAAAACTATAAAAAGTTAATTGCATATCCTTTACAGGACTCTGCGAATCAACCCCAGCTTTTTAACGCTGCTTGTGATTTTTCTAGGCATTATTACGTTCAGTAGTTTGCCATCGTCCTTTTGTCCTAATCCATGCGAAACAATTTGCAACCAAACTGTTCGCAGTGTGATCTGAACTCAGAATGTCGGGATTAATAGACCGAGTCATTATTCCCTAGGCCACAACGCCACCTAAAAAAAAAAAACTATACAAACACAATAAATAAACATTATCTTTTTTGTTTTTATTGAACTGGTTCAATTTATGAATGGTTGAATGACCCCTTGGATTATCCTGGGGTGTGATATTGACCATTTTGGGGACTTATGGTGTAGGTTGTGACATTTCCCTGTTCGGTGTCTGACTTCTGATGCAGTCATATTCAGCTCATCTATGACACCTTGCAAACATCTTCTCCTTGGTCTTACTCTTCATCATCTGTCTGGTATAATGCACTCCTGAATGATCTTCTGTGAAGTTCACTGACCAATAAAACTTCATTTTCCAAGACATGACACTGTTTATGAGCTAATGCTCTTTAATGTTCAGGACTTGCAGAATATATATATATATTTGCCCTCTTCTGGCCAGGGTATTCAAAATTGTTTCTTAAACACTTTGCTCGAAAATGAATAATTTTCTTCTTTAATGTTTCTGCATTTGTCCATGATTCCATTCCATATGTGTCACAGAAAATTGTATGTTTTCATAAGTTTGACTGTTAACAAACTTGTTTGTTTTATATGATTAGTTATATGATCCGTTCTTCATACTATTTAACCCAGCCTTATTATGCCAAGTAAATAACTCATTAAAGTAAGACAACTCACCTATACCGTGTATTTTCAGAGTTAGGGTTACTGACCCTTACTATGATAAAAACATGTTGGAACTGTGACCTCACTGTCTGTGGTGTAAAGGCTAGTGCTCCAGGTTCTTGAAACACAATGGTCACAATATCATTTCCAATGTGTCGTTTACGTAACAACTGAAACAAACATATAAAGTTACAGTATGATCATCTACAAACTGTTACTAACTGTATAAGACTTGATTGTGTAAATGAATTTATTTCACTTTAAATTAATAATAATGAAAGTCTTACTTTTTTTTTTAGAGAGAGTCTAACCAAATGGAGTAAAGCCTTCATTTGGGAGACCTGAGCTCAACGTAAGGAGTTTTTCGTCGGATAAAGATAAAATCCTAACCTGAACAGTTTCACTGCAACTGCACAAGCCATGCGACCATTAAATTCCTCAGATTTCTGTCCTACACTGCCCTAAAGCATACAGAGGATCAGTTTTTTTCACTTTTATTCCATTCATTTTCAAACTTATATGTTAACGACTTGACAGAAAGAGCAGTCAACTCTAGGCTCCTAACATTACCAAACAGCTTTTCATAAAAGAAAACAGGGTAGGGTCTCATGCTATGAAATCTATTGTGTCAATCTTGTAAGTGTGATACGCGATACAAGATCAAGCCCATCTATAGCTGCATATATTTATTCTTCTTCGATGCTCGATATCAACAGCTTTTAAACCACTTTTGATTTGTATGAGATCTGAGCCATTCTATTGCCAGTTATGCTACAAGTAGCCAGCACATCCAATTTTTGCAACGCTTTTATTTACTAGAGCTTCCTAGACGCTACCTCAGTTATTCTACAAGATGCCTTGTAGGCGAGTGTTACTATTCTTGCTCCTTGTGGAGCTCCTCCGGCAACACACAGTGTATTCTATGCAGCTGTTATCAGATTCATGTTGAATTGTCACTGATTAGTTTTGTTAATAAGATTATCCAAAACATATTACAGATAATGATATCAAATAGCAACTCACCCGTTGCTTGTTGTTGGGTGTACATAAGCATGGTGAGACATGAAACATAATTTCATTGTGTTATATGTTGTGTAGTAGGAGTGACTACCTGTAGTGTCGTCAAATAACAATTCAGGTAGATGTTCAATTCACCTTAACTAAGCAAATAGTTGGATGATCAGTAATCATTATTATATATATATATATATATATTATATATTATTCTTTGTACTGTTATATTCTCTTATTCCTGCAAGTATTTAATACTGTCTCTGTCCTGAGCAACTCGCTCAGTCTCTTCTATGGAATTGTGTCTATATTTGTACCTCTTCAGCAACGTTTGTTTCAGGATTCCTTGCATCCTCTCATTCTGAACACTTTGTCTCCCATCTCAATGCCTGCTTTGGTATTCTTGATCATTCTTTTCAAAGTATGCCCAACATATCTCCATCTTTCCTTCTTATAAAGTTGCATAGTGATTGACCTACTTTTCTGATTTCATCACCCCTCTTGAAATTGTTCCATTTTAAGCAATCATTAACTAAACTAAATACCAAGGATTTACATTTTGTAAAGAAATGAAACATTTATATTTGTGTACAACTATGAGTATACTCACTTTTACAGTCAAGTCCGGCCCTGAATCCCTCAAACCCTTTCAATCTGACTTTCTGACTGATTAGCCCCAGGAACTCCTCTAATGCTGGACCACTTGTTTCTGAAAATGTCAGATTGTGAGTTGAAGCATAATTTAAGAAAATACAAATTCACACAATTTTTAATGACAAAATCATGATTCTGAGAGAGGAAGGAAAATACTGGTGATCACTAAGATGCAGTGAGAGATGACAGAAACCAGCATTCTAGAACTGACAAAGACCGTATTCCACCGCCAAGAGGTTTATTTGTAAATAGGCAGCATCAATGCAATCTAGTTGAGTGAATATGAATCAAATAGGGAAGGTAAACCTGGTCCTAAAGATGTGGTGCTGAAAGTGCATGAAAAAGTTTACAAAATCCTAACCTTGTTATAATCTGTCACAATAGTGAAAAATGTAAAAACAAACTACAGTACTTTGTTTTTACGTGTTTCCCCATTGCTACATAGTTTTACTGGTCTTCCCTTACATCGCTAAGTATAATTTGTGACGTAATGTAGCAAATGCAAGTTTGACAGCGATTGAAGTGACAAATGGTATCTGTTTATTTCTCTGTAATAACAGCTCTCCATACAGCAAAGTAAATCCTAACGACAACAAATAAAGAAATTTGACTTAACAGATGGGCCATGGGAGACACTGGAAGAAAGGTTTACAGACACATGGCCAACTCTCTAACCCCAATGACAACATCAACCACCTTACAAGAAGAGATCAGAGCACCATTTTTAGAATCCAAACCCAACACATAGCAATCACATGAACAGAATTCAACCACAATACCCTCTAGAGTGCCAGCTGTGTGCATATCATCATGAAATCATTCACCCCCACTTATTCAGGTGCCAAGCTCTAGATGATGAAAGAAAGGTCTTTCTTCCTCCAAGGCCGACAAATGAAACACAT
This sequence comes from Arion vulgaris, assembly GCA_020796225.1. Taxonomy (NCBI): domain Eukaryota; kingdom Metazoa; phylum Mollusca; class Gastropoda; order Stylommatophora; family Arionidae; genus Arion; species Arion vulgaris. The sequence continues at coordinate 5,524,213 of CM036754.1, forward strand.
TATACAGAACAAAAGAACAACTTACATGCATATACCACTACATAGCATTGGATCTTAGAGCAAGAGCACCCAGTACTGCTGAATCATTGTAGAAGATGTATCCGTAAGTCATAAGTTTATAACCATCTTCCTTCATGAATTAAATAAAGCACATTCATTTAGCAGAGATTATTAACCTTTCTAGCATTCCAATTAATGAGCAATTGATTGATTGATAGGACCATCATCATTGCACCTCAGTGACTAACCATGTGTGCTCCAATCTCTTTCTTACACAGGAAGATCTCAGCGCAGTGCACAAACTATGTAGCACCAATGTTGGTCCCGTATGAGAAAAATATCAATAGAGAATCAACATACAATAAAATTGAACAAGTTTTTACCATTATTGTACATTTCCTCTTCTGTAGCTTGCCCTGACTGGCAGTACATGACACCAACTTTGTATGTGTTGCTAATCTGAAATTTAAATTAATTGGTTACTGAACTGATGTCACAGCACTCTGGGCAGACACATAGGTGCTCAGTCTTCCCTAACAGATGTACAAAAGTATGAATACTGATCGTTCCTGTGACTCGCTGGTTAAATACACTCCTCTTTCTCTGCCCCTCAAGCATCCAGCTCTACTTGTACAATGTGTAATTCAAACTCTTTAAACCGTTGGAATGATTCAATGTTAATTTCAGTGTCCTCACCCAACAGCTGGTTGTCAAGAGACTGAAGAACTTCCCCTTATCTATCCTAAACTCCCCAACAATCTATGCTTCGATGCAGCCTGTCTGTTTTCTCGCTGCACACAAACACTCACATGCCAGACAGTAGAGTCCAATGAGTCTAGGGTGGTGTGCAACACCTCTCATAGGACGACATCCACTCATACCGCAACCTGCCATTCTGGATCTTCCAAGCATAGACTGAGATTCAGAAACAACAACGGACCAGTAAATGGAGTCCCAAAGAGATTTCAAATAAATGCATTATAATAAAATACTCTGTTGCTTTTTGGATGTGAAAATATAAGAATAAAAATTTGTATAAATATCAAGAGCACACTAACTAAACATGGATATAACACAAGGGCGACTCATCTGGCAGTAGAATGCAAATACCTCCTATCCCTCACTTAAACGTTAACGGCAAGATATAATATAACAATAAGCAACCCTACAATACACAAATTAAACAGAGAAGATGGTTGACTGTTAAAAAAAGATATGACAATGAAAAATGAAGTATTTTGGCCATAGAAATTGTCAAAGAAAGCTTGGATGTGCCTGTCCTACATGTCACAGGGGGTCTAACAGGAACACAATGTACTCACAATCTGGGACAAACCCCACAGTGGTTAACTTGATTGATAAGAACAATTGCAAACCAACAAATGTTAAATATATGATAACTATCCTTGACGCCCGAGTGGTTACCGGGCCCAAATTTGGGGTGTAAAGAATAGAATCACTGTTACCTGCCACGCATGTTGTAAGAGGCGACTAAGGAGGTTTGGCTGAAACCGGTTGCATGTGTCCTAAACGGTAAGTCTATACGTTTGGCCTACAAACTATGTGCACGTATCACAGTCTTGGCAAAATCAAACATATCACAAAAGTGATTAAAATTGATAGAAAGAAACAACGCAAAAAGATAACTATCCGTCTAAAATTTATAAATTAAAAAAACAAAAACCTAGACATAAAAAACCCTGAGATTTTAAAAATCTGATATTTCTGCTGTAAAACTGAACATATTGAACAGCGTATCTCTTATGCATTTTGAATGCCATGACTTGCATCTACTTACACCTTGTTCGTCTAATTTTAGTAACTGTTCACATGTCTTCTGTCCCACTACAGCCTGCCGCAGACAGGACAGTTGAACTTCTGGCACCATCTTTTCCAGGAGGTCTTTGATGGGGATTCCCCGTGTACTAGCTGTGCGTGACGGTATAACTTCTGTGAGTATACAACCTCGTAATGTTCTTAGCTGCAAGGAAAAAGTATTATAAATGTGAACAATTAGTAAGATAAGTGAAATATTAGGGCCTTTAGAATAACAATTTATAATTTTTGTTTACATTGAAATGAGAGTTCACACTACGCTGTGCTGTAGTTTCAGTCTCATGTACAGCAATCCATGATTGCATTTAAACAAGAATTATAATACATGGTAGTGCAAAGTGAATTCAAGTGGAAAATCTTGCTTTAAAACAACATCAAACAAATTAAAATCAATCAACTGCTTATATCTGGGAGATGAAAGTCTCTTAACCCCTTGTTTACCAATTACGTGAGGGTGACGTAGTAGGAATGCGTTTGGTGTCTCCCAATTACGTGAGGGTCACGTAGTAAACTCATCGTCAAAATATGTGTAGTAAACGGGAACTACTGCTACAATAGACTATTTATAGCATTGAGGACATCTTCCCTTATATAAAACATTGTCATTGGTCAATTTTTCGCGCTGTATGAAGGTTATTTATATCTTTGAAAGAGTGATCTCTTTGTCAAAAATTTTTCAAGCAAAATGGCGTGTAGGAAATCTATCAGGACGATTACACTGACAGAAAAAGCTTTGCGTTGTTGTCATATGGTGCTGACGACATATTTAACGATGAAGATAGCGGAGATGATGATATATTCTCATCAAGTGAATCTGTTCACTCAGATTCTGAAAATTATGTACAGGTGAGAAAGATGACGAAAATAGTGATACTCATGAATGTGATTTACGTCCAAGCAAGCGTTCTAGAACCGACCCTGTCGCAAGTACTAGTACTGAGCAATACTACTGGTACATAGAGCAGTACAAACACAAATTTTTATTATCAAAACATACACATACATATTTTATTTCAAAATACAAAACTTCAAACAAATATTTAAAAAAATAAGTTATTAAATTTTCAAATAAGTTGGTAGAAATGCAGAAAACACTTGGGATGCCTGTGCGGTTCAACCTATAACCTCAGGTAAACAAGGGGTTAAGATGATACATATTCTTCTTTTCTCTATTCCAAGTTTTGCCTGAAAGCGTCAGGATAAGAAGATGATTTATAGAACAGACTTTTGTGTGCGCTTCATAAATAGTGTTCTTCGTCACCTCTGTTATCTTTGAGGTCCACCTATTGCGTGGATGTCCCTTTGCTTTATATCCACTGTATCGGAGTAACAGTGCTCTTTGAGGTGCACTGTCTGTTGGTAATCTGCTTATGTGGCCGAACCATTTAATTTGTTGTTTCTTGATGAAGTTTAGTACTGATGTTGTTCCCACTTTTTCCTGATGTCTTTATTTTTAAACCAGTCTCTTCTTGATACTCCCAGCATTCTGTGTAGACACTTCATTTCTGTCGTGACTAGTTTTGTTCTAATGTTTGTGCATCAACACATCAATAAAAACATATTTTAGAAAACATGTAAAACGTATCAATTTTCAAGCAACATGAGTCAATATTATACAACATATGTTGACTATACAGACTTTCATTCACCTACAAAATATTCAAGTCTCGACGTTACAGACTATTTCAGATCTCACTAATGTTCTACAAATGTTGACTATTCATAGTCTCACGTTACATGTTCTACAAATGTTAAACTATTCATACAGGTCTCACGTAAATGTTCTAACAATATAGTTGACATAGGTTCTTGGTCTCTCAGCTTACTATGTTCTACAAATGTTGAATACTAATAGGTCCTTGACCTCACTGCTACAAATGATTCGTTGATTACAATACCACAGTCGGGCATAAGTAAAGTCTGGTTTCTGCTCGAGGTCAGCTCTGCAGCATTAGATAAACAAATAGGACCAGTTCATCAACCCAAGAACACTATTTGGTGATCTGCAACATAAGATACAACTAATGATGGTAGTCTGCAACATAGATACAACTAATGATGGTGCAGTCTACATAATACACATGATGGTGCAGTCTGCAACATAAGATACAACTAATGATGGTGCAGTCTGCAACATAAGATACAACTAATGATGGTGCAGTCTGCAACATAAGATACCTAATGATGGCAGTCTGCAACATAAGATACAACTAATGATGGTGCAGTCTGCAACATAAGATACAACTAATGATGGTGCAGTCTGCAACATAAGATACAACTAATGATGGTGCAGTCTGCAACATAAGATACAACTAATGATGGTGCAGTCTGCAACATAAGATACAACTAATGATGGTGCAGTCTGCAACATAAGATACAACTAATGATGGTGCAGTCTGCAACATAAGATACAACTAATGATCGGTGCAGTCTGCAACATAAGATACAACTATTCTGCACAGACATCAGTTGATGAATGTCTGCAATGTATTAGTTATTGTTTTAGTTGTTCTCCATGTTTCTTACCTATACCGCAAAACAGCATTATGTTATCTAAATATATGGTTTATTTCATAATGATCCCATTTACAACAATGTTGCGTTATGGAGAATATCAAATGCAATTAATACTGAAATCAAGTCTACAGAATTCCATTGTTAGATATTCTATTACCAATAACCTGGACGCTGACATCAAATAATAGAAGAAAACTAGTCATGACAGAGATGAAGTGTCTACGCAGAATGCGGAGAGTATAAAGAAAAGACTGGTTTAGAAATGAAGAAAGACATCAGGGAAAAAGTGGGTACAACATCAGTACTGAACTTCATCAAGAAGTAAACATTTAATGGTTCGGCCACATAAGCAGATTACCAACAGACAGTGCATCTCAAAGAACAATGCTACCGTGATACAGTGGATACAAAGCAAAAGGTGGACATCAGAAATAACAAACACTGTAAAAAAACCACCACTATTTATGAAACCCACACAAAAAGACTGTTCTATAAATCTTTTCTGATCATGACAATGTGAGGTAAAACAGGATTACAGAAAAGAAAGAAAATTATTAATACATTTAAAAAATGCAGTTCTGCAAGACAGGTAGTGTTACAAGCTCACCTTGTGTATAAAAGAAATGCCTGTAATAATATGCACCATGGTCCACATACTCAAACACATGACCATAGTTGGAGGCTGATGGTGGAAGTACCTGGTCAGATGGAGGAGAGGTAGAATCTAGGATAGATACACCACAACATGCCGGATGGCGGACCTGTCAAAAATATAGAAGAGTTACACTTTTAGAAGAAACAAAATTCATATAACAGGCCATTAAGCAACAATATAATTATATTTCTATGTGGCGTAGAGATTAGGCGCTCGCCTCTCATTCCAAAGATACTCGGTTCGCTCCCTCATGATATTTTTCCAGAGATCCTTGATCTCAGTGTTGGTTAGCTTAAGTTCCTAGTCCTATCAGAGATGGATGATAAAAAGTAGGTCTTGTGTTTATGTTGAGCACGTAATTAAAAAAAAAAAAAATTGGCAGTTCAAAATCGAGAAGAGGAGGGTGAAAAGATACTAAAATGGGTACTAAAATGGGACCCAGTTATGCTTGTCTATTCATGGGTCATCTTGAACACCTAGTATGGAATTCCTATGATGGCCCTCTTCCGTCTGTATATCATAGATACATTGATGATTGTATTGGCATTACCGATATGCCTGAAGCGATTTGTCGCGCTTCATTAATTTCATTAATGTCTTCAATCCGGCTATTCGGTTTACATCTCACATCTCTACCTCTTGTGTCAACTTTCTTGACGTCACTATCACTATCAGCCTATCCACCATCACTACATCAGTATACTACAAGCCTACTGATGCACATAGTTTTCTTCTTTATACCTCTTCCCATTCCCAGGCTTGCCGTGACTCTTTACCATTCTCTCAACTCTTGCGCCTTCGTCGCCTCTGTAGCGAGGACAATGATTTTCTCGATAGGGCTCACAAGATGCTTGATTTCTTTCGTAAGCGCTTATACCCAGATAAGGTGCTTGCTTCTGCTATGCAGCGCGTTCAGCAAATTTCTTGCCAGGAGGCTCTCTCTAACCAGCATAGAACTTCCAATTCTGACAGGGTGAAACTTGTCTTAACTTTCCACCCTCATAGTTCCCTTGTGAAGAAAGTCTTATTCCGTCATCTCTCCATTCTTCAGTCTGATCCTGAGACACGTTCAATCTTCCAACACTATCCTTTGGTGGCGTACAGACGGGACAGAAGCCTTAAGGATATGTTGGTTCACAGTCGCCTCAAGCCTAATATCCAGAGTCATTTTGGCACCATCCAGTGTGGCCGCCGGCGCTGCAACACGTGTGCTTATGCAATACAGACCCGCACTGTGTCTTTTCCAAAAGCCACGTTGTTTATTGAAGACAGTTTCACGTGCGAGTCCCGTAATATTATCTATGCCATTATCTGCAAGCGTTGCAACAAGGCCTATATTGGGGAAACCGGCAGGAGACTCAGTGACCGATTCGCCAAACACTTGCGCGATATACGCCAATGCTCTGTGACCCATGTAGCTACTCATTTCAATGATACTGGCCATTTAGGAGTTTGCGATGTCCAGGTCACAGCCATCCGATCATGTTCCTCTGATGATCGTAGTCGATTTGCTCTGGAGAACCGTTTTATTTAGTTATATGGTACCTTGCGGCCTCTTGGACTCAACGCATTACATTCCTATGCTTCTTAGTACTTTCTCATCTCATGCCTTGTAATCTATATGTGTATTTGTTTCATATATATAATTTGTATTTTCACTTGATTGTATATTGTTTCTCTTCTTTTCCACTTCTAGTTTTGTGTTGCACTCATTTCGTTATTCGTTTTATTCCCAGTTCATTAGATACATTTGCATTTTTCCGTTATCGTCCATTTGTAAGTGTTCTCTATAATTCGTCACTCCTGTTGTGTCGTTTGCTTGATAAAGGCCTTTTGGTCGAAAAGTTGCTGTTTATCGTCACTGTTACTGTATTTTGTAAAACTATAGTACTTTGTTTGTACGTGTTTCGCTAGGGTGAAAAGATGTTGCCCTGACAAAATTCATTAGAAAGGTTAAAAAATAAAATTCCTTCAAAACATTTTTACTATCTTCTAAATGACATCGAGGACCCTGACCAGTGCTACAGAATTCATGCAAGGCCGCTGAGATCTACCTGTGTAAGAAAGAGATTGGAGCACACATGGTTACTCTCCGAAGTGCAATGATAATGGTCCTATTAATCCATTAATGATATTTATTCAATATTTTATCTGTACTGTTCTTCGTACATGGATATGCTTATCAAATTTACTGAACATTTTGCTTATGAATAGTAGTTTTATAAAACTCTGTGAATGCTAAGAGTTATTTAGTTTAGTCGTCAGATCATCATCCCTGCACATTGAAATAATTAGTCTATAGGTGCTCCGATCTCCTCCACAGTATGTCTCCCAGCGTATGACGACTAACAACACCGGTTCTTTATTGGTTTAATATTCTTCTTTGGATACCAGTATAGTGCTCTGCTAGCTACACCACATTTGATATGGAATTCTTTCAGTCTGGTTAGGGTTGTAGATTCCCCCACTATTACTTGAATTAAGAGTTAATGATTCTATGAACACAGTAAGTAAGATGACATGAATAAATTAAAACTCCCACAAGCTTGGAGGAATGCATTCATATGCTTCTATACAGAAAAAATCTAACACCCCAAAATAAAAACTGAATCTGTTTAACACAATGTTTGGACAATTATAACAATGGCGAATTGATGAGGGACTAAGACAGTATCTTATGGATAGCAGATGGAAGGAAAAGAACAGGCCAACCAAAGCAAACCTGGAGATACACAGTGAAAATGGAAATGAAAGTGGGTGGACTGACATGAGGTACCATGAGTAGAAAGATAGTAGTCTGATGCTCGTCCATCACGGGTGATGATGACCACACAAATTTTCATCCAAGGGAATGTAGTTGCGCTATGTTTGTCTGTGTGTGCGTAGATGACTAGTGAGCCCGATACGGGCTTGAAATGTTCGTGTACAGTGTGGGCAAGGTATACTTGCACTTGTGGGAAGTTTTACTGCCTTTCTGTTTTGACGTCTTTGCTCCATCCGTGCTGTTCTATCTGCCTCGCAGGCCGAGGAACCATGTCGAAGAAGTGTGCGCCAGGCTGATCTGTCTTGAGCAGCATTCTCCCAGTTGTTGACATCTATGCCAAAAGATTTCATCGAGTTCTTGAGTGTATCTTTGAATCGCTTTACTTGCCCCCTGTGAGCGTTTACCACTTTGCAGCTCACCATAAAAGAGTCGTTTGGGTATTCTGCAACCTGGCATTCGAGCCACATGTCCTGCCCATCTTGTCTGGGACTGCATCAAAATTGTGTAGATGCTGGGGAGAGCAGCTCTTTTTAGGACCTCTGTATCTGGGATCATATCCTGCCATTTGATGTTCATTATTTTCCTAAGGCAGACTGTGTGAAAGTGGTTTAGCTTCCTTACGTGTCTCTGCACCTGACATCACTTGTGAAGGTCTTGTGTGCTATTTATAACATGAAGAAGATATAGATCAGCGTTTCCCAAAGTGGCGGTACGCCCCGGTGAGCGCTGAAGCTTCTGGGGGGGAAAGAAAGGGCGCGATAGTGGGTTCAGGAGAATTTGGGGGTGTTCACGCGATTAAGGGTTGGTGGCTCCTTAAAGAAAAAATTAATAATAAATATTTTAAAATAAATTATTTTGGTGATTTTGCGATTGAATAATCATTAAAAATTTGAATTCTGCATTTTAATTAATCTTATGTCCATCTTACATGATCCATTTTTTCATCAATTTTCTATTTCATGCATATAATCATTTGAAAATTGACCATGTTTTACATAAATATATATCAATTTTCTATGTCAAAGAGAAAATAGAGCATGTATATATGTGGGAGGGGCGTTGGCAAACGTTTATAATGTGGAGGGGGCGTTACAAAGTTTATGTTGTGCAAAGTGGGCGGTGGGTCGAAAATGTTTGGGAATCTATGATATAGATAATTAACAATGAGGACGAAATAACAAAGGTTAGTGCCCATCAAGTCTACTTGCGTGTCTTGAAGAACAACCGATGTTTATTTTTATCTCATAAAACAGACACATGTTTAAAATTATTTACTTCTAGTCTCAGGGACAGATGGAACCCACACCCCCTCTCCCAAGAAGGCATGATAACAGACATCAATTCATAAGAGATGTCTAAAAGGATATAAAGGCAAAGAACTGACATCATTGCGGGAGACCCGGTTTAATCCCAGCTAAGACCAAGGATTTTTTCTGTCAGGGGCATAAAGAAAAATCATAACCTGAACAGTTTCGCAGCCATTAAATTCCACAGGTACATGCCCCCGACCTACACCATCCTAAAAAGTGGTAATACATGTGCTAACAACCGTTTATCGATATGTAACCGACAACTTATCATACCTGAGGTTTGTTATCAGCAGATATCACTGGTGACGTGCAGGGAGAAACAGCAACTTGATTCAGTGATGTTACCTTTGTCAAGCTTACAGTTCTTTCAGTTTCTCCTCCTATCTCATTTCGAAAATATGGACAAGACAAAACTAGTTGGTTGCTTCTTCCATCCCCTTCATCAGCATCTGCTAACACATCTGGGTTATCTTTATTAGGGATATTGTTTGTTTGTTGACCAGAAGCTGCAGATGCACCTGATGTGGCATTACTTTTACTCATCCGGCGATGAACACGCTGATGGATGACTCTTCCAAGATCAACTCCCACTGATTGACAGTCAAAGTGAACAAATGCACGTCGCCAAGAATCTCCCTCACTTCTGGAAGATGAGTCCTCACCAACTATACCAGGGTAGTCTAACTTGACATTGATCAGATCAGAATCAATTTTAGCTCGTAGTTTTCTCAATATACCAACACTATTCTCATCTGCAATGGATTTAGCTCTTTGCTTGCCCTCCTTATGCTTGGACTTATTTTTCAGTAAACTGACACCAGCTTCAAATGTGATAGACTTTGCTCTTTGAGTTCTTTCTTTATGCTTAATCTTGTCTGTGTTATGTTTCGATGGGTCATCACTGCTTCCAGAATCTTTATCACTGGGTGTCAATGCATCCATAAACTGTACATTTCTGGAAGACTCTGTTGTGGTCTGAGGTTTAGAAGAAGAACCCAATCGTCCTTGAAGGAGTTCTCGCAGCTGAGGAGGGGCTGGACTACGTTGGTCTGATGTATTATGCTGTTCAAATTCACTAATTAGTGAGAAAAAGTTTTCTGAACTTGTGCCAAGAATATCCAGAGAGGATGTACTTCCATAATCTCGATGAAGACTAACAGCAGCAGGAGGAGGAGAATCCAGCTCTCCATTATCCATAGTGCTGCTACTCCTTGACAGCACAGATTTGTTGGTAGTATAGGTTTTAGTGTCTGCAAGGGGTGATGGTTGTATGTCCTGTTTTTGGAAGTATTGTTGCCAAGCAATGGTTTTTGCTTGCTGATGACCTGGTTTTGGTTTGCTATCTGCAGCATAAGTCTGAGTTCGAGCCCTAGAACTAGCATGAGGACCATTGAAAATTCCTGGTTTAATACGTGCAGCAGTACCAGTCAGACGCCCATTGTAAGAGCTTCTCAAATCTATAATTCCAGCCTGCATTTTAGCACGACTGAAACTGCTGCCAGAAGATGGCGCCAAAGCAGTGTTAGCGGAAGCACCAGCAAGAATTTTGTATATTTTATTACAGGATCCAACTGTTCCGGCTCCACTGCCCCGTCGACTATCATAATTAAATTGTGCTTCTAAGCTGTTGTTGCTTTTGTAGTGATCAGAATACTGGGGTGAGATCTGGTAATCTGTACTAGACGTACGAGATGATGTAGACTTTCCATCATCTACCTTTTCACTCTCACTAACACATAGTTGCTGTTGTCGATAGTGTTCTGCAGCCTTTGCGCCGTTGACGCAAAACATCCAAATTAGTAAATGAATTCAAAGACATCTGTCCATCTGTTGCCATTGCTGCATATTTTTCTGTTACAAGCTGTGGGAATTATATTAGATGCATTAATAAATGAACAGTCCACTTCAATACAATAAAATTTACCAGCTTAATTATAATAATTTTTATAGTAAATGGTTTCATTTCAATGAAATAACAGGGGGACTGCCTAGAGTAGTTGATAGTAGCTCGGCCTGCTAGCTGTGAGACGCCTCATAGCTCGGGTTCGAACCTACTGTCCGGCATTTGTTCGAGTCCCCTGGTCTTACTCAGGATGATAACGTGAGTACCTCTGAAGTCGGAGAAAATCTGCCTGTATGGCGAGGGAATACTAATTATGAGTACATTAAGCACACGGCTGCCATTGTAAGAAATTGGAAAACGGATTTTCACTAAAAAATCAGTTTCAGAGATGAAACTTTGTCTTAGTTGAAAGCGGATGAGAGGAAAAAAAAAAAATGACAAATAGCAATTGTATTTATTCCCTATAACTTAGTAGTTTCTCTTCTACCCAGAGGTAGAGAGGTCATCCAGAGATTTCCACATGATGCTATTAGTGTTGATTTCCTTCTGACCTAGTTCAAATTGAAACCTCAGCTATTCAGGAACAGTCTGTAGTCCTTTTATCAAACTCTAGGTCTTCCTGAAGATCTACATCTCTGGTTCTTTCATACTTGTCATTGTCCTCTTTAATTCTGTACAGGTTATTGAGCTGTCGTAACTGTGACTATTCTATTATGTTATGCGATCGAGGTTATGGTAATTAGGCATTCTTGTATGTGATACATTGATTGATTGATTCATCATTCGCTACAGCAGCCATCCCAAAGTCAATCTGCTCACCTGGCTCATGAGAAGTTGATTATTTTATCCCTTCTCTCTACCACGAAGACGACACTGTATGGCATGTCCAGACTTAACTCATAATTCTCATAATCGCCCTATTGTCTGAGACTATTGACTGTTCTACTATGGTCTGTTGGTGCTGAACTTTGACACCTTGAAGTATTGACTGGAAGTGAGCCTCGTCTCTTCCTGTTACTTGAATAACCTTCCTTACACATCTTATTTCCCAAAATTTGCAGCAGGTTCTAATTGCCTTATCATAGACTCAATTATTCCATAAATCAAGACTGACAAGGTACGGAACATAATCACCTGATTTATTTGCTAATTTCCTTATAGTAAACATCCCATGAATAATTATCCTGAATAGTCTCCCAGCTACTGCTCATCGCTTAGTCAACTCTTCTTTCAAGTTTTTCTTCCAGAGAATGATAGCTCTAATTGTCAACTATTAACATTTATTAATTAGCCCCATATGGCATTTACAATTAAAAAAAAAGAAGATATATATATCTAAAAAAATCTCAAGATGATGCAGTAAAAGTTGCACCGGATTTTCCCATATGGCTCCATCCCTGTCTGCAGAAATGGCAAGTCATCTGATGAGTCTTGCACAGAGCACAAACTCCGTAGCTCCAGCAACAATCCTAGGGATCTTGTTAAATAATTGCCCATGCGACTCAGAATTCGAACCTACAACCTTCAGAACAACAAGCAGACTTTCTAACCACTACGTCATAGAAACCCCAAGAAGAAATAATATACATGTAAAACATTTTAAAGAACAAAAGAAAGGAGTCACAAGTTAAGACTCAATAAACCTACTAACATGATACATAAAATATATTTCTCCACTATGTTTATTTTCTACAGAATAAAGTCATACTACAACAGCTGCGCTTGCTATTGATTTCTATTTTGGACTGCCCACGTCAACAACTTTCAATCTCTCATCTACCAGTATTTTGTTTTGGTTTGTGTTATCAAGCAGCATTATTCTGTAATCTGCACTGTTACTTTCAATGTTCTCATCTACCATTATTCTGTACTGCGTACTTTCAATGTTCTCATCTACCATTATTCTGTACTGTGTACTTTCAATGTTCACATCTACCATTATTCTGTACTGTGTACTTTCAATGTTCTCATCTACCATTATTCTGTACTGTGTACTTTCAATGTTCTCATCTACCATTATTCTGTACTGTGTACTTTCAATGTTCTCATCTACCATTATTCTGTACTGTTACTTTCAATGTTCTCATCTACCATTATTCTGTACTGTGTACTTTCAATGTTCTCATCTACCATTATTCTGTACTGTGTACTTTCAATGTTCTCATCTACCATTATTCTGTACTGTTACTTTCAATGTTATCAGTAAAATCAGATAAGAAAAAGTAGGTTTCAGGAAAAGGAAATCATATATCGATCATGTTTTTCTAGATACATCAAATACTTGAACTGAATAATAAATTGAACAGAACAGTATATTTTGTCATTAGTGATTCTGAAACACAGCATTTTTGACAGCCTACACAGAGAACCTATGTGGAGGGTTCGACATAAGTATAGTCTACTACAAATAATGAGGCGATGTACGGAAATCTTGATGGTCAGACTAGACCAGATCTGGAGACAACCGTGTGTAGGCTGCAGTGATATTAAGTAAATTGGCGTTTAAGGACAAAGACGTGAGTATAGTATCATATAAGTAAGCAAAAATTAAATTATATATTGATGAATGTGATGAAAGAATTATACAGAGAATTTGTCTAGATTATAGCAAGTACCATCTCTGCAAAATACTGGGAGTATCAAGAAAAGACCGGTTTAGAAATTAAGACACCAGGAAAAAAGTGGGTACAACATCAGTACTAACCTTCATCAAGAAACTACAAATTAAATGGTTCGGCCACATAAGCAGATTACCAACAGACAGTGCTCCTCAAAGAGCAATGCTACTCCGATACAGTGGATACAAAAGGCAGTCCACGTAAAAATGTGGACCTCAGAAATAACAGAGACGGTGATAAACACTATTTATGAAGCGCACACTATTTCCTGTTCTTCTTCATATACTCTCTTGCGTCAGCTTAGACATGTTCAAAGAAATCAATGGTCCTCCTCCTCAGATTGTCAACTTCAAAGATCTTGTCCTGCAATCGTATCAGTCTTTTATTCTCCTCAAACGCTGTATAAAAGTACATCCAGAAAGCATTTTGTTTGTGTATGCTAAGAACGAAATTCCAGTCCTTCAAAACTAAATGCTACAGAAAGATCCTACGAATACCAGGGACAGAAAAAAGAAAGAACACTGATATCCTGAAAGAACTAAATGTTAAAGAGAATTGGCTGATAAACAACATATTATACAGAAAAATTACATACTTTGGTCACATCAAGCGTCACGATGGCTTGGAAAAACAATACTAGAGGGCAGGGTCCCAGGACGCAGAGGCAGACCAAGAAGAAGAGGGCTACAAGATATTAAAGAAACCATGAATATGACCATCGACGAAGTGGGTGAACTGGCTAGAGACAGAGTGAATTTCAGGTGCGCTGCAAAGAGAGCAACGTCCTATAAAGGATATGTACCTTGACGATGATGATGCTATAGTCACACTCATCCCAAGTTCACATCTTTAGTTTAGTTGACAAGATGGTGATATTCAACGGTTTTCTGTGTAATCTCATAATGTAAATTGCTTGAATATAAATAATAAATGAGCGGGAAACTGTCACTTCATGTTCAAAATTCTACTCATTAAAATGTGTTTAAAAAAAAAAGTATACAACAAATAAAGTAATTGGCCAAACTGCTGTAAATCTGTTTTACAAAATACATCAGATTGAATAGATCTTTGTCACGCCCATGTGTTACCGGGGCCCACAAGGGAAGCAAAGAATAGTACCACTAAACCTAAACGGCATGTCATAGTACTGACTGATGTAGGACCTAGGAAGCTACCTAGTAAATCTTCTCCTTCTTTGCGTTCGTTCTTTACGACCAATTTTAATCACTCTTTGTGATATGTTTGATCTTTGCCAAGAACGTGTATACGTTGCACATTGGTTTGGTAGGCACCTAAACGCATAGACTTCTATACGTTTAGGACATGCGCATCCGATTTCAGCCAAACCTTCTTAGTCGCTCTTACGACATGCGTGGCAGGTAACAGTGGTTCTATTCTTTACACCCCAAATTTGGGCCCGGTAACCACTCAGGCGACCCTAGTAAATAAAAAGCATCGCAGAAATCGGATGGGCTGGCCTACATGTAGGCGCATAACTGGCACAACACACAACCTCTCTTAGGCTCAGATCACATATAAATCACACAGAGTGGTTAACAATTGGTCGATATGGAGTGTTAGAAGAGGAAATGGATCTTTATCAAAGCAATGATATTCTTCTTCTTCTGCATTCTCACTAGATTGGGATTTCGGATTCTCTATTAAAGGCAGCCGTATGTCTCAGATTATCAGTCACGCCATACAGTTTGTCTTGGACGCTAGTGTAAGTGGGCCATCTCTGTAGGATATAATTCCTATGATTTCTGCTTCCCGTTTGTGCCGACCTCTTCCTGCAGTAAGTTTTGGCCACCCTCGTGATGGTGGGTCTGACATTCTTACTGCGTGGCTAAATCTCAGAGGCAGATTGGCGACCGTAGAATCCGTTATCCCATTCCGCATTGTGAGGTGTCGTTGCACCATGTTATGCGCCTTACGCCTGGTGCATCCGTTTTCTGCAAGCATTTGTTTCGGGTTAGCATTCCTAGCGGACACATGCATCCGATTTCAACCAAACCTCCTTAGTCGCCTCTTACGACATGCGTGGCAGGTAACAGTGGTTCTATTCTTTACGTCCCAAATTTGGGCCCGGGAACCACTCGGGTGAAAGCAATGATATAAGATACAATGAAAAAAACCAAACAATAGTTTTGTTCAATAACAATAAGTTTTTGATATAAGTTTTACATGAACGGTGATGTGTCAGTGTCATCGTATTTTGTCTGATTGCTATATTTTGTTAGATAACATATTTTTGGTTGAGCATGTCTGTTGTGTTACTTTGTATGAATTCCTGTTTGTATTTACTGGGACAGTTGTATCGACTCTCAGTCGATGCTTCACAAGATCCAGAAGGGCAGGTTTCGGTATGAGTGGATGTCGTCTATAGAAGTTTCTAACCTCCAGCGGCTTATGTGGATATACTGTCCTGGGCATGCAGGTGTTTACGGTAATGAGAGCGGACAGGCTTGCATCAACAGCATTGATTGTTGGGGAGTTGAAGATGGATAAGGGGATATTCTTCGGTCTCTTCAGACTGTCTGTTGGATGAGGACACTAAAATCGATGTTGAATCGATCAAGCGATTTAAGCAGTTTAGAGTTACCCGTTGTTCAAGTCGAACTGGATGCCTGAGAGGCAAAGTGAGAGGTGTGTTTAATCAGCGAGCCACAGGAACCATCAGTATGCATACTCTTCGATATCTGTTGGGGAGACTGAGCACCTATGGGTCTGCCCGGAGTGCAATGACGTCAGTTTAGTAACCAATAACCAACAACCTGTTTGTATATATTGTCTGACTAACAGATACAATTAAAGCATAACTGTAACACAAGAATTTCAGGGGCTTGGTTTGAAATTGTACAATTTTTACGCCATACCGTCCTCGCCAAAAGGTAGCAATCAAAAACTCCCTTTCTTCCTGCATAAATACCCATGACGCGCACAGGTGTTCAAACAGTGAACTGAAGGTGAACAGGTCAGTTCGTTTATACGATGTAGGTAAGACCGTGAGAAAATATGAACATAAACTCTCATAAGATGTAATAATATGCAGAAGATAGCCATACGTCAAAAGTTTCGTAGGCAATAAGAGAAAACAGGGTGGGTGACTGTCGTAAAAACATACGATATATACGAAAACGGGTCAATAACTGTTGTATAAAAGTTAGCACACAAAAGCAATCAATAAGATAAGGACAACCCACATTTGTTCTGACAGATCTTAATCTAAGTATAAACAAACCAATAAAAGTAATTAATTATGCATCATATAAAAGAAGGTCAACATAAGCGTAAAAGGTAGAAAATACACAAGGATAGTTTTCATATAGAACCGTTTTTAATGCGAGTACGAACGGTCACAAATGGACCTCGCAACTTCATCCACGTGTATCGTATGTCTCACTTCTTGGTAGACGGACATCTATAGCCATCAATCCAACCAACTGCACATGCCAACTATACGTAATAATTATAATGACCTCTTGTTTTTTTTATCACAACCCTCGTTTGTTTTTCATTTAAGTTTTTTCTTCTAGTCTTTCCTCTCATATTTATTTGTTTGTTATGTAGACGACTAAGATGGTTGGGACATGTGAGAAGAATGGAAACTTATCGCATACCAAAACAAATGTTCTGTGAACTTTCGGAGGAGAAGAGGCACCAGGGCAGACCACTGCTCAGATATAAAGATGTCTGCAAAACCTCAATGAAAAACTTTTCTATAGATCCCAGCACATGGGAGGGACTAGCTGATGACAGAGTTGTGTGGAAAGCCAAATTACGGAAGGGCGCAGAGTCTTTTGAGAAGAGACTTATGTACGAGCTGAACGACAAGAGAGAAAAGCGAAAACTCAGAAGTTGTCACAGTAAAACACTTGCCTACTGACCGTCTGTAAAGATGAAAAGGGCCATATATATAGGCGATTAAAGCAGCTTTAAACCGAGACACGCTTGTTCCACTTAATGACAAGCATTTTTGGGTTATATCTAAGCACATAGGCCGGCAAACATGACAAATAAGCATTCACGTTAGGAGGAGAATCCACGTTTTATTTATAATCTCACCCATATCTTTCTCCCAAATCCTTCCTTATATGGATATTATAACAAATACTTCGTACAATCATTCCACCATCTCACCTGAATTACGTCACTCTTCCACACACACCCACCAACAGGATGATCCCCACATTATCAACTATGGTCTGGTTAAAGATAATATTGACAATTCGGTCAGTCAGTACTGGAAGGTACTTCTCGTCTAGGTTCTCAGAATGTTAAATGTGATCTGTCATAAAGTTTCGCTTGTGACAACAGCGATAGCTTGATGTTCGCGACAGCTCCAAGCTTTTTTTTATATCAATATTGGGTTCATTATCAACAGGCATCGATCAATTATATTATGACGTCTCCTCATCGAAGGTTGGCTGTAATGATGCTCCAACACGTTCTGTCCTTTGCCCTGACCGAACAATAACACTCTTATTAACAAGTCCTGCCCTGACAGAAAAATCTGCTAGACGGTTGCTTGTCCACCTAATATTTCCTATCCAATTATATGTCTTCACCTTTCCTTCCATGATGGTTTTCAACACTTATAGTTGATACGTTCGATTTTTGTTAGTATTCATCATAAGGTGCCGTCTCCACATCGAAGGTTGACTGCAATGAATCTCCTGCATCCTCTGTCTTTCGCCTTGGTGTTGCACACTGCCAGACTGTAACCTGTCCATTTCTTAAAGTTTTCCTCCCACTTATCTCTCTGTCCTCCTCCTGCTCTTCTCCCCTCAACTTTCCCCTCTAGTAAATGTTTTATCATAGTGTCATGTCTTTTTATGTGCCCAAAATACTTTACTTGTTAGTTTTATTATATTATTATTCATTTTTGCTTGCTTATGTGATACCATACATACGTGTCTATGCTTGCTTATGTGATACCATACATATGTGTCTTTGTCCTGAAACGCCAATTTATTTATTTCGTATCACCGTAGCCTCCTCGGTTTTCTCCAGAAAGAATCTGATCCGCTCTGACCATATCAGATTTGTAGGTTTTCGCACATCTCGTTTTCAAGAGAGTACCATGTCTCTTAATGTGTCCAAAATGTCTAGTATTTATATTTCCTTGAACATTTCTCTTTTCGCTGCTTGAAGTATTAGTTTTCTTCATTATGTTCAAAGCACACTCTTTCAACGCAGTCCCTTACAGCTGGGAATTTAGCTGAACATTTCTTAGTTTCTGCTGTGATTCTCTCTCTCTCTCTCGATCCCTGTCTAGACCGCTGAACCAAATTTTCTCATGAATTCTGCTGCTGTTTTTAGGGCTTCGTCCCTCCAGTACAGCTTCTCGCGAAGCTCTCGCTGTGATTCTAAATGTATGTCCTCAATTTATCATGCCAGGCAAAATTAATAGCTGATTCAATGTTACACATTGTTATTTCAATACAGTGATCTTTCTTCCTCAATGTCAATGAGATTAAAACTAACAAATGATCTCTTGTTCTGGTGTTAATGCCAATTTGTTAGTATGTAACCAAAACAAATTTAACCATAATTAGAATAAAAGCAATGATCTCAGAGTCTCGCAGCAGCAAAGAAATAGTCTCTCGTACAGAGTCTTGCAAACAATTCCTGGGAGCTCTGTCCATATCAGAGCAGAAACACATGCAAACTTTACCAGACCAACAGAAGAGTCCTGTCCATATCAGAGCAGAAACACACACACACACGCAACATTTACCAGACCAACAGAAGAGTCCTGTCCATATCAGAGCAGAAACACACACACATGCAACATTTACCAGACCAACAGAAGAGTCCTGTCCATATCAGAGCAGAAACACACACACACACACGCAACATTTACCAGACCAACAGAAGAGTCCTGTCCATATCAGAGCAGAAACACACACACACACGCAACATTTACCAGACCAACAGAAGAGTCCTTATTAGGACTAAAACCAGACAGCATAAACTCCAGACCAAGTCTGACGCAAGAAGTTAACAAACAAGCAAACAGACCAGTGCCAAGCCAGGACTTCCATCAACATCTCAGAACCACAATCATCTCATTCAATCAACACAAAGTACTCCACTAGACGCCAGCATACAGTTCACTCTCCTCCAGGATTACCAAGTGACAACTCACACCCTAGAACCATACACATAGCAGAACAACACAAAAGTCCCCAGGACAACACCCAAACAAACACAAAGTCCTCAGGACTTAATTACAGAACGCAAGAACACAATAAAAAAACCTTCTTAGGACAGATCCAGGACACAGAAAGAAAGAAGGCCAATGCGCCCTGATATAAGCAAGAAAAGACACCTGCTTCAGGTTGAAATGGATAGGTCTCAGCCAATAGAGGCGTAACCGACCAACAAATAAACAAATAAATAGTTACACGTTTATTCAAAGGGAACACTTCAGATAGATTGAGGGAAAGATACTGAGTAAACAAAAGACAAGACAAATTTATTTGATTTTACCTTCTCAATTGTTGAGTTCAACCTGAAGACATATCTTAGCATGGGCTGATTAGTGGTTAACAAGGTAGTTTGTGATAGTTAATTTAGAATCTGACACTGAGTACATGTTTAAGCTCATCAAGAAATGGTCTAGCATAATTAGTAGACATGTTCTAGAAGAAATTTAGCAGATGGTGGTTGAAAAGATAAATTAAAAAAATTAATTACTACCTGTCATATCAATTTTTAGGTTTTTTTTAAAAAAAAGGGTTTTAAAGCCGAAGGATTGACTTCATTGCACTGAGTTTTACAACATGTGGCTCAGTCCCTCTCCGCAAAAATGGCATGCCACTTGCCAAGAGTATTGCACAAAATGAGAACTCTGTAGCGCCAGCAACAATCCTAGGTGTCTCTGGAAAAAAACTGGACTTGTGAACAGAATGTTAAAAATAAAACTTTTAGGGTGGTGCAGGACAGGGAGGACATATACATGTAGAATTTAGTGGCTAGTGCAGTTGTAGCCAAACTGTTCAGGTTCAGATTTTTCTTTAAGCCCTGGACAGAAAAAATTCATTGGCTTTAGCGCGGATTGAGCCTGGGTCTCCAGCATGGGAGCCTGTGCTCAAATCCATTATGCCCGAGGCTCCACGGTTGTGAAGTAATGATGAAGTAATTTATCTGGAGATGTGATATGGATGTGAGGTCTTCAGCTTGAGCAGCAAACTTACTAATTAAAAGTAATGAACTCTGGATATAGTGAGGGCATGGATAGTTCAAGATGCATGTTTCCATGACTCTGATTTTAATGTAACTTTAGTAAAAGAAAAATGCTGGATCCTGTAACTTGGACAATTAAGTGGGTTGATCGAATAAACCAAGAAGACTGTGAATAGTAGAGCAGGATATTCAGAAGACTTTCAAATAAACAATTAGTAGTGAGATATTCAAGGATTTCTGGACAGAAACATTTTCTGCAAAAATGATATGTAGATTATATCATTTAATGTGAATATATGTACTGCTATATTTTAAGATAGAGATTTGTCATATTATGGTGATGTATCATTCTTTTTTTTTACAGGAAGACATCTTATTGATAGTTTTATTTGAGAAGTGGATTGCTAAATGATAAAATAGAAAGATACATAAACAAATGATCTTACATATTAGAGAAAAAAAAAAAAAATTGGAGATAGACTGATAGAGACACTCAAGAGTGATATAGGCACCCAAGTATAACTAGCAGAGGGAGTGCTTAGTGAGTTAGAGCAGAACTTCATAAAGAGGAGACCCCTGGATAGTTTGCACTACCAGATAGAACAGGACAAGGACTGTTAGAGAATAGACTAAAAACTTTGGAACTAAAATAGATCATGAGAAGTACTTACATTTCTATGATCTACATGTTACAAGAGAAACGCATCGATAGGCAAACACTTACGTATTATGCTAATCAGCCCCACAAACAAATACAAGTGCCTAAAAATACTATGAAAATGAAATGTCAATAGATTAACCCTTAACCATTGGGATAATGGGATTTCGATCATTTATGATCGATGCAAGATGCCTATTTAAGTGGCCATAATTTTGTATCCATTTTGCATTTAAGTTGGTAAAATGTATGTTATCTAATACAGAACATATAATAATCTAATAAAAAAATTAATTATATGTTTTTTAGATGTCTAATCTCGTTTACTGGAGCACACCTCATTTCCCACTTGCCATTTTGTAGAAACGTCCAAATTGCTCCAGCCAAAAATCCCAAAATATGTGATAAAATAGATTCTAATAACTCAGATTACTGTCCTGATGAAGACACCAGTGATTCTTGAAATATCTATGCTTGGGTCAGATGAACATTCTATGCCTGTGTCACTTTGACTCTGTTTGCAAGATGCCCGATAACTTTGTTCCTGATTAGTTTGTCTATCAAATATTGCGTAATCATATTTTTGTTCAATAATATCTTTTACTTGCAAGGTTTAGAAATTATATACCTATTTAATGTTTATGTATGATACTATAAGTGTTAGTTATTTATGGGCTGCTTACTAGACCAATTCGGCATCATTTTCTCTTGAAGGCCAAATTTATTGAATTTTTTCTTTAAAATATGAAAATATTGAATATTTTAAATTTCATGATTACTGCTTTTCATATTTCCCAAACATGTTTAAATTCATATATGTTTTGCAAATATGAAGACTTTAAAAGACTGTATTAAAAGATTCCATTATATTCGTCATACTTATTTTTTTCCTTCTTTATGACTGTAAAAAAATTGTCATTTGTAGAATAATCTATTTTTAGATTTTTCATAAGTAGGTTACAGATATCATAAATTACATCACACTTATGTTAAAACCATATATCCTGATAGCCCATCCAATTAACTTTCCAACCATATATAACATGCCTATTTTCAATGCAAAGAACTTGTATGGTTGCTAAATATAGAGCAGGGCATCAAAAATATGAAAAACCTTAAAAACCTGCCAATGGTTAAGAGTTAAACAAGGTTGCATAAAAAGCTGCATAAAAGAAATGAAATATTAATACAGTTGAAAAGGTGTTCACAGAGGGGAAAAGTATATGAATTAACTAGTCCGGTATAAATACATGATACAGTATAGAGCAACATTTATGGGTCACCTAATATGAGGTAGCGTGTGAACAAAGCTGTGAAAAAATTATTAAGGGTATGTCAAAAGGGGATTGTAAATGTGTAATGAAATGAAGAAGCAGTCAAGAGGTGTTGATAAGTGTGGATTATAAGTGTGTAACGGAGAAGTCAAGAGGTATAAGTGTATTTAGGACGGAAATACAATATGGTAAGTAGTGTCAAGTGGGACAGATTAGCGTAATGAATGTGTTTGCCTGTTAACTCGGACACATGAGGGTTGTAGGTTCAAATCCATACTCGACGTTCCACATGAGAGGACAGGAATTGGCCCTCCGACCTCCTGCACACTAGGTCCTAGAAATATAAATTGACTTCATACCCTAAGGTTTGAAATGGCTAAATGAAATTTTTTTTTTTTTATTAAGTAGTCAAGATGGATGGATAATGTACAGATATATATATAAATATCTTTATTCTCTTCATGTTCTGTTTAATACATAAGACTTCCACAATAGATTTCCATTGTTTCTATCGTTTTACTAAAGTACAAGAATATAAAGTATATATTATTTTTAAAATTGCGGCCTATTCTTTACAGGATATAGTCATCAATCACAGTAAATGAGTAGTCGATTTTCTAGGCACTACTTATACGTTCAGTAGTTTGCCATTGCTTTCTGAACGGTGTGGTCTGTTTTTACCGTTCATTAAAAGTCTATGTGAACAAATTTGCTTCCAAACTACAGGCAGCCGAGTTTGAACCAGGTATGCTTGGGTTGTGATCAAGCTCACTACCGCTTAAGCTACAGACACCCACATACAAGTTCTATTGAGGGATAGTATTGAATACAGATTATGGAGCACATAGAGCGAGACAGGTATTGTAAGCAGATTGGAAGATAGACTCCAGACTGACAGATTTTCTTCAAATTTCGATATCGATCACTTTTAACAACTCTGTGTGATTTGTATGTGATCTGAGCATAAGAGAGATTGTACCTTGTGCCAGTTATGCGCCTACAAGTAGGCCAGCACATCCGATTTCTGCAATGCTTTTTATTTACTAGAGTAGCTTTCCTATGTCCTACATCAGTCACCTCTTACAATATGCCTTGTAGGTCGTAGTAGTGCTATTCTTAGCTTTCCTTGCTGGCCCCGGCACAACAAGGGCGGGCTGACAGATTTATAAAAGCGTTACTGACTGTGTTACTGCTTTTTAGAGCGGTGTAAGATAGGGCGACATGAGCTTGAGGAATGTAATGGTTGCATCGCTAGTGCAGTCACAGCGAAACTGTTCAGGTTAGGATTTTTATCTTTATGACCCCAACAGAAAAACTCCTTGGCCTTACCAGGAATCAACATAGGTCTCTAGAATGAGAGACAGCGCTCTAATTCGTTCGGCCAGATGCTCCTCCAAGACTGACAGATACACACACACATATATTTCATTTTTATGGATGTGAGAGCTGGACAATTAATAACAGTACAGAAAGAGAGAGAGGAATGAAGAATTCCAATATCAATTTTATAGAAGCATGTAGCAGATCTCTTAGCGAAACACGTAAAAACAAAGTACTATAGTTTTACAAAATACAGAAATGCGATATACAGCAACGTTCAATCCAATAATAAAGGCCTTTGGTTCGAAAGGTTGCTGTATATCGTCACTGTTTCTGTATTTTGTAAAACTATAGTACTTTGTTTTTACGTGTTTCGCTATTTTACCAAGTTTTACTGCAGTCTTCCCTTTTCGATAGCAGATCTCTTACAAAGAACACAAAACAAACAAGTTTGTCTAAAATAAAATATTCCCACTGGCAGGCCAGAAAAAAGCACTTCTGCTAGTGGTAAAACATTGTAAGCTTGCATGATTCAAACATGTAAACATATGATTCTCTCTGAAAAAGAATTAAAGAATCAGTTGACTGTGGTAGCAGAAAAGGATGACTCAGAAAATTATAGGGCTGATAACACCAAGGATTGGTCAGAACATGACTTTTCCACACTTATCCGATATGCAAATGAGAGAGATCTTTGGAGGGACATGTGTTGGTGATTCCATCGCGGCACTCTTATAACCATAATAGATTCAATTTTATTATATATATATGTTTATAACAAATTTGGCGTACCACACAATACACATGCCTTGTTAGTCTCGCATGACTTTTTGTGTCTAAAAATAATTATAACTTTATTCTTCTTCTTATTTGCAATCGCTTTTTTTAATGATTATACCGTTAGATGAGTTCTTATGATGAAGTCGACTGTTGTCTGGAGCTCATCTCTGGTGCCATGTAGTGTTGGGTTGTAGGGCCAGCATTCATTTCTAGGGAGGACATACAGGGGACAGTCTTGGAGGACATGTTCTGTGGTTTGCTCAGCGGTGCCACAGGGATACAGAGGGGATGGGATAATCATAGCCTGTATAAGTGTTTGTTCAGTCTGTTATGTCCTAACCTGAGTCGGAAGATGATAGTCTGTCCTTGTCTGTTAAAGTGTGGTAGTCATCGTTGGATAGTTTAGGTTCTTTTCTGAAGTCCACGATTGCTTTTTTTTTCTTCAAAGTTGTGATTTCGTTTTCTACTTGTTCACATTCTGCTCCCTGTTTTGCTAGTTTGTCTGCCTTCTCGTTACCTGGCACACCACAGTGTGAAGGTACCCACTGTAGTGTAACTCTCTTGTTGGCAGAAATCTTGCTGAGCTCTTTTATCAGGGTTGGAAGTTTACTCTGGAGGGCTTGCAGAATGGATAGTGCATCTGTGAAAAAAACCACTTGTTGGCAGTCAAGAGTTGGTGTTGTTAACTTCATTCTCACTTACAATAGAATTTGTTAAGTTATTAAAGGAATCCTTTTCCTACCTTGAGATATATTTAGTAACACTGTGTTAGATCTGTACTCTTCGTTGAATGTCGGCACATGATGGATGATATGGTCAACATCACGCCAGTCACCTTTACTTCCAAGTGATTTCCCTGCTACTCAATTGAGGCTGAGTCTCAGTCAGCCTGAGAGTTGTTATGGTCTGAAAAATATGCCATGCCCACTGTGGAATTTAATCCGGACCAATATGTGTAAGAACTTTGCTGAGAGAGGCAGGAAATATTGGTCTCAGTTCCATGGAGGAGATTGAGCGAGTTGTCCAGGATAGAGCGGTATGGAGAAATTACTTGCAGGCCCTATGTAACGTATAGCATCGAGAGGAATTATTATTATTATTATATGTGTAAGAAGCGAGTTCACTAACAACAATGCTACCGTGGCTCTCAATATAATTTGTATAAAATCAACACAATACAGAAAAGAATGAATAGACAACTAGAAAATCATTTATGGTACATCAATTTATAAATTCTACAAATAAAACTTGGTAATTATTCACCAATAACGGCAACAAAGTTAATGTTTTCTTTGGGAAACAACATTATTTACTGAACACATGATTATTTGAGACTTATTTTACTAACACAATCATCTGACATCAACCCAAATAATTTCCACTAAGCTCAACAGAATCTATAAAACCAAATGATGAAATTTTTAAACAAAACTTAAAATATATAGATGCAGATTACTGAAAGTACTGACACTCAACCAGTCAACTACTACTCTACTGACATACTGAGAGTTACTCACTGACTACACCTGTAGGCTTAACTACTGTAAGTATATTAAATATTATATTAATATTAGCTAAGAAGTAAAAAAAAGTACTAAAAGGGAAAACTGCTTGCAATTTTAAAACATAAATAACGAGACACCATGAAAGTATTAATAAATTTAGCTTGCTGAGCGATCGTTTTAAATAATTGAGAAAATTATAAACATAACAACGAAAATACAAGCTAACTTGCTAAGCATAGCGGAAGATGGAAAAATATTGAAATGACGGGAGATCCGAGTGTACCAAATATGAAGAATATGTCTAGCATGTTTTATTTACATTTTTTAGAGCTAAACATCTACTTCCACGTGTATTTACCTTATGTAATATCCATCACAACATCAAACGAGAATGAAGTATCCAATGAATGAAGAAAACCGCCTTACATTGACATATATATTTACACACATATTTTCAGCGCCCATAGTCCTCCATTTTAAATTTAGAATAGATACCTGTCATATCACGTGACTTCATACACTGATCGAATCATATACAATATTTAATTCTACATTATCTAACAATTGAAAACAATAACGGAATATATGGACTCACTGTTTTGCTATTTTTTGTGTTTATAAGATAGTAGTTTGCGATTTTATTTGCATCAATGTGAGACCTTGGATATAAATTTTACCCGCCAGGTAGGTAACAAAATAAAAACAAATTCTCTGCGCATTTGATTACAGATGATGGCAGATGTGAAAAATAGAATAGTAATGGTCAAAAGTACATTCAATGACATGAACAGGTGACTAACGTCGAAAGAGAAAAAAAAACAGACAACTAAAGACGAGGATTTTCAAGTGCTGTATTTACTCTGTAATTTTATATGACTCAGAAACAGGGACAATGAACAAATATTTAGAAGACAAAATTAATGCCTTTCAGATGTGGATTTACAGAATAAGTTGTATTTCATGGAAAGAAAAACAGACAAATAGATAAGTTACAGGAACGACCACCAGAAATGGAATTCAATGGACTCTGACAGAGCAGATGGACAATCTAGACTTCGCTGATGATATAGCCTGACTGTCTAATGCACGTAGCCAGATGCAGGTTCAACTAAACACACTTGATCGGAGGTCACAACAACTAAGGCTAAACATCCCAGATGTCAGTGAACCAGGAGATACAGAAAATGAGATGGATATTGCACACTTTGAGAGAACCCGAGGTGAATATAACAAGAAAAACCCTTCATTGGAACTCGCAGAGAAAGCGAAAGAGAAGGAAACATAGAAATACACGAAGAAGATATTTGGAGACAGCCACTATACGAAAGATCTGGAAGGAGCTGCGAGAGATAGCTAAAGTTAGACAAACCGAGTTGGTTGAGGTTGGTCGTCTCAACAAGGGTTAAAAACGTATAAGAGAGAGAGAAAGAGAGAGATTTAACATATAACTATGCACATATGGCGGAGACGGAAGTCCTCTCATGTCTTCCTTCTTCTCTTTGTTCAATTCATTAGTCATGCTAGATCATCAAGCGTGTAACCATGGTAGTTTTCTTAGTCTTGTCCAGGTGACAGACTCGTCAATACCCGACTTCCCATCTCCCATGTCCTGGGCCTATGTCATAACACGGATTTAAACGACACAAAGAGAGGGGAGAGAGAGAGAGAGAGAGGAGATTACAATATCAAGGCAAAAGACAAAGAATGTTGGAATTCCATTACAGTCATCTCCGACTGCGGAGGCTGTACGTATTGAAAATTATTTGTAAGTTATTGTCGACACTCTTTTACCGGTTTTTACCTAACACTTCGAATCTAAGATATTCTAAATTTATATTAATGTTATAACAACTAGACACTACATATGACTTTACAAAACCTATTTATGCGATTGAATAACTGTTTCAATGCGTTAGATTCATTGAAAAACAGAGACTCAACTGGTTTGACCACTTGGTGAGAATGAACCAGAATACACCTGTTGCAAGAGCGTACAAACCTGAAAATGGAATCATCAAGAGGAAGGGGCAGATCAAGAAAATATGTGGTGATGGAGTTACTGACATCTTAAAACTCCACAATGCCACACCATATTCAGCGACCGAGCGTGCACTACCTCGGAAACCGATCATCAGTTAAACCTGCTACGCCTAACGGCAAAAAGCAGAGAAAGACGAAAGAAATAATAACTGTTTAATAATTTATTACATAACTTCTTGTACCAAATGGATTGTCAAATCGGAAGTAACAGTAAATAATTCCCCTTTGCCTTTAAGTACTACCATGAGACGTTTTTCTTGTATCTAAATCTTACTTAGATTCTCCACAAAAAGTTAATTTAAAAAAAAAATGAATATTAACTAATACACCAGTGTCTCTCAACCTTTTTGTAAGCTCATCCTCCCCGCCCTCTTGAAGATAAAGTATTACTTTAACACCCCTCCCTTTTCCCCTCATTTTTCCCCACCGAATTAACTTATTTTTTCAGAGCCAAAAATGTCTCGCACTCTGAGCTTTATAACAGCACTTTGCCCTAAAAACAACAACATTGGCTGTGAAAAATGCAAACGTTAAAAAAGTAATTTTTGACACGAAGTTTGAGAAAAATGTTAACATTAGTCAAAATCAGTGACTTTCTTGGTTATTTTTTTACGAAATTTCCAACTTACAATTTTAATGAAGAAAAATAAGTTAGTATAAAAAGTTATTAGAACACAAAATCCCCAAAAAATGTATAACGTTTCCCGCCTCCCTTGATACTGCTGTCAGGTTGAGAACCACAGCAATACAATATTGTGTAACCAATAACAGACTTGTTCTTAGGTTTCAAACGCGTGCCTCAGTTTAAAGAGACTTTAATCCTTTAACAAACATACGTCTCCAATAGCCTGTAACAGTGGACAAGTCCAGCTAGTGGCGTTACTGTTTTTATGAAACAGGAGAAAGGACGAATGGCGAGTAACTGAAGGATACAAGAGAAGCAGTAGCTTCGGGCATATAAGACTCTTTATCACGATAGTGCCTTGTACGGAAACCTACAGTTCTGAGGTGTTCAGACCGGGTCAGATCAGATCTGGAGAAAACCGCGGGTAGGCTGCGATAATATTGAGTAAACGGGTGGTATAGCCGAGGTCATGTATTTTACAGTATTACATTAGCAAGGAAAAATAATGATTAAATATTTTTAAAAATGACAACACTCGACGTTTCGACCGAAGGCCTTTTTCAAGAAAACATATACGAACACGAAATACTAAATAAACTAAAACTTTAAAAAATCGCGAGAAAACGAGAAAAAAAGTTAATAATGACGTAGGAACCATACGACATCATGCATCCTTGGCAGTCTCGTGTTGAATGAGAATTTGTAAATGTTGGCATAACTTAAACCATTGTGTGGTCACACGTAAGAAGACACATAATACAAGGCGTGGTGGGTGACCTTTAGCCTAAGTCACTTCCCACCAGTGTCATGTGGTATTACCTAAGGTTATATGTGGGTCCTTAATATTAGCTGACTTCCTGGGGAGTAGTCAAGTCTATAACTCTCGAAGTAGACAACAGTTTGGCCATCTTTCTCATACATAACCAACAGGACCAGAAAGCCCACTAGTTTAGGCGACTGCTTCATCTGGATCTAGAAAAATGTGAGTTCGGCGCCATCCCTCTTCTTCTTGTCAATGTGAGCGATTTAACTAGTCAAAATGCCAAGTTTATCTGCAATGTGAAGCTGTTTAACTACCAGGCTGACAGTGACACTGGCTCCATTCCTTGCCATCTTTTCCAGAATTTCTTTCTGACCCTGCTTCAGGGTGCAAAGGACACCAGTTTTGTCATAGTCATTGTATACACATATGGAAGGGAAGCATGGACAGTTAACAAAACATATATGTGCTTTTGAATATAAGTGTTACAGAAGAGTCCTCCGTATACAATGATCAAAGACGAGAATAAATAGATATATCTAAAAAAAACTCATAACTAAAGAAAACTGGTGAAATGTTAGAAGTAAGAATGAGAAAATGGAATTATTTTGAATATATAAACAGGCACGAAGGGTTGGAGAAGACTATTATGGAAGAACGCATCCCGGCAAAGAGGTGAAGATCAAGACCACAAGAAGATTGATTCAGTATGTAACTGATGATTTGAGCATGACGGTTGCACAGACCGGGCATCTGGGCCGATGAG
Source organism: Arion vulgaris (assembly GCA_020796225.1). Lineage (NCBI taxonomy): Eukaryota > Metazoa > Mollusca > Gastropoda > Stylommatophora > Arionidae > Arion > Arion vulgaris. The sequence continues at coordinate 5,554,675 of CM036754.1, forward strand.
AGAAATTACGAAGGACTGATCGGGTGGCAAAATTCTGCTCAGGAAAAGCTATTTGATGATGATAATGATTGTATATACAGCTAAAGTTTTGCATTTCTAAATCCACAATACGATGTTGAGATTGCTGCTGTTGGATTCTAGACACGTCAGCGATGGCTGATGAGGAGATACATCAACAGCGGCTGATGTTGATAGCGTAAGCTGCGGTATTTGTCTCTAGATTGGTATCAAACTCTACCTTGATCTATTTGTTTTGGACAGACGTCTTGAGATTCTCAAACTGCATAGTAACGTCGCAAGAAGATTAGAAAGAGGTCTACGAAATCAGAAGGTGTCTCAAGACTCGCGGCCAACGATACCATAGTGTGGAACTTTGAAGTCTTGCAGAGGTCTGTTGGCTGGCGAGGTCTTATGTTGTGTAAATTCTAGGTTCGTGTCAACGACAAGATATATAATGCTATTCAGCAGCACTCGCATGTTGCGCAGATGCACGTGGTCAATCTTAGTTGGATCGGCAGACTGACTTTCCGTGCAGTTCGTCTGAAACGCCACCAAAATCCAACGTAACTTTTCTGTGCCCGTCTTGATACCTAGTTGCCAAAAAATGTGGCTGTTTGCGGAACTGAGAGATCGTCACATTGCATAGCGCGGGAGGCCACTGTCAACTTGATTTTACTCTCAATCTGCTTTAACGGCATCGTCTTGTATTGAAGAGAGAGCAAAGAATGTGGCATCATCCAGGATAATTTTGTCAATGTTATCTTGTACTTAGACACGGCAGAGTCGAGGAACAGAGTGTCGGCATGACGACTAAGCAGCAGTGATGGTTTGATACCATGTATCACCTTAATGTAGTCATCACATAATCTAACCAGATGCTTTCAGGAGGCTGAAAAACGAGAACGCCCCTACTAGTTACTGGCAATAATCTTGTGTCGTTGTACCTTCCAGTCAAGATTGATCGAGGTTGCAGCTGATGTTACGTCCTTTTGCTTGCACATGCTGAGACTCGGCCTTAGAGAAGTCGCCGTCCAAGTCAGCATGCCCTTCAAAGTCGTGACCTGGACGGAGCTCGGGAGATGATCGATCTCGACGTTGTTAAAGCACAGCTGTGAGAGTAAACACGTGACTGTATTGTTTATAATCCACATTAGAATTGTTGTTTCGAAAACGGCCTCCATATATGTCAACGTGCCTTTTACCAGAAGGAAGCTTTTTTATGGAGTTATGTTGCCCGTCTGCCCAGCGTGTTCGTAGCGCGTTGGACTACGGGTGACTATCCCCTGTGTGTGCAGGTTCAATTCCACGGGATGGCAGAAAAAGCCACAGATTCCCAGATTTACGGTGTTCATGGCACCGAACCGAAGGGTTTACGATGTCCATGGCACCGAGCCGAAGAGCTGAAAAGCTCAAGTGCATCTGGATCGAAAAAAAAAATATGGAGTTATGAAGATATCTTGGTTTTGAATATCAATCTGGATAGCCTGACCGATGTTAAGAGTGGCGGCATATTGAGGCTCATAATTATTGTACTCAAATAATACCAACAGGTGTCAGCGAGAGGCAGTACCGAATGTCGTTACCAAAGTTTACTGTCGCCATTGTGTATACTATAAAAGTGAAGATAACCTGAAATATAATGGATGACTGATGTTCCGTCAAAATTTTGAAATCAACAACTACAATTCGGTTGTTGATATAAGATGCCCTATAGCTGTTTCAGAAACTCATCGTTTCTGTTAGAGAGCATCCGTAAGAGCATTCGTCCGTTTTCTTAGGCAACATCGTCGATCTTTTTGAATGTGGATGCTGTTCTCGATGGTCTTCGACACGTGCCAACCACATAGATCACAGTAGTAATGGTGTCATTGTTTGCGCTGTCAACCTTACCGAAGGAACTCGATATCCAGTAAAGTAGGCCGCTACTAGCCTTGTAGCATCTTTTCATTAGCTGGGAAGTGTTATCATTGAAGACTGACATGGTGTATAAGCTGTAGAGGTGAAACCTTGTAGTAATTCTTTCACTCTTTCACTCCGAGAAAAATATAGATGATAATTGAGAAAACTTGTGTTGTTGTTCTTCTTCTGCGTTCTCACTAGATTTGGATTTCGGATTCTCTAATAAAGGCCGCCGTCTGCCTCAGATTGTCAGCCACGCCATACAGCTTGTCTTGGACGCTGTTGTAAGTGGGCCACCTCTTTCTTCTCTGGTCTGTATACTGGGGGCTGTTCTGTAGAATATACTCTGTTGTCATACTCGCCAAGCCACAGGAGCCCAGGTCGTTGGTGCCTATCTTGAATTGAGTGTACAGGAGACGAAGTATGGCATTCTGGTCCCTTCTGGACATTTAGTAATAGCCATCATCCTTGTTGTCTTTTGGATGTTCTTTCTCGAACTTTTCTTTGTAGTGCCCTCTGGCGATGGTTTTTGCTTCTTCATATCTGACCAGGTTGTTATCTTGGGGCATTCCTGCTCCTCTTTAGCCAGTCTGTCAGCATCTTCATTTCCCTTGAGCTTGCAGTGTGAGGGTATCCACTGAATTACAACACTCTCATAATCATGGGACAACTGGGCTAAGAGTGACATGAGATCACTTAGTTCTGTGTTCCTTTCAGATTTCAGTGCTGAGATAGCAGGCAATGCGTCTGTCAAAAGCACTATTTTTCAATGTATTTGTTTCATATGTTGTAGTGCCATTTTGCAGCTGCATTGAGGGCCTCTACCTCAGCCCTGAGATTGGTTCAGAATTTGCCAGTGGTCAGAGCTAAGGTTAGTTCAATTCCATTTTTTAGTTAGAGGAGAACTCCCCCATCTCCATTGTGAGCGGCATCTGTAGCCGAGTCATCCGTGTATGCATGTGTCCATGAGTCCATTGGGTAGTTTTCGTTTATGTGTTTTTCTGCGATGAGACTTCTCTCCAGATCCGTCTGTGTTCCTTTCTTGCCAATTCCACTTATTTCTTCTGAGAGCTCTAGAAGCCTGCATGCCCAGGGAGGGGAGGGGCTGACTGGTTGAATGTGTCTTGGTTGAGCCAGTGCCAATATTGAATCTTTGTGAGAAAGTTCTTTGGAGTTCGCCACGAAGTTACTTCTTTTCAATATGCCCCTACCATAGCTGTTGATTGGGGGTGCATTGGGTGGTTAATCAGTCTCTTGTATTTTTCTCCTTGTTGAAGTACCTTCATGTCCCGTCTGTTCTCTATTGGCTGAAGCCCTGTCACGGTTCTAGTATTTATATCGGGGTAGACTTCATGGCTTCAATGATGATCCGCGTGGACTGATTTTGTACAGCAATACCAAAATATTTTTTGAATGCCCAGTTTAATCCCTTCTATCTTAACGTCTTCATGAGCTTTGGAACCAAAAAAACATGGGTTGGAGCGAATTTAATGAAACAACTCTTAACATTTTTACAATTTTATTTTATTAAACGTGATTTGATTTACAATTTCTCTGGTCTCAACCACATCATAAATACAGTCGTTAGTTGCGGGTTGTACACTTCTAAACAACATATCATTATCATACATACATTTGTAAATAGCCCTTAGATGTGTCATCTATTTTTAGACATGTATTTATAAGTCACACACTTACAAACACCCATTTAGATAAGACTAAATCACGAAATCCAACATAAATGCAATAAAGAAAATCAAATCATAGGACAAATGGCGCCAATATTAAAATACAAACATGTCACCATGAATACAACAAAAGAGCATTGTTCTACGCAATCTTTCTTCCAACATTATGATATCAGTGTCAAACGTGGAAGCTAACATCAAACTATAGAAGAAAACTAGTCACGACAGAGATGAAGTGTTTACGCAGAACGCTGGGAGTAACAAGAAGAGACCGGTTGAGAAATGAAGACATTTGAAAAAAAGTGGGTACAACATCAGTACTGAACTTCATCAAGAAACAACAAATTAAATGACTCGTCCACATAAGCAAATTACCAACAGTTCGTCTCAAAGAGCAATGTTACTCCGAGACAGTGGATACAAAAGAAAAAGGCCGACCTCGCAAAAGGTGGACCTCAGAGATAACAGAGACGACGAAAGACACTGTTTATGAAGTGCACATAAAAGTCCGTTCTATAAATATCTTCTTATTCTGAAGCTGTGAGGCAAAACAGGATTGGGGAGAAGAAAGAGATAAAGAAAACATACATCTCAAAACAATCTTTATTTAAGTATGACAAATTTCCATATTTCTTTTATTTATCAGTTATCAGTTATATGAGGACTATCATCATAGCACCCCGGACATGTCCCTAGGTGCTCCGATCCCGGTCTCAACAAATCCAACAGCGTCCAGTGACCCAACACACCAGATCGCTATTGATTACTTTAATGTTATCTTTTTGCATATTTGGTATGTCGTTCTTTTCAGGCTCTACCAATATCGACACTCATCTCTCTCATTCTGGTCAGCGACTGTGATTCACAACCCAGAACATTTTATTTTATTTATGAAGTCTCACATCTTCATACACCTTTTATTTATGAGCCACACATCTTCATACAATTTTTATTTATGAGCCACACATCTTCATACAGTGCGTCTTCAAACATCTTATCATAACGAGTCACACATCTGACAATAAATGCTGATATTATTCTGCCACAAGGCGTTTTCCCACGTGACTACTATTATTTATGTAATAACTTCTTTCTTCTTTTCATCCGTGGAACCTTCTCTTCGCTTCTGTCGTATTGCCAGAACTAGTATGACACCTAGCACTATGACGCTGGAAAACCTCAGACTTAGACTAACACCTTGAAATAAGAACCGAAATCTTTCTCTGTCATAGAGCACGCAACTACCACCTGGACTCCATAGTGTGCAGGCGCTGTCTATAATTTTCCCATATAATATTGGTGAAGGTAGAATGCCTGTGGAATAAAGACAGAATTACATCATTGACTGCATATAAATGTTCACTTCAAATATATCTGACATAATAATAATAATAATAATTTCTCTCGTACAGTTATACGTTACATAGGGCCTGCAAGTAATATCTTCATACCGCTCTATCCTGGGAAACTCGCTCAATCTCCTCCAATGAACAGACCGATATTTCTTGCCTCTCTCAGCAAAGTTCGTTTCAAGGTCTCCTTAGGTCGTCCTCTCTTTCTTGAACCCTTCGCATACCACTTCAATTCCTGCTTTGATATTCGTTGATCCTTTCTTCTCAGGGTGTGTCCAACATATTTCCATCTTCTCTTTCTTATAACAGTTGTCACTAGTGGTTGACCAGACATGTCTCTGATTTCATCACTTCTCCTGAATTCGTTCCATTTTATATTCATCATTCGCAGACATCTATTTTCAAATGCATTCAACTTGCTTTCTATATCTTTAGTCATTTTCCAACTCTCTCTGGCATATGTTAGAATTGATACAACATTTGAATTGAAAATTCGTAATTTAGTTTTAATACTATATAACTTGCAGTTCCATATTTTATTTAGACTTTTAAAAGCTGATGTTGCTTTGCCAATTCGTATCATAATTTCTTTTAAAACATTTCCTGTGCAATCAAAGTTGTTACCTAAATAGGTGAACTGCTGTTATTTTTATCATTTTAGATTCCAGTGTGATATCTGTATTACTTGCCATAGGTGTCTTCATTATATGTTATATCTTACATAGTTCCGCAAATTTATCATTTATCAATATGTCCATTCACTCATCTATCGCTCGTTAGTTTTTCCCCATGGATCATGATGATGATGATGGTTTCTAATAAAGTCTTGTTTTCAGTCAAACATATTGTTGCTACCATCACTCTACTACTACTAATACTACTACTACTACTACTACTACTACTACTACATACTACTACTACTACTACTACTACTAATACTACTACTACTAATACTACTACTACTACTACTACTACTAATACTACTGCTACTACTAATACTACTACTACTACTACTACTAATACTACTACTACTACTACTAATACTACTGGTACTACTAATACTACTACTACTACACTACTACACGATACCATACTACACTACTACTACTACTACTACTACTAATACTAAATACTACTACTAATACTACTAATACTACTACTCTACTACTACTATACTACTACTCTACTATCTACTAATACTACTCTACTACTATACTACTCTACTAATACTACTCTACTACTATACTAGCTAGCTACTATACTACTACTCTTACTACTAATACTACTGCTACTACTATATACTACTACTCTAATGCTACTGACTACTATTCTACTGTACTACTACTATTCCAGTCTACTTACTATGCTACTATTGCTACTACTACTACTACTATACTATACTACTGCTACTACTAATCTACTAGCTACTACTACTACTACTACTATGTTACATACTACTGCTACTACTATGTCTACAGCTACTACTACTACTTATCTACTAGTCTACTACTACTATCTACTGACTACTACTATAGTACTACACTACTACTACTACGTTACTACTACTACTATGTCTACTACTACTATGTCTCTCTCTATCTACTATATACTACTACTACTAGCTCTACTATTCTGCTTACTACATACTACTATTACTCATGTTGACTGCTACTATATGTCTGTGTTATACTATTCTCTGTCTACTATTTACCTGTTTGATAGCATATTCCTGTTTGATAGCATATTCTGTTTGATAGTATATTCCTGTTTGATAGCATATTCCTGTTTGATAGCATATTCCTGTTTGATAGCATATTCCTGTTTGATAGCATATTCCTGTTTGATAGCATATTCCTGTTTGATAGCATATTCCTGTTTGATAGCATATTCCTGTTTGATAGCATATTCCTGTTTGATAGCATATTCCTGTTTGATATCGTTATATTCCTGTTTGAATATCCTGTAAGTAGATGATCCTGATGGCACAACTTAATCACTTCCGATAATATACGGTCTTCCATTCCCTCCCTTAGCCCCACCTCCATCCCATATCTCCCTCCTAATATTATCATACCTATTCAATTAAAGCCTGGCAGAAAGAGGTAGTCCCTATTTCAGATCATTCCCTCTCACTCAAACGACCCATCCCCCTACTCTTCCATATCTTCCCATTTTCTCCTCTTTCTTATCTTCTAATCTTCTCTTTCTTATCTTCTAATCTTCTCTTTCTTATCTTCTAATCTTCTCTTTCTTATCTTCTAATCTTCTCTTTCTTATCTTCCCCATTTTCTCCTTCTTTCTTATCTTATAATCTTCTCTTTCTTATCTTCTAATCTTCTCTTTCTTATCTTCCCCATTTTCTCCTTCTTTCTTATTTTCTAATCTTCTCTTTCTTATCTTCTAATCTTCTCTTTCTTATCTTCTAATCTTCTCTTTCTTATCTTCCCCATTTTCTCCTTCTTTCTTCTAATATCATCTTGTCTTTTAACCCCTTCACTCTTATGATCCGATACATTGGTTAGCTTTATGTGTTGAAGATGACGCCAAACAAGTGTACTGGCTTCATTCGGTATATTCTGAAATGTGTGTGCGTCTGGAGGTGAAAACAAATTACAGAGTGAAGTGCTTAATATATGGCATATGGAATTTGTTTCATTGACGCCAGCTAGATCGTTTTCACATACTGTGCTTCCTTTCCTCCTTCACTGTCTTAGCTTATACTCCTTTCATTCATCCCCTCCACTTTTCTCTCCCCCAAATGTTAACATACCTATTAATGTCAGAGAGAAAGAGGTAGTCCCAGTGGCGAAAGCCTGATCGCTCACTCTTCCCTATTGCTCCTATAGCCCTTAGCTTACATTCTTTCCATCCATTCTTCTCTCCATTTTCCATGTGTTAGCATTGTTCATTTTCGGCGGTCTCTGTGGCAAAGTGATTAAACCGCTGTCTAGCGTTCCGAAGGTGTGGGTTCGAATCTTGACCACATCGTTCTGTTCACAAGGGCATTTTTTCCAGGACCCATAGAATTGTGGTCGGAGCTACGGAGTTCGTGCTTTGTGCAATATTCTCGGCAGATGGCGTACCATTTCTGTGGAGAGGTATCGAGCCATATGAGGTGACACCTAGTGTAATGAAAGTCATTTCTGTGGAGAGATATCGAGCTATAGGGGATAACACCTAGTGTAATGAAAGTCATTTCTGTGGAGAGGTATCGAGTAATAAAGTAAATCCTTCATCTCTGGACCCGTCTTTAGATTATTCATTTGAGGATCAGCTACTTCGATTATCAGACATGTCCATAATTGCTTCTATCGTCCCTGAACATGTCCTTCAATGTGTTTAGACTAACAATCCCAGTTATGTGCTTGTTGATGTACCTACTGGCATTTTCTCGCATGGTTTACCCATTTTTCTGCCCCAATCAGTATGCATATCCGCAGCCCCCGGTAACAGAAGGCCGAATAGCTTAACCGACAAATAGGAAATCCTGCTAGATGGGGGCTGGTTTTTATATATGATAGAACATTGTAAGCGTTATTGCAATTTTACTAAATTCATTGAGTTCATGGTGATATATTAATAAAAAGTGTTAATAATACTCCTATCCCTTAGTGTTAAATTTAATTTGTGACTTAATATAACCGAGTTCATGGCCGTTGTGTCGTTTTTAAATTGACCTCCTTTCTATCTATCAATACCGAAATGCGAGGGACACTTGTGGTCTGAATTCTGAAAACGTTTACATCAGTTAGTCGGCCTAATGTTACCGGTGCCCACGGCCTAGCTTGCACAGTCAAGAAAGAGAATTCAATTTATCCTCCTATTTGAAACCCCCAGAGCGTATGTTTCTCATGAAGCGTTGATGATGTCGCTTTTGTCCATAGAAGGTCCATTCTCGACCACATCATTGCTCGTCATTGCATCCGCTGTGTCACCCCCACCCCCACATACTGACCTGCTAACATACCTATTAATGTCTGGCAGAATGAGCTAGCTCCAGTGGCTAACGCTTGATCACTTAGTTCAACAGATCTGCAAATGATAATTATTAAAATAAACATTAGCAATCGCAACAATATGGACTCTCTTGACTACACTTCATGCATGCAAGAAGAACATCTTACACCTCTCTTTACTATACTGTTTATATTTGCTGTATTGAGAGTTATTGAGGGAGGAAAGGGGGGAGAGTATATGTGCCTAATCGGTTAAGCCGTTGCCGTGCGTTCCGGAGGTCTTTGGTTCGAAACTGGACCTCGCCGTTCTGTTCACGAGTGCATTTTTCCCCAGAGATTCTCTATTATTGTTGCCGAAGCTACGGAGTTCGTGCAATACTCTCGGCAGATTTCTTGCCATGTCTACGGAGAGGAACCGAGTCATATGGAGTAAACTCCAGTGCAATGAAGTTCTTCGGTTTTAGATTATTTGGAAAGTGACACATCAGATGACAGATGTTAAACGGAGAGTGACACATCAGATGACAGATGTTAAACGGAGAGTGACACATAAGATGACAGATTTTAAACGGAGAGTGACACATAAGATGACAGATGTTAAACGGAGAGTGACACATAAGATGACATATGTTAAACGGAGAGTCACACATAAGATGACAGATGTTAAACGGAGAGTGACACATACGATGACAGATGTTAAACGGAGAGTGACACATAAGATGACAGATGTTAAACGGAGAGTGACACATAAGATGACATGTTAAACGGAGAGTGACACATAAGATGACAGATGTTAAACGGAGAGTGACACATAAGATGACAGATGTTAAACGGAGAATGACACATAAGATGACAGATGTTAAACGGAGACTGACACATAAGATGATAGATGTTAAACGGAGAGTGACACATAATAACATTAGAGGACAGATGTTTAAACGGAAAGTGACACATAAGATGACAGATGTTTAAATGGAGAGTGACACATAAGATGACAGATGTTAAACGGAGAGTGACACATAAGATGACAGATGTTTAAACGGAAGGTCGAAAGAGAATAGAAACAATCAAGAATATATTTAACAACATAAAGAATGCACTAATATCTACGCAAAAGATCAGATTTATCTCGTGTTACATGTTCATAATTCTTATAAAGCGTGGACACGTAGACAATAAAGAAATAGCTCGAGGGACGAAGCTTACGAAATTTAGATATACACAAAAATAGGACGATGTCATGGAAAGAGAAGAACGGTCGTGTTTTACCGGGGCTCACAAGGGGAGCAAAGAATAGTAACACTGTGACCTACAAAGCATGTCGTAAGAGGTGATTGAGGTAGGGACCTAGGGAAGCTACCCTAGTAATTAAAAAGCTTCATGGAAATCGGATGTGCTGGCCTACTTGTAGGCGCATACCTGGAAAAACGTACAATCGCTCTTAGGTTCGGATCACATATAAATGACAAAGAGTGGTTTAAGAAGTGGTCAATATGGAGCGATCGAAAAGAAGAAAAAGAGAAGAAAATTAATGATCATTTTCCTGCCTGATTGTCTTCAACATTTCTCTCTGAAATGATTCTTTAAGCGTTACTTATATTCTAAATATTATCTTTGACTGTTTTTCCGAATCAGAAGAGGTCATATGCCATCTCCACATAGTATGTCGGCTGTAATGTATATAAGGAAAGGGAATAAAATCAAACCCTACTGTATAATTGAACCCGTATCATACACTTACGAAGCAAGTGTGTAATACCTATATATATCTACGAGTCATGTTCGTGTCCCGATTGACACATACGGCGTTCACAAGATATTTTCATTGCTGCCCTACTGTCGCATTTCTACTAATTGTTGTCCATGTCAGATCACAATATTTCAACTTTCTTTCCACAGTTTTTCTTCTCTTCATATAACTTTGAAAGTCCAGGCATTCTTTTCCAATCCGCTGTCCATCAGAGAGCAGTCCTAGCCAATACATCAGCTTGCATAGACTTAGAAGGTTATCCGTCTGGATGGAGACTTCCATTCGGATTTGATCTCCCTCCTTCATGAAACCAGTTGCTTGATTGATCTCACTCTCTTCACCCGATGCAACAAAGATATTTCTTGCTTCCGTTTTCGTAAACACAATATTTTGTACAGGAATGAGTTGCCATATCCGTGCCCAATCCTCAATATAACATTGGGACCCAAGAAGTCACCTTTTGCTTGCACTCAATCCTTTAACCTGTCTGACATAGGTGTCCCTTCCAGAATCAAAGATTGTCGGCATAGCTCTGCAATATATATATATATATATATATATATATATATATATATATATATATATATTCAATATTTATGACTTCTTGTCTTTATGATATATTCTGTCAGACTTATCTTTGTTTATGTTTTCTTTTCATTTAAATCGTTGCTTACTCCTACACTTACCCTATCTCTATAGTATGATTTCATTAAAGTGTTTAGCCTCTTTACATGTTTACAAAATGATTGATGTTCCTTCGACAAGAATTGCAATTCAAGTGATGAACAGTTTGTGTTGCTACATTAGCGACGGCCATATGCATTTTATGCGGTGCAGGTTGCTTTTTGTGGCGGTACGCGGCTGTTTAATTCTGGAATTAGTTCACACAGGAAACATTTCACAGTTGTTAGCATTTCGTGTGATTTTCATTGGCACAGGAACGGAGCAATTATGGGGTGACCCGTTGCAGTGAAGCTGGAACCGTACTTATGAACTATGAACTATGAACTATGATCAATAAATAAACAGTGTACAAGTATTAGGAGCTTCCGAAAAAACAAATGACTAAACACAGGATTCGAACCACTTATCCTCTCTATTTCTTACGGCACCCAATGCCTAGCCTAGCAATACCAGCGTTCTTACGAACACAACCAGCGAGCCATCTCGTGTTTACAATATTTAATTTATCTAGTTTTGATTTCTTTCAATAACTTTATTTTAATTTATAATTTTTCCAAGTTTACTTTCGTTATTAGAATTTATTTTATTTAAAATATGTACCGCTCTTTTGCACATGTTTTTTTTTTTACATCTTTCTTATTTGCAGAATCAAGACTCGTACTGAACTATAAAATTATCTAATAATATTTGAATAACTAATAATCGTAATGAACTATAACATTATTTAAATAATTTGAATAACCAATAACAGTACTGAATTATACAATTTTATAACTAATTTGAATAACCAATACCTGTACTGACCTATAAAATGATATAACTAATTTGAATAACCAATACCTGTACTGGACTAGAACAACTATTAAACTAATTTGAATAGCTAATACCTGTACTGACCTATAAAATGATATAACTAATTTGAATAACCAATACCTGTACTGAACTATAAAATGATATAACTAATTTGAATAACCAATACCTGTACTGAACTATAAAATGATATAACTAATTTGAATAACCAATACCTGTACTGAACTATAAAATGATATAACTAATTTGAATAACCAATACCTGTACTGAACTATAAAATGATATAACTAATTTGAATAACCAATACCTGTACTGAACTATAAAATGATATAACTAATTTGAATATCCAATACCTATACTGGACTAGAACAACTATTAAACTAATTTGAATAACCAATACCTGTACTGACCTATAAAATGATATAACTAATTTGAATAACCAATACCTGTACTGGACTAGAACAACTATTAAACTAATTTGAATAACCAATACCTGTACTGAACTATAAAATGATATAACTAATTTGAATAACCAATACCTGTACTGAACTATAAAATGATATAACTAATTTGAATAACCAATACCTGAACTGGACTAGAACAACTATTAAACTAATTTGAATAGCTATTAACAGTACAAAGCTAGAAAATTACCTAATGTCAGCATAAACCAGGTACTATAGTTGTAGTACCAAAAAGGCTCCTAAAGTATACATGACCAAGAATGGATGAAAAAACCACAATCAAGCTCACAAAGTCCTGGTTTTGCTTCGCCATTGTTGAACGCCGTACAGTTTGTGAATGTCTGGAAAATAGTTGTGTATACTTTAGTGAAAAAAGCACAGACGATGTTGTATACAAACAAAATATTAGAAAGTTAATAGGAATAGCCAAAAGCACGTTCAATGACATGAGCAAGTTATTACCATCCAAATAGATAACAAATAAGCTAAAGATAAGGATTATCAAGTGTTATATTTGATGGTATTTGTGACAAAACAAGTCAACAACAAAGTACTGTAGTTTTACAAAGTACAAAAACAATATATAGCGCTGTTTCTACAAAAAGGTCTTTATCGAGCAAAGGATACATCAGAAGCGAAGAACTTCAGACTTCTTATATGGCAGTCATAACATAGACAATCAGACTATGTACGAATTGTATTTATATATTGGTATTTGTGTATGGTTAACTCTTTCCACGCACAGTTATTTCCTCAATTTTAAGCAGTTAATTCAAGGGAAGTATAAAAAAACACAAAAAACCATCCCAACTACTTGTCAATAAATAAACATATTATATACTAAATTGAAGAAAACTGGACAACCCAATAGAATAACAAGGTTACAAAAGAATTGAAATAAAATAGTAGAAGTAAAACTAGTAAGACTTCTTATAAGGAAGCAACTCTATGGCGTAGTATGAGGCTTAATGCGTGCAACGGACTTCCGCCGTGGCGCAGTGTGCGACTTAAAGCGTGGAAAGAGTTAAGAAACATGGACAATGAACAAGTAATTGGAAGATATAATTAATATCTTTGAAGTGGGAATATACACAATAATAGGTCGTATGTCATGGAACGAAAAAAAAACCCCACAAATTTTAATGATGATGGAAAAGTTGGTATCTTCTTGTAAACTAATTGTTTTTGGTCTATTCTCTTTATTTCTTATGAATTTTCGCTCCCAATGAAGAATATGTAAAGGATCCCTTTTATATTACATGTATATAGGATAATATTACATGGTATATAGGATAATATTACATGGTATATAGGATAATATTACATGGTATATAGGATAATATTACATGGTATATAGGATAATATTACATGGTATATAGGATAATATTACATGGTATATAGGATAATATTACATGGTATATAGGATAATACGGTGTTAGGCTTGTATTTTTTTTATTGACCATCAGCACACGATGGGTGTTGTGGTCAACATCCCGCCGGCCACCTTTACTTTTCAGTGCTTTTCCTGGTACGCAATTGAGGCCAGGTCGACTGAGCCGGTCAGGTTAGAAAAAATTGTCACGCCCACTGTGGATTTAAAGCCAGACCACTAGTCTAATAAACGAGTACACTAACAACTACGCTACTTCTACTCTGAGTAGAGAATAGGACTGCATCTTATTTATTAAATATTGCGGCTCTGAATAGAGAATAGGACTGCATCTTATTTTTTTTTTAAAATATTTTTTTTATCAATTCAGGACTCCTAATTGAACATACTGCTGAGATTATTCATAATATTGTCTGTTGTCAATTGCAGTATCTATAGAAATATGGTTTCTCAGAAGAAGGTTGAAAGTTCCATGGACAGCTAGAAAGACCAATGAAAAGATCTTGTCGGAGACAGATTCATATCGAAATCTCACCAATCGAATAAGAAGCAGATAATCAAGGTTTTTCGGACATATAATAAGAAGAGGCAGTTTAGAACATTTGGATACAGCAGGCAAAATACATGGAGAGAGAGATAGAGGGAGACAAATGGACAACATTCCGGACGACTTGAAATCGTGGTTCGGCAATGGTTGGGTGACGGAGTTGATGGATTGCACCAGAGACAGACAGATGTAGAGAGACATGATCGCCTACGCCAACCGGCACGGCACTTGATTGATTGATCTAAAAGAAATAAATTTAAAAAACATATATAATTATAATTGGGCTGTTTATATATTTTTGGTTTTCGTTTATTTTCGGTTTAAAGTAAGTCATATCAATAACAGTATCAATATCGTAGTGTCAATCAATACCTACCGTTCCGGTTATATTTGTACATCCGGCTACACACGGAGAGATGTAGTCCACCTTATTGTCACCACAAACTAGAAATATGTCGTCATTGCAACCGCATGCATCCATCATTGACGTTCTGTCAGAAAATAAGTAACAATTTTGAAGAATAAAATACAAATAACATGTTGGTTATTGTACAAACTATATAGCACTCTTGGAATGCTCAATTATTCCCAGTCTTCAAGAGTTAGTTAGTTTGTTCCTTTCGTGACAAAGGCGGCACATAGGGCAGAGGTTTTAGATCTCCATGTGATACGGTTCTTTGCTAGCAGTTGGAGATCTTGTATGGTTTTACATCCCAATAGTTTGCTTTCTTGTTGGATGGTTCTTCGAAGAGTGGTCTTTGGTCTTCCACGTTTTCTTTTCCCAACTGGTGACCACATAAGGACTTGTCGATTTAGTCTCTTTCGTCTGATCTAAGAACATGACCTAAATATTTCTACCTTCTTTCCTTATAATATTTGATACGGGTTGTTGCTGTGTTCTATCTCTCACTTTGTTGTTAGAAACGAAATCACTCCATTTTACTTTTAATAATTTCCGTAGACATTTATTCTCAAAGCTGTCCAGTTTCTTATCAATTTTCTTTGTTGATTTCAAAATTAGATGAAGACTACACCAAATACAGAACAGCAAGAATGTATAGTAAAAATAAAGTAAAGTCATCAAAATCAGAATCTTGGGCAAAATATGGAGAACATTTAGCTGAACTATGCACTAAGGCACCAAGAAAATTTTACAGAAGCATTAAGGCAATGAGGCTAAGAGAAGAACAATTCAATCCAGTCACCATTATAAATAACAAGTCTAGGAAACCTCTTACCAACAGCAAAGATATTAAAGACAGATGGAAAGAATATTTTACGGAACTGTTAAACTGCGAAACACAAGGTACAGAAACATTTCAATTGAAACATGGAAAATACCAACAATTGAATATCTTAGAATCCGAAGTTGAAATGGCACTAAATCAAAGCAAAGAAGGAAGAGCAGGGATAGATGGTATAACAACAGAAATGTTACTTGCGTATAAGACAACAGCAATAACATGGCTGACCAGAATTTTTAACATAGCCTGGGAGGACAAGAGGTTCCAGATGACTGGCAGAGAGCTATTATAGTCCCAATATGGAAGAACAAAGGAGACAAAAGAGAATGTGAAACATACAGGGGATTCTCTTTGAGCCAAATAGGAAAAATGTTTGCAAAAATATTGGAGCGAAGAGCAAGACATATATTAGAGCCCTCAGTTAACAATAGCCAGTTTGGGTTTAGGAGGGGTAAGAGCTGCACAGACGCAATATTTACACTAAGACAGATCTTCGAACAAACAATTGAATACAATCAAAGTAAACAGCTTATATTTATAGACCAAGAAAAGGCATTTGATAGAGTAAACAGGTGCAAACTATGGAAGATCCTTGAAGAATATGGCGTCCAAGGACAACTATTAGGTAACATCATGGCCTTATATCAAGATAGCCAGAGTACAGTAAGAACTACAGAAGGAATGACCGACTGGTTCTCCATTACATCAGGTGTTAGACAAGGTTGTGTCCTTTCACCACTACTTTTTATCGCATATATGGATAAAATAACTCAAGAGTCGAATTCAGATAATGATGAAATAAATGAACTGCTTTTTGCAGATGATCAGTGCCTGATACATCAAAATTAACAAGATCTACAACATCATATTGACACTTTGAACAATAATTGTGTGAAACATGACATGAAAATCAACAACACTAAAACAGAAATAATGAATATGGGAAGAAAACATAATAATCTAGACATCCATGTCAATGCACTAAAATAAACCAAGTGAAAGAATTCAAATACTTAGGAAGCATATTCACAGAAGACTGGAAAACTAGATAGAGAGATAGAGACTAGAGTACAAAAAGCAAATGCTGTAACCTACCAGCTAGCCCCATTGTTAAGGCACCCACAAATTTCACAGGCAGCTAAGAAACAAATGATCAACAGCATTTTTATACCTACTTTGTGTTACCAGAGCCAAACATGGACATTGAGCAAAGCGCAGTCACAAAAATAACTACATGTGAAATGCGTTGCCTGAGAAAAGTTACCAACAACACAAGAAAAGACAGAATCACCAACATCAGCATAAGAAAGAAAGTTGGCACAAAACCGTGCTTGAATTATATAGATAAACAAAGAATGAAGTGGTTTGGCCACTTAATAAGAATGCATCCAAACTCCACAGTATACAGAGTCTTCTACAACAGAACATCGGAAAGAAGGCAAGAGGAAGACCACGGAAAAGATGGTTAGATGGCGTGGCAGCATCCTGTGAAAGAGCAAAGATAACAATCACACAAGCCACCAGAACAGCGCAAGACAAAAACAGAAAACCACGACACTGGGCAACAACCCGGTAGCAGTGTGACGACAAAAGAAGAAAGAAGAAGAATAAGATTTCCAACTTTCACAACCGTAGGTCAGTACAGGAATCACACATGATCTAAATAATTTAACTTTTGTGCATATACTAAGGTCTTGAGATTGCCAGATATTCGTTAATTTAGTGAAGGCACTAGCTGCTATAGCAATACGAGAGTTTATTTATTTCTTCAAGAGTAGATGACGTATAATGTGCGTGATGTTGTTTAATGTTTAAAAAAATACAAGACGATCATAATGTCAATGAAACAATATTGTGAGTGGTATTAGCAATTACACTTCTTTTGTTGTCACTTCTGCTGATTTCTAGACTTTACTTATTATGTTTTCCTCCCAAAACTTCTATAACGGATATTATGTTTGTTTTGTTCACTCTTGTGCTAACGTATTTTTAAAAATGTAACAAATTCATCATGTTTTGTTCATTTTCATCATGTTAAATTTTATAAAGTTTTTAAAAATTGTATTTTGTTCATTATGGTTTTGCCCTAATAAAATTTATGAAACGTGTTTCTACACATATGCAGGGCCGTGCGGTATATTTTCGCAGTATGATGCAAGTTTTCGAAATGCCGAGCCTTAAATATTTTTTCTTTAAAATAACCTGCAATTGTGATTCCGCCGCTTATGCGCCCCCTTATGGATCCGCCTGATGTAGTCGCCCCTCTGTATCGTATCACGTATGAAGTCCATAGAACTGCTCAAACCATTTCAGCCTTTTTTTTCCAAATGTTTTTCTGTTACACAATTAAAGTTAGGTTGACATAAGTATCATTGTGTTCTAAAACAAATCTACTTTCTTTTCAAATTGAACCCGGACCCCGTGCCTAAGAAGTGAGTGTGCGAACACTATGCTATTGCGGCTCTCTACAACAGTAATATTCTTAGATGATTCCGGATATTCCAATAATATCAACAACTGCAACAGTAACAACAATCTTACCTGCTACCTGTTATACCAACAACATCTGAGTTTTTACATCCAAAGAGAAAGTTCAAGCAGTCCATAAGAACTGTGCCGGTAGTAATGACTAGCGTGAACACAGCGCATCCACGGACTCCTAACTTCAGTCTGGTAGTGACAAACCCACCAATAAATGTACCAAGAACTATACTGAAGATAATTATTGCTCCTGTCAGTTGGTTCGTGGGAAGGAAAGAGTTAAACAACAAGAATGAAACAATTAAGCCGATACAATATTTGATAGTGATATCATATTATTTAAAGAGACTATTTGCAACTTACAAGATGCTGAAAGGATCAACAAATATATATATATATATATAAAAGAATAAGTAGAATTTAATTGTATGTTTGTCTGTTCCCATTGTTTCAAGGTATCTGGACATCCTACGGACTTGAAATTTGGGTAAGAGGGTAGCTTTCATAGATGGGAAGATGTAAATATTATAAAACCGGACTATTATTTGGTCTCTATATCTAAATTCCAACTTAAGGCAGGAGACCCACCCAGATTTCATCGAAAATTGATATTTTCAAGTTATAAACAAAAATTGTACTTTTAATGTTTATCAGCCTTTCTAGTTTGATATTCTTTTTGAATTATGTGTTTATCTTTAATAGTTTATAAGTTATTGGTGTTCAAAGAAGGTGGGTGTGTTCCCAAAAATGACAGATTTTTTGGGCCCAAAATATACTCTTTAGCTAGCCTTCAAATTATTCACCAAATAATGATTACCCCCGAAAGAAAACTTGTACAATGAGCTGTCCCTTTAATCTCGCTTGAATAATCTCCCTTGAACAAGCATCATGGCTGTGAATTAACCTACCAAGATAATTGTGTTTGAAACTGAAAGTTAATTTGTTGAATTACGTGATTATATTTGAAATATTTGTGATAGTTATGTCTTCCGACAAAATATTCAATAAACGCTTATTAAAGCAGCGTAAATTTCATGGGAATCAACATACATCTGAACTAAATCAGTGCCTAGCAATTATCGATAATGTTACGACGTCCATTTCGGAGTCAGAAATTGTTCATAGTTCGACAACATTGATGCAGACTGAATGTTTTGATATTGAAATGCAACAAAATGCCACGCCCTTTTCACGATCAGAGCAGAAACTTTTGGACATTAGCAACCTAACACATGATTCTGATGTGGATATGTTAGTGCCATGTTCTGCCATGTTAGTGAGAAGGGGCGACAACATGTTCCGCGACATCGATGTATCGTGTGATGGTACCTGGATGACTAGAGGCCATACATCTAATGTTGGTACCACTACTGTTATTGGTCTGCAAACTGGAAAGGTACTCGATACTCATACAAAGAGTAAAATTTGCAAATCTTGTCAGTACTGGAAGAAACAAGACCAAAACACAGACAGATTTCAACGCTGGAAACAAAGTCATGATGAAGTTTGCACTTTGACGCATGTAGGATCTTCAGGGTCTATGGAAGCAGCAGCAGCTTGTAAAATGTTTTCTTCCTCAGTAGACAAGTATAATCTAAGATATACAAAGTTCATTGGGGATGGAGACACTAACAGCTTCAAAAAGGTGTTTGAATCCAAGCCTTATGGTGAAAATTGCCTTATAGAAAAAATTGAATGTGTGGGCCATGTTCAAAAAAGAATGGGTACCCGCTTAAGAAATCTTAAGAAATTTTCTAAAGGGAAGTTTTTATCTGATGGTAAAACCATAGGTGGTAAGGGCAGACTAACTGATAGCATCATTGATAAGCTGCATATCTACTATGGGAATGCCATAGATAGTAAGTGCAGACTAACTGATATTATCATTGATAAGCTGCAGATCTACTATGGGAATGCCATCAGAGCGAATAAAAACAACCTTCGCAAAATGCGAGAAGAGGTTTGGGCAGTGTTTTTCATAAACATCAACAGATGAAAAACCTGTCCATAACTTTGCAGCATTGACTGGTGCCCATAAAAACAAGCTGTTCGAGATGGCACAGTGAACCACTATGTACACAAGGGAAACCTCCCAGTATCCGTTATGGAGGCTGTTAAACCGATCTTCAAAGACCTCACCAAGACAGAGTTACTGAGGAAATGTCTGCAAGGATACACACAGAATTGTAATGAGTCACTGAACAGTCTTGTATGGAAATACTGTCCCAAAATAAGATATCAAGGACTCTCTACTGTTCATATAGCTGTTGCAATTGCTGTGTGTATTTTTAATGATGGAGCCAACAGCCTGAAACATATTCTTCAGGAATGGGATATTCAACCTGGACATTTTATGAATAAATTTTGTGCTGAAAAAGACATTCTCCGCATTAAAAAAGCCCAAATACAGATGAAAGTTGCTTCTTTTGAAGCAAGAAGAGCTAGGAGACGAAGGCGCCTTGTCGTGAATGAAGAACAGACAGAAAAGAGGATCAGCCATATCTTCCTGGGGATACTGAGTCTCATCAGGTAGGATTTAACATTTTCTTAAACAAAAACTTTCACGAAAATCAGGCGTGTGACTCATCGTGTCGGTGATATTTGCTACAATTTTAAAGCTAGAGTTATCAAATTTGAAATACATATAGCCAATACTATCCTTTATAGCGTGAACCTCCACTTTTTTCTAAGTGGTATATAAACAGAGATATTGCTGTTCTAAGTTGAAAATGTTTGCTATTTAGAAGTGTCATATTGCAAGAGTCATATTTACAAAACCGATTATGTTATACATTTTTTGGAGGTTCACGCTATAATTATAGGTGTTATGTACATCATATGCTGGTTTGGTATTCTTAGCACTTCTTATGTTAGTGAAATCCTCCGCACGATGCAAGGGGGATTTTGCTTTAAATTATTTTTCATAACTTCATGATAATATTTTTAAAAAAATCAATAATTTAAATGTGCAGACTAAACTGTATTTATCACCAAGAACATTATCTTATACAACCTGTGGACAAATCTTATGACAACATGTTTGTTAGTTTTTTTCTGTGAATTTTTAAAGCGGATACCTCATGTTCTGGGCGGGTCTCCCGCCTTAACGAAATGGGCGTGAAAAGTTTAAAACCGAAAAGTTCTATCCATGTTTTCACGTGTCAGTCACATGTTACAGCGATTATAAAGTCATATGTTACGCTAAAATTTGATGCTATTTATTGGTATTTCAATATAATTCCCGAATGGATTAGATGCTTGGTTGCCATGCGGGAAACCTGTGTTCAATTCACGCGAAGGACAATATTTTTACAACTTTTTGTTTTTATTAACACATCTTGCTTATAATATAACATTTAATCAGTTTATAATCTGAATAAATTCAATTTGCCAATTGCTATTTGTAAACTTTCAAGGGAATTCTACTGTATCAGGTTTTACTAGCAATCGGAATGAGGGACATTTTAATCTTTTGTGGTCAGCCGATAAAGTTTCCCCACCAAACATGGAGAGAAAACGTATTGTTATTAATGGGAAAGCTGCCGATTTTGAGGAGACGGGGCTTGTTTCTTTAATATGATCAATCTCGCACTGTTTGGGACTTTACAACTAGATTTAAAGTAAATTTTCCGTGCGAAGAACGGGTACATCTGCTAGTGTTAGATAAATGAAGAGTTGAATGTAGATGCTCTCTCCTTCTTCTTTGCGTTCGTTCTTTACGACCAATTGTAATCACTCTTTGTGATATGTTTGATCTTTGCCAAGAACGTTATACGTTGCACATTGGTTTGTAGGCCCTACACGCATAGACTTACAAGTTTAGGACACGTGCATCCAATTTCAGCCAAACATCATTAATCGCCTTACGACAAGCGGACAGGTAATAGTGGTTCTATTCTTTACAAGCCAAATTTGGGCCCCGGTAACCACTCGGGTGGTAGATACTCTA
Organism: Arion vulgaris; assembly: GCA_020796225.1. Taxonomy (NCBI): domain Eukaryota; kingdom Metazoa; phylum Mollusca; class Gastropoda; order Stylommatophora; family Arionidae; genus Arion; species Arion vulgaris. The sequence continues at coordinate 5,576,889 of CM036754.1, forward strand.
ACTATGTTTCAAATTTACATGAAACTTGTGAAATAATTCAACAATAAATAGTATGAAAATTCTTCTTAGTCTCATAACTCCCCTTGAAGGATAAGGAATCAACAGATTTCCTTCAACCAGATCTGTTTGGAGCAATCCAATTTAATTCATTACATGTCTTTCCGGTCTTTTCTCTTTCTCTGACAACAGTTCGTCTCCATATCTCTCTAGGTCGCTCCCTACCTCTCTTGCCTCATGGATTCCATTTCAAAGTCACATGTGGTTGTCTGGTCTGCTGCACTCTTAATGTATGTCCCAACCACTTTCATCTATGTTTTATTTCTAACAGTGCTATGTCACCCGCGAAGTCAATGTCTTTTTTTTCCCCCCCGATCCAGAAGCACTTGAGCTGAAAGCTCTTCGGCTCGGTGTCATGGACATCGTAACCCTTCGGCTCGGTGCCACGAACACCGTAAATCTGGGGAACCTGTAGCTTTTCTGCCAGTCCGCGGAGTTGAACCCGCACTTACAGAGACTAGTCACTCGTAGTCAACTCTACGAACACGCTGGGCACGCGGCAAGTCAATGTCTTCAAGGATCTTGATTGGTCCTCAAATAATTTTTCTGCCACCAACTTCAGTTGTTTTCTACATTATCCAATCTATAGCTGCCAGGAAGAGCAATGGGTACATACTACATCACTGTCGAACATCAGAATTTAACTGAAACTACCTGCTGTGCGATCTATAATGCAATCTATAGCTGCCAGGAAGAGCAATGGGTACATACTACATCACTGTCGAACATCAGAATTTAACTGAAACTACCTGCTGTGCGATCTATAATGCAATCTATAGCTGTCAGGAAGAGCAATGGGTACATACTACATCACTGTCGAACATCAGAATTTAACTGAAACTACCTGCTGTGTGATCTATAATGCAATCTATAGCTGCCAGGAAGAGCAATGGGTACATACTACATCACTGTCGAACATCAGAATTTAACTGAAACTACCTGCATGGATCTATAATGCAATCTATAGCGCCAGGAAGAGCAATGGGTACATACTACATCACTGTCGAACATCAGAATTTAACTGAAACTACCTGCTGTGCGATCTATAATGTCTGACGCAGCATTGGTTATTTGAGTATATATCTTTCAGGATATCGTTAACTTTCGCTGAGAATGACAGACGTCATCAAGTGTAAACAGAATATCGTACACAATAACTACTCCGTACACAATAACTGTTCCGTACACAATAACTACTGCGTACACAATAACTACTCTAGCTAGATTGATTGCTTGATTAATAGAACCACCATCATTGCACTTTGGTGAATAACTATGTGTGCTCCGATCTCTTTCTTACACAAGAAGATCTCAGTGGCAGAGCACGAAGTCCGTAGCAACTGCGAGGGTACCCGATGTAATTTAGAAGATGATAAAAATATTTTGTAGAACTCATATTTAAATGTTCTCTCATGAATTTTCTTGTCCGGGAAGCAGTTTTCCGGCAAGCTCTTTTCCATTTTTAACCGCCAAGGGTTCTTTTACGGGCTCAACATTGAACACGGGACCAAACTGCTGCCTTTGCAGGTCGGCTGGGGACAGCCACAGGCTGACGGAGAGCGAACCCAGTAAACGCTTGCTAAAACCGGATACATCGCCGAAGGATAAGTACCAGAGCTCCAAATGTCGCTGAGGATGTGACGAAACCCACACATGCTAAGGCTGCATGAATCAGATTTCCACATGAATGTAATTTAAGAGGAAATCTGGAAATCTGGTGTACCAGTCTAAGCGGTCATCGCGAGAGAGAGAGAGAGAGAGAGAGAGAGAACACGGGACCTACGTTTTATCGTCCGTCTCCGATAGGACTAGGAACTCGATCTCACCTACACTGAGATCAGAGATCTCTGGAAAAATATTTCTATGGTTCCACGGGAAGCGAACCGATTACCTTTGTAACGAGAGGCGAGCACGTAACCTCTACAACACGGAGACAATAATTATTCTAGCTAGATACAAGTTAGGAAGTGTTAAATGTACTTATTCTAGCTAGATACAAGTTAGAAAGTGTTAAAGTACCTGAAATCATGCTGACTTCTTGTGATGTTTTGTTGAACTGATTCTCTATGTACTTCTGTGAGAACGCGAACCAACCAGAGAAAGCTAAGCCTTCGATGCAGGAGAACACAAGAGTCATCACGAAGATGGGACGATGAAAAACCCGTAACATTGACCTGGGCATATCTATGTTGGACAAATGAAATAGAAGTCAAATTACAACAAACAATATAATATCAATTTAAATATATTTTTATTGAAATTGTCGTCTGTAGCTCAAGCGGTAGTGAGCTCGATCACGAACCCAAGCGTACCTGGTTCAAACCCCACTGTGGGCAAGTTTGGAAGCAAATTCGCTTCCTTTGGATTTTTACAAAAAGGTAACAACAGACCTCACCGTTCAGAAAGCAATGGCAAACTACTGAACGTATAAGTGGTGCCTAAAAATCAACGACTAGTTTACTGTGGTTGATGGCTACGTCCTTTATGACATGCCACGATTTTCATTCACCAACTGCGACTTAAGTAACATTCAGGGACATTCGTTGACTTTAGTAACATTCAGGGACATTCGTTGACTTTAGTAACATTCAGGGACATTCGTTGACTTTAGTAACATTCAGGGACATTCGTTCGTTTCAATTAGTTCGACTATACGTCAGATTTTAATCGAATTTGTTATTTGTAGCGAATTCTGCGGAATATTCTGAGATGCAAAATACAGACCCAACATCGTATTATCCTATATACCACCCGGTATAACAAAGGCTTCTGGAGTTTAAAACGAAGAAAAACTATACATGGTTGCACTCAAAAGGGAGAAATACTTCTTTTATTTTCTTGTTCTTAATTAAGCGAGCCAAGTTGAAGAGGGGAAATATCATCCAGTGTTCAGCCCCTTACTGACTAGAGGCTGCTGCCTAGTTTAAGGCAGGCAGTAGATGACCAGTGCAGCTGAATAGCTAATCACACCATTGAAAGCAACCCGTGGGGCCCTCCACGTCACCAATTTGGGAAGACATGTAACCCGGGACTGTTGCTTTCCGTGTTGTGTTCGAGCCGAAAGCAATGATGTGGTGTCCTCCCCCTTTATGCCCATCCAGGACAGCTAATATGGAGAAGGCGCGTTGTCCGTTTTACACCAACCTATCTAGCCTACTGCTTCATCCAAAGGGAAAGAAAAAATCAATACATTTGGAATCAATCAGGGTTTGCAGGAGATGCCAGAAGATGGAATGGAATACATATATAACCATCAACTCCTTAGGTCACTCCTTCTGATTTGTGGTCATGGTTTACTCATCTACCCTTCTGCATAAACGTGTTGAGCCACAAGGCAGTGGGGGTTTTTATACTAGGGTTCACTGCCCTTTAGTGCCACCCGTCGTTCTCCACGAGGCAGTGGGTTTAACAATTGCAGATTGTACTGTCTGCTGCCATACGATAGCAGATTGTACTGTCTGCTGCCATACGATATCAGATGGTACTGTCTGCTGCCATACGATATCAGATGGTACTGTCTGCTGCCATACGATAGCAGATGGTACTGTCTGCTGCCATACGATAGCAGATTGTACTGTCTGCTGCCATACGATAGCAGATTGTACTGTCTGCTGCCATACGGTAGCAGATGGTACTGTCTGCTGCCATACGATAGCAGATGGTACTGTCTGCTGCCATACGATAGCGGATGGTACTGTCTACTGTAATACGATAGCAGATGGTACCTTCTACAGTCACACGGTATCAGATGGTACTGTCTACTGTCATACCGTATCAGATGGTACCATCTACTGTCATTTAGAAGATGGTCAAAGTTTCTGTAGGAAATGTATTTTAAAACATTTTTCTAACGATTTTTGCCTGGAAGTTTGCTTTCCAGTCTGCTATTTTCAATTTTTTAACCGCCTCGAGTTCTTTGACATACTCAACTTGAATACGGGATGTACGTTTTATCGTCTGTCTCTGATAGAACTAGGAACTCGATCTCACCTACACTGAGATCAGGATATCTGGGAAAAATCCAGATGGCTCCTCAAGGAAGCGAACCGAGAACCTGTGGAACGCGAGGCGAACACCTAACCTCTACGCCACCAAGACACCCCCTACTCTAGGGTTAGAGAGATTCCAACATAATCAACGTGGAAATCTGAAAGCGAACGAAAACAGAAAACGTAGATACTAGAAGTGATGTGATATTAATTTATTGAAATGAGTACCTAGTAACATGCCGAGAATTAACTTCTTGTCCATACGTGGTAAAGTTTCTTGACTTTTCTTCTTTCCCATGTGCCTCGGAAAGAACATGATAGGGATGGAACAGATTACACAGGCCAGTCCGATAATAAGAAGGCCAAGCCACCATGCTCCGACCCATCTCTGGTCATGCATAGACATGGCTGTCTCTGAATAATATCAAATATATATATATATAGCAATAGAATAACACAGACGGTCATGTTTGACTGAATAATTACACAGCTACAGGTTAAACATACTTGGTTCTGCTTGACTGAATAATTACACAGCTACAGGTTAAACATACTTGGTTCTGCTTGACTGAATAGTTACACAGCTACAGGTTAAACATACTTGGTTCTGCTTGACTGAATAATTACACAGCTACAAGTTAAACATACTTGCTTCTGCTTGACTGAATAATTACACAGCTACAGGTTAAACATACTTGGTTCTGCTTGACTGAATAGTTACACTACGATAGTATTACTAACTTTTGTTCTAAAATATGATTAATCTTTCTTTCTTTTGTCCTTCTCTGCTTTTTGCCGCTAGGCGTAGCAGGTTTAACTGATGATCGGTTTCCGAGATAATGCACGCTCGGTCGCTTGATATGTTGTGGTATTGTGGCGTTTTAAGATGTCTGTAACTCCATCAACCCATCTTTTCTTGGTCTGTCCCTTCCTCTTGATGATTCCATTTTTAGGTTGTACGCTCTTGCAACTGGTGTATTCGGGTTCATTCTGACAAAGTGGCCAAACCAATAATATGATTAAGGACAACAATTATTTGTTGATCTGCTGGGACGAAATAACATACTTGGTTCTGCTTGACTGAATAGTTACACTACGATAGTATTACTAACTTTTGTTCTAAAATATGATTAATGACAACAATTATTTGTTGATCTGCTGGGACGAAATAACATACTTGGTTCTGCTTGACTGAATAGTTACACTACGATAGTATTACTAACTTTTGTTCTAAAATATGATTAATGACAACAATTATTTGTTGATCTGCTGGGACGAAATAACATACTTGGTTCTGCTTGACTGAATAGTTACACTACGATAGTATTACTAACTTTTGTTCTAAAATATGATTAACGACAACAATTATTTGTTGATCTGCTGGGACAAAATATTGAAAACAAAGTGTAATGAAATATTAGTTGAAGAATTGTTGCTATAATTATTTGTCGCTCATATTAAATAATTGTTGTGTAGGATAATTGTAATACGCCCGTGTGCTGCCGGGGCTCGCAAGGGGAGCAAAGAGTAGCGGCACTGCGACCTACAAGGCATGTCGGAAGAGGCGACTAAGGTGGGGTTTGGCGTAGGGCTGGCTACCCTATCCAGTAGAAAATTTTAGCCACAAAATCCAACCAACCATGAACAAGTCACATAAAATAAAATAAAAACTGTGCCAACCAAGAGGAAAGGAAGCTCTTCTAGAAGAGGTATGAAGCGATGCAGAGAAAGCCGCAAGGAGTCTACACTGCAGATTATCTTCCTTTCACCTAGGAAAAGCTCCAGAATTGGCACCTGGAATGTTAGAAGTATGTATGAAATGGGAAAGACAGCACAGGTTGTAAATGAGATGAAATTTCACGGGATTGGCATCTTGGGATTATGTGAAACTAGGTGGAATGGTGCAGGCAAACAACGTCTAAACACAGGAGAAACAATGCTGTTCTCAGGCCATATGGAAGAAAATGCCCCATAGTGAAGGTGTGGCTTTAATGCTATCTAAAGAAGCGGAGAAGGCACTAATAAAATGGGAAGCAGTGAGTCCTAGGATAATCACAGCAACATTCAGAACCACCAAAAAGAAAGTATTCTTGAATGTGACCCAGTGTTATGCACCTACCAATGATAAAGAGGAAAAAGTAAAGAGGAATTTTACATAAAACTTCAAAATACTATAGGTAATCAGAGAAATGGGAACATCAAAATTTTGATGGGCGACCTCAATGCCAAAATAGGTTCGGACAACATAGGCTACGAGGAGATCATGGGGAAACACGGACTAGGAATAATGAACGAAAATGGAGAACTATTCACTAATTTCTGTGCAGCGAATCAATACGTCATAGGTGGAAGTGTCTTTCCACATAAAAGAATACATAAAGCAACCTGGGTATCACCAGATCACAGAACAGAAAATCAAATTGACCACATATGCATAAACAAGAAATTCAGGTCATCTCTACAAGATGTAAGGGTTCTAAGGGGGCAGATGTAGATTCGGATCACCATTTGTTGATAAGTAAAATTAAACTGAAGCTTAAGCGATACATAACATCCCATGAACATAGACACCAATATAATGTAGGATACCTCAGAAGTCAAGAAACAAAGGAACAGTTCACGGTCACAGTCTCTAATAAGTATGAGGTTTTGCGGCAATTAGAAGATGAGGTGAGTGCGGAAGAATGCTGGCAGCAAGCCAAAAATATTTGGAATGAAACATGCACAGAGGTATTAGGAAAGAAGGAGCGGAATCATAAGGCATGGATAACTCCAGAAACTCTCAAGGAAATAGAAGAAAGGAAAAAGAGGAAAGCAGATTTAAATAATAGCAAAACTAGAACTGCCAAAGCCATAGCCCAGGAAAAGTACACAGAAGCTAGCAAGAAAGTGAAGAAACAAATAAAGTTAGATAAAAGACAATACGTAGAAGATCTAGCAAGAGAAGCAGAGGTAGCTGCAGGAAAAGGAAACCTTAGGGATCTTTACAACATCACTAGAAAGCTAGCAGGAAAATACAGACCATCAAATGGGTTGATCAAAAATAGTAGTGGGAAAACTATCACTAATGTTAGAGACCAAATGGAAAGATGGATGGAATACTTCAAGGAACTCCTGAACAGACCAGCACCTGCAAACCCCCAAGATATCCAACCGGCAGAGATTGACTTGGACATCAACTGTGAGAAACCATCCAAGGAGGAGATTAGTAAAGCCATTAAACTTTTAAAAGATGGGAAAGCGGCCGGTCCAGATGGTATTCCAGCGGAGGGGATTAAAGCCAACATAAACACATCCACAGAAATACTGTATAAATTATTTAGCAGAATCTGGGAGACCGAAGAAATACCAGCAAACTGGAGAGAAGGATACCTGGTGAAGCTACCAAAGAAAGGGGACCTTCAGAAGTGTGAAAACTATAGGGAATAATGCTGTTGTCAGTACCTGGGAAAATACTAAGCAGAGTCATCCTGGAGAGATTGAGAGAGGCCATCGATATAAAGCTAAGAGATGAACAGGCAGGCTTCCGACCAAATAGATCCTGTGCTGACCAGATAGCCACATTACGTATAATAATAGAGCAAAGTATTGAATGGAAATCCCAACTTTATATCGGATTTGTTGATTATGAGAAGGCTTTTGACAGTATTGATAGGAAAACCCTTTGGAAATTAATGAGGCATTATGGAATCCCACAGAAAATTATTAACCTAATAAAAGCAACATATACAGATATGAAATGTAGAGTTCTTCATGAAGGTAAACTAACAGATACTTTTGGAATAGAAACAGGAGTGCGTCAGGGATGTCTTCTATCACCTTTGTTGTTCTTACTGACAATAGACTGGATTATGAAGACCACAGTAACTAACACCAGAAATGGAATCCAATGGACTCTGACAGAGCAACTAGATGATCTGGACTTCGCTGATGATATAGCCCTTCTGTCACATACACGAAATCAGATGCAGGATAAGCTAAACACATTGAATCAAAGGTCCCAGCAACTAGGGCTGAACATTCATAAGGAAAGACAAAGATATTGAGAATTAACCAAGCAAACGACAACTCGATCTCCCTGGGGAAATCCCACTTCAAGAGGTAGAATCATACACATATTTGGGCAGCAACGTAGACAAAGAGGGTGGAACAGATAGAGATGTTAAAATAAGAATACAGAAGGCAAGAGGAGCTTTCATTGCACTGCGAAACATTTGGAAGTCCAAAGAAATCAAATCTAGAACAAAATTCGGATATTTAACTCTAATGTTAAAGCAGTTCTACTGTATGGGTCAGAAACATGAGAACAACTAAAACAATAGCGCATAAATTGCAAACATTCATCAACTGGTGTCTGCGCAGAATAGAGGGAATAAGATGGTATGATAGGGTCACAAATGAGGAACTTATGGAGAGAACAAGACAGATTCCAGTGAATACCGAGTGGAATATAACAAGAAGGGTCCTTGCCTGGAACCCGCAGGGCAGCGAAAGAAGGAGGCCGAGAAATACATGGAGACGAGATTTGGAGGCGGAGATCAACAATATAAAGAAGAGCTGGAGGGAGCTGCAGGAGATAGCTAGAGATAGGAAGACTTGGCATGAGTTGGTTGAGGGCCTATGCCCCAACCCGGGGTAAAAGGCAAAGAGAGAAGAGAGATAATTGTAATAATAGTAATAGTTATAATGATAATAATAGTTAGTGGCGACTCGTCATTAAGGGCCAGTGGGGCCGGACCCCACCAAAAATAATGTATAACGTGTATTTATTATTTTGTAAATTAAAATATACCTAAACCCAAAATCATGATTTTTACGAAAATTTGTGTCTGGCCCCACCAACAAAAATGAGTACGAGCCGCCACTGATAATAATAATAATAATAATAATAATAATAATAATAATTAGTAATAATAGTAATAATAATAATAATAATAATAATAATAATAATAATAATAATAATAATAATAATAATAATAATAATAATAATAATAATAATAATGATAATAATAATAATAATAATAATAGTAATAATACTTTAAAAATAATAATAATAATAATAATAATAATAATAATAATAATAATAATAATAATAATAATAATAATAATAATAATAATAATAATCATAATAATAATAATAATAATAATAATAATAATAATAACAATAATAATAATAATAATAATAATAATAATAATAATAATAGTAATAATAATAATACAAATAACAGCCGTCCATCGCAAGCGATGATGCCACCAGCATCAGACGTGTGTTGTTGCACCTCTCTGGTGTGTGCGAAATGGACTGTAGACACTAACGTTAAAATGAAGCCACCTACCACATGCGAGATTTACGTGATCAGTCTTGTACATTTTGGTATTGTGTGTTCAGTCTTTTCACACAGCTCGTTTTGTATTGCGACTCAGCAGTAGGATGATTCTTAGCTATGCCAGTCTTTATTGTGATGTTGTAGCACCACATTTAGCCATCAACTGGAACACGAGACATATTTTCTATCGTCCGTCTCTGTTAGGACTAGAAACTTGATTTCTACACTGAGATCAAGGATCTCTGGAAAAATATCCAGATGGCTCCATGAGGAAGGGAACTCAGCACCTTTGGAACGAGAGACGAGTATCTAACCTCTACGCCACAGTCGCCACAGTCGCCACAGTCGCCACAGTTGGTGTATAAGTCCAGGTGATTATCTATAGGCAACCTCTACGCCACAGTTGGTGTATAAGTCCAGGTGATCATCTATAGGCAACCTCTACGCCACAGTTGGTGTATAAGTCCAGGTGATCATCTATAGGCAACCTCTACGCCACAGTTGGTGTATAAGTCCAGGTGATCATCTATAGGCAACCTCTACGCCACAGTTGGTGTATAAGTCCAGGTGATCATCTATAGGCAACCTCTACGCCACAGTTGGTGTATAAGTCCAGGTGATCATCTATAGGCATGGTTTGGTAGAGTGTTGGGAGTCAAATCTGGGCAGAATTATACGACGCATGGAAATAGCTGGACAGTACATGAGAGCAGCTGTGTATTCATTTCAACTATTTCAAACAGGATAATTGAAACATCTGCTGTCTCTGGGACTATTTCATGATTGGCAGAATACAAAGTGACGAAAGTAATGATAGCAACAGACTCGATTAGTTTACTTATGAGGATTAATGTAGGTAAACATTGCACTGAGTGAGCAGTCAGTATTCAGCAGTCTTGTTTCATGGAACTGTCTTGGCTTTACATGGGAGAATGTAAGGGTAAGGGGGAAATGAAGAAAAAAGGTATAAAGCCGAAGGAGTGACTTAATTGCGCCGGGTTTTACCCCACATGGTTCGCTACTCTTCCACCCGAAATGGCATGCCACCTGTCCAGAGTATTGCACAAAGCAAGAACTCCGTAGCTCCAGTACAAATTTTAGGAATCTCTGGAAACAAATTACTCATGAACATAACGGTGCGGTCTTGATTCGAGCCTCCGACCTTCGGAAAGCAAAGGCAAAGGCTTAGCCACTTAGCCACAAAGACCTCCGATGGGTAATGCACATACAGATAAGTTAGCTGAAAAAGTACTCATTGTAAATGGAAGAACATGATCTATTGGTTAAGCCAGTATTGTGTACATAAATGTATGTGTTTTGTGTCCGGCGTTTTCGCTCCCACTCACAGGAGAATTATACAGAGTGAAAACTTCTAATTCTTTGTGTCAACGCATTTCATACTTGTCACAAAAAGGTGGACAATGTTCATGATCCAGAACGGTCTTATCGGGTTACAACAGTGGCGCAACGTACTCGTGCTCTCTTACTCAGATCATATACTAGTTATAAACAGTTGTTGAAAAGTGATTACGTTTGATAAAACGCAAATTGATTCATGGACGAACGAATGATGCCCAGTGGGATGTGAAGAGACTGTTTCGGGATATTGAGGGCGATCCCCAATACCAAACTTTTCTGAAATGTGAATATGTCTTGTCTATAGCTTGTAGTTGTCGAAATGGGGCACAATATAATCGCGTGCTTTGGCTCAAATCACATACCACACATCGCAAAGGATGGTTAACAAGTGGTTATTAGAGTAAACGCAAGAAGCAAAAACATTTGCTAACTTAAATATCTTCTTCTTCTTTCCAACGTTCTCACACTTCGTCTTGTATAATTTCGAAATAGTTAGTGGTCAAGCTACATCTCCATATAGCCAGTCTTAGATTGCCATGTGGGTTGAACATGTGTGTTTCCTTTGTTCATTGTAATTTGGACACGTTTGTAAGATGTGTGTCAACTTGCTGATGCTGCAAATGCCAGTAGGGTCTATCTTGTACTTGTTAAACAGATGGTACCTCAGACTATTGGGCCCAGTTCGTAGCCTGTAGATGACAACTTGTTCTTCTCTATTGAGCTGGTACTAGGCATCATCTATTTGTTGACCTGTGTGTTCTCTCGCTCATTTCTTCTTGCAAACCCTTTTTATCCGTACATGAATTACACAAAAAAGCTGGACTGGAGAAGGGACACGATACAAAATCAGAAAAAAGAAACAAAATAAACGGAGCCAGCATAAATGAGAGATACTTAAACAAAATGTATCAAACAAATGAATATGAAGCATTCATACAACTAAAACATCAGTAACATAAGGGTATACGATGATTGTTCTAACCTTTAAGATCCACTGGCAGAGAACTGATGTAGCCTCCCAAGAACATTGCTATTGGAGGTCCGAAGAGCATGGCCGTAAACGAAGTGCCTGTGTTCACAAACGTGGAGGAACTTGTGTAGATATTTCATTAGGATGATTATAAGTTATATGATATTGTTATCAGGTATATAGTGTCAGGTATAATTTGTCATGTATACAGTGTCAGGTATGCAGTGTCAGATATACAATGCCAGGGATGCAATGCCAGGTATACAATGTCAGGTATGCAGTGTCAGGTATGCAATGTCAGGTACGTAGTGTCAGGTATACAGTGTCAGGTTAACAGTGTCAGGTATGCAATGCCAGGTATGCAATGCCAGGTATACAATGTCAGGTATGCAGTATCAGGTACGCAGTGTCAAGTATACGTGTCAGGTATCAGTGTCAGGAATGCAATGTCAGGTATGCAACATGTCAGGTATGCAGTGTCACGTATGCAATGTCAGGTATGCAATGTCAGGTATGCAATGTCGGGTATGCAGTGTCAGGTATGCAATGTCAGGTATGCAATATCAGGTATGCAGTCTCAGGTATGCAGTGTCAGGTATGCAATGTCAGGTATGCAATATCAGGTATGCAGTCTCAGGTATGCAATGACAGGTATACAATGTCAGGTATGCAGTGTCGGGTATGCAGTGTCAGGTATGCAATGTCGGGTATGCAATGTCAGGTATGCAGTGTCAGGTATGCAGTGTCAGGTATGCAATGTCAGGTATGCAATATCAGGTATGCAGTCTCAGGTATGCAATGCCAGGTATACAATGTCAGGTATGCAGTGTCGGGTATGCAGTGTCAGGTATGCAATGTCGGGTATGCAATGTCAGGTATGCAGTGTCAGGTATGCAGTGTCAGGTATGAAGTATCAGGTATTGTCACGTCGCACCCGCGTCTCGACAGTCATTAGTCAGATGCGCTCTGATGTATAAAAACATTGGGAAGCGTTGGTCTACAGTATTAATAATACTAGCCAGATATAGACATATCTATTTACATACAGACATGAAAACAGAGTTAATGAAGCAGATACAGATAAACAGAAGAGTAGATAAACAGAAGATGAGTAGATAAACAGAAGATAAACAGAAGAGTAGATAAACAGAAGAGTAGATAAACAGAAGAGTAGATAAACAGAAGATAAACAGAAGATAAACAGAAGAGTAGATAAACAGAAGAGTAGATAAACAGAAGAGTAGATAAACAGAAGAGTAGATAAACAGAAGAGTAGATAAACAGAAGATAAACAGAAGATAAACAGAAGAGTAGATAAACAGAAGATAAACAGAAGAGTAGATAAACAGAAGATAAACAGAAGATAAACAGAAGATAAACAGAAGATAAACAGAAGATAAACAGTAGATAAACAGAAGATAAACAGAAGATAAACAGAAGATAAACAGTAGATAAACAGAAGATAAACAGAAGATAAACAGAAGATAAACAGAAGATAAACAGAAGAGTAGATAAACAGAAGATAAACAGAAGAGTAGATAAACAGAAGAGTAGATAAACATAAAATTGGCTGATGTTACAAATAAGAAATAGAAAATTGAGGTAATTTGGACATATAAAAAGACATGAAGGGCTGGAGAAGACAATCATGGAAAGTGTCATACCGGCGAAGAGAAGAAGAGGAAGACCACGGAGAAGATGGATTCAGAATGTGACTGTTGGTTTGAACATGACGGCTGCAGAGGCTTATACCGAGAGAGAAATTTCAGAGGACTGTTGGGGTGGCACAGTTCTGCGCAGGACAAGCTACTTGATGATGATGATGATGAGATAAACCAATGATAATGAAATGAGTATCTGGATTACGTAGATCGATAATAAATCGATATCTAGATAGATAGATCAAAAGGAAAATATAGACACACAAACAGACACACATACGCATTATCTATTGTCTTTTCCCAGGTGAATGATGGAATTGGTTGTCCTCTCTTGCCGTTAAGTGTAGGGGTGGGAGCTTTAATTTGCGTTCCATGGCCAGATGAGTCGCCCTTGTTGTGTTGTTTCCGTGTTTATTTAGTGTGACCTTGATATTGTTTATCCATCTCTTTCTTAGTCTTCCCTTGACTCTAGTACCTGATCTCTTTATATTGTATGCTGTTATTGGTGGTTGGTTGTATTCCATTCTCATTAAATGTCCAAACCACTGCATTTGTTGTCGTTCAATGTATTCAGGGCATGAAGTTATGCCCACTCTGCTTCTGATGTCCTCATTTCGTAGTCTATCTTTCCTGGTGACCCCCACCGTCTTCCTCAAACATTTCATTTCCGACGTGGTGAACTTTCTGTGACGTGTTGCTGTCAGAGACCACATACACATTCCCACACAAAGAATACTCCTCACACAACACAGACATACACACTCATACATATATTTTTTCATGAAGATTTGCGGACATATAAAATATTTTACATTTTTGTCTAATTTTTTTAACAGTAAAACTTTAAAAAATGTCAGTGCTAATAATTTCATGTTGAAATTCCAGTTTTATGTTAATAATTTCATGTTGAAATTCCAGTTTTTTATATTTCATTTAAATTCCCTATTAAATACAAGAAACCTTATATCTCAACCACAGAAAACATAATAATCTCAACTTTGATTGAATGTAATACCAGAAAAACTGTAAACAATATTTAACACAAAAATTGTTTTCGTAATAAAACATTTTTCACATTTTTCTAGAAAAAAATTACTTTGTTTGTGTATGTTTGTTTGTATGTTTAGTGTATAGTTGCATACATGGGCGTCCTCAGAAGTTTTTTCAGGAAGGGACAAAATGAAAACAAAATTTAAATGTTAGTTTACTGTGCGGAAATGAAAACGTCCAGATTCACATACAAACTATTTTATTAAAAATCCATTTTCCAGGAGGGGGAGGGAGGGGGAAGAGGAGGGTGGCACTTGCCCCTCTTTACTTTAACAGTTCGAAGCCCATGTTTGCAATATATATATATATATATATATATATATATATATATATATAAATATAGGAGATCGATACAAAGATAGATGGTAAGATAGACAGCAAGGCGTGTAAATGTAAAACTGTACCAATCAATAGACCCGAACTGTCTTTATTCACGATATTAGTCTCAATGTAATACGTCATAAGAGGAATTCTATAGGACTTGACAACGCCTCCTATAACTGAAGCCCCAATGAGCAGCCCAAAAGCCCAGGAAACTGCGGAGGTATGTTGATACAGGTCAGTTAACAGATCAGTTGACACACTAGAATCGTTTGCGTCACTGGTGATATTTGAGTCCTGCGATATAGAAATGTCAAGGTTGCATAGGTATTTAGCAGAAGGGTCTTCGCTGTCTGTTATGTTCCAGTGGAGGTTTGAAGCTGAAACAAAGGAACCAAAGAGGAGATTTGGGAGATTAGCACAATAATCATATTTATAAAGATTTAAATTCTTAAGCTGTTACCACCAACACAAGCAACCTGTAAGCTAGCAGTCTGGTGCAACAATATAATACAGACACATCTCTCACATCATCACAAATATCAGCATGTTGTATGGTAACAGTTATTTACAATATAATGTATATAGAAAGAAATTAATATCTAAATCAAAAAATCTCTTCATGCAGTGGCGGCTCGTCATTAAGGGCCAGTGGTGTCGGGCCCCACCAAAAATAATGTATAACGTGTATTTATTATTTTATAAATTAAAATATAGCAAACAAAAACCATGATTTCTCCGAAAAAAAATGTCTGGCCCTATCAACAAAAATGATCACGAGCCGCCTCTGTTTCCATGTATAATTTAATGTATACAGAAAGAAGATAACATCTAAATACACATCTCTCCGTGTATCATTTAATGTATACAGAAAGAAGTTAATATCTAAAAATAAATAAAAATAAAATTCCTATATAAAATAGCGAAACACGTGCAAACAATGTACTAAGAAAAAGCCTGTTCAGATCTTAGGGTATGAAGTCCCTACAATTCACATTTGTATACCCTAGTATTCAGAACAACTGTGGTTGATGGCTACGTCCTGTAAAGGATATGTCACGATTTTCATTTTCAGTATGCAGAAGGTAGTAGGGCCAATTCATTTCATCACGTGTGAAACATTGAAAGTGTGTTGAACCCCCAACTTGCGTATGCCCGAGTCGATAGACGAACGCTTATGCATTACGCTAATCCGTCCCATCATCTACGCTAATCCGTCCCATCTTCTACGTAATAAAAACAATATTTTACTAGATACTTTATACTAACAGCCTACAACCATCTAATTTATATAAACATCTTTCTTGTACCTTATATAAACATCAATCTACTATCTAATTTATATAAACAGCTTTCTTTCTTGTACCTTATATAAACACCAGTCTACTATCTAGTTTATATAAACAGGTTTCTTGTACCTTATATAAACACCAGTCAACTATCTAATTAATATAAACAGCTTTCTCTGTACCTTATATAACAGCAGTCATCTAATTTATATAAACAGCTTTCTGTACCTTAATATAAACAGCAGTCATCTAATTTATATAAACAGTTTGTACCTTATAAAACACCAGTCAACTATCTAATTAATATAAACAGCTTCTGTACCTTATAAAATATCAGTCATCTATTAATTTATATAAACAGCTTTCTTGTATCTTATAAAAACATCAGTCTACTATCTAATTTATATAAATAGCTTTCTTGTACCTTATAAAAACACCAGTCTACTATCTAATTAATATAAACAGCTTTCTTGTACCTTATAAAAACACCACTCTACTACCTAATTTATATAAACAGCTATCTTTCTTGTACCTTATAAAAACATCAGTCTATTATCTAATTTATATAAACATCCATCTACCCTCTACTAGATACAAGCAGTTGTCTGTCATTTACTCAATACAAGCAATTCTAAACTGCCAACAGCGAAACACGTAAAAACAAAGTACTATAGTCTTACAAAATATAGAAACAGTGATGATAAATAGCAACGTGTCGACCAAAAGGTCTTTATCAAGCAAACGATACAACAGGAGTGACGAATTTCACAGAACACTTCAAATGGACGATTGCTTAGGAAACATTCAAATGTATCTAATGAAAATCTGGAAATAACAACGAATAACGAAATGAGTGCAACACAAAACTAGAAGTGGAAAAGAAGAGAAACACTAAACAATAAAGTGAATGTATAACCTATAGAACTGAAGCAAATACACATATAGATTACAAGGCATGAGATGAGAAAGTGCTAAGAAGCATAGGAATGTAATGCGTTGAGACCAAGAGGTCGCAAGGTACCATACAACGAAATAAGACGGTTCTCCAGAGCAAATCGACTGCGATCATCAGAGGAACAGGATCGGATGGCTGTGACTTGGACATCGCAAGCTCCTGAATGGTCAGTATCATTGAAATGAGTGGCTACAGGGGTCACAGAGCATTGACGTATATCGCGCAAGTGTTGGGCAAATCGGTCACTGAGCCTCTTACCGGTCTCACCAATATAGGCTTTGTTGCACCGCTTGCAGGTTGTGGCATAGATAATATTACGGGACTCGCACGTGAAACTGTCTTCAATAACATACGTGGCTTTTGGAAAAGACACAGTGCGGGTCTGTATTACATAAGCACACGTATTGCAGCGCCGACGGCCACACTGGATGGCGCCAAAATGACTCTGGATATTAGGCTTGAGGCGACTGTGTACCAACATATCCCTAAGACTTCTGTCCCGTCTGTACGCCACCAAAGGATAGTGTTGGAAGACTGAACGTGTCTCAAGATCAGACTGAAGAATAGAGAGATGACGGAACAAGACTTTCTTCACAAGGGAACTATGAGAGTGGAAAGTTAAGTAAAGTTTCACCCTGTCGGAATTGGAAGTTCTATGCTGGTTGGAAAGGGCCTCCTGGCGAGCGATTTGCTGAACGCGATGCATAGCAGATGCAAGTACATTTTCCGGGTATAGGCGCTTGCGGAAGAAATCAAGCATCTCGTGAGCTCTATCGAGAAAATTATCGTCCTCGTTACAGAGGCAACGAAGGCGCAAGAGTTGAGAGAAAGGTAAAGAGTCACAACAAGCCTGAAGATGGGAAGAGGTATAAAGGAAAAACTATGTGCATCAATAGGCTTATAGTATACTGATGTAGTGATGTAAACTGCCAACACTAGAGTTGTTTTCACTATAATGTAACAAAGATACCAACCTGATAAATATGAAGACTCCCACTCAGTTACAGGTTCAGTCATTCTAATCTACGCGACCTCTATCCAAAGACATCTACCAACAACACAAGAAGAGATATAGTTACAAATACCAGCATCAGAATGAAGGTTGGAACAAGACCGTGCTTAAACAACATCGAAAAACAGAGAATGGAATGGTTTGACCACATATTGAAAATGCAGCGAAACTTCAACTTTGAGCTCAATTTAATAAACAATTCCACAACATCGCTTGTGAAAAACTAGTTTATGCATTTTAAGTAGCATGGCACTACATAATAGGACACCGTGTACGCTTCTACAGAAGAATATCAATATAAAACTAAACGGAAGACTAAGGGAAAGATGGATAGATAGAATGTCTATTATATCATGCCACAAAATGCAGAAATCCATAACTAAAAAATCTAGATGCGAAAACCAAACACAGAAGACCACGACACTAGGCTCCACTCCGGTAGCATGTGAAAAAAAGGGAAAATGCAACACAGATAACTTTTATGCCACATCATTAGAGATTCAATTGATAACTATACCTGTTATACCATACCATAAGATATTCATTCAATACCAACACCTGTTATACCACACCATAAGTTAGTCAATCAATATCCATATCTGTTATACCACACCATAAGATATTCAATCAATACCTATACCTGCTATACCACACCATAAGTTATTCAATCGATAACTATACCTGCTATACCACACCATAAGTTATTCAATCGATAACTATACCTGCTATACCACACCATAAGTTATTCAATCGATAACTATACCTGCTATAACACACCATAAGTTAGTCAATCGATACCTATACCTGTTATACCATACCATAAGTTAGTCAATCAATACCCATATCTGTTATAACACACCATAAGATATTCAATCAATACCCATATCTGTTATAACACACCATAAGATATTCAATCAATACCCATATCTGTTATAACCCCACCATAAGATATTCAATCAATACCATATCTGTTATAACACACCATAAGATATTCAATCAATACCCATATCTGTTATACCACACCATAAGATATTCAATCAATACCCATACTGTTATACACACCATAAGTTATTCAATCGATAACTATACCTGCTATACCACACCATAGTTATCAATCGATACATATCTGTTATACCACCATGTTATCAATCAACATATATCTCTAAAACAAAACCTCAGTTTCACATTCAAACCACATTCTGTTTCACATTTTAAAAAACCACATACTACACACAAGGTTTGATTAAGACTATCAATTACCAGTTTGATCCTGCCAGACTTTTGGTTCCACCAACCTTCCAAAAGACATTGCAATCATGGCCAGACCAAACACAATACCTGACACTGACAGAAAACGTGGTATATGTGCGTACTTGCCAAGATGACTTCCAATAATTACCGCTACCATGTAGCCGATCTCGTTACTGCTTACAAGAAGTCCTGAGAACAAGCAAGATTTGTTCAGATATACATTATTGTTAAAGCAATCTTCTCTCTATTTTCTGCAATCTTTATGTAGATATTTTACACCGTGTGATGAACTTGACATTCCTTTAATAAGTTTTTCTTATACATTCCTACCCCAAGCATCAATATAGATTTACTGGAATGACAAGTTCCTGGAAGTATTTTTTTCAGATTTGGTAGATTCTCCAGTGGATACCAGCACACTGTGGCGTATCAGGAAATGAGAGAACAGACAGGCTGCTAGAAACTTATCAACACAAACACCCAGTGTACTACCAGAAATCAAGACACATATCAAGCGAAAATACAAAGAGTTGTGGAGTGCAAAAACTCACAGCAAACACTCGTAGATCCATCAGCAGACTAAACAGAAAACAGTACACAACAATCTGCTAAGAACAGGTCATGTAGGATCAACTGCAGGATCATATGTACAGAATAAAGCCTGCTCAGAATGCGCAGTGTGAATGCACAGCGAAATACAGACTCAGAGCACATTCTGCAGTCATGCCCATCATCACAATTTTACCAACGACGAATATGTCTCATGAACGAATTATGAGAAAGCTATAGGAAACTCTGAGAAACTCCAACTGACATGCAGCTTCATAGAGGCAAACCATCTCATGATTTAGATGATCATCGAAACCGAACAAGAGAAGAATAATAGTGATTTACCTGACTGAAGTTCATGATGCACTTTTCCAGATTTGTAGAGTTCCAATAGGAATTTACTGATGGCAAGTCCTGTTATTTTTTCTCAAAACTGATATAGTTCCTTGGGCATGATGCTGAATATTATTGGTTATTCTGTCTGTTATTTTATTTTTAGTTATATTAAATTTCGATTGCTATCATAAATGTTGTTGAATTGATTATTTTGTCTTCATTTTATTGTTAACATTTAATTATTTTTGTGTGTTTATTATTGTAGTTCATAATATAAGGTGTCTGATCTGTTTTATATTGTTTGTTTGTTTTTTTGATTAGTCTGTATATGATTTTTTGTTTTCATGATCTATCATATTATTATTACTGACTGTATTATTTTATGTTAGCTTGAGCTAATTGGTTATTGAATGAGTATATTATACTGATGATGTCTAATTATATTTGTAGTGATGATCTGATGTTGTTACTACAGATGCTTGTTATAATTAATTCTTCTGTATAAGTTATTGCATATACTGATTATATATTTTATGTTCTATCTGATTATATGAATTTGAGTTCATATGCATAGAGTATGTTGTTGCATGAACTGAAGTATACTTTATCCATGATTGAACTCCAAATGTCTGATTGTATTATTTTTAGTCATGATCGATTATTATTATTTGTTAGTTGCATGATGCTGATTATTTTTGTTAGTCGATGCTGATTATTATATTTGTTAGCTGCATGATGTGATTATTATTATTTGTTAGTTGCATGATGCTGATTATATTATTTGTTAGCTGCATGATGCTGATTATTATTTTTAGTGCATGATCTGATTATTATTTGTTAGTGCATGATGCATTATTTTGTTAGTTGCATGATCTGATTATTATTATTTGTTAGTTGCATGATGCTGATTATTATTATTGTTAGTGCATGATACTGATTATTATTATTTGTTAGTGCATGATGCTGATTATTATTATTTGTTAGTTGCATAACGTTTATTTTTTGTTAGTTGATGATGCTGATTATTATTTTGTTAGTTGCATGATCTGATTATTATTATTTGTTAGTTGCATGATGCTGATTATTATTATTTGTTAGTGCATGATGTGATTATTATTATTTGTTATGCTGATGCTGATTATTATGTTATAGATGCTGATTATTTTTTTGTTAGACGTTAATGCATGATGCTGATTATTATTTGGTTATCGATTATTTAGTTAGTTGCATGATCTGTTTTTGAGTTGATGATCTATATTTTTTGTTAGTTGCATGATGCTGATTTTTTTATATATCTATTATGTTAGGCTGTACATGATGCTGATTATTATTTGTTAGCTGCATGATGCTGATTATTATTTGTTAGTTGCATGATGCTGATTATTATTATTTGTTAGTTGCATGATGCTGATTATTATTTTGTTAGTTGCATGATGCTGATTATATGTTTATAGCTGATTATTTTGTTAGTTGCAGATGCTGATTATTATTTGTTAGTTGCATGATGCTGATTATTATTATTTATGCTTATTGTAGTTGCATGATGCTGATTATTATTTGTTAGTCTGACATTAATGTATGATGATGCTGATTATTATTATTTGTTAGTTGCATGATGCTGATTATTATTATTTGTTAGCTACATGATGCTGATTATTATTTAGTTTATGCATGATGCTGATATTATTGTTAGTTGCTGATGCTGATTATTATTTGTTAGTTGCATGATGCTGATTATTATTATTTGTTAGTTGCATGATGCTGATTATTATTATTTGTTAGTTGCATGATGCTGATTATTATTATTTGTTAGTTGCATGATGCTGATTATTATTATTTGTTAGTTGCATGATGCTGATTATTATTTGTTAGTTGCATGATGCTGATTATTATTATTTGTTAGTTGCATGATGCTGATTATTATTTGTTAGTTGCATGATGCTGATTATTATTATTTGTTAGTTGCATGATGCTGATTATTATTATTTGTTAGTTGCATGATGCTGATTATTATTTGTTAGTTGCATGATGCTGATTATTATTATTTGTTAGTTGCATGATGCTGATTATTATTTGTTAGTTGCATGATACTGATTATTATTTTTTGTTAGTTGCATGATGCTGATTATTATTATTTGTTAGCTGCATGATGCTGATTATTATTTGTTAGTTGCATGATGCTGATTATTATTTGTTAGTTGCATGATGCTGATTATTATTATTTGATCTAAGTTAGCTGCATGTACTGATTATTATTATTTGTTAGTTGCATGATCTGATTATTATTATTTGTTAGCTGATGTGTATTATTATTTGTTAGTTGCATGATGCTGATTATTATTATTTGTTAGTTGCATGATACTGATTATTATTTGTTAGCTACATGATGCTGATTATTATTTGTTAGTTGCATGATGCTGATTATTATTATTTGTTAGTTGCATGATACTGATTATTATTATTTGTTAGCTGCATGATCTGATTATTTTATTTGTACATGATGCTGATTTTATTTGTTAGTTGCATGATGCTGATTATTATTTGTTAGTTGCATGATGCTGATTATTATTATTTGTTAGTTGCATGATGCTGATTATTATTTGTTAGTTGCATGATGCTGATTATTATTTGTTAGTTGCATGATGCTGATTATTATTTGTTAGCTGCATGATGCTGATTATTATTTGTTAGTTGCATGATGCTGATTATTTATTATTTGTTAGTGCATGATGCTGATTTTTTGTTAGGCATGATGCTGATTATTATTATTTGTTAGTTGCATGATGCTGATTATTATTTGTTAGCTGCATGATACTGATTATTATTATGTTAGTGCATGATGCTGATTATTATTTTGTTAGTTGCATGATGCTGATTATTATTATTTGTTAGTTGCATGATGCTGATTATTATTATTTGTTAGTTGCATGATGTTGATTATTATTATTTGTTAGTTGCATGATGCTGATTATTATTATTTGTTAGTTGCATGATGCTGATTATTATTATTTGTTAGTTGCATGATGCTGATTATTATTTTTTGTTAGTTGCATGATGCTGATTATTATTTGTTAGTTCATGATGCTGATTATTATTATTTGTTAGTGCATGATGCTGATTATTATTATTTGTTAGTGCATGATGCTGATTATTATTATTTGTTAGCTTGCATGATGCTGATTATTATTTGTTAGTTGCATGATGCTGATTATTATTATATGTTAGTTGCATGATGCTGATTATTATTTGTTAGTTGCATGATACTGATTATTATTTGTTAGTTGCATGATGCTGATTATTATTATTTGTTAGTTGCATGATGCTGATTATTATTATTTGTTAGTTGCATGATGCTGATTATTATTATTTGTTAGTTGCATGATACTGATTATTATTTGTTAGTTGCATGATACTGATTATTATTTGTTAGTTGCATGATGCTGATTATTATTTGTTAGTTGCATGATCTGATTTTATTATGTTAGTTAGCATGATGCTGATTATTATTTGTTAGTTGCATGATGCTGAATTATTATTGTTAGTTGCATGATACTGATTATTATTATTGTTAGTGCATGATGCTGATTATTATTATTTGTTAGTTGCATGATGCTGATTATATATTGTTAGTTGCATGATGATTATTATTATTTGTTAGTGCATGATGCTGATTATTATTATTTAGTTGCATGATGCTAATTTTTTATTAGTTGCATGATACTGATTATTATTTGTTGTGAGATGTTGATTATTATTTTTAGTTGCATGATACTGATTATTATTTGTTAGTTGCATGATACTGATTATTATTTGTTATGCATGATCTGATTATTATTTGTTAGTTGCATGATGCGATTATTATTATTTGTTAGTTGCATGATACTGATTATATTATTTGTTAGTTGCAGATACTGATTATTATTTGTTATGCATGATGCTGATTATTATTTTGAGTGCATGATGCTGATTATTATTTGTTAGTTGCATGATGCTGATTATTATTTGTTAGTTGCATGATGCTGATTATTATTTGTTAGTTACATGATGCTGATTATTATTTGTTAGTTGCATGATGCTGATTATTATTTGTTAGTTGCATGATGCTGATTATTATTTGTTAGCTACATGATCTGATTATTATTGTTAGCATGATGCTGATTATTATTATTTGTTAGCTACATGATGCGATTATTTTGTAGCTGCATGATGCTGATTATTATTATTTTTAGTACATGATGTGATTATTATTTTTGTTAGTTGCATGATCTGTTATTATTATTTGTTAGTTGCAGATGTTGATTATTATTATTTGTTTTTATTGTTGATTATTATTATTTGTTAGTTGATGATGCGTTATTATTTGATCAAACAACAATATTGAAGAAATAAGAAAAAGTAATTGTAAATGACACTTCTACAAACGCTGAAAACTAAAATTATAATAAAATAGACACAGTAAGTGTGAACTTTGACATTGACTTGTAACTATTATAATTTCCGTTGCACATTTTCAAACCTGTTTTGCTACTGGACATGCCAAGATGGCGTTCTATAGATGTGACTTGGGATCCAAGTAGGGCGGAGAGAGTTGTCATCCAAATTCCAGCAATCCCGTACATTACAACAAAAACATTGATATTGGCTAGACCTGTGGGGATGCAACAAAAACATTGATATTAGCTAGACTGTGGGATGCAACAAAAACATTGATATTAGCTAGACCTGTGGGGATGCAACAAAAACATTGATATTAGCTACGACAACAAAACATTGATATTACTAGACTGTGGGGATGCAACAAAAACATTTAAACTAGTTAAACATTTGTTGATACAACAAACACAAGGACCTTAGACAGGCTTACACAGAATATAACAAACATATTGACTTTAGACAGACTTACACAGATACAACAAACACATTAACTTTAGACGGTCTTACACAGAATACAACTAACACATTGACTTTAGACAAGCTGACACAAAATACAATAAACACATTAACTTTAGACAAGCTTACACATAATACAACAAACACATTGACTTTAGACGGTCTTACACAGATACAACAAACACATTAACTTTAGACAGACTTACACAGAATACAACAAACACATTAACTTTAGACAGACTTACACAGATACAACAAACACATTGACTTTAGACAAGCTTACACAGAATACAACAAACACATTGAAATTATGCAGATCTATATTGGTACAACCACAACGTAGCCAGCTTTGTAAAGGACACAAAGAAAAAAAGTATTGAGATCTGTAATGTTACAATAAACATATTACAAGGCTAGAGTTAGATCTTCCTGTTTAAGGAAACGAACGAAGCACGCGTGGTTATTCGCCGAAGTGCAATGATAATAGTACTATAAATCAATCATTGTGTTGTCTCTCTGTTCAAACATTGAAAGTTCCAGAACGTCTAACTTCAATATTGCCTTTGCAAACTGTACAGCTATCACTTCACATTTTTAAACTCAAGTGTGCAGAAGGTAGATGTTCCAATTTCTTTTCTCACTTTATGGAACATTGGTTGCTTGAATTGAACCCTGCCACTCTTCTTTTCCTCGATTCGAAAGGAGAATCTGATATAATGATATCTTAACGCATTGAGAAAGTATCTCAGAAAAGAGGAGATTCAGGGTTGTGAATACTACCAAGTTGAGAAAGGTTGATATCGACATTGACACTGTTCGAAAATAACGGCATACCAAATATGCTAAACCATTGATTAATCAGCATAGAACTTGCGTGTTGGACTGATGGAAGCTGCGGAGTTTGCTGAAGCACGAATCGGAGCACATATGAACATGTCCGGAGTGCTATATAGATAGTCTTCATATATCTGATAGCTTTATATACATATATTAGTAGCATGCCGATGACCCATAGAACACATAAACCACCCCCATCTCCCAGTGGTGTAGACGAAAACTTTAACCGTCAGGTTCAAGGTTAATAGGTCATGGCGTGCCTAGAGAATGAACTTTCATAGGTCACTTATATTCAAAATTGTCCTCGACTTAAACCTTAATTCAATAAAATCATTAGTCAAACCAGATTGCTATCTATGGTGTGTATAGCCTTAACTCAGGCAATATAATCTTTGTTCATGTAACATATATACAACTAAAGAGCGTCTAACAAGCATAGTAATGTAAAATGAACAAGACAAATACTTGTTACAGTAAATTCATATCCAAAGCTATATCCTGGCATAACTTTTTGCCTAAAGCTAATCTTCTTCTCTCTCCTCTCTTTGATAAAAGTCAGATATCTCTGCTGAACTTACTTTCCCACAATATATTTTTTGTAGAAATTCTTTATGTTGTTGTGATTTTTGTTTGTTGTTCTTAACACTTTGTAAGCTGATTTTTTTCTAAGGCTGTTCTATTCAAGCTCCATCTTTTTGCGTGGTCTTCCTTTTGCTTTTTGTCCTCGTTATACATTTTTCAAAGTGACTCTTGTTGGATAAGGCTATATCAGAAGCATTTATGTGTTCTGTTTATATCTCAAATCACCAATTATGTCACGAATCATCTTTTCAGTGATCTTCTTTCTCCTCTTTTCACTGATACTATTTGTAATGATATTTCAAACCATCATGTTTTTTTATATGTCCAAAGCACTTATTTTTTCTGTACATAATCAAAGCATTTTCTTTGTTCTGATCACTAATATATTATTTGTCCTCTTCTTTATTCAAGATATAGATGACTCTTCTAGTAACATTTATATTCAAAAGCATATATATGTTGTTCTGTAACACTTATATTCAAAAGCATATATATGTTGTTCTGCAATAACATTCACTATTCAAAACATCAGCGCTACTACTACACACCAACCGCCATCAATATCCTTGTGGAAATCAATTTTGCTATCACGCTTTTGTGTTAGGTAAAAAGGTATGTTACCTATTCTTCTAGGTAGGCCAACATTTTCATTATCATTTATTTTGTTGCAATTACCATCTTGATTCTTCATGAAATAACGTTTAAATATTATATGAATATATATCAGCGGTAAATAAAACAAGAAAAGACCATATAAGAAATGAGGAAATTAGAAGAACAGTCGGAACAACACCTGCTATTAGATTCATTGAAAAACAGAGACTCAAATGGTTTGGCCATTTGGTGAGAATGAACCCGAATACACCAGCTGCTAGAGCGTAAAAGCTGAAAAGGAAATCATTAAGAGGAAAGGGCAGACCAAAAAAAAGATGGATTGATGAAGTTACAGACATCTTAAAACTCCACAGTAACACAGCATACGACCGAGCGTGCACTATCTCGGAAACCGATCATCAGTTAAACCTGCTACGCCTAGCGGCGAAAAAACAGAGAAGAACAAAAGAAAAAAAAGATATATATATGTAGGTAGGTATATAAAGAACTCAGAGATGACTCACGTTGAATCCACCGAGGTTTGCAAACTCCAATCCCACACAATCCTTGTTCATAAACATCGTCTATGTGCCCTGCTTGTTCATCTTCCTTGTCCTTATTTGTTGCAGTTATGCTAGAACGAAATATAATAAATTCTGCTGTTTTTTTTGTTTTTTTTAAATAATAAAGTGTGAATAAGAATTGGAGAGTTATAAAGTCTGATATGAATGTGATATTATATCAATTAAAAATGAAATTATATTACACAGAGGTGTAATATTGTTGCACACAAATCTGATATATCACACAATACAAATGTGCAGTATTATAGCACAGTCAAGCGTAATATTACATCACGCATATGCTAGTATTAGCTTACACAAATGGTCGACATTACGCCCCCAAAGATGGATATTACGCCTCTGAAAGGTGTCATGATTTACAAGAACTTTTGGATAGATTCCGATATATAATATTTTTGTCTCTCAGAAACATGTATTGGAATAGCATCACACAGTATATGTAACAACCATTTCCCTAAGTACGGGACAAACCGGAAACCGTTATATCTGCTTTAAAAGATTCAAAATGGCAGACTGCGGTGTGTGAGGATGTCATCTATTGAGACTTCCAACCTCTAGAAACTTCTGTGGATCTACTGTTCTTGTCACGAGAGTGTTTCTGACTGAGAGAACGGACAGACCTCCGCATCAACAGAATATGATGGATGTGTCATGGGAGTTGAACAAGTGGATGTGGGAGTTGGAACATGGATGTGGGGTTGAACATGGATGTGGAGTTGAACATGGATGTGGGGTTGAACATGGATGTGGAGTTGAACATGGATGTGGAGTTGAATATGGATGTGGGTGATGTTGTTCAATTTCTTGACGACCATCTGTTGGATGAGAACACTAAAATTGTTGTTGTTGTTAAGTTTATCGTGCGATTTAAATAGCTTGAAATTACATGTTGTACAAGAGTAACTGGGTTCATGAGGTCAGAATGAGAAGTTTGTTTTTGTGACTTATTGTACTTATACTTACACTGGTAAGACTGTGATCTGCTAGATGAATACTCCTGCTAGGACATTGTATTATACTTACACTGGTAAAGGACTGTAGTAATCTGCTGACTAAGGACTGATTTGCTAATTATACTTACACTGGTAAAGGACTGTAGTAATCTCTGTGAGGACCTTGTATTATACTTACACTGGTAAAGGACTGTAGTAATCTCTGCTAGGACCTTGTATTATACTTACACTGGTAAAGGACTGTAATATTCTCTGTGAGGACCTTGTATTATACTTACACTGGTAAAGGACTGTAGTAATCTCTGCTAGGACCTTGTATTATACTTACACTGGTAAAGGACTGTATATCTCTGCTAGGACCTTGTATTATACTTACACTGGTAAATGAGACTGTAATATTTCTCTGTAGAGGACTCTTGTATTATACTTACACTGGTAAGGACTGTAGTAATCTCTGCTAGGACATTGTATTATACTTACACTGGTAAAGGACTGTAGTAACTCTGCTAGGACTTGTATTTACTTACACTGGTAAAGGACTGTATAATCTTGTTAGGACCTTGTATTGTATAGTTATCTGCATCTTCTGTGTTATTAAGTTCTTCGTTCGATTTCCCAATGCGATCCAGTTTGTCTTGGGAGATCACAATGTTGGAGATATCTTGAAGCTACCATAGACAATGCCAGGTGGGGTGGGAGTAGAGGTATAGAAAATAGAAGAGAAAAATTGCTTTATATCCACACATACATTTATATTCATATACGTATGTGTAGTTATATTTAGAAATATGTGAAAAACGTCATGAAAGACGATGCCCACGTGATAAAATGATTGTTAATGTGATTAGTTGATTTGTATTAGTTCTTTAATTTAAGAAAGCTATCTCACAAACATCAATATAAGAAAGAGGCAGTCATCATTTTTCGGACATGTGATGAGGAGGAGAGGTTTAGAACACATTGTAAAACGTAAAATCGAGGATAGACGAGACAGAGGAAGTCAAGAGAAAATTTGGGATAGCCTGACTTCATGGCACGGTAGAGCGTCAACATCTAAATTGATAGCAAACACTAAAGATAGAGATTTGCGGAGATCCATGATCGCCTACGCCAGCCGTCGCGGCACCTGATGATGATGATGTTACAAACGTCAGTTATAATACAAGAAAGTATCACAACATCAATATTAAATGAATACTTAAACATATTACACAAATATTTACAGATAGTAATACCAACAATTAGTAAAATTGTATACTAACCCGAAACAAATGCTTGCAGAAAACGGATGCACCAGGCCGTAAGGCACATAACATGGTGCAACGACCCTCACAATGAGGAATGTGATAACGGATTCTACGGTCATCAATCTGCCTCGGAGATTTAGCCACGCAGTAAGAATGTCAGACCGACCATCACGAGAGTGGCCAAAACTTACTGCGGGAAGAGGTCGGCACAAACCGGGAAGCAGAAATCATAGGAATTATATCCTACAGAACTGCCCCCAGTATGCAGACGTGAGAAGAAAGAGGAGGCCCACTTACACTAGCGTCCAAGACAAACTGTATGGCGTGGCTGATAATCTGAGGCAGACGGCTGCCTTTATTAGAGAATCCAAAATCCCAATCTAGTGAAAACGCAGAAGAAGAGAAGAAAATTTTATTTTAATAGTTTAAAAAAGATAGAGATCAAGAATCTTCATCATCATCAGCCAATAGCTTATCCTGAGCATTACTTTGCCACTCTTCCATGGGAAAGTTCTCTCTCTCT
This sequence comes from Arion vulgaris, assembly GCA_020796225.1. Classification (NCBI taxonomy): domain Eukaryota; kingdom Metazoa; phylum Mollusca; class Gastropoda; order Stylommatophora; family Arionidae; genus Arion; species Arion vulgaris. Next base: position 5,607,225 of record CM036754.1, read on the forward strand.
CGATATACCATCTCCGCTGCCGTCAGGCTCAAATCCTTAGTCAATAGCTTATCCTGAGCATAACTTTGCCACTCTTCCATGGGAAAGTTCTCTCTCTCTCTCTCGATGTACCATCTCCGCTGCCGTCAGGCTCAAACCCTTAGTCAATAGCTTATCTTGAGCATAACTTTGTCACTCTAACATTCCTTGGGAAAGTTCTCTCTCTCTCTCGATGTCCCATCTCCGCTGCCGTCAGGCTCAAATCCTTAGTCAATAGCTTATCCTGAGCATAACTTTGCCACTCTAACATTCCATGGGAAAGTTCTCTCTCTCGATGTCCCATCTCCGCTGCCGTCAGGCTCAAATCCTTAGTCAATAGCTTATCCTGAGCATAACTTTGCCACTCTAACATTCCATGGGAAAGTTCTCTCTCTCGATGTCCCATCTCCGCTGCCGTCAGGCTCAAATCATCAATCACATCCTGACTATATTCTCAGTAGTCTTTCTCTTCTCCTCATTACCGGAATGCCTTCTTCCGTAATGGTCTTTTCTAACATTTCGTGTTTTTAATATGTCTTAAATACATCAAAGTTCGCATTTCGAGTTGTAGCTTCAGCCAATTGACTTTGATTTTGAGTTCCGCCTGGATAGATCTACTTGTTTTCTTCTCTGTCCATGATATACGGAGATCTCTTCTGTAATACTTATCAGTGGCGGCTCGTCATTAAGGGCCAGTGGGGCCGGGCCCCACAAAAATAAGGTGTAACGTGTATTTATTATTTTATACATTAAAATATATCCTAACCGAAATCATGATTTTTCCGAAAATTTCTGTCTGGCCCCACCAACAAAATGATCACGAGCCGCCACTGACACTTATATTTAAACGCTCTTATATGCTTACATTGATAAAGAATCGAACATAAGATTAGAAGAAAAAAATACCTCAAAACAAATAGTGATATTACAGTCAGACACAGATTTCAAGTTATTGATAACAGATAATGAAAATAACCAAATCTAGATAGATCAAGGCGACATTTCTTTGATCTCACAAACATACCAGATCAATATAGTGAAGATGTGAAAACTGTTTCAGATAATGTACATAGGAAGATGAATTGGCGTCACAAGCAAGTAGCATCGTGTTAACCACATCGAAAGATTTGATACCAACAAACACAAGACAAAACGAACAAATTTATCTTGAGAGACACTTTCTATCTATTTATGTTCTCTTCATGTTCCGTACATACATATCTTCCACAAGAATTCCATTCTTGTCGCTATGTTACCTTTCTAATAATTATTTCCAACGTCAGACTACATAGTTTGTTTCCAACTTCAGACTACATAGTTTGTTTCCAACGTCAGACTACATTGTTTGTTTCCAACGTCAGACTACATTATTTGTTTCCAACGTCAGTCTATATAATTTGTTTCTCATGTCATGGTCTTACATTTTGCCCTCTCCATCAGTCAGTTCTAGCAAGTCATCGGTGAGTTAAGCCAATAACGTCATACATTGTTTGTTTCAACGTCAGACTACATTGTTTGTTTCCAACGTCAGACTACATTATTTGTTTCCAACGTCAGTCTATATTGTCTGAACTTTTTTTGTAAAGTTCTTCTATGTCTATTTTGTGGTCGTCATGGACTTCTTTTTCTATCCTCTGTCCATCAGTCAGTTGTCCTAGCCAATGTCCATCGGTGAGTTATCCCAGCCAATGTCCATACCTGCATACGACATATATGCTCAATCCATCTTCATCTTTTAGTGATGGGCTGCAATGATGCAGATTTTGTTTGTTTTCATATCTCTTCATTTGCTACCATACTTGATCACAATATATATATAGGATTCTTCTTACACATTTGTTTCGGAATGTCTACACCATGTTTATGATGTTAATCGTTGCTTTTCAGCACGCACTATCTACTGTATAACAACAGTCACTGGAGACAATTTCTATACATTTCAAGCTTTGTTTTATGTTGTACTTCTTTGGCGTTGCAGATTGTGTCTACACACACGTTGGGATGAATAATTCTAATTACATTAGAGAAATGAAACTAAAATAAGCAATAATGTGACCCAAGAAATAAGAATGTACATACACAAGATTCAAGAAAGAATAAAGATAAAAATCTTGTACAGAATAAAACAACATCAGAAGATTGAAAACAATAAGGAAATGTTCAAAGAAATGAAGATACTGACAAGAAATATGAAACAGAAATTGAATGTGCTAGACGCTAACAACATTTACTTAACAAAGATACGTAAACTGTCAGTCACTTTTAGTGTAACATAGTTCTAGACATACATATCGCAATCAACAGTTCTCGTCGTGTTCAATAGAACGAAGGTATTATAAGACTCAGACTGTCTGTTTGGTGCCAGGGCCTGCAAGGGAAGCAAAGAATTGTACCTCTACGACCTATAAAGCATATCGTAAGAGGCGCTTGCTGTAGGACATAGGTAAGCTACCCTAGTAAATAAAAATCAGCGCAGAAATCGGATATGCTGGCTTACTTGTAGGCGCATAATTGGCACAGCGTACAATCGTTTAAGCTCAGATCACATGTACGTCACGCAGAGTGGTTAACAAGTGATCTTTGTGGAGCGTTCTAAAAAGAAGACAGGAACACAAGATTTCCACTCAATTCGATCTTGTCCCTCTCAAAACTATTCATATACGTGTCTTTCAGTTCTCCATCAAACGTTCTCTTCCTTGTGTTTATCTGTCCCTCTCAAAACTATTCATATACGTGTCTTTCAGTTCTCCATCAAACGTTCTCTTCCTTGTGTTTATCTGTCCCTCTCAAAACTATTCATATACGTGTCTTTCAGTTCTCCATCAAACGTTCTCTTCCTTGTGTCCATATGCTTCCTTTATTCCTCTGCTCCTGCGGTGTCCACTGCATTGCATGTTGTGACTGTCTTTATTTTTTCATCCTATGGAAATATCCAATCCATCGCCATCGTCTCCTTATATATCTTTATTTATATGTACATATCGCCAGTATGATGTCGGAGCACACAAGGGGAGCAAAGAATAGTAAAACTGTGGACCTACAAGGCATGTCATAGGAAGGGACTGAGGTAGGGACCTAGGGAAGCTACCCTAGTTAATAAAAAGCTTCGCAAAAATCGGATGTGTTGGTCTACTTGTAGGTGCATAAGTGGCACACCGTACAATCGCTCTTAGGCTTGGATCACTTACAAATCACAAAGAGTGGTTAACAAATGGTCGATATGGAGCGTAAGAAGAAAAAGAAGATATGTACATGTATTTCACCAGAGAAAAACTGTGGGGAGAGATTTGAAAGACTGTGGAGAGAGAGTTGCAAGACTGTGGAGAGAGAGAGTTGCAAGACTGTGGAGAGAGAGTTGCAAGACTGTGGAGAGAGAGTTGCAAGACTGTGGAGAGAGAGTTGAAAGACTGTGGAGAGAGAGAGTTGCAAGACTGTGGAGAGAGAGTTGAAAGACTGTGGAGAGAGAGAGTTGCAAGACTGTGGAGAGAGAGTTGAAAGACTGTGGAGAGAGAGTTACAAGACTATGGAGAGAGAGTTGAAAGACTGTGGAGAGAGAGTTACAAGACTGTGGAGAGAGTGAGTTACAAGACTGGAGAGAGAGAGAATTGCAAGACTGTGGAGAGAGAGTTGAAAGACTGTGGAGAGAGAGTTGAAAGACTGTGGAGAGAGAGAGTTGAAAGACTGTGGAGAGAGAGAGAGTTGCAAGACTGTGGCTGGCGTGGAAAACAATAAAAAGAAAGTCAGCAAAAACGGCAACAATGGAAATCTTGTGGAAACCTTATATGTTGTCAAACAGGACACGAAGAACATATAGATATATATACTAAACATTGACTTGAAATTGCACTAGATCAACTTGAAAAACTTACCGACATATCATCAATGTATGAAGTTATGAAGTACCTTCTCTATATCAGTAAACATAAACCAAATATTCTCTAGGATGTTATGCTAAACTGTCATGTGTCCTTGAAATGTAAACTAACAGTCATCCAATAAGCAAAGATCAGAATAATATGGATTTATATTTTATTTCCAAGATATATAGGAAGCTAGTTGCATGTCAAAGTTCACCACCGTACAACAAACAGCACCCTTAAGTCATATTCTGCAGATACACGCTATGGAAGTGTAGTTCCAGGCATGATATAGTCATACTATACTGTTATATATATATATAATGTGTGTGTTGTGTTTGTGGTTTTATTAATGTATATGTGTTTGTGTGTGTTGTATTATATATGTGTGTTTTAAATGATTTTGTTTGTGTGTGTGTTGTATTAATGTATATGTGTGTTGTGTGTGTGTGTGTTGTATTTGATATTGTATTAATGTATATGATGAAACTACAATTTGTTCTTTCATGGCAGAAGAGTGTTGTGTTATTGAAATGTCCATTTAAAATAACGGTTCTCAATTTGGGCAGTATCATCCCCTGTTGAGCGTTTTTTTTTTTAGAAATTACCCAAAATAAAGGAGTATTGTAAATAACAATTTATATACATGCTTATCAATAAAAGATATTTGACATGCACAAATACTTGGAACTTGTACAATCTACGTTGAAGGTCTCTGCTTTAAAGTGATCTGTCTCTTTCTTCTTTCCGTTTCTAATGGCACACAAGGCTTAATCTTATCACTAACATTTAAATTAGGTTTTTGTTTACCAGCGTTGATAAATGGTTATAGAGCTGCGATTTTCCCCCAAACACTGTGTCAGTTTTCTTTCAGTTTCGTATTAGTAATAAGGGTACTAATAAATTAGACGTGTGTGCTAACCCAAACTCAAATTTTGATAGCATAGGAAGGAGGGGATGGGGAAGGGGGAGGTTATATTGTTCATTAGGGCCACAGAGAAAACCAATTATAAGAAAGAACCAGTTTATTTTCTGACATGTGACGAGCACGAGAGGTTTAGAACATATTTTGAAAACAGATAAAATCATTGAAAAACAAGACAAACGAAAACAGATATAGATAGATAAATAGATAGATAGATAGATAGATAGATAAATAGATAGATAGATAGATAAACAGATAGATAGATAAATAGATAGATAGATAAATAGATAGATAGATAAATAGATAGATAGATAGAGAGAAAGAGAGAGAGATAGAGAGAGAATATTCTGGAAAGTCTGACTTTATGGCACAGAAGAGTATCAACATGCAAACTGATAGTAAGAACCAAGTACAGACGCTTGAAGAAATGCATGGTGGCTTATGCCAGCCAGTACGGCACACAATGATACATGTATATTTATTACTGCAAAGTTAACTATATATCTCTCTCTTTGTTTATCTCATCATGAAGATTGTCGTTTGCAGAACCACACACTCATCATTCCCATCTGTGAAATTGAGTTCGATATTTGTGACCTTTCAGTAAAGTTTGTTTCAGGGTTTCTCTGTGACGTCCTTTCTTTCTTGAACCCATTGCATTCCACTTCACTGTTTGTTTTGTGATAATTGATAATCTCAGAGTATGCCCAACATATCTCCATCTTCTCTCTCTTATAACAGTTGTAACTAGTGGTTGACCAGAAATTTCTTCTCAAGGTGTGTCCAACATATCTCTATCTTCTCCTTCTTACTTCAGTTGTTACTAGTGACCAGATATTTATCTGTTTTCGTCGCCTCTCATGAATTTATCTCATTTTATGTTCATTACCTTTGGAACACATCTATTTTTAAATGCATCTAACGTACTTTTCATAACTTTAGTCCTTTTCCAACTCTCGCTGTCATATGTTATTATTGATAAAAGATTGAAATTTAAATGTATAATTTAGTTTTAAAACTATATAACTTGAAGTTTCATATTTTATTGACTTTTAAAAGTTGGTACTGCTTTGATAATTCATAGCATAATTTCTTTTTTAGTTTCACCTGTTCAGTCACAATTTTTACTTGACCATAAGCATGTTGTAGGTTGTAGTAAAGGTTAGTTTTAGTTTAGTTTAGTCGTCGGATCATCATCACTGCACATCGAATCAATTGTCGTCGGATCATCATCACTGCACATCGAATCAATTAGTCAAATGCTTCGATCTCCTCCTAATTATGTCTCTCGACGTGTAGCGACTAACAACACCGGTTCTTTGTTGGTTTACTATTATTCTTTACCAGCATAGTGTTCTAGTCTAGCTAAACCATATTTGACTGGAATTATTGCAGTCTGGTTAGTGTTGTAGATTCACTACTATTACTTGAATCATTTACACGCCCTCTCTCCTTTATGGAATTTATAATATCAGCCTGGTCCTGCGATCACATTACCTACACGTCACAGAGACTATATCACGATTCAAAAGGTGAGTATCAGATTCTTTGGTTCAACACTTTTATTTTCAAAGTTACACCTGAGAATCAAGTTCTGACAAGTTTCTAGATCTCTGGCATCTAGGTTTATCTCTTTGAAACAAGGCCGCAGAATTGCGACCTACTTTGTACCAAATAAACTGTAACTTATAAGTCTCGGACAACTGGTCAGTGTGATGAACAAACACATAGCATCGGAGTTCAAGATGTTTGCATACAAGATAAGAGGAGCATGGATTATTAGACTAACAACCAAGGAACCATTGAGACGTCGAGTGGATATCGTGGTGGAGAAACACTTCACAAAGACCACGCTTTTGACTCCATATGTAAACAAAGATTTGTGAACTTTGCCCTGTCTTATATAACAGAGTGCTAACGGTGTCAAATGGTTAGAGCTCTAGCATCGTAATCACAAGAGACAGGGATCGTTATTCGATTCGTGTACACTTCTGTTGCCATTTAAAAAATTGTATTTTTATGAATGGGAAGATAATAACGAAGAGAAATTAGATAAGAACTACAAAACTGAATCATCTTCATGAAATAGCTTGTCCTGAGCAGAACTTTGCCCCTCTAATAGTCCTTCAAAATTTCTCTCATTGGCCAGTTCTCTCTCTCATTGGCCAGTTCTCTCTCTCAAATCAACAGTTACATCATGAATCCATCTTTTCCGTGGTCTTCCTCTTATCTTCTTTGTCGGGATGTCTTCTTTCATAACGGTTTTATCCAATTCTTAGCCGGGATGTCTTCTTTCATAACGGTTTTATCCAATTCTTAGCGTCTAATAAATGTCCAAAATACTACAATTTTCTCATTCTTATTTGTAGGATCAACCAGTTTTTCTGTGATTTACAACTAAACTTGTTCATCTACAACTTTTTTTTTCCCGATCCAGAAGCACTTGAGCGTTCAGCTCTTCGGCTTGGTGCAATAGACATCGTAACCTTTCAGTTCGGTGCCACGAACACCGTAAATCTGGAGAATATGTGGCTTTTCTGCCAGCCCGCAGAATTAAACTGCATTCACAGCGGGCTTGTCACCCGTCGTCCAATGTGCTACGAACACACGGGGCAACTAAATTTGATACCAATATATTTAAAGAGGCAGTCATAATTTTTGGGGAAATGTGACCAGAGAGGGAGGTTTAGAACACACTGTGACAACTTGGTAAAATCAATGGGAATGAGATAAAGACACACACACATTTGAACAGTCTGACTTCATGGCATGGATGAATGTCAAAATTTGAATTGATAAGTCACCAACACCTTTGTGGATAATTCTTCTTCTTCTTCTAGCGCTCCATATCTACCGCTCTTTAACCACTTTGTGTGATTTGTATGTGATCATGCCAGTTATGTGCCTACAAGTAGACCAGCACATTCAATTTCTCGACCCTTTTATTTACCAGGATAGCTTCCCTTGGTCCTACATCAGTCGCCTCTTACAACATGCCTTGTAGGTCTCAGTGGTACTATTCTTTGCTTCCTTCCCGCCCCGACAACAGACGGACGATGGAGACGTTTGTGGAGATCAATGATCGCCTACATCAGTCGACATAGCACATAATGATGGTGATGCTACTGTCCATATAACTTGACACTGTTCCAACTTGATGTTATTTACCAAACGTGTTTCTTATCGCGGTGCCACACTTCCTTACTTATCAAGGACTATTTGGAATACGCTACCAAGGAGCAAGTGTTCATTCACGTAAATTATATCTTGGTAAGTTGAGGACCACTTCATAGCTAAGATAATGTTTGTGAAATACTCATATTTCAAGTATATTTTACATACAGTAAATAAATATGTAACGCAGATATCACACTGGAATCTAAAAATGATAAAAATAACAGTATATATATATGGAACTGCAGTAAAACTATTTGATTGGCAAAACACGTAATTACAAAGTACTGTAGTTTTGTCATTGTTTTTGTAATTTGTAAAACTACAGTACTTTGTAATTACGTTTTTAAAAATAACAGAGCAGTTCACCTATTTAGGTAGCAATTTTGATTGCACAGGAAATGTTAAAAAGAAATTATGCTACGAATTGTCAAAGCAACATCAGCTTTTAAAAGTCTAAATAAAATATGGAATTGCAAGTTATATAGTATTAAAACTAATTTACGAATTTTAAATTAAAATGTTGTATCAATCCTAACATATGCCAGCGAGAGTTGGAAAATGACTAAAGATATAGAAAGCAAGTTTCGGCTGAAATCGGATGCACGTGTCCTAAATGAGTAGAAGTCTATGCGTTTAGGGGCCTACCAAACCAATGTGCAACGTATACACGTTCTTGGCAAAGATCAAACATATAACAAAGAGTGATTAAAATTGGTCGTAAAAACGAACGCAAAGAAGAAGAAGAAGAGAAAGCAAGTTGAATACATTTGAAAATAGATGTCTGCGAAAAAATAATGAATATAAATGGAACGAATTCAAGAGAAGTGATGAATTCAGAGACATGTCTGGTCAACCACTAGTGACAACTGTTATAAGAAAGAGAAGATGGAGATATGTTGGGCACACCTTGAGAAAAAATGACCAAAGAACATCAAAATAGGCAATAAAGTGAGATGTAAAGGGTTTAAGAAAGGGATGACGACCTAGGAAGACCCTGAAACAAACTTTGCTGAGAGAGGCAAGAAACATTGGTCTTAGTCCCATGGAGATTGAGCTAGTTGCCTAGGATAGAGCGGTATGGAGAAATTGCTTGCAGACCCCATGTAACGTGTAACGGTACGAGAGGAATTATTATTATTATTATTAACTAAAAATGTATATAAACGTGTTATTTGGTGTAGATGTGAGGGTTTCTATAAATGATGTGTTTGTGTGGATAAAGTGTGTTGGTTGCAAGTTAAATGATGTGTTTGTGTGGATAAAGTTGGTTGGTTGCAAAGTGATAATTACAATATATGGCAAGCAGCCATTATTACTATATTCTTCGGGTACCGTTATAGGTTGCATAGGGACTGCTGGCAATTTATTCATACCGCTTTATCCTGGACAACTCGTTCAGTTTCTTTTGTGGAATTGAGCCCGATTTTTCTCGCTTCTCTCAATAAAGTTCGTTTCATGGTTTCACTAGGGTGCCTCTCCTTACTTGAACCCTTTGCCTTCCACTTCAATGCCTGCTTTGTGATTTTTGGATACTTTCTTCTCAAGGTGTGCCCAACATATCCCCATCTTCTCTTTCCTATAACAGTTGTTACTAGTGGGTGATCAGACATTTAATTTCATCACTTCTACCGAATTTGCTCCATTTTATTTTCATTATTTTCATCTATTTCCAAATATATTTAACCTACTTTCTATATCTTTAGTCATTTTCCAACTCTCTCTGGCATATGTTAGGATTGATACAACATTTGAATTGAAAATTCGTAATTTAGTTTTAATACTATATAATTGTGCAGTTCCATATTTTACTTATACTTTTAAAAGCTGATGTTGCTTTGACAATTCTTAGCAGAATTGCTTTTTTTTTGTTAAGCAGACATTCGCTGCACAGATTTTACTCTTGTGTTATCAGAGACTTCGAGGCAGACCAAGAAAACGATGGAGTGGTAGCATTGAAGTAGATCTAGAAATACTAGAAGTTGACAATTGGGAAGACATGACTAAGAACAGAGATGGGTGGATGTGGGTGGTATCTGCAGCAATGCACCGAGATGGGTGGATGTGGGTGGTATCTGCAGCAATGCACAGAGATGGGTGGATGTGGGTGGTATCTGCAGCAATGCACCGAGATGGGTGGATGTGGGTGGTATCTGCAGCAATGCACAGAGATGGGTGGATGTGGTGTATCTGCAGCAATGCACGAGATGGTGGATGTGGGTGGTATCTGCAGCAATGCACGAGATGGGTGGATGGGTGGTATCTGCAGCAATGCACAGAGATGGGTGGATGTGGGTGGTATCTGCAGCAATGCACAGAGATGGGTGGATGTGGGAGTATCTGCAGCAATGCAACGAGATGGCTGGATGTGGGTGGTATCTGCAGCAATGCACCTTAATGTCTCGAAAAGCTGAAGAATAAGTTACCAATTGAAATAATAAATATGCGCAACTACCGTTGCTATTACCACTACTACTACTACCACTACTACTATTACCAATACTTCTATTACCACTACTACTACTACCACTACTTCTACTACCACTACTACTATTACCACTACTACTATTACCACTACTCTACACTACTCTACTCCACTCTACTTACCACTTACTTCATCTACCACCCACTACTATTACCATTCACTACTACCACTACTCTATACCATCTACTACTATACCACACTCATTACCACTACTTCATTACCACTACTTCACTACACACACTACTACTACTATTACCACTACTTCTACTACCACTACTACTATTACCACTACTTCTACTCACCACTACTACATTACCACTACTATCATTACCACTACTACTATTACCACTACTACTATTACCACTACTTCATTACCACTACTACTATTACCACTACTACTATTACCACTACTACCATTACCACTCACTACTCATTACCACTACTTCTATTACCACTACTACTATTACCACTACTACTATTACCACTACTACTATTACCACTACTACTATTACCACTACTACTATACCACTACTACTCATTACCACTACTACTATTACCACTACTACTATTACCACTACTTCATTACCACTACTACTATTACCACTACTACTATACCACTACTCTATACCACTACTACTATTACCACTACTACATTACCACTCACTACTATTACCACTCACTACTATTACCACTCACTACTATTACCACTACTACACATTACCACTACTACATACCACTACTACTATTACCACTACTACTATTACCACTACTACTATTACCACTACTACTATTACCTACACTTACCTACTATTACCACTACTACATACCACTACTACTATTACCACTACTACTACCACTACATTACCACTACTACATTACCACTACTACTATTACACACTACACTACACACTACTCATTACACTACTATTACCACTACTATTTCCACTACTACTATTCCACCATCATTACCACTACTCATTACCACTACTCTATTACCACTACTACTATTACCACTACTCTATTACCACTACTACTATTAACTGATAGAAAATCAAAATCAGAATGCTTTTCTTCTTGAACGCTCCATATCGACCACTTTTAAATCCATTTTTGTGATTTGTCTGTGATCTGAGCCTAAAAGCGATTGTACGTTGTGCCAGTTATGCACCTACAAGTAGACCAGCACCTCCGATTTCTACGACGCTTTTTATTTGCTAGGTAGTTTCCTCGGTCCATACCACAATCGCCTTGCTTTGATGTATCAGGAATGAACACTGATGGTTTTTTCTTACTCTGTGCTTGCTTTCCTTTCTCACTTAGACATCGAAGCGCTTTTGGATGTTTGTTCTCGTTGTCTCCCCAACAGTTATATCGTAGAGGTTGTTGTGAGTACATGTTGTCTCAGCATTTTGTTGATGTTATCTTTCCCTATTGTTGTAGTTGTAAAGTGGCAGTACGATTACTGACAATAGTTTGCAACATTTTCATAAATATCAGTTGCAAATTGTGTTAAGTAAACAACTTTGATTTTGGGCTCTTAATTTTGAATCATTCTACATACAATTTTCACACCAATCTCTTCTCTAGAAAATAAAAATGCATATATTCTTTCGCATCTACACATCGATCGTTCTTTCAAGGATAATTTGTAACACATGTTTTGTTTCGTTATAAAATATTTTATTGATGACAAAACACAAACACAGCCTACTCGTATCCATGGTTACACTCTGAACAATTATACTGCCGTTATCAGCTGTTCTTATACTGAATCTAGTTCTGACAAGTGGCTTATGCAAGGTGTATAGAAGTGAAGGTCTATGCAAGGAAATATTGTTTTTTATAAACCACCATATAGTAAACCAACATGATCTTTATCAAAATCGAGTGGTCAGTATTTTTATCCTGCACTTCTTACTTTGAAAGATTGAAAAAGAAATCAGTCGCCATTACGTTGGTTGCGCCATCCTGTAGGACAGTGAACAACTTGAACCAACTCGATTGATTCAGAAACTGCATATCGTCAGTCTCGGCGACTGTGTCGTGAACAGGGAGCATGTTTGACACTGGCAGAATGGAGTCTGCACGGGTATAGAATCTGTCAGTTGTCCATTAGCTAATATGACGTAGTCTGCAAGCGTATACAATTTATCAGTTGTCCATTGCCTGACAGCACGGAGTCTAAAAATATACAATCTGTTAGTTGTCTATTGACTGACTGTCAGCACGGAGTCTAAAAATATACAATCTGTTAGTTGTCTATTGACTGTCAGCACGGAGTCTAAGAATATACAATCTGTTAGTTGTCTATTGACTAACTAGACGGAGTCTGAATATAAATTTGTAGTTGTCATTACTGACCTGATCAGCACGGAGTCTAAAAATATACAATCTGTTAGTTGTTCTATTGACTGACTGACAGCACGGAGTCTAAGAATATACAATCTGTTAGTTGTCTATTGACTGTCAGCACGGAGTCTAAGAATATACAATCTGTTAGTTGTCTATTGGCTAATAGAAGTATGTTTAATTTTTGGTGATGGTTGGCATGTCACTGAACCACTTGAAAAAAATCCCAGAATGAAATGATAAGATTTAAAAAAAGATATATTTGTCGTCTGAATTCATGATCCCTTTCTAATTGATGCCACTAAAAAAAACAACAACCGGGATCGAACTTATTTCATTCCAGGTATCTTCCTTAAGTTATAGCAGTGAGTGTGGGGAAAGTAGCACGCTAGTCATCAGCACCAAGATTGCTGTGTACATAGCATCTGTGCTTAACACATTATCCTGTACCACTGAGTCATGGTCTCTACAGAAGTAGAGGATGAAACCAGTCGGCATGAGTTTCTTGTTTCGTATAATCGAAATATCCTATGGAGTGACAGAGTATCAAAGAATAAGGTGTTAACTGAACTGGGATTCATTTTCGTAGTTACAATTATCTACTAAAATCTCTTAAGATTGCTGGGTCACTTGACTCGGATGGAAGACGCCAGGATTCCCAAGGATATTCTATAGGTGAAACTGGCTCCTGACAAACTTCCTTCGTTACAAAGATGTATGAAAACGTGAATTGATGGCGATTGACATGAATACATAAGACTGGGAGGAACTCGTCAGAGACATGTGCAGTTAGAGACAGGCTGTGAAAACGTGACTAGATGGCGCCTGACATGAATACATAAGACTGGAAGGAACTCGCCAGAGATATGTGCAGCTAGACACAGGCTCTCTTTACTGGCGAAGTTAAACTCAGAACGCTTGCTGCCAGTAAGCGTGTCAGGAGAAAGCAGAGATAAAATTCACCATACGCGGGATTTTCCGCCCGGACTTTCCGTACATTCGTTGTCTCTTGAATGTCTATTCCCAGGGGGAAGATGTAGTTGGCTGTCCACTCTTGCCGTTAAGCGTAGGGATGGGAGCTTAATTGCGTTCTAGGTTAGATGACTCGCCCTTGTTGTGTTGTATCCGTGTTTATGTAGTGTGGTCTTGATATTGTTATCCATCTTTTTCTTGGTCGTCCCTTAGCTCTAGTACCCGATCTCTTTTATTGTATGCTGTTATTGGTGGTTGGTTGTATTTGGTTGTATTTCATAGACGTTCATCATTGTCCAGCTTTCTGAGAGTGTCCGTATCAGAGTAACAGTAGCTTCGGCGAGAACGTTAAATTTTATTCTCAACTCAGGAAATCGGGTACTCTTTAACAATTGGTGGATTAGGGAATAGACCGAGAAAAAAAAATTGAATCAGGACAGGTTGATAATTGATCTAGCACAGACATCACTGTTCTCACAAACATCTCCTTGTTGGTACATAGTTGATAATTGATCTAGCACAGACATCACTGTTCTCACAAACATCTCCTTGTTGGTACATAGTTGATAATTGATCTAGCACAGACATCACGCTTCTCACAAACATCTCCTTGTTGGTACATAGTTGATAATTGATCTAGCACAGACATCACTGTTCTCGCAAACATTTCCTTGTTGGTACATAGTTGATAATTGATCTAGCACAGACATCACTGTCTCAGCAAACATTTCCTTGTTGGTACATAGTTGATAATTGATCTAGCACAGACATCACTGTTCTCACAAACATTTCCTTGTTGGTACTAGATTTATTTCTGACAGGAAATGAAATTACATTTCTGTTGTATATGTTGATAATGAAATTACACTGCTTGTTATGCTTTATGAAACTTTTACTTGTTGGTATGATTTATTACTGCTTAAGATAATGAAATTACTTACTGCTTGTATATGCTTTATAATGAAATTACTAGCTTATGCTTATAATAAATACAATGTTGTATATGCTTTATATGAAATTATTTATGCTTGTATATGCTAATGAAATTACTTACCTTGTATAGCTTTTAAGAAATTCTTATGTTATAGCTTTATAATGAAATTATTATGTGTATATGCTTTATATGAAATTACTTACTGTTGTATATGCTTTGTATGAAATACTTACGCTTGTATATGCTTTATAATGAAATTACTTACTGCTTGTATATGCTTTATAATGAAATTACTTACTGCTTGTATATGCTTTATAATGAAATTACTTACTGCTTGTATATGCTTTATAATGAAATTACTTACTGCTTGTATATGCTTTATAATGAAATTACTTACTGCTTGTATATGCTTTATAATGAAATTACTTACTGCTTGTATATGCTTTATAATGAAATTACTTACTGCTTGTATATGCTTTATAATGAAATTACTTACTGCTTGTATATGCTTTATAATGAAATTACTTACTGCTTGTATATGCTTTATAATGAAATTACTTACTGCTTGTATATGCTTTATAATGAAATTACTTACTGCTTGTATATGCTTTATAATGAAATTACTTACTGCTTGTATATGCTTTATAATGAAATTACTTATGCTTTATATGCTTTATAATGAAATTACTTACTGCTTGTAAATGCTTTATAATGAAATTACTTACTGCTTGTAAATGCTTTATAATGAAATTACTTACTGCTTGTAAATGCTTTATAATGACTGAAACAGATTATTTTAAAAAAAATACAAGTTCGACTACTTATGAAAGTTGCGTAATTAATGCAGTTACTTCCCTTGAGTGGGAGGTAGATTTGTTAGTACTTATCAAAACTTGGATTCATGGCAAGACCTTAAGGAGTTAATTCTTATTGTTCATGTTTGTTGGCCTACACGCTCTGATATAACCAAAACAAGGTTCATCCTTAGGTTGAAAGGTGCGTGCCTCGGCTTAAAGAGGCTTTACATAACAAACAAAACATACATTTTGACATTCGTTTGCTGCTACGTGTTGTGAGTCATGAATTAATTCGGCAAACATACATACAAACTGATACAACATACACAGGCTACATGAGCGCTAGCTTTGTTGTATTAACAGCGCAATCACCCAGCAGGAGGTTAGAAATCTGATAGTTCAATGGTTTTCTCAAGGGATCTGTTATTTAACTTAAAACACTTTTGATTTCTTTTCGTTCACAGTGGAACATGGCACTCAAATATATCGACAACATTTTTATTACTTTTTAAATTTATTTTTATTTCAGCATTCCAAATGAAACAAAGTGCTAAACCAGTCACAAATTTTGTTTTTCTTTTTTGTTTGAAATACAAAAAGAGAGTTGTTAATCCATTTAGTCGTTAGTTGGCATCAGGGCGGCTCGTCATTAAGAGCCAGAGGGGTTGGGCCCCCCCAAAAAATAATATGTAACGTGTATTTATTATTTAATAAATTTAAATATAACCTAACCCAAAACCATTATTTTCCCGAAAGTTTGTGTCTGGCCCCACCAACAAAAACGATCCCGAGCCGCCACTGGTTGGCATCAAGAAAACGATGGAGAGTTAAACTGAAGTCTATTGTCTTTCCACAAGTAAATTCTCAGCATTTTAGTTTGTAAAACCACATCTTTGTGTTGCCTAGAGACGTTGATGTTTAATTTTGTCCATGATTGGCTACCATATATCAACTAGAGACGTTGATGTTTAATTGTGTCCATGATTGGCTACCATATATCAACTAGAGACGTTGATGTTTAATTGTGTCCATGATTGGCTACCATATATCAACTAGAGACGTTGATGTTTAATTTTGTCCATGATTGGCTACCATATATCAACTAGAGACGTTGATGTTTAATTGTGTCCATGATTGGCTACCATATATCAACTAGAGACGTTGATGTTTAATTGTGTCCATGATTGGCTACCATATATCAACTAGAGACGTTGATGTTTAATTTTGTCCATGATTGGCTACCATATATCAACTAGAGACGTTGATGTTTAATTGTGTCCATGATTGGCTACCATATATCAACTAGAGACGTTGATGTTTAATTGTGTCCATGATTGGCTACCATATATCAACTAGAGACGTTGATGTTTAATTGTGTCCATGATTGGCTACCATATATCAACTAGAGACGTTGATGTTTAATTGTGTCCATGATTGGCTACCATATATCAACTAGAGACGTTGATGTTTAATTGTGTCCATGATTGGCTACCATATATCAACTAGAGACGTTGATGTTTAATTTTGTCCATGATTGGCTACCATATATCAACTAGAGACGTTGATGTTTAATTGTGTCCATGATTGGCTACCATATATCAACTAGAGACGTTGATGTTTAATTGTGTCCATGATTGGCTACCATATATCAATACTGACTCTATACAATAATGAAGAAATCGTTTTCATACTTAAATAGACACAGACTAGTCACACATGATATTCTTCTTTAACGAAATGTTGTCTGTGCCTTATATATTCTATTCTATATTCCTAATATACATTTTGTGGATGTTTTCTATTCGTTATTTCTGATATACATTTGTGGATGTTTCTTGTATTTCTGATATACATTTTGTTTCATTCTATATTTCGATATACATTTGTGATGTATTCTATCGATATTGATATCATTTTGATGAGTTCATGTATTTCAATATTGATTTTTCCGACCAATATCTTATTTACATTGATTGTTCATTCTGATAGAGTGTGGGCGGGGAGAGGGTGGGAGTTGCTTTCTTTAGATGAGTATAACTTCCATCTTCTTGCTATTCATACATCTTCTTTTTCTTCTTCTTCTTCTTGTGCTTGTCTGCTATGAATTCAGGCGTAGTCAGTCAGAGCACCTAATATGGAACATCTGACTGATTTTTCCGTGAAGTCTAGCTTTCCTTATCATCTGTGTTCCACGTTATTCAGACGAGTCTTACTTCGACTTCTGAGGTACTTGTAATTTAGATTCTCAAGTAAAGGATCAGGAAACATATCATACAATTACGTACCATTATGCACACGGAAAATGTATTGGGCTCAAGTTGGCCTCGAATTAGCACTGAATGTGATTACTAACAAAGCGTGGTATCGACTCTGCTATCGGCATCACAAGATCAAGGGATAATACACATTCTTGCCTAACATTTTAAAAATAAATTTGCTGTTAAGCTTTAATTTAATTAGAGTTTACAAAATCTGCAGCCCATGCAGTGGCGACTCGTCATTAAGGGCCAGTAGGGCTGGGTCCTACCAAAAATAACATATAACGGATATGTATTATTTTAATAATTAAAATATAGCGACCAAAAAACCACGATTTATCCGGAAAAAATGTCTGGCCCCACCAACAAAAATGATCACGACTCGCCACTGAGCACAAGTGTACGTCCCTAATTAGAAGCATAGACTGTTCAGAGTGTTACCAAATCTGGAAAACAAAAGAAACTATACATCATCTACATTAAACACAACTATACACAAAATACAACATTAGATATATCACGCCATTAGCTGACTTAACTTGCTACTATCAAGACTTTATATATATATATACCTCTCATACCGTTATACGTTACATAGTGACCTCAAGCAATTTATCCATACTGCTCTATCCCGGGCAACTCACTCAATCTCTTCTATGGAATTGAGTCTGATATTTCTCTTATCTCTCAGTAAAGTTTGTTTCAGGATATCCCAATGTCGTCCTTTCTATCTTCAAGCCTTTGCTTCCTCCCACTACAATGCTGCATTGATCATTCATTCTCAGAGTATGACCAACATATATCCATCTTATCTTTATTATAATAGTTGTTACTTACTAATGGTTGACCAGATATTTCTCTGATTTCATCACTTCTCCTGACTTCGTCCAATTTTATGTTCATTATTTTTTAAAGACTTAATTAAGCAACAAATATAATTGACTGTCAATGCATGTTATATATTTCCTGCTGTCCAAGAGCATTGGAGACGAACATTTATCGCTCTAAAGACGGACATTTGTCGCCTTGGAGACGAACATTTGTCGTCTTAGAGACGGACATTTGTCGCCCTAAAGACGAACATTTGTCGCTCTAAAGACGAACATTTGAAGCCTTGGAGACAGACATTTGTCGCCTTGAAGACGGAAATTTGTCACCTTTGAGACAGACATTTGTCGCCTTTGAGACAGACATTTGTCGCCTTTAAGACATAAATTTGTCGCCTTGGAGACGGACATCTGTCGTATTAGAGGCATGGTTTCTAAAATAAACACATATACAAGACAATAAATATATTATAAGAATGATTTACATTTTATGTCACAAATAATATATAATAAAATTAATACATTATGCTTTCAATATTCCAGAAATACAACCATAATTCAAGTATTCTGTCACTGGTAGTAGGGCTCCTATTATTGATTATACAAACGTCTTGAGACTAGGAAAAGAGAGTTGCCAATTGACAGAAATCCGGTAATTTCAATTCTGTAATAAAGTATTATGCTCATAAAGATATCAGATTGTTTGTTTGTTTGTGTGCATTCTTATCAACCAAATTAACCACTTTTAATGATCTATGTGGTATGCGCCGAGAACCTTAGTACGCTGCTCCACCGTTATGCCTCTATGACATGTTGCATAAGCCTATTAGAATTTCAGACAAAGTGTATGTATATTATAAAACAATTTACAAATGTGTACAGACGGGTAACTATAAGATTTTATAAACAGAAATAATTCTCACTTCAAAGTACCACATTTGGAATATTATACTAAGCAGGGTCTCTGGTCTGATTGATCACAGAAGGGCTGTCATAACTGACTTATGTTAAATAACAGATTCAAACTGCCGTCATTCACTAACTGATGTCTTCGCTGCAGATATTTCGTTTCAGGTGATCAGAAGGAATAACAAATACAGATTTGTGGAAGATAACAAAACAGAAACAATTAATGCCGAAGCTGGAGATTAAAGAAAGAAAGTAGCGATGAATTAGATACACTGAGAAAACCAACTATACTATATAACTAGACATGTGTTTGACTAACACCCACTAGGGAAGAAAAGAGTGGGGAGACTAAAGAACATCTAAAGTAGGATGAAAGAACAGCACATTTCATGAAGAATCTAATTTACACTACACCCGGACCCGAAGGAAGACAGTTGATTAGATCGTGTGGTGTTATCTCTGGATGACCACTAAACCACAAAGTAAAAGTGAGAGACAGTTGATTAGATGTGTGGTGTTATTCTGGATGACCACTCACCACAAAGTGTGAGAGACAGTTGAATCGGGGTGATATTACTGGACGACTACTATACCTTAGAGTGATAGTGACAACAATTAGATAGACCTTGCGGTGATATCTCTTCGCATACAGTAAGATGTAAAATATATTTTCCTTCCCATTTAAACCCAAGTATGCAGGAGGTAGGCGGGTCAGTTCAATTCCTCACTTATATAACATCGGTTGCGTGAATTGAAACCCACAATCATTATCTCTGTTTGATTCTGAAAACGACAATTCTCTCTATTATGCTATTCTATCCCACTGCAATGTCAATAGTTCTCGCGTGTACCTTGTTTTCTGGTAATTTGTAAAGACATTACAATATATCTCGTATATACTATATATATTTATATATATTCACCAGATCTAACTCTTCCAGAAAGGTATTATTGCAACATTGTTCCTTTACGACAAGAGAGCTATCTCTTCAAGAGGGAAAACTTATTGCATCTTCCGTTGTTTTATGACGCGGTAGCAATCTTAGTTTTAAGATGTGATATAGGAGTCAAAAGCGCATTTTTAACAACGGCGCGCTAGGATTAGTGAGCTGGCACTTATCTATCTTTGATCTAAGATACGCACGCTATCTATCTCTGTTGGTGGTAACAATTACCTAATCTATCTTAGATCTAAGACACCCACACTATATATCTTAGATCTAAGACACCCAATCTATCTATCTCTGTCGGTGGTAACAATTACCTAATCTATCTTTGATCTAACACATCAGATATATTACTAAAGTATTTGTAGCCCCATAAATTAGGTATTCACATAATTTTCAACTTCTAAAATTATCAATTTATCTCTCTGGTTTCGAATATTCGACAAAATATATTTCTTTCTTCACGGTGCATTAAGTTTAGAAAATGTTGAGTACAGAGGAGCACAAGCACACACGTGGTATGCAATCTATGTTTAGAATATTAAGTTTAGAAAATGTTGAGTACAGAGGAGCATAGCACACACGTGGTACGCAATCTATGTTTAGAAAATGTTGAGTACAGAGGAGAACAAGCACACACGTGGTACGACGCAATCTATGTTTAGAAAATGTTGAGTACAGAGGAGAACAAGCACACACGTGGTACGCAATCTATGTTTAGAATTCCAACTGGGAGAAATGAATTATCAAAATATTTCATTTTAAATTGAAACACGTGTAGGAAAAATTAATAGCACACGTTTTGCTAAATGTTTCTCAACAAACCTTACGTTCCCGTCCATTTATCTGTAAACTAAAAAAATATCTATCCCTAATCGTTCTCTTTCAACTCGTAAAGCACACCATTATATCGATTTCAGGAGCAACAAAAGAATGTATATATCATGTATATTTATTCTGTTCAGTCATCATCATCATCATCATGTAGCTTGTCCTTTCCGGAACTTGATTCACATGACAGCAGTCCTGAAAAACTCTGTTCTGTGCAAGTTGACATGCGTCAGCAGCAGTCATTCTCAGATCGTCAATGACATTTGCACCCATCGTCTTCTAGATCTTCCTCTCATTCGTCTTCCATGCACCATTCCCTCCAAAATTATCTTCTCTAGTCACTCATGTCGTTTGATGTGTCTGAAATATTTAATTTTCCTTGATGTTATGTTCTTTAATAACCAACTCTCTTTAATATCAAGCTGTTGCAGAACAGAAGCATTTGTTCTTTTCTCTGTCCATAATATTCTAAGTAGTCTTCTGTAGCATTTGCCTTCAAAGGCATTAATGATCTTCTCTGCTGCTTTGTTAATGGTCCGTGTCTCACGACTAATGTTGTCAAAGGAAAAACGCAGGCCTTTAAACGCGTGATTTTTGTTCTTATGTCAGTTCTCTTCCATGGGTTAGTTAGTTCTTTTAATTTTGGCAAAGCAATGCTCAGCCTTCTTTTAATTTCTTTTATAGCTTTCCCGTCACTTTTTAGCAATTTCTGTTTAGTTGACTTATTTAAATAGTAATAAATTTGTACGTGTACAGTCCATTCTCTACACGGGCTACGTTCTGCAAATTAGATGTTTTTTATACAAGAGAGTCTCAAACTGATTTGTTATATGTTAATATAACGAATAGCAGCGTCCGTGTGTTACCGGGGCTCACAAGGGGAGCAAAGAATAGTAACACTGCGACCAACAAGGCATGTTGTAAGAGGCGACTGAGGTAGGGGGCCTAGGAAGCTACCCTTGGTAAATAAAAAAAGCGACGCAGAAATCGGATGTGCTGACCTACGTGTAGGTGCATAACTGGCACAGCGTACAATCACTCTTAGGCTCAGATCCCATTCAAATCACAAAGAGTGGTTTAATAAGTGAACGTTCGCTAGAAGAAGACATGTTAAGTGTATGATTGAAATATATATATATATATTGTATTTTATTTTCCTCATATCCACCGTTTACCTCAAGCATCCACCTATCTTCAAATTCTGTTAAATTATTTATTTATTTCCACACACTTAAAAAAGAAAAAATTACTTCTGGTTCACTTCAAATTTACTGCAGTTCTAACGTGTCTGCTGCTAGGCTGTGGGTGATTTGTTTTACAGTGCGCTAATCTTTTGTAAGAGTTCTTTTTCTTGCTTTTCTTCTGTCTTATTTATCCACCAGCTGCAACATATCTCTTGTTATACACTTCTTTATTTTTAGTCTTATTTCTTTTTTGTGCTTTCTGTAATCATTTAATTAGCATTCTTACATTTTCATTGTATCGGCGGACTAGTTAAAGTCTCAGAGAGCTAGTAAAAGCAAGTATTAAATGATTAGTTAAACTACGTCAATTTATGAATGCTATCAAATGAAAAATGTTCAATTTTTATAACAATAATAATTTCATGATCATATTAGAACGTATCAACAATTATCTCTTTCATTTTAAGTGTATCGCTCGTGCGTTGCCTGGGCTCGCAGGGGGAGCAAAGAATAGTAACACTGAGAACGCTAACAATCGCTGAAGAAGAAGAGTTCTACTTAAAATTTGATATTTCTTAGAATATGTTCCCATTCTCACCTTTTGTTCGCACTATAGTTTATTTATATCTTAGAATATGTTCCCATTCTCACCTTTTGTTCGCACTATAGTTTATTTATATCTTAGAATATGTTCCCATTCTCAAGTTTTGTTCGCACTATAGTTTATTTATATCTTAGAATATGTTCCCATTCTCAAGTTTTGTTCGCACTATAGTTTATTTATATCTTAGAATATGTTCCCATTCTCAAGTTTTGTTCGCACTATAGTTTATTTATATATATATAAACAACCTTGAAAACCTTAAGGACCACTTCTGAAATGATTTTAAAATTACCAACATTTCATTTCATTACCATTTCACGTAAACCTGAATTTCATTGAAAGACACGCCTTTTTTTTGTTGGTACTAGAACAACTACTATCAGAGCTTGTGATTGGTGTTTAGCTGAAGGAGCATGTGAAAAAATGCTACTTATTGGTCAGGATTAATGAGATCCCAATTGAGGTCCCAATTATGAAACCAAATATGTTATGCAAAAATAAGATCATGCATGTGAGAGACTATAGTGTTAGGCGTTAGCTGTAGCGACAAATTTGTCTTTTTAAGCAGCACAACTGCTGCATAATATGTGCACAACAAGATGCATCAACGAAGAAAGATAAGTGCTTCTTCTTCTTCTTCTTGCATTCGCTTGCTATGAATTCAGGCCCTAGACAAGGCGCCTGGTATGTCATTTCTGACTTATTTTTCGTGAAGGCCTTCTTTTCTATTTATCAGTGTCTCCTGTCATACAGACGTGTCTCCTGTCATACAGGCGTGTCTCCTGCATCAGGCGTGCCTCCGACTTCAGAGTTAAGATGAATGTTGTAGATAAAGAAAGACTACCGCTTGATTGCAAGAAATGTTAATATTGGAAATATAACAGAGGCACCTCAACTGTTTATTCCCAAGTTTTTCATTTCTACAAGGCAATTGTGCATTCAATGCATTACAAATAATGGTAGACATACACATAGACACAGACTATACTTAATATCTCTACATCTGATGTTATACTTGACAATTTGTAAATAAGGATTATTGATAACTGTGCTGTTAGTTTAGGCACTGTTTAGCTAGAGTCATGAAATATTATGTTGATATGATTCTCATGTTATATTTTGAAACTCGTTTTCTTTATTCTTTCTGTTTCTTTGACTTCGCATCTTTCCTAAAAGTGGTCCTTAACTTTATTTTTCCAAGTGTATGCGAGCACACACACGCACGAACACAATCATACATATACATATAATATAAGTGTTGTGTTGCACTTAAGTTGTCAAAGTTCTATTTATTAACAACACTACACACTCTAGAATCACTGTAGTTCCGCGCATTAATTTGTATTGATGTCAATTGAATGTGTAAAAAGTAAACAATAGTTAATGGTATTTCTAGAAGTAGAGTCTGGGACCGTTAGAGATCTCAAGCGTCTATGGTTAAGAAGTACATATCTATAGTTCTAATAGAAAAAATGGTACCAGTCTAAATTTGATGTAGAAGATAAATGAAAAATTAGTAGGGAGGAATTTAGTTATCAAGGACAAGGGGGTAGAGACCAGATGTTGAACTATGCTTTAAGCGCACCAGGTGTACAATTATGCTTAAGCATTCCAGGTGTAGTCTGAGAAAGTCTCCTCAAACGTCTTCCCTGCGTCGTGGTTTTTTCCTCTGTGCCTTCTTTCTCGACTTTTCCCTCGATTCTTCCCACTCTTTCTTCGTTTTCTTTTCTTATCTTTCTTTTTCCTTTTCTGCTGAGTTCCTTCAGCACCAGCTTCGTTCTCTTCCAGTCGTCTCTTCTTTTTGTTTTTTTTGACAGTGTTTCTATCAGAGGCACCGATAGGTTCCATGCTCTTTTCACTGCAAGGACCTTTGTATTTCTTTCTCACAGGTACACCTTCATCACAGGACGCAATTCTCATGTGACACCTGAAGAGGAAATAAAAGTTGATGGTTAGAAATAAGAGACGGTGAAGACTTACATAATCATATCGTTAACATTATCATTACAAATTAGCGATCATTAGACAAATATAAGATTGGTTAAGTCATTGATATAACCATCATCATTGCACTTTGTGAGTAACCACATGTGCTGCAATCTCTTTCTTACATAGGAAGATCTCAGCGCAGTGCACGAATTCCGTAGCATGAGCTCACTCCCTCCCTGCATTCATTCCTTTCGTCCTTCTTTCCTTCCTTCGTTCCTTTCTTCCTTCGATCCTTCATTCCATCTTTCCTTCCTTCCTTCGTCTCTTTCTTCCCTATTTTCTTCTTTCTTTTCTTCCTTCATTTCTCCTACCCCTCCTCTTCCTTCCTTCCTTCTTTACTTTCTTCCTTCTTTCCTTCCTTCCTGCATTCGTTTGTTTCATCCCTGTTACCTTCTTTCTATTCTTCCTTCCTTCATTTCTTCACCTCCCTCTCTTCCTTTTCCTTCCTGTCTTCCTTCTTTTCGTTTGCTTGAAATGTCGATATGATCAATGCTGTTACATGTATAATCTTAACTGTCATTTTTAGCTCACACAAACGAGGGTAATGCAGTTTTCTTTCCAGTGTTGTAACTTCGATAACAACATATACCTTCTCGATAGATATTATCTACTTACTAACACTATAATTTGTGGAATATATTTTAGAAATGTGACGTGGGTTAATTTACTATCAATATTTTAACAAGTCTCTAAATATGAGAAAAATAATGATTACGGATAATAGTGGCAATAATTATTTACTTCTTTATCTCACATTCCAGATACAATAACAATAATAATAGTCGTTATCACAAGCGATGATGATAACAGTCTCAGATGTGTGTTGTTGCGCCTCTCGGTGTGTGTGAGGTGACTGTGAAGTCCATTTTCCGAACACAATCCCTACCACATGTTGGTTTTATTAACGCATTTGATTATGAGAATTACAGAAATGCCATTTGCAACGATAGAACTGACTTTGAATAGATTCAATTTGCAAATGTTTTATTTGTAAACTTCACGGGAATTCTATTGTATCAGGTTTTACTGGCAATCGGAATGAGCGACATTTTAATCTTATGTGGTCAACCGACAAAGTTTTCCCATCAAGCATGAAGCATAATTATAATACATAATTAGTGTCTTAAAAATTAAGTAGTACATACGGTTTCTATTACTTGTAGAATACATAATTAGTATCTCTGTTATATCAACAAATAACTCACCGAGACGGGTAAGTACGTCCATCTGTACCACATATTTCTCGTTTCTTGATGCCTCTACAGACAAACATGTTGGGACAGGTACATAATGGAAGACCCTGAAATTTGTCAGATATACAATTCATGTTGTGGACAACTTTGACTCTCATGAAAAATGCTAATTTCTTAATCTCTTATCTAACATTCTTCTTCTTCTTCTGCAAACGCTCCATATCAACGTTTGTCTGTCGTTGTGAAGGTTGTTGGTTCTAATTGGGATCGTCTCAAATGTGCAATTTTTACATGAAATCTCTCGGATTGTTGCTGGAGAAACGAAGTTCATGCTTTGTACAACACTCGACAACTGGCGTGCCATTTATACCGGCAGGGACGGAGCTATATGGGGAAAACCCAGTGCAATGAAGTCAAACATGGCATTTATGTCCTTCTAGACGTCCTCTAATAACTGAAGTGTGAGCCAGAACTAAAAAAGAAACCATTATTGGTTCTACTGCTAGCCTTGAGATAAAATCAGGTTGAAATGTACATATTGTGCAGTGTCTTAAGTTTAATTCAGAAATAAAAAGTAGAAAATGTGAGATAGAGTTTAATCCAATTCATAGAGAGATGGAGAGTGTTGTTGTTCTTTGCACTCTCTGGGATCCCAAAAATGGGATTATGTCTGTAGTGATGATACTGACGATGCTAATAGTGATTTTTGATACGATAGTAATTGTATTTGTTATGATAATAATGTCATTGATAATGCTGATAATGGTGGTGGTGATATTTATGATGTTATTTATGATGATAATGGTGGTGTTAATATTTATGATGATATTTATGATGATAATGGTGGTGGTGATATTTATGAGGATAATGATGTTGATAATGGTGGTGGGGATGTTGATAATCGTTATGATAATGATGATGCTATTCATCACGTATATTGACCAAATCTGTAAAATAGCTAACACCAGCGAAGGAAACAACCTCGGAGAACTCTTAAATGAATTTCTTTTGCAGACGATCAGGCAATCATATCAACAACAGAAGAACAGCTACAACAACACATCAACAGACTCCAGTTAGCATGTAACGAATATAACATGAGAATAAACATCGACAAAACAGAAGTAATGACATTCGCCAGAGAGGAAAGCACTACCAATATCTACATCGATAATCACCTACTAAATCAAGTAAAATATTTCACATACCTGGGGAGCATTTTTTCAGCAAACGGAAGAATAACTAATGAAATTCAACACAGATGCAACAAAGCAAATCAAATGATAGGGCAAATGGCGCCAATTTTAAGATGCAAACACGTCACCATGAACACAAAAAGAGCAATGTTCAACACAATCTTTCTCCCACATTATGTTACCAGTGCCAAACCTGGACGCTGACAACAAACGATAGAAGAAAACTAGTCACAACAGAGATGAAGTGTCTACGCAGAATGCTGGGTGTAACAAGAAGAGACCGGTTGAGAAATGAAGACATCAGGAAAAAGTGGGTACAACATCAGTACTAGACTTCATCAAGAAACAACAAATTAAATGGTTCGGCCACGTAAGTAGATTACCATCAGACAGTGCACCCCAAAGAGCAATGTTACTCCGATACAATGGGTACAAAGCAAAAAGCCGGCCACGCAAAAGATGGACCTCAGAGATAACAGAGGCGACGAAAGAGACCATCTACGAAGCGCATACTAGGGCCCGTTTTGAAATCTCTTCCTGACCTGACGCTGTGAGGCATACAGGATTCGAGAAGAAGAAGAAGAAGAATGATGATGCTGATAATAAGAACTGTAACTACGATAGGGATTATGCTGAAGATGATGCTGTTATCGATAATGAAAAAAATATAATGATGGTGATTGTGATGAAGATGAGGATTATAACTTACCTGCATGTTGACTACACATACTTTCAGCTTGGGACACTTAACTTGGTCACATGCATTACCTGAAAACAAATATTTGATACTTGGTCACATGCATTACCTGAAAACAAATATTTGATACTTGGTCACATGCATTACCTGAAAACAAATATTTGATAACATTGGATTACTGTGAAAATTAGATTATCCTAAGTTGCAAGTAAACTAATCACTATAATGTAATAAGGCTATCGCAATTTTCTAAACTCTCAGATATCGTTAGGATCAAAGAATACCTAACACTGAGATCACCTGACGAACTGGCTTCAACAATATCAACTAGCAAATGATAAGAAGATGGAAGTGGTTGGTTCTGCAGAAGAATAGACACTCTCATAGGGCTCTGAAATGGAATATGGGCTGAACTACGGATAGATGAAGTTCTAGAGAGACATAGAGACGAAATATAGACAGAGAAAGAGAACAGGTGGTAACGATCTGGAGTAAATCAAGATGGCTTGCTCAAGAGACAGATCTGGTTGGAGGAAATTTGTTGATGCTTTATGCTTCAATGGGAGTTGAGAGAAGTCTTTCCAATCAAGCTAGCTATCTAAAAACATGTGAGAGGTATTTAACAAGAAGGATCCTTTCCTGGAACACTCAGGAAAGCAAAAAGTTGGAGGATTAGAAATACATGGAAAAGTGATTTAGAGGCAGAGATTAACGATCTACGAAAGGGGTTGGAAGGAGCTGTAAGATATCACTAAAGATATGAAGACTTGACATGTATTAGTTGATGGTCTATGCTCCAACCAAAGTTAACAAGGCATAAGAAATAGTGGAATAAATGTAGTTACAACCACTGTTCTGTTATGTTTCTGAGAACAGAGAAATATAATCGTAGAGAAGGATATATTCATTCAGAATACGACTAGAAAATATTCTTAGTTTTGAATATATTGCATTAGATAATATATATATATATTACATAGAAACAACACATAATATGTCTGCATCGTTAAAAAACAACAACAAACAACTTAGCAACATGAAATTCTCAATGAATGTAGTCAATAACATTTGTAGCTCAACAAGGCTAATTTTATATATTAAGAAAGTGTGTATTTCATCAGACATCAGTCTTTTTGTGCGGTTTCCGCAAGAGCATTAAAAAACAAAACTACTCAAAGCGGAAACATTTTTAACAATGGTTCTAGCCTTGCTGTATGGAGTCGGCTTTGCTGTGCACAATAGACTTGTGAAAGCTATTCATACACCAGTAGCTGCATCAGAGCGAATTATATCCCTACGACTCAATGTAAAAGATGGACTCCTAAACATTATATGTGTCTACGCGCCAACCCTAGCAGCGTCTGCAGAAGATAAAGACAAGTTTTATGACTCATTACAGAATGTCGTTAATTCATTTCCAGTAGATGAGCAACTGTATATATTGGGTGACTTAAATGCACACATAGGATCTGATCAACAGTCATGGCCAGTATGCCTGGGTCATCATGGCATTGGAAATATCAACGATAATAGTCAAAGACTGCTTGAATTCTGCTACCAAAACAACATGTGTGTGACAAATACTTTTTTTGCTGTCAAACACAGACACGGGGTGTTATGGTGCCACCCAAGATCAGGTCACTGGCATCAGCTTGATTTTGTACTCACACGCAGACAACACATCAACACAGTGAAAGTCACACGTACTTTCCACAGCGTGGACTGTGATACAGATCATGCACTAGTTATCAGCAAAGTCAAAATACTTCTAAGGAAAACCCATTCAACAAGAAGATCACCCAAACCCAAAGTCAGCGTCACCAAAATGGGGATGACAGAGAATAGGTAGACTTTCAGAAAGGCGTTTACTGCTCTGTGTGAGAATGAAATGGGAGAATGTAGCGTAGACGAAAAATGGAACATTCTAAAATCTACCATTTATGACTGTGTCATTGATTCCTTTGGCACCAAGAAATTCTCCAACAAAGACTGGGTGGAACAAAATGAAACAACCCTCAGCCCTCTACTTGAGGACAAGAAAAGAGCCCTAATAAATTACAAAAAGAAACCTTCGCAAAGTTCAAAGAACCATCTCCAGCACACAAAGTCAGTATTACAACGAGAGTCAAGGAGGTGTGCAAATGAATACTGGTCCAATCTATGTTCTGCGATTCAAAATGCTGCAGATATGGGCAACATCAAGGCAATGTACGAAAATATCAGAGTAGCTCTGGGACCAAACATAACAAAAATTGTACCACTAAGATCGGAAACAGGTGAGCCAATAACAGATATGACCAAACAGCTCGAAAGATGGGTGGAACACTATTCAAATCTTTACTCTGTGGAGAAACCAGCACACCCAGTCCTCGATCAGATCATACCGAAACATCATGAACTAACCAAGCTGGATACCGAACCCACGGAGCAGGAACTTTCCGAAGCAATCAACAAACTTTCAAATGGCAAGGCATCAGGACTAGACAACATTCCTGCAGAAGTCCTCAAATACAATAGGGATGTCCTGCTGCCCCACCTCTACAATCTCCTTATTCAGTGCTGGAGAGAGGGAACATTTCCTCAGGACATGAGGGATGCAAAGATAGTGACACTCTATAAAAACAAAGGGGATAAGGGGATTGTAACAACTACAGAGGCATCTCCCTTTTAAGTGTCACAGGCAAGGCTTTTGCACTAGTCCTTTCAAAACGACTACAGAAACTAGAAGAGCGTGTTCTCCCAGAGTCACAGTGTGGATTCAGAGCTGGAGGTCAACAACTGACATGATATTTACCCTTCGACATTCGACTGCTGAGAGCCGCTGTAGCGTAGTTGTTAGTGAACTCGCTTCGCAAGGCTGGTGGTCTGGGTTCAGCTCCGCAATGTGCGTGGAATTTTTCCCGACCGCGACGGCTCTCAGGTCGACCCAGCCTCAACTGGGTACCAGACATGCTCTGGGAAAGTAAAGGCGGCCGGCGTGATGTTGACCACATCACCCATCGTGTGCCGACGGTCAATGAAAAATACAGGCCTAACACTGTATTGACCTATATACCACGAGGTATGAAAGGGTTCCTTTACTTTTTTTTCTTATTCGACTGCTACAAGAGAAGTGCAGAGAGCAGAGTAAGCCTTTATGTATTGCTTTCGTGGATCTGACTAAGGCATTTGACACAGTCAGTAGGCCAAGTCTTTATAAAATACTGAAGCATATTGGCTGTCCCCAAAGTTGCTCCAATTGATTGTCTCCTTCCATGAGGGCATGAAAGCCAGCATACAGTTCGATGGCAGCACATCTGATAGTTTCGAGGTTAAGAGTGGAGTCAAGCAGGGTTGTGTCCTTGCCCCCACCCTCTTTGGCATCTTCTTCGCAGTCCTTTTGAACCACGCCTTGGGGAATGCTGATGGTGATGTTTTCATCCGCACTAAACCTGATGGTTCACTCTTTTACTTGGCTCACTTAAGAGCCAAGACAAAAACTACGGAAATTCGTCTCAATGACCTCCTTTTCGCTGACGATGCTGCCTTAGTCGCCCACAGTGAGACCACACTGCAATGCCTAATCAATAATTTGTCAAAGGCATGCGACCTATTTTCTCTGACTATAAGTGTCTCCAAAACAGTTGTACTATGTCAGGAGGTAACGTAATAAATATCACTTTAAATGGTAACTATCTAACACCAGTTCAAAATTTTGCTATCTCGGGTCCATGATCACTGCCAGGCTTTCTCTTGATGAAGAAATCAACGCTCGTGTAGGAAGTGCGGCTACTACATTCGGCAAACTATCAAAGCGATCGTGGGACAACACAAAACTGACATTGCAGACGAAGATTCAAATATATCGAGCCTGTGTAATTAGTTCTTTACTATATGGCTCAGAAACATGGACAGCCTACTCAAGACACGAGAGGAGACTAAACATCTTTCATCTTCGATGTCTCCACAAGATTATGAACATCAGGTGGTACGACAAGATAACCAACTCTGAAGTACTGCAACGTGCAAAACTGCCTTCCATCATGGGCATGCTCAGCAGTAGACGACTAAGATGGTTGGGGTATGTGAGAAGAATGAAAACTTATCGCATAACAAAACAAATGTTGTTCTGTGAACTTTCGGAGGAAAGAGGCACCAGGGCAGACCACTGCTCAGACATAAAGATGTCTGCAAAGCCTCAATGAAAAACTTTTCTATAGGTCCCAGCACATGGGAAGGACTAGCTGATGATAGAGTTGTGTGGAAAGCCAAATTACGAAAGGGCGCAGAATCTTTTGAGAAGAAACTTATGTATGAGCTGAACGACAAGAGAGAAAAGCGAAAACTCAGAAGTTGTCACAGTAAAGCACTTGCCAATTGACCGTCTGTAAAGACGAAAAAGGCCATATATATAGCCGTGCTGTTGACTACCAGGATTGCCCTAAAATGACGTACTTGTGTTTGTCCATCAGTGGCCACTGCTAAATCACAACCAACTCTAGATAACTAGTTCAGACAACTGACCGGGGATTCCCTGAACTAGATCAGAAAAGGGGCTGGAAATTACAGATGTTTGATAGAACACTGCACGCTTTTGTGCAATTTTACTCAATTTTGTGAGTCTATGGTTATTTATTGGTGAAAAATATTCATAATATTGATATTTCCTATTGTTAAACTTAACTTGTTGCATAATATAACTTCGATTTAACATTTTGTGTTGATTTTTAAATGAATTCGTCTATATACACTAATACTGGAATGCGAGGTCACATGGCGTAGTTGTGGTCTGATTTTCCATAATTCTTACCTGAGTCCGAAGGCTCATAAATTTATAGTTGGCTGTGGCTAAATAGACCGACTAGCTTAGTCGGGAAATCGAGAATTTCTTTTTGATATAGACCGGCTTTTATAAATATGACGACTCACTTCACGTGACCCTTACATTTCAATATTGCTCTAGATATATACGAATTAATATGTAAAAACAAAACAAGGAAAAACGGTTATATTATGTCACAGCTTGAATTTATCGCTAGTGAATATCACTATTATTAACACTTTTCCTAAAAAAAAAAAATCACAGACTCATAGAATTATGCAAAATTGCAATATAGCTTACAATGTTCTACCAAATGTATATAAAAGTCGGCCCACATCACTTTAACATTTCCGATATCTTAACGGTACTGAACGGTCGTATATTACCGGGCGCTACTAACTTTCAATTCAATTATCATGTCTCATATTATTATAATGAACATAGAAAAGAAGGAATCCAGGAGAGGCGATGATATCAAAGAAATGTCTGCTCAACAACTAGTGACAATTATTATAAGATGGAGATATGTTGGACACACCTTGAGAAGAAATGATCAAAGAATATCAAAGCAGGCAATGAAGTAGGATGCAAAGGGTTCAAGAAAGAGAGGAACAGCCTAACGAGACCCTGAAACGAACTTTGCTGAGAGAGGCAAGAAATATCGGTCTCAGTTTCATGGAGGAGATTGAGCGAGTTGTCCAGGATAGAGCGGTATGGAGGAATTGCTTGCAGGCCCTATATAACGTATAACGGTACGAGAGGAATTATTATTATTATATAATTGCTGGATATTTCCGTAAATAACATATCATCATCAAGTGGCTTGTCCCTTCCGGAACTTGACTCCCATGACATCAGTACTGAAAAACTCTCTGTTCTATGCAAGTTGACCGACGTCAGCAGCAGTCATTCTCAGTTCATCAATGATATCTTGTACCCATCGTCTTCTAGATCTTCCTCTCATTCGTCTTCCATGCACCATTCCCTCCAAAATTATCTTCTCTAGGCACTCATGTCGTTTGATGTGTCTGAAATATTTAATTTTCCTTGATGTTATGTTCTTTAATAACCAACTCTCTTTAATATCAAGCTGTTGCAGAACAGAAGTATTTGTTCTTTTCTCTGTCCATAATATTCTAAGTACTAACACATGGTAACCAAAAAATTATTATTTATTTAACTCTGACGGTTGAAAGAAAAATGACAAAAAGTTGTCTACTGTGAGGAGGAACATGCTGACATTGCTATATAATCATCAGACAGTGCTGTCAGACAACATTCCAGAGTGTCAGCCAAAATAATATTTATATTTTTTTTTAGACTACAGAAACGACAGAAGTCGGTTATTAAAATTTTATATAAAGATACAAGAATTTACTAAAATGTGGATCATCTGAAACTACGAAATATAACTGGAAAAAAATATTAAAAATTACATTGAAAATGAAAATCGTGGCATATCCTAAAGGACGTAGCCATCAACTACAGTAAACTAATCGTTGATTTTCTAGGCACCACTAATACGTTCAGTAGTTTGCCATTGCTTTATTACATTAAGTAATTCAATTTCCAATACAGCCATGCGTAAGATAGGAAGGGCGTACGTAGCTGGGTAAAGTTTTCAGCAATTGTATACTCACATTACACCATATTTTGTTGGGTATTGAGAGGAGAATAATTATTTCCCAGCTACCATAGACTGTCCGAACATCATTTATCTTGAGATAGTTTAACAATAATGATTGTGATATATTCGGTTAGTTTTGTTTCTTGTTGCAAGATTTGCTAAACCGGCGATTCTAATATGTCTGTTGTCAAAGAAGTATCCCTCTTACACAGATTCTCATTTTAAGTTTAGACAGATTGTAGTATTATTGACGGAAAGCAAAGATCAGAATACTAAGAGCATGCATATTCCCAGTGTTAACGTATGGGTGTGAAACATGGACATTTAGCAAGGCAGGGGAAAAACAGGTATGTGCTTTTGAATATAAATGTTACGGAAAAGCCCTCCGTATGTCATGGATAGAGAAGAAAACAAATAGATCTATTCAGAAGTAACTCAACATTTAAAAACTGGGCGATCTAATGAATAAATTGAAGTATTTTGCATAAAAAGATCATGAAGGGTTGGAAGACCATTAATGAAGAGTCTCAGAGAAATGGCTACGAGAACATGAATTCAGAATGTAACTGATGATTTGAGCTGATGGCTGCAGAGGCGACATCTGGCTTGACAGAGGAAGTCAATGTTCATGGAAGTTTGTGCTGCTAGTATTTAAAGATGGTATTGGTATACATTACAATCTTTTATGTGTTGATCTGTGTGCTGTAGTATTTATCATCATCATCTTTGGCTTGTCCTGAGCAAAACCTTTGCCACCCTAGCAGTTGTTCAGAATCTCTCTCTCTCTCTCATAAGACAGATCTTCCGCCTCTGCAGCCGCCATGCTCATCTCCATGATAATCTGTTTAATCGGGTCTGTTCCAGATTTCATTACATGTTTGTTATATTTCATGCGTGATGCACCAAGAGTTCAAGATGACTTTAGACGCGCTTCATTCATATCCTCTGTACAAGTTTCATGCACATCTAGATACACAGTGTGATGTAGACACTACGCTGCATTGACTAAGACAAGACAGTAGTACAAGTTTCATGCACATCTAGATACACAGTATGATGTAGACACTACGCTGCATTGACTAAGACAAGACAGTAGTACAAGTTTCATGCACACCTAGATACACAATGTGATGTAGACACTACGCTGCATTGACTAAGACAAGACAGTAGTACACGTTTCATGCACACCTAGATACACAATGTGATGTAGACACTACGCTGCATTGACTAAGACAAGACAGTAGTACAAGTTTCATGCACACCTAGATACACAGTGTGATGTAGACACTATGATGTCAACACCCTGTTGCAGAAGGCCCAACTGAGATGGGTCGGTCACGTTGCTCGAATGCCTGATAAACGCATCCCAAAACAGTTGATGTATGGCGAGCTTGAAGGGGGCAGACGTTTAGCTGGTGGACAGAAAAACGCTTTAAAGACACTCTTAAAGTGTCTCTGAAATGCTTCGATATAGACAATACGTGCTGGGAATCCTTGCGCAAGATCGCCAAATGTGGCGCTGTAACAACAAAAGAGGAACCGAATAGCTGAGAATCATCGTATTGTTGAGTCACAGAGAAAACGAGCAGCGCGAAAAGACAGAGCACACAACACGCACATGTCTAACCTTGATCATGTATGCCCCACCTGTGGTCGGGGATTCTGTTCTAGGATTGACTCTACAGTCACCTCCGCACACACCAGAGAGGTGCAACAGTACACGTCTGAGATTGTTGTCATCATCGCTTGCGATGGACGGCTATTATATGCTGCATTGACTAAGACAAGACAGTAGTACAAGTTTCATGCACACCTAGATACACAGTGTGATGTAGACACTACGCTGCATTGATTAATACAGTAACAAACAGAGAAGATATATACATAATATGATTCTACGGCTTAGGGAATAAGCTTATATATGATATTTATTCATCTAGAAACTGGCCGTTTTAGGCTGAGACAGGGAGTGATCTCTTGTAAAACTTATTAACCTTGGAAGGGGGTTCCTCTGTGGCCAAGTAGTTAAGCCCTTGTCTTGCGCTACGAAGGTTGTGGATTCGAATCCGAAAAGCGAAGTTCGGTTCACGAGTGCCTTGTTCTAGATATTCTAAGATTGTTGCTGGAGCTACAGAATTCGTGCTTTTTTGTTTGCAATACTGACGGCAGATGGCGTGCCATGTCGGGGGAGAGGGACTGAGCCATATAGGATAACACCACCTGCCCGTCTACCCAGTGTGTCGTAGCGCGTTGGACTACGGGTGACTATCCTCTGTGTGTGCGGGTTCAATTCCGCGGGATGGCAGAAAAGCCACAGATTCCCCAGATTTACGGTGTTCGTGGCACCGAACTGAAGGGTTACAATGTCCATGGCACCGAGCCGAAGAGCTGAAAAGCTCAAGCGCTTCTGGATCGGGGGAATAGGATAACACCAAGTGCAATGAGGTCAATACTTCGACTATATAAACTTACTAACATATGTCCGGTCAACATGCCACCTGACCGTCCGTGTAATAACATACCTTCCCTCCCTTCCCACTTCCATCCAAACCAACAAAAGTGTCATTATATGAACTTATTCTAACATATAAAATATTTGCAGAATAAAGATTCATTCCTTTTGGAATCACGTAACCAAATAGAGCATTCTCGATTATTTCTATCGCTGAGATCGCCCTACAAACAGGATGACAATCATATGATGGAACGATGTATTATGACAATACAGACAACCAGACGGATGGACAGACATTGAAAAGGGTTCATCGATTGGTTCAGACTTGACGAATGCGTATACATCATGTGTGTGGCACAGCAAACAGTTAGGATACACACGTGTCAAAGAGACATTGAATGCTTTTGTTTCCGCTGCCGCAAGGGAGACAAGTTTACTGATAAAACAAACAAAGATGCTGCTCTGCTGTCATTTATAACCTCCTCTTGGAAACTATTTATAGTTCATACAGAAATTCATCAAATAATGAGTAATTTGTGATGGATTGAATCTGTCCCTCAAGTGCCAATCTGGCTGGCGTAGGAGAGCATGGCCATACACAATCTCATAATCATTTGCCGACGGATTTACTTCATTGCACCGGGTTTTACCCCATACGGCTCGATCCATCTCCGTAGAAATGGCACACCACCTGCCGAGAGCATTGCACAAAGCACGAATTCCGTAGCTCCGGCAACAATCCTATGGTTTCTGGGAAAAAATTCACCCGTGAACAGAACGGCGTGGTCCAGATTCGAACCCAAGACCTTCGACTCGCAAGGCAAGGGTTTAACCACTTAGCCACAGAGACGCAAGGCAAGGGTTTAACCACTTAGCCACAGAGACGCAAGGCAAGGGTTTAACCACTTAGCCACAGAGACGCAAGGCAAGGGTTTAACCACTTAGCCACAGAGACCCCTAAGAGATAACAGTTCTCGTAAAGGTGTTAGCTCTGGAACATATCATTATCTTATTCAAGGCATCAACTCTAAAGAGGGTTTCAGCATCGTACATGACCTTAGCGTAGACGATTCCTTAGCTCTAGATGTAGTTTCTGCTCTGTACTGTATTATCAATATAAGGGAAGACTGCAGTAAAACTATGTAGCGATGTTGATATAAGGGAAGACTGCAGTAAAACTATGTAGCAATTACGTCATTAATATAAGAAAAGACTGCAGTAAAACTATGTAGCGATGGCGTCATTAATATAAGGAAGACTTCAGTAAAACTATGTAGCAATGACGTCATTGATATAAGGGAAGACTGCAGTAAAACTATGTAGCAATGGCGTCATTGATATAAGGAAGACTTCAGTAAAACTATGTAGCAATTACGTCATTAATATAAGAAAAGACTGCAGTAAAACTATGTAGCAATTACGTCATTGATATAAGAAAAGACTGCAGTAAAACTATGTAGCAATGACGTCATTGATATAAGGGAAGACTTCAGTAAAACTATGTAGCAATTACGTCATTAATATAAGAAAAGACTGCAGTAAAACTATGTAGCAATTACGTCATTGATATAAGAAAAGACTGCAGTAAAACTATGTAGCAATGACGTCATTGATATAAGGGAAGACTGCAGTAAAACTATGTAACAATGGCGTCATTAATATAAGGAAAGACTGCAGTAAAACTATGTAGCAATTACGTCATTAATATAAGGAAAGACTGCAGTAAAACTATGTAGCAATTACGTCATTGATATAAGGAAAGACTGCAGTAAAACTATGTAGCAATGACGTCATTAATATAAGGAAAGACTGCAGTAAAACTATGTAGCAATGGCGCCATTGATGTAAGGAAAGACTGCAGTAAAACTATGTAGCAATGGCGTCATTGATATAAGAAAAGACTGCAGTAAAATTATGTAGCAATGGCAAAACAAGTAAAAAGAAAGTATTGTAATTTTAGAAAGCACAAACACAATATATAGCAACGTTTCGACCAAAAAGACTTTATCAAGCAAAGGATACAAAATAAGTTAAGAAATTCAAACTCTGGTATGGTAAACGGACGGAATGTATTGTTATTTTAATCCTACAGTAATAATTATTTCCTAATATAAAAAGGTATTGTTATTGGTTATTGTTACTAAACTGACTGTCATTGCACTCCGCAGACTCATTATAAAAGGGGAAAAATGGAAAAGGAACCATGTTTCATACCATGATGTATTTTGGAGAATGCGATGTTATGTCCGTTCTTTTTATTGACCATCGGTACACAATGAGAGATGGGGTACATCAACATCACACCGGCCGCCTATACTTCTCAGTTCTACTTAGCTAGCGTTTAAATTCGTACAGAGAACACGTTTTATAAAATGATTGTTCAGTTATCGGAGAAATGTATATACATTGATTGTCTCTTGTTAGGAGACAATAGGTTTATCACATAGTTGTTTGGCTGAATCACAATGCTGTTGTCAGTCCTATTTCAATCATATGTCTTTTGTCTCTGGCTGATCAATTTACATAGGTGTGAATCACGGGCTCTGGTCGTGCGAAACATGTCATAGTTTGTTCTGTGCTGAATCACAATGTCTGTTGTAGCGTCACATAGTTGTTCTGTGCTGAATCAATCTGGAGTACTAGGTTCTTGGCGTGTAGTCACATAGTTTGTTCTGTGCTGAATCACAATGTCTGTTGTAGCCGTCACATAGTTTGTTCTGTGCTGAATAAGTCGTTGTAGCACACATAGTTTTCTGTCGAATCACAAGTTGTAGCTGTCACATAGTTTGTTCTGTGCTGAATCACAATGTCTGTTGTAGCCGTCACATAGTTTGTTCTGTGCTGAATCACAATGTCTGTTGTAGCCGTCACATAGTTTGTTCTGTGCTGAATCACAATGTCTGTTGTAGCCGTCACATAGTTTGTTCTGTGGCACAATCACGTCAATGTTTGTTCGTGATCACAAGTCTGTTGTAGCGTCACATAGTTTGTTCTGTGCTGAATCACAATGTCTGTTGTAGCCGTCACATAGTTTGTTCTGTGCAGAATCACAAGTTGTTAGCGTACGGTTTCTGTTGTAGCCGTCACAATTCTGAGACGTTGTTGCTGTCATGGGATGTTCTTGCACAATGTTTGTTGTAGCTGTAATAGGTTATGTTCTGTGCTGAAAACAATCTGTTGTAGCCGTCACATAGTTTGTTCTGTGCTGAATCACAATGTCTGTTGTTGCCGGCACATATTTTGTTCTGTGCAGAATCACAACGTCTGTTGTAGCCGTCACATAGTTTGTTCTGTGCTTCTTATTTTAACTCAATTGCAAACATTAACCGGACTGTACTGTTTATTCCATTTGTTGATTCAATATCTCAATCAGCTTTCTAATATCAGCTTTCTTGCTAACGAAACGAGAGAGAGAGAGATGGTTTAGGTAGAGAGAGAGAGAGATAGAGAGATGGAAATAAACTTCTCCCATGACACAGTGTTGTTATAATGAGACCTTACGTTTGTTATTGTGTTTATATCTGACTCGTGTCATATAAAAGGAAAGGTTACAGTCTAAGGTCATATTTCTGTCTTTCTTTTCGTTTTCCTGTTTTCTTTAACATTTAAATTTGATGAAGCATAGACTACCAACCAGATTTATTTATGGGATAACCTGTAGTAGCTGAAGTAGCTATGGGACAGGACAGACGGAACAGCAAACTGAAGTAGCTATGGGACAGAAGACAGAAACAGGCAGGACAGGACAGACGGAACGAAACTGAGTAGCTATGGGACAGGACAGACGGAACAAGAAATAAACATTACATTTGTAAGAGTCTACATATTTTCTATCGCTACATATCGCTACATATCGCTATACATCGCAACAAATCGCTACATATCGCTACATATCGCTACATATCGCTACATATCGCTATCCATATCGCTATCGTCGTTGACCGTGAAACATGGACACGTAGCATATACTCTGAGAAGCACACCAATGTCTTTGATGGTAATTGCTGTAAAATATCCTTCAATTGTCACAGAAACAGACAAGAACAAATAAATTCAAAATACAAGAATTACACAATGAAGATGACAGACGTTTGAGCAAGATAAGACAACAAAAATTGTAATATTTTAGTCACTGAACGTGTTATTAAAGTTTGGAAAAGGCATAAATGTGAGCATTTTTATCATACGAAATGTCATTTAAGTTTAGAAAAGGCAAAACTTCTCTTTTGTTTTATCACTAAAGTGTGGAGCTCTTTTGTTTTATCACTAAAGTGTGGAGCTCTTTTGTTTTATCACTAAAGTGTGGAGCTCTTTTGTTTTATCACTAAAGTGTGGAGCTCTTTTGTTTTATCACTAAAGTGTGGAGAAGGTAACAATGAAAGGTTAGGAAAGAGCAAACAGAGTTTGCTCTTTCCTAACCTTTCAACGTCATTGTTACATTGTTACTTCTCAAACAAGTAAAGACAACTGACATACTAATTATAATGGGCGATATGAATTCAAAAATTGGCAAAGGCAAATACAAGAACATTGTAGGACAATACGGACTAGGAACAAGGAATGAACGAGGAGATATTATCCAGTTCTGTGAAGAAAATAACATGGTTATATGCAACACATTTTACCAACAAGAATCTAGGAGATTATACACATGGAAAAGCCCAGGAGATAGAAAAAGGAACCAGATAGATTTCATCATGATTAGGAACAGATTTAAAAATAATGTAATGAACACCAAACCATATCCAGGAGCAGATATAAATTCTGATCATAATCCAGTGATGATCAAACTAAATATAAAACTAAAAAGATAGACCAACCAACAAGAAAAGAACCACATATAGATATATCAGCACTTAAACAATCAGAGATACAACAGAAATATTGTGTGGAAGTAAAGAACAAATATGAATGCCTAATGACAGAGTGCTTAGAACAATACAGAAGAGAAAATCCTGAAGAGAAAGTAGCCAATAAATGGGATTGCTTAAAACAGAGTATACAAACTGCAAAAAAAAACCTGCCTGTAAAAGAATCCATGAAAATCAAATGTGGATGACTGATGAAATCTTAGAAAAATGACAGAACGAAAGAAAGCCAAGAACACCCCAAAGTATACAATTTTAGACAACGAAATACGCAACATGTGCAGAACCACAAAAGTAAACTGTTTAGAAACAAAATGCAAGGAAATAGAAGATATGGCAGAAAAACACAGGACTAGAGATATGCACAGAGAAATAAGACAAATGACAAGTAAGAAAAATACTGTAAAAAGTGGAGGATGTATCAAAACAACAACAACCAACTTTTGTTTGATAAAACAGAAATATTGACAAGATGGACAGAATATGTAACGGCTCTATTTGATGATCAAAGAAGCAGTAAACACAGTATAAAGTGCAATGACAGCCCAAGAATATTAAAATCTGAAGTTGTAAGAGCAATCGAAACAATGAAGCGAGGAAAGGCTGCAGGATTGGACAATATTACTGTGGAAATGTTAACCTCCTTAGAGGATTTTGGTATTTCAACCATTACAGATTTGTGCAATGATATATATAACACAGGATATATACCAAGAGACTTGAAGACATCAGTATTCATACCACTACCCAAAAGCCCAAAGCACAGGAGTGCACAGACTATAGGACAATTAGCCTGATGAGCCACATAACAAAAATACTACTCAAGATCCTACATGAAAGAATTAAAAACAAGATAGACATAGAAGTAGGAGAAGAACAGTTTGGCTTTAGAAAGAACAGAGGAATAAGAGATGCAATACTTTGTATAAGACTACTCGCTGACAAGTATATAGAAGTGCAAAAAATATTTCTGACTTGTGTTTCATCGATTATAGCAAAGCTTTTGACAGTCCAACATGAAAAGCTAATCATATGTCTACAAGAAATAGGCCTAGATGGGGATGATATCAGACTAATAAGTAACATATACTGGGAACAGACAGCAATAATAAAATATGAAAATAGCTACTCTCCATATATAGACATAAAGAGAGGAGTGAGACAAGGATGCATACTGTCACCAAGCCTATTTAACATCTACACAGAGAAAATCTTCAAACAACTAGAGGGAATGCCAGGACTCAAGATCAATGGAAAAATAATAAATAACTTAAGATATGCAGATGACACAGTATTGGTAGCAGAAAATGAACAAGATCTACAAGAATTAGTGGACCAATTGGACAGAACTAGCAAGGAATATGGATTAGACATTAACATACAGAAAACAAAAACTATGGTAATCAACAAGGAAATGGAAAAAACCTAAAATGAATATAAAAAATCATGGAGAATTACTACATCAAGTAAAAGCTACTCCTATCTCGGTCAGATGATAACAGATGATGGCAGATGTATAACAGAAATTAAAAGAGAATAGGAATGGCCAAGGATAATTTCAATAGTATGAGAAAGTTACTGACATCCAAACAAATCACAAACAGGCTAAAAATTAGAATGATCAAATGCTATATATATCCTATATTAATGTATGGCTCGGAAACATGGACAATGAACAAGCAGTTAGAAGACAGAATTGATGCATTTGAGATGTGGATATATAGAAGAATAAGCAGAGTTTCATGGACAGAAAAACAGACAAATAAACAAGTTTTAGGAAAACTAGGCATGAAGAAACAATTATTAAGAGAAATAAAATTCAGACAAGTAAAGTATTTTGGGCACATAAAAGGCATGACACCATGATAAAACATTTACTAGAGGGGAAGTTGAGGGAGGAAGAGCAAGAGGAAGACCGAGAGATAAGTGGGAGGGAAACTTTAAGAAATGGACAGGTTACAGTCTGGCAGTGTGCAACACCAAGGCGAAAGACAGAGGATGCTGAGATTCATTGCAGCCAACCTTCGATGTGGAGACGGCACCTGATGATGATGATGATGAAACAGAGTTACTGGACTAGAATCATACAAAGATCACAAAAGTGGTTTACAAACGGTTTCTAAAATGTAAACTGCGAAATAACTTGTGGGATATTACAGTGGTTACTTGTGGGACAGTTGATATGCCATTGCACTTGCCTTCTAGTATCTAGTCTCGATTTTTTTATTTTGCTATCTTCTGTGAAAATACTTCCCAGATATCTGAATTATGGAACCTTGGTGATGTTTTGCATTATTCACATTTGTGTTGATTTGTTTGGCTGATCAACTTATTGTCATGGATTCTGTTTTGGCGGTGTTAATTTTCATGTTGTATTTTTACAAGCAGATTTGTAATTGAGTTATGTGTTTTCGAGTTTATGTTCTCCCATGTATATTAGACACTAGTCGTCTGCAAAAATAAGTTTGTTGATTGAGTTATCTTCGTTGTCTATTTTATTTTCATCATTTACTTCGTACGTTATTTTGTTGATCAATATATTGAAGAGCAGAGAGGAAAGCATACAGCCATGTCTCACTCCAGATGTTAGTTCAAATTCGTCTGTCAAACCGTCATTTGTTCTGACTAAGTTTGAGCATTTCTGGTAAAGTTCTCTAACATTCTCTAGAAGTTGTCCTTGAATTCCTTTCAACTGTAGAACCTTTCTTGACTGCAGAACCTTTCTGACTGCAGAACCTTTCTTGACTGCAGAACCTTTTCTGACTGCAGAACCTTTTCTTGACTGCAGAACCTTTCTTGACTGCAGAACCTTTCTGACTGCAGAACCTTTCTTGACTGCAGAACCTTTCTGACTGCAGAACCTTTCTAACTGCAGAACCTTTCTGACTGCAGAACCTTTTTGGTCTATAAATGCTATGTTGAGGTTATCATATTCTATAGTGGTTTACCTTAGTTGCCTTAACGTAAACAGGGTGTCCATACAGTTCTGTCCATTTCTAAATCCAAATTTAACTTAACTCAGTTGTGTTTCTATAATTGGTCTTATTCTTGTCTCCAGAATTTTGACTTATAACTTTCCTGAA
Source organism: Arion vulgaris (assembly GCA_020796225.1). Lineage (NCBI taxonomy): Eukaryota > Metazoa > Mollusca > Gastropoda > Stylommatophora > Arionidae > Arion > Arion vulgaris. The sequence goes on from CM036754.1 coordinate 5,652,205, forward strand.
AAAAAATTTACAATTCTGGCATATCTTTTACAGTACTTCACTATCAACCACAGTAGACAAGCTGTCGATTTTATAGGCACCACTTATAAGGTCAGTAGTTGGTTATTACTTTCTGAAAGGTGAGGTCAATTTTTACCGTTCGTAAAAATCCACGCCAAAATAAATTTACTTCCAAACTACCGACCGCTGTGTTTGAACCAGATACGATTGGGTTGTGATCGAGCTCACTACCACTTAAGCTACAGACGCCCACATATAACCTTCATACATAACTTAATAATGATATACCCCCTCCCCTGTATGCATCGCATTTCTTTTATTGCCTTTTTCAAATTGGTGTTATAATGGCTTTTGCCAGTCTTCTGTGACATCTCTTTGCATCCATGCTGTTGTGAATAATCTGTCGAACCATTTGATTCCTGTTTCTCCACATACTTAGATTACTTCGTGATATCGTCTGTACCCGCTGCCTTGTGTCGTGGACATCTCTTTAGAACTGCCTCAATCTCTTGGATTAATATATTCTGTTCTTCACTGTCTGTGAAGTTTTGTTAGCTTATCTTTGTTTGTGAGAATGATGGATTAAGCAATTTTTGAAAATATTCTTTCCATTTCTTTCCCCTCTATTTGATGTTGAATATAAGCCTTTCGTTCTTGTCACTGCTAATATCTTTGTGGTTGAATATGCCTTCTTCTGTCACTGCTAATATCTTTGTGGTTGAAACTTTTCAAAAATTCGTTCTTTGCAAACAGTTGTTAGTTGTTCATTGTACTTTAGCCACGATTCTCTTCTTCTTCTTTGCGTTCGTTCTTTACGACCAATTTTAATCACGCTTTGTGATATGTTTGATCTTTGCCAAGAACGTGTATACGTTGCACATTGGTTCGGTAGGCCTCTAAACGCATAGACTTCTACACGTTTAGGACACGTGCATCTGAATTCAGCCAAACCTCCTTGGTCGCCTCTTACGACATGCGTGGCAGGTAACAGTGGTTCTATACTTTACACCCCAAATTTGGGCCCAGGTAACCACTCGGGTGCGCCACGATTCTATCTTTGCTAGTTTGATGTGATGTTTGGTGCGTCTTCTTGTAACTGTATATGTTGTATAGTCTTTGTGAGTTTTAGATGCTATCTATTTCTGGAATAAATCACATTGTTAGTTAAATCATATTATCCATCAATCACTTTGTTAGTGAAATCAAATTGTCCATCAATCACTTTGTTAGTTAAATCACATTGTCCATCAATCACTTTGTTAGTTAAATCACATTGTCCATCAATCACTTTGTTAGCTAAATCACATTGTCCATCAATCACTTTGTTAGCTAAATCACATTGTCCATCAATCACTTTGTTAGTTAAATCAAATTGTCCATCAATCACTTTGTTAGTTAAATCACATTGTCCACCAATCACTTTGTTAGTTAAATCACATTGTCCATCAATCACTTTGTTAGTTAAATCACATTTTCCATCAATCACTTTGTTAGTTAATGAGTACTTCCTCTCTTGTAGTACACTCATAATCAAGTCAACGTAGATAACTGACTGTACTCTGTTTTTGTGTACCAGGAGGCTGTGATTCAAAAATCGTTAATTCGATTTTTACTAAACTGTTGCCGGAGTTACTGTGTAAGGGCTCTGACGTTGATACTTTCAATTAGATGAGGAGGTCCGATAACTAATAGAGCCCCAAGGAAACTGATGTCAGTTTGACGCAATTAGAACTATACTTAAATTTGCTGAAGCATACATTCTTGTAACAATATATTCTTTAGTAACTAGTTTTCAAAACATAAACGTCATTCTTATAATAATATATTCTATATTAACTAGTGTCCAAATCATGGACGGCATTCGTGTAACAATGTATTTTAGAGCAACTAGTTTTACATATGTAAGTTGCAGGCTGCTAACTCAATCCGTTTTACATATGTTAGTTACATGCTGCTAACTCAATCCGTTTTACATATTTTTTAAATGATGCATGCTCTAGCTCAATCCGTTTTACATTTTAAGTTGCATGTTGCTTACTCAATCCCGTTTTAGTCCCAATCTCTGACCTATACTTTATAAAGAGCAGCTGCCCTAATTACCTACGACCGTCTTTAACTTCCAGATCATGGTCATACTAAAAAACGGTTCTTGTCCAGTTAACTAACTTAGTCCAGTTAACTTAGTCCTGTCGTTACTACGTAGCCATCATAAAACATAATATTAAACACGTGATAAATCCAACCAATCATATCTCGCAGATTATATCAACAAAGACAGACGGAATATTCATATAGAAAAATTATATCTTTAAGCTGATTAAAAGTGCTTTTAGAAATTTGTGAATCTCAGAGAAATTGATTTTTATTGTTGGCATAGTTGACATATAATCTTTCTTTGATACTTTTCATTTCTGATATTATTCTAGAGCTAGTTTTTCTTTAATACGACCAGAGATTGAAGATACAGATGTAGAAATATGACCAGTTAAAACTGTTTGGCAAAATTATTTCATCTTCACAGTAGCGTAGTTGTTAGTGAATTCACACTGTGGCGTAGAAGTTAGGTGTTCGAATCTCGTACAAAAGGTATTCGTTTCGTTCCCTTGTGGAGCCATCGAGATATATTTCTAGAGATCCCTGATCTCAGTGTAGGTGAGATCGAGTTCCTAGTCCTGTCGAAAAGGTCAGGCTGGAAATCCGCTGTCAGGGCAAATTATTAGAAATATTAAAAAATAAAATTCTTACAAATATCTTCACCATCTTCAAAATTTCATCGAGTACCCTCGCCGGTGCTAAGAAATTCGTGCACTGCTGCTGAGATCTTCCTGTGTAAGAAAGAAATCGGAGCACACATGGTTACTCACCGTAGTGCAATGATGATGGTCCTATCAATCAATCAATCAATCAATCAACAATCAATCAATCAATCAATCAAACAATCAAGTTAGTAAACTCACTCCCTAGGCGAGTGGTACGGGATCAATTTCCCAGTACTCGTGGAATATTTTTTCGATCGTAACAGCTCTCAGGTCGACCCAGCCACAATTGGGTACCAGGAAAAGCACTGGGAAGTAATGATGGACGGAGTGATTTTGACCCCATTACCCATCGCGATCAAGGAAGAATACGGGTCTAACACCGTTTTCCTCAATATGCCTCGAGGTATGAAAAAGGGTTGCCTTATTTTTGTACACACAAGTTGAATAGACTTGTAACAGTCAGGGACTGATAGTTGATTGTTAGCAGCAGGGTCAGTGTAAGAAATAAGCTAACCAAGACTTCCCCTCCCGGGGCGGCACTGGAAACAGAAGACTACAAAAAGTTTTGCTAAGTTTATGGAGATCAAAAAGGGAGAAGCTAACCCTGTACACATTGTTGCATCATGTCTTTTTTTCCCCCCAATAAATCAACAATGACAGGGTAACTGCTGGAGATCTTGACGGAGCATGAACTCAGTGAAATCTGATGGAACTAACCAGCATCCATCGTTATGCTTTTAGAAAACATCGTTGTTCTAGCAGAACAACATTACTAAAAATTGCTGACTTATCACCTTCTAGGCTAGATACATATGAGTCCATTCCTGCTCACTTTGTCAACTGCAACGATGCAGACTGTTTTCAGGGCCACCATGTGGAAGTGAAGAAGTTTTTTTGGTATCGCCGATACTGAAGGTGACTTTTGTATATTATTCTCTGCACATTCGACTGCAATTATTGGTAAAAGAACAAACTATTTAAGCTAGCAAGTCATTGCACATTCTACCGACTGTTTAAGCTAGCAAGTCATTGCACATTCTGCCGACTGTTTAAGCTAGCAAGTCATTGCACATTCGACCGACCACAGTTGTGGGTATAAAAAACAAACAATGTGCGCTGGCAACCGATTTAATACTTGCTAATAATATTTACATATTTCATTCATTATTCTTCAAGAAAACTAAAATCACAACAAACAAAAAAGGTTTCAGGTAAACTCTATATTTAGAAAATATCCCCCGTCACTTCCAACATAAAATAATAATAATAATAATATAAGTGTAATAAATACCAAAATAATAAATATTAATAGAAACGCAAGCAAGCACACACACATCTCTTTCTCTCTCTCTCTCTCTCTCTCTCACACACAAACACACTCTCTTGATCTCACTCTCACACAAACACATTCTCTTGATCTCTCTCACTCTCCCAGACAATCGTTAATTGTAGCAAATTTGAAAGATAAAAAAATTTAAAAATAATAATAGATGTGCAAACGAACTCAATAAAAATGTGTCTTGGTGCAGTTATCCGTGAAAGCGGTTTCACAAAACTTGGCTTGCTTTAGCTGATCTTATGAAACGTGAAAGTGGTTTGTTGGCGAGATACACTGAACAGTAGTAGACAAATATTTGACTAAAGATTCGTTGTTAAGTCACAATGAATGTGTTATGTGTTAGATGTTGTAGATGGGGATAGTTGGTTGAAGTTCCAGAATGGCACGATTATAAAACTGGTCACAAGAAGATATGGTCATTTCAGAACACCCTAGCAGAACGATGATATATTTATATAATTACGCTGACCCTGCTGCTAGCAACCAAATATGAGTCGCTGACTGCTACAAGTTTATTCAGCTTGTGTGTACAAATATAAGGCAACACTTTTTCATACCTTGAGGCATATTGAGGAATGCGGTGTTAGACCCGTATTTTTCATGGACAATGAGCAAAGCGCAGTACAAACAACGAGCCAAAGCAGCAGTCACAAAAAATAACTACATGTGAAATGCGTTGTCTGCGAAAAGTTACCAACAACACCAGAAAAGACAAGAGTCACCAACATCAGCATAAGAAAGAAAGTTGGCACAGAACCTTGATTGAATCACATTGAGAAACAAAGAATGAAGTGGTTTGGCCACTTAATGAGAATGCATTCACACTCCACAGTATGCAGAGTCTTCTACAACAGAACATCGGGAAAGAAGGCGAGAGGAAGACCACGGAAAAGATGGTTAGATGGCATAGCAGAATCCTGTGAAAGAGCATAAATAACAATCACACAAGCCACCAGAACAGCGCAAGACAAAAACAGAAAACCACGACACTGGGTAACAACCCGGTAGCAGTGTGACGACAAAAGAAGAAGAAGAAAAAAATATATATATATATATATATATTTTTGAAGTAGCTACTGATATTGATGTAAAGAATACATGTATTTGCTTGAAAAGGACAAAATCAATGAAATGTATAGCTATAACCATATGTTAATGAATATAGGCAAAATAAAACAAGCCGGCGGTCACATACTTCTTCTTCAGCGATTTCTGGTCATGCGCTTAGTTTACTGTGGACCACAAATTGAGCAGTCAGCTACAGTTGTGTCAGGTATCCCCAAAGCTTAGTTTTTTGGCCAATTGGGTGGGACCACATGTTGTTTCTCAGCTCACACAGGAGAGCACAGACTTGAGATCTCTTTCTTACACATGAAGATCTCAGCGGCAGTACACGAACTCCGTAACACCGGCGAGAGTTTCCGATGTAATTTAGAAGATGGTGAACATATTTTGTAGAAATTAAATTTCTTAATCCTTCTAATGAATTTTGTCCGGACAGCGGCTTTCCAGACTGCTCTTCTCGATTTTGAACTGCTAAGGGTTTTTTTTTTCGTGCTCACCAAGAACACTGAACCTACGTTTTATCGTCCATTTCCGATAAGACTAGGAACTCGATCTCACCTACACTGAGATCATGGATCTCTGGAAAAATAGTCAGATGATTTCACGAGATTGTAAACATTTTGGAAAGAGATTCAGCCACCTAACCTCTACGCCACAGAGATCTCCACAAAAATATATAGGTAAATATGATTAATTTTATTTGCTTTCTGTTGCAATACTGGCATTACAGTACAAATATGATTAATTTCATTTGCTTTCTGTTGCAATACTGGCATTACAGTACAAATATGATTAATTTCATTTGCTTTCTGTTGCAATACTGGCATTACAGTACAAATATGATGTCCTTGACATAATAGAATATATATAATATGTTAAGTTTTCAGGTCAGCAAACAATCAGAATATATTATAACCAAAAATGGGTGTTGTGTTTGACGTGCAGTTTTTTTTAGTCTGACTTGTTGTAGAGTTACATATTTCTGCATCAAACCCTCGGGTTAAATAGGAAATAGTTGCCCACCCTTGGCTTTGACGCTATCTCTCTCTCTCTCTCTCTCTCTCTCTCTCTCTCTCTTCTTATCTGCCATTTTAACCTGAATTGGGACATAGGCCCTCAACCAACTCATGCCAAGTCTTTCTATCTCTAGCTATTTCCCTCCAGCTCCTCCAGCTCTTCTTTATATTATAGATCTCTACCATTCCGTTTTCATGTATTTCTCGGCCTCCCCTTCTTTTGCTGCCCCTGCGGATTCCAGGGGACCCTTCTTGTTATATTCCCCTCATGTTTTTGCAAAGTGTGTCCTATCCAGCGCCAGCGTTTTCTTAAACTCTTGGTTCATTGGAATCTGTCTTGTTCTCTCCATAAGTTATTCATTTGTGACCCTAGCGTACCATCTCAGTCCCTCTATTCTGCGCCCTTTCGCATAGAAAAAGCTCGAGGAATGTTAGGTATGTATGAAATAGGAAAGACAGCATAGGTTATAAATGACGCTATCTATATTTTAGGAAGAAAAAACCCCACTAAAACGTGTTAGAATGATCATTTAAAAAACACCTTTGAAGTAAATTCTATAACTAGACTCTGGTATAATCGTATCGCGTCAGCAAAACACATAAACGCCATTTTACATAATCCTACTTTGGTTTTCAAAACTAGGTCACGGATTTTAGAAGCTGTGTGGAAGAATAGAGACAATTATATCTTTGGATTATTTATTCCAGCGATTTCGGTAGAGATGAGAGAGAGAGAGAGAGAGAGAGAGAGAGAGAGAGAAGAAGAAGAGAGAGAGAGAGGAAGGACAGTACAGCTTTTATAAGGGAGGGAAAGTCGTATTGCTTGTTGAAGGTCGTGTATTGAATTCCATAACATACCGCTAGCCAGGCTTATAGCCCTATTAGTTGTGTGAATATTCTGCCTCTGGTTATGTTGTGTCAAAACAGGGCAATGCGTAAATGGTGTAACATGTACGCTTTCCATGGGCGTCCACATATTTTTTTCCAGTGGAAAGGGACAAAATAAATTTTAAAAATGTTTAGTTGGCAGTTTACTACTACTCAGAAATGGATAAGATAAGACCAGATCGCAGAATGATAGATGATCAGAAATGGATAAGACCAGATTCGCAGAAATGGATAAGATCAGATTCGCAGAAATGGATAAGACGATTCAGAAATGGATAGATCAGATCGAGAAATGGATAAGACCAGATTCGCAGAAATGGATAAGACCAGATTCGCAGAAATGGATAAGATCAGATTCAAACAAAAAGTCATCTTTCCACTATATTTCTAACAAAACTAATCTTTCCACCATATTTTTAATAAAACTCAACGTTTCGTTCCATTTCGCACAAAAATCATCTTTCCCCCATATTTCTAACACAACCCACTTTTACATTACACTGCAAACTGTTACTTCTATAACATCCTACTTCTACAATATGGACATTACGTTCATCCAAGTATTACTTTAAAAAACTTCAGTCAGTAGTCACTAGTCAGTAGTCACTAGTCAGTAGTCACTAGTCTGTAGTCACTAGTCACTAGTCACGGTCTCAACATCATCGCCTTATAATTGCTTCGTTTCTGTGCAAGCGAACACCACTCAAAATGATCATTATTGTCTCTAGTGCACTCGTAAAAACAAACAGAAGTCTCAACACTAAAACCAACAGTTCGCACACGCATTTACTACATACGGCAGCCGCCAGACTGATAACACCACCGTCAGTCATTTTAATTTGCAATTCACATCAAAGAAAACAGACGTCACGACAGGAAACAGCCGTCTCCACACACATTACTGTAAAAGACAGTCGACAAATCGCCAACGACTAGCTAGCTATACGATATTTTCTGAATATGCAGTTTTCAACACAACCACCATTGACGCAAACACAAATCTTTCCGAATAAAATTTGCAGTTCACAGTGTTGCTCTAAGCATTAAACTTAGTAGCTCGACGATGAACCCGGGTTCCACAACTCAAAACATGAGAGAAAATGCGCTAGCAACTGCACCAAGAAGTAAACAACACTACATGGCCTTAACGGCGCATCCACTTTCCGTTACGTACGTAAGGTAGTTCAATATTACTAAAAAATCTGTTTAGAAAAGAATTGACAATAAGTATCAAATATATGGAAATAATACAAACACACTAGGTTGAACAATTCAGTAAGAAATCGGTTTACGTAGATCTACTGTCCTGAGCATGCGGGTATTTACGGAATGAGAGAGCAGACAGGCTTGCGTCAACAGCATCGATTGTTGGGGAGTTGAAGATGGATAAGGGGGATATTCTTTGGTCTCTTCGCGACTGCCTGTTTGATGAGGACACTAAAATGGATGTTGAATCGATCCAGCTATTTAAACAGTTTGGAGTTACCCGTTGTACAAGTAGAGCTGGATGCCTGCAGGCAGAGCAAGGAGTGTGTTTAATCAGCGAGCCACGGGAACCATCAGTATGCATACTCTTCGATATCTTTAGGGGACTGAGCACCTATGAGTCTGCCCGGAGTGCAATGACGCCATTTTAGTAACAAATAACCAATAACAAGAAAATAATTAGAAGCATAAAAGAAAAGTGTCAGCGAAATTAACAAGTTGAACGAGATACGTTTGACAATTGTTGCTACCTGTCATGTGGGGAATCAGAGGAGAATCTGGTAAAGTACAACAAAACGATGTACGTATATTGCAATCATACCCCACTTATACAGCCGTAGCTGTGGCTAACTGTTTCAGCCTTTGCCTTGCGCTCAGTGGGTTGCAGGTTCGAATCCCGACCGCGCCGTTCTGTTCACGAGTGCATTTTGATCCAGATACACTATTATTGTTGCCAGAGCTAGTAGTTCGTGCTTTGTACACTACTCTTTGGCTGATGGCGTGCTATTGATGCGAAGAGAGACCGAGCTATATAGGGTAAAACCCGGTGCAATAAATTCAATCCTTCAGGGGGGAAAAGGCAACAAATATAGCTAGCCCACACAGATGAGACAAAACTATACGGTACGGCAGAAGACAAGAGACGCAACACAAGCTTTATAACGGTCTACTAATCTAACTAATTAATAGCGAAAGAAGAACGAGGAAGTAAGAGAAGAAAAATAGACAAGAGTGTCAGAACATATGATATGTATGGGTAAGTTTGATTTAGAGTCAACGATAGATTGTCGTTCCTTATATAGACAAGAGTGTCAGAACATATGTTATATGGGTAAGTTTGAATTAGAGTCAGCGATACATTGTCGTTCCTTATATAGACAAGAGTGTCAGAACATATGATATATGGGTAAGTTTGATTTAGAGTCAACGATAGATTGTCGTTCCTTATATAGACAAGAGTGTCAGAACATATGTTATATGGGTAAGTTTGAATTAGAGTCAGCGATACATTGTCGTTCCTTATATAGACAAGAGTGTCAGAACATATGATATATGGGTAAGTTTGATTTAGAGTCAACGATACATTGTCGTTCCTTATATAGACAAGAGTGTCAGAACATATGATATATGGGTAAGTTTGATTTAGAGTCAACGATAGATTGTCGTTCCTTATATAGACAAGAGTGTCAGAACATATGTTATATGGGTAAGTTTGATTTAGAGTCAACGATAGATTGTCGTTCCTTATATAGACAAGAGTGTCAGAACATATGTTATATGGGTAAGTTTGATTTAGAGTCAACGATAGATTGTCATTCCTTATATAGACAAGAGTGTCAGAACATATGTTATATGGGTAAGTTTGATTTAGAGTCAACGATACATTGTCGTTCCTTATATAGACAAGAGTGTCAGAACATATGTTATATGGGTAAGTTTGAATTAGAGTCAGCGATAGATTGTCGTTCCTTATATATGGTATCAAGTCAGTGGCGTAGCTAGGAATTGTTTGATAAGAACATTATCGTTGCACTTCGATGAATAACAATGTGTGCTGCGATCTCTTTTTCTTTTTACTCATGAAGATCTCACCGACAGTGCACAAACTCAATAGCGCCGACGAGGGTCCCCGACCTAATTTTGAAGATTGTGAAAATTTGTGTAGTCATTTTTATCTTAATTATTTTTATGAATTTTTCCTGCACAGCGGTTTTCCAGCCTATTTTTTGTATCGATTTTTATATGCGAAGGGTTCGTTAACGTGTTCAACTTGAACACAAGGTCTACTTGTTATTGTCCGTTTCCGATAGGACTAGGAACTCTATCTCATCTACTTTGAGATCAGAAATCTCTGGGAATTGCTTCCTAAAGATGTATTTACTTCCAATGATAGTCTTTGTATTTCTTTCTGATGCTAATGTTGCTGACTACGTATTTTCTACCAAGAACATCAGAAAAGACAGAGTCATCAACATTAACATAAGACAGAAAATTGGGACAAAACTTTCTTTGAATTACATTGAGAAACAAAGAATGAAGTGGTTCGGCCATCACTTAATAAGAATGCAACCAAACTCCACTATGTACATATTCTTCTACAACAGAACATCAGGAAAGAAGGCGAGAGAAAAACCACGAAAAAGATGGTTAGATGGCATAGCAGAATCCTGTCCAAAAAACAAATATAACTATTACCCACACCGCTAGAGCAGCGAAAGACAAAAACAGAAAAATACGACACTGAGCAACAACCAGGTAACAGTGTGACGAGAAACTAAGAAAGAAAGAAGATAATCCTTCTCACTCAAATAACCAACATAGACTGAAACAACAATTAACTCGGTTCCGTGTCTCTTCTGCTACAAAATAAATCAAAATAAATTAAACTAGAAATAAACTTTGCTTAGAAATAGTACTAAATTCCCAAAATGTAGAATAGAATATGGAAACTGGAACCAGAGAGACAACAAGAGAAGCACGGAGAACCAGTGATGCGGGTCTTTCGTCTGAAGAAGAAATTATACGCATCATCATCAATGTTCCTGGCAGACTCAAAGATAAGATAACGATTTTTGTGTTTCTTTTACAACCGAATGAAATATCTATATGATAAATATAGATTCTGATTAAACCTTCTCAATTATTCTTCTTCTTCATTGTGAATATTGTCATTATTTAACGTCACAATTCTATCTAGATCTTTGAAACGTATGATTAAGATGTTATAGGATAAAACTTATCAAGTAAATTTGTAACTGTAAATTTTACTTATATAACCGAGATGTATCTTAAATTACAAACTAGTTACTGTAAAAATGTATTATAGCGAATGAAATCCTTGTAAATGATGGAACTTGGGGTTACTGTAGAATGTTACTTATTATGAGATGCGTCTTAGTGAAGACAAGACTTGAAATGTAGAATGTTACTTATATACGAAGGCATCTTGAATCAATGACAGTAACTGTAAATTTACTTCTATACATGGCAGATGATACCATGTAAATACAAGACTTGGAACTGTAAAATATTCTTATTTTAAGTCGAGATGAGACCTGTAAAGCTAAAGTTTTGTTACTGTAGAATGTTACTATTATACCGAGATAACACCTTGTAAGTACAAGACTTGTGTTACTGTAGAATGTTACTTATATACGGAGATAACACCTTGTAAGTACAAGACTTGTGTTACTGTAGAATGTTACTTATATACGGAGATGATACTTTGTAAGTAATTTCACTACTACTGTTTTTATTTCATTATTTCACTTGACAAGGACGATTTTTGTTGGTACAAATCTACATATTGAATTACGTATTCTTCCAACAATTTCAGATTAACCCCTTCGCTTTTCTAAGACGATATACAGGCTAGGATATTTGTTGAAACTACTAACACTAGTTAAATATGTTAAAAATTAATAATCCCAGTTAAAAGTGTTAAAATTATTAATAGCGGCTAAAAAAGTTAAAATCCTATAAATGCTATAAATGATTTTGGGAACTCTTGCTGGCGTTTACGGAGTTCGTGAGCTGATGTTGAGATCTGTAGTTGCAAGAAAGATATTCGAAAGCACATATTTATTAATCGAAGCGCAATGAATCAATACATCAATGAAACATTACTGTCTTAGACATGCAGATGTTCCATGTAATAAGAGAAAACAGATATGCTAGCATCAAAAGCACATATTCTTGGGGTGTTAGAGGTCGATATGGTGAGGAGGGGGGCGTGAAGAAGGGGCATAATGTTGTTGCTTAGCAACTGTCTGTTAGATAATGGTGAATAGATGCTGTGTTTGAAGAGATCTGAAATCAATGGTTGCTCGAGCAGGGGTTCGACACCTGAAGGACAACACTAACAGTGTAGTTAACTCAATCCATACCACTGACCACATCAGCGGCGTATAGATCTGCGCCAGTTACGCCATTACCCACTACTAAACCTTGCAAGTTAAACAAAATAAATATATACATACCTAGTCTTACTTACTTACTTATTCCTCTTCGCTCCTCGTGGGGCATAGGGCTTCAACAGTTGTTCGCAACTTTTCTCGGTCTCTGGCTGTTTTCTTTATGGTCTCCCAGGACAATTGAGCACCCTTCAGTTCCTCAAGAAGGATGGGTCCGTTCAACGTGGTGAGAAATCCGGCTGGGGTTTCTTGGCTTATGTGCATGGTAGGGTTGTTGCAGAGCGAAGTGGGGCATACAGGACAACTACTTCTAGTATGAGGATGGAGGTTGAGGCCGTTACTGCTGCCCTCCATTGGATTTCTGGGACTTCATTTACTGGGGCAGTTGTTGTCTCTGACTCTCAGTCGATGCTTCACAAGATCCAGAAGGGCAGGTTTCGGTATGAGTGGATGTCGTCTATAGAAGTTTCTAACCTCCAGCGGCTTACGTGCATATACTGTCCTGGGCATGCGGGTGTTTACGGTAATGAGAGAGCGGGCAGGCTTGCATCAACAGCATCGATTGTTGGGGAGTTGAAGATGGATAAGGGGATATTCTTCGGTCTCTTCGCGACTGTCTGTTGATAAGGACTAAAATCGATGTTAGAATCGATCAATGTTGTCAAGCAGTTTGAGATACCTCGTTAGTTAACAAGTCCAACTGGATGCGGCGAAGGCAGTGTAGCATGTTTTAATCCAGCAAGTCACAGAACATCAGTATGCATACTTTTTGATATCTGTTGGGACTGAGCACCTTGTCCTCTCGGAGTGCAATGACGTCGGTTTAGTAACAATTAACCACACTCAATCCTCAAGAAGACTTGGTCTCCAGGTCTGTTTAGGAGTCCTCTTTTTCGTTTTCCTTGCGGATTCCACTCAAGTGCTTGTCTAGTGACACTCGACTGTGTCTTTTGTAGGGTATGCCCGACCCATCGACATTTTCTCCTCTTGACCTGGGTCATCATGGGTTCCTGTCCCGTTCTTATCCACAGGTCTATGTTTGCAACTTTGTTATACCATCTCAGTCTGAGAATCCGCCGCAGACATCAGTTGACGAAGGTCTGAATCATATTTGTATTTACCTTGGTAACTCGCCATGTTCCAAGCCATACACAACACAGATTTCATATTTGAGATGAATATTATGAGTTTTGTTTTCGTGAAGATGGCAGTGCTTAGTCTACGTATGTTATATATTAATATCCTCTTCTTCTTCTTTGCGTTCGTTCTTTACGACCAATTTTAATCACTCTTTGTGATATGTTTGATCTTTGCCAAGAACGTTTATACGTTGCACATTGGTTTGGTAGGCCCTAAACGCATAGACTTCTACACGCTTAGGACACATGCATCCGGTTTCAGCCAAACCTCCTAGTCGCCTCTTACGACATGCGTGGCAGGTAACAGTGGTTCTATTCTTTACACCCCAAATTTGGACCCCGGTAACCACTCGGGCGTTTTATTAACATAATACCTGCTACAAACAACATCAACTGGAAATCTGCGTCATGTGATCAAACACAAATTATGGTATCACAAAACAAATTGCGCTCTAAACTTGTTCACATTTGAAAATCTTGGCATATTCTATTACATGACGTCACCAGCAACCACAGTAAGCTAGTCGTCGATTTTTTCTAGGCACCACTTATACGTTCAGTAGTTTGCCGTTTCTTTCTGAACGGTGAGCTGTATTTTTATCGTTCGTAAAAATCCACGTCGAACAGATTTGCTTCCAAACTGCCCGCCACGGAGTTTGAACCAGGTACACTTGGGTTGTGATCGAGCTTACTACCGCTTAAGCTACATACGCCCACGAAAATACGTTAACATTTACGCTATAGAAATAGTTAACCAGCGTGCTATAGGAACCATCAGCATGCAATCACTTTAACGTTTGCTGAAATATGCTGAGCGCATATAGATAAAACATAAGTAGGTGACATGTTTAAATTAAGTACATAAAAGATCGCTTAGAAATTTAAAAATATATGAGTAGGCTGTAAAGTCGCTGCCTGAGCAACATTTATTCACGATATTAAAATAAAATTCCTTTCTAAAAAAAAATTTCACCTTCTGCAAAGTTACATCGAGGTCTCTCGTCGGTGCTACGGAACACGTGCACTTCCGCTGAGATCTTGCTGTGTAAGAAAGAGGTCGAAGCACACATGGTTATTCATCGAAGTGCAATGATGGTGCTATCATTACTCATTACACACTTCTCACATTTCTCACACTTTCTACACATTTCTCACATTCTATACATTCCTTACACATTCCTCACACACTTCTCACACATTTCTCACACATTCCTCACACACACTTTCCTTACACAATCCTCACGCATTCCTCCCACATTCCTCATACATTCACTCACACTTTCCTCACACACTCCTCATACTCTCGCTCACACACTCCTCATACACTCACTCACACACTCCTCATACCTCGCTCACACACTCCTATACCTCGCTCACACACTCACTCATACACTCAGTCACACACTCCTCATACACTCATTCACACACTCCTCATACACCCTCACTCACACTCACACACTCCTCATACACCTCACTCACACACTCCTCCTACACTCAGTCACACACTCCTCATACAAAATCCTCCGCTAGATAAATCACCGAAGATCGTGACATTGACTATTACAACCTCCTCAAACAGAGAGTTCCATAAGGTCTTTGATTTCATCAATGCTGAAACACAAGGTATAATACTCGAAACTTGGCTAACTTCTATCATCTGTGTTTGAAGTGTTGTAATCAACATTCAAGAGAAAGAGACCAAAAAAATGTAAATGCATGAAAGGTAAATGCATACTGTTGTCGCGGAATGTTTAGATAAAGGAAAAAAAATCAACAACCCCAAAACAGCAGGATTACCCCGAGGGTCGTTTCTTAAATCAGATTTGGTTAAATAAGTTTACAGACATGAGAATCTCTGCACTATTTTGTACCTGATTTATAGCTGTTTCTCTTTCTTTCTCTCTCTCTCTTTCTCTCTCTCTCTCTCTTCTCTTCTCTTCTCTTTATAATTCTTTTCTCTCTCTCTCTCTTTCTTTCTCTCTCTCTCTCTTTCTCTCTCTTCTCTTCTTATTCTTTCTCTCTCTCTTTCTCTCTCTCTCTCTTCTTCTCTCCTCTCTCTCTCTTCTCTCTCTCTCTTACTCTCTCTCTTTCTCTCTCTCTCTTCTTTCTCTCCTCTCTTTCTCTCTCTCTTTCTCTCTTTCTTTCTTCTCTCTCTCTCTCTTTCTCTCTCTCTTTTTCTCTCTCTTTTCTCTCTTCTCTCTCTTCTCTCTCTCTCGTTCTCTCTCTCGTTCTCTCTCTCTTTCTTCTCCTAATTCATCTCGTACCAAGGAAGTATAATGATCTTCTTCGAACGCTCCATATCGATCACTCGTTAACCAACCTGTGTGTCTGTGTGATTTGTATGTGGTCCAAGCTTAAGACCGATTGTATGTTATGCCAGTTATGCGCCTATAATTATGCCAACACATCCGATTTCTACGATGCTTTTTATTTACTAGGGTAGCTTTCCTAGGTCTTACATCAGTCGCCTCTTGCGACATGCATCGTGGGTCGCAGTAGTACTATTCTTTGCTTTCCTTGTGGACCTGAGCACTACGAGGGCGAAACTGTCAATCTAATATTCATTCTCCGATACCAAGAAAGTTTAGAATTCCTCTCTCCGATACCAAGAAAGTTTAGAATAAATGGCGGACAGTGGTTATGACGAACAAACTCAATCTGCCGTATGCAGTTATATTGCGGGTGCAGAAAGCTGGATTTTGTCATGATTGATGTTCCTTCGACAAGAATTGCAATTCAAGTGACGAACAGTTTTGTGTTGCTACATTAGCAATGGCCATATGCATTTTATGCGGTGCAGGTTGCTTTTTGTGGCGGAAACGGCTGTTTCATTCTGGAATTAGTTCACACAGGAAACATTTCACAGTTGTTAGCATTTGTGTGATTTTCATTGGCACAGGAACGGAGCAATTATGGGGTGACCGTTGCAGTGAAGTTGGAACCGTACTTATGAACTATGAACTATAGATTCCTCTCTCGAATACCAAGAAAGTATAATTCCTTCTCGAATATCAGAAAATAAAGATGATCACGAAGATGTCATATAGACTTTACAATTCAGATCTGTAATAAAGGCATGATCAAGAAAGAAAAGGCAATCTAGGAAACTATGAAATAAACTATGCTAAGAGAGACAAGAAATATCCCAACTCCATAAAACAGAGCAACACTGGATGGATGATGTGGTAAATACAATGCGTCCATTTTTTTTTTCCAGTATTTTCTGTTACCCAACTGAGGCTGGGTCGGCCAGAGAGCTATTACGGTCGGAAAAAACTACAAGTTAGAAATTTGACCCTGGCGTCACACACTTAAACCGAAGTTGTAAAACATGTTATAGTTTCGTTACTTATAAATTAGAGAGCTCTTCCAAGATTTTGTTTTAGAAACATTGGAATTGATGCATAAGCTTGGAGGGAGGGGAGGGTGTAGAAATTAACATTAACATATTTTTTGAGCCTGAATGTGTTTAGTTTGAGATTTCGGTGGGGTGCATAGAGTTAATGTCACGGGCCGGATAGAAGCACGTCACGGACAGGATCTGGCAGGCGGACCGTGTTTGCACATCTGTGAAATACATATAATCAGTCAATGTCTACATTTGTGATTACTCAGACACACTATGAACACAATGAACAAGTTTAGTCTTTTACACACACACACACATACACACATAGCGAGAGAGAGGGAGGGAGAGAGAGAGAGAGCGAGCCAGAGATGTGGTAAGGCCCATATCTTGAGGGTTATTAACTGGCAAATTAATCTCTTGAGACAAGGATTTACAGAAGATTAAGACAGCTAATATCCATTGATAATCAAAATCCTTAAGTCTAAGCAATAGTCTAGACTAGAATGTGTTGAGAGAAAATAGTTATAGAAGATAGAACAGCAGTGACAGATTTCATGAATGTATTAGTAGGATATT
Organism: Arion vulgaris; assembly: GCA_020796225.1. Classification (NCBI taxonomy): domain Eukaryota; kingdom Metazoa; phylum Mollusca; class Gastropoda; order Stylommatophora; family Arionidae; genus Arion; species Arion vulgaris. The sequence goes on from CM036754.1 coordinate 5,669,735, forward strand.
GTCGTCTGTAGCGGTGGTGAGCTCGGTCACCACTCAAGAGTACCTGGTGCTCTCTCTCTCTCCGTCTCTCTCTCTCTCGTGATCGTTCTTTTACGGTCATTTTTATCATTCTTATTGTGATATATAAACAGCCAAACACCAAGAACGGGTGTGATACGTTCACAATCGTAAGTACCATTTGGAGCTCTAGTGCTTATCCTTCGGGAATGTGTTCGATTTCAACCAGCGTTTATTGGGTTCCCAGCCAACCTGCAAGGCAGCAGGCTGCTATTTTCTTTAGGGTAGCGACCCTTAGACGACCTACCCTCCGGGCTGTTCAGCGTCATCTGTCCAGGTTGTCGGTCTTTTTGTGAACAACTTGGTTTTCCTTCCGTCCAGTTTTGTGTACGGTTAGCTCCGCTAGTTTTTGACTGTCCCCAATCTAACTACAAGGCAGTAGTGGGTACCTGGTTAAAATTCTGCGGCAGGCAGTTTGAAAGCAAATTTGTTTTCGTAAAATTTTACGAACGGTTGCTATAGACCTTACCATTCAGAAAGCTATGGCTAACTACTGAACGTATAAGTGGTGCCTAGAATATCGACGACTCGTTTACTGTGGTTAATGGCTAAGTCCTGTAAAGGAAATGCTACGATTTTCATTTTTTTTAAAGTAGAATGACAGATACATCTAATAGCTGATTTAAGGATGGGGAAATTAGAATGTTAGTAGATTGATGTGTGGGTGGATTGATCAATTGGTGTGTGGCTACATAGTGGGTGGGTGAGAAGATGAATTAGTGCGTGGGTGGATGGGTGGATTGATGGATGAATAGGTGTGACAATTAATTATTGAGTTGGTTAGTTGATATGTGGGTGTTTCGGTAGATTGGTGAATGACTGTTTTGTAGACTGGTGGATGTGATATGTGGTTGTTGGATGTGTGTGTGGTTAATGTAAGAGTGTGTGGTTAATGAATGTGTAATTGATGAGTGACTGTGGTTGATGGTTGACTATGTGGTTGATGGGTGACTATGTGGTTGATGGGTGACTATGTGGTTGATGGGTGACTATGTGGTTGATGGTTGACTGTGTGATTGATGGGTGACTATGTGGTTGATGGTTGACTATGTGGTTGATGGTTGACTATGTGGTTGATGGGTGACTGTGTGGTTGATGGGGGACTATGTGGTTGATGGTTGACTGTGTGGTTGACTGTGTGGTTGATGGTTGACTATGTGGTTGACTATGTGGTTGACTATGTGGTTGACTATGTGGTTGACTATGTGGTTGATGGTTGACTATATGGTTGATGGTTGACTATGTGGTTGACTGTGGTTGACTGTGTGGTTGATGGTTGACGTGTGGTTGACTGTGTGGTTGACTATGTGGTTGATGTTGACTATATGGTTGATGGTTGACTGTGTGGTTGACTGTGTGGTTGACTGTGTGGTTGATGGTTGACTGTGTGGTTGACTGTGTGGTTGATCTGTAGTGGTTGATGGTTGACTGTGTGGTTGACTGTGTGGTTGACTGTGTGGTTGACTGTGTGATTGATCTGTGTGGTTGACTGTGTGGTTGACTTGTGGTTGATGTGTGGTTGTGTGGTTGACTGTGTGGTTGATGGTTGACTGTGTGGTTGACTGTGTGGTTGACTGTGTGGTTGACTGTGTGGTTGATTGTGTGGTTGACTATGTGGTTGACTGTGTGGTTGACTATGTGGTTGATGGTTGACTATGTGGTTGATGGTTGACTATGTGGTTGATGGATGAATGTGTAGTTAATGAACATATGTATGGTTGATGGATGTGGGGTTGATGTAAGAGTGTGTGGTTGATGACGTAGTTATGGGTGATGTGTAATGATGGTTAGATGTGTGTAAAATTGATTAATTGTTATATTCGATTGTAATGTGTGTTGAATATTGATGTATTCTGATAATTGTGTATTCTTGATTAATTGTGTATCTCGATTCATTGATGTATTCTTGATAGATTGATGTATCTCTGATAGATTGATGTATCTACGATTATTGATGTATCATTTATCGATTGATGGTGTCTAACGATAAGAAAATAGAAAGAAAAGACATGAAGGAATATGCGAAAATAAAAAAGAAATTATGTGGGTTTTTCTTACTCCGGTCCTGTTTTTGTTTTACCAGACAGGAATGTTTGTAGAAAGATCAGACGAGATTGTAACGTTGATCCAGATTGTGTGACGTTTCCTGGTGCTACCTGGCGAGGTCTTATCTGACCTCACCTGGTATCAAATGTTGCTTGGTCAGAGCTAACATACAAAAGGTATTGTGCAGGTGCGAATATTAATATCACTTCTAGAGTTCTATGTGAATTCTGTGAGAAATCCTGCATGTATGAATGAGGGATTTCTAATACAGGAAGTCGATATGAGAAATGTCGACAGTAGTAGTGTGAGAAAAGTCGAGATAAAATAGAATTTATGATCATCTGATTCTCATGAATAGGACGGGAATAACGCAGAGTTAGACATGATTATGGAAATAGAAAAGCTTTGCGCTCGTGTAGTGCCTGGGCAAGCAAGGGAAGCAAAGAATAGTAACACTGCAACCTACAAGGCATGTCGTAAGAGGCAAATGAGGTAGGGGCCTAGGAAGCGACCCTAGTAAATAAAAAGCATCACAGAAATCGGATGTGCTTGTGGGTGCATAACTGGCACAACGTACAATCTCTCTTAGGCTCAGATCACATACAAATCCCACATAGTGGTTAACAAGTGGTCGATATGGAGCGTTCGAAGAAGAATAAGGAAGAAGAAGGAAGAAGAAGGAAGAAGAAGGAAGAAGAAGGAAGAAGAAGGAAGAAGAAGAAAGAAGAAAGAAGAAGAAGGAAGAAGAAGGAAGAAGAAGGAAGAAGAAGGAAGAAGAAGGAAGAAGAAGAAGAAGAAGAAGAAGAAGAAGAAGAAAAGAAGAAGAAGAAGAAGAAAAGAAGAAGAAGAAGAAGAAAAGAAAAGAAGAAGAAGAAGAAGAAAAGAAGAAGAAGAAGAAGAAGAAAAGAAGAAGAAAAGAAGAAGAAGAAGAAGAAGAAGAAGAAGAAAAGAAGAAAAGAAGAAGAAAAAAAAAAAGAAGAAAAGAAAAAGAAGAAGAAGAAGAAGAAGAAGAAGAAGAAGAAGAAGAAGAAGAAGAAGAAGAAGGAAAAGAAAAAGAAGAAGAAGAAGAAGAAGAAGAAGAAGAATAATAATAATAAGAAGAAGAAGAAGAAAAGAAGAAGAAAAAATAATAATAATAATAAGAAGAAGAAGAAGAAAAAGAAGAAGAAAAATAATAATAATAATAATAAGAAGAAGAAGAAGAAGAAGAAGAAGAAGAAAAGAAGAAGAAGAAGAAGAAAAAGAAAAGTTTTGTGAGTTGAATTCAACAAAAGTATTATTAGCTGTTCAAGGTTGTGTCTAGACTATATAAAGTTATTCGATATTTCATTGTTGGTTGTACGTATGCTTGTTATGGATACATGGAGAGCTCAGATATCAGGGAAATATTGAGAGAGGGTGTGGGGTTAAGAGAGAGAGGGATCAGGATCAACGGAGATCGGAAAGTGCACTGTTCAATAGGGAGAGGACGGAAGGAAACTAGACAAAGGAAATTCGAGAGAAAAGTCAAAGAGATTGAGATAAGCAGGTAAAGTAGAGAGAGCTTTAGAGTAGGGAGATCATCAGGGAGTAGAGAGAGTAGGAGATCAGGAGAGTAGAGAGAGAGGGAGATCATCAGGAGTAGAGAGAGTAGGAGATCAGGGAGTAGAGATAGTAGGAGATCAGGAGTAGAGAGAGTAGGAGATCAGGGAGTAGAGAGAGTAGGGAGATCAGGAGTAGGGAGATCAGGAGTAGGGAGATCAGAGAGTAGGGAGTAGGGAGATCAGGGAGTAGGGAGATCAGGGAGTAGGGAGATCAGAGAGTAGGGAGATCAGGAGTAGAGAGAGAGAGGAGATCAGGGAGTAGGAGATCAGGAGTAGGGAGATCAGAGAGTAGAGAGAGTAGGAGATCAGGTAGGACAGGAGGAACAAGATGGCAAGTAAATATGTGAAATTGAGGAAAGCAGGCAGATCACGGCAAATAGGGAGAAATCACGTTGAGTGAGATAAAAAAAAAAGCAATAAAACAATGGAAACGGAGAGCAGGGAGATGAAGGGAGAGCATTGAGAGCAGGAAGATGAAAGGAGATCAGGAAAATAAAGGGAGATCAGGGAGAGCAGTGAGAGCAGGAAGATGAAAGGAGATCAGGAAAATAAAGGGAGATCAGGGAGAGCAGTGAGAGCAGGAAGATGAAAGGAGATCAGGAAAATAAAGGGAGATCAGGGAGAGCAGGTAGATAACGGGAGATTAGGTAGGGCAGGAAGATGAAGGAGATCAGAAAATAAAGATTAGTAGTGTTATTATGAAGAGTAGGGATAATATGGAGAGAAAACAGAGACGTGATCAACAGCTAGAGCAGAATGGATAAGACTGGCAGTAAATCATGTACAGTGGAAATATCAAACACAAGAAGAAAAACATCGGTAAATAGAGATCAAGATGGCGGAGATAATCAGGGAGAGCAGGGAGACTAAGAATGTCGGAGAGATATTGTAGGTTAAGGGTTCAAAACATTTTTTCGAAGCGCACGTGTCTGTTCTGGGTGTATTTTCTTAATGGTTCATGTTATTGAAGATTAAGTCAGCTGAACAGAAAGATTGGACATATGGATGACCACTGTTTCCAAAGTGGGGGTACCGCCCCTCCAGTGGGCGCTGAAGCTTCTAGGAAGCAATAGTGGGTTCAGAAGAATTGGGGGTTATAACAATTAGGGGTCGGTGACTCCTTAAAGAAGAAATTAAAAATAAATATTTTAAAATAAATTATTGTTCGTGATTTTGCGATTAAATAATCATTAAAAATTTGAATTATGCATTTTTATTCATCTTATGCCCATCTTACACGATCCATTTTTACATCAATTTTCTATTTCATGCATATAATCATTTGAAAATTGACCATGTAGGACAGAAATATATATATCAATTTTCTATGTCACAGAGAAAATAGAAAATGAATATATGTGGGAGGAGGCGTTACAAAGTTTATGTTGTGCAAAGTGGGCGGTGGGCCGAAAAAGTTTGGGGATCTGTGGACTAGAGTTTTTCAACTTTGTGTGTCTGTGTGTGTCTTTGTGTGTCTGTGTGTGTCTGTGTGTGTCTTTGTGTGTATATGATGTGAACGATTATCATCTCCAACACATGGCTATGAAGATTTACTGAACTAATGTGTGTATGTTTATGTGTGTGTTCATGTGTATGTGCGTGTATGTGTGTGTGTGTGTCTGTTTATATATGTATGTGTATTTAGTGTGTGTGATTTAAGCTCCAGCACTTAATATGAAGATTTATTGAACTAATGTGTGTATGTGTATGTGTCTATTCATATGTGTATGTGTGTTTGGAGTGTGTGTGTGTGTGATGTGATGGTCTACCACCTCCAACACATAACTATGAAGACTTACTGAACTAGTGTGCCAAGTAGATAAAGTTCGTTTAGTGTGCAAGTATAGAAGACATTGTGGCAGAGGCGGCTTCGTTTAAAGATCAGTTTAATAGAGTGCTATGTTTTTAATGCGCTTTATCCTACTGGTATGCGTTGTTTACTTCAAAGTTGAACAATAAATAAACATTAACATAGACAGAGTCTGGCAAAATTAATCATACAATAGTAACAATATACTAACTCAGTTACCACATCATTTACCAAGAGAAATTGACAACATCAAAGAGCTACACTAATTTCATTTGTTGTAGTAACTACATTTGTTTATCTACAAAAGATATTTAAAAAAAAACCATCAACAGCATAAACAGAGGATAAAAGAAGTAGGATTTTACCTGCGCAGCCAGTATATTCTGTTCAAGCTAGCATTGAAATAGGGTTGATACACAGAACATAGCTATGTGTTTCTTTGAAGGCATTTATATTAGCCAGTATTGTCAAAGGTTTAAATCTTAAAATAATACTTAAAATATAAAGAAGCAGTGCGTGGAGTGTTATTATACGGTAGTGGCTGCTGGAAAAAGATACACAACATTATACATAAGTTAGAGACATTGCCAAATAAATGTTTTCGAATTTTAGACGAATCCTGTAGTTGTTTTTGGTCAAATGCGATAACAATTGACAAGATTTATTTAAATACGAAAAAACTGTGCATCGTTGGAGACCAACAGTTAGAGATGGAGAGGAATTTGGCATGTATGTCGTATGTCAGTAAGTACAATGACAGAATACCCAAACGACTCTTTTATGGTGAGTTGCAAAGTGGTAAACGCTCACAGGGGGCCAGAAAAAGCGATTCAAAGATACACTCAAGAACTCGATGAAATATTTTGGCATAGATGTCAACAACTGGGAGAATGCTGCTCAAGACAGATCAGCCTGGAGCACACTTCTTCGACACGGTTCCTCGGCCTGCGAGGCAGATAGAACAGCACAGATGGAGCAAAGACGTCAAAACAGAAAGGCAGTAAAACATCCCACAAGTGCAAGTATACCTTGCCCACACTGTACACGAACATTTCAAGCCCGTATCGGGCTCACTAGTTATCTACGCACACACAGACAAACATAGCGCAACTACATTCCCTTGGATGAAAATTAGTGTGGTCATCATCACCCGTGATGGACGAGCATCATCAACAATGGCTATGACAACTCTTCAATGGACAGCGAAGAGGAAAAGAAGGCATAGGCGTCCAAAGAAAAACATGGATAAGAACTGTGGAAAGAGGAGTTGAAAAATCGTGGCTTGACGAAAAAAACCCACTAATTGGTAGAAAGGTGGCAAAAAATGCAACAATGGAAATACAACACACACATTGGTGGAGTAATCATGTTGCGTGTTCTATGCATAACATTGCTCTTATCACAGTCCGTCTGAAAGACTTTCGATTCCTAGCAAGTTCTTCCACCTGCTCCAGCATCATGTTCACGGTTTCTTGAATGTCCTGATGTCACTGTCATTGATGTTGTTTCCTGCCTCGTATTCTATAAACCATGCCCTCAATAACTGCTCTCTCCAAACTATTATGATGTTTAAATAGACTAACAAATTGCAGTTTCCAGGAAATGATTTTGTTTATGAGTTAATGTTCTATGATGTTCAGGTCTTGTAGGATGTTTACACAATTTAGATTTTCTCTTCTTTGCTCGAGTCGATCTAAAAATAAATAAATTAGGTAGCACTTTGTTTCAAACGTTTCTATTTTGTGTCTTAATGTTTGTGTTATGTAGCACTTTGTTTCAAGCGTTTCTATTTTATGTCTTAATGTTTGTGTTATGTAGCACTTTGTTTCAAACGTTTCTATTTTGTGTCTTAATGTTTGTGTTATGTAGCACTTTGTTTCAAGCGTTTCTATTTTATGTCTTAATGTCTGTGCTATGTAGCACTTTGTTTCAAACGTTTCTATTTTATGTCTTAATGTTTGTGCTATGTAAGCACTTTGTTTCAAACGTTTCTATTTTATGTCTTAATGTTTGTGTTATGTAGCACTTTGTTTCAAACGTTTCTATTTTGTGTCTTAAAGTTTGTGCTATGTAGCACTTTGTTTCAAACGTTTCTATTTTGTGTCTTAATGTTTGTCTTATGTACATTTGTTTCAAAGTTATTTGTCTTAAAGTTTGTGTTATGTAGCACTTTGTTTCAAGCGTTGCTATTTTGTGTCTTAATGTTTGTGTTATGTAGCACTTTGTTTCAAACGTTTCTATTTTGTGTCTTAATGTTTGTGTTATGTAGCACTTTGTTTCAAGCGTTGCTATTTTGTGTCTTAATGTTTGTGCTATGTAGCACTTTGTTTCAAACGTTTCTATTTTGTGTCTTAAAGTTTGTGTTATGTAGCACTTTGTTTCAAGCGTTGCTATTTTGTGTCTTAATGTTTGTGTTATGTAGCACTTTGTTTCAAACTTTTCTATTTTGTGTCTTAATGTGTGTGCTATGTAGCACTTTGTTTCAAACGTTTCTATTTTGTGTCTTAATGTTCGTGTTATGTAACTTGTTCAAACGTCTATTTGTGTCTTAATGTTTGTGTTATGTAGCACTTTGTTTCAAGCGTTTCTATTTTGTGTCTTAAAGTTTGTGTTATGTAGCATTTGTTTAAACGTTTCTATTTTGTGTCTTAAAGTTTGTGTTATGTAGCACTTTGTTTCAAGCGTTTATTTTATGTCTAATGTTTGTGCTACGTAGCACTTGTTTCAAACGTTTATATTTTGTGTCTTAATGTCTGCATGATCCATGACTCCATGTCAGTTATCAGTTGTATGAGGGCTTATCATTATAGCACTCCGGGCATGTCAATAGGTGCTTGAATCTCCGCCTCAACAAATTCACCAGCCTCAATAGCCCAACACGTCAGTTCAAAAATGAATATGATTTCTTTGATCACTGTCTGTATCATTAACTCCATTCAGTTTCGTTTCACTATTCCCGATTCGACTTTACAAATCATACTCATAGTCACTGAGAATGAAAACACGAGAGTAGTTATGAGATGCCAACCATTTCCTGCCTCTGCAACCGCTGGATTCACCTGTATATATATTCCAACTATATTTTCTTTGTGTTCATATTGGTACATGATAACATACACTCAGACAAAGCTAGCTTGTTGTATATAAAATTCTAGCAACTGAAGAACACACACATGCACATACTTGAACATGGCGTCTTGGGAAATGGAGCGCTGCTGAATTTGTTGACTCGGAGATCGGAGCACCTATGGACATGTCCGGAGTGCTATGATCAGTGACGGCTCGTCATTAAGGCCAGTGGGGCCGGTCCACACCAAAAATAATGTGTAACGCGTATTTATTATTTTATAAATTATTTGTTCATAATTATTACTTTTAACGTGATACTGATTAGCTTTAACAGTTGAATATATAACGCTAGAATATCATATACAGTCTGCAATTCAGCGTATGTTCTATATTTTTAGCATACTTAGCGCATTTCACGCACTATTTGCATCTAGCGCATTCATATTTTTAGCATACTTAGCGCATTTCCAGCGACTATTTTAGCATACTTAGCGCATTCAGCACTATTTTATGGTAGTAGAATGTGGTCTATTTAGACCGTCTGTTAACATGGCGACCTCTGACCTCTCTCTCGGCTGGCTATTTAGCGCAGACAAATATGTGATTTTCATTCCTTCAGGAAGGGAAATTCTTAAGCGGTCATTAGTCCGGGTGAGTAAATACCGAATGATATATAAAAATAATTTTAAATAATTTAAATAATTAGCTAACCATACAGAATAGTTTAGGGTACTCTCCCGTTCTATCAATATACATTTGTATACGACACTGTACGTTCTAGTAAAGGAGGGAAAACTTCCAGGAATAGACAAATAATAGTAAATACTAAAATATAACCTAACACAAAATCTTGATTTTTTCTAAAATGTTTATCTGGCCCCACAAACAAAAATTATCACGAGCTGTCGCTGGCTATGATGATAGTTCTCATTTAACTTATAACTTTAACATGGTTTTCATAAGAAAGGCACTAGCTCACTGTGTCTCTGAACCATAATTCATACACCAACATCTATAAAACAAAATACTATTCCTTCAAATTTCTTGACACTGCAGTATCGTTTTATTCCCCAAAACCACAATCAATGTTCGGAAGTTAAATTGATATCAGCTGCTTGTGGCACTAAATACCTGGCATATAAATTATAATAATGAATCTATTCGAGAATAGAATGTGCTAAAATCTGGTAATGTTATAATATACTTGTCAAGCAAGGTTAAATCTGCCATGATTCTATGTGTCAGATAGCATGTCTATGAGTTCCTACTGTCTTATATAGCCATGAAGCTATTCCAATTTGTGTTCTGGTTTTTTTAACCGTGAGAAATGTCACAAGTTTCATACTGATAAAGGCAAATGAGAAGTAATTCATGTTAATTAAATATCTTAATGTTCGTAGCGAACGACTGACTTCCCTTGATTGTGCGGATAAGCTGAGATTTGTGTTGTCCATCATTGTTGATGGGAGCCATATCTTCAGTCTTGTGTTGCCACGCCTCTGCGTGATTAAGGTGGCTAATCTGTCAGTATTTTGCACGACATCCCTCTCCAGGTGTAGAAAATGTTGATTTTTTTCAAGGTAACTCACCTGAAAGTGGCTGAATTTCATGTCGTGTCTAATAAACGCTGTCTATGTTTTACAGTCGCAATAAAAGATTGTGAGCAATGCAACAGGTTATATTTTCAATTTTGTCGTAAAAACTTACTAACTTTAGAGTCACATACATTTTCTATTCTTCTTCTTCTCTAATCATATTTTGCCTCACAATATCAGGATTAAAAAAAAAGACTTACATAACGTGATTTTGTATGCGCTTCATAATCAGCGTTTTTCTTCACCTATATTATCTCTGTGGTCCACCTTTTGCGTGGACAGACTTTTGTTTTGCATCTACTGTACCGGAGTAACATTGCTTTGAAACGCACTGTCTGTTGGTAATCTGCTTATGTGGCCGAATCATGTAATGTGTTGTTTCTTGGTGAAGTTCAGTACTGATGTTGTAAGTAAAAAATAAGTAAAGGAATCCTTTCATACCTCGTGGTATATAGGTCAATACAGTGTAAGGTCTGTATTTTTTATTGATCGTCGGCACACGATGGGTGATGTGGTCAGCATCACGCCGGCCGCCTTACTTTCCCAGAGCATGTCTGGTACCCAGTTGAGGCTGGGACGACCTGAGAGCCGTCGCGGTCGGGAAAAATTCCCCGCGCATTGCGGGAGCTGAACCCAGACATCCAGCCTTGCGAAGCGAGTTCACTAACAACTACGCTACAGAGGCTCACTGATGTTGTACACACTTGTATTCCTGCTCTCTTCATTTCTAAACCGAACTCTTCTTCTTGATACTCCCAACATTCTGCATATTAATTTTCTTGTAATCTTTTAAAAGTATCTCTTATCCTAGCGATCCAGGTATTTATATCTTTTTCCCTGTAGAGGGTACTACTTAGACAGGTCAAATCCTCGACTGCCTGGAGACGGTTAACTAGTTCTGTAATGGTGTGTTCATTATGCAGTTATCAATGTGCATGTTGTTATATGGCGGGTTTTCATCGTGTTGATATGAAGACGGATTGAAGTGCACAACATTGTTATGCGAGTCTGTATTTCTTGTTAAGAGCTGGCTTTGTTAGCAACAACGAGAGGGTATAGGAATGACATTGTTGTGCATGCTGTGAAGCAGTGGAACAGTATACAAATGGTGTAAAGTGTTAATATGACAAGCACATTTAATTAAAGACAACTAGTTTAAATTAACTTGAACATCAAACTGATGGATGTAGAAACATGAATGTCGTTTATATATTGGGGAACATTGAACTGATGGCTGTGGAAACATGAATGTCGTTTATATATTGGGGAACATCGAACTGATGGCTGTGGAAAAGTGAGTGTTGTTTATATATTGGGGAACATCGAACTGATGGCTGTAGAAACATGAGTGTTGTTTATATATTGGGAACATCAAACTGATGGCTGTAGGAGCATGAGTGTTGTTTATATATTGGGGAACATCAAGTGATGACTGTAGAAGCATGAGTGTTGTTTATATATTGGGGAACATCAAACTGATGGATGTGGAAACGTGAGTGTTGTTTATATATTGGGAAACATCAAACTGATGGCTGTGGAAACGTGAGTGTTGCGTGGTGGTTGCCATAATAATGCTAATAATAACAATCAAGTTATATTAAAACTATTGATTGGATGATGGCAGAACAACTGAAGATAAGGCAAGAGATATCAGATGGGCTCTCACACCCCCTCCCTCCCTGGAAGACCTGAGGATGACATCACCACTTCTATCTCTCACACATAAAGATATCAAGGAAAAGAATTGCCACTTTAACCAATACCGCCATATGGTTGAACTCAAAAGCAATCAGAACAAAACAGAAGTAATGTTTCTGGCCACCCCAGCATCAGTCAATCTAGAAGATAACATCCTTTCAAGTGCAACTGCTTCCACATATCTTGAAAGTGTTATCAGTCATGTAGTGAGAGCTGGATCTGACATTAAAAGCAGACTGAGCAAGGCATGAAGTGCATTCATGAACCCTTCAGACGGTGTGGAAATCAGCCCAATACAGCATCAGAACCAAGATAAGTTTATAGAGCAGCTGTTTGCTATCAACGTTACTGTACGGATCAGAATGTTCAACTTTACTGTACGGATCAGAATGTTCAACTTTACTGTACGGATCAGAATGCTTAAGAATGACAGAACAAGATGTCCCCCAAAATGTGTCACCATCCATACAACTTGTCTGCCAAAGCTCTTGTGCGTGTTGTGGCCAAAATCTATCTGCAACCAAAAGTTTCGTTCACAGTGTGAACCAGGGCCGTGCTATGGTACAGAGAGGCGATCGCATCAGGCGGAACCGTAAGGGGCGGCATAAGTAGCGATATCAAAATACAATTTGAACCATTCAATAATTAAACATCTACACGCAACGCTGTCTTGTAATGTCTATGTTATTCCGATATTGATGTATACGATTTATGATTTACCGCACGCCTCTGTCTAAGCGCTTTCAGTACCATTTGATTTCGGTTTCTGGGGCAGGTGTATCGTTGGCGAGCGCTCGTCGAAAGAATTTTGATCTGACAGCGTTAAGCTATTATTTTTGTTTGGAATAGTTGATTAGTTCATATCATTATTTTAAAGTAGTTTATATTTTCTAAATAAAAATAGTATTCTTAGATTTTGTACAGTTTTTTTAAATCACACAATCGAATGTTATTTTAAAGAAAAACATTTAAGGGCGACATTTTGAAGACTTGCATCATACTGAGAAAATCTACCGCACGGCCCTGGTGTCAACAAGAGAATATGAGTACCATTATCCAAATGAGACGTTGGAGATGGATCGGACATGTGATACACATGGAAACTAATTCAAAATTACACTGTCACGAAAACTGCACTGAGATGGATACCAGAGGGTAAACTGAAACGGGAAGCTCCAGAACGACCTGGGGGATAGCAGTAGGATAAGAAATGAATGAAATGAATCAAAGCTGGAACACAATACAGAGGACGGTCAAAAACGGAGAAGAATTGCATGCATTTGTTGCTGTCACATGCTAAAGAGAGAGAGAGAGAGTTAATAGTAATTTTAAAAAAAACTAACAGATGACAACTAAATACTGACTAAACTAAACCCTGGACAGGTCAACCACTAGTAACAACTGTTATAAGAAAGAGAAAATGAAGAAATGTTTGGCATACTCTGAAAAGAAATTATCAAAGTTTCTCATGGTATAAAAAAAGATTCATTTTTTCTCATTCCTTACTTAATACATTAATTTCATATTTGTTATATTTCAAATAGCGTATATAATTGTACTGCAGTGTTCATCATTATATTAATTTACTGATTGGTAGAACAATCATTATTAAACTTTAGTGAATAACGAAGCACATGTGCTCCGATTTCTTTCTTACTATAGAGACATCGACGACAGTGCATGTATTGTGTAGCACCGACAAGTGTCCCTGTCATATATTTTTGAGGATTAATAATATTTGTAGGAATTTTAAAATGTTTAATTACTTTTGTCAGGGCAGCTTCTTGCCAGCCTACTGTTATCGAGTTTTTACCGTCAATGGTTGTTCTACATTCTCATCTTGAACACCAGATCTACTATAAGTTTTATCGTCCATCTCCGATAGAACAAGGAACTCTTATCTCACCTACTTTAAAATCAGGAATCAGTGAGGAATGGCCCAATCGTTCCAGGCCGTATCTAAATTGAGTATCTTCAGCACGAAAGGCCATCACCGTATCTCCACGCCATAAAAAACACACAGACACAAGAACACATGAGCAGGCAGTGTAGATCAACAATATAGTTCCCCCAAAGACAGATTCTCTGTTCACGTGCATAAACCAGGCAGCAACATTATACAATGTGATACAACTTTATAAAGATACGTATAACGTTAGCAATTTGTGATGGATGGGACATTTTACGATCATGAACTTCTGCAGTGTCTGACATAAGAGGAAGTTATAAATACATTAATACAGAAGAGATAAAGAGACCGACAGATAAATAAAGGAAATAAAGACAAGAAAAAAAAAATGAACCATGTAGACCAGAGCTGTGCAACCTTTTTTATACAGAGGGTTTTAAAGGGTTTTTAAGCCGAAGGATTGACTTCATTGCACCGGGTTTTACCCCATATGGCTCGGTCCTCTCCGCAGAAATGGCACGCCACCTGCCGAGAGTATTGCACAAAGCACGAACTCAATAGCTCCAGCAACAATCCTAGGGGTCTCTGAAAAAAATGCACTCATAAACAGAACGGCGTTGTCCGGATTCGAACCCACGACCTTCGACTCACAAGGCAAAGGGCCACTTAGTCACAGAGACTCCCCTTTATATATACATGGGCGCATCTTACTGATGACGGGATACGCGGGCGCCATGCGACGTTTGCAATAATAATACTTCTTCTTCTTCTTCTGTTGTCGTCACATTGCTACCGGGTTGTTGCCCAGTGTCGTCACATTGCTACCGGGTTGTTGCCTAGTGTCGTCACATTGCTACCGGTTGTTGCCTAGTGTCGTCACATTGCTACCGGGTTGTTGCCTAGTGCCGTCACATTGCTACCGGGTTGCTTGTCTCTTCTACGGGTCGTCACATTGCTACCGGGTTGTTGCCTAGTGTCGTCACATTGCTACCGGGTTGTTGCCTAGTGTCGCTCAGTCATTGCTTACCGGGTTGTTGCCTAGTGTCGTCACATTGCTACCGGGTTGTTGTCCAGTGTCGTCACATTGCTACCGGGTTGTTGCCTAGTGTCGTCACATTGCTACCGGGTTGTTGCCCTAGTGCTCGTCACATTGCTACCGGGTTGTTGCCAGTGTCGTCACATTGCTACCGGGTTGTTGCCCAGTGTCGTCACATTGCTACCAGGTTGTTGTCCAGTGTCGTCACATTGCTACCGGGTTGTTGTCCAGTGTCGTCACATTGCTACCGGGTTGTTGCCCAGTGTCGTCACATTGCTACCGGGTTGTTGCCAGTGTCGTCACATTGCTACCGGGTTGTTGCCCAGTGTCGTCACATTGCTACCGGGTTGTTGCCTAGTGTCGTGGGTGGTTATTAACACAGAATAATCACATAATAGTAATTGGGATATTAATATAATATTAAAACATATTAGTAACATGAAAACTCAATCCTAACTTATAATTCTGACGTTTATTTCAGAAACAAATATTGTAGTTACATTGAACATAGTGTGAAATATAACACTGCAAATATGTTACAAGTTATTGAACATAGTGTGAAATATAACACTGCAAATATGTTACAAGTAGAACAGTGTGAAATATAACACTGCAAAATACAAGTATTAAATATGAAATATAATGAAATATGTTCAAGTTGAGAAAATGTTGATTCTTCGGTTGAGGAAAGAGCTTGAAAAGCAAATGTTGTGGTTAATGAGAATAGAATGGTTACACATAGAGAACAAGATTGTAAAAGCGATCAGACGGGTGCTCTCAGGAATGCTGTTACCAAAAAATATAATAATCTGTTATTCAGAAATGCTTTTCCCCTTAAAATTATGATTATCGTTAATGCCGGCGGGGTAACATGGGGCACCATAAATGTACATTGCGGCCGTCCTGCACGACGCTCTCGGGCACCATGTTGTACAGCCCTGATGTAGCCAATATGGTGTGAGGTATGTGGTTTACTGTATGGAGTTTACTGTATGTAGTTTACTGTATGGGGTTTACTGTATGTGGAAAAATATCAATATCAACAAATGCAACTTCGCCATATTTTCTATTGATTATAGAATGAAACATTTCATTGTCTAACCCGTGTGTTCATATGAAACAGTAAGTTGAGAGAGGATCTAGGACATGGGCTAGTGTAGATGTATCTTAGACAGGTGTACTCGTGTATATCCCTAGCTATAGGAGATTTCTCCGACAGCAAGCAGTTCTTATGTCGATCCAGCATCAACTGGGAATAAGAACTCCCTTGTGTGCCGGAGTCCTTAAGGGAAGCAAAGATTAGTACCACTACGACCTACAATGCATATTGTAAGAGGCGACTGATGTCGTTCTTAGGAAGATACCTAAGAAATAAAAAACATCGCAAGTATCAGTTGTGCTAGCTTACTTGAAGGCGCATAACTGGCGCAACGTACAATTGCTCTTAGGCTCAGATCACATACAAATCACACAGAGTGGTTAACAAGTGCTCGATATGGAGCGTTCGAAGAAGAAGGGGAATAAGAAAAATTATGTATAAAAAATAAGCGATCATTTATCTACACCCCTTTATTAGTTGAGAAAAATACTGATCTTACACATTATTTAGCTAAATAATGATCTTACACGCTATCTTACACATTATTTAGCTAAATAATAATCTTACACGCTATCTTACACATTATTTAGCTAAATAATAATCTTACATGCTATCTTACACATTATTTAGCTAAATAATAATCTTACACGCTATCTTACACATTATTTAGCTAAATAATAATCTTACACACTATCTTACAAATTTTTTAGCTAAATAATAATCTTACACGCTATCTTACACATTATGTAGCTAAATAATAATCTTATATGCTATCTTACACATTATTTAGCTAAATAATAATCTTACATGCTATCTTACACATTATTTAGCTAAATAATAATCTTACATGCTATCTTACACATTATTTAGCTAAATAATGATCTTACATGCTATCTTACACATTATGTAGCTAAATAATAATCTTACATGCTATCTTACACATTATTTAGCTAAATAATAATCTTATACGCTATCTTACACATTATTTAGCTAAATAATAATCTTACATGCTATCTTACACATTATTTAGCTAAATAATGATCTTACACGCTATCTTACACATTATTTAGCTAAATAATGATCTTACATGCTATCTTACACATTATTTAGCTAAATAATGATCTTACATGCTATCTTACACATTATTTAGCTAAATAATAATCTTACACGCTATCTTACACATTATTTAGCTAAATAATAATCTTACAGTATCTTACCATATTATTTGCTAAATAATGATCTTACTGCTATCTTACCATTATTTAGCTAAATAATGATCTTCATCCTATCTTACATTATGTAGCATAATGATCTTACAACTATCTACATTATTTAGCTAAATATGATCACATCTTCACACATTATTTAGCTAAATAATGATCTTACACATCTTACATGATATGATAGAAACAAATATAAAATAGATAGAGTTGTTATCTCAGGTTCTTAGTGTCCATATTCAAGTTTCATCCTCGTTAATTTGTGCATGCAAACTGATAGCACTTGACTAGTGACTACGTGTCGAGAATGGTTAGGCATTCAATTGGTAACGTACCGGTGACCAAAGAAACTCTGATGCTAAATTGGGTATCTAAATTACAAGTATCTCTGAAGCTGGAATAAAGCTCACCTGAATGACGAGGAACACTGTTAAGTAAAGCAAGTCTTTACGCAAAATGTGTCTGAGGTATCATATATAGGCGCCGTGACTACGCTTGATTTCATAGAACCCTTCATTTTCAATAGTGTATGTTACTGTAGATTCGACTTCCCGATATTCTCTAGCAATGTCTGTTACTGTAGATTCGACTTCCCCCTATTCTCTAGCAATGTCTGTTACTGTAGATTCGACTTCCCGATATTCTCTAGCAATGTATGTTACTGTAGATTCGACTTCCCCCTATTCTCTAGTAATGGCTGTTACTGTAGATTCGTCTTCCCCCTATTCTCTAGTAATGGTTTTATGTTATTTGTAGAATTCTGACTTCCTCCTATTCTCTAGTAATGGCTGTTACTGTAGATTCGACTTCCCTCTACCACTTTAAATTAACCATCTCTTGTTCTCTGACAGTGTTAGTTACTGATGTTGGGCAACTTCTTGTTCTCTGATAGTGTCAGTTACTGATGTTGGGCAACTTCTTGTTCTCTAACAGTGTCAGTTACTGATGTTGGACACATTCTTGTTCTCTGACAGTGTCAGTTACTGATGTTGGGCAACTTCTTGTTCTCTGATAGTGTCAGTTACTGATGTTGGACAACTTCTTGTTCTCTGACAGTGTCAGTTACTGATGTTGGACACATTCTTGTTTTCTAAATCTGACAGTTTCTGCAGCTGTTGACGTAATCATGTTTAACAAACATATACAACCAAATAAATAAACAACAATTTTGAAGTGAATGTTCAGAGAACTAACCTTCAGCTTGTTGCTCAATCATAATGTGTGGCTGAAACTTGGAAGACGAGCAGACTGTACAGCATCCACAGTGGTCTTTGATAGCTTGACCCTCACAATAGTGGAGTTCTGGACATCTGGTCTCGTCACACTCACCACAGCGATTAAAATTGTAACTGGCCTTCACTGGAACAGTGAACCCGCTGACCAATAAAACTACAGCTACTAATGTCAGTCGGGACAAAGCGGAGGTCCTCATTGCCAACAAATTTGCCATTGTTGACAGCAAACGTTGAAGAGATCACTCTAATTCAATCTTACTATCACCACCTCTTTTATTTATGTTGGTATCTTACTGCCAATCCATGATATTTTGGATATATAAGGTGGATTGGTTTATTGTTAAAATTAATTAGTTTGACAACTGTAGCAAAGAATCCTTCTGTACATTCTGTGCTTTTAGTTCCCATTGATTAAGTACTCTTTGAATAAATTGTTTGCTCCAAAAGTTGGAGCTGTACTCCATTCCAGGAAATGTAACTTTAGTGAAAATCTTATCAATATATCTTGGGGTTTCTGGGAACAAAATAAAAAATAATATCAGTAACATTGAAGAAGTTGATATGTTACGAGGTTTGTGATAGAAATATAGTAGTAAGCTGTAGTTTATTGTTATATTATGATAATTTGATGTGAAGGAATGACATATGTATATTCGCCAGCTGTGTCTAGTAGTAGTAGGGGTAATATATGTTGTATTTGTAGTATTAGTAGTTGTTGTAGTGGTAATAGTAGTAGTAGTGGTAATAATAGTAGTAGTAATGGTAGTAATAGTAGTAGTAGTAGTGGTAGTAATAGTAGTAGTAATGGTAGTAATAGTAGTAGTAGTGGTAGTAATAGTAGTAGTAGTAGTAGTAACAGTAGTAGTAGTAGTATTAGCAGTTGTAATAGTAATAGCTGTAGTAGTAGTAGTAGTAGTAATAGTAATAGGATTAGTAGTAGTAATAGCAGTAGTAGTAGTAGTATTTGTAGTAGTAGTAGTAGTAGTAGTAGTAGTAGTAGTAGTAGAAGTATCCATCAGTAATGATTGAACATAAGTTGAAGCGTGCATCCTTTTCAAGGAATTAATTCGTATTGTTTACGTTTGTTGGCCTACACGCTCTGATATAACTAAAATCATTCGCTCCTAGGTTGAAAGTGGCGTGTCTCAGCTTAAAACTGCTTTACTCCCCAACATAACACACAAGAAAAGGTCAGCAGATCAATATGTAAATTTCAGCTGTTTCTTTCACAGTTTTTCTTGTTATATCTTCTCTTTCCTTTTGTTTGTTGCATGAGTTCTTTCCTTGCCCCCCAAGCTCAAGCAGTAACCTGAGGGTAAATCTTGACTGGATACCATCTGGAGACACGTCCATCCAAGAATCACTATGTGTACACTTCATTTGCATGTTCTTGAAACTTGAAACACAAGCTGCTTCAGTTCCATGCAGAGAACAACCATGTATTGTTTTTGCTTGAATATTTACACATTTGTTCAATTTCTCTCTCTCTCTCTCTCTCTCTGTATCTCTGTATTTTTGTATCTCTGTATCCATCCATCCAACCATCTATCTAATCTATCTATCTATCTATATAATCTATCTATATAATCTATCTATCTATCTATATAATCTATCTATCTATTTAATCTATCATCTATATAATCTATATATCTAGCTATATGTTTGTCTGTCTATCTATCTGCCTATTTGTCTTATATCTCTCTATCTCTCTATTAAAATAGCTAAAACTATATATAGGCTCTGCCTTGCACTATTATCTAGCTTCAGGGCTCCCCTTGTGTTAAAGAAATACTCACAGAATCACTAGATAGATTGTAGACTGTAGACGCATATTCTTACTGGGAGTCAAGATCAAGGAGAAATTACAAACAGATGATGTTAAGCTAATTATACAGTGTGGCAGGGATGCTGTTTTATTGAATTGTATGAGTCTTTATGGATATTTGATGTTTTTAACGGATAATAATATAATAATTATGTAATAAATAAATATATAATTTAATGATATTTTAGTTTTCTTTTCGCTGATGTTGTTGTTTTTGTAAATGATAAAAGCATGGTCAGAGGTGAGGTTGTGACGGAAGGCAGTGGTGGTTTTGTCGTTATTACAAGCAGTCTCACTATGGAAATCATGGAAGTTACTAAAGCGATGATCAGACTGGAGTCACATACTTATATCCTTGCATGTTTTCTCAGTGACAATGAGTATGCTCAGGAAGATTGAAATAGGCTGGTCTCGGAGACAGTTGGAGTCGCTCAAGAGGTCTAGGTTACAAAAATCAGTTTTATTTTTATGGCAGGGTATGCAGGTATGTAAAGGGAAATGAACGCACCGATATGCCTGCAGATACGGCGACTGTAAAAAGCGGGAGAGCAATTGACTAAGCTGATATTCTGAATTATCTCAGGGAGAGAGGACGTGTTCATGATTCAAGGAATAGTGGTAATAAGAGAGGTATTTAGAAGAGATGTTTCATAAGGACAATGCACCTTGTGTAGGAAAGAAAATATTTAGAAGAAATGTTTCATAAGGGCCATGCTACACAGTGGGTCTTGCAGAGAGAAGCAAGAAATAGCGGTCTCAATTCCATGGAAGAGATTGAGCGAGTTGTCCAGGTCAGAGCGGTATGGAGAATGTACTTGCAGGCCCTTTGTAGCGTATAACGGTATGAGAGGAATTATTATTATGCTACAGAATGGGCGATTAATAATTTTTTCAACTGTTATAGATCACTAATAATTATGAACAGATGAAATATAAGAAAATACGAAAATAATCATGAAATGCAAACTGGCAAACGTATAAGAAGTGTATGAACATGACTATAATGAATGGCATACATAAATATTCATTATTGATATAGGGAATGGAAAAATAGACAATTAGCAAGCAGATAGAGAGAAATTGAAGCTTTGAAAAGTGATTTACAGAAGAAGAATAATACCAGTGTTGTAGAGAAAGAAGAAAACTAATCAATAAATATTTCAACAACAACAAGAGATGACAAGAGAACATGATCAGTGAGAGAGAATTTAGACAATTAAGATATATTAGTATATTAGAGACATCATATTGTAGAACTCCATATTGAAGCAACGGTGGAAAGTAAATAAAAGGGAATAGAATACGAACAACGGTGAAAGAGGATAACAGAAGCAAGGTGGAAAGTAGATAACAGAAGCAATCTGTTGAAAGTAAGATAACAGAAGCAACGGTTGAAGAAGAGATGAAGAGTAACAGAAGCAACGGTTGAAAGTAGGTTTAACAGAAGAACGGTGGAAGAAGATAACAGAAGCAATGGATTGCAAACGTAATAGTAAGAAGCAAGGTGAAAGTAGATAACAGAAGCAACGGTGGAAAGTAAGATAACAGAACGTAAGTTACAGAAAGTAGGATAACAGAGAAGGTGAATGATAACAAAGCAACGGTGGAAAGTAAGATAACAGAAGCAACGGTGGAAGTAGATACAGAAGCAACGGTTGAAAGTAGGATAACAGAAGCAACGGTGGAAAGTAGGATAACAGAAGCAAGGGTTTGAAAGTAAGATAACAGAAGCAACGGTTGAAAGTAGGATAACAGAAGCAACGGTGGAAAGTAAGATAGCAGAAGCAACGGTGGAAAGTAAGATAACAGAAGCAACGGTTGAAAGTAGATAGCAGAAGCAACGGTGGAAAGTAAGATAACAGAAGCAACGGTGGAAAGTAGGATAACAGAAGCAACGGTGGAAAGTAAGATAACAGAAGCAACGGTTGAAAGTAAAGCAACGGTGAAAGTAAGATAACAGAAGCAACGGTGGAAAGTAAGATACAGAAGCAACGGTTGAAAGTAAGATAACAGAAGCAAGGTGAAAGTAAGATAACAGAAGCAACGGTGAAAGTAAGATAACAGAAGCAACGGTGAAAGTAAGATAACAGAAGCAACGGTGAAAGTAAGATAACAGAAGCAACGGTGGAAAGTAAGATAACAGAAGCAACGGTTGAAAGTAGGATAACAGAAGCAACGGTGGAAAGTAGGATAACAGAAGCAACGGTGGAAAGTAGGATAACAGAAGCAACGGTGGAAGTAGATAACAGAAGCAACGGTGGAAAGTAAGATAGCAGAAGCAACGGTGGAAAGTAAGATAACAGAAGCAACGGTTGAAAGTAAGATAGCAGAAGCAACGGTGGAAAGTAAGATAGCAGAAGCAACGGTTGAAAGTAAGATAACAGAAGCAACGGTTGAAAGTAAGATAGCAGAAGCAACGGTGGAAAGTAGGATAACAGAAGCAACGGTTGAAAGTAAGATAACAGAAGAACATAAACACAATCGGAAATAATTAAACGTCAAATGGCAAAATAAATCACTTAAACAAACCCCGAGCACTCTCATTCGAAAGAGTGACAACGCTCGAAGTTTTACATGTTTTCATGTTCACTTGTACTAGGTCCACCTGTTGTGGCACTTCCAGATAGTGCCCAATTTTTAAAAAAAAACAATTTTAATAAATAAAAATGTATTTTTAATATTAAAAATTGACAAAATGTAATTACAAATATTCAAAGTAATAAACAAAATAAAATAAATAAATAAAACACTTTGATCTTAGCCAAAAGACAGAGAAGCGATTGAGTCGGCTACATTTGAAACAATGTATAATAACCAGAATAATACAAAGTATGTCAGGTCATGAAACAGCTATAGTTGTGTAGCCATGGTATGATACTTCATGTCAAACATCGAGCAGTAATTATAATCATAATACTACATTAATGGATGTGAAGTATAATATACATTTCTGCAGTTACATTTTCATAACAAAATAGAACAAAATGTATTTCAATTTTAATGGTTCATGAGAATAATTATTGGTCTTGATTAGTTTTTATTTACTCTCCTTCATTATTTTGAGATTTGTGTCATTAATTTTGATTCAGGATATAAAAAATAGCAACAAAACCATTCTTATTTTTTTCGTATTGGCTAAACCATGGGTTCTCATAGTGGGCGGTACCGTCCCCCCAGTGGGTGCTGAAGTCTTTCAGGTGGACGATAGTGGGTTCAGAAGCATTTGGGAGGAGTTTTTTTTCGTGATTTTGCGATTGAATAATCATTAAAATTTTAATTCATCTTATGCCCATGTTACACGATCCATTATTTCATCAATTTTCTATTTCATGAATATAATCATTTGAAAATTGGCAATGTATGACAGAAATATGTATCAATTTTCTATGTCAAAGTGAAAATAGAGCATGTATATGTATGTGGGGATGGAAGGGGGGCGTTGGCAAACTGTTGTAATGGGAAGGGGGCGTTACAAAGTTTGTGTTACGCAAAGTGGGCGGTGGTCAGAAAAAGTTTGGGAATCTATGGTCTAAACTCTGAAAGCTGTCTTCAAGCAAAATTTCAAGTCTGTAGCTTGTCTGGAAGTAGGCTAAGTATTTTGAACAGACACACACACATACACACACACACACACACACACATACATCCACAATTTGTCTTTCTATATATATATATCAGGTGTCTCTTTCTGTCTGTTATATAACTTATCTTATCTTATCTTAGCCATATTTGCCGGGAAGCGTCGTGGGGAGAGTTAGTTTTCTATCTTGTGCCAGGTGTTATATAACTATCGTATCTATTTTCATCTAATTGATATGCCCCATGTGTCTACAGTTTTCTTATATCTCTGAAATGTCAGATCCTTGTCTTGCTATTTATATAGACTTGCAGACAGCTTGTGATTAGCAGACGCACGCTTCAACTTATTGTTTCCTGTATTTGGCTAAGATTCTGAAACATTATTTGATGCTCTTCTAACATTGCTTTTCTCTCTGCATGAAATATAATTTTTTCTCTGTTTATTTTGTTTCGTCTCGTTTATGATCTCTCTAATGATGTTGTTTGTCGTTTATTTTGTTTCTGTCTGTTATGATCTTTGAAAGATTTGTCTACAGTTTATTTGATTCTGCTCGTTATTATTTTATCCTCTCTTTGTGTAAAATATGTTTGTTCTGGTTGTTTATTTTGTTTCCTGTCTCGTTTTATGATCCTCTCTTTGTGTAAATGATGTTTGTTCTGTTGTTTATTTTGTTTTTCTGTCTCGTTTTATGATCCTCTCTTTGTGTAAATGATGTTTGTTCT
Organism: Arion vulgaris; assembly: GCA_020796225.1. Classification (NCBI taxonomy): domain Eukaryota; kingdom Metazoa; phylum Mollusca; class Gastropoda; order Stylommatophora; family Arionidae; genus Arion; species Arion vulgaris. The sequence goes on from CM036754.1 coordinate 5,694,219, forward strand.
GTTGTTTATTTTGTTTTTCTGTCTCGTTTTATGATCCTCTCTTTGTGTAAATGATGTTTGTTCTGTTGTTTATTTTGTTTTAATGTCTCGTTTTATGATCCTCTCTTTGTGAAATATAATGTTTGTTCTGCTGTTTATTTTGTTTTTCTGTCAGTTCGACTTCTTTCTGTTTTTAATTGTATATCTTATTTTATTTGACAATATGAATGATTTGTTCTTTTTATTTGTTCTGCAATCATCTCATTGGACTGATTGATACTCTTGTTTCTTATCTTCTTATTCTTGCATCATCTGGGGCTTATCTTCTCTTGATCTATGTAGATTTATGGTCTTTCTCCCTTCTGTACCGGGAAGGGGGAAGAGAATCGGAGTGAAGCTGAACAGTTATTAAATTCTGGCTGTGACAGAGAATCTGCGCCCTGACTACAAGTCTTAGATCTAACACTGTGATTTTCAACATTTTTATCAGCACCGCTTGAAGATGAGGCAAAACTCCCCACATCTCCTTCCCTCCTTTTCCCTTCATTTTCCTCCCGCCGAATTAACTATCATTTTTCAAAGAGCAAGGCGAAACAGAAATATTTCTCACGCTAACAGCACTGTTTCCATAAACACAATATTATTGGCAGTGAGAAATGTAACTGTTTTTAGAAACTTATTTCTGACAAGGTCTTTCTTCACCCTTCGTCCCTAGGAAAGCATAGGTCCGCAACCAAGGCCTTTCAAGCCAACTTATCCAAGGCCATCATTTCCAGATCTCTCCACTCTCTCCCCATTTTCTTGCATTCCATCTCCAACTCCTGTCACCAGGTGTTCCTGGGTCTTTCCCTACCTCTATTGCCCTGGGGTTCCATCGGAGAGCCTGTCTCGTGATACTGTCAATGGATTTTCTCAGTGTGTGGAACTGTGGGATAGAGCGGGGCAACGGCAGGCTGAACAAGAGATAAGGAGCAGAAGGTGGCGATGGATAGGACACACATTTTTGACAGGTAATTATGAATCTTTTTTTTTTTATTTGAACTTGCAGTTTTAATGAACAAAATGTTTTTAACTGGAAAAATAAGTTACTATTATAACATATTCAAAACAAAAATCAACTAAATTTACATAACGTTTCACACCTCCCCTAATACTCTCTCATGTCTGTCTGGGGTAGCGCACCCCCTCCCAGGCTGAGAACTACTGATCTAACATGACGAAGAACCTGATCACAGAGAAGAAGTACAAGGGGCAATAAATCAATGTTAAAAATATATAAACAATGTAACAAACATGCGGTATTCATTGATTGTTGATCATAATTTCTTATTTTGTTAATTTATTGATTTCTATCCTCAAGTTGATCAAGAATAAATTCTTGTTGGTAATATCTGGATATGTTCCAAACAATAAGCATAACTGTTTTGAGTGTATGCGAATGGTGCATTCCTCATCATATGCTAATCTGTTACGTGCATGATTTTTCCCACTAAAATAGTTCTTATGAATTGTTCTCTACTGTGGCGGCTCGTTATTAAGGGCTAGTGGGTCTGGCCCACCATAAATAATGTGTAACGTGTATTTATTATGGTATAAATTAAAATATAACCGAACCCAATACCATGAATTTCAACACAAAAATTTGTCTGGTCCCACCAACAAAAATCAGCACGAGCCGCCACTGGTTCTCTATTGAATTGTTGATAGATTGATTGGAACATCATAGTACTTCAGTGAATATGTAAACACACGTTAAAATAAAGTAATATAGTTTTACAAAGTACAAAAACAACATACAGCGAGGTTTCGATCAAAAGGTCTTTATCAAGTACAGGAATACAAAAGAAGAGAAGAAATTCAGACTTCCTATATGACAGACATAACATATACAGTCAGACTTCATATATGACAGACATAACATATACAGTAAGACTTCCTATATGACAGACATAACATATACAGTCAGACTTCATATACACCAGACATAACATATGCAGTCAGACTTCTATAACAGACATAACATATACAGTCAGACTTCCTATATGACAGACATAACATATACAGTCAGACTTCCTATACACCAGACATAACATATACAGTCAGACTTCCTATATGACAGACATAACATATACAGTCAGACTTCTATATACAGACATAACATATACAGTCAGACTTCATATAACCCGACATAACATATCATTCAGACTTCTATATACACCAGACATAACATATACAGTCAGACTTCATATATGACAGACATAACATATACAGTCAGACTTCCTATATGACAGACATAACATATACAGTCAGACTTCCTATATGACAGACATAACATATACAGTCAGACTTCCTATGACACAGACATAACATATACAGTCAGACTTCCTATATGACAGACATAACATATACAGTCAGACTTCCTATACACCAGACATAACATATACAGTCAGACTTCCTATACACCAGACATAACATATACAGTCAGACTTCCTATACACCAGACATAACATATACAGTCAGACTTCCTATATGACAGACATAACATATACAGTCAGACTTCCTATACACCAGACATAACATATACAGTCAGACTTCCTATATGACAGACATAACATATACAGTCAGACTTCCTATACACCAGACATAACATATACAGTCAGACTTCCATATAACCAGACATAACATATACAGTCAGACTTCCTATACACAGACATAACATATACAGTCAGACTTCCTATAACAGACATAACATATACAGTCAGACTTCTATACACCAGACATAACATATACAGTCAGACTTCTATATGACAGACATAACATATACAGTCAGACTTCCTATAACCAGACATAACATATACAGTCAGACTTCCTATACACCAGACATAACATATACAGTCAGACTTCATATATGACAGACATAACATATACAGTCAGACTTCATATACACCAGACATAACATATACAGTCAGACTTCCTATATGACAGACATAACATATACAGTCAGACTTCCTATATGACAGACATAACATATACAGTCAGACTTCCTATACCCGACATAACATATACAGTCAGACTTCCTATACACCAGACATAACATATACAGTCAGACTTCCTATACACCAGACATAACATATACAGTCAGACTTCCTATATGACAGACATAACATATACAGTCAGACTTCCTATATGACAGACATAACATATACAGTCAGACTTCCTATACACCAGACATAACATATACAGTCAGACTTCCTCATATGACAGACATAACATATACAGTCAGACTTCCTATATGACAGACATAACATATACAGTCAGACTTCCTATATGACAGACATAACATATACAGTCAGACTTCCTATACACCAGACATAACATATACAGTCAGACTTCCATATATCGACAGACATAAATATACAGTCAGACTTCAAGACAGAACATAAATAACAGCAGACTTCCTATATGCAGATCCATAATATATACAGTCAGATTCCTATGATGACCAGACATAACATATCAGTCAGACTTCCTAAAGACAGACATACGATATTATTCCAGAGGAATTTTTCAAAATCAAGAATAGACAGCTATACAGACGACTTCCTATATTGACAGACATAAATATAAGTCAGACTTCCTCATATACCGACTCTAACATATACAGTCAGACTTCTCTATGCACCAGACATAATCATATACAGTCAGACTTCATATATGACAGACATAACATATACAGTCAGACTTCCTATATGACAGACATAACATATACAGTCAGACTTCCTATATGACAGACATAACATATACAGTCAGACTTCATATATGACAGACATAACATATACAGTCAGACTTCCTATATGACAGACATAACATATACAGTCAGACTTCCTATATGACAGACATAACATATACAGTCAGACTTCCTATATGACAGACATAACATATACAGTCAGACTTCCTATATGACAGACATAACATATACAGTCAGACTTCCCATATGACAGACATAACATATACAGTCAGACTTCCTATATGACAGACATAACATATACAGTCAGACTTCCTATAAGACAGACATAACATATACAGTCAGACTTCCTATACACCAGACATAACATATACAGTCAGACTTCCTATACACCAGACATAACATATACAGTCAGACTTCCTATACACCAGACATAACATATACAGTCAGACTTCCTATACACCAGACATAACATATACAGTCAGACTTCCTATACACCAGACATAACATATACAGTCAGACTCCTATACACAGACATAACATATACAGTCAGACTTCCATATGACAGACATAACATGTACAGTCAGACTTCTAATGACAGACATAACATATACAGTCAGACTTCCTATACACCAGACATAACATGTACAGTCAGACAATAAATCCATTACGTCCCTAAAATAAAAAATATGTGACTAAAAACGGACAAGGAAATAAATGTGGAAAAGACATAACGATACGTTGTCAAAGAATACTGCATTACTTTTAATATTTGATTATTATTAGTGGTCTCTGTGGTGTAGTTTGCTGCTCGTCTCTCGTTCCAAATGGGCACGGTTCGCACCCTCATGCAGCCATCGGGATATTATTCCAGAGGATATTGTTTTTCAAAATCAAGAAGAGCAGGCTAGGAAGACGCTGCCTGTGGGAAAAATTCATTAGAAAGATTTAAATAATAATATTCCTACAAAATATTTTTCACCATCTTCTAAATGACATCAGAGACCCTCGTCGGTGCAGCCATCCTCTCAAATCTTCAGCTACATTCTGAATTCATTCGAGATCTTCCTCTTCTCACTTTGCTGAGATCCTCTCAAATTCTCTCAACCTTATTCTTGAAATTCAAGAACTCATTTTCGGTGCAGCCATCCTCTCAAATCTTCAGCTACATTCTGAATGACATCAGAGACCCTCGTCGGTGCAGCCATCCTCTCAAATCTTCAGCTACATTCTGAATGACATCAGAGACCCTCGTCGGTGCAGCCATCCTCTCAAATCTTCAGCTACATTCTGAATGACATCAGAGACCCTCGTCGGTGCAGCCATCCTCTCAAATCTTCAGCTACATTCTGAATGACATCAGAGACCCTCGTCGGTGCAGCTATCCTCTCAAATCTTCAGCTACATTCTGAATGACATCAGAGACCCTCGTCGGTGCAGCCATCCTCTCAAATCTCCAGCTACATTCTGAATGACATCAGAGACCCTCGTCGGTGCAGCCATCCTCTCAAATCTTCAGGTACATTCTGAATTCATATTCTCTGTGATCTTCCTCTTTTCCACTTTGCTGAGATGCCTTCTTTCATAATTGTCTTCTCCAACCCTTCATGTCTTTTTACATGTTCAAAATACTTCAATTTTCTCATTTGAAGTATTATCCAACTTTCTTTGATTTTGAGTTATATCTTGAAATATCTATTTATTCTCTTCTGTCTACGGTATATGAAGGACTCTTTTGTAAAATATATATTATTCTGCACCTTTTATGCAATAGGTTTTATATGCTCAGTTGAAACTACGAGATGGGTTGCCTTTATCAAGCTGCACGTCAGTTAGAGTTCCTTGATGGGCTTATTGCTTCTTAAGCTTCGTTATTAAGGCCGTGTTTCGTTAGCGTATGTATGATGTGCAGGACTACAGGATGGGATCTAGAGTCTGCGTTTCAGAAACTTATATTCCAAAGCACAGTTATGCCTTTCTACTGCCTTGTTGAATGTCATGCTTCCAAAACATACGTTGCCAATAGGAATATGCATGTTTCTAGTATTACAACTAGTCCGTATCTTCTTCTCGTTTGCTGTTGTTCAATGTCTACACAATGAGTCCCATTCGCTTGACGTATGTTGTGTTTGTTAGCTCATTAGAGCTTTGGCATGGATGTTCGTCTATATTAGTCTATATAAAATAAAACACGCTTACAATTAGTCAGGTCAAACCTGGATGTTGACATTAAACGATATAAGAAAATTAGTCACTACAGAGATGAAGTGTCTACACAGAATACTGGGAGTATCAAGAAGAGACAGGTTTAGAAATGAAGACATCAAGAAAAAGTAGGAAAAACATCAGTACTAAACTTCATTAAAAAACAACAAATTAAATGGCTCTAACAAATAAGCAGATTATCAACAGAAAGTGTGCCTCAAAGAGCAATTCTACTCCGATAGAGTGAATACAAAACAAAAGGTTGTCCATGCATAAGATGAACAACAGAAATAATAGAGGAATGACACTATTTATGAAGGCACACACAAGCCCGTTCTAGAAATCTCTTCTTATCCTGATGCTGTGAAGCAAAACAGAAATGGAGAAAGGAATAAAGAGACAATTAATCTGTATAAAAATAAGACATTATTACAATAAGTCTGTAGAGAAGAAGATATTACACCAACGTGAAACGTGAAAGCACTCCGTAACTAGAGAAAAACTAGGTTACATTATTTCGTCAAAGTGGGTCAAAGATTAGCCTCATTAACTGCAAGAAAACACTAGATCGTTGCGTTTTGATTGGTTGATAAAAATATATACACTTAGATATGATGATACTTGATATCGTTTGTTTACAAGTGGAGAGATTTCTATTTATAGAAAGTATGAGATGTAGAACATGTTGAACAATACTGCTACACATGGTCCTCGTCAATTGTAAATATACGATCTCTTAACAATGACTGCTGTTGTGATTGATAAATCTCACAGGATAGTGATGAGGAACTATCTCAACACTGATTTTGAAAGTATTTCTGACAGTGTCGATGTCGACACCCAAGAGTAGAAAAGCTAACTCAAATGATCGATGTCGACACCCAAGAGTAGAAAAGCTAACTCAAATGAGCGATGTCGACACCCAAGAGTAGAAAAGCTAACTCAAATGATCGATGTCGACACCCAAGAGTAGAAAAGCTAACTCAAATGAGCGATGTCGACACCCAAGAGTAGAAAAGCTAACTCAAATGATCGATGTCGACACCCAAGAGTAGAAAAGCTAACTCAAATGAGCGATGTCGACACCCAAGAGTAGAAAAGCTAACTCAAATGATCGATGTCGACACCCAAGAGTAGAAAAGCTAACTCAAATGAGCGATGTCGACACCCAAGAGTAGAAAAGCTAACTCAAATGATCGATGTCGACTTCACCAAACCCCTCCCGCTTCCCCTCCTTTACCCGTCCCCAGAGTCGTCGATGAGGCAACCAAGATGGTCGATGTCGCGTCCCACTCCCCATCAGGTTCCATCGCTAAGGCAACCCAGATGTTAAATGTCGACCACTCTCCAAGAGACGCCGATAAGGCAACACAGATGTTAAATGTTGCCCCTTCTCCAAGAGACGTCGATAAGGCAACCCAGATGTTAAATGTTGCCCCCTCTCCAAGAGACGTCTATAAGACAACCCAGATGTTAAATGTTGCCCCCTGCCCCCTCTCCAAGAAACGTCGATATGGCAACCCAAATGGACAATACTTCTTCCAATTTCTCCAAAGAGACATCGGTGCAGCAGCAAATGTCACCTCAATCTCTCCCCACTACCAATCTCTCCCCAAGAGACGACAACACAGATAGTCGATGCCATCGTTCTTTAAGATCGTCCACACTGCAACCCATATGGTGAATATCATACCCATCTAAGTGTCGACCACACTGTGCAGTGCTTGTTGAAACCTCTAATGATTCTAAACAACTTGTTTTTAAAAAAAAGTTGTTTTAGGTTATATTTAGTGAGCTATGGGAATCGTTCATAACACGCATGTCATTCAGCATCTTACTGGGAAGACTGAGCACCTATGGGCCTGCCTGAGTACCATGACGTCAGTACAATGATTGATTGACTGATAGGTTCATCATCATTGCAACTCGGCCATGTGTGCTACGAGCTCTTTCTTACACAAGAGATCACATCGGAAGAGCATGCACCCCGTAGCAGCGGCGAGGGTTCCGATGTAATTTAGGAGATGGTGAAAATCTTTTGAAGGCATTTTTTTTCTCTTAATGAATTTTGTCCGCACAGAGGCTTTCCAGCCTGCTCTTTCCGATTTTGTGCTGCCAAGGGTTCTTTTACTTGCTCATCTTGAACACAGGACCTACGTTTTATCGTACGTCTCAGATAGGACTAGGAACTCGATCTCACTTACACTGAGATCAGGAATCTCTGGAAACATATCCCCGACGGCTCTACGAGGGAATGAACTGAGTATCTTTGGAACTACAGGCGAGCACCTAACTTCTACGCCACAGACCACCCTCCTCCACCTCTCGCCCTCAGTAACCTCTCTCTCTCTCTCTCTCGTTCCGCCCTCAGTAACCTCTCTCTCTCCTCTCTCTCCCCGTTCCCGCCCTCAGTAACCTCTCTCTCTCTCTCGTTCCCGCCCTCAGTAACCTCTCTCTCCGTTCCGCCTCAGTAACCTCTCTCTCTCTCCCCTCGTACCCTCTCTCTCCTCTCTCCTCTCTCTCTCTCTCTCGTTCCCGCCCTCAGTAACCTCTCTCTCTCTCTCTCTCGTTCCCGCCCTCAGTAACCTCTCTCTCTCTCTCTCTCTCTCGTTCCCGCCCTCAGTAACCTCTCTCTCTCTCTCTCGTTCCCGCCCTCAGTAACCTCTCTCTCTCTCTCTCGTTCCCGCCCTCAGTAACCTCTCTCTCTCTCTCGTTCCCGCCCTCAGTAACCTCTCTCTCTCTCGTTCGCCTCAGTACCTCTCCCCTCTCGTTCCTGCCTCAGTAACCTCTCTCTCTCGTTCCCGCCCTCAGTAACCTCTCTCTCTCTCGTTCCCGCCCTCAGTAACCTCTCTCTCTCTCTCTCTCGTTCCCGCCCTCAGTAACCTCTCTCTTTTCCTCTCTCTCTCCCCGCCCTCAGTAACCTCTCTCTCTCTCTCCTCTCTGTTCTCGCCCTCAGTAACCTCTCTCTCTCTCTCTCTCGTTCTCGCCCTCAGTAACCTCTCTCTCTCTCTCTCTCTCTCGTTCTCGCCCTCAGTAACCAATAACTAATAACTATATGTTCTCCGTATTTTATTTTCCACTTTTACTCCTGATTTGCTTTTCTATTTTTGTCCATGACATGACGAGGTCGAGTTTCTGAAAAAATATGAGAACCGCTGATTATGAAACACGCAACATACTTGTCAAGATAAATAGACAACAAGAAACACGCAAACCATATTGGTATATGTATGTGTTCGTGAGTTAACACTGTCAGCATGAAACCTTCCATCAATTTCCATTATCAGAGCTCTCCGTAAAAACAATATTTTTATAGTAAATATTGACACTTCCTGGATCGAACTTTCCTTGATGTTTGTTGGGAAGGGAGATTTGTCTTCACTTCTATTCTTTGATTGTTTTATTTAACAAATTTCAACCAAGGAATTCATATTCTTAATAACGTCGGTTTATTTCGCTGTTTCAATTCTTGATATAAGGGAAGACTGCAGTAAAACTATGTAGCAATGACGAAACACGTAAAAGAAAAGTATAAGGGAAGACTGCAGTAAAACTATGTAGCAATGGCTGCTTGATAAAGGCCTTTAAGTCGAGAGGTTGCTGTGTATTATTTTTGTACTTTGTAAAACTAGAGTACTTTGTTTTTACGTGTTTCGCCATTGTTTCAATTCATGCAGGTTATACAGTGTTGTATTGCACTCTTCTTGATATAAGTTTCATTCGTGCAGATTATACAGTGTTGTATAACTCTTCTTGATATAAGTTTCAATTCTTGCAGGTTATACAGTGTTGTATTACACTCTTCTTGATATAAGTTTCAATTCTTGCAGATTATACAGTGTTGTATTACACTCTTCTTGATATAAGTTTCAATTCTTGCAGGTTATACAGTGTTGTATTACACTCTTCTTGATATAAGTTTCAATTCTTGCAGGTTATACAGTGTTGTATTACACTCTTCTTGATATAAGTTTCAATTCTTGCAGGTTATACAGTGTTGTATAACACTCTTCTTGATATAAGTTTCAATTCTTGCAGATTATACAGTGTTATATTACACTATTCTTGATATAAGTTTCAATTCTTGCAGATTATACAGTGTTATATTACACTATTCTTGATATAAGTTTCAATTCTTGCAGATTATACAGTGTTATATTACACTATTCTTGATATAAGTTTCAATTCTTGCAGATTATACAGTGTTATATTACACTATTCTTGATATAAGTTTCAATTCTTGCAGATTATACAGTGTTATATTACACTATTCTTGATATAAGTTTCAATTCTTGCAGATTATACAGTGTTATATTACACTATTCTTGATATAAGTTTCAATTCTTGCAGATTATACAGTGTTGTATTGCACTCTTCTTGATATAAGTTTCAAATCTTGCAGATTATACAGTGTTGTAGTGCAGATATAAGTTTCAATTCTTGCAGATTATACAGTGTTATATTACACTCTTCTTGATATAAGTTTCAATTCATGCAGATTATACAGTGTTGTAGTGCAGATATAAGTTTCAATTCTTGCAGATTATACAGTGTTGTATTACACTCTTCTTGATATAAGTTTCAATTCTTGCAGGTTATACAGTGTTGTATTACACTCTTCTTGATATAAGTTTCAATTCTTGCAGGTTATACAGTGTTGTATAACACTCTTCTTGATATAAGTTTCAATTCTTGCAGATTATACAGTGTTGTAGTGCAGATATAAGTTTCAATTCTTGCAGGTTATACAGTGTTGTATTACACTCTTCTTGATATGTTTCAATTCTTGCAGGTTATACAGTGTTGTAGTGCAGATATAAGTTTCAATTCTTGCAGGTTATACAGTGTTGTATTACACTCTTCTTGATATAAGTTTCAATTCATGCAGATTATACAGTGTTATATTACACTATTCTTGATATAAGTTTCAATTCTTGCAGATTATACAGTGTTATATTACACTCTTCTTGATATAAGTTTCAATTCTTGCAGATTATACAGTGTTATATTACACTCTTCTTGATATAAGTTTCAATTCTTGCAGATTATACAGTGTTATATTACACTCTTCTTGATATAAGTTTCAATTCTTGCAGATTATACAGTGTTATATTACACTCTTCTTGATATAAGTTTCAATTCTTGCAGGTTATACAGTGTTGTATTACACTCTTCTTGATATAAGTTTCAATTCTTGCAGATTATACAGTGTTGTATTACACTCTTCTTGATATAAGTTTCAATTCATGCAGATTATACAGTGTTGTATCAGATATAAGTTTCAATTCTTGCAGATTATACAGTGTTGTATTACACTCTTCTTGATATAAGTTTCAATTCTTGCAGGTTATACAGTGTTGTATTACACTCTTCTTGATATAAGTTTCAATTCATGCAGATTATACAGTGTTGTATCATTTGATATAAGTTTCAATTCTTGCAGGTTATACAGTGTTGTATTACACTATTCTTGATATAAGTTTCAATTCTTGCAGATTATACAGTGTTGTATTACACTCTTCTTGATATAAGTTTCAATTATTGCAGGTTATACAGTGTTGTATTACACTCTTCTTGATATAAGTTTCAATTCTTGCAGATTATACAGTGTTGTATTACACTCTTCTTGATATAAGTTTCAATTCTTGCAGATTATACAGTGTTATATTACACTATTCTTGATATAAGTTTCAATTTTCTTGCAGATTAACAGTGTTGTTGATAAAGTTCACGGATGTTTGATTTATAGACCTTCGCTTGGGCGATCCGTGGGGCAGAGAGATGGCCTGCCTCCAAGCCGTGGGGCAGAGAGATGGCCTGCCTCCAAGCCGTGGGGCAGAGAGATGGCCTGCCTCCAAGCCGTGGGGCAGAGAGATGGCCTGCCTCCAAGCCGTGGGGCAGAAAATGGCCTGCCTCCAAGCCGTGGGGCAGAGAGATGGCCTGCCTCCAAGCCGTGGGGCAGAGAGATGGCCTGCCTCCAAGCCGTGGGGCAGAGAGATGGCCTGCCTCCAAGCCGTGGGGCAGAGAGATGGCCTGCCTCCAAGCCGTGGGGCAGAGAGATGGCCTGCCTCCAAGAATCTATTGATGATCTCCGATCCCAGTTGCAGTCTTATTCTGTGTAAGACAGTTTGAGTATTCTTCTTCCAACGCCCCCATTCGATGACTTGTTAACCAAGCTTGTGATCTGTATGTGATATGAGCCTAAGAGCGATTGTACGCTGTGCCAGTTATGCGTCTACAAGTAGGCCAGCACATCCGATTTCTGCGAAGCTTTTAATTATTAGGTAGCTTTCCTAGACCCCAACCTAGACGACTCTTACGACATGCCTTATATGTCGCAGTGTTACTATTCTGTGTTCCCCCTGTGACCCCGGAAACACACAGGCGACATGGGATTGTGTGATCTCCCTATTCGTGTGTTTCAAAGTTCTAAACTAGACCATATGTCATAATGCTATTCATAAAACTATACCATATACCATAGACCAGTAGCGGCTCGTCATTAAGGGCCAGTGGGGCCGGGCCCACCAAAATAATATGTCACGTGTATTTATTAGTTAATAAATCAAAATATAACCTAACTCAAAACCATGATTTTCCCCGACAATTTGAGTCTGGCCCCACCAACAAAAAGGATCCCAAGCCGCCACTGCCATAGACTATATATACAGCCAAACAATAGCCACAACACTATTCTCTAAATGCAATAAAATCGTTTATAAAATTGCACTGTACAATATGTCTTAAGAATATTATTTTTTAATACCATAAAAAATTATCAAAATAACTTTATAATAATATGTCATAACCTATTCTATTCATTAAATTATACCAGCTGTCTTTACACCATTTATTGAACTTCTTAAAACAAAACTTCAAATATATAGAAGAAGTGTCTTGTCAGTGTTATTGTACAGTAGTCAGTGCTGGAAAATTACCCACAACATCACACACAACTTGGAGACACTCAAAAATAAGTGTTCAAGTAGAATCTTGCAAATATTCTGTCTAAATGCCACAGAAAACGAAGAGCTTTTGAAATGAACAAATCGTGCATCATTGAAAACCATAATTGCAAGATGAATATGGACCTGGATTACACGTGTGTCGTATGTTAGTAGGGTCATTGGCTATGATAGCTCCACGATAGACAGTGGTTGGAAAAGTAGACATGTGCGTACACAGAAAACATGGAGAAGAACTTGGCGGGGAAAGAGAGTTGAAAGATTGTTGCCTGTCGTGTGAACAAATGTTGGTAGAAAGGCGGCAGAACGACAACAGCGGAAATTTCTGGTAGAAGGAGCCTTATGTGTGCGTCTAACGGAAAACAAAGAGTATTAAGATAGATAAGATAGATAAGATAGATAAGATAGATAAGATAGATAAGATAGATACGATAGATAAGATAGATAAGATAGATAAGATAGATAAGATAGATAAGATAGATAAGATAGATAAGATAGATAAGATAGATAAGATAGATAAGATAGATAAGATAGATAAGATAGATACGATAGATAAGATAGATAAGATAGATAAGATAGATAAGATAGATAAGATAGATAAGATAGATAAGATAGATAAGATAGATAAGATAGATAAGATAGATAAGATAGATAAGATAGATAAGATAGATAAGATAGATAGATAGATAGATAGATAGATAGATAGATAGATAGATAGATAGATAGATAGATAGATAGATAGATAGATAGATAGATAGATAGATAGATAGATAGATAGATAGATAGATAGATAGATAGATAGATAGATAGATAGATAGATAGATAGATAGATAGATAGATAGATAGATAGATAGATAGATAGATAGATAGATAGATTTATAGAGGAACGCCTTGTTATTAAACTATTTATAGAACTATACCATATTTCATTAATAGTGTTTATAAAACTATACTATATGTCATACAGCTGTATAAAACTATACTATATGTCATACAGCTGTATAAAACTATACTATATGTCATACAGCTGTATAAAACTATACTATATGTCATACAGCTGTATAAAACTATACTATATGTCATACAGCTGTATAAAACTATACTATATGTCATACAGCTGTATAAAACTATACTATATGTCATACAGCTGTATAAAACTATACTATATGTCATACAGCTGTATAAAACTATACTATATGTCATACAGCTGTATAAAACTATACTATATGTCATACAGCTGTATAAAACTATACTATATGTCATACAGCTGTATAAAACTATACTATATGTCATACAGCTGTATAAAACTATACTATATGTCATACAGCTGTATAAAACTATACTATATGTCATACAGCTGTATAAAACTATACTATATGTCATACAGCTGTATAAAACTATACTATATGTCATACAGCTGTATAATTATAAAACTATTTCCTATGCCTTAAAATATTTATAAAACTATTATCATTAAATAGCTCGTCCTCAACAGAACTTTGTTACCCTAACAGTCCTTCAGAATTTCCTTCTCTCATAGGCCAGATGTCCGCCTCTGTAGTCTCATGATTTATTTCCATCATGATTCCATCTTCTCTGTGGTCTTCCACTTCTCCTCTCTGCAGTGATACCTCCTTCCATAATGGTCTTCTTCAACCCTTCTAGTCCCTCTTCTTCTTTTTCTTCACCATATGCCCCTAAGAAAGCATAGATCCGCAACCAAGGCCTTCCAAATCCGCCTATCCAAGGCCATCTTTTACAGATTTGTCCACTCTCTCCCCATTTTCTTGCATTCCGTCTCCAACTCCCTTCCTTGCGGTTTCCTTCTGCTTCCTCGGGAGGGGTGAGCTATGCTTTTTCTTGATTGTGATTTCTGTAGCTATCTAGTGATTTCTGTAGCTATCTAGTGTTTCTGTAGCTATCTAGTGATTTCTGTAGCTATCTAGTGTTTCTTAGCTATCTAGTGATTTCTGTAGCTATCTAGTGATTTCTGTAGCTATCTAGTGTTTCTGTAGCTATCTAGTGTTTCTGTAGCTATCTAGTGTTTCTGTAGCTATCTAGTGTTTCTGTAGCTATCTAGTGTTTCTGTAGCTATCTAGTGTTTCTGTAGCTATCTAGTGATTCTGTAGCTATCTAGTGTTTCTGTAGCTATCTAGTGTTTCTGTAGCTATCTAGTGTTTCTGTAGCTATCTAGTGTTTCTGTAGCTATCTAGTGTTTCTGTAGCTATCTAGTGTTTCTGTAGCTATCTAGTGTTTCTGTAGCTATCTAGTGTTTCTGTAGCTATCTAGTGTTTCTGTAGATATCTAGTGTTTCTGTAGCTATCTAGTGTTTCTGTAGCTATCTAGTGATTTCTGTAGCTATCTAGTGATTTCTGTAGCTATCTAGTGTTTCTGTAGCTATCTAGTGTTTCTGTAGCTATCTAGTGTTTCTGTAGCTATCTAGTGTTTCTGTAGCTATCTAGTGATTTCTATAGCTATCTAGTGATTTCTGTAGCTATCTAGTGTTTCTGTAGCTATCTAGTGTTTCTGTAGCTATCTAGTGATTCTGTAGCTATCTAGTGTTTCTGTAGCTATCTAGTGTTTCTGTAGCTATCTAGTGTTTCTGTAGCTATCTAGTGTTTCTGTAGCTATCTAGTGTTTCTGTAGCTATCTAGTGTTTCTGTAGCTATCTAGTGTTTCTGTAGCTATCTAGTGTTTCTGTAGCTATCTAGTGTTTCTGTAGCTATCTAGTGTTTCTGTAGCTATCTAGTGTTTCTGTAGCTATCTAGTGATTTCTGTAGCTATCTAGTGATTTCTGTAGCTATCTAGTGTTTCTGTAGCTATCTAGTGATTTATGTAGCTATCTAGTGTTTCTGTAGCTATCTAGTGATTTCTGTAGCTATCTAGTGTTTCTGTAGCTATCTAGTGATTTCTGTAGCTATCTAGTGATTTCTGTAGCTATCTAGTGATTTCTGTAGCTATCTAGTGTTTCTGTAGCTATCTAGTGTTTCTGTAGCTATCTAGTGTTTCTGTAGCTATCTAGTGTTTCTGTAGCTATCTAGTGTTTCTGTAGCTATCTAGTGTTTCTGTAGCTATCTAGTGTTTCTGTAGCTATCTAGTGTTTCTGTAGCTATCTAGTGTTTCTGTAGCTATCTAGTGTTTCTGTAGCTATCTAGTGTTTCTGTAACTATCTAGTGTTTCTGTAGCTATCTAGTGTTTCTGTAGCTATCTAGTGTTTCTGTAGCTATCTAGTGTTTCTGTAGCTATCTAGTGTTTCTGTAGCTATCTAGTGTTGCTGTAGCTATCTAGTGTTTCTGTAGCTATCTAGTGTTTCTGTAGCTATCTAGTGTTTCTGTAGCTATCTAGTGTTTCTGTAGCTATCTAGTGATTTCTGTAGCTATCTAGTGTTTCTGTAGCTATCTAGTGATTTCTGTAGCTATCTAGTGATTTCTGTAGCTATCTAGTGTTTCTGTAGCTATCTAGTGTTTCTGTAGCTATCTAGTGTTTCTGTAGCTATCTAGTGATTTCTGTAGCTTTCTAGTGTTTCTGTAGCTATCTAGTGATTTCTGTAGCTATCTAGTGTTTATGTAGCTATCTAGTGATTTCTGTAGCTATCTAGTATTTCTGTAGCTATCTAGTGATTTCTGTAGCTATCTAGTGATTTCTGTCGCTATCTAGTGATTTCTGTAGCTATCTAGTGTTTCTGTAGCTATCTAGTGTTTCTGTAGCTATCTAGTGTTTCTGTAGCTATCTAGTGATTCTGTAGCTATCTAGTGTTTCTGTAGCTATCTAGTGTTTCTGTAGCTATCTAGTGATTCTGTAGCTATCTAGTGTTTCTGTGGGCTATCTAGTAAGTTTCTGTAGCTATCTAGTGTTTCTCTTATGTCTATCTAGTGTTTCTGTATGTATCTAGTGTTTCTGTAGCTATCTAGTGTTTCTGTAGCTATCTAGTGTTTCTGTAGCTATCTAGTGTTTCTGTAACTATCTATGTTTCCTGTATACTATCTAGTGTTTCAGCTGTATGCTATCTAGTGTTCTGTAAGCTATCTAGTGTTTGCTGTAGCTATCTAGTGTTTCTGTTAGCTATCTAGTGTTTCTGTAGCTATCTAATGTTGCTGTAGCTATCTAGTGTTTCTGTATACTATCTAGTGTATCCTGTAACTATCTATGTTTCTGTAGCTATCTAGCTAGTATTTCTGTAGCTATCTAGTTTTCTGTAGCTATCTATATTTCATGTACTATCTAGTGTTTCTGTAGCTATCTAGTGATTTCTGTAGATTATCTAGTGTTTCTTAGCTATCTAGTATTTCTATAGCTGCCCTAGTGATTCTGTAGCTATCTTAGTGATTTCTGTCTATCTAGTGTTTCTGTAGTATCTAGTGTTTCTGTCTATCTAGTGATTCTAGCTTTCTGTGTTTCTGTACTATCTAGTGATTTCTTAGCTATCTAGTGTTTTCTTAGCTATCTAGTGATTCTGTAGGCTAATCTATGTTTCTTAGTTTCTATCTATTTTCTGTGCTATCTAGTGTTTCTGTGCTATCTGCTGTTTCTGAGCTAGCTATTTTTGATTGTGTTTCTGTAGCTATCTAGTGTTTCTGTAGCTATCTAGTGTTTCTGTAGCTATCTAGTGTTTCTGTAGCTATCTAGTGATTTCTGTAGCTATCTAGTGTTTCTGTAGCTATCTAGTGTTTCTGTAGCTATCTAGTGTTTCTGTAGCTATCTAGTGTTTCTGTAGCTATCTAGTGTTTCTGTAGCTATCTAGTGTTTCTGTAGCTATCTAGTGTTTCTGTAACTATCTAGTGTTTCTTACGGGGTGGAGTAGCTAGCCATATGCCCATCTAGTTCCTCTATATGTCCAAAATACTTCAATTTTCTCCTTCTTATTGAAACAGCATCCAGTTGTCTTTCTCTGTGGTTAAGTTGTTACGCTCTTGCCTTGCATACCGAATGTCGTTTGTTCGAATTCGGACCGCGTCGTTCTGTTCACTATTGCATATTTTCCAGAGACCCCTAGGATTATTGCCAGAGCTACAGAGTTCGTGCTTTGTGCAATACTCTCAGCAGAGGCGTGCCATTTCTGCGGAGAGGACCGAAGCCATATCGGGTAAATTCTGGTACAATGAAGTCAGTCCTTCGGCTTTAGATCTATTTGTTCTCTTACAGTTCTATACCGTCCATATATAGATCTATACCGTCCATATATAGATCTATACCGTCCATATATAGATCTATATCGTCCATATATAGATCTATACCGTCTATATATAGATCTATACAGTCCATATATAGTCATCCAAGTCCTATATATGAGATCTACAAGTTCTATATATGTCTATACCTCAAGAGGGCCATTCTAGACCGGCAATCGAAATCATATAATTATCACCGTCCTTTAGATCTATCCGTCATATATAGTCTATATCGTCCATATATAGATATATATCGTCCATATATAGATCTATACCGTCCATATATAGATCTATACCGTCCATATATAGATCTATACCGTCCATATATAGATCTATACCGTCCATATATAGATCTATATCGTCCATATATAGATATATACAGTCTATATATAGATCTATACCCTCCATATTTGTGACATATATGTGACCTGTTTTATTCTTGAAAGGTTCTAAACAAACAGAAGAAGCGCAAGTAAATATTAGTAGATTCGAAACTTAAACCAAATCAAATTAAACCCCCTAGTGACAGTCCAACGATATATCTAATATAAAACAAGGTGTACAAAAATCTGGCTCATGAATTCCCATGGTAAACCACATATTCTAATTCTAATGCTAAACGCAGCGTATGCTCGCCATGTTTCCTTTGCTGTGTTGGCAGGACGATAGATACAACGAAGGTGTGTGAAATTACTGATGTCGTAGTGTGTCATCTTAGCGCTAACTTTGTCCAATCTTTTCTTATTCAGTTCTTAAGGACTTAATCCGACAGTAATCACGGATTTATCGCGCTCCGATAAACTATGTGACTTGAAGCATTTGTTCGCGAGGGAGAACAGGGAGTATCGGCAGGGAAACCTTGGTAAACAGATAACAAGGTGTGCCGTGGGAGAATATGTGTTGAGAGGGCGAAAGAGGTGTATCGTGGGAGAATTATATGTGTCGTGATGGAGAGAGGTGTGCCGAGGGAGAATGATGTGTGTCGTGAGGAAGAGAGGTGTGTTGAGGGAGAATGATGTATGTCGTGATGGAGAGAGGTGTGTCGAGGGAGAATGATGTGTATCGTGAGGAAGAGAGGTGTGCCGAGGGAGAATGACGTGTTGTAAAGGAAAACTGGGTGTGTCAAGAAAATGTGATGTGCGTCGTGAGGGAGAAATAGGGCATATAGAGAATGATATATGCTGTGAGAAAGATGTGTTATGTTACGTTATTCAATCGACGTCATGGTACATTGGGCATTCTCATACGTGCTCTGTCCCCATCGGCAATAGCCATCTTAAAGCCCACTTGCTCACCGTACATATGAGAAGTTGATTAGAATATCTTCTCTCTCTACCACGAAGACGACACTGTCTGTCATGTCCAAGCTTAACTCCTAATTCTCGCACTATAGTCTGTCCATTAATTCGTGAGCACGTTTGAAATTGATTTTCTCGAAAACTACCTGTTGGATCTCAGTGATTTTTGCAAGCAGCCTTAGAATATCCATGACGCTAGAGAAATATTTTTTTCCAAGAAAATTTGATGTAGTTTGAAATATTTCTTCTTCATGTTATATTAAAATCAACCTCACCGGATTGTACACAATAGTAACAGATTTACGGTACACAGACGCGTTGTTCTAAAATACATTATGGTAACATTGAAATATCGTGAGTTTCACGGGAATTCCCGTGCACCTAACCCAGTCGACTTTGAAAGCGGAAAGCATATGACGTTATAATTGGGATACCATTGTATAGTTATAGGCGTATCTCGCTATTTGTATGAAGCTATTGTATCATATTTGTTGGCTATCAAAACTGACATTGATATCACATTCATAATGAGTCTGAAGTGCACATTTATAACAATGCAGAAGGTTACAGTTTTACTATACCAACACTTCCGTAGGGAATCTAAGAGAGGTCATCTATATTGCGATATTCATAACCCTGAGAAACGAGCGCAACTGGCGCTTGGTCTGAATAGAGAATCCTTTTCCCGATGGATTAAACAGGACACAAAGTGCACTAATGTCAAGCAAGGAAGGAAAAGAACAATTGACGATTTTGACATAGATGTCATAAGACGGGAGCTCTTGAAAATGTTTGCGACAAATCAACTTGTTACTCTCAGGAAACTGAAATTAAAACTGCAATCAGATTGCAGCATAGACATTTCTAAAAGTACTCTATGAAAAATTGTAAGAGCCGCCGGCTTCACCTTCAGAAAAACTATAGGAGGCAGGAATATTATTTGTGAAAAGCCACATTTAATTGCTGCCCGAAGTAAATACCTGAGGCAGATCCGTGAGCGGCGGAGGCAATGCTATGATATTGTATATTTGGACGAATCCTGGGTCAATGCTCACCACACCAATGCTAAAGAATGGCAATCAGTAGACGGTGAACAGAAAGAAAAATACCAAGCAGCAAAGGCCAGCGTATTATACTAACACATGCAGGAAGTAGTGAAGAAGGTCTTGTCCATGACGCTGGACTTATTTTCCAATCAAAAGTACCGACGGTAGGGACTACCACACAGAAATGAATGGACATATTTTCAGGCACTGGATGGAGAAAGATCTACTTCTAATTCTAAACAGACCATCATGCTTGGTAATGGATAATGCATCCTATCACAACGCAGTATCAGCGGAAGACAAAGTACCAACTGCATCAAATACAAAAGATCAAATTAGGACTTGGCTTGCTGAGGAAAATGTCAGCTTCGATGATACATATTTGAAACCCGAGTTGTTGCACCTGGTGAGGATGACAAATAAGACAAAGGTGTTTCATATTGACAAAATCATTGCGGAATACGGCCACACGTCTTTGCGACTACCTCCATATCATGCTCACCTCAATCCGATAGAGCTTGTCTGGGCTAAAGTAAAAGGGCAAGTTGCCGAACAGAACAGGACGTTTAAAATGTGTGATGTTGAAGTTCTGACACGTGAGTCCTTCTCAATGATAGACATGCAGTTCTGGAAGAAGTGTGTTGAACATGTGCTCGAGAGGAAGACGAGTACTGGCACCGAGATGGATTACAATTTGTCCATCCAGTAACAATTATCAACCTCATGGAATCGTCAGATTCGGGATGATACAAATCATATTTTGATTACAGACTGAGAAATAGCAACGTATACATTTCCATATCCAAATGCGTCTACCATCATACAATTTGTGGTGAAGTTAAGACACCCTGGGGTCTAATGGTGACCGAAGGAGAGGACTAACTCTTGCATATTGTATCCAAGTTCACGATTGCACATAAAGGGCAACACACTTAATTACTTGACCTATCAAGTTAATATGGAGATACACCTATGAATAGAATTGACATGGACAAATTCTAGGGATACTGTAAAATCTAAAATTTGAGCCCCCGTATTTGCAATTGTCATAAAAGATCAAAGGAATTTGCCGATGTGCAAAATCCGTAGCATCTACGGACTACTGGTTAGCTTTATTTTAGCGTCATGGATATTCTAAGGCTGCATGCAAAAATCACTGAGATCCAACAGGTAGTTTTCGAGAAAATCAATTTCAAACGTGCTCACGAATTAATGGACAGACTATAGTTCCAGTGTATAAGACTCGCTGTGAATGCAAATGTTGTGTGTCGGGGAAGAATATGTGTGGTGACGAACAGGCTGTTTCTTCTGTGAGTCAATGTGACCTGAAGGTAATGTGTTCCGCCTGTAGTAGTCTGCCAGGACCGGACACAACTGTTCCCCAACCCCAGGTAGTAGCCAACAGACTAGACAGGTAATTTAGATAGATAAGTTTGTAGAAATGCATAAGTAGAGACTGTAGTGTTTGCACACCAAATCTGTTCACTATGAACAGTAGCAGCACTAGAACGAGACATTGACGTAGTGAAACTAGTTGACGTAGATTTGTTAGTACTGCTTAGCGACGTAGTGACAACATAGTGAGACGAACATAAGCAGTGGACATGGACGGACGTGTGTTGATTACCATCATGTAACAAAGTCAATAAACACGTTATGTAACTACCAGAACAAAGTTGTGTCATTCAACATCTGGTGTCACGTACTAAATGTCTTGAGTAAGTAATTATACCATCAATCGAGCAACATCTACAGGAGGGATGACAATAAATACCCAGATTACCACCACCGGCAAAAACCCTCCCACAACACGCCTCTCTGTGACCTGAAGGTAAGGTGTTCCGCCTCTCTGTGACCTGAAGGTAAGCGCCTATCTGTGGCCTGAAGGTAAGTTGCTCCGTCTCTCGCGCCAAACGTACTCAGTTCGTTCCCCCGCGTGGGATGATCGAAATATTTTTCAGGAGATCCTAATCTCAGTGTAGGTGAGATCGAGTTACTAGTCATATCGAAGAATCGACGATGAAAAGTAGGTCTTGTGTTAAAGTTGATCAAGAAAAATACCTCTTGGCAGTTGAAAATCGGTAAAAGTAGGCTGCAAAGCCGCTGCCCTGGAAACATTTATTAAAAATAAAACAATTTCCCATCTTAAAGATTACGTCGGACCCTCTGCCGTGCTACGAAGTGTTAGCTCTATCGCTGAGATATTGCTGTGTAAGAAAGAGATCAGAGCACACATGGTTATTCACAGAAGTACTCCTTCGACGAACTCTACACATCGACCACATGTTAACCACATTATGTGATTTATATGTTATCCAAGCCTAAGAGCGATTGTACGTTGTGCCTGCTATGCACCTACAAGTAGGCCAACACATCCAATTTCTGCGATGTTTTTAATTTACTAGGGTAGCTTCCCTAGGCCCCTACATCAGTCGCCTCTTACGACATGCCTTGTAGGTCGCAGTGGTACTATTCATTTCTTCCCGTGTGGACCCCAGCACCCCACGGGTGCGAAATACAATAATGATCAATCAATCAATCAATCAGTGATAGCCAGAGTACAGTAAGAACAACAGAAGGAATGACCGACTGGTTCTCCATGACATCAGGTGTTAGACAAGGTTGTGTCCTCTCACCACTACTCTTTATTCCATATATGGATAAAATAACTCAAGAGTCGAATTCAGATAATGATGAAATAAATGAACTGCTGTTTGCAGATGATCAGTGCCTGATTCATCAAAATGAACAAGATCTACAACATCATATTGACACCTTGAACAAAAATTGTGTAAAACATGACATGAAAATCAACAACACTAAAACAGAAATAATGAATATGGGAAGAAAACGTAATAATCTAGACATCCATGTCAATGCACTAAAATAAACCAAGTGAAAGAATTCAAATACTTAGGAAGCATATTCACAGAAGACGGAAAACTAGATAGAGAGATAGAGGCTAGAGTACAAAAGCAAATGCTGTAACCTACCAGCTAGCCCCATTGTTAAGGCACCCAAAAATTTCACAGGCAGCTAAGCAACAGATGATCAACAGCATTTTTATACCTACTTTGTGTTACCAGAGCCAAACATGGACATTGAGCAAAGCGCAGTCACAAAAATAACTACATGTGAAATGTGTTGCCTGCGAAAAGTTACCAAACAACACAAGAAAGACAGAATCACCAACATCAGCATAAGAAAGAAAGTTGGCACAAAACCGTGCTTGAATTACATAGATAAACAAAGAATGAAGTGGTTTGGCCACTTAATAAGAATGAATGCATCCAAACTCCACAGTATACAGAGTCTTCTACAACAGAACATCGGAAAGAAGGCAAGAGGAAGACCACGGAAAGATGGTTAGATGGCGTAGCAGAATCCTGTGAAAGAGCAAAGATAACAATCACACAAGCCACCAGAACAGCGCAAGACAAAACAGAAAACCACGACACTGGGCAACAACCCGGTAGCAGTGTGACGACAAAAGAAGAAGAAGAATCAATCAGTCAGTTAATCATTCAGTCAATCAATCAGTCAATCAAGTCAATCAATTCAGTCGTCAATCAATCAGTCAATCAATCAGTCAATCGATCAGTCCAATTAATCAATTAATCAATCAATATAATTAATCATCAATCAATCAGTTCAATTAATCAATCAATCTGAATCAATCAGTCAATATATCAGTCAATCAATCAATTAATCAGTCAATCAATCAGTTAATATCAAACAGTCAATCAATCAGTTAATTAATCAATCAATCAGTCAATCAATCAATCAATCAATTAATCAATCAATCAGTCAATTAATCAATCAATCAGTCAGTCAATCAATAAGTCAATTAATCAATCAGTCAATTAATCAATCAGTCAATTAATCAATCAGTCAATTAATCAATCAGTCAGTCAATCAATCAATCAATCAGTTAATTAATTAATCAGTCAATTAATCAATCAGTCAATTAATCAATCAGTGAATCAGTCAGTCAATTAATCATGTATCTTGCAGTTGTACTCCTTGATTATCTTCACTGATAACGGGCTTGACATTGCAAGATGTTGACCCAGACTACAAATACAAAATTATGACAGAAGTTCTGGAAGATTTCCAAATTCGTTTGACTGACAGGAATTCTGCAGAGTTACTCAGCATTTGACCTGCTGTGAAATTGTTATGTTACCATGGTTACATTGTAAACAAAACATGCCGTTCACTTGAATCACATATTGCGAACATGCTCGTTTGTGTACGGGACTTGAGGAAAGAACAAGATGACAGCGAATATAATAAGTCATGTTTGAAAGTATGAACGTATCTATTTTCTTAATTATAGCAACTGATTTTTGCTAAATCAATATCACTATTAATTAATCGATAATTGGGGAAAAAATATAGCAAAACTTATGAAAAATATTGTTTATATATATATAGATAGATATATCATCATCATCAAATAGCTTGCCCTGAGCAGAACTTTGCCACCCCAACAGTCCTCCGGAATTTATCTCTCTCATAGGCCATGTCTCGCCTCTGCAGCCGTCATGTTCAAACCATCAGATACATCCTGAATCCATCTTCAATGTGGTCTTCCTCTTCTTCTCTTTGCCGGTATGCCTCCTTCCCTGATGGTCTTCTCCAGCTCTTCATATCTCTTTATATGTCCAAAATATCTCAATTTTCTCTTTCGTATTTGTAGCATCATACAGTTTTCTTTTATTTTGAGTTCTTTCTGGATAGATCAATTTGTTTATGTGTCCGGTATATATATATGCGTTTGTAGCTCACGCGGTAGTGAGCTCGATCATAAACCCAAGCGTACGTGGTTCAAACCCCACGGTGGGCAAGTTTGGAAGCAAATTCATTTCCGTGGGATTTTACAACATGTAAAAATAGACCTCAGCGTTCAGAAAGCAATGGCAAACTACTGAACGTATAAGTGGTGCCTAGAAAATCAACGACTCGTTTACTGTGGTTGATGGCTACGTCCTTTAGGATATACCACGATTTTCATTCATTTTTATATATATATATATCAGAAATTACGAGCAGAATAGTGCAGGCAAAGGAGCGTTACAGAAAATGAGAAGCATTTTATGCAACACGTCACTGTCAATTGAGATCAGAATGAGAGGTATTAGGTGATACATAGATCCAATACTGACATACAAATGCGAGTCATGGGCAGTAAACAAACAGATAGAAAAATCTCTGGATGCCACTGAGATGTGGTTTTACAGAAGAAGGATCAGAATCCCATGGACTGCTAAAATGACTAATGCTGAGGTGTTGAATGAGGCCAAGACACAGAGTAAACTTAGTATCAATATAAACAAGAGGCAATCATCATTTTCCAGACATGTAATGAGAAGGGGAGACTTAGAACACATTGTGACAATTGGTAAAATCTAGGGAGACGAGACAGAGGAAGACAGATAGAGAAAATTGTGGACTTCACCACACGGAGGAGCGTCAACATCTGAGATGATAGCAAACACCAGGGGCAGAGATTTGTGGAGATCTATGATCGCCGACTCCAGTCCGCACGGCACCTGATGATGATATATATTATATATATAGTATTTTTCGTCTTTACAAACGATCACTGTCAAGTGTGTAAGTGTGACGACTTCAAAGTGTATGCTTGTTTCTCTTGCCTCCAAGCTTATCACTAAGTTTTTCTTCGAAATATTCTGCACCTTTGTGTAACGTTTTCCATATAGCTCGGTCATCAGATAGTTTCTCCACATTTGTTTGGACCTGGTTGAAAAGTTCTTCATTGAGGCTTTAAAGATATTCCTATACCGTAGTAGTCTTGAAGCCTCTTCTCTACCGAAAATTCACAGAACAACGTTTGTTGCGGTGTGCGTCTATTTCAATTTTTCTCACATGTTTCAGCCATCATAGTCATCTACTGCTGAGCATTTCCGCGATGGATGGCAAGTTATCACGTTCAATATCTTAAAGTTGGTTATCTTGTCGTACCACATGATGTTCATAATCTTGTAGAGACAGCGAATTGTTGTTAAAAGATTTAATATATATGTATATGTTGTAGTTTACGTTTTATTCGAACCGCCTCTCATTTTGTACTAAACATAATCATCTCTATTCTAATATTGGTTCCCATAAAGTTCGTTTACTCTCCACATAAATGGTAGGCCACCTGCGGAAAGAATTGCACAAAGCATGAATTCTGTATCTCCCGCAACAATCATAAGGGATCTTCGAGAAAAAATAAATTGACGAATACAACGACGCGGTCCGAATTCGAACATACAATCTTCAGAACACAAAGCAAACGTTTAACCTCTGTGGCAATACGGCTAAAACCAATCATTCCAACTGTTACACCCATACGATCATCATATCAGACTCGATGAATATGCTTCAACTGATTGAATCTGGAAGCATGCGTGTGGAATGGGTGGACATCATTTGGAGATCACATCTCAAGAAAATGACTTGGCTGTACACGCCTGGACATGCTGGAGTGCGGGGTAACGAGCGTGCTGACTCTCTTGCAAACAGTGCCCCGACTCAAGTGGGCAGAAGCATGGACAGAGCCGATATCATCAATGCGGTACGCTCTCAATTGTGTGACATGGGCACGTCTCAGACACTGGAACGAGTTCGAGAATTAGGCGTTAAGTTTGGACATGCCAGACAGTGTCGTCTTCGTGGTAGAGAGAGAAGATATAGTAATCAACTTCTCATGGGTACTGTGAGCAAATGGACTTTGGGATGGCTGCTGCAACGGAGGACAGAGCACGAATGGGAATGCCCAATGTGCCATGACGTCGATCGCATAACATAACATAACATAACATTCTAACTGTTACAAATAGATGATTCTATCACCACTAAAACAAAACATTTCAATTGTGAAAGATTAAATAATCGTATTGCGTTATGACATAAATTGAATCAACGTGATGGCATTTCGAAGAAATATCTGAAGCACAACCCGGTTCAAGTAAATTGCCAGAAAGAAATGGAATGCTAGAGATCCCTTACAATTAAATCCCAATCAATGGCTATACACAGAAAACAAACTCTGTACATCTTGGAGATCTAAAATCAAGCAGTAATCACCACCAGGGCATGAAATGTGCATACTTATAAACAAAAGTGTTAAGATACCATTGGGAACAATAATTATCAGCCAGATTTTTGGCTGCAATTTATATAATGATCTTTTACGCACATGATCTGTTTAGCATATGATCAACAAACAACAGAAGTTATGTGTACGAAACGGATTCTACGTTTACTAGGTAGACGTTTGCCAGGATAAAACTACCAAGCATGTTCTGGTTGTTGGAACATAATTCTTAAGTGGATGTTTACAGAGAATAGAGCGACTGAGATGGTATGATAAGATTACGAATGAGGAACTCAGAGAAAGAATTAAGTAGAAGCCAGTGGAGAAAGAGACGCTGGCGATGGATAGAGTACATATTGAGAAGACCGACTGGAAGCACTGCAAGACAGGCACTGTTTTGGAACCCGCAGGGAAAGAGGTGTAGGGGAAGACCTAGAGATACACAGAGAAGAGAGCTGGAGACTGATCCTAGTTCATATTACGGTTCCAATTTCAATGCAACGGGTCACCCCATAATTGTTCCGTTCCTGTGCCAACGAAAATCACACAAAATGCTAACAACTATCTCCTGTGTCGTGAACTAATTCCAGAATTAAACAGCCGTACGCACAAAAAGCAACCAGCACCGCATAAATGCATATGGCCGTCGCTAAAGTTATATTAAAAGGATAGGTAAGACGTGCCCCCGCATCCGATTTTGCTACGCTTTTATTTACCACAGTAGTTTCCTAGTCCTACCTCAGCCGTCTCTTACGACAGGTCTTGTAGGTCGCAGTGCTACTATTCTTTGCTCCCCTTACGAGCTCAGGCAACATACGGGCGAATACAGTTTTAACATTGTATTCCTCATTATATCTGATAGTATTAAAAGAACTGTTTGAAATACTAGTAAGAATTCGATAAATGCAGATGCCAGTGTGTTGTTGAAGCTCGAAACGGGAGCAAAGAATAGTAACACTATGACCTACAGGGCATGTCGTAAGAGGCGACTGAGGTACGTGTCTAGGAAAGCTACCCTTGTAAATAAAAAACGTCGTAGAAACCAGATGTGCTGACCTACTTCTAAGCGCATAACTGGCACAAAGTATAATCGCTCTTAGGCTCAGAACACATACAAATCACAAAGAGTGGTTAACAAGTGGTCGATATGGAGCGTAAGAAAAGAAAGAAGAGAAACGCATACCAAATTTACAATTTTAAATAAAAATATCTAAAATTCAACTAAGCTATAAAAATACTCTAAGGATACTATAAAAATATTCTTCTAGAGAACATCAAATCTCCAATAAGACGGGAGTTCTATAAATGTAAGGTTACTATATGTTACAACAAATAAAATGATACTTACAGAGCACATCAAATCTCCCATGAGATGGGAGTTCTATAAAGTTAACTAAACACTTTTTCTACATATCTATTCTTCCAAAATACATCTAATCTCTAATTAAAACTGCTCTACAAATTCAACTTAACACTTCTTTTTTTGCCAGATTAAAATTCAAAGAAGATTGCGTCTATATTCAACAAGAAAGTGACAAATTAATTAAGCTATTTGAATTTCAAAGTGATATGTTTAAAATATAGACGAGTTTTCTGTTCATCAATACACTTTCATTATTTTTCTATAAGATAATGAGACGGATTTCTTTTCCTTTATACGACCTGGGAACAGCTGATAGTGCCATATATGGTGTTAATTAATAGTCAGAACTGTCACTTAAGAAGGCGTTAGTACTCAGAAAGTAGCAGGAAGTACAGTAGTTACTAAACCGTATAATTATTGTATATAATTAATTATATTCGCTCACGTGAATCCTGATCTTTGAAATGTAAGAATCCTCTTGATAGGTTGGTCACAAAGTATGTAACACTAGTAGAACTAAATGTACACTAAAATATGAGTCGGGTATTTTTCTTCCTGCTTCCCAACTTCCGTAACACAAGATTTCTAAAGTTATAACGTCCTTTCTTATCTATCTTGTTTGCCGTTGTCACCTCTCAAGCAGTTATAGAAACACATCACATTTTTTTCAACGTGCGCCGGATGATTTCCACAACTACGGAGCGATATTTATACTTCGCCCGATTCACACTCGCACTCCAGACTTAGCAGGTCGTTTCGAGGACTAAGCGTGGTGTTAGAACAGCAGCTGAGCAGGGGGGCAGAGCAAGTAGCGTGGGAGATAAGAACTCGTGAATTTCTATATAAATTTGATGTCGGAGAAGTAAGCAATGAAGTGAGAATTTACTAAAGAATTTCTAGTATTTCACGGAAAGAAAAGCAAACAAGTCAAGAATTCTTGGAAAAGTGAAGAAAGTCAGTTTAAGATATGATACATCATAGTTGTCAGTATAGACGATACAAAGGTGGCCTCTGTGGTATAGAAGCTAGGTGCTTGCCTCTCGTTTCAAAGGTACTTGGTTCGCTCCATCGCGGAGCAATCGAGATATTTTTCCACAGATCCTTGATCTTAGTGTAGGTGAGATCGAGTTTCTAGTCCTATCGGAGGTGGACGATAAAACGTTGATCCCGTGTTCAATTCCAGCACGTAAAAGAACCCTTGGGAGTTCCAAATACAAAAACATCAGACTGGAAAGCTGCTGCCCGTGCAAAATTCATTAGAAAAGATTAAAAATAAAATCCATACACAATATCTTCACCATCTTCTAAATTATATCGGGACCCACGCCGGTGCTACGGAGTTCGTGCGCAGCCGCCGAGATCTTTCGTGTAAAAAGAGTCGGAGCACATAAGGTTACTCACTGATGCAATGATGATGGTTCTACCAATCAATCTATCAACAATACAAAGATTCGAGATAAAGTCGTCTGATGTTGCCTCACTACACCTGTCATAATCAGACTAGACAGTCGTAAGATATTGATGAAGACGCCTACAACTTTACTACACCTGTCATCATCATTACCACCAGGTTAGACAAGTCTGAAGACTGCTGATGAAGACGCCTACTAACTTTACTACACCTGTCATCATCATTACCACCAGGTTAGACAAGTCTGAAGACTGCTGATGATGAAGTCTACTAACTTTACTACACCTGTCATCATCATTATCACCAGGTTAGACAAGTCTGAAGACTGCTGATGAAGACGCCTACTAACTTTACTACACCTGTCATCATCATTACCACCAGGTTGAAGTCTACTAACTTACTACACTGTCATCATCATTATCACCAGGTTGAAGTCTACTAACTTACACCGCATCATCATTACCACCAGGTTGAAGTCTACTAACTTACTACACCTGTCATCATCATTACACCAGGTTGAAGTCTACAACTTTACTACACCTGTCATCATCATTACCACCAGGTTGAAGTCTACTAACTTTACTACACCTGTCATCATCACCAGGTTAGACAAGTCTGAAGACTGCTGATGATGAAGTCTACTAACTTTACTACACCTGTCATCACATTACACCAGGTTGAAGTCTACTAACTTACTACACCTGTCATCATCACAGGTTGACAAGTCTGAAGACTGCTGATGATGAATCTACTAACTGACTACACCTGTCATCATCACCAGGTTAGACAAGTCGAAGACTGCTGATGATGAAGTCATACTAACTTGACTACACCTGTCATCATCCCAGGTTAGACAAGTCTGAAGACTGCTGATGATGAAGTCTACTAACTTGACTACACCTGTCATCATCACCAGGTTAGACAAGTCTAAAACTGCTGATGATGAAGTCTACTAACTTGACTACACCTGTCATCATCACCAGGTTAGACAAGTCTGAAGACTGCTGATGATGAAGTCTACTAACTTGACTACACCTGTCATCATCACCAGGTTAGACAAGTCTGAAGACTGCTGATGATGAAGTCTACTAACTTGACTACACCTGTCATCATCACCAGGTTAGACAAGTCTGAAGACTGCTGATGATGAAGTCTACTAACTTGACTACACCTGTCATCATCACCAGGTTAGACAAGTCTGAAGACTGCTGATGATGAAGTCTACTAACTTGACTACACCTGTCATCATCACCAGGTTAGACAAGTCTGAAGACTGCTGATGATGAAGTCTACTAACTTGACTACACCTGTCATCATCACCAGGTTAGACAAGTCTGAAGACTGCTGATGATGAAGTCTACTAACTTGACTACACCTGTCATCATCATCACCAGGTTAGACAAGTCTGAAGACTGCTGATGAAGACATCTAAGATGAGCACAAGGAGTTTTCTTACAAGAACCCCAGAGGAAGCAACGGAAGTAACGAATATGATCAACAAATAAACAGATACATGTATTAAGAGCTTCCGAAAAACAAATAGACAAACACGGGACTCGAACCACTTACCCTAGTCCTTACGACACCAATTCTACTAACTTCACTACATCTGTCCTCATCACCAGGTTAGACAAGTCTGAAGACTAGTGATATAGACATTTACTAACTTCACTACACCTGCCATCGTCGCCAGGTTAGACAAGTCTGAAGATTGCTGTTGAAGACATCTACTAACTTCACTACACCTGTCATCATGTAATCATCACCAGGTTAGACAAGTCTGAAGACTGCTGATGAAGTTGTTTGATCATTATTCATCACACTTTTTTGTTTCCTGCTTCCGAAAATAAAATAAAATAACAAACACAGGATTCGAACCACAACCCCTTATTTCTTACGACACCCATTGCCTAGCCATACATATGAAAGTTTTTAAGAATATCGCCAGTTGGCTTCTTTTCTGTTTGGTTTTCTATTTTTGTCTTACGCTGTTTCAGTGGCTTGATTAATTGCTATTTTTGCATTTTTACATGATTCTGCTATGCCATCTATCCATCTTTTTCGTTGTCTTCCTCACGTCTTTTTTGCTCATGTTCTGTTGTAGAAGACCCTGTAAACAGTGGAGTTTCGTTGCATTCTTATTAAGTAGCCGAACCACTTCATTCTTTGTTTCTCAATGTAGTTCAAGCAAGGTTCTGTTCCAACTTTCTCTCCTATGCTGATGTTAGTGACTCTGTCTTTCTGGTATTGTTGGTTACTTTTCGTAGTCATGGCATTTCACTTGCAATTATTTGTTGCGAATTTGCTTTGCTCATTGTCCATGTTTGGCTCTGGTAACACAGTGTAGACATGTTCCCTTCATTTAAGAAAGGCAGCATATGTCTACACATGCTGCACTGAAACTGGCTTTGTGAACTTTAAAAAAAAAGTCTTTACTGCCCGTGTTACCGCTAATTAGCGCGGTGTAAGACATGAAGGACGTGAGTGTGAGTAATGTGTGGCCGCAGGACTAGTCCAGTCACTGCGAAACTGTTCCGGTATCGTTTTGTTTTCTTTATGCCCCCGACATAAAAAAACGTCTTGGTCTGACAGGGGATCGAACGCTGGTTGCCCGCGCTCTAATCCATTCGGACAGACGCTCATCTTTTATGAACTAAATCCAAATAATTGCTCAGAAGCTGTAAATACATTCCTTCTATGTGCACAATAATGTGAATGGAAACAAATGAATCACAAAAATAAGTTATTGAATATCAAAACGTCTGAGCCCACTAATACTAGAAATGTTACCATTAATACAATGTTTACCTGATCTTATCCGGTCGCCTGACCACCTCATATCTGTTGGCTTCCGTACATTGCCATGTTGACAAATACTGTTTATCACATAATGATGACCTTCGAGTGTATGAATAATTAAACACAATAAGTAGAAGACGAGAAACTAGTTTTAGAAGTTACAAAATCGTTTGTTGTTGTTGAAATGCTAACTGTATTGACATATATTTTACCATGAAATTGTGTTCTTTTATTTACTTGTGAGTCGCATTTATGTTCAATTTTTGTCAGATTTATGTTCAATTTGTGTCAGATTTATGTTCATTTTTGTCAGCAAATAGAAGAATAACTAACGAAATCCAATATAGAAGCAATAAAGCAAATCAGATTATAGGATGAAAAACACAAATTTTGAAATACAAGCATGTCACCATGAACACTAAAAGAGCATTGTACAGCACAAACTTTCTCTCCACATTTTGCTATCAGTGCCAAACCTGGACGCTGACATCAAACGATAGAAGAAAACTAGTCACAACAGAGATAAAGTGTCTACGTAGAATGTTGGGAGTATCAAGAAGAGACCGGTTTAGAAATGAAGACATCAGGGGAAAAAGTGGGTACAAAAGTCAGTACTGAACTTCATCAAGAAAAATCAAATTAAATTGTTCACTACATAAGCAGATTACCAACAGAAAGAGCAATGCAACTCCGATACAGTGGAAAGAAAAGAAAACGTCCTCCACGCAAAAAGTGGACTTAAGAAATAACAGAGGCAATAAAAAACACTATTTATGAAGCACACACAAAAGCCCGTTCTTACCATCACTTCTTATCCTGGCGTTGTGAGGTAAAACAGCATTATGAAAAAAAAGAAGGAAGTCGCAACTGATTTGTTTACAAATGGCTACCATGTGGCAGGTATATAAGACGTTCGCTGATTAGCTGATTCAGAATTTTTTTTTAAAGCTTTGACATATTAGCCAATGAACATTTCGTTTTCTTGTAAATTATAACATGAAATTGAACTGTAGATTTCTAAAACTCTAAACAATCTAAAGAAAAAATTGTTAAAATGTGTTGATAAATAACAAAATTATAAGCGTTAGAAAAGTGTGCATATATCATTAAGTCAAGAAACAGTAAACATGCCATTTTTAAAATACTAATTAAAATTCGTCAGACAATTTTATAAAAAAATAAATGAATAGAGAAACTTTAAGTTTGACAAAAACTGACATAGAACAAATAGGAAAAAATAAATATTATTTTAAAAAACTGTATTGAGTTGGTATGTTATGGCACTTACGGCATGGGGGAACCATCTGGACGTAAATACGTGTTTTATCTCTCATGAATAACCTCAAATAAAAAAGGGGAAATTAAAGACCAGGGGTTTGCATTTACGTCAACTACCATCATTGTACCAATATCCTACAAAAAGGACCCCTTTTAATATCTTTTATTATTCTACCCCATTTTTTCTCAAAAATTCGTTCTTTTTTTTTTGCTATAAAATTTTTTAATTCCATTCTTAATTGCTTGATATATAAACACCGTTGACAAGACCGTGTTTTACGTCACATCGTTCTGTACCATTTGTAACTCTAGTGCTTATCTTGTGATGTGCCCGATTTCAAACAACGTTTGCTGGGTTCGCTCTCCGCCAGCCTTTGGCTGCCCCCAGCCACATGCAAGGCAGCAGGCTGCTATTTTCTTTTAAGTAGCGACCCTTAACGTTTTGCCCCCCCGGGTTTTGAGCGTCATCTGCCCAGAAACCTGTCTTTTTGGACTACTTGGTTTTCTGCCGTCCAGTTTTTTACGGTTTACTCCGCTAGCCTTTGATTGTCCCAATCAAACTACAAGGCAGCAGTAGTTCTCTGCGAGCGGAAACGCGCACTGTATTCAGCCTCTGCTGGGCTTTCCAGTTTTTCTGCACATTCGGAGGCCGCTCACCCCGTCTGCAACGCCGTGCACATCTGCCGTTGGTGGGCCACCCGTCATCGTCCGCATGCGTGTTCCCGCTCTGCCCTCTCCTGCCCATCTTCTTTATCAGTTCTCACCGTGCTCCATTATCATGCCTCTAAGCTGTCCGGACACGGTCTCACTCCGGTCCCCACCTCAGGGCTTCGAGTTTCCCCCTGTGGGCCACGTGCAACTCATCTCGGCAAGTTTCGCTCTACGCGGGCCCCACATTTTCTCTGGCTGCCCCCCTCATCCCTTTATGTTTATCCGTTAACTTTCCCCATCGGCCTGGAAGTTGGACGACGGGTGACAAGCCCCCTGTGAGTGCGGTTAATTACGCGGCTGACAGAAAAGCCTGGTTCTCCAGATTTACAGTGTTCGTGACACCGAACAAAGTTACGATTCAATGGTCCGAGCCAAAGGGGCTGAAAACTCAAGTGCTTCTAGATGGGAAAAAAATATGTTGCTGAGTCACAATTTGATACTGAAGTAGGGTTTTTGGGAATTTTCTGGGCCTCTGGTAAGGTGCCCCTGGCCCTTAATGTTATCTTCTTTTTAAAAAAAAATAATTGGTCTTTTGGTTTTCCGTGATGAATTTAAATTGATGACTAAAAATTTGAAGCCAAGGGAGAAAGGACCCAAACCGGGGATGAAGGATGGAATAAGAAAAAGAAAAAGAAGAGAAAAAGAAGAGAAAAGAGAGAAATTTTAAAGTTAGATATACATGCACTCAACAGATAGAAATCTGAGACAGTAATGTTTTAAACATTAATTATCAAGTTGATAATCCGTGTTACTGTTTGTCTGTCTACGAAAAAAACCTGCCATACTTGCTGAGTTTGCAGTTATAAAATTGTTACATTCTTATTCATGATTTAATTTTGTATGTAAACGTGATTTTTT
Source organism: Arion vulgaris (assembly GCA_020796225.1). NCBI lineage: Eukaryota > Metazoa > Mollusca > Gastropoda > Stylommatophora > Arionidae > Arion > Arion vulgaris. Next base: position 5,730,153 of record CM036754.1, read on the forward strand.
TGAGCTATTTACATTGTTTCATTCCGGAGTTTGGTTTTAAATTGATTAGAATCTGCATTAAGGACATACATTGATAATTACTGAAAGCATATGGGGTTTTTTATGTGCGTACGATCAAAAGATTATTTCGAAAACCAAACACAAGAATCAGATGTGTGACTTCAAAGGTTTAAACCGCCCGTGTGTTTCCAGGGCCCACAGGGAAGCAAAGAATAGTACCCTTGACCTACAATGCATGTCGTGAAGGCGACTGATCTAGGCCCTAGGGTTTGCTACCATAGTAAATAAAAGTAGTGCAGAAATCGGATGTGGGGCCCAAACCCTTGTAGGCTCAAATGGCACAACGCCAATTTCTCTTAGGCGCAGATCACATAAACATACAAAGAGTGATTAACAAGTGGTCAATATGGAGCGGAAGAAGAAGAAGAAGGTTTAAACCATAAATTTTCAAATTTTTGTTGAAGGGTGGCAACCTTTCCGACTTAGAGTTCACAGAATACTCTGGAAAATTATCTAAGACTAGAAGAAACTTTACCCTGGTACAGACAGAGATTCGACAATAGTGTTGATCTAGTTGTAGAGTTCGTCACTGAGAACAGCATTCGAACTATTAAAGCGGATTTCCAACTGAAACTTCAAAATCAAAAATTGACGATCGAATGCTGGTTTCGTATTTTCTTTTCTACGGGACAACCGGACAGGTGAACAACAACACAAGGTAGAACAAAAAGTTAATCTTTTCAAATTCGTGGGTATTAAGATAAGCTATATTATAAACATATAAAGTATATTTAAGATTGGATGACTCGGCTATTTCCAGTATTTTAAATATAAATGGACTTGATGAACTCTAACAGAGTAGCTGGGCAATCTGGATTATGAAGATGATGGTGGTGATGATGGCGACGATGAGTATGATGATGATGATAAATGATGATGATTATAAAGATGGTGGTGATGATGATGGGGTATGTGGCATTTCCCGGGGCGAAGCCGGGTAGTATAACAAATTACAGTATAAATGTCGTTGAAATTTCAGTTTAATAGCGTGCTGCATCTAATATTTACAAGTACATGTCCTCACTGGATGTATTTAATGAAGGTAAACATCGCATATTTGGGTTAGGCTACAAAGACTTTCAAGTTCTTCATGTATACTATTGAAGTACAAGTAATGAAACTGGAGCTTATATACATTCATCATCATCATCATCTAAAGCTTGTCTCTGTCAGAATTTGACTCAATGTCAGCAACTTTAAATGCCTTCATGTACTGGTGAGTTCGGTATCTGTCGTAGTCATAGTCAGCTTGCCCTAGGATTCTGTACTCATCTTCTCCTTGCTCTTCCTGGGTCTGCCCTGTAACAAGCCGTCTAGGATTCTGTACTCATCTTCTCCTTGCTCTTCCTTGGTCTGCCTTTTCCCTGTTTTAACAAGCCGTCTATAGATTCTTACTCATCTTCTCCTTGCTCTTCCTTGGTCTGCCCTGAAAAACATAGTTTTCCCGTTTTTTAAACAGAATAATCTTCTCCAGAGAACCATGTAAATATTTCTTTTCTCTAATCTTGTTTTGCCTCACATCGTCAGGATAATAAGAGATTTCTAGAACGGTCCTTTGTGTGCGCTTCATAAACAGGTTTTTTCGCCTCCGCTGTTTCCCTGAGGTCCAACTTTTATAAGGACTCCCTTTTTTGCTTTTGTCCACTGTATCGGAGCAACATCGCTCTTTGAGGCGAACTGTCTGTTGGTAATCTGCTTATGTGGCAAAACCCTTTTTAAATTTTTGTTTCTTATAAAGTTGTATTGATGTTGTACCCACTTTGTTCCTGATGTTTTCATTTCTCAACCGGTCTCTTCTTGATACGCCCAGGTTTCTCGAGACACTTCATCTTTATCATGACTAGTTTTCTTCATCATTTGATGTCAGCGCCCAGGTTTGGCACTGGGAGTAATATTAGAGAAAGATTTGCTACAAATCTCTTTTTTCATGGCGACATCTTTACTTGCAAATTGGTTCAATTTATAACTCAAATTAAGATCAACAAGCAAATGTTGCTGGACCTATGAAATAGACCGGGGTAAACTGAATATGATAGATGTCGTTACATTCAGTGCGACCAATGGTGCTGGGTTTTCCTTTTATAGCTGAACGTATCAGCGGCAGAACACGTTCGGTGACGATTCATTTTTCCCCGTGCGAATAGTTAGATGTTGTAAACTTATTGTAAACACAAGCTATCTTATTAAAGATAAGAAAGTCAAGGATCTAAAGGCGAAAGATTTACTCCATTACAACGGGGTTTCCCATATTGCCCCGTACCTATGTGCAGAAATGGGCTCTTTTGATTCTGGTCAGTAGTAGGCAAGAAATTTTGGGCTCTTATTTTTTGTCGAAGAGTGAGAGACAATGGGCTCCCCTCTTTTCTGTTCCGGGAGAAATTTGCTAGAAAAAAAACAACTCCAGCAAACAATTTTTGAAGGTCCCCCATGAAAAAAAAAAAGCACAAATTTAAAAAACTTTGGTCCAAAGAATTTTTCAACACACAAACCTTTCAAGAAGGAAAACAGGGCAAACGCCCTAACCACTTGGCCCGGCCCCCCCCTTATATAAGACCCAAACACCCGTCTGTCATATAGAAGGTATGAAAAACTAATCTCAGCGTAGACCCAAACACCCGTCTGTCATATAGAAGGTATAAAAAACTAATCTCAGCGTAAAAGTGTAAATGTACTGCGTATAAAATTCTGAACTACAATACAACAACACGTAAGAAGATAAATATAACACTTATAGAGCGTCGGTCTGAAGTACCATCTTGACCCATGAACCGTGTATTTGCTAATGCTAATATAGACACATGGGACAGCTATAAAGTTCATTAATACTTCATGCAAGAACAAACAGACAAGATACTGTATATGACATTTATATCAGAACCAATAGCTGGTGAGTTTTATCTTTCCCCTAGTTGGGCAAGTGGGTAAAAATTGGAAGCGGAGCTGTAATATAAAGTTAAAAATCAATAAGCGCAGAGACTGCATAAATTACTTACACCCCCCTTTGCAATGAGAATAACAAACGAAGGAAATATATGACGACAAAAGATATAAAGAGCCGCGGTAGCGCTGGTTGTTAGGGAACTCGCTTCTCAGGCTGGTGGTCGGTTCAACTCCCGCAGTGGGCTGGAATTTTCCCGACAGCGCCCTCTCAGGTCGCCCAGCCTCAATTGGGTACCAGACATGCTCTGGGAAGGTAAAGGCTGCCAAAGTGATGCTGCCCAAATCACCCATCGTGTCCGACGGTCAATGAACGATATAGGCTAACATTTATTGCTCCATATACCGGGGTGAAAGGGGTTTCCTTTACTTTTGTTTCTTATAAATTAATAAAGAAAATTAAAGGCTAGTTGCAAGAAGTGTAAGTTAAAGTCTATGCAGTGAAGGTCAGTCTACGCTCGGGCTGACACTGGCCCGTCAAAAAATTTTTGTAGGGTTTCCCTTTCAAGGTATCGAAAAGGATCTATATACTTCGGACTCAAGGTAAACAAAATACTTTTTGGGAACCCAAACACATTAAATCACTAAATTCTACGTTTGTAAACGAACGTTATAATCAATCAATCAAGAGCCATGCCTGCCGGCGTAGGTGATCATGTATCCCCCACAACTCTCTCTCTCTCTCTCTCCCCTCTCTCTCTTGGCAGAAGTTAATCAGTTCGGGAAAACGATCTTCGAGCCTGGTTGTCAGTCCTTCCAACATATTCTCCCTCTGTCTCCAACGATCTCTCCCTTCCACAAATCTCACCTGTTGCCCCAAATGTTCTCTCTCTCTCTCTCGATCGTTCTTTTCGGTCTTTTGATCATTCTTTTGTAATTTTCAACAGCCTTATTCTTCGGTGAAGTATTCGATTTCAGCCACGTTTCTGGGTTCGTTCTCCGTCCCCTTTTGGGACTGTCCCCAGCCGACCCGAAAAGGCGGCAGGTTCTATTTTCTTTTGGTAGCGCCCCTTACACGACCTGCTCTCCTAGGTTGTTGGCGTCATCTGCCCAGGTTCCCAGTCTTTTTGGACAACTTGGTTTATCTACCGCCCAGTTTTGTATACGGTTTGCTCCGCTCCTTCATTGTCCCAATCGAACTCAGAGGTAGTAGTTTCCTGCGAGCGAAACAGCACTGGTTCAAGCCTCTGCTGTTTTTCCAGTTTTATGCGCATATTTGGGCTGTCGGCTCACCCCTACGCTTGCCACGCCTCTTCGTCGCTCCACCATCAGTACCTTGCACGTCTGCCCCCGATGGGCCCACCCTTATCGTCCACATGCGTGCTCGCTCTGCCCTGGTGCCTGCCTACCATGTCCATCGTTCTGCCGTACTCAAAATTTACCATGCCCCCTAAACGGGTCGGCCACGAGCTCAACTCAGGCCCCCATGGTCGGTTTCGCCTAAGCGAGCCCCTGCAACTCAGCTAACCCCGGAGGTGGCGGTTCCCCACCGGGCCGAGGTTCGCCACGCGGGCCCGTCTCCTCTCTGGATGCACCTCTCATCCCTTTTGTTTACCCGTTCATCTTTTCCCATCGGCCGGGAGAGACGTGCATTAGTAGTCACCTTGATTCCGCTCGTCTGTGTTGCGAGCGGATCTCACCCAACGGGACTGCGTCAGCACCTCTACCTACACCAGAGTGGCTCTCCCTAGCCATACGAAACCAATGTTTATAACATTTGACCCATCAAATATTCAAAAATGCCCAAAAGAACCTTGATTCTTTTGAAGTTTCTTTGTGGGAAACCTAAGATTACATAAGTATAATCAAGGTTGTTAAACACTGTCTTTTACTCAAGACTGCCAGTTGTTAGAAGGCCTAAGAAACAAACCTGGCCCGATAACACAGAGCTTCGCGAGAACAGGTCCCTAAAACAACAGTGCAATTCTGGAAAAGATTTTTGGTACATCGGTCTAAGCGGGAGAGAGAGAGAGAGAGAGAGAGCAGAGAGAGAGCGAGAGAGAAAAGGAGAGAGAGAGAAGTAACACTGTCTTTAAAAAAATATTTTCTTCAAATCTCCGATCGTATAACTGATTGATTGATTGATTGATTGTTTAGGACCATCATCTTTGGGACTTCGGTGAGTAACCATGTATGCTCCGATCTTTTTCTTACACCGGAATATTTCAGCTGAAGTGTCGAATTTCCCGTAGCACCGGCCAGGTCCCGATGTAATTTTGAAGATTAAGATATTTTTGTAAAAATTTTACTTAAATTGTTTCAATTAATTTTGCCCAGGCGGCGGCTTTCCAGCCTGCTCTTCTCGATTTTAAACTGCCAATGGTTCTTTTACATGCTCAACTTGAACATAGGACCTACGTTTTATCGTCCGTCTCCGATAGGACTAGGAACTCGATCTCACCTTCACTGAGATCAAGGATCTCTGGAAAAATTTCCAGATGGTTCCCGAGGGAGCGAACCTGGTACCTTTGACGAGAGACAGGCCAGATAACCTATACGCCACTAAGCAGGAAACATATGCTAAGGAATATTTTGCAGCTTTGAAGTAAATCCCAATATCTTTAGTTAACACTAGATACTTTAGAAAGAAGAACAATGTTTTGATTGTGAGATACTAATATTTACAATAAACCATGCTACGATAGAAAAACAGAAACATATGTGGGAAGTTTGCGAATTACACTGATGCGAATTTGTGAGTATTTGGAGACGTGCATATATATATATATATATATATTTAGGGTAAGGATTGAAGTCTGAAGAACTAGTTTCTGTATGTGCGTATGAAGGTATTGAGATAGTTGGCGGAAACAAAGGGTTAAAATTACACTTTACTTGTCGACAAAGTTTTGTTTGCCGCAGCAACAAAAAATTTAGAGTTAATCAATCAATAAGGAAATCATTTCTCACGCATATTTGTGAGCTTTTAACCGAAAAGTTAATTAATCCCCACACAGAAAGGAAAACATGAAGGAAAAAAATGGACAGTGAGTTTGAATAAAAAAACAGGGTGCTCTTTATTCCAAGGACAAAAAAAAGCCTACAATACACACAAACAAAGACATAACACAAAAGAAACAGGCAAATAGAAACACACACACACAAATACACACTAATGCAAACAAGCACAGAAGAACATAAACATACACATAAACATACATGCAACTGCATGTACACAACATCTCTCTTGTTACATCCCCCCCTACCTCCCTCATCCTCTTTACCCAAACACATATAAACACAATCAAATGATAAACATTTCAGTCTGTTAGTCTTATTTAACAAATGTTATTTCATGTGTGTGTGTATGGATGCGTATGTGTGTTTGTATGCATGTGTGTGGATGTCTGTATATGTGTGTATGTGTGTGTGTTTTTATGGTTGCATGTATGTGTATGTATATATATGTGTGTGTATATATAAAAATGTTTTGAAAGGTGAAATAATGAAAATCGGACATATCCTTTTTCAGGACGTTGTCATCAACAACAGTAAACGAGTCGTCGATGTTCTAGGCACCACTTATACCTTCAGTAGGTTGCCATTTTCTTCTGAGCGGCAGGTCTTTTTTACCGTTCATAAATTCCACGTCGAACAAATTTGCCCCCAAACTTACCACTGCGGAGTTGAACCAAAGGGCGCTTGGGTTGTGATCGAGCTCACTACTACTTAACTATGAAAGCCCACTTTTTAAATGATAGCAGTTATATGATCTATATATATATATATATATATATATGCTTGTGTGTTTTGGGGGAGAATAGTGTTTTAGATTAATATATATATATATATATATATATGCGTGTGTGTGTGTGTGGGATGAGAATAGTGTCTAGATTTAATATATATATATTTGCGTGTGTGTGTGTGTGATGTGAATAGTGTCTACGATTAATATATATATATATATTTGCGTGTGTGTGTGTGTGTGATGAGAATAGTGTCTACGATTAATATATATATATATATACAAACTAAGCGCACCTTGTTCAAACTCCACGGTGAGCAAGTTTGGAAGCAAATTAGTTCTCATGGAATGTTACCTCCCCATGAGGCCCTTCAGAGGGTGGGGAGGCTTGCGTGCTCAATGATACAGTGAGCTATGACGGTGGGAACATGTTCCCGGAAGGGTTACCCAAGCGGAAAGGTCACTGAAGAGGGGACAGACGAAGCATGGTCTCCTGGTCCTCCAGGTTGGGGTTGGGCTTGATGATCCCCTCCTTTAAAAAATTAAGTTACGGAAACAACAAACATACAACCTATCTACGGGGTGAAGGCTACAAGTCATTGACTCACATGATGGAAGTGGTGAAAGCCGAGAGCTACTTTCCCTGGGGACGGAAGTCCTGAATGCCAAAACCAAGACCAGAATTGGATGCTGGAATGTAAAAACAATGTAGAAACCGGAAAACTATCACAAATAACAGCGAAATGAGAAGATATAATCTACATATCCCAGGGGTTGCAGAGCGAAAGGACGAAATGGGAAGACCACTGGAACAGGTGAAACAGTCCTTTTTCTGGGAGACGATTTACTACACCATGAAGGGTAGCAGTAATCCTAAGAAAGGGCGTGGAAAAGTGTCTGTTAGAATGGAAACCTATCAGCGCCGCTTGATTAGATCAGACTAAAGGGAAGCATAACAAACATCCCCAATCCTACAATGCTATGAATAAATGATAGCGAAGACACAAAGAAAGACTCGTACTACGAAACCTACAAGCAGAATTAGACAAGTCACCATCCCATGATGTTATCATTTTATGGAGATCTAAATGCGAAGGTCGGACAAGACAACACATAGTTATAGAACTATGGGAAAATATGGATGTGGTATGATGAACGAAAATGGGAACGTTTAGTAAACTTCTGCAGCATGAACAATCTCGTTATAGGAGGAACCCTATTTCAACATTTAGATATCCCAAATTAAAATGGTATTCCCTAATGGCAGAGATAAAAACCAAATAGACATATAATGATCAATGGACCCTGGAGACGCTCGCTGCTAGATGTTGTAGTGAAGAGAGGTGCAGATGTTGGTAGGACCACCACCCAGTCACAGCTTATGTCAAAAACTTAAACCTAAGAAAAACAGGACAACAAAAAAAACTTCCAAAGAGGTTCGATTTGGGTAGACTAAAAAACACGGAAGTAAGGGATACGTTTATATGAGATAAAGAACAGATTCCAAGCCCTAGAAATAATGAAACTACGGATGAAACTGACAACATAGATAGAACATGGGACAACATAGCATCTATATATAGCAAGAGCAGTGAAACATTCAGGGTACCGCAAAAAAGAAAAGAAAAAAATGGATAACACCAACAACATGGAAAATAATAGACAGCCGAAGAATATTAAAAAGAAATTGTTTAAACAAAGTCTGAAAGACTGAAAGCAAGATACCAAGAACAGTACAAAAGCGCAAGTAAAAAAAAAAACAAACGGGGTGTGAGGCTGACAAAAGAATGTATGTTGAAGACCTGAGTACAGGCAGAAGAAGCAACAAAAAGTGTGATCAGGGAACAGTGTACAAAATTACAAAGCTAATAAGCGGGAAACATTACAGGAGATCAAATACTCTCATAAAGGATAAGAATGGAATACTATTGACAACGGAAAAAGGGAAAAGAAATACGATGGACAGAGCATTTTAAAGAATTGCTAAACAGACCTCCAACGGTAGTACAGACATACCAGAACCAACAGAGGAATTAAAATTGGCATTGAAACCCAGCGGATGAGATCATTACAGCAATTAAATCTCAAGAATAACAAGGCACCAGGAATGATAACAAACGCAGAACTATTCAAAATAGACCCAGAACTTGAGCTAATATATTGCAACCCTTGTTTACTACTATATGGAATGCCCAAATAATACCTGATGCATGGAACAGAGGAGTCATCATCAGATACCAAAAAGGCTCCCTTGCCGATTGTAATAATTGCGTGGAATAAAACTGCTTTCTTAAGTAAATCTTAAACAAATCATCTACAACGTATTCTGACTGTGGATAAGAACGAAAAGGAACAAGCAGGATTTCGCAGAGGACGGAGCTGTATAGACCAAATATTTGCTCTTAGAAATATCATAGAGCAATGCACAGAATGGCAAAACAAACTCTATATCAACTTTGTAGATTTGAAATGGTTTTGATAGGGATACACCATGAAGTCTATGGCGTATCTTAAGATGGTATGGGGTCCCACGTGTTTTATAAATATTATAAAGCTGCTACAGCAAGTTTGCATGCAGTGTTGAAACTCAGAACTAAAGTTTGAAGTAAAACAGGCGTGCGCAAGGGATGTGTTATGTCAGCCCTATTATTCAACACTGTCATAGATTGGGTGATGCGTAAACAACGGAAGATAAGGCAAGAGGTATTAGATGGACGCTCACCCACTCTGGAAGACCTAGATTTTGCAGATGACATCGCACTCCTATCTCATACACATAAGATATCAGGAAAAGACCCCGCCGCCTTAACCAATATATGAGATGGTTGGGCTGAAAATAAATCAGAAGAAAACTGAAGTAATGACTCTGAATAGAAACCCCAGCCCAGTCAAACTGAAAGGGAAAACCCTCCGAGATACAACCGCTTTCACATACCTTGGAAGTGTTATTGGCAATGAAGGAGGCGCTGGATCTGACTAAAACAGACTGAGTAAAGCACAAAGTGCATTCATGACCTTCAGACCGCCTGAAATCTGCTGACAGTATCAGAACCAAGACTATATCTATAACAGCTGTGGCTGTCAACTTTGCTGGACGGATCGGAATGCTGGAGAATGACAGAACAGGATATGTCCAGACTCTCCGCCTTTCCTACAACTTGTCTGCGAAAAATCTTACTCGTGTACTGGCGACTACTATCTCGAATCAAGAATTCTTTGCACGATGCCAACAAGAGAATATGGGCACTATCATCCGAAGACGACGCTGGAGATGGATTGGACATGTGATGCGCATGGAGACTGGCTCCGACACGAAAAACTGCCGAGATGGCTCCAGAGGGTAGGGCAGCGTGGAAGACCCAATATGACCTGGAGGAGAACGATAGAGCAAGAGCTGAAGGAATGAATCATAGCTGGAACACAATACAGAGGAAGGCCATGAACAGGGGAAAAATGGTGTACGTTGTTTTCCCTAAAAAAGGCGTAACAGGCTAAAGAGAGAGAGTTATATGTATTATATATATATATATATATATATATATATTATATATATATTATATATATATTGGTGTGTGTGTGTGGGATGAGAATAGTGTTACGGAAAAAATTTTAAAATATATATATATATTTGCGTGTGTGTGTGTGTGTGATGGAATAGTGTCTAGATTAATATATATATATTTGCTGGGGTGTGTGTGTGTGATGGAATAGTGTCTACGATTATATATATATATTTTGCGTGTTTTGTGTATTTGTGCTTTGGGTTTTTTGAGAATAGTGTCTACGATTAATATATATATATATATACAAACAAGCACCTTGTTCAAATCACAGTGAAACAAGTTTGGAAGCAAATTAGTTCTCTGGAATGTTACAAACAATAAATTGTCACTGCTCAGAAATCAATGGCAAACTCTGAACGTATAAATGGGGTCTATAAAATCGTTGACTCGTTTACTGTTGATGATGGATAAGTCTTTTAAAGGATATGCTACCATTTTCCTTCAAATATATATCGTTATTATCTTTGTAAAATAATTTCCTTTGTAAGGAGACGGAGAAACTTGTCATCAACAATGAAAAGGGGCCATCCATAAATTACGTCAACAAAATAGGGGGTCTGGAAAAGTTTGACAATTGTTGACATGGGGGAGGAGGCAAGATAAATTGACGTCAACAATGTCATTTTTATTTTAACGGGTTGAGCTCTTTTTTAAGGAAGTTATAGTCTTTTACATCAATGCATCATATTATTATGTGTTTTTTCTTCAATGTAGACTGCTGACAGATTAACCATATGGTATTAATCTGAATATGTTTAACGGATGACTGCATGGTCTTCTATTATTAATAATGCTATTATATATATAATTTTGACATTTTCGTTATATGGTCTGCTGCTCATGAGAAAAGACAGAGTGATATTTATCGCAGTGTCAGAACTCTCGATGATTTAACAGAACAACTAAAGAAAAAGGTTTTCAAATAAACAAAATGCTGCTTACACTCTAATGCCAAAACGAAGTTTATCATCGCAGAGGGAAAAGTCATGTTTAAAAACTGTCCATAAAGATAATTAGAGCACAAAATGATGCACACTCAAAGCACATTGATGGAAAATTTTGTACGGGTACTCTGAATCATCTTGAAGAAGTTGCCTCTTTTTGGGACCGGAGAAGTATGCTTATCAGCCAAGATGACAACAGAGTCCCTATTGGATTGACACAGCTAACAAGCAGGCTCCACTTTTAATGCATGTCGAATACTGCAGCCCAGACACATGACTGGGTTGTAGCAATAAAAACAAACTCATCCCATCTGTTTATGCTGGCATTGAAATCAAAAAGATGGTTTGGGCAAACCTGAAGCTGTCTTATTCAGCCTACAACATAGCATTAGGTCAGGCAAGCATTGCTCATCGTCAGCCTATGCTCATGGGCTGGACTATGAAAGGCTGCTTGAATTGGAAGAGTTTGACATTATAACTAAAGATCAAAGCAAAGGTTGGTCAAACCTGTTCTCATGTTGTCTGTTGATGGTGACCGGATGAAAATCCAAGGTATCAAAAGTCATCGATGTGGGATTCATCATTTTCTGAACAGAACCTTGATGCATTGTTCGTTGCAACAATCACCTGGCAGAAGTGCATTTAATCGGTAGAAAGGCGGATGGCTCCTTTGGGGCCGAGAACTGTCAAGCCTAATTCGCCACAGGCATTTTGGAACCACCTTTACTCACAAGGTAGAACAATGATGAGGGAAATTGAAAAATCAAATTTCAAATACTGGTGACATTTGTAAGTGTGGACTAAGTCACTCTGGACAATTTTCCCAAAAGTCTAAATTTTTGTGCGAATGTCAGAACTGAGACAGAAAGTTTGTTAACTAAAAATCAAGATTGGTACAAAAACCATTAGAACAAGTCAATACTTTTGCAAATTGTGAAATGCCATAATGAAAATGTTGCCAGCCAATTCGGCTCATATTTTGATATTGTTGCCGATAGATTCCTTCCCAAACCCAAATTTCCCGTCTGCCAGACTACTGGAGGCCTTAAAGCACCTGATGCATCTGAGGCGACTTGCCGATTTCCTTCTTTCTTCAACAGTCTTTGAAACTTGATAACATGTTACCTCGATCTGCAAAGGCATTCAAAATTCTTCCATATGATCTATATTGTCCTTCCATTCAGTCGTCGTTGGTTGAACGAATTTGCAAAATCTGTCACCTCTATGTTGCTTCACAAGTCATTTAAGAAGCATGTTTAACTCCCCACAAGTGATCTTGGACCCGGCAGTGCCAAAGGACCTCCTCAACCACAACTATTCGGCAGTGCAAGTGGCCAAAAGGCCCTAGAACTGATGGCATTTATGCTCAAGAGATGTTAGCGCAGAATGGTTAGACGAAGATGATGTAGACTTGTCTGATATTGGTTCGAAGATGACATCAATGATAAATCAGGACAATGCCCCTTTTAACAATAGAAGGAAAATTTGACTTCTCCGTGGGAAGATGATAAAGATGAAAATTTGAAAAACTGGAAAATAGGCCTATAAAGTAGTTGTTTATAAATTCAAAGTTTATCAATTTTAAATATGTTAAACAATGTAAAAAGTGTAATATAATTAATTAATAATTTGTGTAGACCTTTTTGATTTCTGCATTAATATTTAGTACTAGCAATCGTATAAAATACGGTTGTCTGTTTGGAAGTGTAAATATTTTTGACATAATTTTATTGGGGTTGCTGGAAGTTTGACAGTTGTTGAAAAAGGGGGAAGGGGCAAAAATTGCCTAAAAGTTGTTGACATAATTTATGGATGGCCCCAAATATATACAAAATAGATACAGAACACTTCAAGAAGTAGCATGTACCTTGCGGAGCGTTGCTTTTTTCCAGCAGTCTGAAAAACTCTCAGTCTCTGCAAGTTTTCCAGCGTCATTTCAAGGGTTTCTTTGATGTCCTGCTACAACCTTCTCTTGGTCTCCCTGCCTCGAACCATGTCTTCTCAGTAACTAGCACATTCACACTAACTGGCACTAACATGATAAGTAACCCCTAACTAGCAGCCCTTGCATTTAAATGTTACACAGTAGCTGCACTAACACGTATTAGCACTTACACAGTAACTGCATTACAGTAACTGGGAGTAACACAGTAACTGCAGTAACACAGTAACTATTATAGTTACTATTCAGTGTAAGTTGTTATAATTACTTGTATGTGATTTTATGTAAGTGCTCGACGTTGCGCTCGTCCACTAACTGACAAATACCGAGAACCCCAGGGGCGTCATTTTACCAAACGTCAATACCATTCCTTTTTTATTTTAAATATTATATCAATATGTCCGTTTGTTTAGATAACGACCTCTGGAGACAAGTATTTTTGACGTATTCTTGTTTAGATAACGACCTCTGATACTAGTATTTTTGACGTATTCCTCGTTTAGATAACGACCTCTGGAGGCTAGTATTTCTTGACGTATTCCTCGTTTAGATAACGACCTCTGGATACTAGTATTTCTTGACGTATTCCTTGTTTAGATAACGATCTCTGGAGGCTAGTATTTCTTGACGTATTCCTTGTTTAGATAACGATCTCTGGAGGCTTTTTTTTTGACGTATTCCTTGTTTAGATAACGACCTCTGGAGACTAGTATTTCTTGACGTATTCCTTGTTTAGATAACGATCTCTGGAGACTAGTATTTCTTGACGTATTCCTTGTTTAGAAAACGATCTCTGGAGACTAGTATTTCTTGACGTATTCCTTGTTTAGATAATGACCTCTGGAGACAAGTACTCTTGACGTATTCCTTGTTTAGATAACGATCTCTGGAGGCTAGTATTTCTTGACGTATTCCTTGTTTAGATAACGATCTCTGGAGACTAGTATTTCTTGACGTATTCCTTGTTTAGATAACGATCTCTGGAGGCTAGTATTTCTTGACGTATTCCTTGTTTAGAAAACGATCTCTGGAGACTAGTATTTCTTGACGTATTCCTTGTTTCGATAATGACCTCTAGAGACAAGTACTCTTGACGTATTCCTTGTTTAGATAACGATCTCTGGAAACTAGTATTTCTTGACGTATTCCTTGTTTAGATAACGACCTCTGGAGACTAGTATTCTTGACGTATTCCTTGTTTAGATAACGACCTCTGGAGACTAGTATTCTTGACGTATTCCTTGTTTAGATAACGACCTCTGGAGACTAGTATTCTTGACGTATTCCTTGTTTAGATAACGACCTCTGGAGACTAGTATTCTTGACGTATTCCTTGTTTAGATAACGACCTCTGGAGACTAGTATTTCTTGACGTATTCCTTGTTTAGATAACGACCTCTGGAGACTAGTATTCTTGACGTATTCCTTGTTTAGATAACGACCTCTGGAGACTAGTATTCTTGACGTATTCCTTGTTTAGATAACGACCTCTGGAGACTAGTATTCTTGACGTATTCCTTGTTTAGATAACGACCTCTGGAGACTAGTATTCTGACGTATTCTTGTTGATATTTGTGAAAGTGTTACTGTTGTTGATGTTTGTGAGAATGTTACTGTAGTTGATGTTTGTGAGAATGTTACTGTTGTTGATGTTTGTGAGAATGTTACTGTAGTTGATGTTTGTGAGAATGTTACTGTAGTTGATGTTTTTGAGAATGTGTTACTGTAGTTGATGTTTGTGAGAATGTTACTGTTGATGATGTTTGTGAGAGTGTTACTATTGTTGATGTTTTTGAGAATGTTACTGTTGTTGAGGTTTGTGAGAGTGTTACTGTACCAAGAGAACATTCTAGATTATAGTTTCGTCTGTGTGTTTCCGGGCCTCACAAGGGGAGCAAAGAATAATAACTCTGTGAACTACACGGTATGTAGTAAGATGTGTCTAAGGTAGGGGGGCATATGGAAGCTTCACTAGTCAATAAAAAGAATCTAATAAACCTTTAAAATGGATCTAAAACCGAAATATTGACTTTATTGCACCGTGTTTTATCCCATAATACTCGGTCCCTCTCCACAGAAATAACACGACAGTTGCCGATAGTACTGTACAAAGCACTAACTCCGTAGCTCCGTCAATAATCCTCGGGTCTCTAAAGAAACGCACTTGTGAACAAAACAGATTCGAACTCACGACTTTCGCATCGCAAGACAAGGGTTTAACCACTTAGCAACAGCGACCCGCAATAAATAAAAAATGTTTCAGAACTCGGATGTGCTAGCCAACTTGTAGGTGCATTACTGGTACAACGTACAATCTCTCTTAGACTCAGATCACATACATATCACAAAGAGTGGTTTACCAACTGATCGGTATGTAGCATTCGAAGATTATAATTTCAAATATTGAAATATGTTCAACTACCTAGAATTCTACAATTTCAAATATTGAAATATGTTCAACTACCTAGAATTCTACAATTTCAAATATTGAAATATGTTCAACTACCTAGAATTCTACAATTTCAAATATTGAAATATCTTCAACTACCTAGAATTCTACAATTTCAAATATTGAAATATGTTCAACTATCTAGAATTCTACAATTTCAAATATTGAAATATGTTCATCTACCTAGAATTCTACAATTTCAAATATTGAAATATGTTCAACTACCTAGAATTCTACAATTTCAAATATTGAAATATGTTCAACTAACTAGAATTCTACAATTTCAAATATTGAAATATGTTCAACTACCTAGAATTCTACAATTTCAAATATTGAAATATGTTCAACTACCTAGAATTCTACAATTTCAAATATTGAAATATGTTCAACTACCTAGAATTCTACAATTTCAAATATTGAAATATGTTCAACTACCTAGAATTCTACAATTTCAAATATTGAAATATGTTCAACTACCTAGAATTCTGCAGTTTCAAATATTGAAATATGTTCAACTACCTAGAATTCTACAATTTCAAATATTGAAATATGTTCAACTACCTAGAATTCTGCAGTTTCAAATATTGAAATATGTTCAACTATCTAGAATTCTGCAGTTTCAAATATTGAAATATGTTCAACTACCTAGAATTCTACAATTGTGTGTTGCTAATACATGCTTTTAAAAAACATATATTCTGAACTCTTTGCCATCCACATTTAAACAAACATTTTGATAATTTGTTGATGTTTTGCGCTATCGACCGACGTTAATGTAGCTGCTAGCAAATCGCAAGAGTGAATCTGTTTGTTGATAAACCTTGTTTAGTATTGTCCATTATCTTATCAAGACACTAAGTGAATTCCATAATATATAAGTGTCATTTTATTGTATCGTGTTAGAGATGTCTAATATTGATTGATAGAATCATCATGATTTCACTTCGGTCAACACACTCAAGTGTGCCACGATCTCTCTCTCTCTAACACGAAGAAAATATCAGCTGCAGTGCACGAACTCCGTAGCACCGACGAAGGTACACTGTGTCATTTTAAGGATAGTGAAAATTAGCAGAAATTTTAATTTAAATGTTACTAACTATTTTCTTTGCAAGGGTAATGGTTTTTGAACATACTGCTGTCGATATTACATTGTCGAACGCTCTTTAACATTCTAAACGGGAAGATGAGACAAATGTTTTATCGTTCGACCTCAGTAGGACTAGAAACTCGATCACACTTACATTTAGATCAATAATTTCTCGAAAAAAAACTCCGATGGCTCCACGCTGGGAACCTAACTGAGTAGCAGCGAGACGTCAATGTCTGAGAAATACCTAAAATTATTTACGCATTAGTTGTAATATATTAACTTAATACTTATTTATTTCTCTTTGTTCCTTGTGGAGCATAGGACATCAGCAGTTGTTCGCCATTTGTCCCAGTCTCTTGCTGTTTTATTTATGATTTCCCAGGATAGTCCAGTTTTCTTCAGTTCATAAAAAAAAAACTCCATGTCCAGGTCTGTTTTGAGACGTCCATTTCTCGTGTTCTCAATATACTGATGACAGGCCATAAACAGTGTTCTAGGAAATGAAATGTGTCAACGTCTGATTTTGATAGTTAGCACCAAGAACAGACGTTTGTGGAGATCCCCAATCGCCTACGCCAGTCGAAATAGCAGTCCTTTTTACTTTCAACATTTGATCCATTTTATGTTGGTTTTTCTCTGGTTTTTTTAGTGATCTTGCAATGTTGTATGTCTTTGTATATGTAGGTTTTTCTCTGTTGTTTTAGTGATCTTGCAATGTTGTATGTCTTTGTATATGTTGGTTTTATCAGGGTTTTTTTTAGTGATCTTGCAATGTTGTATGTCTTTGTATATGTTGGTTTTATCTGGGTTTTTTAGTGATCTTGCAATGTTGTATGTCTTTGTATATGTTGGTTTTATCTGGTTTTTTTAGTGATCTTGCAATGTTGTATGTCTTTGTATATGTTGGTTTTTCTCTGTTGTTTTAGTGATCTTGCAATGTTGTACGTCTTTGTATATGTTGGTTTTATCAGGGTTTTTTAGTGATCTTGCAATGTTGTATGTCTTTGTATATGTTGGTTTTATCTGGGTTTTTTTTTAGTGATCTTGCAATGTTGTATGTCTTTGTATATGTTGGTTTTATCAGGGTTTTTTTAGTGATCTTGCAATGTTGTATGTCTTTGTATATGTTGGTTTTTCTCTGTTGTTTTAGTGATCTTGCAATGTTGTATGTCTTTGTATATGTTGGTTTTATCAGGTTTTTTTTAGTGATCTTGCAATGTTGTATGTCTTTGTATATGTAGGTTTTTCTCTGTTGTTTTAGTGATCTTGCAATGTTGTATGTCTTTGTATATGTTGGTTTTATCTGGGTTTTTTTTAGTGATCTTGCAATGTTGTATGTCTTTGTATATGTTGGTTTTTTTTGTTGTTTTAGTGATCTTGCAATGTTGTATGTCTTTGTATATGTAGGTTTTTCTCTGTTGTTTTAGTGATCTTGCAATGTTGTATGTCTTTGTATATGTTGGTTTTATCAGGTTTTTTTTAGTGATCTTGCAATGTTGTATGTCTTTGTATATGTTGGTTTTATCTGGGATTTTTTTTAGTGATCTTGCAATGTTGTATGTCTTTGTATATGTTGGTTTTATCAGGTTTTTTTTAGTGATCTTGCAATGTTGTATGTCTTTGTATATGTTGGTTTTATCTGGGTTTTTTTTTAGTGATCTTGCAATGTTGTATGTCTTTGTATATGTTGGTTTTATCTGGGTTTTTTTTTAGTGATCTTGCAATGTTGTATGTCTTTGTATATGTAGGTTTTTCTCTGTTGTTTTAGTGATCTTGCAATGTTGTATGTCTTTGTATATGTTGGTTTTATCTGGTTTTTTTAGTGATCTTGCAATGTTGTATGTCTTTGTATATGTTGGTTTTATCTGGGTTTTTTTTTAGTGATCTTGCAATGTTGTATGTCTTTGTATATGTTGGTTTCAACAAACTATATAGTTTACAGACCCGACGCCATGGCACTCTCTCAATATACAAATAGGTGCGCAGTCTCTTTGAGCAGTTAAGGAAAAATATGCTTATTGTGTAATGTTCCTTGTCGGTTCAAGTCAAGTATATCTGAAAGTGGTTCTCTGCCGCGAGGAGGTAAGGTACTCGCCTCTTGCTGCAAAAGCACTATGTTAATTTCCTGTGTTGAGTAAACGAAGTTTGG
The DNA here is from genome assembly GCA_020796225.1 of Arion vulgaris. NCBI lineage: Eukaryota > Metazoa > Mollusca > Gastropoda > Stylommatophora > Arionidae > Arion > Arion vulgaris. Next base: position 5,748,978 of record CM036754.1, read on the forward strand.
ACCGACGTAATCGGTGAAAATTCGTAATTATCAGGGTTACAATGCAAGTATTATGTCGCTGATTCGTTCAGTTAATTAAAAGGGACTGAGCACTTATGAAGAGTAATGACTGTAGAGAAAGGGACTGGAACACAATTTTACTTTTAAGAAACAACATTCAGAAGTCATGTAACGTTAAACAAAATTCTTTCTTCTTCTTTTGTCGTCACACTGCTACAGGGTTGATGCCAAGGGTGGTGTCAAAATTCTTTAAAGATGGATAAATTAATTCATGTCTAACAGTCTAGTTGGAACACACATGGTTACTCACCGAAGTGCAATGATGATCATGTCTAACGGTGTAGTTGGAACACACATGGTTACTCACCGAAGTGCAATGATGATCATGTCTAACGGTGTAGTTGGAACACACATGGTTACTCACCGAAGTGTAATGATGATCATGTCTAACGGTCTAGTTGGAACACACATGGTTACTCACCGAAGTGTAATGATGATCATGTCTAACAGTGTAGTTGGAACACACATGGTTACTCACCGAAGTGTAATGATGATGATCCTATCAATCAATCAATAAAGTGTTGAGAGTTCGCTTATCGAACCAGACCCCACTGTTTTGTGTGGGTTAATTTCACGCACCCAACGTTCTACAATTGTGGAAAGCTATTTGTCCTTCTACCTCCTGTATTCTTTGAGGGGAGTAAATATGAAGTTGCACGCACACCGTACCCTAATGTCTGCGAAGACCGTTGGATATTTGTATTTATTCATACTTGTCCAACAGTGTAGTATTTACTTACAACTACTGAATCTATAAGTGGTGTCCAGCAGTGTAATATTTACTTACAACTAACAAAATGTGATTGCTATACATGTTGGTACAAATAATACATGGTTCAAACACCACGGAGGGCAATTTGGAAGCAAATTTATTCCCGTGGAATTTTACGAAAGGTAAAAATAGACCTCACCGCTCAGAAAGCAATGCAAACTACTGAATGTATAAGTGGTGTCCAGAAAATCGACGACTAGTTTACTGTGCTTGATGGTGACGTCCTGTAAATGATATGTCACAATTTTCAATTTCATACGCGTCTTACAAGTTGCTTACAACTTTCTATAGTTTATTGCTATACTTGTCTAGTTGTTGCTTACAACTTTCTAGTTTATTGCTATACTTGTCTAGTTGTTGCTTACAACTTTCTAGTTTATTGCTATACTTGTCTAGTTGTTGCTTACAACTTTCTAGTTTATTGCTATACTTGTCTAGTTGTTGCTTACAACTTTCTAGTTTATTACTATACTTGTCTAGTAGTTGCTTACAACATTCTATAGTTTATTGCTATACTTGTCTAGTTGTTGCTTACAACTTTCTATAGTTTATTGCTATACTTGTCTAGTTGTTGCTTACAACTTTCTAGTTTATTGCTATACTTGTCTAGTTGTTGCTTACAACTTTCTAGTTTATTGCTATACTTGTCTAGTTGTTGCTTACAACTTTCTAGTTTATTACTATACTTGTCTAGTAGTTGCTTACAACATTCTATAGTTTATTGCTATACTTGTCTAGTTGCTGCTTACAACTTTCTATAGTTTATTGCTATACTTGTCTAGTTGTTGCTTACAACTTTCTAGTTTATTGCTATACTTGTCTAGTTGTTGCTTACAACTTTCTAGTTTATTGCTATACTTGTCTAGTTGTTGCTTACAACTTTCTAGTTTATTGCTATACTTGTCTAGTTGTTGCTTACAACTTTCTAGTTTATTACTATACTTGTCTAGTAGTTGCTTACAACATTCTATAGTTTATTGCTATACTTGTCTAGTTGTTGCTTACAACTTTCTATAGTTTATTGCTATACTTGTCTAGTTGTTGCTTACAACTTTCTAGTTTATTGCTATACTTGTCTAGTTGTTGCTTACAACTTTCTAGTTTATTGCTATACTTGTCTAGTAGTTGCTTACAACTTTCTATAGTTTATTGCTATACTTGTCTAGTTGTTGCTTACAACTTTCTAGTTTATTACTATACTTGTCTAGTAGTTGCTTACAACATTCTATAGTTTATTGCTATACTTGTCTAGTTGTTGCTTACAACTTTCTATAGTTTATTGCTATACTTGTCTAGTTGTTGCTTACAACTTTCTAGTTTATTGCTATACTTGTCTAGTTGTTGCTTACAACTTTCTAGTTTATTGCTATACTTGTCTAGTAGTTGCTTACAACTTTCTATAGTTTATTGCTATACTTGTCTAGTTGTTGCATACAACTTTCTAGTTTATTACTATACTTGTCTAGTAGTTGCTTACAACATTCTATAGTTTATTGCTATACTTGTCTAGTTGTTGCTTACAACTTTCTATAGTTTATTGCTATACTTGTCTAGTAGTTCCTTACAACTTTCTAGTTTATTGCTATACTTGTCTAGTTGTTGCTTACAACTTTCTAGTTTATTGCTATACTTGTCTAGTTGTTGCTTACAACTTTCTAGTTTATTGCTATACTTGTCTAGTTGTTGCTTACAACTTTCTAGTTTATTACTATACTTGTCTAGTAGTTGCTTACAACATTCTATAGTTTATTGCTATACTTGTCTAGTTGTTGCTTACAACTTTCTATAGTTTATTGCTATACTTGTCTAGTTGTTGCTTACAACTTTCTAGTTTATTGCTATACTTGTCTAGTTGTTGCTTACAACTTTCTAGTTTATTGCTATACTTGTCTAGTTGTTGCTTACAACTTTCTAGTTTATTGCTATACTTGTCTAGTTGTTGCTTACAACTTTCTAGTTTATTACTATACTTGTCTAGTAGTTGCTTACAACATTCTATAGTTTATTGCTATACTTGTCTAGTTGTTGCTTACAACTTTCTATAGTTTATTGCTATACTTGTCTAGTTGTTGCTTACAACTTTCTAGTTTATTGCTATACTTGTCTAGTTGTTGCTTACAACTTTCTAGTTTATTGCTATACTTGTCTAGTAGTTGCTTACAACTTTCTATAGTTTATTGCTATACTTGTCTAGTAGTTGCTTACAACATTCTATAGTTTATTGCTATACTTGTCTAGTTGTTGCTTACAACTTTCTAGTTTATTGCTATACTTGTCTAGTTGTTGCTTACAACTTTCTATAGTTTATTGCTATACTTGTCTAGTTGTTGCTTACAACTTTCTATAGTTTATTGCTATACTTGTCTAGTAGTTGCTTACAACATTCTATAGTTTATTGCTATACTTGTCTAGTAGTTTACAACTTTCTAGTTTATTGCTATACTTATCTAGTAGTAGCTTACATCTTTCTATAGTTTATTGCTATACTTGTCTAGTAGTTGCTTGCAACTTTCTATAGTTTATTGCTATACTTGTCTAGTAGTTGCTTACAACTTTCTAGTTTATTGCTATACTTGTCTAGTAGTTGCTTACAACTTTCTAGTTTATTGCTATACTTGTCTAGTAGTTGCTTGCAACTTTCTATAGTTTATTGCTATACTTGTCTAGTAGCTGCTTACAACTTTCTAGTTTATTGCTATACTTGTCTAGTAGTAGCTTACATCTTTCTATAGTTTATTGCTATACTTGTCTAGTAGTTGCTTACAACTTTCTATAGTTTATTGCTATACTTTTCTAGTAGTTGTTAACAACTTTCTATATTTTATTGCTATACTTGTCTAGTAGTTGCTTACAACTTTCTAGTTTATTGCTATACTTGTCTAGTAGCTGCTTACAACTTTCTAGTTTATTGCTATACTTATCTAGTAGTAGCTTACAACTTTCTATATTTTATTGCTATACTTGTCTAGTAGTTGTTTACAACGTTCTATATTTTATTGCTATACTTGTCTAGTAGTTGCTTACAACTTTCTAGTTTATTGCTATACTTGTCTAGTAGGTGCTTACAACTTTCTAGTTTATTGCTATACGTGTCTAGTAGTAGCTTACAACTTTCTAGTTTATTGCTATATTCGTCTATTAGTTGCTTACATAAAGAACTACAATGTGTAGAGAGCTACGAATATCTGGGATCAATAATTAACAATAACGGTGACTGCTCCAAAGAGATCTCAAGAAGATTGGCAATAGCAATCAAGAAGTTAAATACAATGAAGAACATGTGGCAAAGCACCAGCAAAATACTAAAATTAAAAATATTGAGAGCATGCATTTTCCCATTTGCTACTTATGGATGTGAATCATGGACTATTACACAAAAATTAAGAAAGAAAATTCAGTCCTGCGAAACTAAATGCTACAGAAAGATCCTACGAATACCATGGACAGAAAAAGAAAGAACACTGATGTCCTGAAAGAACTAAATGTTAAAGAGAATTGGCTGATAAACAACATACTATACAGAAAAATTACATACTTTGGTCACATCAAGCGTCACAATGGCCTGGAAAGAACAATACTAGCGGGCAGAGTCCCAGGACGCAGAGGCAGACCAAGAAGAAGATGGCTACAAGATATTAAAGAAACCATGAACATGACCATCGACGAAGTGGGTGAACTTGCAAGAGGCAGAGTGAATTTCAGATGTGCTGCAAAGAGAGCAACGTCCCTATAAAGGATACGCACCTTGATGATGAGTTGCCTACAACTTTCTGTATTTTATTGCTATATTCGTCTAGTAGTTGCTTACAACTTTCTATATTTTATTGCTATACTTGTCTAGTAGTTGCTTACAACTTTCTATATTTTATTGCTATATTCGTCTAGTAGTTGCTTACAACTTTCTATATTTTATTGCTATATTCGTCTAGTAGTTGCTTACAACTTTCTATATTTTATTGCTATATTCGTCTAGTAGTTCCTTACAACTTTCTATATTTTATTGCTATATTCGTCTAGTAGTTGCTTACAACTTTCTATATTTTATTGCTATATTCGTCTAGTAGTTGCTTACAACTTTCTAGTTTATTGCTATACTTGTCTAGTAGTTGCTTACAACTTTCTATATGTGATTCCTATACTTGTTTAGTAGTATAATTTTCTATATGTGATTGCTATTACACCAACTTGTATACTTTAGATAAGAACAGAAGAAGGAAAGAATCCAGTTAAATGTACTTTTCTATCTCTTGTTGAAATGTTGTGTCTGGTTTGCACTGTCTTCCTTAGCAGGGGCTACTCTGTGACACTGTGTGTTTTCTCTATTGAACAAGTCGCTCTCTTCACACACTTCACACCTGAGGTGACGTTCAAAGTAGTTCTTGAGAGCGACTTGAGCCGTCGCTGTTATTGTCCTGTGTGAAGTACACGAACTCTTTTAGCAATAGAGAGGGTGTCAAAGCAAGGGATAGGAAACAGAGGAGAGGTAGAGGACGCTAGGCGTAGAAGTTCAGAGAATAGAAAGAGGTGTGATTTAATGAAAGAAACGTTTGAGAATAGACAAGAATAGAGAGAATTATTTGTATGTTCTATAGCTAGTTTCTTTACGGTTTAATTTTCTTAAAGAGTTTCGTTACAGACGTGATGTAGTGAGAGTCAATGGTTGTTTTTTTTTTAAAATCAAAGTGATGAATAATAAAAACCTCCATCTTTTACAAAAGTTTGCTAAATGTCACCTTTCGCAATAACAGACGATTATAAGGTATCCACAAAAGTGTCTTCGTTATGTCTCTCTTTTTGTCTCATCTAAATCATCGTGGGATAATTTCCCTTACTGACAGTAGATTGATTGATTGATTGATTGATTGATTGGATCACCATCATTGCACTTCAGTGATTACCATGTGTGCTTCAAGCTGACAGTACTACACACAAAACATACAGAAACATCAGCTGACAGTACTACACACAAAACATACAGAAACATCAGCTGACAGTACTACACACAAAACATACAGAAACATCAGCTGACAGTACTACACACAAAACATACAGAAACATCAGCTGACAGTACTACACACAAAACATACGGAAACATCAGAAAGTAAAAAAAAACCAGGCAACAGTAACGACAAAATAGAAACACTTTTTGTAACCACTTTGTCAAAACTTAAAATACTATAGAGTTAACCAAGATATGAATTAACTACAGATCAGCTCTATCTGTGCAATGAAAATATTTTGATAAGAATTAACCAGAAGACTGGATTAGTAAGATATCTTTATAACATAAATAACTTGAGATATGCTAACGTGATTGTCTTGATATTTTGATTGCACTGAAAATGTTTTTTTTTAAAATTTTGCTACAAATTGTCAAAGCAACATCAGCTTTTAAAATTATAATTAAAATATGGAACGGCAAGTTATATAGTTTTTAAACTACTTGTAAATTACGAATGTTCAATTCTAATGTTGTATCAATCCTAACTTATGCCAGCGAAAGTCTCTCAAGAAAAGTCTCTGAAGGTCCTAAAGATGTGAATTTACGGAGAACTGCTGAACGTTCCATGAATCGATAGAATGAGTACTGCTGATGTGTTGAAAAAGTTTAGTGTACAGAATAATGATGATGTGTTGGAAACGTTTAGTGTACAAAATAATGATGATGTGCTGAAATAGATCAACGTACAGAGAACGTTAGTTATATGAAAAAGAGACAATTATCCTTTTTCTTGTCTGTCATCAGGAGAGGCTAAGAGAGCATGGTGACAACAGGCAAAATCAATGAGTAGTGTTTTGATAAGCAAAGAAATGATATTCCCCTTCACAAATGGTGCATATATTTTTTCCCCAGTTTACAGCTTCACATGTTCAATTACCTAGTATAATTTCTGATTGAACACGCTATGAAACGTACACATTTTTAACCAAGGTAAGCTATAGCATAACTCAGTAGAGAAAGCACGTAAAGAGATAACAATATTGGAATTCCTGCAGAAATGTATAAACATTTCTGCAGGATTGGTTATTAGTTATTGGTTACTAAACTGACGTCATTGCACTCCGGGCAGACCCATAGGTGCTCAGTCTCCCCAACAGATATCGAAGAGTATGCATACTGATGGTTCCTGTGGCTCGCTGATTTAACACACCTCTCACTCTGCCTCTCAGGCATCCAGTTCGACTTGAACAACGGGTAACTCCAAACTGCTTAAATCGCTTGATCGATTCAACATCGATTTTAGTGTCCTCATCCAACAGAGAGTCTCGAAGAGAAAGAAGAATATCCCCCTTATCCATCTTCAACTCCCCAACAATCGATGCTGTTGATGCAAGCCTGTCCGCTCTCTCATTACCGTAAACACCCGCATGCCCAGGACAGTATATCCACGTAAGCCGCTGGAGGTTAGAAACTTCTATAGACGACATCCACTCATACCGAAACCTGCCCTTCTGGATCTTGTGAAGCATCGACTGAGAGTCAGATACAACAACTGCCCCAGTAAATAAAGTCCCAGAAATCCAATGGAGGGCAGCAGTAACGGCCTCAACCTACATCCTCATACTAGAAGTAGTTGTCATGTATGCCCCACTTCGCTCTGCAACAACCCTACCATGCGCATTAGCCAAGAAACCCCAGCCGGATTTCTAACCACGTTGAACCGACCCATCGGTATATACAACAACATCGTCATCCCTTGCATTATCTTCTATCAGCTGCTTAACTGCGAGATCAGCCTTCATGTTGCCCCAATCTCTACATTCTCTTCCAAGAGTAATGATAACGTTGAGATAGTTCATCATGCTACCATCTGTTGGGATCCATTCTTCCCTTTTGGTAGAGTCGCAACCGTAGTCACCTGGCCAATTGTTCTCTCAGCCTGGGCCATCCACGACATGCCACGCTTGATTCTCGTACCCTTAACATCATTAGTGTTCTTGTGAAGTGGATGTCTCTTATCCGAAGTAACCGGCATATATGCCTTGGTTTGGGCGATTGCATGACGGGAGCATAGTGACAGAAGGAATAAGACGTCAATATTTCAGGATTCTAGAATTTGATATTGACAAGTTTTTTCATCTGACACATAAACAGACATTTAACTTTATAATTAAGATAACATGTTAGACACTTATTTTTCGTTTGATCATAGACAAGCGATGTACAGTGTAATCAATACCTCCTTTACTTCCCAGTGTTTTACTTGCATACAAATGAGACTGGGTTGATTTGATCATAGACAAGCGATGTACCATGTAATCAAAATCACATATACTTCCCAGTGTTTTACTTGCATACAAATGAGACTGGATCGATTTCAGAGCTATTTACCTTCTGAAAAAAGATTAGCAAGTTCTCTAGCTACTGCGCTACAAACGTTTTTTATCTACTACAGGCATCCGGTTGAATAGAAATATAAAACTAACTTGAACAATACAACTTTCCTCCAATGTTAGTGATTTCTGAAACGGACAAAGGCAGGGAACGAGAAGTCAGAGAAGGAGAAAGTCAGAGAAGGAGAAAGTCAGAGAAGGAGAAAGTCAGAGAAATGAGCATGGCTTCTATCGAGGGGTTTGTTCCTAGGTTTCATCGAATTGTTTGAATGTTACCAAGACGATCTAGAAAAATGTCGTCAGTACAATAATAATTAAATTAATTCTACTACTACTCGCTCGTGTGGTGTCAGGGCTCGTGAGGGAAGCAAAGAATAGTACCACTGCGACCTACAAGGCATGTCGTAAGAGGCGACCGATGTAGGACATAGGGAAGCTACCCTAGTAAATAAAAAAGCATCTCAGAAATCGGATGTGCTGGCCTACTTGTAGGAGCATAACTGGTACAACGTGCAATCGCTCTTAGGCTCAGATCACATGCACATCACACAGAGTGGTTAACAACTGGTCGATATGGAGTGTTCGAAGAAGAAAAAAACTACTACTACTGCCACTACCGCTACCACTACCACAACCACTACCACAACCACTACCACTACCACTACTACTATTACTACTACTATTACTACTACTACTACTACTATTACTACTACTACTACTATTATTACTACTACTATTACTGCTACTATTACTACTATTACTACTACTACTACAACTACAACAACTACTACTACTACTACAACTACTACTACAACTACAACATACAACAACTACTACTACTACTACTACAACAACTACTACTACAACTACTACTATTAATAATATCCATAATTCTGATAACATTGCTAATATTACTACTAACCATATTGATATTTCTTTTGTTATTGCTGATATGGGTGCAGTTATCACCACCACCATCATCGCCACTACTACTATTATTACTATCACTACCATTCATCATCATCATCAGGTGCCATGCCGGCTGGCGTAGGCGATCATGGATCTCCAAAAATCTATGTCTCTGGTGTTTGCTATCATCTCAGATGCTAACGCTCTTCCGTGCCATGAAGTCAGGCTATCCAAAATTTTCTCTCTGTCTTCCTCTGTCTCGTCTACCCTCAATTTTACTAGTTGTTACAATGTGTTCTAAGTCTCCCTTTCTTATCACATGTCCGAAAAATGATGACTGCTTCTTTCTTATATTGATGAAGTATATTACAATTACTATTATTACTACTAATGTACTCTAATATTTCTATTACTACTACTGTTCAGCTACTATTATATTGCTTCTCTCTTACTACTATACTTCTTCTTTCTTGCTTCGTTCTTTACGACCAATTTAATCACCTCTGTAATATGTTTGATCTTGCCAAGAACGTGTATAGTTGCAAGTGGTTTAGTAGGCCCTAAAAGCATAGACTTCCATGTTAGACACGTGCATCGATTTCAGTCAAACCTCCTAATCGCCTCTACGGCAACGTGGCAGGTAACAGTGGTTCTATTCTTAACTCAAATTTGGAACCAGTAACCACTGAGTGTCTACTACTACTAAAAAAAGAGGTGCGCAGTGGATACCATACAATGTGACATACCAGGAAACGAGAGAACAGACAAATTAACAAAGAGGAAAGCAACACAGAATCAATAGAACAAATAACTACTTTCCAGGAACAGAAAAGCAAGCATGAAGGCTATTAAAAAAATAAGACCAAGAAAGAGATAATTAACGCTATCTGAATAGAGCAAGAGCAAGACAGGTATATGTTTGACAGAACTGATACTGACTGAACAGACACCTACACGACTAAGACTGGTTTCATGTCACGTGTGCATTGACAGACAGCTGAACACATTCTCAATTGTCACCTGATGAATCAACTGGAAAGAACACTCCAACAGAGCTATACATCCACACAAAGCTGTTGAAGCCTGATGAACTAACAAACATAACACATCAGAAACCGAACTCATCTAGACATTGAACAGCAGCAAACGAAGAAGATTACAATATTACTATTACACTATTACTATTACAACTATTACTATTACAACATTACTATTACAACATTACTATTACAACTATTACTATTACAACTATTACTATTACAACTACAACATCATAGTGTGGATACCTTTATGTACAATTTATTTATGTTTGCGCCGTGACTTTCGATAACATACGGCCAGCGGGATGGTTAGAAATTCTAGGAAATAAAACCACAACCGTCGCGTGGCCTCGCATTCCAGTAGTTTTGTGCAAAGACGTATTCATTTTAAAAAGAACACAACATGCTAAATCAAGGTTATATTATGTTTAACGTTTAACGCTAAGGAATATCAGTATTATTAATATTTGTTATCAATAACTAACTTGGACTCATAGAATTGAGAAAATTACAAAAGCTTACATTGCTCTATCACACATACCCAAAAATCAGCCCCCATTGAACAGGAATTTTGGTTTTCCCGTCTGAGCTAGTCGGTCTTATGTTGTCGGGGGCTACGGTTTGCGCATATCTGCGTGTGATGTGTATGTTATGTTTGGGAGTGCGGTGTGAATGCGCGCCTACTAACGCTCAACACCACAACCTGACAAAACTTACCTGTCCACGTGAAAAAACTCCAATAAAACTAGCGTCAGAACCAGGACACGTGCACAAACAGCCGACGACAGACCGAACAGTGATTAGACCGAAGTTCTGGGCGGTGAACGAATAAAATTCAGAACTGGATACCCTAACCATCTCAGTGCCTGCCAAGACAAATCTCTGTCACACATTAAGATAATGGCCGAGATGAATTCACCAACTTTCCACAATACTGTTCGCAATCATTATTCGATAATAAAACATGGGAGGAAACCCCTGTCTGACAGAATGGCAGATGATCATATTACCTCCCGTTGATTTGTTATACCGTTAGAGTCTCATATGTCAGTTCTCTACTGAAAAAGCTACTCCATAAAGATCATGAGATTGTTCCAATGCAAATCCAGCAGAGTTTTCTCTCACTGGTGCATGTACCAATAAACGCGTACTGTGTTTGAGAACCGATAAGATTATGCGCTCGCCTCTCGTTTCAAAGGAGGTCGGTTCGTTCCCTCGTGGAGTCATTGGGATATTTTTCCAGAAATCCATGATCTCAGTGTAGGTGAGATCGAGTTCCTAGTCCTATCAGAGACGGATGATAAAACGTAGGACCCATTTTCAAGTAGAGCATGTAAAAGAACCATTAGCAGTTCAAAATCAGGAAAACCGCTGCCTGACTAAAATTCATTATAAAGATTTAAAATAAAACATTCTTACCATCTTCTAAATTACATAGGGGAACTTCGCCTGTGCTACGGAGTTCGTGCACTGCCGCTGAGATCTTCCTGCGTGAGAAAGGGATCGGAACAACGTGGCTACTCACCGAAGTGCAATGATGATGGTGAAGTGCAATGATGATGGTGAAGTGCAATGATGAAGGGCATATCAATCAATTAATCATTTACCAAATATTGTTCACATAGACATCACCGTTCAATTTTCAAATGTACATTAAAATAATGTTCATAAAAACATCTCTGTTCACATAGACACTGTTCACGTGGTTATCATTAATTAACATCGCTGTTCACATAGACACTGTTCACATAGACACTGTTCACATAGACACTGTTCACATAGACACTGTTCACATAGACACTGTTCACATGGTTATCATTAACGTCGCTGTTCACATAGATATCGCTTACAACAATTTCGTTTAGAAATATGTCATCTATTCACAAAATAGATGAGACTGCAGTAAAACTATTTGATTGGCAAAACACGTAATCACAAAGTACTGTAGTTTTACAATTGACAAAAACAATGACAAAATACAGCAACGTTTCGACCAACAAGGCCTTTATCAAGCAAACGAACAACAGGAGTGACAAATTTTAAAAAACAAATGGACGACTAAATACAAACGTTTCTAATGAAAATCTGGAAATAAAAACGAATAACGAAATAAACGTAACACAAAAACACACATAAAAACTAGAAATAGAAAGGAAGAGAAACAATGAAAAATCTAATAAATATATAACTTGAATACATGCAACATATACCCATATAGATTACAAGGTATGGGAAGAGAAAGTACTAAGAAGCATAGGAATGTAATACGTTGAGCCCACGTGGTCGCAAGGTACCATACAAAGAAATCAACCGATTCTCCAGAGCAAATCGACTGTGATCATCCGAGAAACACGATCGGATGGCTGTGACCTGGATATCGTGAGCTCCTAAATGGCCAGTATCATTGAATTGGCGTATGTCGCGCAAGTGCTGGGCGAATCGGTCACTAAGCCTCTTGCCTGTCTCGCCGATATAAGCCTTGTTAGCGGACAGTGCCTCATTTAATGTACAACGTGGAAGCGTCCTCATTCATTTTTTAGAAGAAAATCATTCTAGACTAAACACAACTTATTGATACAAGAGAGGACCTGGAGAGCACCATCAGTTTCATCAAAACTACTGGCCAAAAAGGGTATCAATATAGATGGAGACTGTAGTAAAACTATGTAGAATGTCCAAACACGTAATAACAAAATACTGTAGTTTTACAAAATACAAAAATAATGACAATAAAAAATTGTTAATATATAATTTTAAAAAAGGGTCTAAAACCAAAGAATTGACTTCATTGCACCGGGATTTATCCCATATGACTCGGTCCCTTTCCACAGAAATGGCACGCTATCTGCCGAGGTATTACACAAAGCACGAACTCCGTAGCCCCGGCAACAATCCTAGGGTCTATGGAAAAATGTACTCGTGAACGAAACAGTGAGGTTCTGATTTAAACCCACTACATTCTGAAAGCAAGGCAAGAGACTTAGTTACAAAAGTCCTCACTGGTCTCCTAATAAAAACTCACTGTCGGAAAGAAAGATGATGAAGAAGAAGAAGAAGAAGAACAAGGAAGAAATGAAACAGTGCTATACATGTTCAAGTAATCATCGAATACTTTGATATAGTTCCATCAATGACAGAATTAATACTGTAGTTCCATCAATGACAGAATTAATACTGTAGTTCCATCAATGACAGAATTAATACTGTAGTTCCATCAATGACAGAATTAATACTGTAGTTCCATCAATGACAGAATTAATACTGTAGTTACATCAATGACAGAATTAATACTGTAGTTCCATCAATGACAGAATTAATACTGTAGTTCCATCAATGACAGAATTAATACTGTAGTTCCATCAATGACAGAATTAATACTGTAAGACTTAACCCTTTCCCTGCTACATACTTTCCTAATGCTGAGCTAAAAATAGCTACTCTTTGTTTCTAGGTCACAAACGTGAATGTACGCCTATAGCAGTGACAGTAGCAATGTATAACGTGACAACACGTCTTTAGCCCACAGAGGAGAGATAATAACAGGCGTGTTAATGCGTTTTTAGAAGTAAATGGGGAAACGTATATGTACGTCCTTAGCAGCTAAAGGGTTACGCTTAATCAATAATTACCGCATTTATTCAAGTAGACGCTGCAATATTAACAATATAACAGCAGATTAAGATCTAGAAGAATATTACGTTATTTTCTATAAAATACTGATAACAACACCAGCACCAGCAACATGTTGATAGTAATAAAAGTTGCAACCTAATGCTGGCACAGATAGAACAAGAAAGGAAAAACATATCATAGAAAAACAACATAGAAAACAGAAATGAGGCATAAGACAGATTGGTGGCGCTCTGTGTTGAGAATGAAGTGAATGATAATCAAGGCTTCCATTCGAGCAGATTATTTACCTGGGCATCGTTAGATATAAATACCAGAAGCCAAATGGGAATATATAATAACACAACAGCGATAAAGAACAAACATACAAACAGTTAAGAACCCTGCCTAGTGTAGATTGTGGAAGCAATCATCATCTAGCGATGGAGATACTTAAATTTAAAATGAGAAAACAAGTTGAAAAATCAAAATCAGACCGATTTGATTCCAATGACGCCAGTGTTGCCAGGGCTCGTAAGGGAAGCAAAGAATAGTAACACTGCGACCTATAATGCATGTCGTAAGAGGCGACTGAGGTAGGGGCATAGGAAGCTACCTAGCAGATAAAAAACGTCGCAGAAATTTATGTAATTGCCTACGTACTTGTAGGTGCATAACTGGCATGACGTACAATCGCTCTTAGGCTTAGATCACATACAAATGACAAAGAGTGGTTAACAAGTGGTCAATATGGAACGTTCGAAGAAGAAGAAGAAGAAGAAGAAGAAGAAGAAGAAGAGATGAAGAAGAAGAAGACTCTAATGAAATAGTTTAAAAAATGTGAAATAAAATAAGGTTCAAATTATTGATGACAGTTCAAAAAACGGTGACACATGATGAATTAGCTAAGTAGACTAGATATACCCTATGGTCCATTTCAAGAGCGTACAACCTGACAATGGAATCATCAAGAGGAAGAGGCAGACCAAGACAAAGATGGATTGATGGAGTTACCTATATCTTAAAACTCCACAATTCCACAACATATCAAGCGACCGATCGTGCACTATCTCGGAAACCGATCATCAGTTAAACCTGCTACGGCTAACGGCAAAAAAGCATAGAAAGACAAAAGAAAAGAAAAAAACGAACGATAAGCTAGAACTATTGTTCTGGTCAAGATGACGCGGCACACTGGATGTATATTTCGGCTGGTAGAAAATTGGGGCCCGGTAGAAAAGTTGGAGGCCGGTAGAAAAGTTTGGGGAGGGCAGGTATAAAAGTTGGGGGCTGGTAAAAGTTGGGGCAGGTAGAAATGTTATGGGAGGCGGAAAGAAAAGATGGGGGGCAGTAGAAAAGTTGGGGAGGCCGGTAGAAAGTTGGGGCCGGTAGAAAGTTGGGGGCCGGTTGAAAAGTTGTGGGGGGTGGTAGAAAGTTATGGGAGACCGGTAGAAAAGTTTGGGAAGTCGGTAGAAAAGTTATGGGAAGCCGGTAGAAAAGTTATGGGAAGCCGGTGAAAAGTTATGGAAGCCGGTAGAAAAGTTATGGGAAGCCGGTAGAAAAGTTATGGGAAGCCGGTAGAAAAGTTATGGAGGCCGAGTATAAAAGTTGGGGACGGTAGAAAAGTTGGGGCTGGTAGAAAAGTTCTTCATTGAGGTCTTGCAGATATTCTTATTTCTGAGCAGACTTCTACCTTGAATCCCTTCCCGTCCAAAAGTTCACATAACAACACCTGTTAGAGTCTGTTGCTATTATCAACTCTTCTCACATATCCTAGCCATCTTGTCTTCTACTTGAGTATTCCCATGATGTATGACAAGTTTGCACGTTGCAGTACTTCAGAATTAGTTATCTTGTCATACCACCTGATGTTAATACTCTTACGGAGACATTGTTTGCACTAAATATCATATTAATATATATATATATATATATATATATATAGCATTAAATATACAAACTATATATGAATGTATGTCGTACTATTTATAGCTATGATACAAACTTGGACGGTTCAGTACAAAGTGAAAAAAAGTACTTTAAGTGAAAAGTCACCATAGTAGCTGACTTTTATTGACGCATATTTATTTGCCTCTATAATGGCTAATCGTATGAGTTGAGTTAACGTATTGATACTATACACTATGTGATCTAAAAAAATATTTTAAAACTGGTATGCATTATCCAGAAAGAAATCCAAAAATCAAAGAAAACTGGCTGATGCTACAAATAAGAATGAGAAAATTAAAGTATGTTGGACATATAAAGAGACACGAAGGGCTGGAGAAGACCATCATGGAAGACGGTATCCCGGCAAAGAGGAGAAGCAGAAGATCACGGAGATGGATTCAGGTGGAAATTCGTCCGAGTGGTTACCGAAGCCCTAATTTGGGGTGTAAAGAATAGAACCACTGTTACCTGCCACGCATGTCGTAAGAGGCGACTAAGGAGGTTTGGTTGAAATCGGATGCCCGTGTCCTAAACCTGTAGAAGTCTATGCGTTTAGGGCCTACCAAACCAATGTGCAACGTATACACGTTCTTGGCAAAGATCAAAAATGTCACAAAGAGTGATTAAAATTGGTGGTAAAGAACGAACGCAAAGAAGAAGAAGGAAATTGATGGTTTGAGCATGACGGTTGCAGATGCGGGAAATCTAGCATATGATAGAGAGAATGTACGGAAATCTATCAATCTGAGATGGTCAGACCAGATCTGGAGACAACCGTGGGTAGGCTGCGGTGATACTAAGTAAATTGGCATTAAGAACAAAGACATGTGTATATAGTATCACAGAAGTAAGCAAAAAATTAATGGAATATAAAACTAACAACAATCCGACGTTTCTATCCTGGATCTTTATCAAGAACTGTTAGGTTGGCAAAATGATGCTCAGAACAAACTATTTGATGATGATTATGATTATGCATGGACACGATTTATCGTCACTGTTTCTGTATTTTGTAAAACTATAGTACTTTGTTTGTACGTGTTTCACTATGGACACGATTTATCGTCACTGTTTCTGTATTTTGTAAAACTATAGTACTTTGTTTGTACGTGTTTCACTATGGAAAATTTCGTACTGTTTCTGTTGAACTATCTGTCGATTTGATTTCTGTGTATTTTGTAAAACTATAGTACTTTGTTTGTACGTGTTTCACTATGGACACGATTTATCGTCACTGTTTCTGTATTTTGTAAAACTATAGTACTTTGTTTGTACGTGTTTCACTATGGACACGATTTATCGTCACTGTTTCTGTATTTTGTAAAACTATAGTACTTTGTTTGTACGTGTTTCACTATGGACATTATCGTCTGTTCTATTTAACTATAGTACTTGTTGACTGTTTCTTGCCGTTTATCGTCACTTTTTGTATTGAAACTATAGTACTTTGTTTGTACGTGTTTCACTATGGACACGATTTATATCATTTGGTCTGTATTATCCGATGCTTCGTTCTATGGAAACCCTAATAGCCTCCTGATTATATTACTTTATTTGAGTATATTCAAGTTGACGTTTGAAGATGTATCCATAGAACATTGAAGAATAGATATTACTGCAAAGCTTTACTTCACAGAACATTGAAGAATAGATATTACTGCAAAGCTTTACTCCATAGAACATCGAAGAATAGATATTACTGCAAAGTTTACTCTTTAGAGAACCTTGCTGTTGCTAAGGTCTATCAGAGATTCCAGGTCGATGTTATTCATTTTAATACGACCTGAACGTCACGGGAGATCCTGGAAGCTGAGACAGTGACCAGAAATTAAAAGTGATTTTGAGCGAGTCTGAAAATCATGTCTGAGTCAGAAGGAATTTTCTTCCTTCTACTGGTCACAAGTAACTGATCACTAGTAACTGGTTACAAGTAACTGGTCACTAGTAACAGATCGTACAGGCAAGTAACTGGTCACTAGTAACTTCACTAGTACAGTCAGTAGTAAGTGGTATTTCTTCGTTTTACTGGTAACTACAATCTGGGGATATTTCTTTACGTTACTGGTCACTGGATCTTTTTTTTTAGCTGTCAAGATTCTTCCCATCAATATCAGCACATCAGTATTTGCTATTTTAACAGTTTATGGGATTCTTTGAATTCTACTGTAAAACCACATCTCTGTGGTCTCCATAGATTTTACTATGTCCACGCCCCTGGAAAATGAATTTTTGATAAAACATTGTAATTGATTGTTGCAAACTAACTATAGCTTAAACATTATAATTAACTATTGCAAACTAACTATAGTTTAAACATTATAATTAACTGTTGCAAACTAACTATAGTTTAAACATTATAATTAACTTTGAAACTAACTATAGTTTAAACATTATAATTAACTGTTGAAACTAACTATAGTTTAAACATTATAATTAACTATTGCAAACTAACTATAGTTTAAACATTAATTAACTGTTGAAACTAACATAGTTTAAACATTAATTAACTTTGAAACTAACTATAGTTAAAACATTGTAATTACTGTTGAACTAACTATAGTTTAAACATTATAATTAACTGTTGAAACTAACTATAGTTTAAACATTTAATTAACTATTGCAAACTAACATAGTTTAAACATTAATTAACTATTGCAAACTAACTATAGTTTAAACATTATAATTAACTGTTGCAAACTAACTATAGTTTAAACATTATAATTAACTGTTGGAAACTAACTATAGTTAAAACATTGTAAATTACTGTTGAAACTAACTATAGTTTAAACATTTAATTAACTTGCAAACTAACTATAGTTAAACATTGTAATTAACTTGCAAACTAACTATAGTTTAAACATTATAATTAACTTGAAACTAATATAGTTTAAACATTAATTAACTGTTGAAACTAATATAGTTAAACATTATATTAACTTTGAAACTAATATAGTTTAAACATTGTAATTAAATTTGAAACTAGATATAGCTTAAACATTGTAATTAACTATTGAAACTACTATAGTTTAAACATTAATTAACTTGAAACTAACTATAGTTTAAACATGTAATTAACTTTGAAACTAACTATAGTTTAAACATATAATTACTTGTGACACTAACTATAGTTTAAACATTATAATTACTTGCAAACTAACTATAGTTTAAACATATAATTAACTTTGAAACTAACTATAGTTTAAACATTAATTAACTGTTGAAACTAACTATAGTTTAAACATGTAATTAACTATTGAAACTAACATAGTTTAAACATTATAATTAACTTTGAAACTAACTATAGTTTAAACATTATAATTTACTTTGCAAACTAACATAGTTTAAACATTATAATTAACTTTGCAAACTAACTATAGTTTAAACATTAATTAACTATTGAAACTAACTATAGTTTAAACATTAATTAACTATTGCAAACTAGCTATAGTTTAAACATTAATTAACTATTGCAAACTAACAATAGTTTAAACACTGTAATTAACTTTGAAACTAGCTAATAGTTTAAACATATAATTAACTTTGCAAACTAATATAGTTTAAACATTATAATTAACTTTGAAACTAGCTATAGTTTAAACATTATAATTAACTTTGCAAACTAACATATAGTTTAAACATTATAATTAACTTTGAAACTAACTATAGTTTAAACATTAATAACTGTTGAAACTAACATAGTTTAAACATTATAATTAACTGTTGAAACTAGCTATAGTTTAAACATTATAATTAACTTTGCAAACTAACATAGTTTAAACATTATAATTAACTTTGCAAACTAACTATAGTTTAAACATTATAATTAACTTTGAAACTAACTATAGTTTAAACATATATTAACTATTGCAAACTAACTATAGTTTAAACAGTTATAATTTACTTTGAAACTAACTATAAGCTTAAACATTATAATTAACTGTTGCAAATAACTATCAGTTTAAACATATAATTAACTGTTGCTAACTAACTATAGTTAAACATTATAATCTAACCGTACGAAAGCTCAACTATAGTTTAAACAAACATAATTAATCTGTTTCCAATACTATAGTTTAAGACATGAGATTAACTAGTTTGCAAATAACTAAGTTTGAACATTATATTTAACTGTTGCCTATGATCTCACTAAGATGTTGGATTTAATCAACTGTGCCACAATAGCTAAGATTACCCTTATATAACTGTATGAAATGATATAGTTAACATTATAATTAAGTTGAAATAACTATAGTTTAAACATTTAATTTATGTTGAAACTCAACTATAGTTTAAACATTATATCCTACTTGAAATAATATGTTTAAACATTCATAATTTACTGTTGAAACTCAACTATAGTTAAACAAATATAATAACTGTTGAAACTAACTATAGTTAAACATTATAATAACATGTTGACTAACAATAGTTTAAACATTATAATTAACTGTGGAAACTAACTATAGTTTAAACATTATAATTAACTGTTGCAAACTAACTATAGTTTAAACATTATAATTAATGTTGAACTAACAATAGTTTAAACATTATAATTATGTTGCAACAACTATAGTTAAAAATATAACAGTGAAACTCAACTATAGTTAAACATTATAATTAACTGATTGGAAACTACAATAGTTTAAAGCATTATATTAATTTGCAACTAACTATAGTTAACATTATATTACTGATTGGAAATCTATGGTTTAGCATTTTAATTAACTGTTGGAACTACAATGTTTAAACAAAATTAACATTGAAAGCTAACAATAGTTTAAACATTATAATTAACTGTTGGAAACTAACTATAGTTTAAACATTATAATTAACATGTTGAAACTACCATAGTTTAAACATTATAATTAATGTTGAAACTAACAATAGTTTAAACATTATAATTAACTTTGTTGGAAAAACTATAGTTTAAACATTATAATTAACTGTTGAAATACTATAGTTTAAACATTATAATTAACTGTGGAAACTAACTATAGTTTAACATTATAATTTACTGTTGGAAACTAGCTAGTTAAACATTATAATTTACTTGGGAAACTAGACTATACTTAAACATTATAATTTTGATTGAATAACTATAGTTTAAACATTATAATTTACTGTTGAAACTACTATAGTTTAAACATTATAATACAGTCTGAAACTAGCTATAGCTTTAAACATTATATTTACTGTGTGAAACTAGCATATTTAAACATTATAATTTACTGTTGAAATAACTATAGTTTAACATTTATTTACTTGTGAAACTACTATAGTTTAAACATTATATACTGTTCAAATACTAAGAGAACATTATAATTTATGCTGTGGAAACTAACTATAGTTTAAACATTATAATTTACTGTTGAAACTATAAGTATTACAAATTAGTAATTTACTGTGAAACAGCTAATAGTTTTCAAACATTATAATTAACATGTATGAAAAACTATATGTTTAAACATTATATTTAACATATTGAAATAACTATAGTTAAACATTATAATTAACAATGTGGAAATAGCTAGAGTTTAAACATTATAATTAACTGTTGAAACTGCCTATAGTTAAAATTATAATTGACTGTTGAACTAGCTATAGTTTAAACATTATAATTAACTGGAAACAACATAAGTGTTGAAACATTATAATAACATGAAACTACTAATGCTTAACTTTACTAATTAACTTTGGAACAACTGATAGTTTAAAACATATAATTAATGTATGGAAACTCAACAAGGTTAAACGATTATAATACTGTTGGAAACTACTTATTAAACATTATAATTATGATTGAACTAAAATAGTTTAAACATTATAATTTACATTTAGAAACTAACTATAGATTTTAAATACATTAACACAATTTACTGTTGAAACTAACTATAGTTTTAAACATTATTTTAACTGTTGAAACTAACTATAGTTTAAACATTATATTTAACTATTGAAACTAACTATAGTTAAACATTATAATTAACTGTGGAAACTAACTATAGTTTAAACATTATAATTTATGTTGAAACTAACTATAGTTTAAACATTATAATTTACTTTGAAACTAACTATAGTTTAAACATTATAATTAACTGTTGAAACTAACTATAGTTTAAACATTATAATTAACTGTTGAAACTAACTATAGTTTAAACATTATAATTAACTGTTGGAAACTAACTATAGTTTAAACATTATAATTTACTGTTGAAACTAACTATGTTTAAACATTATAATTAACTGTTGAAACTAACTATAGTTTAAACATTATAATTTACTGTTGGAAACTAACTATAGTTTAAACATTATAATTAACTGTTGGAAACTAACTATAGTTTAAACATTATAATTAACTGTTGCAAACTAACTATAGTTTAAACATTATAATTAACTGTTGCAAACTAACTATAGTTTAAACATTATAATTTACTGTTGAAACTAACTATAGTTTAAACATTATAATTAACTGTTGGAAACTAACTATAGTTTAAACATTATAATTAACTGTTGCAAACTAACTATAGTTTAAACATTATAATTAACTGTTGCAAACTAACTATAGTTTAAACATTATAATTAACTGTTGGAAACTAACAATAGTTTAAACATTATAATTTACTGTTGGAAACTAACAATAGTTTAAACATTATAATTAACTGTTGGAAACTAACAATAGTTTAAACATTATAATTAACTGTTGGAAACTAACTATAGTTTAAACATTATAATTTACTGTTGGAAACTAACTATAGCTTAAACACTGTAATTAACTTGCAAACTAGCTATAGCTTAAACATTGTAATTAACTGTTGGACACTAACTATAGTTTAAACATTATAATTAACTATTGCAAACTAGCTATAGCTTAAACACTGTAATTAACTTGCAAACTAGCTATAGCTTAAACACTGTAATTAACTGTTGGACACTAACTATAGTTTAAACATTATAATTAACTATTGCAAACTAGCTATAGCTTAAACACTGTAATTAACTTGCAAACTAGCTATAGCTTAAACACTGTAATTAACTGTTGGACACTAACTATAGTTTAAACATTATAATTAACTATTGCAAACTAGCTATAGTTTAAACACTGTAATTAACTATTGCAAACTAACAATAGTTTAAACACTGTAATTAACTATTGCAAACTAGCTATAGTTTAAACACTATAATTAACTGTTGGAAACTAACTATAGTTTAAACATTATAATTAACTGTTGCAAACTAACTATAGTTTAAACATTATAATTAACTGTTGCAAACTAACTATAGTTTAAACACTGTAATTAACTTGCAAACTAGATATAGCTTAAACACTGTAATTTACTTGCAAACTAGATATAGCTTAAACACTGTAATTTACTTGCAAACTAGATATAGCTTAAACACTGTAATTAACTTGACAACTAGATATAGCTTAAACACTGTAATTTACTTGCAAACTAGATATAGCTTAAACACTGTAATTTACTTGCAAACTAGATATAGCTTAAACACTGTAATTTACTTGCAAACTAGATATAAGCTAAACACTGTAATTAACTTGCAAACTAGCTATAGTTTAAACACTGTAATTTACTTGCAAACTAGATATAGCTTAAACACTGTAATTAACTTGCAAACTAGCTATAGTTTAAACACTGTAATTTACTTGCAAACTAGATATAGCTTAAACACTGTAATCAACTTGCAAACTAGCTATAGTTTAAACACTGTAATTAACTATTGCAAACTAACAATAGTTTAAACACTGTAATTAACTGTTGCAAACTAACAATAGTTTAAACACTGTAATTAACTGTTGCAAACTAACAATAGTTTAAACACTGTAATTAACTATTGCAAACTAACAATAGTTTAAACACTGTAATTAACTATTGCAAACTAACAATAGTTTAAACACTGTAATTAACTTGCAAACTAGCTATAGTTTAAACACTGTAATTAACTATTGCAAACTAACAATAGTTTAAACACTGTAATTAACTATTGCAAACTAGCTATAGCTTAAACACTGTAATTAACTATTGCAAACTAACAATAGCTTAAACACTGTAATTAACTTGCAAACTAGCAATAGTTTAAACACTGTAATTAACTATTGCAAACTAACAATAGTTTAAACACTGTAATTAACTTGCAAACTAGCAATAGTTTAAACACTGTAATTAACTATTGCAAACTAACAATAGTTTAAACACTGTAATTAACTATTGCAAACTAACAATAGTTTAAACACTGTAATTAACTATTACAAACTAACTATAGTTTAAACACTGTAATTAACTATTGCAAACTAACAATAGTTTAAACACTGTAATTAACTTGCAAACTAACTATAGTTTAAACACTGTAATTAACTATTGCAAACTAACAATAGTTTAAACACTGTAATTAACTGTTGCAAACTAACAATAGTTTAAACACTGTAATTAACTATTGCAAACTAACAATAGTTTAAACACTGTAATTAACTATTGCAAACTAACAATAGTTTAAACACTGTAATTAACTATTGCAAACTAACAATAGTTTAAACACTGTAATTAACTATTGCAAACTAACAATAGTTTAAACACTGTAATTAACTATTGCAAACTAACAATAGTTTAAACACTGTAATTAACTATTGCAAACTAGCTATAGTTTAAACACTATATTTAACTATTGCAAACTAGCTATAGTTTAAACAGTTATAAGAGTGACTACTTTTATATATATTTTTTTTTCGATCCGGAAGCACTTGAGCTTTCAGCTCTTTGTCTCGGTGCCATGGGCATCGTAACTCTGCGGTTCGATGCCACGAACACCGTAAATCTGGAGAACCTGTGGCTTTTCTGCCAGCCCGCGAATTGAACCGCACTCACAGGAGCTTGTCACCCGTCGTCCAACGCGCTACGAACACGCTGGGCAAGCGGGCACTTTTAAATATGGAGCCCGGAATCGAAATCTGAATCTGGTCTTCTCCATTTCCGCTTAGTAAACTACCAGACATGGGACGGATTAGCGTAAGTGTTCGCCTATCGATGGATTAGCGTAAGTGTTCGCCTATCGATGGATTAGCGTAAGTGTTCGCCTATCGATGGATTAGCGTAAGTGTTCGCCTATCGATGGATTAGCGTAAGTGTTCGCCTATCGATCTCGGACACAAGATGGTTGTGGGTTTAATCAAACACTCGACGCTCTACAAGTGAGAAAGGATTGACCCTCCTACCTCCTGCACACTAGGAGATAGAAATGTGCAGTGAAGTTACTTCATACTATCAAGTCTGAAAAGACTACGGTAACTTTTATTTTGTTAAACTGCCAAACACATTTTTTAACCCCCTCCCTCTTCATCCTACCCCGAAAATGTATATGAACGCCCATGATTACAGTTAAACACTCAACAAACACAGAAATATACAAATCTTGATACTGTAATCCTACTTGATGTCTACATTAACGAACACAATGCTTGCACAGTAAGTGGTACAGTTATGGATACAGTACATAAGCGGATACTTTCCCAGCCCTATTACTTTCCAACAATTGAACCATTAAGTTAAACTGACATAGACGTGGGTTGTTGTAGATTTAAAGTGTGCAGGAGGAACCAAGTTTGTTCCAAGTTCGATTAGTGCAGACAACTGGGTCAGGAAGAAAGTATAACAGGGACACGATCAAGGCGAAGGTCAAATAGTTTAAGTGGTGCTTGGATATGACAAGAAAAGCTTACAGAAGCTTGTAAGCTTTATTTTAGCAGCCATGTAGCTAGCTCAGTAGCAGTGGGAGTGATTTGCTCACCGGTGGATGGTGGTTTAAATCTTGGTGCAGTCGATTTTAATGAAACCGACGCCGGAGCTACTGTATTAAAAAAAACTGAACAACTTCAACGCAAGCTGTCTACGCAGAATACTAAAAATTAACTGGTAGGACAAAATTCCAGATAGTGAAGTCCTCACAAGAGCAAAGATCCCAAGCGTCAATACCCTGTTGCAGAAGGCCCAAGTGAGATGGACCAGTCATGTTGCTCGGATGCCTGATAAACGCATCCCAAAACAGTTGATATATGGCGAACTTGAAAGGGGCAGACTTTCTGCTGGTGGACAGAAAAAACGCTTTAAAGACACTCTTAACGTGTCTCTGAAATGTTTCGATATTGACACCACGTGCTGGGAATACATGGCGCAAGATCTCCAAATGTGGCGCTGTAACAACACCAGAGAGACCCGCATAGCTGAGAATCATCGTGCCGTTAAGGAACAGAGAAAACGAGCTGCGCGAAAAGACAGAACACACACACACACATGTCTAACCTTGATCATGTTGCCCACCTGTAGGGTTTGTGTTCTAAGATTGAACTCTACAGTCATCTCCGACACACCAGAGAAGTGCAGCAGCACACGTCTGATGCTGTTGTCATCATCGCTTGCTAAGGAGGGCTATTATTATTATAAGTGTGTAAACGCCGACATATTTAGATATTGCCGTCGTTCGCAGAGGTCAGTAGTTCGATTCTGGATTTCCTTTTGTGATTTTATCATCTCTATTGTTCGATGATAAAACTAACAGAAAAATAAAGTTCAGAATACTAAGAGAATGTATATTCCCATTGGCAACATATGGGCGTGAAGCATGGACATTTAACATGGCAGGGAAAAACATATTTGCTCTTTTAAATATAAGTATTACATAAAAGTCATCCGTATATCGTGGACAGAGAAGAGAACAAATAGATTTATCCAGAAAGAACTCAAAATCAAAAACAAATGGCGGATGCTACAAAACGAATTTTAAATTGAAGTATTTTAGACATATAAGAGACATGAGGGTTAGAGACCATTATGGAAGGGTATCCGACAAAGAGAGAAGAGAAGACCACCGAGAAGATGGATTCAGGATGTAACATATAATTTCAGCACGACGGATGCAGAGGCGGGACATCTGGCCTATGAGAGAGAAATTCAGAAGGACTGTTATGCTGCCTGTAGGTTGGCTGGGGACAGCAAAAGGCTAACGGAGAGCGAACCCAGTAAACGCTGGTTGAAATCGGACACGTCGCCGAAGGATAAGCACTAGAGCTCTAAATGGCACTGAACGTTGTGACGTAAAACACGTTCTTGGCAATGGCTGTTTATATATCACAATAAAAATGATCAAAATGGCCAAAAGAACGATCGAGAGAGAGAAGATAGAGAGAGAGAGAGAGAGAGAGAGAAGGACTGTTAAAGAGGAAAAGTTCTGCTCATGACAAGCTATTTGATAATGATGATGATTTGATGTACGTGTTTCCCGAGAGCTTCACAAAACTATCAAACATTTCAGAACAGAAGCAAGAGAATTTATAAAAGTGACAAAGAAATGTAACGCAAACAAGTATCGATTGAATGAGAGAAAGAAAATAAGGCAGAATAATGACAAGACATCATATGATCAAAACATTATTTCACGAAGCTGAAAATCTGTATCGATATAAAAACAATCACCGAAAATTCAAAAATGAGCATTGTACTATTTCTAAGAAAACCATTGATTAACTAATCTTAGTTCATTGACCTAAAGTTCAACAAGGTCAGGATAGGTCAAGGCGTATCGCCAAAAGTAATTGAACAAGACAGATCCATTCATTAGAAAACTGAGAGATATTATTTATAGAAGAGAGTCAAGTAAAACGGTTATTTCTTTCTTAAGAATATACTTCTTTCTTTGTTTTTGGTTAGTTCCACTTTAACAAACAATCAGAATTAGTTTTTCATAAAAAGTGTACGAGTTGAGTACTAATGTTATTTACTGTTATCATAAACTGTGTACTAGTTGAGTAATGTTACATAATGTTATCATAAACTGTGTACTAGTTGAGTACTAATGTTATTTACTGTTATCATAAACTTGTAGAGCTGAGTAATGTTACATAATGTTATCATAAACTGTGTACTAGTTGAGTAATGTTACATAATGTTATCATAAACTGTACTAGTTAGTACTAATGTTACATAATGTTATCATAAACTGTGTACTAGTTGAGTAATGTTACATAATGTTATCATAAACTGTGTACTAGTTGAGTAATGTTACATAATGTTATCATAAACTGTGTACTAGTCGAGTAATGTTTCTTAAGTGTTATCACAAACTGTGTACGAGTTGAGTACTAATGTTACATAATGTTATCATAAACTGTGTACTAATTGAGTAATGTTACATAATGTTATCATAAACTGTGTACTAGTCGAGTAATGTTTCTAATGTTATCATAAACTGTGTACTAGTTGAGTAATGTTACATAATGTTATCATAAACTGTGTACTAGTTGAGTACTAATGTTACATAATGTTATCATAAACTGTGTACGAGTTGAGTACTAATGTTACATAATGTTATCATAAACTGTGTACGAGTTGAGTACTAATGTTACATAATGTTATCATAAACTGTGTACGAGTTGAGTACTAATGTTACATAATGTTATCATAAACTGTGTACTAGTTGAGTAATGTTACATAATGTTATCATAAACCGTGTACGGTGAGTAATGTTACATAAGTTATCAAAACCGTGTACGAGTTGAGTAATGTTACATAATGTTATCATAAACGTGTAGAGTAGTACTAATGTTATTTACTGTTATCATAAACTGTGTACTAGTTGAGTACTAATGTTATTTACTGTTATCATAAACTGTGTACTAGTTGAGTACTAATGTTATTTACTGTTATCATAAACTGTGTACTAATTGAGTAATGTTACATAATGTTATCATAAACTGTGTACTAGTTGAGTAATGTTACATAATGTTATCATAAACTGTGTACTAATTGAGTAATGTTACATAATGTTATCATAAACTGTGTACTAATTGAGTAATGTTACATAATGTTATCATAAACTGTGTACTAATTGAGTAATGTTACATAATGTTATCATAAACCGTGTACGAGTTGAGTAATGTTACATAATGTTATCATAAACTGTGTACGAGTTGAGTACTAATGTTATTTACTGTTATCATAAACTGTGTACTAGTTGAGTAATGTTACATAATGTTATCATAAACTGTGTACTAGTTGAGTACTAATGTTATTTACTGTTATCATAAACTGTGTACTAGTTGAGTAATGTTACATAATGTTATCATAAACTGTGTACTAGTTGAGTAATGTTTCTTAAGTGTTATCATAAACTGTGTACTAGTTGAGTAATGTTACATAATGTTATCATAAACCGTGTACTAGTTGAGTAATGTTACATAATGTTATCATAAACTGTGTACGAGTTGAGTAATGTTACTTAATGTTATCATAAACTGTGTACTAATTGAGTAATGTTACATAATGTTATCATAAACCGTGTACTAGTCGAGTAATGTTTCTTAAGTGTTATCACAACATTTATAGCACATGTTTGGCGTTTGGAAAATTTACACTGAACATTATCGCCATGGGCAACAACCCTGTAGCAGTGTGACGACAAAATAAGAAGAAGAAGAAGCGTATGTTCTTTTTCTTCTTTGTCTTATTCTTTCTTTTCAAAATGTTCTTATTCTGAATTTCTTGAGCCGAGTGGTGGGGAGGTGGGAAACGAAAGGGGGTACTCATCTCTGTCTATGACCCGTATTTGCTTAAACCAGCTTAAAATATTGATTGAATCAAATGACCAGACAGATATTCATACAATGTACGCCATGTTCTTCAAGATATTCATACACTGTACGCCATGTTCTTCAAGAGCTTTAATGCCACTTCTCTTCCAGGATTTCATCAAAGCTTCTATTTCTACAATAGTAACGTTACGTCTTCACGGTGTCACTGTTACATCTTCATGTCTCACTGTCTTGTGTCATCCCGGACAGATCAATAAATGTAGTAGATTCAGAAAATAGAATAGTACTCTATTTGCTTTGAGAGCTGCAGCTGCATAGTTGTTAGTGAACTATTCTTATGCTAGTGGTCCGGGTTACTTGACGGCCGTAACGGCTCTCATGTCGTGCATAGTTGTTAGTGAACTATTCTTATGCTAGTGGTCCGGGGTACTTGACGGCTCTCATGTCGTGCATAGTTGTTAGTGAATTCTTCTTATGCTAGTGGTCCGGGGTTACTTGACGACCGTAACGGCTCTCATACGACCCAGCTTCAATTGGGTACCAGATAAAGAAAGCATTATCGATATAAAGGAAAGACTGCAGTAAAACTATGTAGCAATGACGATATAAAGGAAAGACTGCAGTAAAACTATGTAGCAATGACGATATAAAGGAAAGACTGCAGTAAAACTATGTAGCAATGTCGATATAAGGAAGACTGCAGTAAAACTATGTAGCAATGTCGATATAAGAGAAAGACTGAAGTAAAACTATGTAGAATGGCGACATAAGGGAAGACTGCAGTAAAGCTATGTAGCAATGTCGATATAAGGAAAGACTGCAGTAAAACTATGTAAATGTCGATATAAGAGAAGACTGCAGTAAACTAGTAGAAAGAAGACTGCAGTAAAACTATGTAGCAAGAGAAGACTGCAGTAAAACTATGTAGCAAAAGAAGACTGCAGTAAAACTATGTAGCAAGAGAAGACTGCAGTAAAACTATGTAGCAAGAGATAAGAAACTATGTAGCAGAGAAGACTGCAGTAAAACTTATGATATAGCAAGAGAAGACTGCAGTAAAACTATGTAGCAAGGAAGACTGCAGTAAAACTATGTAGCAAGAGAAGACTGCAGTAAAACTATGTAGCAAGAAGACTGAGTAAAACTATGTAGAAAGAAGACTGCAGTAAAACTATGTAGCAAGAGAAGACTGCAGTAAAACTATGTAGCAAGAGAAGACTGCAGTAAAACTATGTAGCAAGAGAAGACTGCAGTAAAACTATGTAGCAAGAATGGTAAACTGAATGATAAGAAGATTGCAGTAAAACTATGTAGCAAGAGAAGACTCAGTAAAACTATGTAGCAAGAGAAGACTGAGTAAAACTATGTAGCAATGGTAAAACACGTAAAACAAAGTACTGTAGTTTTACAAAATACAAAAACAATACACGGCAACGTTTCGACCAAAACGCCTTTATCAGCAAGATACAACAGGAGTGAAGAAGGAAAAGAACTGGGGAGCAAAGGCGGGCGGCTTGATGTTGACCACATCCCCCATCGTGTGCCGACAGTCAACAAAAAAATACAGTGGTCACACCGTATTACCCAATAAACTTGGAGGTATGAAAAAATGTACTTTTACCTTTATGTCCGCTACTGCTTTGTTTAATAATTTAGATAAATCTATTTACTAAGTCGTGAAGTATCGGGATTTATACAATATGCTGGGGTATTTGTGACGTAGAATGGGGTATCTGTGGCGTAGAGTGGGGTATCTGTGGCGTAGAGTGGGGTATCTGTGACGTAGAATGGGGTATCCGTGGCGTAGAGTGGGGTATATGTGGCGTAGAGTGTGGTATCTGTGGGGTATCTGTGGCGTAGAGTGGGGTATCTGTGACGTAGAGTGGGGTATCCGTGGCGTAGAGTGGGGTATATGTGGCGTAGAGTGTGGTATCTGTGGCGTAAAGTGTGGTATCTGTGGCGTAGAGTGGGGATATGTGCGTAGAGTGGGGTATCTGTGGCGTGAGTGGGGTATCTGTGGCGTAGAGTGGGGTATCTGTGGGGTATCTGTGGCGTAGAGTGGGGTATATGTGGCGTAGAGTGGGGTATCTGTGGCGTAGAGTGGTGTATATGTGGCGTAGAGTGGGGTATCTGTGGGGTATCTGTGGCGTAGAGTGGGGTATTTGTGACGTAGAGTGGGGTATCTGTGGCGTAGAGTGGGGTATCTGTGGCGTAGAGTGGGGTATCTGTGACGTAGAGTGGGGTATCCGTGGCGTAGAGTGGGGTATCTGTGGCGTAGAGTGGGGTATATGTGGCGTAGAGTGGGGTATATGTGGCGTAGAGTGGGGTATCTGTGGCGTAGAGTGGGGTATCTATGGGGTATCTGTGGCGTAGAGTGGGGTATTTGTGGCGTAGAGTGGGGTATTTGTGGCGTAGAGTGGGGTATATGTGGCGTAGAGTGGGTTATCTGTGGCGTAGAGTGGGGTATCTGTGGCGTAGAGTGGGGTATCTGTGGGGTATCTGTGGCGTAGAGTGGGTATATGTGGCGTAGAGTGGGGTATATGTGGCGTAGAGTGGGGTATCTGTGGCGTAGAGTGGGGTATCTGTGGGGTATCTGTGGCGTAGAGTGGGGTATTTGTGGCGTAGAGTGGGGTATCTGTGGCGTAGAGTGGGGTATATGTGGCGTAGAGTGGGGTATATGTGGCGTAGAGTGGGGTATCTGTGGCGTAGAGTGGGGTATCTGTGGGGTATCTGTGGCGTAGAGTGGGGTATTTGTGGCGTAGAGTGGGGTATTTGTGGCGTAGAGTGGGGTATATGTGGCGTAGAGTGGGGTATCTGTGGCGTAGAGTGGGTTATCTGTGGCGTAGAGTGGGGTATCTGTGGGGTATCTGTGGCGTAGAGTGGGGTATATGTGGCGTAGAGTGGGGTATATGTGGCGTAGAGTGGGGTATCTGTGGCGTAGAGTGGGGTATCTGTGGGGTATTTGTGGCGTAGAGTGGGGTATATGTGGCGTAGAGTGGGTATCTGTGGCGTAGAGTGGGTATCTGTGGCGTAGAGTGGGGTATCTGTGGGGTATCTGTGGCGTAGAGTGGGGTATATGTGGCGTAGAGTGGGGTATATGTGGCGTAGAGTGGGGTATCTGTGGCGTAGAGTGGGTTATCTGTGGGGTATCTGTGGCGTAGAGTGGGGTATTTGTGACGTAGAGTGGGGTATATGTGGCGTTGAGTGGGGTATCTGTGACGTAGAGTGGGGTATCCGTGGCGTAGAGTGGGGTATCCGTGGCGTAGAGTGGGGTATCTGTGGCGTAGAGTGGGGTATATGTGGCGTAGAGTGGGGTATATGTGGCGTAGAGTGGGTTATCTGTGGCGTAGAGTGGGGTATCTGTGGGGTATCTGTGGCGTAGAGTGGGTATTTGTGGCGTAAGTGGGTATTTGTGGCGTAGATGGGGTATATGTGGCGTAAGTGGGGTATCTGTGGCGTAGAGTGGGGTATCTGTGGTAGAGTGGGGTATCTGTGGGGTATCTGTGGCGTAGAGTGGGTATATGTGGCGTAAGTGGGGTATATTGGCGTAGAGTGGGGTATCTGTGGCGTAGATGGGTATCTGTGGGGTATCTGTGGCGTAGAGTGGGGTATTGTGACGTAGAGTGGGTATCTGTGGCGTAGAGTGGGGTATATGTGGCGTTGATGGGTATCTGTGACGTAAGTGGGGTATCCGTGGCGTAGAGTGGGGTATATGTGGCGTAGAGTGTGGTATCTGTGGCGTAAAGTGTGGTATCTGTGGCGTAGAGTGGGGTCTCTGTGGCGTAGAGTGGGGTATCTGTGGCGTAGAGTGTGGTATCTGTGACGTAGAGATTAGGTGCTGGTCTCTCGTGTCAAAGGTACCAGATCCGCTCACTCATGGAGCCATTCGGATATTTTTCTAGAGATCCCTGATCTAAGTGTAGGGGAGTTCGAGTTCCTAGTCCTATCGGAGACGGACGACAAAACGTAGACCCCGTATTCAATTTGAGCACGTAAAAGAACCGTTGACAGTTCAAAATCGAGAAGAGCAGGCTGGAAAACCGCTTCCCGGAAAAAATTCATTCGAAAAGATTAAAAATAAAATTTCTACAAAAATATTTTCACCATCTACAAAATTACATCGGGAACCATCGCCGGTGCTACGGAGTTTGTTCACTTTTTTTATTGATAGAAACTATCACTTCCTTCCTTCTTCGCTTGAAATATTGTCTACATATTCAATGTTGTCTCTTGTATCCTTCCTTCCTTTCGTTCGCTTGAAATATTGTCTACATATTCAATGTTGTCTCTTGTATCCTTCCTTCCTTTCGTTCGCTTGAAATATTGTCTACATATTCAATGTTGTATCTTGTATCCTTCCTTCCTTTCGTTCGCTTGAAATATTGTCTACATATTCAATGTTGTCTCTTGTATCCTTCCTTCCTTTCGTTCGCTTGAAATATTGTCTACATATTCAATGTTGTCTCTTGTATCCTTCCTTCCTTTCGTTCGCTTGAAATATTGTTCATATCTCAGATCTTCCTGTCTCTTGTCTACATATCATTCTGACCTTCCTTTTCTTCGCTTGAAATATTGTCTACATATTCAATGTTGTCTCTTGTATCCTTCCTTCCTTTCGTTCGCTTGAAATATTGTCTACCTATTCAATGTTGTATCTTGTATAAACGTCACTGTCTTTTGTAGCTCACACAGAGATCCATGTAGTTTTCTGTCCAGTCTTGTTTCGTGATCTCACATTATAATTAAGACTACTTGACAAACTTTAATCTACAGATTATACACAAACAAACTGTAAGATATATTTATGACCTTCAGTTCGACAAACACTGTTTTCATACATATCTTAGAAGTTTTATCAGGCGCGAAAGGGGGCGGGAGGGGGCTAGATCTAACATTAAAAGTCGACTGAGTACGGCCCGAAGTGCAGTCATGATCATTCAGGCGTTCTGTAAATCA
The DNA here is from genome assembly GCA_020796225.1 of Arion vulgaris. NCBI lineage: Eukaryota > Metazoa > Mollusca > Gastropoda > Stylommatophora > Arionidae > Arion > Arion vulgaris. The sequence goes on from CM036754.1 coordinate 5,783,200, forward strand.
GCCCAATACAGCATCAGAACCAAGATTAATATATATATATATATATATATACCGCAGATGTGTGCTATCGACTTTGCTGTACAGATCAGAATGCTGAAGATTGACAGAACAAGATATGTCCATGTATAATAAAATTCATAGTTAAATGGATAGTTAAATAGATAGTTAAATGGATAGTTAAATATATAGTTAAATGGATAGTAAAATGGAAAGTTAAATGGATAAATAAATGGATAGTTAAATGGATAGTTAAATGGATAGTTAAATGGATAGTTAAATGGATAGTTAAATGAATAGTTAAATGGATAGTTAAATAGATAGTTAAATAAATAAATAAATTGATAGTTAAATGGATAAATAAATGGATAAATAAATGGATAGTTAAATGGATAGTTAAATAAATAGTTAAAATGGATAGTTAAATGGATAGTAAAATGGAAAGTTAAATGGATACATAAATGGATAGTTAAATGGATAGTTAAATGGATAGTTAAATGGCTAGTTTAGTTAAATAGATAGTTACATGGATAGTTACATGGATAGTTAAATGGATAGTTAAATAAATAGTTAAATAAATAGTTAAAATGGATAGTTAAATGGATAGTTAAATGGATAGTTAAATGGATAGTTAAATGGATAGTTAAATAGATAGTTAAATGGATAGTTAAATGAATAGTTAAATGGATAGTTAAATAGATAGTTAAATAAATAAATAAATTGATAGTTAAATGGATAAATAAATGGATAAATAAATGGATAGTTAAATGGATAGTTAAATGGATACACGTCTAGATAAATACATGTAGAAGTTGGTAGGTAAAAGATGAAATTAATTAATGGGATGTGTTGTTCGTTTTTTTTCTCATACTTTCTTTCTATTTATTTGTTATTATTTTTGTTGCATGTTTCCGCATGATCGCTCATTCCATCATCATCATCAAGTAGCGTGTTCCTTCCGCAACTTGGCTCCCATGGCAGCAGTTCTGAAAAGCTTTATATTCTGTGCAAGTTGTCCGGCGTCAGCAGCAATCATTCTCAAATCGTCAATGATATCTTGCACCCATCGTCTTCTAGGTCTTCCTCTCATTCTTCTTCCAGGCATCATTCGCTCCAAAATTATCTTATCTAGGCACTCATTTCGTTTGATGTGTCCGAAATATTTTATTTTCCTCGAAATTATGCTCTTTAATAGTCAACTCTTTTTAACATCAAGCTGTTGCAGAACAGAAGCGTTTTTTTTTCTTTTCGCTGGCCATGATATTCTAAGTACTCTTCAGTAGCATTTGCATTCAAAGGCATTAATGCTCTTCTATTATTTCTACTTTCTCATCTCATAATGTTTGACTTCTCTCCTTCTTGTACCACGTTGAGTAAAAACAACATTTCTGCAAGTAGCATTATTTTGTTTAATATCTATCTCCCTTTCCATCTTTGATATTTCTATCTTCATAATGTTATCTAACATTCTATCCTCCTTTCTCACACAATCTTTCACTGTTTTCCCACACAATCTTTCACTGCTTTCTCAGACAATCTTTCACTGCTTTCTCACACAATCTTTCACTGCTTTCTCAGACAATCTTTCACTGCTTTCTCAGACAATCTTTCACTGCTTTCTCACACAATCTTTCACTACTTTCATTCACAATCTTTCACTGTTTTCTCCCACAATCTTTCACTGCTTTCTCACACAATCTTTCACTGCTTTCACACACAATCTTTCACTGCTTTCTCACACAATCTTTCCCTGCTTTCTCACACAATCTTTCACTGCTTTCTCACACAATCTTTCACTACTTTCTCACACAATCTTTCACTGCTTTCTCACACAATCTTTCACTGCTTTCACACACAATCTTTCACTACTTTCTCACACAATCTTTCACTGCTTTCTCACACAATCTTTCACTGTTTTCTCACACAATCTTTCACTGCTTTCTCAGACAATCTTTCCCTGCTTTCTCACACAATCTTTCACTGCTTTCTCACACAATCTTTCCCTGCTTTCTCACACAATCTTTCACTACTTTCTCACACAATCTTTCACTGCTTTCTCACACAATCTTTCACTACTTTCTCACACAATCTTTCACTGTTTTCTCACACAATCTTTCACTGCTTTCTCAGACAATCTTTCACTGTTTTCTCACACAATCTTTCACTGCTTTCTCAGACAATCTTTCACTACTTTCTCACACAATCTTTCACTGCTTTCTCACACAATCTTTCCTAGCTTTTAGTACAATCTTTCCTTTCCATCTTTAATTTCATCTTCTAATGCTTATCTCACACAATCTTCCTCCTTTCCACACAATCTTTCACTGCTTTCACCACAATCTTTCACTGCTTTCTCAACAATCTTTCACTGCTTTCCACACAATCTTTCACTGCTTTCTCACACAATCTTTCACTGCTTTCTCACACAATCTTTCCTGCTTTCTCAACAATCTTTCACTGCTTTCTCACACAATCTTTCACTGCTTTCTCACACAATCTTTCACTGCTTTCTCACACAATCTTTCACTGCTTTCTCACACAATCTTTCCCTGCTTTCTCACACAATCTTTCACTGCTTTCTCACACAATCTTTCACTGCTTTCTCACACAATCTTTCATGCCTTTCTGCTTTCACACAATCTTCCTGCTTTCTCCAATCTTTCTGCCCCATTTCTTTTTCCACAATCTTTCCCTGCTTTCTCACACAATCTTTCACTGCTGGGGACACATAATGTTATTTCAGCTGCTTTCAGGGGACTAAACTCACCAACGAAGGGAGACAACTCACTATTTTAATCATGTTTATTTCCGGAACGAGTCAACTGTATCCTATGGCCTATGCTTCCACAATGATTTCTCATCTAATCTAATCAGCTTAAATCTTGAGCATTCTGCCAACGGTGGGTCTTCATTACGGTGGGAAAAAATCATTATTTTCTTTTTTCTGGCGTATTTTAGTCGCTGTTTGATGAAGTTCTCGCGAATTTAGCTTGCTCATAATTAGAAATGTTGGTTGGGTTTTGCTTTCAATAGTATCAATGCATCACGCGCGTTCTACTGATCCATGAATAGGTGAGAAAAAATGCCCATTTTCAATCAAATAAACATTGATAGTTGTGACCTTCTAGACCAAGTGAAAGTCTCTTTGTTATCTACAATTCCTCTACTTTCTCATTTTTTTTATTTTGTCGTTACACTGTTACTGGGTTGCAACCCAGTGTTGTTGTTTTCTGTTTTTGTCTTGTGCTGCTCTGCTTTCTCTCTCTCCCCAGCACAATTATTCAGTTTTAGCGCCGAGTTTTTGTCAAACCACGATGTCAGACCATTCATCTGCTCCCTCTATCTTCTACGATCTCTTCTTCCCTGTATTTTATCCGTTGTTATAAAATGTTCTAAACCTCTTCATCGCATTATATGCCAGAAGAACCTTGATTATCTGATTCTTATTCTTTTGATAATGTTTCTTTGTGTGCAGGCCTGATTTAAAACCTCATCATTTGTTTTCCTTACCTATTGTAGAAGATATATTTCAACAAGAGATATCAGAGTGTAAAGGCGAAGGATTTACTTTATTGTACCGGGTTTCCCCATAATGGCTCCATCCCTGTCGACAGAAAGGGCATGTCATCTGCTGAGTGTTCCACAAAGCACAAACTCCTCCAGACGAAAGTCTTAACCATTTCGCCATATAAACCTTCAAGACTGAAGTTAATTATAACAAAATGTTTATGTTACACACAGAAAAGAACACAGATCACCATTTCGCATATATAAACACAAAGATCACCATTTCGCTATATAAACACAAAGATCACCATTTCGCTATATAAACACAAAGAACACAGATTACCAAAGTTTATCAAAGTATGTGGAGCGTCTGGCCTAATGGATTAGAGCGCGGCTCGCATGCGGGAACAGGGTTCAATCCACAGTAAGACCCATGAGTTTTTGTCAGGGGCATAAAGAAAAAACCTAAACTGAACAGTTCTGCACGACTGCACTAGCCATGTGGCCATTAAATTGAACAGGCTCATATCCCCCCTGCCCTACGTCGCATAGAAAGCGGTATTACATTCATTAATGACAGTTTTGTGTGTGTGTGTTGTTTGTTATCAAAGTATTCTCAAACATATAAACATTGTATACTGTTGTACTGTATTATAAGTCGCATATAATCAACGCTTTCAAGTCTGTATTAAGAGAACACTCAAGAAGAAATGTACCTACTTTATCAAACTTGAGACCCCTTGACCTCAAACAAAGAAAGTTTGAGCATGGTGACTATCTATCTTCTTGATTGAAGAGTAGTTTCCTGTCAGAACCTGGTAGGATGGATATATATTAACGTTTTGTTCCCGCTGCCCTAGAGGATCTTGTTGGGCTTCTATTCAGGAGATGAATGTATGATAGGCGAGGATTTTCATGTCAGGAATAAGTGATAGACTATTGGTGTTCCATTGTGGTTGATGGCTACGTCCTTTAGGATATGCTACGATTTTCATTCATTCATTGGTGGTCCACAAGGAAGGATAACATGTGTAGTCTGCTTTGACTTTCTGTGTATTCTATATATAGTTCCATCACAGATTTATACTATTTATATATCTATGTATACACTGTGGTCTCTGTGGCTAAGTGATTAAGCCCTGCGTGTGGTCTCTGTGGCTAAGTGGTTAAGCCCTTGCCTTGCGAGCTTATGATCGTGGGTTCGAATCCGATCCGGAACGCGACGTTCTGTTCACGAATGCATTTTATTCCAGAGACCCCTAGGGTTGTTGTCGAGCTACGGGTCCGTGCTTTGTGCAATACTCTCGGCAGGTTGCGGGCCATTTCTACTGGGAGGTACCGAGCCATATGGAATAAAACCTGATGCAATAAAGTCAACCCTTCTGCTTTAAAACCCCTTTATATATTTATATACTATCTATAGTTATATACTATCTATAGTTATATACTATCTATAGTCATATACTATCTATAGTCATATACTATCTATAGTCATATACTATCTATAGTCATATATATATATAGTCATATACTATCTATAGTCATATACTATCTATAGTCATATACTATCTATAGTCATATACTATCTATAGTCATATACTATCTATAGTCATATACTATCTATAGTCATATACTATCTATAGTCCAACAGTTTCACGAGGGCATGATGGCACGTGTACTTGACGAAGGGAGCTGTCGGAAGCCTTCCATGTCACCAACGGCGTCAAACAGGGCTGTGTACTGGCCCCAACACTCTTCAGCATGATGTTTGCTGCCATGCTCACGGATGTCTTTTGGGAAGGCGACGAACATGGGGTAAAGATTAGATACAGGACAGACGGTAACCTATTCAATCTTCGGAGTTAAAATCCTCCACCAAGGTAAAAGAATCAACTATCTCAAACCTGTTGTTTGCTGATGACTGTGCCCTCGCTACCAACTCTGAGGAAGAAATGCAGACTTACATGGACAAGTTCTCAATGGCCTGTGATAGGTTTGGCCTCACCATTAACACCAAAAACAGAGGTCATGTTCCAGCCCGCCCCTAGAGAACAGTATTACGATCCAGTCATCAACATTAAACACCAGCGTCTCCAGTCAACGGACAACTTTGCTTATCTTGGCAGCCTCCTATCCAGATCGGCAAACATAGATTCTGAGGTCCACAATAGGATATCCAAAGCCAGTGCTGCGTACGGAAGGTTACGTGTCACTGTGTGGGAACGGAAGGGATAAGCATAGTCACAAAGCTGAAAGTTTACCAGGCCATAGTGCTAACAACGCTGCTGTACGCAAGCGAGACATGGACAGTGTATAGCAGACACGCAAGAAAATTAAACCACTTCCACACAAGCTGTCTACGCAGAATACTAAAAATAAACTGGTAGGACAAAATTCCAGACAGCGAAGTCCTCACAAGAGCAAAGATCCCAAGCGTCAACACCCTGTTGCAGAAGGCCCAACTGAGATGGGTCGGTCACGTTGCTCGAATGCCTGATAAACGCATCCCAAAACAGTTGATGTATGGCGAGCTTGAAGGGGGCAGACGTTTAGCTGGTGGACAGAAAAACGCTTTAAAGACACTCTTAAAGTGTCTCTGAAATGCTTCGATATAGACAATACGTGCTGGGAATCCCTTGCGCAAGATCGCCAAATGTGGCGCTGTAACAACAAAGAGGAACCCGAATAGCTGAGAATCATCGTATTGTTGAGTCACAGAAAAAACGAGCAGCGCGAAAAGACAGAGCACACAACACGCACATGTCTAACCTTGATCATGTATGCCCCACCTGTGGTCAGGGATTCTGTTCTAGGATGGACTCTACAGTCACCTCCGCACACACCAGAGAGGTGCAACAGTACACGTCTGAGATTGTTGTCATCATCGCTTGCGATGGACGGCTATTATAGTCATATACTATCTATAGTCATATACTATCTATAGTCATATACTATCTATAGTCATATACTATCTATAGTCATATACTATCTATAGTCATATATATATATATATATAAGTATAATGATAACTTAAACTAACAGGTGTTTTTTGTACTTCTTCGTACGTTACATATTGACCACTTGTTAACCACTATGTGTGATTTGTATGTGATCTGAGTCTAAGAGCGATTGTACGTTGTGCTAGTTATGCGCCTACACGTAGACCGGCACATCCGATTTCTGCTATGCTTTTTATTTACTAGGGTATAGCTTCCTAGGTCTTACATTAGTCGCCTCTTACGACATGCCTTGTAGGTCGCAGTGGTACTATACTTTGCTTCACTTGCGACCCCCAGTACCACACAGGTGTCTTGGTACTGAAACGAGTAACACTGAGAACATTTCAAACTATATGAAACATTCACTGAACAAAGAAAACATAGAACATGTAAGGGAGAAAGAGAAGGGGTATATTGTGAAGACAATAAATTAGAATGTAACGAAAACACAGAAGATTGAAATCAGACAGTGACGGATACTATGGTCTCTCTCGCAGTGAACAAGTTGCCATACTTCGCCTCCGTACCGGACACAACAAGCTCCGAGCCCCCATGTTCCATGAATTTAAAATTGGCACAACTAGCCTGTGCCTCTGCAAAATGGCAGACATGACGGCAGAACATGTCCTGCAAGACTGTCAACGATTAGCAGGTATAAGAAAAGAGTCATGGCCACAACACAGAGCTTCGCGAAAAGCTGTACGGAGGAACGGAGTCCTTAAAAACAACAGTAAAATTCATGATAAAAATTGGTTCATCAGTCTAGGCCGGGAACGCAAAGGAAGGAAATCAGTAAAAGACTAAGAAATACTTGATTTGTAACTTTTATTGATAGACTCTAACTGGGAATAAGTTGCAATGAAGAAAAGAAGAAAAAGATGAGGATAAGGATGATGATGGTGGGGATGATGATGATGGTGGTGGTGGGGGTAGATGAAAATGATGATGGTGATTATTATGATGATGGTGGTGGTGTTGGGAGGATGATGATAATGATGATGATGATGGTGGTGGTGATGATGGTGAAAATGATGGTTAGGGTGGTGGTGAGGATGATGATGGTGGTGAGGATGATGTTGGTGGTGGGGATGATGACAAAGTAGAAACCGGTTAGGTGGGATACGAAAATCAATCACACACATTTTAAAACAGAAGTTATTCTTGGCAGAAATAACTGGTTAAATATTTAGAATAAGAACCGGAGTCAAAGGTGCACAGGTACAACACTGCGCTAGGATTAGTGAGCTGATACTAATCAAGATCCTACCCTACCTCCACGTGGTAACCCTGGTAACAGACAACCGATTTTGTCTGGCTAAGCGGGTAGGGATCGAGGGAGAGCTACTCTGGTTTAAGTAGTGTTGCAGACGTAGTCACGTTGGATGAGATCCGCTCGCAACACAGATGAGCGGAATCCCAGAGTGACAATTAATGCACATCTATTTGTAAATCTTTCTTCTTTCTTTATTTGTCGTCACACTGTTACCGGGTTGTTGCCCAGTGTCGTAGTTTTCTTTTTTTTTATCTTGCGTCATTCTGGTGGCTTGGATGATTGTTATTTTTCTCTTTGACAGGATTCTGCTATGCCATCTAACCATCTTTTCGTGGTCTTCCTCTCGCATTCTTTCCTGATGTTCTGTTGTAGAAGATTATGTATACTGTGGAGTTTGGATGCATTCTTATTAAGTGCCAAATCACTTCATTCTTTGTTTCTCAACGTACTTCAGACAAGGTTATGTGCCAACTTTCTTTCTTATGCTGATCTTGGTGACTCTGCCTTTTCTGGTGTTGTTGGTAACTTTCCGCAGACACCGCATTTCACATGTAGTTATTTTTGCGACTGCGCTTTGCTCATTGTCCATGTTTGGCTCTGGTAAATCTATAAGAATTCACAATAAAACACTTTGTGATATATGACTGATAACACACAATACACCACATAAAATCAAAATGAAATACTTACCAGCATTTGAAACTTTTGACTGATCAGAATTAACAAAAAACGTATATGTAATTATTTATGAATATGTGAGTAAACACAACCTATTTAACATAGAACTAAACTATGTCATGCCCTGCGCTATACTGGGTTTTTTTTAAAACTAGAACAACCAAACTAAAATTGTGAACTTAACTAACCGAAGTAACTAGTTATACACATACGAAACAATAAACGATACAGTGAACTTGAAGACCTCGGAAGGAGAAAAAAATCAATCAACAAATCAATATCTTGAAAATCTGTGTCACGGAAATGAAATTTATATGGTAATCACCAGAATGAGTAATATGATAAGTCTCATTTCATAGCGCCCTCGGCCAGCTTTCAGTCTCCATGTATTTCCTGACACAATTTGGAATTAATCAAAAATTGACATTTTGTAATCTGATTTGATCAATAGTGACTACGGGTTAATTTGTAGTCTGTATTTAGTTAGTTAGTTCATTAGTTAGTTAATTAATGAGTTAATTAATTAGATAGTTGGTTTTTTAATTAGTTAGTTAGTTGGCTGGTTGGTTGGTTCGTTAGTTGGTCGGTTAGTTAGTTTGTTGTTGTTTCGTTGGTTGGTAGGTTGGTTGGTTGGCTAGTTAGTTAGGTAGTCAGCCAGTCAGTTAGTCAGTCAGTCAGTTAGCTGTTGATTGTTGGTTGGTTGTTGTTGGTTGGTTGGTTGGTTGGTTGAGTTTGGTTGGTTGGTCGGTCTGGTCGGTTGGTCGGTCGGTCGGTCGGTCGGTTGGTCTGGTCGGTCGGTCGGTCGATCGGTTGGTTGGTTGGTTGATTGGTCGGTTGTCGGTTTAGTGGTATTGGTTGGCTGGTTGATTGGTTCGTCTTTTGGTCAGTTTGTCGGTCTACGGATTGGTTGGTTGGTTGGTTCGTTGTTTGGTCGAATTGTCGGTCGATGGATTGGTTGGTCGGTTGGTTGTTCGCCTGTTCGTTCGGTTGGTTAGTTGGTTGGTTAATTAGAGATAATTCTTCCTCTTCATCATTATTTCTCTCTATCCTTCTCGCTCTCCCGTCTCCGCATGCTTTTTCCCTCTCTATGAGTGTGTGTGCGTGCGTGTGTGTGTGTGTGTGAGCACACGCGCGTGTGTTTGTGTGTGAAGACAGAACAAGAACTGTTCTAGACAGATTATGTAAAATTCATTACAACATGATATTTGCCTAATACATTTTCATCCCCGCTTATTCATAGATTCTGTAGATTTAACTGATATTTGATTTCTGTCTTGATGTGTCTCATGTCTCCTACTTCTTTATTACTTTCTCTCTCTCACATGCTTTACCCATCCCTCTTCTACTCTCCTCTTTCTCTCTCTATATATATATATATATATATATATCGTTGCACATGTTTCTTATCCTTCCAAAGAACCAGTTTCATATTAACAAGAAAAAGTTACCCCTGTCAGGAAATATATAAATAATGTATGTCCCTCCCCCCGCCCCCAACAATCATTACCCACCCTTCAAAATGTCATGTAATGTTATGAATAAATGCAACTATAGATCATCAACGAAATAGCAACTAAGACATTTGACGAGGTACAAATATTTACAGCGCTTCAAATTTAGACATGAATGTTGTTTTGGCATTTCTTCATTTTCAAATTATTAGAAGCCATTAAAAAAGGTATGTATTTATATATATATATATATATATATATATATATATATATATATATATATATATATATATATATATATAACAGATATAAGTAGTCTGAGCCTCTCTTTGGGAACGGCTAAGTAAATCTGGAACCGGGTTCTGCCCCTGATGTGAGCAGGGGAAGTAACAAATGCAGATCAAGGAAAAGATAACAAAGAGAAATTTGTGAAGTTATTTTGAAACTAATTTGTTTATGAGAGTTTGAGTGATGTAATGGGTAAAGTTCTGATCCAGTAACACTGAAACTTTAAAAGTTCATGTATCTTGCCAGTGTAATGACTCAATAAGTTCATGTATCTTGCCAGTATAATGACTCAATAAGTTCATGTATCTTGCCAGTATAATGACTCAATAAGTTTTGAACCCAGTATGACTCATAAATTGGAACTAAATCTTGTTTGAATAAGATTACTGTTACTTTTACTAATACTTACTTACTTATTCCTCTCCGCGTGGAGCATAGGGCATCAATAGTTGTTTGCCACTTCTTCCGGTCTCTGGCCGTTTTCTTTATGGCCTCTCAGGATATGCCAGCATCCTTGAGTTCCTTAAGAAGACTCCGTTCATCTTCTGATCTGTTTAGGACGTCTCCTTTTCTGTTTCCCTTGTGGGTTCCACTCAAGTGCTTGTCTAGTAACACTTGACTGTGTCTTTCGTAAAGTATGCCGACCCACTGCAATGTTCTCCTCTAAACATGGGTCGTCATGGGTTCTTGTCCTATTCTTATCCACATGTCTGTGTTTGCAACTCACTCTGTCATACTATTTTAGTTTGAGAATATGCCGAAGACATCAATTGATCAAGGTCTGAATCAGTGGCGGCTCGTCATTAAGGGCTAGTGAGGCAAAAATAATGTGTAACGTGTATTTATTACTTTATAAATTAAAATATAACCCAAAACCATGATTTTTCCGAAAATGTGTGTCTGGCCCCACCAACAAAAATGAGCATGCTAGGATGAAACCAATCTTCTTCTTCTTCTTTGCATTCGTTCTTCACGACCAATTTTAATCACTCTTTGTGATATGTTTGGTCTTTGCCAAGAACGAGTATACGTTGCACATTGGTTTGGTAGGCCCTAAACGCATAGACCTCTACACGTTTAGGACATGTGCATCCGATTTCAGCCAATGAAACCAATCTGAAATCGAGGTTCTCTAGCATAGCGTGGCCAGCAGCACGGTACCATAATGTAATTCAGTTCAGTCAGGAAATCCAAAATCTCTATTGATGTAGGCTTAGTTTTATATATGTTGAACAAAACACTTCAAGCTTTATTGTAATTTTTCACAAGGATATGGCTTTCTTTTTTCCAATCCTGTTTTGTCTCACAGTGTCAGGATAAGAAGAGATTTCTAGAACGAGCCCTTGTGTGCGCTTCATAAATATTGTCTTTCGTCGCCTCTGTTATCTTTGAGGTCCAATTTTTGCGTGGCCGGCCTTTTGCTTTATATCCATTGTATGACACTGTCGAGGTGCTGCCTGTTCTAACGCTTATGTGGTAAACTATTTAACCGATTTTTCTGATTGAATTCACGCTGCGGACCATTTGCTGGCTTGTTTCTTGATTTTAACAAAGGACGATGGCGCCACCCGTTCGAAAGCAATGGCAAACTACTGAACGTATAAGTGGTGCCTAGAAAATCAACGACTTGTTTACTGTGGTTGATGGCTACGTCCTTTGGGATATGCCACGATTTCCATTTCATTCATTCATCGGAGCAACATTGCTCTTTGAGGTGCACTGCCTGTTCGTAATCTGCTTATGTGGCCAAACCATTTAATGTGTTGTTTCTTGATGAAGTTCAGTACTGATGTTGTACCCACTTTTTGCCTGATGTCTTTATTTCTCAACCGGTCTCTTCTTGTTACACCCAGCATTCTGCGTAGACACTTCATCTCTATCGTCACTCGTTTTTTCTATTATTTATGTCAGTGTCCAGGTTTGGCACTGACAGCATAATGTGGGGAGAAAGATTGTGTTGAACATTGCTCCTTTTGTGTTCATGGTGACGGGATTGCATTTTAAAATTGACGCCATTTGTCATATCCTTTGATTTGCTTTGTTGCATCTGTGTTGGATTTCATTAGTTATTCTTCCGTTTGCTGAACAATATATGTCTCTATTGTCATTTACTGATGAATATTGTTAGTAATGATGATATTTCTTATTAGATGATAGTTAGATGATATTTCTTATTAGATGATAGTTAGATGATATTTCTTATTAGATGATAGTTAGATGATATTTCTTACGTTAATTCTTCATGATTTTCTTTTAGATGAAGTTAATATATTTTATTGATAAACCATTTTTTATTTGATGATGATGAATCTAAGGATGTTAGATATTATAGATGATAGTTCGCTATTTCTATTAGATATAGTTAGATGATATTTTTAGACGTTAATTTCTTCTTCTTCTTCTCCTCTTCAAACTCCCTTCGACTCTTGATAACACCTTGTATTGTAGGTCAACCAGGTTGCATTCTGTGCCCTATGCGCCTCATTATCAGACATCAGGACGCTTTTTTTGAGATTTAATTCATCGCACATATAAGTTTAGCATTCTTTGCTCCCTTGCGAGCCCCAGCGAAACACGGACGGTTGTTTGATTTAATTTCTGACATAAAAGTTAGATTCTTTGCTCCTTGCGAGCCCCATCGAAACACGGAAAGGTTGTTTGATTTAATTTCTGACATAAAAGAACTTTGTTTTTCTTTTAATGGGATCAAACGTCCCGTTCTTCTTGGTGGGGGGAGAACTACACACAAACTACTTACATAGGTTTGTAGCATTGAGCAACTCATAGTTGACTGCTAGCGTGAGAGTCAGCGTAAGAACATAGCTGACCAAGACTCCAATCCGCCTTCCCGAGACGACTACCAAAAAGCATGGCTAAGTTTATGTGGATCGAAGAGAGAGAAGCTAACCCGGTACCCAAAAATTGATTATATCTAAATCGGATGAGTCGCACCGATTTACAGCTCTGAAAACTGCCACACGTCGCATTCCGTTAGATACATAAATGCATTGCTACATAAATGCAGGTGGCGTCTGTGGCCTAATGGATAGTCTATCTATTAACCCCGACGTTCCGAGTTTGAGGACAATTTGGTTGCAAATTGTTTCGCGTGGATTTTTACAAAGGACGATGGCACCACCCGTTCTGAAAGCAATGGCAAACTACTGAACGTAATAATGACTAGAAAAATCCCACCCAGCGTTAATAAAGTCATTCGCAAAGTGGGTTGATTCGCAAAGTCCTGTAAAGGATGTGCAATTAACTTAACTTACATAAATGCCACCGATGCGGAAACAGCTGCAAAAACTGGGAACAACAAGACCGTATTCCACATTATGAAGCAACTATGCAAACATACTCCTACACCAAATAAACCCATCAAAGACAATCAAGGTAGGATACTGCTGTCAGAAGAACAACAAAAACAACGATGGGCAGAACATTTTAAAGAAATACTAAATAGACCGCAACCAGAGATTGTTCCCAACCTAGATGAAGAAATCACCATGCCCACACTAGAAGCTTCCTGCGAGCCATTCACACTGGAAGAGTTGAAATCTGCCATTAAAAAATTGAGAAACAACAAAGCGGTTGGTGATGATAACATCTCTGGAGAAATGCTCAAAGCAGCAGATGATAACAACTTACAACATATACTCCAACTTATAAATGAAATCTGGCAAAATGAATCCCCACCACAACAGTGGAAAGATGGTATTATTTTCAAATTACCTAAAAAGGAGATTTGTCTGATTGTAATAACTGGCGTGGGATCAACCTACTGTCAGTGCCAGGAAAACTTTTTGTAGCATGTTACTCGAGAGACTGAAAAGTCTATAGATGAAAGGCTAAGAGAAGAACAAGCAGGGTTTAGACCAAAACGAGCATGCATAGATCACATCTTCACACTAAGAGTAATCATTGAAGAGTTCGTAGAATTTCAATCGAATTTAATCATCAACTTTGTTGATTTTCAGAAAGCGTTTGACAGTATTCACCGTCCTACGCTTTGGAAACTACTCAAAAACTATGGTTTCCTGCTAAATTCATCAACATCATAAAATCCTTCTACAGTGAATCGCGCTGCAGTGTAAGAACAGATTTCGGTAACTCTGACTGGTTCCCAGTGGAAACAGGAGTGAAACAAGGCTGTGTCTTATCGCCAATGCTCTTTGGAATAGCAATTGACTGGGTCATGCGAAAATGCACCAATAACGCAAACCTGGGCATCAAGTGGGTTGATAAAATTTTAGAAGACCTTGATTTTGCCGACGATATAGCCCTTTTGAGTTCATCACATCAAGATATTCAAATGAAAACAAACCTTCTCCAAAATATCTCAGGACAAATTGGTCTCCAAATAAACACCACAAAAACAAAAATTGTTGACCTTACCAGCAGTCCAGAAAATATTCAACTAAAAACTACACTCTTGAAAAAGTCAAAAGTTTTACATACCTAGGGAGTATGATGTCATCTACAGGGGATACAGCGCCAGAAATTCCACACAGAATCGCATTGGCATCAAGTGCTTTTAACAAATTGTCAAATATATGGAAGTCCAATTCACTCAGCAAGCACTTAAAATTAAAGATCTTTAACTCTTGTGTGATTCCAGTATTAACTTATGGATGCGAGAGTTGGAAAGCAACAAAAGCTCTAGAAAGAAAATTAGATAACTTTGAGAATAAATGTCTTAGAAGAATACTGAACCTCAAATGGTCAGATTTCAGACCCAATACACAAATAAGACAAGAGACCAAGCAAGAAAATGTATCAAATTTTATAAGAAAGCGCCGCTGGAACTACATCGGTCACACACTTAGAATGGATGAGAGAAGACTCCCTTACCAATCCCTCATATGGACACCAGAGGGAAAAAGAAAACGAGGAAGACCAAGAGAGACTCTGCGTAGAACCATCACAAGAGAAGGCTCAACGATGGGCCTAGTAAACATTAAAGACTTAAAGCAGAAAAGCAACGAACCGCGAGACATGGAAAGCTATGACCTCTGCCCTATGCGCCGCCCACAGGCCCAAGAGGAAAGACTAACTAACTAACATAAATGCGCCGGAAAGTAACTAACAAAAAATACAGAGTGAAATGGTTCATCCTTCAGCCAGAATTTATCAATTCATCCGCCCATCACCCATATTTTATTTGTATTGCCTACTAGTCTGTCTATATAACTTATGTCTATAGTTAATATATGCAGTACGCCAGATTTTATTCAGAATACAAGCTAAACGTCTGTTAGCACACCCACATTTAAAGTCTGCTAGACAAATCATGTAAATAAATATACAGTTTGACGTTTCATCTTCTTGCTTTCTTAGAGATCGTGGAACTAGAAACTGGAAAACGTTACAGAAACATTTTATTTCTGTTTTCCTTTCCCTTGAAAAATATACTTTCCTTTGATTACACTTTTCTGCAAGGGAGATAATGTGCAGATCACGTGCAGTCTTTTTTTATTGTCTGGTTGAGTAGCGGTGCTGCTTGTAGGTGGCAGTAACTTAGCAACAGGATAGAAGCTGTAGGAGGGCTTCACTGAAACGTCATTATGTGCAAACATTATTCAATCTGGAACACCAGGATGTGGATAATTCACATAGCAGATATGCCACCCATCCATTAAGTAGTCGTATGCCACCCATCGACTGCCTAATTTGTTATGGGACCTGAGTTACACTCTTTTATCATAATAGTACATCTATCTATCTCTATATTTTTATTCACGTATTCATAGAAAAAAAAAATATATATATATATACAAAGAAAGTTGAAATACGGACTATGGTGAAAGCGACATTCTGCAAGGGACATGCTACTACTTGATGTGTGTGTATATATATATGTGTGTGTGTGTGTGTGTGTGTGTACCCAGTCAAACTATCCATCAGCCAGTGCGTGTACGTGACGGTGTGCATGATCAGAGGAAGAAAATCACGATAGTTTGGAGATTGGCCAAGAATATTGATATAAGAATATCATATGGCATATGTTAGGATTAATTTTTTTACTACGATCAAAGTTTAGTGGCCAACATTTGATCGTGACTAGTAGGTTGGCGACTTCATTAACGTCAAATTGCCTACACACAAGCTCCGATCAGCTCTCATTTGAAAGGATGAGACACTCGGGTTTACTCGTGCCACTGCCAGGTAGGGTTAAAAAAAAGAAAGACAAAATTGATGCCTATTTTTGTTTAGTGGACCCAACCCGGAAGTGCCACAACGAGAGGACCCAGTACGATTAAACATTTCCTCGAATGACAGCTGCTCGGAGTTTGTATAAGTGTATTTGATTGCGCCATTTACAGGCTTTTTTTAAAGGCGGGCACTCTTTGATCACAATCATGCCAAAGTTAAGACTATAATAACACCAACCAAAATTCAAGATGTAAGCCAATCAATAATGTAAAGAAACACACTTCAATAAGGTATATGAATGGTATATGAATATGTTTAATAATCAAATCATAAATTTAAAAAAACTCTGAATCATACCAGAAATATTTAAAGTAGTTTTTACATTACTAAATTAATTTGTCATTACCACACACACAAACACACACAGCGAAACAGAAGGGAAGTAGTCTAATGAACATTACAGATTTCTCTCCCTTTGTTTTAGAAATTATTCCCTAGTTAGCTCCCATTAAATTAAGCTTCAGGTTATTGAAACTCTTATGTGGTTAGATTATCCTATTGTTGCTAAGGTTGGTACAGTTGGGTTTTTTTTTTAAAAACCGTTGCTAACAAATCAAAGAAACATGTGTCTGTTATATTTAACAGTTTTGTTGGAAAGGAAGGCAGGGAATGTGGGAGACTGGTCCAAAGGAAACATGGAGAAGAACGATGGAGAGAGAGTTAAGGGAGTACGGCCTGACGTGGGAAACGGTTGGTAGAAAGGCAGCAGAACGGCAACAGTGGAAGTCTCTTGTGGAAGCCTTATGTGTCAATCAGGACACGAAGAGGATATATAGATAAGGCTACAGACAATAAGAAATTAACTGATATCATCTAAATGATTTTTGGTATATTGATTCTCCAAAACTGTTCGCATAATCTTGTCCATGCATGGCTGCCTGATGATTTGTATAGTGTGTGTAATTTAGCACAGAAATCTAATACAGAAATCAAACAGCTTCTATGTACAGCTTTATCACCACATACACAGTGCAGAACACATGCTGTAACATTAGCTTTTTACTACCATAGTTTCCAACATTTTCCTCTGTCACGTTAAGTTATTGGTTACTGAGCCTGCTTCATAGCACTCCAGGCAGACCTATAGGTGCTCAGTCTCTGCTAACAAATGTAGAAGATTATACATATTGATGATTCCTTTGACTCGCTGGTTAAACATACTCCTCTCTCTCTCTGCTCTTCAGACATCCAGTTCTACTTATACAACATATAATTTCAGACTCCTGAACTTGCTGGATAGATTCAACATCAATTTCAGTGTCCTCATCCAACATGTGGTGGCAAGAGACCAAAGAACATCCCACTTATCAAACCTGAGTGTCCTCATCCAACATGTGGTGGCAAGAGACCAAAGAACATCCCACTTATCAAACCTCAACTCCCCCTCCCAAATATTAATATCGCTGATGCAAGCCTGTGATCACTCTTTCAAGTGGTAACACATATCAAACTAGTTCAAGTTTATAACCAAACACTTGAGGCTCTATTACTGTTGAAAGTAAGTTAGTAGACAAAAAAGTAAAGGAACCTATTTTCATACCACGGGGTATATTGGGTAATACAGTGTTAGGCCTGTATTTTTCATTGACCGTCAGCACACGATGGGTGATGTGGTCAGCATCACGCCGGCCATCTTTACTTCCAGTGCTTTTCCTGGTACCCAATTATGACTGGGTTGACCAGAGAGCCATTAGTCAGATCAATATTTCATATCCACTGTAGAATTAAACCCAAACTCTGTACCTAAGAAGCGGAGTTCACTAACAACTTTGCTATTGTGGCTCTCCTATAAACATAAGTGAAATCTCTGAATGACAACTACTTTGTAGTGCACCATTTATTGTCACTAAGATCTGACAACTGTCACTTCATGAATAAATTATCAATGCATCATATCAGACATCTCAACTTAAAATTGAAACTGATCACAACCAGGTCCAGAAGGTAACAAGTCGAGTCGACCAAACTGTCAATGTGTAGATGACTTGACAAGCTTCTTCTTCTTGCGTTCGCCTGATATGAATTGAGAAGTAGTCAGGGCAGGCACTTCTGACTGATTTTTACAAGAAGTCCTACTTTATTTATTTATCAGTGTCCCCTGCCATACAGGCGTACTTTTTCCAACTTCATATGTAACTTGAAGAGTTGATAATAAAGTTTATAAGTAAGTACCAGATAAGTATGCAGATGCTGTATCACTATATTCTGCAAGGAGTTCCCTCTGAATTGTTATGTTTGTTGGCTGACATGCTCTGATATAACCAAAAAAGACTTGTTCTTAGGTTGAAAGAGTGTGCCTCGACTTAAAGAGGTTTTAATCCCTTACAAAACAAAACAAATACAGATGATGTTGAAATGGTATACCCTGTGATTCAAATGTTTGCAATGTTTTCCGTTATAATTCAGAAAGCATAGAAATCACTTCCGACAGACATTAATTTGTCTATCTGTGCGTAAACTGACATTAGAAATGTTGAGTTGTTGCTTCAATTTTATTGGCTAACAAGTGTGATTCAAATGTGGTTCTTCATCTAAATAAAAGATAAATAATTCAATGCCATCCAATTCCTCTAGAATGTTGACATAGATTTGAGAACTATCTGCATGTTAGAATTTCTAATGGCTACTTGTGGAAAGTAGTACGAAATTGAGATGGATTAGTGTAATGCATAATGCGTTCGATTATCGATCAGCCAGTGCGTGTACATGACGGTAAGCATTAGAGGGTTGTGGGTTGAATCCCACATGTGAAGAAAAAAATAGACTTTCATACCTCCTGCATACTTGGGTCTAGAAATGCAAAATGATAGATGCTTCATACCCTAAGGTCTGAAAAAGGCTGTGGGACATTTTTTCTTGTGAAGTTATGAAAGTAGTTATATAGAAGATAATATAATTTTGCTTGATTGTACTGATATAAATACAACAATAGTTACACATATCAAGCAACATCATGTTGATTTCTTCAATGTTGAAATAAACAGTCTAGCTGATGTCTGTGTTGTTCATTGACTAAACTGCTACTGCATGTTGTAATCTGTGATAGTATTACAGTTAGTGTACTTGCTTTGTGATCATGTGCTCCCAGGATCAAACTCTCCAGTTGGATTGGGATTTTTTTTCCAACCCAGTCAAAGTTGAGTACCAGAGAAACATTGAGAAGTAAAGGTGGCTGATGTTGACCACATCTCACATTGTGTACAGTTGGTCACAGAAAAATATGGAACAAACACCACATTCCCCAATATACCTCATGGTATGAAAATAGGCTTTTTACTTCTACCTTAATGTATACATCAAGTAGTAGCATGTCCTTTTTTCGAATGTCGCTTTCATTACAGCCCACCTGAATAACTCTCTGTCCCTTGCAGGTTCAAGGTTTCTTTGATGACCTCCTGCTACCTTCATCTTGGTCATCCCCTGCCTCGCACAACAGGAATCATGCCTTCCATTACTGCTCTTTCCAAACCACTGTGATATTTGGCTAATTCCACGAAGCCAAAATATTTCATCTTCCGAGACATGATGTTATTTATGAGCCAGTGCTCCTCGATATGCAGGTCTTTTTTTTCTCTTCGCTCTCCAGGATGTTCTAAGAACTTTTCTGTAACATTTTGTTTTAAAATGTGTGCATACTGTATTCAAATAACATACATATTAGATCTGTATTGTAGCTGTCTCTGGCGCTCAATGCGTCAAAATTACAGACATTTCTCTACTAACAAAATATAATTTTTACTTTGGAAAATGCAGTATTACAAACATGGATGACAAAGTAACCTAACTTTAGTCTAGTAGTGATAGGTCCAAATGTTCCATGGGGAAATGTGTTAATGCGAGACAATATAACATGTCTGAAAGTGAATACTTGACAATTACACAGTAAACAGTCTGTTAGTTACTGGTACAAATAAGTCAAACACAGACAACAACAAATGAAATGTAAACACTAACTGTGTTCAGAGTCCAACATGCCTTGATACAAACTGATCAATGAATGTCACGGGAGAAATGTGAGAATAAGGAAACTGACAAATTGTATGTTACTCTGGATACATCAGGAAACACTCTTCTGCGATCACCCTCTGCTATGTGACTACTTCATTATGTGTCATAAACAGGGTGGTCGCTGAGGTCTTCACCAGTTCCCCATAGTTTGTTTTGTAGGGTTGTTCCTGTTAGCCAGATTTCCATTCTCAAGCTGCTCAGGCTGGGGCAGTATTGCACTGCTTTGGTGCTCCACAGGTGAAACTGCTTTAAAATAATCATTCTATTGTTCTACCAATCAATATTCAAATTAAATCATTTTCTATTGTTCTGAAACACTAACCTAATAATGAATATCCAAATATTGCATCATTACCGTGTAGACATGTGCCTCGTCCATATGTTCTAAATCAGTGTTGGTATTGTTGAGCTAGGCAATGGATGCCGTAAGAAATAAGGGTTTGTGGTTCAAATCCTGTGTTTGGTCACTTGTTTTTTCCAGAAGCTGCTAATACTTGTACACTGTCTATTTATTGATCATATTCTTTGGCTTCTGTTGCTTTCCCTGGGGGTTCTTACAAAATTTATTATCTTCTTCATTCTATAAACCAATGTTTTTGTTCATTCTATAAATCAATGTATTGTTCATTCTATAAACCAATATTCTTGTTCATTCTATAAACCAATGTTCTTGTTCATTCTATAAACCAATGTTTTGTTCATTCTATAAACCAATGTTTTGTTCATTATATAAACCAATGTTCTTGTTCATTCTATAAATCAATGTATTGTTCATTCTATAAACCAATGTTCTTGTTCATGCTATAAACCAATGTTTTGTTCATTCTATAAATCAATGTATTGTTCATTCTATAAACCAATATTCTTGTTCATTCTATAAACCAATTTTCTTGTTCATTCTATAAACCAATGTTTTGTTCATTATATAAACCAATGTTCTTGTTCATTCTATAAATCAATGTATTGTTCATTCTATAAACCAATGTTCTTGTTCATGCTATAAACCAATGTTTTGTTCATTCTATAAATCAATGTATTGTTCATTCTATAAACCAATGTTCTTGTTCATTCTATAAACCAATGTTCTTGTTCATGCTATAAACCAATGTTCTTGTTCATGCTATAAATCAATGTTCTTGTTCATGCTATAAACCAATGTTTTGTTCATTCTATAAACCAATGTTTTGTTCATTCTATAAACCAATGTTCTTGTTCGTGCTATAAACCAATGTTTTGTTCATGTTATAAACCAATGTTCTTGTTCATGCTATAAACCAATGTTTTGTTCATTCTATAAACCAATGTTTTGTTCATGCTATAAATCAATGTTCTTGTTCATGCTATAAACCAATGTTCTTGTTGATGTTATAAATCAATGTTCTTGTTCATGCTATAAACCAATGTTTTGTTCATTCTATAAATCAATGTTTTGTTCATGCTATAAACCAATGTTTTGTTCATGCTATAAATCAATGTTTTGTTCATTCTATAAACCAATGTTCTTGTTTGTGATATATGTTCATGCTATAAATCAATGTTCTTGTTCATGCTATAAATCAATGTTTTGTTCATTCTATATGCCCTCCATTGGATTTCTGGGACTTCATTTACTGGGGCAGTTGTTGTATCTGACTCTCAGTCGATGCTTCACAAGATCCAGAAGGGCAGGTTTCGGATGAGTGGATGTCGTCTATAGAAGTTTCTAACCTCCAGCGGCTTGCGTGGATATACTGTCCTGGGCATGCGGGTGTTTACGGTAATGAGAGAGCGGACAGGCTTGCATCAACAGCATCGATTGTTGGGGAGTTGAAGATGGATAAGGGGATATTCTTCGGTCTCTTCGAGACTCTGTTGGATGAGGACACTAAAATCGATGTTGAATCGATCAAGCGATTTAAGCAGTTTGGAGTTACCCGTTGTTCAAGTCAAACTGGATGCCTGAGAGGCAGAGTGAGAGGTGTGTTAAATCAGCGAGCCACAGGAACCATCAGTATGCATACTCTTCGATATCTGTTGGGGAGACTGAGCACCTATGGGTCTGCCCGGAGTGCAATGACGTCAGTTTAGTAACCAATAACCAATAACTATAAACCAATGTTTTGTTCATGCTATAAACCAATGTTCTTGTTTGCGATATGTTTATTCTATAAACCAATGTTCTTGTTCATGCTATAAATCAATGTTTTGTTCATTATATAAATCAATGTTTTGTTCATTCTATAAACCAATGTTTTGTTCATTCTATAAACCAATGTTCTTATTCATGCTATAAACCAATGTTTTGTTCATTCTATAAATCAATGTTTTGTTCATGCTATAAACCAATGTTTGTTCATTTATAAATCAATGTTTTGTCATGATATACCAGTGTTCTTGTTTGATATAATCAGTGTTCTGTTCCTTCTATAAACCAGTGTTCTTGTTTGTGCTATAAATCAGTGTTCTTGTTCATGCTATAAATCAGTGCTTGAAGTCATGAATGCTAACATCAACCTTACTACTTCAAACATGTCTACAATACAATTCACTTTCTACTGATAGATGTATTTGTAAGATAAATAATATCATATGATGCGGGGATCGTCGTAGTGGAGTTTATAAAACCATGTGCTGGTGACCATGGGCTGTGACGATTTTATGGTTTGAAACCAGCAACAATTCTTGGTGTGCACACAGTGTGTGATTAAACTACAAGACGTGTTAATACTTTACTTGGCGACCTAAATTACAAGTACCACATAAGTTGGAATAAGGTTCGTCTGAGAGTTGAGGGACAATTGTGACGAGGAGAGCAAGCCATGGAAAAAAGTTATCTAACACGTGTGGCCATTCTTTCCACGTGTCTACACAACACCTGTATGCAACCTGTCATGTTCTGATTGACTTGCCAATTCGAAGGTCACTAACTAGCCTTACTATTTCCTGTTACTTTGATAATTTTATGCAATGTTTGCCTTCAGATGACAGGTGCTAGGAAACAGATTCTTCTGTAGTATAAATTTCTTGTCACCCTTAGTTAGAATTATGTTTTAGTTTCTTTAGTATTCAGTATCTGTATTTGTTTTCTTGATAAAGGCCTATGGTCGAAACGTCGAGCACTGTTAATTTTCATATTTATTCATTATTTAATTTGTCTCGCTTATGTAATACTGTAATTTACATGTTGTTTATTTACATTGCCCATTTACCCAGTATTATCGCAGCCTCCCACGATTTTCTCCAGATCTGATCTGACCACAGATCTGTAGGTTTCCGTACATCACCAAGCAAGCAGACATGCGTTTGTAAGAGAGGCAACAAAGTTTGAAGAAAACTGAGATTTATCTAAACAAAAGATACACATCTTTTACTGCCCTCTCTCATGCACCATTTTGAACACTACCACACTTACATTTTACACAAATGGCTGCAGATATGACAAAAAACCTATTCAATTTGGGGGGAAAAATTTTACAATATGACAAGAATAAACAATTAAAATTAATTTGAAATTTGAAAGTCAATAAAAATGACAAAATAATTTTTTTAAAGATGCACACTTAGTTTAACTATGCATTAAATCCAGTCCTGAATATCAGAACTGTTACAGTAAAACAAATTAGGTCACAAGAGTTGCATAACATGGTGATAACTCACACAAATTATAGTATGTTGATTACAACAGATCTGTTTCTGTGTTATCTTTCTTAGTCTGTCACAGATATTTCTTTCATATTGAAATTAAAATCGTGGCATATCCTTTACAGGAGATCGTCATTAACCATAGTAAACGATTCGTTGATTTCTATGCACCACTTATATGTTCAGTAGTTTGCCATTTCTTTCAGAACTGTGAGGTCTACATTTAGCATTCATAAAAATCTCCGGGAACTAACTTGTTTCCAAACTGTTCCCTGCAGAGTTTGAACCAGGTACTCTCTGAGTAGTGATCGAGCTGACTACCGTTCAGTCACAGACGCCCACTCTGTCCTGTTATATCATTTATGTGATTTGTCACTACAGACTTGAATATCAACAGGTTTGATCAAATGAGATGCACTTTGTTCTCACTTCTGACCTGTCTATTTTATTACCTTCTTAGGACAAAGAGATGCTTCATATGCCCGGACTAGGAAACACACTGGCAAGGATCTTGCTTCATCTTCCCATGGTAAATTCTAGTATCAGACTTGTAATACAAATAAAACAAGAATTTACAAATTCTCTGCCACATAAGCAAACTACTGAAAGACACATGCTAGTCTGCTGGGAGAGAGTCAATGCTTTATTCTTCAGCATGTGTTTTTGAGGTTGCAAGAGAACATGTCACTAAAAACAAGAGACTTGGCTGATAAACAACATACTATACAGAAAAATTAGATACTTTGGTCACATCAAGTGTCACGATGGCCTGGACAGAACAATATTAGAGGGCAGGGTCCTAGGACGCAGAGGCAGACCAAGAAGAAGATGGCTACAGGATATTAAAGAAACCATGAATATGACCATCGACGAAGTGGGTGAACTGGCTAGAGACAGAGTAAATTTCAGATGTACTGCAGAGAGAGCAGCGTCATATAAAAGACCTTGATGATGATGAAGGGAGACTTGAGCCCCAATAGATCTACCAGAAGTTTAGCAAGGTTGGCTCTATGAACCACTAATACATCAACCACTAAATTTATTTACAAAGTGATGCATCCCTGACTACAGGGTACACAAAAAACTAAAAACTACATTTGTTCAAATATGTTATTTCATGCAGTACAGCATTGTCATAGATATTTTTAGCATCTGTCTTTAATCTTATTCTCTTCACAAAATAACACACAATATACAGAATAATACACTTTCAGTGAGGAAAAATCTCTTACAAATAACTAAAACTGAAGAATAAAAAAAAGAAAATAATTTATGCTACAACCAAAAACTCTGCATATCTTATGCCCTGATTATACAAAATACAAACTGATACTGAAAATGAAAATTGTGCCATATCCTTTACAGGGACGTAGAATAGCGACCACAGTAAGCGAGTCGGTGATTTTCTAGGCACCACTTATCGTTCAGCAGTTTGCCATTGCTTTCTGAATGCGAAATCTATTTTTACCGTTCATAAAAATCCACTGGAACAAATTTGCTTTCAAACTGCCTGTCGCTGAGTTTGACCCAGATACTCTTGGGTTATGATCAAGTGCACTACCACTAAGCCACAGACGCCCACAAACTGATATCTGAAACCAATATCTTGATAAAGCTATTAGCACTACTGTAAGTTCAGTATTTTGTCAAAAGTTGTTGAAATAAGAAATGTAAATAAATCTGGTAAATAGCAATATATGAATAAAACTTAAATTATAATCTGCAATCAGCAACAATGAAAAATACTGCTACAAAACAATTAAAAATTGATTTTAAAAACAATGATTAATAGCTTACTTGGTAAGCCAGTTTTGTTAAATCAAATCTGATCTTCAATTTGGAGAGGACACATTCTACTTAACTCCTTGTAGACCAAATGCCACACTATGTGACTTTGGGTTGGATGCTTTTTTACCAGGAGCCACACTAAAGGGAATTTTTAATTCTAAAAACAAAATGGCTTGTAAAAACATGGCTTTTGCCCTGGTCCACTAAGAGTTAATATACCAAAGTAAAGGTAATGTCTCAGTTTCATTGATTGAGAGGACCATCATCATTGCACTTTGGTGAGTAGTCATGTGTGATTCAATCTCTTTCTTACACAGGAAGATCTCAGCAGCAGTGTGCGAACTCTGTAGCACCGACGAGGGTCCCTGATGCAATTTAGAAAATGATGAAAATATTTTGTTTGAATTTAATTTTGGGTAATCTTTCTAATGAATTTCTTAGCTCTAAAGATAAGGAAGTAATATTACAAAGGCAATTATTTATTGTGATGCACACCTCAAATCTACAAGAGAGCACGACAAGAGAGGGAGGATAATCAGTAGCCTCAAAACAAGAACAATGGTGATCTCACGAGAGGAAAAGAAGCACCAGATTCAGTTTCAGTTTGTAATATCTTCATTGCACTCCGGACATGTCCATAGGTGCTTCGATCTCCTTCTCAATATCCCCAACTGTGTCCAGCGACTGACCATATGAATTCAATGTTGATTGATGAGCCTACTCATATACCTGTTGTGCTGTTCTTTTCTGGCAACTTCAATCAAAGCTCTTGCAATCTAGCAGTTGACGGGAATTGGTTTAAGTTAAAATCCTCTTTGCTGCCAGATTATATTGGAAGAACAGGTTGTGGAGCAAGTCATATAGTTTAAATATCTCAGAGCTGTCATGTCATACACTGGATAAGATGCATCTAAAGAAGAGCAGACAACATGAATAGAAACAGCAGGAAGATTATTCCTGGTTATTCTTAGTGCATTTCTCAGTGTAACAAAATATTTGTGCAACCGAGACAAAGATGACTGTATACTGATCCACCTTGATGTATCAGTCTTGATTTATGAATGCAAGTTAACAACGTGTCACAGAGGCCAGTTTCAAACTTCAGAGATGATATATCTGAGGTTGTTCATATAAAATAAAAAGTCAAAAGTGTAAATCTTACAGACCAGAATTGAACAATCTCAATTACAATAATTTGGTCCAATTCTGCTGAATTAAAATGAACAGGTTAGGCTCATCTACAATTTCTTCTCTTGGCTGCCAATTATGGAAGACTATAAATTCAAAATCAGGGATTCGTAGCGGAACTAACAGCTATTCCTGCAAGAAAAACAATGTAAACTCCAGTTTTACTAAGCAGCAATTATCATGAGAACATTGTTAAGAATCGTCAACCTAAACATCAAATCACTTATAATATTGATCTAATATATGAAAAATTGTAAAAATGACAACCAAAATCTGAGAAACTTTTATAAATTGGTGCATGTGTGCAATCAGAAGAGCTGAAGTTGTACAATAAGTTTGCTAATGATGGACTAAAAATAAAGATTAACTAATGATGACTAAAATAAGTAATTTGCATAATTATGGACTAAAAATAAAGTTATACAATAAGTTTGCTAATGATGGACTAAAAAATAAAGTTGTACAATAAGTTTGCTAATGATGGACTAAAAAATAAAGTTATACAATAAGTTTGCTAATGATGGACTAAAAAATAAAGTTGTACAATAAGTTTGCTAATGATGGACTAAAAAATAAAGTTATACAATAAGTTTGCTAATGATGGACTAAAAAATAAAGTTGTACAACAAAATGTAAGTCAGTGACAGATACAACAAATGTTTGATGCTGGTCAAGTAGAGTATATTATTCTAAATCAGCAATGACAAACTTCTCCACAAAAAATGTAATCAGACCATGACAGGGTATCATCAATTTTAATCAACCCAACTACTGTTGGTTATCTTATTTCTCAAGATAGAGAAAGAAATTCTGAAACAACAGTCAAAACTAAAGTAAGAGAGCATTCTGTTGTTGGCAATTTCATGAAATATATACTGAAAAGATATTACTTACATACATTTGTCCTATGGGGCATCTAGCCGAATGGATTAGAGAGCAGGCTCCCATTCAAGAGACCCAGTTTCAATCCCCTTTTAATGCCAATGAGTTCTTTTCTGTCTGGGTCATAAAGAAAAAGTCCTAACCTGAACAGTTTCACAGCAACTGCACTACCCATGTGGCTATTAAATTCCACAGGCACGTGTCCACCCTGTCCAACATCACTCTAAAAAAGTGATATTGCAAGCAGTAACGACAGTTTATTTTTTAACCATGACAATATTTATCCAATATGCTGTGATGTCATACCTTGTGACTAAATCTGTCAATGATGAATTCATGATGTTCAAATTCTGATGTGTAAAGTATATTTCTTTTTCCAACTGGTGACCACATAAGGACCTGTCGATTTAGTCTCTGTTCGTCTGATCTAAGAACATGACCTAAATATTTCCACCTTCGTTTCCTTATAATATTTGATACGGGTTGTTGGTGTGTTCTATCTCTCACTGCGTTGTTAGAAACGAAATCACTCCATTTTAAAAATCATGGAAGACCTAAGACCACTCTTCAAAGAACAATCCAACAAGAAAGTAAACTATTGGGATGTAAAACCATACAAGATCTCCAACTGCTAGCAGCGAGCCGCATCACATGGAGATCTAAAACCTCTGCCCTATGTGCCGCCTTTGCACGAAAGGAACAAACTAACTAACTAAAGTATATTTCTAGCCATTGTTTTATCATTACAGCTTATTAACAAGATATCAAAGAAATCATGACAGTTACATTCTTACATTTGCTGATTAAATTTCTTTCTTTTTTTCTTCTTTGTCTCTGACACGAGCTATCTGATATCATTCGTTATATCGGATATTGCCCGCGTGTTGCCGGGGTCCACAAGGAAAGCAAAGAATAGTAACACTGCAACCTACGATGCATGTAGTAAGAGGCGACTGAGTAAGAAGATGAGTAAACAAACATATACATCATTTAATTCAGTTCATGGTATAATCTCTAATATCCAGCAGAAACTCTGATCTCCAAATATAAATAAATACACAAAATTATGGTGTACAATTTATTTTGATTACTGTCTGGATTGTCAATGGCAATATCATTGCAGTTTGCTTTCAAATACTTGATAAAGAGAACAATGAACAATATATACATTATTGTTTATTTCTTGTTGAATAGTATACTGAGCCAATTATTTGTCTTGACTTTGTTCTATCTAGACTTTGGGGTATTCATCTCAAGCAATATACAAGGCGTACGACTACATAAATTGTGGGAGTGTCACCAACTTCTTTAAGAACGTACTTAACCTTTGACGATCATACAATATGTAAGATAATGTTAAAATGTTCACTATACAATTGTAATTGTAAATGGATGTTTACAGCTATGTAAGATCTGTCAGGGCACTAAATGTGTAGTGCATAGAGTATACAGACTTGAGCTTGTCCACATTATAGTGAATTATTGATATCTTTTATTGAGTGTCTGTCCAATTGGATTAGAGTGCTGCTCCCATGCTGGAGACCTGTGTTCAATTCACGATAAGGCCAAGGATTTTTTCTGTTGTGGGCATAAATGAAAAATCCTAACCTGAACAGCTTCGCTGCGACTGCACTAGCCATGCATGCGGCCGTTAAATTCCTCAGGCTCTCGTCCCATCTGTCCTACACTGCCCTAAAAAAGCGGTACTACAGGCAGTAGCGACAGTTTTTTTATACCTTTTTTCTTCAAACAAATAGATCGAACATGAACTAGCTTGAACTAATATGACGATGATGAAATTATTTCATCCATATTAGTTGAACTTTGTTTAACTGAAATTTAACACTCAAGAGAAGAACTGATCTGAACTAAAATGTTGACTTAAGTTTGTATGGCCATCTGTGGCCCCCGGTAACATAAGGCCGACTAGCTCAGATGGGAAAACCAAAGCGTTCCTAGCTTTAACTCTGTTCCACGCTTTAAGCCGCACCCTGCGCCATCAAGATGTTTCATTCGCCGTCGAGTTGTTTCTGTTCGCGCTCGAGTTGTTTCGTTATACAAGTCTTTCTAGTTTTACTTCTACTAATTAGTTTTTAATAGTATTCTTCCGGTTCCTTCATTTTAATAGCGTCACTTTCTCTTTCGATTTCGCTGTACATTCACCCACGTTTCGATTTGCTTCAAGTTTATTTGTTATTGCTACAGACGCAGCATTTGTAAACAGTTCAATGTGGGACCAGGCCTTTCATGTAATAAGCGTCCCATGCATGTATCAGGCAAGCAGGCGCTGATTTTTATAGAAAAATGCATGGACAATTCAGATTATAAAATAGTATTAGTAATGATTCCGATCCAGAATATAACGATGTGAATCAGGCAGACGATCATCATAATATAATGGCTATCAAAGTCCAACTGGAGCTTGATGTCAACTTTTCATCATATCTTCATTTCTATTGGGTATATTGTCATAAAATTTTGCCTGGACTTCACAAATTGGCTTACAAAATGATTTCTAGAAGCACATAGGGATACATTTTGAATATGTTGTTATAATGTCACGTAAGTGTTGCATATGTCACTAACAATTTATAATTTTTTATGTTGTCATATTTGCCCCAGTTTCTTCTAAAATATTCCATGTATTGCTATTTAACCTTGTTATTCTAATAAGTTGTCCAGTATTCTTCAAATTAGTATATGATAAGATATATATATGTTTATTTATTGATGAGTAGTTATGATTTGAAAAAATAACCCATTGCATTTTTGCCTCCTTAAATTAAATGTGTACAACTGAGGAAATAAATGGGCGTGGAAAGAGTTAATTAATTACAGTGTTGAACACTGTAAGCTTTTTTGCAATTTTACTCAATTCTATTATCCATGGTTATTTATTAATGAAAACTATTAATAATACTGATATTCCTTAGTGTTAAGCTTAACTTGTTACATAATATAACCTTGATTTAGCACGTTGTGTTGTTTTAAAAATGAATTTGTATTTATACAACAATACTGGAGTGTGAGGTTGTGATAGTTGTGGTCTTATTTCCTAGAATTTGTACCTGAGCATGCTGGCCGTATGTTATTGGAGGCCACGGTCCATTGTAATCAACTTGATACAACCCAAGTTTAATAACTGTATACAGACATGATCTTCATCAGTAAAGTTTCATAATGGCAATAATTTGTTCTGTAAATAATTTCAATATTTGTTTGCATACTGAAGGTTCTCGTGGCTCACTGGTTAAACACATTCCTTCTTCTGCCCCTTAGGTCTCTAATCTATTTCTGCTTGCACAACATTTAATTTCAAACTACTTAAATTGCTGGATAGATTCAATATTAATTTGAGTTTCTCCATTTACTGGGGACATTATTGTGTCCAACTCTTGATGTTTTGGAAAAGCTATATGTACTGCTGCTATTGTCTATCTAGGTTTATTACAGGGATAACTGATCTAATACAAAAAAGTCATACCTCATCACAAATGCAACAGATATATATATATTCCTCTCATACCATTATACATTACAAAGGACCTGCAAGTAATTTCTCTATACCGCTCTGTCCTGGGCAACTCGCTTAATGTCTTCTATAGAATCGAATCTGCTATTTTTGCCTCTAAAATGCAACAAAATGTTGTTATTAATGGTTATTGAATAGGCCTCCTGTTAAAACTCTGACGAGACCCATAGGTGCTTACTCTCTCTAAGCAGTTGTCAAACGGTATGTATGCTGATGGTTTCTATGACATGCTGGTTATCCAGTCTTATTCTGCCCTGCAGCTGC
This sequence comes from Arion vulgaris, assembly GCA_020796225.1. Taxonomy (NCBI): domain Eukaryota; kingdom Metazoa; phylum Mollusca; class Gastropoda; order Stylommatophora; family Arionidae; genus Arion; species Arion vulgaris. The sequence goes on from CM036754.1 coordinate 5,814,889, forward strand.
TCAGCAAGACTAGTGCAAAGTCTGATTTCCTCAATTATAACGAAGATATGCCGCAACTGCCCCATTCTCCTCATCCAACAAGCGGTTGATTATCAAGCTGCAATGTTTCCATCTCTAATAATCATTAACCATGTGTATACTGAGCGGCGTTGACAATAGCGGAATAATAGCATTAACCATGTGTATACTGAGCGTGATTAGCAAATGAATATGCTCCAAGAAAGTTTAGGCTGTCTGTATAAAGCAGAAATTAATTGTCGCACTGAGCCCATTCTGAATAATTAACCAATTAACCTTTATTTTTGTACCAGGGCACTGGGAGTACACAGCAATGATGGTGCAGATCATCTGGCTGATACAGCAGTGATCGAGGACAGACGGCCAATGAAAAAGTGCACATATCACAGCCATAAGAGAAGCAGGTCATACAGATCACCTTGACAACATTTATAAATCTGTATCCCTATCCAGAGTGAAGGAGATGGGAGTGAACAATGGGAACTGCTAGGCATAAACACTTTGTAGAGACATGAGACATTTGATTAATCATCACAGAATGCGTGCGATTAAACATTTTTCTTCTCTTTTCTCTAATCTTATTTTATCTCACAGCATCAGGATAAGAAGAGACTTCTAGAGCTTGCTTTTGTGTGCTTTCTACTGCCTCTGTTAATTAGTCATTGTACACTGGAAGGAAATTAGAGCACCTATGACCTGTCCGGAGTTATGTGATGATGATTCTCTTAGAGAGAAGATTGGAATACTTATGGACCTGTTTGGAGTGTTGTGAGATGATGATTCTCTTAGGGAGGAGATTGGAGCACCTATGGACCTGTCCGGGATGATGTGATGATGACTCTCATAGAGAGGAGATCGAAGCACTTATGGACCTGTTGGGAGTATTATGATGATGATTCTCTAAGGAGAAGATCGAAGCACCTGTGGACCTGTCCGAAGTGTTGTAATAATGATCCCCACTAATCAACCACCTGACAAAATGTCACCATTCAAAAAAAAACATTCATATGGTACATACAACGATACGTTAGAAAATGTACTAAATATTTGATAAATATACCAAGACATAACATATAACAGCAGTTAATATGTAAATATAGTTTACAGGTAACCATATCAACTTGAAGGCTGGTTGGGATTGTAACTAGGAGGTGGTCCAGGACCCCATCTGGGTATCATCAGACCACTATTGCTGCTGATGGTGCTAGCTTCGATGATAGGAGCAGTAAATTTGACATCAAATTCATCCCTGCTCTTGTCATCTTCCCCTGATGTTATGACATTATTGTTTTCCCCTATGTACAGGCTTGAAGACTTGTCCCCAGAAAGACTGTCGTCTAAACTTCTTGGGCGAAGATCGATGACAGGCGATGGTGCAACTGTGGATGGCCACACCCTGCTGTTGACACCATTTTCCTGAGATCTGCGTACTTGCAGGTTCAGCTGGTTGAGAATGTTGACATTAGCAGGATCTTGTGGTGGAGCCACCAGTCTGCCATTGACAAGTTCACCTCTGTCATTGGCATCCAGTACTTTGACAATGTGTTCCAACAGCATACTAAAGAAACTGTCAATAGCTTCAAAACCTGCACATAAAACAACACAACAAATCACTTAAAATCAACCAAAAACATCTTACACAACTTAGACACATGTTACATTTAGACAAATGATCCAATCAACACAAAAGTTATACTTCTTCTTTCAGGTTATTAGTCACTACAGATCATCAAGTTTATTGTCAGAATGAAGTTCTTCGACCGCTCCATATTGACCACACGTTGAACCACTCTTTGTGATTTGTATGTGATTTAAGCCTAAAAGCGATTTTATGGTGTGCCAATTATGTGCCTACAAGTAGGCCAGCACATCCAATTTCTGCTATGTTTCTTATTTACTAGGGTAGCTTCCCTAGACCCCACTTCTGTCACCACTTACGACACGTCTTGTAGGTTCCCAGTATTACTATTCTTTGCTCCCCTTGTGAGCCTCGGCAACTTACGGGCAAGAATTAAGTTCAAAGGATAAGGTCTGCAGTCTTTACTGAATCCAGAAGACAGCCTCAGGAAGGTTCCACTACACTATTATCTATTTGCTGCTGAAATAAGCTAGAGCATCATGGTACTAGATTTTGATTGTTGTGTGTACATGTCCCAGAATATGTAAATATGGGGCCAGTGTTATGGAAAAAGAAGAAAACTAATCAACAAGTATTTCAACAATTAAGAGAGAAATGAGAAAACTGCTCATGATCAACTCTGAAGTCGGAGGAGGCATGTCTGTATGACGAGATACACTGATAAATAAGGGAAGCTGGCATTCATGCAAATATCAGTCAGAACTACCATACCAAGCGCCATGACTATACCTGAATTCATGGCGGGTGAATGCAGAAGAACTGCTCAAGGAGATACACTCTGTTTGAAACCATGGAAGGAAAAGTAGAATGAAGTAGAGGAAGAGGAAGTCAGAGATACAATTAAAAGGGTAATATAAGGAAGTAAACAAGTAAAAGTCTGGTCGAGTGTACTGTCAAGGCAAGAGACGGAACACATGACGGACAGTCATTATAGCCAACCTTAAATGCAGTGACAGCACATGACTGATTGACTGAAAGACAGAAGAAGTAATCAATGACTTTCTCAGTGACATCTTGAAGAACAGCAACAAAAACTCTAACCTGCTTGATCAAAAGTCATCCTTTTATGAAGAATCTCATAACTTTCATCGTTCTCATTTCATTGAACCCAGTTCTCTGCCAAGATGTCTTTGGTTAACCTTTTTGTCTTCGCTCTGAGGTTCATAACATGGCAACTCTGGTTATAGTATTGGAGTCACTTCTGACACCAAAGTCAATCAAATTTCAGCATCTGTTTGTTATTATGGTGTGTCATCCATCCCAGTGCTTCGTAAAGTTTCGTCAGAATGTTCTATTAATTTCATGAAACTAGTAATGCTAGCAGCCTTATATGAAAGAAACTATAAATATATGGCTAGAACTAAAGGAAAGTGCATATGTAACTTAGATTCTCCACAAGGAGTTCATTCTTAATTTTCATGTTTGTTAGCCTATATAACTCTGATATAACCAGAAAAAGGCTTGCCATTAGGTTGAAATGTGTGCTTCGGTTTAAAGAGGTTTTAAACCCCTACTTAACAAACAAACAAACAAGAAAAGGGCATCAAAGTGGCACATATACAACAACTACCAGCAGCATGACTGTGGAGGTTATGGCAGTCACAAAATCCCTGAGTGGTTAAAGACGCAAATGTTCATTCATGCGACTCTACGGGCATGACACAGAAGATCAAGATCAGTTATGTATGAAGTCAGTGGATACAACTAATACAAAATGCGACAGTCCAGACACTCTCTATCTTTATCCCAGGTCATTTTGGAGTGCGAGAGCAGATGCACTGGGGAGAATGCTGCGATCCAAAATGGGCCTCTATGGACAAAAACAACATCATCAATGCTCTAAAAGAAAACTTACACTCTGAAGATTTCAACGATGAAGATAATGGGTATTCTATATCTTGGCTGTGTGAGCTAAGCATGTGTGACAAGATGGGAAAATCAAGCAAGAACCCTAATAGATACATCAACCAGCACAGAACGGGAGTTGCTAAAAAAGACATGCTTAGGAGGAGATCAGAGCAATTGTGGACATGTCCGATGAAGATGATCCTCAAATGAACAATGAAAGAAACTGCTATAGGAAACACCACTTTAATAGCATATACATAACCGGACTCATGTAGACATCAAACATCACAAACGAGAGAAGAAGAAGCATATGCATACGCTTGAATCATGATAACTGCAAGATGCAACTTCAGCAATAACCCCCATACTCCACCTGGAGCAACAAAGTAAGAATGATGGTACTTACCTGGGAAAAAGTTGATATCAATAATGCCATACTGGCTGGTCTTGCTGTCAATGATGACATCAAAACCAAACAGATCTAACTCCATTGTCTCCCTCATGCTATGTCCTAGTTTGTCCAAATACACCCAGTCAGGCTTGATAGGCTGGTCCTCCAGAGTGGCATAATCAACCTGCAGAATTGTGATGACACAAACAGTAGAAGTGAACAAATTCAAAGTACAGACTCAATCTTCTACTTCATCCTTTAAAAAACAAACTTATGTATTGTGATGTGTCAGTTTACAGTCATTGTCCTCTTTGTCTAAGGAGACAATAGATCCTGCTTCACATGGTTTGTGCTGTGCTTAATCACATCGTCTGTTGTGGCTGTAATGTTCTATTCTGGAGTGGCAATCCTTACCACAGTTGCTGCAGGTGAAACTGGAACTGATGCAGAGGATGATCTCTTTGCTCTCTACACTCTGTTTTTCCTCCATATATGATGGCATTTCTCTTTTTTTTTTTTTCAGCCATCCATCACTGTCACTCGCCATGCATGCTTGTCTTTGAATAATCGCTCTCAATTTTTTTTGTCTATGCTGCATGAAGTTAAATCATACTTGCAGGTGTCAAGGAAGCATAGTAATGGGCGGCCATGCTGTCTTGTGCCAGCTGCAAGTTGGCCATACAGAGGTCCTTTGGGATTCTAACATCGCTCAAACAGCACACATGTCCCTGCCATCTCAGACGTCACTGACTCAGCAAGGTGTATATGCTTGAAATACCAGCACTGTCCAAGACTTCTATATTGGAAATGTGGTCTTGTCATTGAAGGTTGTATATTCCCCTGAGACAGCACATGTAGAAGGTGTTACAGTGATGTTCTTGTCAGGCATATGTGGTCCACAGTGTAGTAAGCAGTTTATAGTGAGGTAGTGATATGTGTGTCATTCGTCCAACACATCTGTTTTTAACACAGTATTTTAGGAACCAAGTTTGCTTTCCCTATGAGGTTAATCAGACTGCAGCTGCTTCCAGAATTATCACTTGGAGGTAAAGTAGGGTCTTAGTTATGATTCACTTACTCTCTGACTTCTGTCACCTCATCTCACTGTGTCCTAGGCTCTTCTCAATCATCTCATCTAATTTTTCATTCTCTCAACTCCTTGTGGACTAAACACCACAATAAAGGGTGTTTTTTACTCTTAAACACAAATTTGCCCTGGTCCACTAGGAGTTAATTCTGTTTATGACTACTGTTGTCTTTCTTCCATCATCCCCACAGTGTTCATCTGTCCAAAACCTTGTCTTGTCCCCCCATCTATTTCCCAGCCACTATCTGTTGTCAGAATACACTTAAACCTATTTTTACATGTCTAGTGGCTTAGCGGTAGTGAGCTCAATCACAACCCAAGGGTACCTGGTTCAAACTCTGCTGCAGGCAGTTTGGAAGCAAATTTGTTCCATAAATTTTTACCAACTGTAAAAAATAGACCTCAACTCACAGGGAAAGAGGAGTAGGGGAAGGCCTAGACATACCTGGAGAAGAGAGCTGGAGATATTAAAAGGATAGGTAAAACATGGAAAGAATTGGAAGGGATGGCAGGAGAGAGGAAGAGCTGGAAGAAGTTTGTGGACGACCTGTGTGCCGTTGTGAGTTGAAAAGTGAAGAAGATGAAAAATAAACCTCACCAAAAAGCAAGGGCAAACTACTGGATGTATAAGTGGTGCCTAGAAAATGAACGACTCGTTTATTATGGTTGATGGCAAAGTCCAGTATATGTCACGATTTTCATTTATAAATAAACATTTGTTGTCAAGTGTTCTTTGTACAATTACTACCTTCAGATAATCCTTATTCCTTTTCTTCAATACTATTTCTGCCTGTCTATTCATCCTTTATTTCTATTCATCCTTTATTTCTGAGTTGCATTTCCCTGCATTATGTGCAACTAGAGTGTCTAGGTTTCATCTATAAACTTTTGTTTAAAGGTCTACCGACCTGTACAATATCATTTTGGCATGAGTTTCATACACAAATTATCATACTCAGCAACAACTGCTACTATAATAAATGTCATGTTATCTATGTCATACTAAGCAACTAAGAAGAGTTCTCTGTATATCATGGACAGAGTGGAGAACTTCTTGACGCTCCATATCAACCACTTGTTAACCACACTGTGTGATTTATATGTGATCTGAGCCAAGGAGCGATTGTGCTCCAGTTATGCACCTACAAGTAGGCTAGCACATCCAATTTCTGCAATGTTTTTTATTTACTAGGGTAGCTTCCTAGGTCATACACAGTCATCTCTTACATCATACCTTGTAGGTAGCAGGGTGTTACTATACTTCGCTCCCCTTGCGAGCTCCAGCACCACATAGGCGGTAGAGAGAAGAACTAATAGATCTACCCATAAAGAACTCAAAATCAAAGAAAACTGGCGGATGCTGGAAACAAGAATGAGAAAATGGAAGTATTTTAGACATATAAAGAGACACGAAGGGTTGGAGAAAACCATTATGGAAGGAGACATCCCGGCAAAGAGGAGGAAGACCACAGAGATTGATTCAGGATGTAACTGATAGTTTGAGCATGATGGCTGCAGAGGCGGGACAGCTGGCCTATGAGAGAGAGAAATTATGAAGGAATGTTAGAGTGTCAAAGTTCTGCTCAGAACAAGCTATTTGATGATGACTAATCAACAAGTGGAGCTATTAGAAATGTCATGATACCTTATGACATACTGAGTAACAGCTGAGCAAATGACATGTCATCTATGACATATTGAGTAACAGCTGAGCAAATGAGATGTCATCTATGACATATTGAGTAACAACTGAGCAGATGACATGTCCTCTATGACATGCTGAGTAACAGATGTGCAAATGACATGTCATATATGACATACTAAGTAACAGCTGTGCAAAAGACATGTCATCTATACAATATCATGTAACCGAGCTATATTAAGTGATAAGTTATATATGTCATACTTACTGCATTCAAAGGATGGTCAGAGTCTGCTTTCGATACCTCTTGAGTATCAAAGAAGATGGTTGGATAATCTGAAAATATGCAAGAGTCAGTCACTCTCTCAGATACAACATTTATAGATATTACAGCTGCAGTCAAAGTAAAAACAAACAGATAAATATAGACAAGACAACAGGTGTAATGATGGTATCCTGTCAGGAGCATACAACTTCTTCTTCTTCGAATGCTCCATATCGACCACTTGTCAACCACTCTGCGTGATTTGTATGTGTTTTGAGGCTAAGAGTAATTGTATGTTGTACCAGTTATGTGTCTACAAGTAGGCCAGCACTCCGATTTCTGCGCTGCTTTTTACTTACTAGGGTAGCATCTCTAGGGCCTACATCAGTCGCCTCTTACGACATGCATTGTAGGTTGCAGTGGTACCATTCTTTGCTTCCCTTGCGGGCTCAGGCACTACACGGGCGAGGAGCGTTTAACAGACATGTATAGACAAGACAACAGGTGTAATGATGGTATCCTGTCAGGAGCGTACAACAAACAGACATGTATAGACGGATGTAATAATTAGCAGGATATGCATGTGATAAATGTGACACAGTACTTACTGAATGGTAAAAAGTGAAGCACTTTCATTAAAGGCATTAAGTTAAACAGGAACAATACACTTACAAAAATAACCAGTTACACAAAATCGTTCATCCACACACGGATAATCCAGAGATAAATATGCACACATAAACAATTTATTTAAAAAAACAGCAGTTTCAGTTTGGAATATCTTCATTGCATCGGACATGTTCGTAGGTGCTACGATCTTCTCCCAAAATCTCCAACTGCATCCAGCGACTAACAGTACCAGTTCGATGTTGATTGATTAGTCTACTCATACTCCTGTTCTAATGCTCTTTTCTGGTCACTCCAATCTTCAATCCAAGTCCTTGCAATCTAGCAATTTACATGGAATAGTTCAGATGAAAGTCCTCTTTGCGGTCACACTCTATGAGGGCGTTCAGAATGTCGGCTCTATTCATTAGTTGACCCACCTAATATGGTTGCAGAGCCTGTCTGCTCTCTCATTGTCATCAACACTATGCGCCCTGGAATGAAGATGAACGTAATTCTGTGAATTGTTGATGCTTGTATTGACTCAGCATATTGCCTCACGCACCAACACTACAGCCAACATCTGGTAATAGTTTCCCAACATCTGGTAATAGTTTCCCAACATCTGGTAATAGTTTCACCATTTCTTAAGCATACCAAATGACCCTACTTACTGCCTGGATATAGATTTTTCAGCGAAGGTCTCTGAATAATGAACTGCTTACAGCCAATCACCAGAATCTTGTACAAAATAGCATTGTGGTTTATAAAAGACTGTGCTACACACGGTGTGTCAATGTTTTTCAATGCATCTTCATTAAAAAGGATTGACATCTGGAGAAAAGATATAATCAAACACTTCATAAATTACAATGTCTTGTCACAATTATCAAGTCTCATATGGTAAAAAAATGAAAATAATTCAAACAATATAATCTCAAATGTTTTGTGTCCGATGGTAACGGAAATTATGAATCAACAAGTAATTATTATTATGTTTTGTGTTCGATGGTAATGGAAATTATGGATAAACAAGTAATTATTATTATGTTTTGTGTCGGATGATTACTCTAATGTTTTGTGTTGTATGATCAATTAGATCATGGATCTCCATTTCTGCTTCTCCAATGATCCAGCAGTGCTTTGACGCTTGTACTGCTCGTCGACCTGAGAGCCATTCGGTCTGACAAAACTCCACACCTGTATGTAAATTGAACCAGGACCACTAGCCTAAGAAACAAGTTCACTAACAACTACGCTACTGCGGCTCTCACTATCGGGTATGCTGTGGTTTAATTCTGTTCATGTGATAAGTGTTGGGTTTGAAGTTGAAAAATAGTGCTTTGATCTTTCACCGTAAAGTGGTTGATGTTGCATCTTTGTTGGCCATCTCTCTGTGTTGCTCATGGTCTGTATGTTTAGTCAAATTCCATTATTTGCTGTCTAAAGGATTTGTTTGGCTGTGTAGAGGGTTGCTGTGATAATACTAACTGTAATTTGTCATGTTATGTAACTAGTCTCTCTCTCTATCTCTCTCTCTGTCTCATGAGGTAGTCAGACAAAAGTATGCAATAGTGTACAATCAGGGCAAAGGACAGAACTTTGTAAGAGATTCATTACAGCCAACCTTTGATGTGGAGACAGCACATCATTCTCCTTCTTTCTTCTTTTTTTGTTGTCACACTGTTACTGGGTTGTTGCCCAGTGACATGGTTTCCTATTTTTGTTGAGCGCTGCTCTAGTGGCTTGGGTGATAGTTATTTTTGCTTTTGGACAGGATTCTGCTATGGCATATATCCATCCTTTTGGTGGTCCTCCTCATGCCTTTTTTCCTTATTTTTATTTTTGAAGACTATGTATACAGTGGAGCTTGGTTGCATTCTTATTAAGTGACCAAACTTTTTTTCTTATTTTCTTATGCTGAAGTTGGTGACTGTCTTTTCTGGTGTTGTTGGTGATTTTTCGTAGACATCACATTTCACATGTAGTTAATTTTTTGCGACTGTGTTTTACTCATTGACCATGTTTGGCACTGGTAACACAGTGTATGGCAAAATGATGCTGATCATCTGTTGGTTAGCTGTCAGTGAGATGTTTGTGTGCCTTAACAATGGGACCAGTACTTAATTGATATGTTTTCTAAGTCTTAAACATTACAGACAGTTACATAGAATCTGAATATGTTCAGACAATAGGTTATAACTAAAGCTTAAAGGGAGTTTAAAACCAAAGGATTGACTTCATTGCACCCGGTTAAACCCGATATGGCTTGGTCAGCTCGCAGAAATGGCATGCCATCTACCGAGATTATTGCGTAAAACGTGGACTTCATAGCTCTGGCAACAATCATAATGGTCTCTGGAAAAATACACTTATGAAAAGAACGCGGGTCGATTCAAACTCCTACCTTCGGATCGCAAAGGGGTCTCTGTGGCTCAGTGGTTATGCCCTTGCCTTGTGATCTGAAGGTTCTCTATAGATCTCTAAACATTTTAGTCTGGGGGGATGTAATTTGGCTTGTACTCCTCTTAGGTAGAGATAGGTATCCATTTTTCAGCTGAATTGATTGAAGTGTGTCTGTGATGAAAAGGAAACCTCTGTCTCTTATGCAAGTGCTCTAACCACTTGACTGTCATAAACTCTGAGGTAAATACTAAAGTTCCATGGAAGGACTAAGTTGTTGTTCTCTGAGTCACTGAATATATCTTGCAGTTCCGTGAGGGGACTAGCTACTGAACACAGTTTGAGAATCCCAGAATTATAATATTCATAAAGTGCATTTGAAAACAAACAGAAACAAATATTAAACATTTAAACATAGAAATATAATCTACATTAAACATTCAGTAGTAGATACCTGATGGGCATATGCAGATCCGTGAGCTAGAATAGGTTTGCATACTGTAATAAGACAGAATTTAGTAAACATGTGTCCATCTAAGTGTCAATATATGTATAAAGAGTGATTCATTAGTATGTCTGTTAATATTTGTGCTTATAGCATCTAATTAAAGTATTTGGCCTAGTAAGTAAAATTGACCTCTCCACGCTTCTGGGAAAAATTGGCAGCCCTTCTACGTTGCTTAAAATCATATCATTCCATAATAACATGAAGGGTACAGTGATGTTTGATGGGGCCTCTTCCAGCACATTCCTCATTAACATCAGCATCAAACAGGTGTGTGTACTTGCACCCACACTCCTGGGACATTTTTCTTCTTGCTTCTCTCTCATGCTTTCAAATCAGCCGAAGAAAGTATAATTCTCCACACAAGATCAGATGGAAAACTATTCAATATGGAGCAACTTAGAGCAATGACCAAAGTTAAAAAAGTCACCATCATGGAAATTCTGTTTGCCGATGATGCAGTATTAATATCACACACAGAGAAAGGGATTCAATATCTCATGATACAGATTTTCTGCAGCATACAACGAATTCAACCTGATCATCATTCTGGAGAAAATAAATATTATATTCCAAGATATTAGCAGAGCCCCATCCATTAACATTGGAAGTCATATGCTCAAAGCAGCCAACGCCTTTGCGTACTTTAGCTCTACCATCAGCAGCACTTCTCCCTCAATGATCAAATTAGCAGTCACATGGGAAGGCATCCACTGCTATGTTCAAATTACTCTGCACCCAAACAAATTACATTTTCACCAAAAATTCTAAGGTAAAAAAAACAATCTTGATGACCAAGGGTCTTCAGACAGAATCCCATTGTCAGAATGAACGAAGAGGCGACTGAGGTAGGGGCCTAGGGAAGCTACCTAGTAAATAAAAAGCGTCGCAGAAATCGTATGTGCTGGCCTACTTGTAGGCACATAACTGGCACAACATACAATCGGTCTTAGTCTCAGATCACATACAAATCACAAAGAGTGGTTTAACAAGTGGTCGATATGGAGTGTTCAAGAAGAAAAATGAAGAACATGAGACAAAGCCAAAAATAAAAGCTCACAGTGGGAAGCAGTCTGGATGTTAAAACCAAAATAAAGATAAGGGGGCACACAATTTACAGGGGCACACAATGTACAGAGTATTTCTGGTATTCAACAACATAATGAGGGCTGCAAATGACAGAGAAGCATAGGGAAGTCTTTGTAAAAGCCTCATGTGCCACAGAGCATGAGAACTAAGTACACTACACACTAATAAAACAATTAATAGCTTATCTATATAACTTTGTGACTTGATGATAACTATGATCAACAGCTTGACTAAGTCTATTCAAAAGATCTGATATAATATATTGTTCATTATGATAAGTCAATATTTGTATGTTATAAAGAAACTTAAGTAGGCATGTAATTTGTGCGTGAATCATGAAAAGGTAAATTTTATATTAATATACAATATTATAAATTGCAATGGTTTTTACTATTAACTTGTGGATGTTCAGCTTAAATTTAGCTGAAATTGCAGATTCTATTAAATAACAATCTACTAATATACCTAATACAACTGCTATTATTATTACTTTTAGTACTAATATTAATACCAGTCTGTTATCAATACTTACAGGGGTGAGCCTGTGGAATTTAATGGTCACATGGCTAGTGCAGTCACCGCAAAACAGTTCAGGTTAGGATTTTTCTTTATCTCACCGACAGAAAAATCTCATTGACCTTACCGGAGATTGAACCCAGGTCTCCCGATTGGGAGCCCGCGCTATAATTCAATTGGCCAGATGCTCCTCAGTTGCTTTTCAGAAATACTAGTATAAAATATAAAATATCTAAATTGTAATCTCATTTATCATTCTCATGTAAGTTATTTAGCATTGAACACTTACCCAGAGGAAATGTAACACCTGCTCTAGCCAACTTCTCTTTGTTCTCAGTGATATTTGTAGAATCCAGTTCCACAAAGGCAGGGATGACACAGCGGTGATCTGAAGAAAATAAGTACTATGTTCATCAAAATGAACACCATCCGCTGATGCATGAACCCAGCTGACTCTCACAGACTGAAGTTCAAAGTTCCTCAACACAACAACTAAATACAACTGATTCATTACGACATACTTATCAACATATAGTTATTTAGTTTTAGTATGTTCTACATAAATGTCTATTTATAAAAAAAACTACTATGTTTCATCATCAGTCCTCGTCGTGCCCAATGACACATAAGACATACAAAACAAATCAGTTCGATCTTGTGCCTTTCTACCTCAAACCTAGTTTTATGCATGTCTTTGAGCTCTGCTTTAAAAGTTTGCCATGTGCCCTTAGTCCCCTTTTTTTCCACTGTCCCTGTGGTGTCAAGTGCATTGTATGTCTTGGCAGTCTTTCTTTTCTCATCCTGAAGACATGTCCAATCTATCGCTATCATCTCCTTTATATCTCTTTGTTTTATTATTTTTATTATTCAGACCAGCTAGTTCTTGAAGTTTGATATTGCTTATCTTCCCAAGTATATGCAAGCATTCTTCGATGAAGTCTTCCTTCGATTCCTCTTAACATTCGATTCCTTCTATTATCTGTTTTCCAAGTTTCAGATCCACATACAGGAGGACTGTCCTACCACATGTTTTATATATTCCTAGTTTTGTCTTAGTACCAAAATGTTAGATATCCAGATGTGGTGAAGTCTGCTGCACCCTGCATTTACCATTCCAATTCTTTGTCAAATTTCAACAAATATCAATGTTTGCGGTCATGTTCTTTCTTACTTTCATGCACATTAAATATTATCAATATATTCAATGTCGTCTATTGTATAACCCTCACTGTAGTTCCTATAAACGTCAGTGCAGTTTTATTTCCAATGTTGTTTCACTGGGTAAGTGAGTTTGACTGAATATATCATTTTTGAGGCATCAACCTTAAATATTGTATACATGTCGCCTGTGTGTTGTAGGTGTCCGCAAGGGGAGAAAGGAATAGTAACACTATTTCCTACAAGGCATGTCGTAAGAAGCAAATGAGGTTGTGTCCTAGGGAAGCTACTCTAGTAAATAAAAAACCTAGCAGAAATTGGATGTGCTGGCCTACTTGTAGGCGAATAACTGGCACAGCGTACAATCGCTCAGGCTCAGATCACATACAGATCAAATGAGTGGTTTAAAAAGTGGTCAATGTGGAGCGTTCGAAGAAGAAGAGTATACATGTGGTGCCAACGTCAATTATGACCTGTTCTGAGATGCAAACTGTTATATAAAACTGTCAGAAAGATTATTTTTTATTCATTCATCTACAAAAAAAAAATCAACCCACCTTTCATTGCCTCACATGTGGATACACGCTGGTATTGAGTGTATCTGTTCAGAAGGCAGCGGATGCTGTCCAATGGATCTAAGACCACACATTCTGGATGGCTCTGGATATAAGTCTGAGAACACAATAAAAGTTCAATTAAATAAAAATGGGTACCAGTATACACTAACTAAGATCGTTCTAGTATGTAGATTTTGCTATTTTGCAGATTTTGAACACTTGCGGTTCAAAATGGTGAATGTATATGTATTATTTTGTGCGACACAAACATTTTGTGTATGGGGGTGGTTAATTTCATCTCTCTTATGTAGAGAGTTATGCCAACAGAATAGGAAGCCAATTCATAGGATGATCTCCACCAGTGCTACGGAGTTTGTGCAGCTGTGTTGGAGTTTTCGTTACTGTTTGTCATCGGCATGTTATGATGGTTTGTTTTGGTGTAGCTTGGTTGTTCAAGTAATAGTAGTGAAGCTACAACACTAGCCACATTGCAAGTATTCCAATTCAAATGTGGTGTAGCTAGACAAGAGCACTATACTGGTAGCCAGAGAAGAATAGTAAATCAACAAGGAATCAGTGTCGTTGGTCGCCACACACTGGGAGATATACTAAAGAGATCGGACCACTTATGAACTAAATGGTTTGATGTACAGTTATGGTGATCCGACAACTAAACTAAACTAAGATTTTGCTATCATAATGAAACAAAGCCAAACAGACAAATCAAAGATGTCATGAACATACCACTGCAGTTGAAATGGGAAAGTTAATGGAGAATTAACGTCTTCCTTTCTTCATCTTCTGCGATCATCATTCATTTTAGACTGGTATTTCAACTTCTCTTGTAAGTTCTGCCATCTGTTTCAGGATTTCTATTCAACCATACATCTACTCTTTAAAGGTGGTGCATGCGAGTTATATGCTTTTCCTCAGGTCTGCCTGATGTGGACAATTTTGTAACACATTTGTCGTCGTATCTGCCAATTCCCAATGGTAGTAGCTAAAAATGTATATTTTGAATACGATGTCTCATTTTGTTGTGTTCTGCATTTTCTTTTACCCTCAAGTGTCCATTTAAGTGCAGTTTTTGTGATGAGAGATAGTCTCCATGCGTATCAATGTCCAATTCATCTCCAGCATCTCTTAAGGATGATGGTGTTCATATTCTCTTGTTGTCACTGTGCTAAAAGTTCTTGTTTAGAGATAGTACTTGGACAGAACATGCGTAAGATCTTCCCAATACAGAAAGATCTCAGTGGCAGTGCACAAACTCGCAGAGGTCCAATGTCATTTTGCGAGGTACATTCTCATAGAATTTTATTTGTTTGTTCAATGAATTTTGCTGGCATCGACTTGCGCTTACATCGATTCAACTTGGTGACAATTTCATAGGAATTTTATTTTGTTTGTTCAATGAATTTTGCTCGGACATCGACTTTGCAGCTTACTCTTATCGATTTTCAACTAACTAAAGTTCTTTTACTTGCTCAACGAACATGGGACAAATGTTTTATCGTCTGTTTCCGATATGACTAGGAACTCGATCTCACCTATATTGAGATTAGGGATATCTGGAAAAAATATCCCCATCACTCCAGGCGGGGAACTAATTGAGTAACCTTCGGAGAGAGAGAGGCGGGCACCTTACCTCCATGCCACAGAGATCACCTCCCCCCTTCCCCTATAATAGCAACATCAGACATTATGAGATTAGGTGTATTAGGTAAGCTGTTCCACTCCTGACAACAAGAATGGCATATTCAAGTTAAAACAAAATAAGAAAAATTCTGGGCGTAGACCATATACATATTTGTGATTCTGGTTCACTTGACAAGGGGCAGATAATTACAGCACACTACACTGTTGTGCAATTTTCTCTGGTATGTACAACTGCAAGTTGGAACTTATACAACAGCTCGAGCGAAACTTCTTGGGTCACTAACCATGTCTGAGCACGTCTCTCTCAGGTAAAAAGTAGTGTACATAACTGCAGCGTGGGTGGTGTTATTGCAGGTATTTCTAATATCAGACTGCCTGGTACATTCAGTCAGCCGGAGACGGATGGTAAAAAAGTAGGTCCAGTTTTCAAGTAGAGCATATAACAGAACTCTTAGCAGTTAAGAAATTCAATTACAGACTGGAAAGTCGCTGCCCAAAAATCATGGATACCAATTAAAACAAAATTCATACAAATTGTGCTATCCCCAAAATTACATTGGGAACCCTCTCCGGTTCTATGTAGATGTTTCATCTCTGTCGTGACTAGTTTTCTTCTATCTTTTGATGTCAGCGTCCAGGTTTGTCAATGATAGCATAATGTTGGGAGAAATACTGTGTTGAACAATACTCTTTTTGTGTTCATGGTGACATATTTGCATTTTAAAATTGATGCCATTTGTCCTATTATTTTATTTACTTTACTGCGTCTATGTTGGATTTCGTTAGTTTCCATTTGCTGAAAAAATGCTTCCCAAACCTTTGACTTGATTTTATTGATGTTTGTAGATGGAGATATTGGTAGCGTTTTCTTCTCTAGCGAATGTTGTTACTTCGGTTTTGTCAATGTTTATTCTCATATTGTATTCATTGCATGTTAAATGAGGTATGTTACTGTGTTGCTGTAGATGTTCCTGTGTTTTACATGATATAACGTGAACATAGATACACAGTGTAAAATGTTATGGAGAAGTGAAATAAATGTATTCACATCTTTGGTCTACAGTTTTGCCAGGTAAGAGTGACTTAAGGTATGGATGCACTGAATCACAACAATCATGAATTACGATTAGAGAACGTTGTACATGAAGTTAGCAACATCATTACATCGTACAACTTTCTTCTAAAATCTTCAACAAAAGCACATTATGTATACTGACACATAGAAAATATGGCCACTGGTCAAATGTCTCATTGAAAAAACAACAACTTGAAAATAGTATAATTGAAGAGAATTGTGAATACTAAATTGACTAATAGTCTGCAAACGTATACTGTAAAGAAAATACAATTATAAGATCAAGAACTACTAAAGGGCATAAAGTCGAAGGATTGACTTCATTGCATCTGGTTTTACCCCATATGGCACTATCCCTCTCCGCAGAAATGGCACACCACCTGCCGAGACTACTGCACAAACTCCATAGCCCCGACAACTATGGTCTCTGGAAAAAATGCACTCGTGAACAGAACGGCACGGTCCGGATTCGAACGCAAGGCAATGGCTTATCCACAGAGACACATAGAAGTTCTAATTCAGAAGTTATGTCCAAATCCAATGAGCTCATCCTTTAAAAAGAACTGAACATAACAATTCAGAAACTCAAGATTCTGCACCAAGTAGGACCAGACGAAAATATCAGAATCCTAAATGCATTCACTGAGTCGTGAACACAAAGAATTTTTCTAAAACAATGAAAAGACGCTGAAATAAAAGCAATTGAGGAGAGAAATAATAGCAATTGAGGGGAGAAATAATAGCAATTGAGGGGAGAAATAATAGCAATTGAGGGGAGAAATAATAGCAATTGAGGAGAGAAATAATAGCAATTGAGGAGAGAAATAATAGCAATTGAGGAGAGAAATAATAGCAATTGAGGGGAGAAATAATAGCAATTGAGGGGAGAAATAATAGCAATTGAGGAGAGAAATAATAGACATTGAGGGAGAAATAATAGCAATTGAGGAGAGAATAATAGCTAATTGATGAGAGAAATAATAGCAATTGAGGGAGAAATAATAACAATTGAGGGAGAAATAATGAAAGCAAAAATAAATAAAGATATGCCACGTCCCACTATATCAGTTTGTTAAGCTGTCCAAGAAATCAATGAAACTGTTATTGGTTACCAGACTGACCTCCTAGCACTTCCAATACATAGCACTCATGGAAAGGATGGTCAATAATAGATTCATAAATTTACCTTGAGGAAAACAAACTACTAGATGACTGTCAATCACACTTGAGTAAATACAAAAAAAACACTGACGATTACAAAATATATATATATATATATTTTACTCGGGGAAATAGAGAATATTCCATAGAAACTTCTAGTCTCATCTTTGATCTGACAATGACATTTGATAAGGTATGAAAGGTAGCGGAGTCTGATGCTAAAACTAGCCCAGAAGAGAATTGGAAGCAAAATGCTACGGTGGGTGCAAGAGAAAATTCATGGAAACAAAGGCAGAATGCCAGATGGGGCTCAAAGAGGGAGGAGTTGTCTCCAACTCTCTTCATAATCTTTCATAGACTGCCTACCGAAGTTATTCACACCACACATCTACAGGATCCTACTTGCTGACAGGAATCTACAAGCTGATAAGACCATGCATGCTGACGTGACACTACACGCTGACGATCTTGCTGTATGGACTGTTCCAATACACAAGAGTTAAGCAGGTTAGTATGCAGGAACCAAAAAATAAAATTCATGAGTGAGTGAAAGCCTTGCGCATCGAAATAAACAAGAGACATCTCTTCATTTTCTCCACCAAACCTGAAAACTACACTCTTATACTGAACACCCCACTACCAAAAGAAAACAACAGTATATATCTAGGAATCAAATATGACAATAGACTCAAGTAGGAATCACACATTATTGCAAGAGAAATAAATAAAAACCACACGTAAACTATGTTTATAGAGAAAACTGTTAGGGACAAACATGAGAATCGAATATGAAAATCAGCACCGGAAGCACGTCTATGTAGGATACATCCGTTCTATTTCAGAATATGGAATGTGCACAAGTGCAACATGCAGCAGATACAACTCACCGGAAGCTGGGCGGGGGAAATATTATTGCAGGACTTCCAATCATTACGGAAGCACTAAGGAGCTCTTTAATGCCAATAATGGAAACTTCTGCGATCAACTTCTGCTATGCGACTACTCCGGTATGTGTCATAAACAGGGCGGTGCACTTAGGTCTTCTGCGATCAACGATCAACTTCTGCTATGCGACTACTCCGGTATGTGTCATAAACAGGGTGGTGCACTTGAACGTAGCCTCCGACAACCAATTTATAGTTGACTGTGGCTTGAGGTCTTCACCAGGTCCCCCACAGTTTGTGTTTTGTATGGTTGTTTCTGTTGGCCAGATTTCCATTCTCGCACTGCTCAGGCTGGGGCAGTCTTGCAGGATGTACTCTCGTGACTGCTTTGCTGCTCCACAGATGCAGGCAGCATAGTTCCTGAGATCCATTCTATGGAGGTGTGCTCTGAGGCCGCACTGTCCCGTTCTAAGTCTGAAGACTGTGGTCTACGCTTTTCTTTTTAGTGTAATAATGGAAAGTACAAAATGACTACAATAGTTAGGAGAACGCAAAACTACCCAAAAAAAATATTATCATGGCCAAAACATGTTGATGTCAAATATATCATCACCACATGCAAATAAAAGAACTAACTACGAACCGATTGAAAAGATCAAGCTTCAACCAAGTATCAAGAAAACATGATGACTGTCAATAAATATGTGACAACAACAACAAAACTCAAGAGAAATGGGAGACATTCATGGCATATTGCAACGCCAATCTACTAGATGGCTGTCAATCAGACTAGAGTAAACACAGAAAATACCACTGTACGCCAGGCGCTGTCTAAGAAGGCGCTGTCTAAGAAGGCGCTCGCTGGCGATATATTTCTGGCGCATTATTTTATTCATCCGCCTTTAACGTTAACCAGAATTTCAAAAGGAAAAAGGCGTATTTCTGAATATATATATGGAACTACAGTAAAACTATTTGATTGGCAAAACACGTAATTACAAAGTACTGTAGTTTTACAAATTACAAATTCTTGTTCGTTTGCTTGATAAAGGCCTTGTTGGTCGAAACGTTGCTGTATTTTGTCATTGTTTTTGTAATTTGTAAAACTACAGTACTTTGTAATTACGTATTTCTGAATACCAGTATGATTCAGTGTTTTTTATCCTACAATATTAAACACAATTAAGCTTTTAGTTTTTATCTGCTATTGTTTATATTCAAGTTACTATTAATAATACGTTATTACTATTAGTATGTGGAGTCTTGTCATTTTTATGAATTTTATTTTTAATCTTTTCTAATGAATTTTGCCGAGACAGCGGCTTTCCAGCCTGCTCCTCTCGATTCTGAACTACTATGGGTTCTTTTACGTGCTCAAATTGAACACGGGACCTACGTTTTATCGTTCGTCTCCGATAGGACTAGGAACTCAATCTCACCTACACTGAGAAGAGGGATCTCTGGAAAAATTTTCAGATTGCTCGACGAGGGAGCGAGCATGAGAGACGAACACCTAACATTTACGCCGCAAGCCCCTCTTCGCCTTCTTTGCTAATTTGTGTATTTATCTATGTAACATTCTTCTTCTTTGCGTTCGTTCTTATCAACCAAGTTAGTCACTCTGTGATATGTGTAGCTTATGCGAGTACGCTGCGCCCCTGTAGCCCCCTACCGCATGTAGGACGGGCACATCGCCCGTTAGCTTCCCCCCCAACCGCATGTAGGACAGGCACATCCGAATATCGGTCTACCCTCCGCAACCATATTTGATTACATCATATTATTAAAAGGATAGTATACATGCTTGAACTCTTAGTCGGACTACAAAAGCACTCGGCCTTGGGGGAGTATCAAATGCTGATGAATAGTCTAGCTAGCTAAGCTGCAAACGGGTTATCTCCCCTGTGTCATGAGACGGAACCAGTTTACTTGTTCTTATTGCAGTCGTCGTGTCAGGTTTTCCTGTAACCGCCGGATAGGACCAGTCAGATGCACCAGCGCGAAATCGGATTCAGGTCAACTTGAAAAACTGGTGTGCCCGTTTAACTTGAACTTTACCAACTCGACTTGTAAAACCAGGTCTCGATCACAGTAACCCAAATAAACACCTTGATTGGCGAATTTGTTGCGTCTTCTTGGTCCGACCGGTATTTTTGCCCGGTAAAATAAATGGGTTATTCCACTTGCAACGGGACATAACTCTCGAGATGACAACCATGCCCACGTGATCGTAATGGCGACGTACTATGAGGAAATCTGAGTAATGTTACTATTTTTAGCATTTCACTTATGGTGGAACATCCAATAATATTACATGACCTCGATTATCTTCTTTCTTGCCTCTAATCCTATTTTTAACCTCACAGCGTCAGGATAAAAAGCGATTATGTTACAACACAAATCTAGATGGAATATCCACTACTATCATCATAATCGCGTGCCGTGCCGTCTGGAGAAGATGATCATGTATATCCACAATTGTGGTGTCATTGAATCATCAAATAGCTTGTCATGAGCAGAACTTTGCCACCCCAACAGTCCTCGGGAATTTCTCTCTCATAGGCTAGATGTCCTGCCTCTGCAGCCGTCCTGTTCAAACCATCAGTTACATCCTGAATCCATCTTCTCCGTAGTCTTCCTATCCTTCTCTTGTCATTGAATACCATCATTGTTGCTCGTTAATATTCTCGCTGACATAAAGTTTAGAGGTCCACAATTGTATGCCTCGTTCCCCATCGATTTTACCAGTTATCAAACCAGTTATAAATAAAACTTCATTTCTCATGACATGTGCTTCTTCGAACGCTCCATATCGACCACTTGTCAACCATTCTGTGTGATTTGTACGTAATCTGAGTCTAAGAGCAATTGTACATTGTGCCAGTTACGCGCCTACAAGTAAGTAGGTCAGAATATCCTATTTCTGCGCTGAGTTTTATTTACTAGGGTAGCATCCATAGGGTTTACATCAGTCGCCTCTTACGACATGCATTGTAGGTTGTAGTGGTACTATTCTTTGCTTCCTTTGCGGGCCCCGGCACCACATGGGTAACATGACATGTGCGAAATATAATGGCTGCCTCTTTATGATGTTGTTAATGAGCTTCATATGT
Organism: Arion vulgaris; assembly: GCA_020796225.1. NCBI lineage: Eukaryota > Metazoa > Mollusca > Gastropoda > Stylommatophora > Arionidae > Arion > Arion vulgaris. The sequence continues at coordinate 5,836,505 of CM036754.1, forward strand.
GCTTTGGGCTCTTTCAAAGGCGATGTACTGAAACCTACAGATCTGAGGTGGTCAGGCCGGATCAGATCAGACCTGGAGAAAACCGTGGGAAGGGTAAACTGGCGCCGTCGAAATTGCTCATTTTGGCTCTTTCGATACATCAAGATTACTCTTAATAACAGTACACGTGACTCTAAGCCTTCTTTTGTAAACATCAACAATGTGTATTTTAAACAAAACATCGATTGACGTAGACGACTGCTGGGACGCAATCAGTCATGATATTGACTTTCAGAAAGTTGACTTAACTTCAGAAAGTTGACTTAACTTCAGAATGTTGACTTCTCCGGGTCGACAGGGATTGATTGTCTGAATGTATATGTTTTGTCTGGCTTATAGAAAGTCTGAATTTCTTCGCCTCTTGTGTAACCTTTACTTGATAAGACCTTTTAGTCGAAACGTTGATGTATATTGTTTTTGCACTTTGTGAAACATATTACTTTGTACATGTTTCGCCTTTGCAACATAGTTGTGCTGCAGTTTTCCCTTATATCGATAATACTATTCAAACTTTTTTTTCGTGACATCTTGCTAAACTGTTCAACATTCTCACCGTTTCCCTTATAATAATAATAATAATTCCTCTCGTACCGTTATACGTTACATAGGGCCTGCAAGTAATTTCTCCATACCGCTCTATCCTGGGCAACTAGCTCAATCTCATGCATGGAACTGAGACCGATATTTCTTGCTTCTCTCAGCAAAGTTCGTTTCAGGGTCTCCTTAGGTCGACCTCTCTTTCTTGAACCCTTTGCATCCCACTTCAATGCCTGCTTTGATATTCGTTGATCATTTCTCCTCAAGGTGTGTCCAACATATCTCCATCTTCTCTTTCTTATAACAGTTTCCCTTAGTTACTTAATATTCTCACTTATGTCACGGGGTGTCGATGTCATCCGGGCAGAACGTCATACAATTCTTATCTCTTCTGGTCTGGTACCAGTCCTAGTCTCGGTCCTTCAGTGACTGACCAATGTTGTCTTTCCATCGCATGTATTGATGTCTGAATCCATGTCTTGACTTTCCTGTAGGTCTAGATCTCAAAGTTCTGACCTCCAATGCTCACCGTGATAATCGGTCCTCTTCGATTTGCCGCGCAGTTTCAGGGTAAGAAGAGATTTCTAGAACGGGCTTTTGTGTAGAAAAAGTATATAGTAGCATAACACAATTAATTTGTAAAACTTTCCCAATCTCTTGACATTTATTATACACTATATGAAAATACAATTTCCCGTAGCCTTTACAGACCTTATGGTATGAAGTCACATCATTTCACATTTCTAGACCCTGTGCAGGAGGTAGGGGATCAATTCCTGTATTCACTTGTGGTACGTCAACTGTGGGATTGAACCCAGAACCCTATTGTGTCCAAGTTGATAGGCGAACGCCTACGCATTACGATAATCCGTCCCACATTATACACTATACAAACATTTTATTCTATCTTATTTGTACGAATATAATTTGTGTAGTTAATGTTCAGTTGTTGAATAGACGACTCGTTCTTGGGCTGTGTTTGTACTAGATATGAAGGTTTTCAATTGGTGTGTTTCTTATCAAGACTAATACATGAAAGGTAAACGTTGTCTCGATGATAGAAGATTTGCTCAAGCATTGAAACTGGGAGTTTTGTGGAAAGTTTGACTTTGAGATTTCTTGTTGATTGTGAGGATTCTGGTAGTTTGAGGATACAGGTAGTTTGAGGATACAGGTAGTTTGGGGATACAGCTAGTTTGAGGATACATTTAGTTTGAGGATACAGCTAGTTTGAGGATACAGCTAGTTTGAAGATACAGGTAGTTTGAGGATACAGCTAGTTTGAGGATACAGCTAGTTTGAGGATACAGGTAGTTTGAGGATACAGGTAGTTTGAGGATACAGGTAGTTTGAGGATACAGGTAGTTTGAGGATACAGCTAGTTTGAGGATACAGGTAGTTTGAGGATACAGCTAGTTTGAGGATACAGGTAGTTTGAGGATACAGCTAGTTTGAGGATACAGGTAGTTTGAGGATACAGGTAGTTAACGAGGTATGAAAACTATCTTCTCATCAAAGTTAACTTCCCCACATTTCCTGCTTTATCGTGGTTGGAGGGTTTGTGTTTCTTGATGATACTTAAGTATATGCCGGCGTGAGACTAGATGGAATTCCTGACAGGTCTAGTCAAACCGGAGAAGCCGAAGGTGAAAGGCCAAACCAAACGGTGAGAAGCAGAGTCACACCCAATTCTTCTTCTTCTTCTTCTTCAAACCCCAGGAATTATGAGTTTTCATTCTTTTTCCTATAGTGCATTGGAGGAGTACACGTCTTTCTTTAGAACCCAGAAAGCTCCAACAGCTCTAAGCGTGTAGTGCTATGTTTAGTGCTGCCTGCAAACCAACTCATTTCATAGCGGTCGCACATAGAAGGCTAACAGAGCTGGGGATATGATCACATTGGCAGGATGACAACAGACTTATCCATATTAACCAGCCAAAATTCTCCTCACAGTAAAGGCACACCGCCTCTACACCAGACTTGGCATTTCATTAAACAGACCTGGAGTGGAACAGTACATGTATTGTTGGGCACTTTGGGGTCAGGGGCCCCGCAGTGACCATTGGCCAGTCTTTCTAATTGTTGAAAATATATTCATCAAAGAAAGCTGCAATCTCGATCTTGGTGACATTACAAGAAGACAAACTGGACAATATACAATGATCGTACCAGTATGCTGAGAGAAAAAATCGAGCTACAGACAAAAACATCAATAATGTAGTCGAATAATTCAGTAGAAGCACAATACAGAATGCATGTAAAACAATACTTAGAGACGCTCAATGGTTCTACCTTATTAAAACAGTGAATTAGAACAACTGCATAATAATAGAAATATCTCGAAAGCAGGCAGAGATCAGTTCGTGCCAAGAGCACCATAATAACTACCAACATGCTAAGACCACATTTCAAAGGACCAAGTTACAGGCCATGTGAAGAAGCTTGTGTGGTTATGTTGGAGCAGCTGGATGGATAAATATCCAAAACAACAGAATTAAAGTACAAACGGAGAAATTCTGTCATAACTATGAAGCAGACATTCAGACAATCAAGGTGGCAATTAAGAAACTATTGAACAGCAAGCTTGGATTCCCCAACATGTTGTATTTGTTGTACATGTTGCAAATGCAAAATGAGCACTCCAAGAACTGCAATCCAGAAAAATACCAGGTCTACAAACTCTACTGTCTGAACTGTGTTAGCATATAAAATGTTCGTCATCCTAAAATGTACACATGGGAAACTCGTCGGTGAAACAGAGCACGTGCACTGCTGCTAAGATCTTTCAGTGTAAAAAAAAAAACCAGATGACAGCGCATATGATTTTCACCCCTGAAATGCAATGGCGATGGTCATATCAATGAAATTGAAGAAAAGAATAACCATGTTGATTGTCTTGTGTTTTTTTTCCTAATATAACGAAGCTCTTTGGCAACAAGAACGTATTTGTTGTTCATGTCGTCAAAACTTCCCTATATCTTTATCCCACTTGTATGATCTATGGTCGGCTTAAAGGAAGGATAACAATGCATTGCACTTTGAGAACACACTTGTGAGTACAGTGTACGCGCGTGTGTGTTCATGTTTGTAGAAGAGACTTACAAAAACAATAGATGAATTACTTATTATTCAAACTAAACTCTTGGGTATCTGGACCTGAGAACATCAACTACACGAACTACTCGAGTGTCCCGAGCATTGCCTCACAGTAAACCAACCAGTACCTGAAGATGCTCTTAGCAATGCTTTAACTTGGTTACACATTATGACTGTAGAATCTGGAGATGGTATGTAAACTACATGACTCCACTCACGGAGGCCGCTTACTAGTATAGTTAGATAAGAAACTGAGTTTGCAGCCCAAAAACACGTTTGAAGAATCATTGTTGTATTTCTTCCGTTTATGATCAAACATTTCTTCACATTTTGTAGTAGTTAGGTTATTTATACCAGGAGATAATGATAAGTAAAGATATATTTCTAGTAAAATGCAAGCAAGGAAAGAATGACCAGACTATATAATAAAATCTTAGTAAGTCTAGGAGAAAGAAAAAAAGTGTACCTAAGACAATTGGACGCAATTTGGAAGTGTATTGTGTAGTAAACATCACGTAATATCCGGGGTATTATTCAACGACGTACTGCTTGAAGGGTTGGTAACAACGCATTTTTGATAATGACGATGAATTTAAGACAGATAGGAAAATTTCATGTTTACTATTTTATGGAACCATGTTCGAGAAGAGATGACTCGATTATACTGTGCAGCCTGGTAAACAAGGGAAGCAAATTATTGGTAGGTTGAAATAAATAGACCAATGAAATTTGGTTGAGTTGTAATGAACGTATTAGTTTGGAGTAAACAATTCCTATCTAGATCTTTCGGGGGGATATAGATTGCGTAATGTCAGCCTGGTATAAATACTCGGGGATGGGATTAGGACAGCAGAGAGAGATAGAGATCGAACAAACACTGCGGACAAGTGTTGTTGTGGAGGAGGGGGCTCGAGCAGAGCTGACCCTATGATTTATCGAAAAATTATAGAGATCCAGTGGTCATGAAAGACTCGATGGACCAGTAGGGATCTTGGTTCTGGTAGGCCTACATAGATATTTAAGACAGTGTACATTTTTCGGTCGAGTCATGGGATCTCCAGAGATTTGTTGATTTGGTGGGATTGTTGTTTTTAATTTCATGTAAAAATAGAATGATAAAGTTCTCAGCAAGGTTTGCAGAGAGTAATTAAAATTTGATTAACTTTCATCTGAGATGTTGGCATTTGTGAATTGATTTCTGGTGAGAGAGATTCTCTAGATCTTACAGCAACAGAAAGATAACTTTTTAAAAAAACTACAATCATCTTTAGTCCGGTGTAATTACCGGTGGTGCCGTGGCCAAACAGATAGAGATAGACAAAAGAGTAATCATCATCATCAAGCCCACTGCTACAATTTAACATATGTTCACGTGACAGTGATATATAATTGTAATAGCTCTAAATTTATCGGACGACTGCATTGAGGACATTATTTCATTTGACGTGCCTCTTTTAATGATGAGAAAGTGCCCAGCGTGTTCGTAGCGCGTTGGACGACGGGTGACAAGCCCTCTGTGAATGCAGGTTCAATTCCGCGGGCTGGCAGAAAAAGTCAAAGGTTCTCCAGATTTACGGTGTCCGTGGCACCGAGCCGAAGAGCTGAAAGCTCAAGTGCTTCTGGGTCGGAGGGGAAAACAAATGCCGAGAATGATCGTTCGGCATCAATTTATGCTTGGAGGTCCTACTATCAAATTCGGTTCATGATACGTCAGTTGATCTGTCTTAATTTTTACTATTCTTTCTAAGGTTCTTTCATTCACTTCACTTTCCTTGTGAGTTCCAGTCAAATGTATATCTGTTTATATTTCTAGTTGTATTATACTTCTAAAATATAATCAAATATAAGTAGAAAATGACTGAAGATATAAAAAGCAAGGTGAATGCATTTGAAAATAGATGTCTGCGAAAAATAATGAACATAAAATGGAACAAATTCAAGAGAAGTGATGAAATCAGGGAAATGTCTGGTCAACCATTAGTAACAACTGTTATAAGAAGGAGAAGATTGAGATCTGTTGAACACACCTTGAGAAGAAATGATCAAATAATATCAAAACAGGCATTGAAGTGGGATACAGAGGGTTCAAGAAATAGAGGACGACCTAAGGAGACCCTGAAACGAACTTTGCTGAGAAAAGCAAGAAATATCGGTCTCAGTTCCATGGAAGAGATTTATCAAGTTGCCCAGGATAGAGCGGTATGGAGAAATTGCTTGCAGACCATATGAAACGTATAACGGTACTAGAGGAATTATTATATTATATTTATACTCCGATACAGTGGATACAAAGCCCTAGGTCGTCCATGTAAAAGGTAGATGACTGAAATAACAGAGGCAATGAATGACACTATTTATTAAGCGCACACAAAAGCACGTTCTATAAGTCTCTTTTCCAGGCGCCGTGATTACCTCGATTAGCATGATTAGAGCAATAAAGAATATTGTCTCAGGAGACAATAGGTCTTGCGTCACATACTAACCGTGACGCATGCCTGGACGATTTTTATGGAGTAGATGAGTTGCCAAAGCGACAACTACCCCCTCTCGACCTCGCTGATAGAATTACAGGAGTGCAAGCACGACATCTGGTATCAGTTCGGTTGCAGGAGCTGTCGGTAGGACATCACTTGATGCCTGTCCGCCTTAGGGGCTATGCTCCGGATTTTCTGTTTGGGTTTACTCCCATAGCCTTTGCCTCTCCGAGGCTCCCACAAGACAGTGGGGTTATTTCCCAATAGCTGGGGGTCTGGATCTTGGATATCAGAGTAAATCCACTGATATCACAAGTCGGGAGGGGGCGGAGACCTCCTCCGAGATTTTTGTTGGGTTAACTACCCAAAGGGTATATTTTTTAAACCTGACCTAGGAGAGTCCATCTCCCTAGGCGAGCCATTGCCCCGTTAGCCTTTGGCCTCACGGTCAAAGTTTGCCGGTCTACACCGCTAGGAGGTGGGGTTGACTTGTGTGTTCTGAGGGTCATCAGCAGGCTACTAATTTTCACTTTTCGCCCCTCCTAAGAGAGACTTGTCGATCCCAACCCTGCCAGCGCAGGGTTAGGCTCAGGACACAATATATATATTGTATTTGTTAACATGCTGCATAAGATTACTAATCACGTGATATTGTAGAGTAGTATATTTTTTTTCGTTTGCCTACTACGAATTAAGGCGTAGTCATGACGTCTAGTTTGGTAACTCTGATCTTGGTGTAAAGGATTGCATTTCTTATAGCCAGTGTCACTTGCCATTCAGGCGAGCCTAAATCCAACTTCAGGGGTACATATTATTTAGATCTCCGAGTAAAGATCAGATTTCCTGTAGTTCAACCGCGTACCGTATGCACACCGATCATTTTTAAATATTTTTTATTGTGTGCTAACCTTAGAATTTCCAACTTAGTAGTGAGTGGTAAAGTTCATACCAAGCGGTATAATGGGGAATATGTGTTTAGGTTCGTACTGTTTGTTTGCCAAATGCACACTATAGACGATGCTATCAGCGTCACATCGGTTGCCTTTGCGTCCCAGTCTTTCTTCTGTGGTAGTCAACTGATGGTTCGTGAACCTGAGAGTACAGTTCGTGTCGGAAAAATCTAGCTTTGTATTTGGAACCAGGGACCACCCTGGACCACCCCCGTCTAGGAAGCCAGTGCATAACTAATGCTTTCCATGTAACACACTTACAGGCCAACATAACCGTTAAAAAGCCAGTGTTAAAGGATACACACAAAAACACACACACAGAACTCACTTCAAGATTTTTAATGGCGCTTTCTGAAGACTCATCTCCTTCGACAGCCAATGCAAATAAGTCGGTGAACTTGTGCACAAGCAGGTCGAATGGACCCTGACTTTCCATTGGCTGCATTAAGTCAATCTGACAAAAGACAAGAGTAAAAAAAACCATGTTTATGCGAATCATGTCTCTAAAAAAAAGTCTACGCGGTTCTATCTCGGGTGGAACAGCACGATCCATCAACATATAAAAATGGCTACGGCTATGGTCAGACAGACAGGAAGATTACTTCAAAGTGCACGTAAAAAAAGAAACCTTTTTCATTTATTTTCAATATCTTTTGCAACCCGTCGATTAATCATCTTAAATTGTTGGTTCACACACGTGCAATACCTGGTGCCTGCTAGTTTATGATACTATCTCTGTTACACTACACTATGAAGAAAACAGATGTTCGTATCTTCAGTATTAACAAATCTCACCATCAATGTGTTACAACATTCTATGTTTAGTTACTCTACTTTTTGTCTTATCCATTGCTCCCGTACCAGACGTATAATATTCATACAAGATTCTATACCAGACGGATAATATTCATACAAGATTCTATACCAGACGGATAATATTCATTGATTGGTTGATAAGACCATCATCATTGCATTTCAGTGAATGTGTGCTCCGATCTATTTCTTACACATGAAGATCTCAACGACAGTGCACGAGCTCCGTCAAGGGTCCCCGATGTAATGTTGAAGGTGGCACACATTTTTTGAATTTTTATATTAAAATTGTTTTAATGAATTGTGCTCAAGCGGAGGTTTTGCAACCTAGACTTATTTATAACTTCCTAATGGTTCTTTTACGTACTCGACGTGAACACGGGATCTCAGTTTTTCATTTGTCTCTGACAGAACTAGCAACTCAATCCGATCTACACTGAGATCAGGAATCTATGGAAAAATACTTCGATTGCTCTACTCGAGGAATGAAGCAAGCATCGTTGGGACAAGAGACGGGTACCATACCTCCATGCCACGGATACCATACCTCCATGCCACGGATACCCCTTATATTAACTATAAACAATTCGTTTCAGTAGACACATGTTCTTCTTCGTTTAAGCTTGTGGTTAAAATCAGATTTGTATGTCTGTCATCAGGATGGTCCAATAGGTGCTGTCACAATGACAGTCCTATAGCTTCTGCTTCAGAGCTGCACTCTTCGAGCGCACACATCTGACTGAAGCCCAATGACAGTCCTATAGCTTCTGCTTCAGAGCTACACTCTTCGAGCACACACATCTGACTGAAGCCCAATGACAGTCCTATAGCTTCTGCTTCAGAGCTACACTCTTCGAGCACACACATCTGACTGAAGCCCAATGACAGTCCTATAGCTTCTGCTTCAGAGCTACACTCTTCGAGCACACACATCTGACTGAAGCCCAATGACAGTCCTATAGCTTCTGCTTCAGAGCTACACTCTTCGAGCACACACACATCTGACTGAAGCCCAATGACAGTCCTATAGCTTCTGCTTCAGAGCTACACTCTTCGAGCACACACATCTGACTGAAGCCCAATGACAGTCCTATAGCTTCTGCTTCAGAGCTACACTCTTCGAGCACACACATCTGACTGAAGTGGTGTCTCATTATACGAGTAGATATGTTTGACTACTTGTTGTTCCACCATTTTATGCTGTTGCTAGTGAGTTCAGAATCATTATCACTACCTCTCACTTTCGATCACTCTCTCTCTCTCTCTCTCGTGTGTGCGTTTTTAACCCCGGTTGGAGCATAGACCCTCAATCAACTCATGCCAACAACTTCTATCTTTAGCTATCTCTTGCAACTCCTTCCAGCTTTTCCGTACATTGTTAATCTCTGCCTTCCAAATCTCTTCTTGGTGTATTTCTATGCTTTGCTTTCTTTTGTTTTCCATGCGAGTTCCAGGAAAAGGCACTTTTTGTTATATTTCCATCGGACTTTCTCAAGGTGTGTCCTATCCATCCAGCGTTTTTTCTTCACCTTTTTGTTTACTTGGATCTGTCCTGTTTTCACTATAAGCTCCTCATCTACCGCTCAAAGTCATTGTATATTTTTGTAGTCATGTGTCTCTGGTACACATTGTGACAACTGGTAAAATCGAAGGTAGACGAGACACAGAGAGAAAATTGTGGATAGCCTGACTTCATGGCACGGTAGAGCGTCAACATCTGAGTCGATAGCAAATACAGAGATTTGTGGAGATCCATGATCGCCTACGCTAGCCGGCACCTGATAATGATGTGTCTCTGGTATGTTTACTGTTGTAGGTAATAGGTACGAAGGATTTGCTAAGAAATCAAAGCACGATAGGTATGTTTGATGTTGTCAGTAGAAGGATATATATGTTGCAAGTAGAATGTTGTGTTTTGTAAAGTAGTAGGCATAGTCAGGCTAAGCATAAGGTTTGTGCTGTAAGTAAATGTCATAAGGGCGCCAAGTAGAAAGCTTGGTGCGGAAATTATACAGCTCAGTGCGGTTTTTTGGTTTTTTTCTCTTTCGTCCCTTTCAACTCAGACGAAGTTTCATCTCTGAAACTGAATTTTGCGTGAAAATCCGTTTTTCCAATTTCTTACAATGGCAGCAGTGTTCACATTGTAAATTACTTTACACTGGCAGCCGTGTGCTCAATGTACTCGTAATTAGTATTCCTCGCCATACAGGCAGATTTTCTCCGACTTCAGAGGTACTCACGTTATCGTCCTGAGTAAGACCAGGGACTCGAACAAATGCCGGACAGTAGGTTCGAACCCGAGCTATGAGGCATCTCACAGCTAGCAGGCCGAGCTACTATCAACTACTCTAGGCAGTCCCCATGCTCAGTGCGGTAATTAGAAGGTCCAGCGCGGTGTTTTAGCTTACCTGGATCTACTGTTTCGGGTCTGCGGATGTTTGTGGTAATGAGAGAGCGGACAAACTTGCATCAACATCATCAATTGTTGGTGAGTTGAAGATGGATAAGGGGGATTTCTTAGGTCTCTTCGCGACGGTCTGTTGGAGGAGGCCACAAAAATAGATGTTGAATCGATTCAGCGATTTAAGCAGTTTGGAGATACCCGTTGTACAAGTAGAACTGGATGCCTGAGGGACAGAGTAAGGAGTGTGTTTAATCAGCTAGCCACGGGAACCATCAGTATGCATACTCTTCGATATATGTTGGAGCAGACTGAGCACCTATGGGTCTACCCGGAGTGCAATGACATCAGTTTAGTAACCAATAACCCAGAGGGGTAATTAGAAGCCCCAATGCTTAAGTCAGTACGCAATAACAGTACAGCTTTACTTGGCTACTACGCTATAGAAAATCATCTGGTCAATATTTAGAATGACGCACCAGCACACCACATGCACAGTTGTTAAGTTGTTTGTTTGTCTTTACTTTAGCGTGTCAGTGTATACACGGTAGCTTAAGAAATTTCCCCCGGATGTTGTCTATTTGACAGCAATCATCAACAACACAATTATTGACACTACAGTTACTTCAAAAGAGTTCTTCCAATAGGCAACTATGCATTTTTGTCAGTGTTCATACAATGAATGGGTGAATAGTACAGTTTATATGTGGTATACATTCACATTGAAAAGACTTTTGAAAGCATTCACATGAAGTCGTTGTGGTGGAGGAGGATCTTGCATCTTTATGGTATATCACATCACATGGTAGGTTGGAGTAGAACACTATATTCAGAATGTCAGTAAATGGTAGGTTGCAACAGTCGTAATACAGAAAGGTTGTCAAATAACCATGCAGTGGATCCCTGGACATTCAAACACACCTGGAAATGATAAAGCAGATAGGCTAGCCAAGAAAGGGTCAAGACAGCAATAACCAATCACAGCAACAACTCTCCATACAGCAAAGCCTAATGACAACAAATAAAGAAATTTGGCTGAACAGATGGGCCATGGGAAACACAGGAAGAGAGGTCTACAGCCATATGGCTAGCCCTAACCTTAATGACAACATCAACCACCTTACAAGAAGAGATCAGAGCACCATTTTTAGACTCCGAACCCAACACATAACACTTAATAATCACTTGAACAGAATTCATCCACAACACACTCCAGAGTGCCAACTGTGCGCACATCATCATGAAACCGTTCACCACCACCTCTTCAAGTGTCAAGCACTAGATGACATCAGAAAGATCCTCCTTCCTCCAAGGCCAGATAAATGGAACACATTATACGGAACAAAAGAACAAACTTACAGACACATGCAGATACCACTACATAGCATTGGGCCGAAGGGCAAAAGCTCAAGTGCCGCTGGATCATTGAAGAAGAAGAAGGTTGTAGTTTTGTGTCAACATTCGGTTGGTTAGTGATAAATACTGACTGGTTGGCATTATTTTCGTCTTCGCAGATGACAGTGTAAAGCAGTGACAATTCAAAGTTTGTACATATTGGGGCGCATCGAATTAATGACTGTGGCGACGCGGGCGTCATCCTTTGCCTTTAGACCAGCGTTGCCCAATGCGGCGTCCGTGTCATACATTCATTGCGCTTTACTTTACCCCCGGTTTTAGCGTTAATCAGATTCGCAGCACTCCCATCTACACAATTTTCCAACTTTTACAATCTTAGTTTATATTATAACCATTCTACTGCCCTTTAACACAATTTTCCAACTTTTACAATCTTAGTTTATATTATAACCATTCTACTGCCCTTTAACACAATTTTCCAACTTTTACAATCTTAGTTTATATTATAACCATTCTACTGCCCTTTAACACAATTTTCCAACTTTTACAATCTTAGTTTATATTATAACCATTCTACTGCCCCTTAACACAATTTTCCAACTTTTACAATCTTAGTTTATATTATAACCATTCTACTGCCCTTTAACACAATTTTCCAACTTTTACAATCTTAGTTTATATTATAACCATTCTACTGCCCTTTAACACAATTTTCCAACTTTTACAATCTTAGTTTATATTATAACCATTCTACTGCCCTTTAACACAATTTTCCAACTTTTACAATCTTAGTTTATATTATAACCATTCTACTGCCCCTTAACACAATTCTTTACTATTTCACTGGGGAAAAAGTGTCCATGTCTTTTTTTCCTCGAACGCTCCATATCGACCCCTTGTTAACTACTCTGTGTGATTTATGTGTGATCTGAGCCTAAAAGCGATTGTACGTTGTGCCAGTTATGCGCCTACAAGTAGGCCAGCATATCCGATTTCTGCGACGCTTTTTATTTACTAGTGTAGCTTCCTAGGCCCCTAACTCTTACGACATGCCTTATTTGTCACAATTATACTATTCTTTGCTCCCCTTGCTCGCCTCGGTAACACATAGGCGTCGTGTCGATGTCCCAATTACATTAATATTTCTATTGTAATTATTATTAGCAGTAGTTCTGTAATCGTCACATGGCGCCCGCACGCCTCAACAACCATCAGCCAGATACGTCACTATATATAAAACATTGGACGACACTGGTGTAGACGCTTAAAGACAAAGCAAATTCTGACAAATACGAGTACCCATAATATATAAAACATTGGACGACATTGGTGTAGACGCTTAAAGACAAAGCAAATTCTGACAAATACGAGTACCCATAATATATAAAACATTGGACGGCATGGACGGCATTGGTGTAGACGCTTAAAGACAACGCAAATTCTTACAAATACGAGTACAGCACTTGATAATTTCACACAAACATACACTACGCTGTTGCATATATTGTGCGAGATTAAGTGGTAACAGGTTGCGCAAGGTCAAATAGAAACTAGAGTGCGGACAACGGGAAACAGTAGAAAAAGGAATAGGAAGGGGGGTGCTTTCATTTTACTTAAGATGTAAATTCGGAATGCTATCAACGGTGAGTGCTCTTAAATTAGGTTTTACCCGAACACGACGTGTCGTCAATTAGTTCGAATTTTAAAAAAATGATCTTGTATAATAGCCTAGTTATATTAGTTGAATGGTGTCAGTCGAAGACAGACCTGTGGATAAGAACAGAATCACATGGTGACACAGATTAAGAGGAGAAAATGGCGATGGGTTGTGCATACTCTGCGGAAAACAGTCGAGTGTCACTAGACACGCACTTGAGTGGAACCTGTAAGGAAAACGGAAAAGAGCAGTCCTAAATAGACATGGATACCTTGAGGAACTGAAGAGTGCTGGATTGTTCTAGGAAGTCATAAAGAAAACATCTAGCGACCGGAAAAGGGTGTAAACAACTGTTGAGGTCATATGATCAACAGGGAGCGGAGACGAATAAGTCAAGTAAGTCATTGGAACGGTGATAATGTGTATCGTGGATAGTCTTCTTTGTTCGCTTTCAGATATCAAATACAATATGTTCAGAGAAAGCAGTGGTCAGTCACATACAACTCCATTCAAGTCTACAGTAACTAACGACATGTAAAAACCAGTGGCGTATCCTAGTCCCTGATACAAGATGTGATAGAGTCTGAAGAACTGTATCTGCTTTCCCTCTTTTGTCGTCACACTGTTACCGAGTTGTTGCTCAGTGTTTTTGCCCACTTTTTTCCCTGATGTCTTCATTTTTAAACCGGTCTCTTCTTGATACTCCCGCCCAACATTCATTCTGCGTAGACACTTCATCTCTATCGTAGGCCTGAGAAACGAAACCTGGCCAGATAATACAGAGTTTCGCGAGAAGCTGTACGGAGGGACAGAGTCCCTAAAGACACCAGCAGAATTCATGAGAAAGTCTGGTTCATCAGTCTAAGCGGGGATCGAGAGAGATCTCTATAGTGACTAGTTTTCTTCTATCTTACCCCATCAACGTCAATTATTTAAACAGTATTACCAACAGTGTCTTTCAAGTTTGACGGGAAATTGCGATATAATTAATAAAAATGCTCTTCTAACATAATATTAACAGTAAACTTGACGAGGTTGACCTGCGTGTGCTGCTAACATCTAGCACACATGTAATACATGTATACGTTAATGGTAGAGACAGCTTATATTAAGAATGCATTTTACGTGGGGAATACATTTCGAAGAGTTACAAAGAGAGGAATCTCACGTTGAACTTGGCTGATAGATCTACATAGAATCAAACTACCAACAGGGAATGTGTGATTTTAATCTAAAGAATGACATGTTTACTTGAGCTGAAGTGTTACCGCTTTTTAGAACGGTGTAGGATAGAAAGGACATGAGCATGATGAATTTAATGATCGCATGACTACTGCAGTCATCGCAAAACTGTTCTGGTTATGATTTTCTTTATGCCCCGACAGAAAAAGCTCCTTGGCCTCACCGGGATCGAGCCCGAGTCTTCGGAATTGGAGCCCGCGCTCTAATCCATTCGGCCAGACGCGTCTCAGCTGTGGGTCTCCCGAATTGGAGCCCGGGCTTTAACCTATTCGGTTAGACGTTTCTCAGCTGTCATATCAAGAACATAAAATTATATTTCTGTACCTGCAAGCAAATGTGCGAACGATTGATTTTTATTTCCGAATAGCATTATCTCTGACTGCTGACATGCTATCACAACAGAATGAGAATCAACAGTCAACACAGCTGTACTGTATCAACAATCATGATCCTCTAGTGCATAGGTTCCCAGACTTTTTCAGCCCACCGTCAACCTTGCACAACATAAACTTTGTAACGCCCTCCACATTATAACAGTGTGCCAACGCCCTCCACATTATAACAGTGTGCCAACGCCCCTCCCACATGCTTTATTTTCTCTTTGACATAGAAAATTTATATATATTTCTGTAATACATGGTCAATTTTCAAATGATTATATACATGAAATAGAAAATTGATTTAAAAAATAGATCCTGTAAGACGGGCATAAAATGAATAAAAATGTATAATTCAAAATTTGTAATGATTATCCAACCGCAATATCACGAAAAAAAAAACCAAATACTTCTGAGCCCACAATCGCTCCCCTACAACGCTTCAGCGCCCACTGGGGGGCGGTACCGCCCACTTTGGGAAACGCTGCTCTAGTGTCATTTATTAGTATCAACTAATTCACATGAATCCATGCAAACAGAAATGTACTTTTCAGCATATGTAAACAGGGGGGTGGGCGCTTATGAGATTCAGTCATGCATGGAAAGTCTAAGAAGATCATCAACAACCCGGATATTTTGTATAAAGTTTGTTTTTTTAAAAGCGACGATAAACAATCTGTAATGCAAAACATGTGGCTGTTGTGGTTTTTTTAATTAAAAAAATTGATCATGTATTACTTGCGAAAACTAACAATGTTATATATGGATCCTCTGCAATGGGTTCATTCTTAGATTGAAAGCGCGTGTCTCGGATTAAAGAGACTTTAATTCCCTACATAAGAAACAAACTGTGAAAACTTTTGTTTTAAGCGTAATCTGTATTCTTGTGAAACCTTTGTAAACTTATTTGAACGCCACCTGTATTACATGTGTACACTTTAATACCTGTATTCATTTTCTTAATGTCACCTGTATTACATGTGTACACTTTTATATCACCTGTATTACATGTGTACACTTTTTAATGTCACCTGTATTACATGTGTACACTTTTATCACCTTATTACATGTGTACACTTTTAGTCACCCGTATTACATGTGTACACTTTAATATCACCTGTATTACATGTGTACACTTTTTATGTCACCTGTATTACATGTGTACACTTTTAATATCACCTGTATTACATGTGTGCACTTTTTATGTCACCTGTATTACATGTGTGCACTTTTAATGTCACCTGTATTACGTGTGTACACTTTTTAATGTCACCTGTATTACATGTGTACACTTTTAATGTCACCTGTATTACATGTGTACACTTTAATGCATTATTAGTACTTTTATGTCACCTGTATTACATGTGTACACTTTTAATGTCACCTGTATTACATGTGTACACTTTTAATGTCACCTGTATTACATGTGTACACTTTTTATGTCACCTGTATTACATGTGTACACTTTTTATGTCACCTGTATTACATGTGTACACTTTTGTTCTCTAAAGATTTCATTAGTCGGTTGGACAACGTCTAGTTCACCCTTGGCCATTGACTGACTACTGACTACTGACTATAACAGAATCGATCGCCATATACTGAAAGATTTAATGAACCTGTTAATGTTTCCATCTCTGAAAGAGTAAGGGTTTGAACACACTATCTCTGTGCCAGGCAGTAAGACAAGCACACACGTGATCACTACGCCCCCCACCCCAACCCTTCTATCGTATCTTATCTTAACCACATTTGCCGTGAAGCGCCGTGGGAGAGTTAGTTTTCTATCTTGTGCCAGGTGTGTTGCGTTTGACGTTGTCGGTCCATGCTTTCGCAGGGACTCTGAGATGTTATCTATCCATCGTGTTCTTGGCCTGCCTCGTGCTCGATTATTGTAGGCACGTGATGGTAGTAAATGTGGTTCCATTCTCATTAGATGGCCGAACCACTTGATTCTTTGCTTCTCGATGTACTGTATGCATGGTATAGTACCAACGATGCTTCTGATATTCTCGTTTCGCACTCTATCTCACCTTGTAAATATTGAAAAGTATAGGCGAAAGCACACATCCCTGCCTTACTCCTGATGATAATTCAAATTCGTCTGTTTGGTTGTCGCTTGTTCGTACTACGCTTGAGCATTTTTGGTATAGCTCTCTAATATTGTCTAATAGTTGGCCCTGGATTCCGTATTCACTTAGTATGGCCCATAGTTTGTTTCTGTTTATTCTATCAAAGGCTTTTCTTGGTCTATGAATGCTAAGTTGAGCTGTTCGTCATATTCTATGGTGTTTTCGCTGAGTTGCCTTAGTGTGAACAGGGCATCAGTGCAACTCTTTCCCTTTCTGAACCCAAACTGAGCGATGTTCAGCTGTGGTTCTATTATAGGTTTGATTCTAGATTCCAAAATTTTAGCATATAATTTCCCAACATGACTTAATAATGATATGCCTCTGTATGTATTGCATTCTCTTTTCTTGCCCTTTTTCCATATTGGTATTATGATGGCTTTCTGAGAATCTTTGGGGACTTCTCTTTCTGTCCAGGCTGATTTGAAGATTCTATGTATCCATTGTATTCCTGTTTCTCCGCATGCCTTGATTGCTTCATTAGTTATACCGTCTATGCCTGCTGTCTTGTGACGTGGACTCTTCTTCACAACTTCTTCTATTTCTTGGATGAGTATATTTGGTTCTTCTATGTAACACTTCTATAAAGAAGTAAATGGTGGAAGAGAAGAAGGCAGTAAGAGTTTATGTAATTTCTACTCAAAATATGTGATCATACTGTAGATGTTTTTGTGTGGGTTCAGTTTCTGGTGATTTGTTTTTGTTAACTGACTTTGAATAGATACGTGTTTGAATGCTAGTTTTCTCAATATTTTTATACTGCTGCTAATAAGTTCAAAAATGTCACGGTATGTGTGAAGCCGAGGCAGACCAAGAAGAAGATGGCTACAAGATATATATATATCTTCTTCTTCTTTGCGTTCGTTCTTTACGACCAATTTTAATCACTCTGTGATATGTTTGATCTTTGTCAAGAACGTGTATACGTTGCAATTTGGTTTGGTAGGCCCCTAAACGCATAGACTTCTACACATTTAGGACATTATGTACCAGATTTTCTCATAAATTCTGTTGTTGCTTTTTAGAGACTCCGTCCCTCCGTACAGCTTTTCATTATACTCGGTGTTATTCAGCCAGTCTCGTTTCTCAGGCCTGCAAGCAGCTGGCAGTCCTGGAGTAGATGCTCTGCGGTCATGTCCGCCTTCTTGCAGTGGCACAGGCTAGGTGTGCCAATTTTGCGTTTGTTGTACATGTGGGCCCGGGGTCTCATACAAGATATTAAAGAAACCATGAATATGACCATCAACGAAGTGGGTGAACTGGCTAGAGACAGAGTGAATTTCAGATGCTCTGCAAAGAGAGCAACGTTCTATAAAGAATACGCACCTTGATGATGATGTGTGAAGCCATGAGTTGGGCAGTATTCAACTTCGAAGGGAACGTTGTTATGACTCTTTTATAACCTTGAAAGCACTAAGAAGATTAAAGGGGCTGATTTACTTCTAGCAGCCTGTCATAGGTCTTTAATGTGGCCCCATATAACATAAGGCTAACGAGCTCACGGTAAAAATTCTCGAAAATGAGACCGCAGCCGTCATGTGACCCACGTATTCCATTACTAGTATATCATCTTCTTAGAACACGCAGAAATGATGAGTTATCACCATTTTTCTTATATTTGTTTACTATATAAAGACGAATTCATTTTATAACATGACATAAGAGAACGCGGTTATACTATGTCCCAAACTAAATTTAACGTTAAAGTAACACCAGTACTATTAACATGTTTTAATCAATAAGTAACCATCGACTCATAAAATTACGTACAATGAAAATCGTGGCATATCCTAAAGGACGTAGCCATCAACCACAGTAAACGAGTCGTTTATTTTTCTAGGCACCACTTATACGTTCAGTAGTTTGCCATTGCATTCTGAACGATGAGGTCTACTTTTACCTTTGTAAAAAAACACGGAAACGAATTTGCTTCCAAACTTGCCCACCGTGGGGTTTGAACCAGGTACGCTTGGGTTTGTGATCAAGCTCACTACCGCTTGAGCTACAGAATAAAGCTTAGTGTTCTTATTAAACATATTTTTAAAAGTCAGCCCACATCAAACATAAATTTCCGATTTCCCGCCTGAGCTAGTAGGTCTTTTTAGCATTGGCCGTGGTCTTCACAACAGATTTCTTCACATCGATAAATATAAAGTCGATCTTTGTTTAGCTAGCAAAACATATCCGTTAACATGATACCCCTCTCCTAGTGGCTGAAGTTTTTGTCAAGTTGAATAAGTTTAATTAAAAATGTGTCCTCTTAACAGTGTCGTCAAAAACATCTCCAAAAAGCGTGTCAAGTAAAAGTTACTGATGACGTCTATATCGTTTGTCTCTGCTAGCTCCTTATGCTCTTGACGTCTTTGTAAAAGATGATAAAAAGTTATTTTTGTTAGTGCCACGATCTCACTCCTCAAAGTTTAAACGCGAGATCTTCCTCAAAGTTTAAAGGCGAGATCTTCCTCAAAGTTTAACGCGAGGTCTTCATCACAAAGTTTAAAGGCGAGATCTTCCTCAAAGTTTAACGCGAGGTCTTCATCACAAAGTTTAAACGCGAGGTCTTCATCACAAAGTTTAAACGCGAGGTCTTCATCACAAAGTTTAAACGCGAGATCTTCCTTAAGTTTAAACGCGAGGTCTTCCTCAAAGTTTAAAGACCCGTCGAGGTCTTCCTCAAAGTTTAAAGGCGAGGTCTTCCTCAAAGTTTAAACGCGAGATCTTCCTTAAGTTTAAACGCGAGATCTTCCTCAAAGTTTAAACGCGAGGTCTTCCTCAAAGTTTAACGCGAGATCTTCCTCAAAGTTTAAACGCGAGATCTTCCTCAAAGTTTAAAGGCGAGGGATTCCTCAAAGTTCTAAGCAGAACAAACCAGGTCATTATATTTCGCCTTCGTACCGGACAACGTCTGTAGCTTAAGCGGTAGTGAGAGAAGTTCCAACGCAAATTAGTTCCTGTGGATTTTTACGAACGGTAAAAATAGACCTCACCATTCGGAAAGCAAGTCAAACTACTGAACGTATAAGTGGTGCCTAGAAAAATCGTCGCCTCATTTACTGTGGTTGATGGCTAAGTCCTGTAAAGGATATGCCACGATTTTCATTTTTCCGCCGGACGCTGCAGGGTAGCCTAGGCCCTCGGTCACCTCTTACGACATGCCTTGTAGATCCGAATGTTACTATTCTGTGCTCCCCTTGCGATCCCCGACAACACACAAACGCCTAATTTATACATCTAATTCAATCCATCAATATTCCTGTGTTTCTCTTTCTTTATAGACATGTTATCATTCTCGGTTACCTCTAGAAGTGCAAGAGTACAAAATATACTCATTTGTTTTCCTACGTTCTTTAAACTGGCATCTCACGTTATATTTTCTGGCATCATTTCTTGAAAGATCTCTGATTTTGTTTTTCCTCCCTCAATGTTATTCCGTTCGGTTACTCACCTTCTTTGCCTCAAACTAGGTCAGAGTTCTTAAACCTGTTACTATTTCAGAAATCTTATAACAAAGAGAATATGATCTTCAAGCATAAACTGCTAGACGTCATCTACTAAGTTCAACGACAGGATTTTTTCCAATACTGTCATGTAAAGAAATCTGGAATTCTCCCCACAAGTAATATTCCAGTCTCAGTTTTTGTTAATCAAATATTTCTACTTCAAATCAACATCTTCTTATTCCTTGCTGCGCTCTCGGTCGAGCAAGATTATTTTCCACTTTTCCCGGTATCTGGCTGTTTTTATGGCGTACCAGGATATCCCCTTCAAAAAGTCCTTCAGTTTCTCAAAAAGACTATCTCCAGGTATGTTCAGGGCGAACTCTTCTTCGTTTTCCCTGTGTGTTCCACTCAAGTGCAGCCAGTCTATTTTGTGTTTTAGTCTTTGCTAAATTATTTTAATGTGTCCTCTTCTTCTTACGTTCGCCCGCTATAAATTCAGGGGTAGTCAGGGCACATGGTATGATGCTTCTGTCTTATTTTTGCGTGAAAGAATGCTTTCCTTATTATCAGTGTCCACCGCCATACAGGCGTGCCTTCTCCTACTTCAGAGGTAATTTTAATGTGTGATAGAAATGATTATCACCACAGCTCTCCGGTTTTAAAAGGTTTTCATGCCGAAGGATTGACTTCATTGCACCGAGTTTTACCCCACATGGCTCGGTCCCTCTCCGCATAAATGGCACGACACCTGCGGAGAGTATCGTACATAGCATGAACTCTGTAGCTCCGGCAACAATCCTGGGTTCTCTGGATAAAGTGCACTCGCGAACAGAACGGCGCGGTCCGGGTTCGAACCACGACATCTGGATCACAAGGCAAGGGCTTAACCACTTAGCTAGAGATCCCTCTCCGGACCGGTCCATATGTGCTCCATCTTCTCTCCACCGCCATCAACAGCGTAGTGACTGGTGACCACTTAGCTAGAGATCCCTCTCCGGACCGGTCCATATGTGCTCCATCTTCTCTCCACCGCCATCAACAGCGTAGTGTGACTGGTGACCACTTAGCTAGAGATCCCTCTCCGGACCGGTCCATTATGTACTCCATCTTCTCTCCACCGCCATCAACAGCGTAGTGTGACTGGTGACCACTTAGCTAGAGACCCCTCTCCGGACCGGTCCATTATGTGCTCCATCTTCTCTCATCAACAGCGTAGTGTGACTGGTCACATCCGTTCTATGTTGGTTAATCAAACGTCGTGTGCCCTAAAACAAAGTGGTCATGCCTGACAGCTCCCAGCTTCACTCCTACCAAGAATACAGATACGCAGGCACACATATATTCAAAATCATGAATTTGACCTGCCGATATCATGGTATTGATGATGTATCCATTGCCTGTTCTTCCTTGAGCACATCTGTATTAGTAAATTCATCGTTATCAACTAAAGCAAATCTTATCAGAACGATTTTCTGGTCAACATTATGTTACCAGTGCCAAACATGGCCACAAACAGCAGCTGATGAGTGGAATATTATAACGGAGATATGGCGCCTTAGAAGAGCTGCAGGATTGACAAAATATAGTTATGCATCTTCAAGTAAGCAAGCACATCCGATTTCTACGACGCTTTTTATTTACTAAGGTAGCTTTCCTATGCCCCTACCTCAGTCGTCTCTCATGATACTCCGTGTATGTCGCAGTAGTACTGTTCTTTGCTCCCTTGCGAGCCCGGGAACACAAGGACACAAAGTGCCTTTAAAAGCCACACAATGTCACTACATCCCCCAACACATCTATAAAGAAGGAAATGATAGAACAGAAGATATGTATTCACATATTATATATGTGTGGTGTGTACAGATTTGGCAATCTTCTTCACGTTTCATTAATCAAAACCTAATCCAGTTTAACAAGAAAAGATTTTTCTGCAAAATATAATTGAATGAAAACTTTCGAAGTTAAAAAGACTCTTTAAGACGGCTACATATCATTATTTCTTGTTAAAAATAATGAGAACAACATAATATATATTGTATTTAGTATAACGGTTATGTCGTCATGGTGCGCTTTTATGACAGCTACACAAATAGCACCAGTTATGGGTTATTATTAGTGCTAAGGGCATGATGTTTATTAAAAATAATAGTTAAGACGCACATAATAACAATTGGTAAGTAGTGTGGGACAGATTAGCGTCATGTATAAGCGCTTGAGTATCGACTCGCAGATAAGAGGGTTATGGGATCAAAACCACAAGAAGCGAGAACCTAACCACTAGACCACAGAGACCCCTAAATACTAGTGCTAACCACTAGACCACAGAGACCCCTAAATACTAGTGCTAACCACTAGACCACAGAGACCCCTAAATACTAGTGCTAACCACTAGACCACAGAGATCCCTAAATACTAGCGCTAACCACTAGACCACAGAGACCCCTAAATACTAGTGCTAACCACTAGACCACAGAGATCCCTAAATACTAGCGCTAACCACTAGACCACAGAGACCCCTAAATACTAGCGCTAACAACTAGACCACAGAGACCCCTAAATACTAGCGCTAACAACTAGACCACAGAGACCCCTAAATACTAGCGCTAACCACTAGACCACAGAGATCCCTAAATACTAGCGCTAACCACTAGACCACAGAGATCCCTAAATACTAGCGCTAACCACTAGACCACAGAGATCCCTAAATACTAGTGCTAACCACTAGACCACAGAGACCCCTAAATACTAGTGCTAACAACTAGACCACAGAGACCCCTAAATACTAGCGCTAACCACTAGACCACAGAGATCCCTAAATACTAGTGCTAACCACTAGACCACAGAGACCCCTAAATACTAGCGCTAACCACTAGACCACAGAGATCCCTAAATACTAGCGCTAACCACTAGACCACAGAGATCCCTAAATACTAGTGCTAACAACTAGACCACGGAGATCCCTAAATACTAGTGCTAACCACTAGACCACAGAGACCCCTAAATACTAGTGCTAACCACTAGACCACAGAGACCCCTAAATACTAGTGCTAACCACTAGACCACGGAGATCCCTAAATACTAGCGCTAACCACTAGACCACAGAGACCCCTAAATACTAGTGCTAACCACTAGACCACAGAGACCCCTAAATACTAGTGCTAACCACTAGACCACAGAGACCCCTAAATACTAGTGCTAACCACTAGACCACAGAGACCCCTAAATACTAGTGCTAACCACTAGACCACAGAGACCCCTAAATACTAGCGCTAACCACTAGACCACAGAGACCCCTAAATACTAGTGCTAACCACTAGACCACAGAGACCCCTAAATACTAGTGCTAACCACTAGACCACAGAGACCCCTAAATACTAGTGCTAACCACTAGACCACAGAGACCCCTAAATACTAGCGCTAACCACTAGACCACAGAGACCCTAAATACTAGGCTAACCACTAGACCACAGAGACCCTAAATACTAGTGCTAACCACTAGACCACAGAGACCCCTAAATACTAGTGCTAACCACTAGACCACAGAGACCCTAAATACTAGGCTAACAACTAGACCACAGAGACCCTAAATACTAGTGCTAACAACTAGACCACAGAGACCCCTAAATACTAGTGCTAACCACTAGACCACAGAGACCCCTAAATACTAGTGCTAACCACTAGACCACGAGACCTAAATACTAGTGCTAACCACTAGACCACAGAGACCCTAAATACTAGTGCTAACAACTAGACCACAGAGACCCCTAAATACTAGTGCTAACAACTAGACCACAGGACCCTAAATACTAGCGCTAACAACGAAATCTATCAAAACTGCATTATTACAGAAGTTGCAATTAATTACCAGCCATTAGTTGGCAACAATTTCAGCACTTTGTTCTATTTTGGACAGCTGAATTGAAAAAAAATTTAAAGAAATGTTCATAAGTTGTAGCTAGCCCTATGTTCCATTTGGGAAAGGAAACGAATACAAGAAAGAAAACCACAGAATGTTGACTAATATGTAAAAAGAAGTGCTGCGCCCATATTTCGTCACACACCGATAGCTTAAAGTAAGAATCAAGAAAACACACGGTGTGAGAAAGTGAGGAGTGGGGAAAGCGGTGAGGTGCAAACGTAGTTCACATTTAGCCAGAAATTTGGCAAGCAAACAGGAATGAAAACTAATTGATGACGCATTTGTGCGAGCAACAGCGTAACAAAAATCGGCTGCTAGTGCAGTGACGAGTTCATTGAATTATTAAACTAGAAACACCCCAAACTATATCAGAGCTATTTGCTTAACTTTTCACAAGATCTCGGACATATTGATTTGGTATTGTTAAATGATTACATTACATGAACAAATGTTATAATAGTCGAATATAACATGTTAATTAATAAGAATTTGGAAGACAGAATTAATGCCTTTGAGATTTATTCTTCAACACTCCTCACCTCTAGTCAGGCATAGGCAGGCATAGGTCCACAACCAATGTTTTCCAAGCCCTTCTATCAAAGACCATATTTTACAAATATCTCTCTTCATATTCTTGCATTCTGTTTGCAACTCCCGCATCCAGGTGTCCCTGTGTCTTCCCTTATCTCTATCCATTTGAGATGTTGATATACAACATAATATATCGTATTTCATGGAAATAAAAAGAACAGAGAAATAACGAAGTTCTAGAAAAACTAGTAATGAAGAAAGTATAACTACAAAAAAACACAAATTGAACAAATAAAATATTTCGGACACATAAAGAGACATGGCATTGATCAAAACCTTATAAGAAGGGGAATTTGAGATAAGTACGATAAGTGGAAGACAGAGACACAAGTATAGCCTGTCCATTAATTCGTGAGCACGTTTGAAATTGATTTTCTCGAAAACTACCTGTTGGATCTCAGTGATTTTTTGCATGCAGCCTTAGAATATACATGACGCTAAAATAAAGCTAACCAGTAGTCCATAGATGCTACGGATTTTGCACATCGGCGAATTCCTTTGATCTTTTATGACAATTGCAAATACGGGGGCTCAAATTTTAGATTTTACAGTATCCTAGAATTTGTCCATGTCAATTCTATTCATAGGTGTATCTCCATATTAACTTGATAGGTCAAGTAATTAAGTGTGTTGCCCTTTATGTGCAATCGTGAACTTGGATACAATATGCAACAGTTAGTCCTCCCTTCGGTCACCATTAGACCCCAGGGTGTCTTAACTTCACCACAAATTGTATGATGGTAGACGCATTTGGATATGGAAATGTATACGTTGCTATTTCTCAGTCTGTAATCAAAATATGATTTGTATCATCCCGAATCTGACGATTCCATGAGGTTGATAATTGTTACTGGCTGGACAAATTGTAATCCATCTCGGTGCCAGTACTCGTCTTCCTCTCGGAGCACATGTTCAACACACTTCTTCCAGAACTGCATGTGTATCATTGAGAGGGACTCACGTGTCAGAACTTCAACATCACACATATTAAACGTCCTGTTCTGTTCGGCAACTTGCCCTTTACTTTAGCCCAGACAAGCTCTATCGGATTGAGGTGAGCATGATGTGGAGGTAGTCGCAAAGACGTGTGGCCGTATTCCGCAATGATTTTGTCAATATGAAACACCTTTGTCTTATTGTCATCCTCACCAGGTGCAACAACTCGGGTTTCAAATATGTATCATCGAAGCTGACATTTTCCTTAGCAAGCCAAGTCCTAATTTGATCTTTTGTATTTGATTGAGTTGGTACTTTGTCTTCCGCTGATACTGCGTTGTGATAGGATGCATTATCCATTACCAAGCATGATGGTCTGTTTAGAATTGGAAGTAGATCTTTCTCCATCCAGTGCCTGAAAATATGTCCATTCATTTCTGTGTGGTAGTCCCTACCGTCGGTACTTTTGATTGGAAAATAATTCCAGCGTCATGGACAAGACCTTCTTCACTGCTTCCTGCATGTGTTAGTATAATACTCTGGCCTTTGCTGCTTGGTATTTTTCTTTTCTGTTCACCGTCTACTGATTGCCATTCTTTAGCATTGGTGTGGTGAGCATTGACCCAGGATTTGTCCAAATATACAATATCATAGCCTTGCCTCCGCCGCTCACGGATCTGCCTCAGGTATTTACTTCGGGCAGCAATTAAATGTGGCTTTTCACAAATAATGTTCCTGCCGCCTATAGTTTTTCTGAAGGTGAAGCCGGCGGCTCTTACAATTTTCATAGAGTACTTTTAGAAATGTCTATGCTGCAATCTGATTGCAGTTTTAATTTCAGTTTCCTGAGAGTAACAAGTTGATTTGTCGCAAACATTTTCAAGAGCTCCCGTCTTATGACATCTATGTCAAAGTCGTCAATTGTTCTTTTCCTTCCTTGTTTGACATTAGTGCACTTTGTGTCCTGTTTAATCCATCGGGAAAAGGATTCTCTATTCAGACCAAGCGCCAGTTGCGTTCGTTTCTCAGGATTATGAATATCGCAATATAGATGACCTCTCTTAGATTCCCTACGGAAGTGTTGGTATAGTAAAACTGTAACCTTCTGCATTGTTATAAATGTGCACTTCATTATGAATGTGATATCAATGTCAGTTTTGATAAGCCAACAAATATGATACAATAGCTTAATACAAATAGCGAGATACGCCTATAACTATAAAACGGTATCCCAATTATAACGTCATATGCTTTCCGCTTTCAAAGTCGACTGGGTTAGGTGCACGGGAATTCGTGAAACTCACGATATTTCAATGTTACCATAATGTATTTTAGAACAACGCGTCTGTGTACCGTAAATCTGTTACTATTGTGTACAATCCGGTGAGGTTGATTTTAATATAACCTGAAGAAGAAATATTTCAAACTACATCAAATTTTCTTGGACAAAAATATTTCTCTAGCGTCATGGATATTCTAAGGCTGCTTGCAAAAAATCACTGAGATCCAACAGGTAGTTTTCGAGAAAATCAATTTCAAACGTGCTCACGAATTAATGGACAGACTATAGTAGTGGTGAAACATCAAGAGATGGGACAAATTACAGCCTGGTAGAACGCAATATAAAGTCGAGAGACAGACAATGTTGGAGGCTAAAGATCAATTAAACTATTTGATTGTCCGAGAGAAATTAATTCTTATTGTTCATGTTTGTTGGCCTACACGCTGTGCTATATAACCAAAACAAAGCTCGTCCTTAAATTGAAAGTGCGTACCTCGCCAAGAAGTCAAATTAAAAACCACTACTAACTGTGTCAGTGACTGATAATCGGAATAAATAATTATAAGGTCAAGTGCGTTTCTCATCAGTCATTCACAGTTGCCTCCCATTTACTCAAGTTGTGAGCTAACAATCGTGATATGAAACTGGTTTTCTTTTGTCAGCTAGGAATTATTTTTAATAAAATTGTTACCATACAAAGAATTTAGAGAAGATGATTGAAGAATAAATTATACAGTTACTTTACAAAGGTTTTTCCTGACCTAGGGCGGACAAAATTTGCTAGTATAGAAATGGTTAAGCATATACGCTTCATTGGTAGTCTGGTAACATTGAGGCATATATACTGTATCAGACTACCAATGGGGCATATATATACTTTATCAGACTACCAATGGGGCATATATATACTTTATCAGACTACCCATAGGGCATATACGCTTTATCAGACTACCAATGTGCAATATTTGCTTTATCAGACTACCAATGGGGCATATATACTTATCAGACTACCCATAGGGCATATATGCTTTATCAGACTACCAATGGGGCATATATGCATTATCAGACTACCCATAGAAGCATATATGCTTTATCAGACTACCAATGGGCATATATGCATTATCAGACTACATAGGGCATATATGCTTTATCAGACTACCAATGGGGCATACATGCTTTATCAGGCTACCAAATGGGCCCATGATACAGAAAAACTGTTCTACCACACTCTGGTACATTTCAATTAACTGAAAGAAATTTATCACCTACTTATTAATGATGTAGGTTCATAGTATCAATAAGTAGATGATAAATCTCTTTCAGTTAATTGAAATGTAGAGAAGAGGTATTGAACAAGATCAAGACACAGAGAAGACTTATCATCAATATAAGAAAGAGGCAGTCATTATTTTTCGGGCATGTGATGAGGAAGGGATGATTAGAACACATTGTGACAACCGGTAAAATCGAGGGTAGGGAAGACAGAGAGAGAAAATTTTGGATAGCTCTGGGAAATCTATGAACGGAAGCGATAACAAAGCTTTTCAACGACATATATGACAGTGTTTGTATTCCAAAAGATCTACTAAAGTCCATATTTATTGTTTTGCCGAAGAAATTAAGAGCAGTGGAATGTGAAGATCACCGCACTATCAGTCTTATGAGTCATATGACAAAGATACTACCGAGGATAATGATGAGAAGCAGAATAAGACCAGAAATCAGTAATGAGCAGTGTGGATTTGTTGAAGGCAAGGACACTAGCAACGCTATATATATCCTAAGAACACTAATGGAAAGATCAATAGAAGTAAAAGTATATCTATACTTGTGCTTCATAGACTACACCAAGGCGTTCGACAATGTAAACCATCAAGAACTTTCTTAAATGTTAGAGAGCTTAAACATCGACAGCAATGATCTAAGAATCATTCAGAACATATATTGGCAGCAAACAGCAGCTATAAGAATAGACAAAATGATTGGAACTTTTCAGAAGATGAAAAAGGGTGTTAGAAAGGGATGTGTATTATCACCAGACCTGTTCTCACTGTATTGTGAAAGCATTTTTAGGTCTATAAAAGATATTCATGGAATAGCTGTGGGAGGACATATCATAAATAATCTGAGATATGCTGATGATACTGTCTTAATAGCAAGAAATGAAATGGAGCTCCAGAAATCAGTTGATAAGGTTGTGACAGAAAGTAACAACAAAGGACTCAGTTTGAATATTAAGAAGACAGAAGTTATGATCATATCAAAAAGCAGATTTTGCCAAAATGCACCATCACAGTAAATGGGACTGATCTAAGACAAGTGCAGCAATTTAAATACCTCGGACTCCTGGTAACATCAGATGGCAGATGCCGATCAGAACTAAAGAGCAGAATAGGACAAGCGAAAACATTGTTCCTGAAAATGAGAAGCATTATCTGCAACAAGTCCTTGTCAATCCCGATCAGGATGCGAGTTATTCAGTGCTACATAGAACCAATACTGGCATACGGATGCGAGTTATTCAGTGCTACAGAGAACCAATACTGACATACGGATGCGAGTCATGGACAATGAACACACAGATCGAAAAATCTCAGAGGGCCACAGAAATGTGCTTTTACAGAAGAATGATGAGAATCCCATAGACTGCTAAAATGACTAATGTTGAGGTATTGAATGAGATCAAGACACAGAGAAGTCTTATCATCAATATAAGAAAGAGGCAGTCATAATTTTTCGGGCATGTGATGAGGAGGGAGGTTTAGAACACATTGTGTCAACCGGTAAAATCGAGGGTAGACGAAACAGAGGAAGACAGAGAGAGAAAATTTTGGATAGCCTAACTTCATGGCACAGTAGAGCGTCAACATCTGAGGTGATAGCAAACACCAACGACAGAGATTTGTGGAGATCCATGATCGCCTACGCCAGCCGGCATGGCACCTGATGATGATGAAGTTTATAGCAATATATTCAGTTATCCATGTTTTTTTATTTAAAATTATATCTATTTGCACAGCAAAATACATAAATTGATCAACAAGTGAATTGGTTCTGCAGTATCACCATGGGATTTCCTGATAAATAAAGTATACTTAGAATCCATGAGAACTGTGCTAGCATAGTGGCTAGTTCACTTGCTTTATAGATGCATGGTCCAAGAGTCAAATTCTACAATGGTAGTGTTCAGACGTTAACAGCTCTTGGGTCGACCCTGCCACAGTTGGGTACTAGAGATCGTCTACATAACCCATCATGCTCTAATAGTGACAGAAAATGCAGAGCTAACACTGTATTGCCCAATATAAATGAGTTCTTTACTTTGCCTGTTTAGTTTAAAAACCTCTTTGGCAGTATACCAGGTTTGACAAATTAGTATAGTCGCCGGATCATCATCACTGTACATGGAACCATAAGTGCTCCGATCTCCTCCTCAGTATGTCTCTCGGCATATGGCAACTAGCAACACCTGTTTTTTGTTGATTTACTATTCTTCTTTGGCTACCAGTATAGTGCTCTTGTCTAGTTACACCACATTTGACTTGGTATTCTTGCAGTCTGGCTAGGGTTGTAGATTCACCACTATTACTTGAATCTTTTATACATCCTCTCTGCTTAAAGAATTCAGATTATCATTGCTCATCAGCTTTTTAAGGCGGCAGCCATAGCTGCAAGCCTTTTGTCACATTCCTTTTCCTTTACACTTGCATGTCCTGTCACAAAAAATTTAACTGATTTTTGTCATCTCTTCGGCAACTCCAACCATTGTCCCGAGCCCAGCCCAGAGCATACTCATTGAGTCACTAAGAGAACATGCATGAATAAAAAATCTCTTAACCATGTGGTATGTTGTCAGGTCTGCATTTTCCTTTGACCACAAGATTACGCAGGATGATGTGGTCAACATCACGACTGTCACATTTGCATCCCAGTGGTTTTCTGGTATGAGGCTGGATTGACCTGCCAGCCAATGTGATTAGAAAAAACTCCACACCAACTAAGAATCTTGAACCAGGGACCACTCATATAGGAAGCAAGTGCACTAACCAGTTTGCTGTTTCAGTATATATAGAGCATGACTCTGTAATGTCAATATATGTCAGACTCCCACCTGTTAACGTTATCTATAACCTAAGATCTGCAGGTAGGTAAATGTGTGACCAAAAAAAAACTCCTTTTTATTCTGCAGCTTGTAGCAAAGTGTTACTGTTCACACAACTAAATACAGTAAGATCTAGAACGGAAAATAGCAATTGGTGCCGAAAACACATTCTTCACACTAATATATATATATATGTGCTGAAAGGCAAGAGAGACAAGCGTAAACTCAGAAGTTGTCACAGAAAAACACTTGCCAATAAAGATGAAAAATGCCATACACATATATAAATATACAAGTAGGGAACTGAATTACCATAGCAATAACAGATAATATTTATCTTTGAGACAAGCAATCAATCTCTTACTATAATTTGAACTATGTTCATAACTTAATTTTTTTTACATCTAAATTGATTTGTTGCACTGTTATAGACAACTGTAACCAGCATTTACTGCAAGGAACTTAACATTAAGAAGTAGCCATGTATAACATAGTTTACCTGAATTAGATCAATTCCAGCATTTCTGAAGAAGAAAGAAATAAAAGGTAAATGTGAATTATGCCAATATATATAATCCTTAGTTTCTTCATCTATTCAGTTTCACAAAATACATGAAAAGGGTATCGCAAAATAAAAGATATAGCAAAATAAATAATACATTTTTAAAAATAGTAAAATAAATAATACATTAAAAACATATTGCAAAATAAACAATACACCAAAAAAGTATCGCAAAATAAATCATGCATCAAAATGATATCACAAAATAAATATTACATCAAAATGATATCACAAAATAAATAAAGCATTAAAAAATATAGCTAAATTATCAAAAGATTTTAGCAAAATCACAATATATCAAAAGGAGATCGAAAAATCAACAATACGTCAAAAGGATATAGAAAAATCAACAATACATCAAAAGATTATAATAAATTCAGGGAATTAAGGTGCAGTAACATGCATCTAAATCATAGATTCCCAAACTTTTTCGGTCCACCCACTTTTCACAACATAAACTTTGTATTGTAACGCCACCCTCCACATTATAACAGTTTGCCAACACCCCCTCCCATATTCCACATGCTCTATTTTGTCTTTGAAATAGAAAATTGATATATATTTCTGTCATACATGGTCAATTTTCAAATGATTATATGTATGAAATAGAAAATTGATGAAAAATGGATCATGTTGCAGCTGTATTGATGAAATCAAAGCAGTGTCTGGTCAAGAGAAGATGGAAATATGTTTTGCATACAGAGAGATCCCTGATCTGAATGTATGTGAGATAAAGTTCCTAGTTCTATCAATGACGACCGATAAAAAGTAGGTCCCATGTTCAAGTTGAGCAAGTAAAAGAACCCTTGGTAGTTGAAAATAAACAAGGACAGGCTGGCTGGCTCTGCCACCATATCAGCGGACCAGCCAATGGATAGAGCTGACATTTTGAGAGCCCTCATAGAGTATGGCCGCAAAGAAGATTTTCATTTAAACCAATCCACATCAACTACCAGATTGCAGGAACTGGGTTTGAAGATTTGAGTTGCAAGAAAAGAACAGCACAACAGCTATATGAGTAGGTTCATCAATCAAAATTGAACTGGTATGGTCAGTCGCTGGACGATGTTGGAGATATTGTGAAGGCAATCGGAGCACCTATGGACATGCCCGCAGTGCAATGAAGATATTCCAAACTGAAACAAACAAGGGTAGGCTGAAAAGTCGCTGCCTGACAAAATTTATTTAAAAACTTTTTTAAATAAAATTATGACAAAAATTTGTATCATCTTCAAATTTACATCAGGAACCCCCCCTGGAGTTTGTGCTCTTTCACTGAGATCATCCAGAGTAAGAAAGAAATCAGAGCACACATGGTTATTTACTAAAGTGCAATGATAGTGGCCCTATCAATAAATCATGATAAATCATGGATGTTTACTGAAAAAGATCATGACATGGACAGTAGGAGCCAGGCAAAACTGTGTCCTCAACCTAATGCTAATGAGAGAAAATTTAATAACGAGCTATCAACATGTCTACTTCAATAATCTGAAAACACTAGAAAGACAAGAGCATGAGCCCTAATCTCAGACGTAGAACTTGTATTCATACTAATCATTATACATGGAATTTATTCATGTTCATTGCTAATATGCACTGTAACTAATTCATAAATAAAAGTACTGTACTGAACAGCAGGTGGCCCTAACATGCACGTTAAACAGTCACATTATGCACAAGTTTTAAGAGCTTACTTCCATTACCAAGCGATTAAAAAAATGGTAGCAGCCTCTGACTTCTGGATAGGTGAGATCATGCACCTAGTCCTATCTGACATTAACGATAAACATAGAATCCTGTATAAGGTTGTGCATATAAACAGTATCTTGACAATTAAAAATCTAAAGCATGCTGCAGCCATGACAAAATTTGAGATATAAAAAGAGAAATATTTTCTTTGTTTGTTCTAGTGTATTCACTTTATGATCAACTCTTAGAGAATTGAGCGTACGTATGCTGTGCTATGTTTACAACAAAGGTGCAACATTTGCGCTTATCAGCCAATCGAATTGTGTCATTAGTTGTGAGTTCTCTTCAGGTTTGCTCTCCTGACTGCTTCTTGGTGGTAGATTAGTAGGAATTGTATTTTTTTAAACATAACTTATGCCCAGGAAGCAGAATGTGGTCGATTCTAATTGCAAACTTGAACTACTAAGATATCTCAAATATGCACAATTTGCATCTATGGAGATCTAAGTGTTTTTTCTGTTCATCTCTGAAAAGACTAGTCCTAGCAGGTTCTGCAAAGCTGGATGCATCTGCACTTAGAAGTAACCAAAATAAAGCAGACACCCTTTTCCGCCAGATTGGGGACTGAAGTTTAAGGTTAACAATTCTATATATGATGAAAGAAAAACGGAAAAATTAAGGAAACAATAAAGAAACCACACAGCGCTGAGGGATGAACATATGAGACTATCATGACTGTCAATGGTGAAAGATGTCAGGAAGCAGAGGTCAGGAACCAGACTAGGTTTCTGGAACATAAGAATGATGAATAAAATAGGAAGATTGGATGACAAGAGAAATTAGCTATAGGATTAATGTACTAAGAATATGCATGCAGATGGATGAGTTATACAAGCAACTACAGATGGAAGTGGAAGTCAGCCCAAGACATGACTTGGTCATGGTAATGGGAGAATTTAATGCTAGAGCAGAATCAGAAATTATTTACAAAGAAAAAGTATTGGGTGTGTGGGTAAGGGACACAGTAAAATGGGGATAAACTGATATATATGGCCCTTTTCATCTTTACAGACGGTCAATAGGCAAGTGTTTTACTGTGACAACTTCTGAGTTTTCGCTTTTCTCTCTTGTTGTTCAGCTCGTACATAAGTCTCTTCTCAAAAGACTCTGCGCCCTTCCGTAATTTGGCTTTCCACACAACTCTGTCATCAGCTAGTCCCTCCCATGTGCTGGGATCTATAGAAAAGTTTTTCATTGAGGTTTTGCAGACATCTTTATATCTGAGCAGTGGTCTGCCCTGGTGCCTCTTCCCTCCGAAAGTTCACAGAACAACATTTGTTTTGGTATGCGATAAGTTTCCATTCTTCTCACATGTCCCAACCATCTTAGTCGTCTACTGCTGAGCATGCCCATGATGGAAGGCAGATTTGCACGTTGTAGTACTTCAGTATTGGTTATCTTGTCGTACCACCTGATGTTCATAATCTTGGAGAGACATCGAAGGTGAAAGATGTTAAGTCTCCTCTCGTGTCTTGAGTAGGCTGTCCATGTTTCTGAGCCATATAGTAAAGAACTAATTACACAGGCTCGATATATTTGAGTCTTCGTCTGCAATGTCAATTTTTGTTGTCCCACGCTCGCTTTGATAGTTTGCCGAATGTAGTAGCGGCACTCCCTATCCGAGCGTTGATTTCCTCGTCAAGAGAAAGGCTGGCAGTGACCGTGGACCCAAGATAGCAGAATTTTTGCACTGGTGTTAGATGGTCGCCATTTAAAGTGATGTTTGATGTCTTACCTCCCTGACATAATACAACTGTTTTGGAGACACTTATTGTCAGAGAAAAGAGGTCGCATGCCTTTGACAAATTATTAATTAGACTTTGCAGTGTGGTCTCACTGTGGGCGACTAAGGCAGCATCGTCAGCGAAAAGGAGGTCCTTGAGAAGTATTTCCGTCGTTTTTGTCTTGGCTCTTAGCGAGCCAAGTTAAACAGTGAACCATCAGATCTAGTGTGGATGAAAACATCACCATCAGCGTCCCCTAAGGCGTGGTTCAAAAGGACTGCGAAGAAGATACCAAAGAGAGTGGGGGCAAGGACACAGCCCTGCTTGACTCCACTCTTAACCTCAAAACTATCAGATGTGCTGCCATCGAACTGTATGCTGGCTTTCATGCCCTCATGGAAGGAAACAATCAATTGGAGCAACTTTGGGGACAACCAATATACTTCAATATTTTATAAAGACTTGGCCTGCTGACTGTGTCGAATGCCTTAGTCAAATCCACGAAAGCAATACATAGAGGCTTGCTCTGCTCTCTGCACTTCTCTTGTAGCTGTCGAAGGGTAAATATCATGTCAGTTGTTGACCGTCTAGCTCTGAATCCACATTGTGACTCTGGAAGAACACGAAACTGATATACTTCTTGGGTATAAACAGCACAGTGTTTCAATGTACACTCTTTCATTATAAAGAAATTTGCAAATTGACTGGACAGAAATCAGATGGGTCACTTCATGATCAATGGCAGATGGAGACACTCTGCAAGATGTAACAGTGAGAAGAGAAGGAGATGTCGAAGCTACCATCACTGAGTCTAATGGGTGGCAAGAATAATGAAGTTCAGTACAAATACCTGCCAAAAGATTTCATAGCAGGCAATATATATATATACATATATATAAACTGAGGAACACATCTACTAGAGAAGCTTTTGTAACAAATTTAAGGAGGTATTACAATTGAAGCAAGAAATCAGGAAAGAAAAGATGTAAATCAGAAATTTGGAAAAATCTCATCCACCTACAGAGAGAGCAATAAAATATGATTGGAATTCTGAGAAATACTGATTGGTATTTTATCACTGATGAAAGGCAGAGAGACTGAAGCTTGTTAGGATATGTACTCGGAAGCAATCCTTCTTCTTCTGGAATCAGCGCTACTTTCGAATGGGATTCAGGATTATCTTATTGTTTCAGGTTTTCAATTTTCCCATAGTTTTTCTTAGAAGGGGGATGAGTGTCTGCCATTTTCTTTGCAGTGGATAGTTTAGTATAACATGTCGTCATGATGTTTGTCCATCAAATGGTGGACGAGCATCATCATGACATGTTATATAGTCATATCCGTCAATTCACAATCTCAATAGCTAGAGATGCATATCTTGAATTCAGTGCACAAGTTTTTATTTTATTGTGGTCTGTTCTGAGGCAAAGTATGACTAACTGGTCTCTTCTGGGCAGCTAGAAATTTCCATCCTATGCTTTGTGTTTAGAGTAAGTTGTTTTGCATTACCATTAATGGTAGTTTTAGCTTCTTGTAGCTGAGCACATATTTTTCTTGTGGTACTTTTCTCCTTTTGGTCAGACTATCAGTTATTATTTTCCCTAATGTGATGGTATCCAATGAATCACTACTGTCTGGAAGTTATGAGCCATTTAACTTATGTATGGCCCTTTTCATCTTTACAGACGGTCAATAGGCAAGTGTTTTACTGTGACAACTTCTGAGTTTTCGCTTTTCTCTCTGTTGTTCAGCTGATATAAGTCTCTTCTCACAAGACTGCGCCTTCCGTAATTTGGCTTTCCACACAACTCTGTCATCAGCTAGTCCCTCCCATGTGCTGGGATCTATAGAAAAGTTTTTCATTGAGGTTTTGCAGACATCTTTATATCTGAGCAGTGGTCTGCCCTGGTGCCTCTTCCTCCGAAAGTTCACAGAACAACATTTGTTTTGGTATGCAATAAGTTTCCGTTCTTCTCACATGTCCCAACCATCTTAGTCGTCTACTGCTGAGCATGCCCATGATGGAAGGCAAATTTGCACGTTGTAGTACTTCAGAGTTGGTTATCTTGTCGTACCACCTGATGTTCATAATCTTGCGGAGACATCGAAGGTGAAAGATGTTAAGTCTCCTCTCGTGTCTTGAGTAGGCTGTCCATGTTTCTGAGCCATATAGTAAAGAACTAATTACACAGGCTCGATATATTTGAGTCTTTGTCTGCAATGTCAATTTTTTTGTCCCACGCCGCTTTGATAGTATGCCGAATGTAGTAGCCGCACTCCCTATACGAGCGTTGATTTCTTCGTCAAGAGAAAGGCTGGCAGTGACCGTGGCCCCAAGATAGCAGAATTTTTGCACTGGTGTTAGATGGTTGCCATTTAAAGTGATATTTGATGTCTTACCTCCTGACATAATACAACTGTTTTGGAGACACTTATTGTCAGAGAAAAGAGGTTGCATGCCTTTGACAAATTATTAATTAGACATTGCAGTGTAGTCTCACTGTGGGCGACTAAGGCAGCATCGTCAGCGAAAAGGAGGTCCTTGAGAAGTATTTCCGTCGTTTTGTCTTGGCTCTTAAGCGAGCCAAGTTAAACAGTGAACCATCAGATCTAGTGCGAATGAAAACATCACCATCAGCGTCCCCCAAGGCGTGGTTCAAAAGGACTGCGAAGAAGATACCAAAGAGAGTGGGGGCAAGGACACAGCCCTGCTTGACTCCACTCTTAACCTCAAAACTATCAGATGTGCTGCTAGTTGTTTAAC
Source organism: Arion vulgaris (assembly GCA_020796225.1). NCBI lineage: Eukaryota > Metazoa > Mollusca > Gastropoda > Stylommatophora > Arionidae > Arion > Arion vulgaris. The sequence continues at coordinate 5,874,648 of CM036754.1, forward strand.
TTATAGATTCCCTCAATTCATTCATTGCAGTTATAACTGACAAAGCATCAGGGGATCTACTCTCCTGAGCATGCAGGTGCTTGCGGTAATGAGAGAGCAAACAGGCTCGCATCAGCTGCAACAATAGTCTAGGAGTTTAAGATTGATAGGAGGGACTTTCTTCAGTTTCTCATCAACTTTCTGTTAGATGAAGGCACTCAAATTAATACTGAATCTATCCAGCATTTTAAGGAATTACATGTTGTACAAGCAGAACACTTGAGGGGCAGAATAAGGGTAGAACCGACGAGATAGGAAAACCCTCAGTATGCATATCCTTCAGCATTTGCTGGGGAAGACTGAGCACCTATGAGTCTGCCTTCAGTGCTATAACATAAGCTTAGTAACCAATAAGTAAAGCATCAGTCAGCACCACTAGTTTCCAATAAATTTGTGGAGTTTTGTCTCTTCCCCTCACCCCCTCCCCAAGAGAACATCCATTTCCACCATAAGATTTCAAGAAGTGATAGAGATCATCATAGGAACTGTCATGAAGTGGATTCCAGAGTGAAGACGAAAGAAGACCAATGACAACTTGGCAGATAACAGCGGAAGTAGAGGTGCACTGTGTGGGTCAGGCTTGGAATATCTTGCAAAGGATGACCCTAGACTGAGAACAGAGGAGAAATGTTGTTGCCCTACAAGGTGCCTCATGGCATGTCAGCTGTGTCTAAGGAAAAGAATCTACCGACAATTCATAGCTCATGGACAATATTTGCTCTACTAACTCATGGATTTTACATCTACGCACTTGGAATTTTTAACTCTTTTATCTTGCCATGTCTAACGGTTTTTTTTTTTTGGTCTGGTTTTGTTTTTTCTTCACGTGAGGCGGCATAGCTCAGTGTACTGGATTTTAGCACTAGTGTTCGGAGTTCAATTATCAAAAGTCGATTCTCAGTCACCCATCTGAAAATGGACATCCAGAATTTATGAATTTGAGAAACATTTGAAATTGGACCTGGGGGCTAGTACTTTAATGTATAAGTTCTCTGCCGATTTCATTTAGTTGAAAGAAACTGAGCACCTATGTGAATGCCCCATATGAAAACATAAGATATCCATTCTTACATCTAATAGTCTAATACACTCTTGTCTACACTAATACTGACTTCCATTTTCTGCATTTTGTCTTCATAAAGATCTCAGTATATTTGTTCTTTCATATAGTTACTAGTTACAGCCTAAACAATTGTTTCCCCAATTAACTGACAGTTGAGTATATGATAATAATTTGAAACTGTTTTTGTCACCACCCGGATACTGAAATTGAGGACAATCTTCTTAGCTCTTAGAGTACTACTTTCTACATAACAACAACTAACCAGTTACTCAGTAACTTACTGTTAGTGTTACAAAACTGAGTTTGAGAATAGTCAGAATAGTATAATTTATCATATAACTTACTTACTTAGTTACTATTAAAAACTAGTAGGGTTTTCTTATCTATTAAAAATGAGTGATGATAAATCTACTACAAATATAATAGTTGTATATAATCTATGTGAATGTGTACATGCATCGCTGAAGCGCTACAGATCGGTATCGTCCGTTTATAATTTGCTACACTGTATAATAAGTTAATACATAACACTACAGTTACAGACTACAGCCCCGTAGCGCGTCGTTGATGCACAATTATCAATAAATGATTCTAAATGAAAATACATAGAATATTAGTACAACTTACCTGAACAACTCCCTATGCTCTTCGAAATCAAGTTTTTTCCTCTTCTTTTCACTAATCCAATACCCTACACGTCGCATGTTGATAATTTTTAAATCAAACGGTATCCATACACGAAAAACTGAACGTTACTTTTCTCTTGTTACAAGCCACACACTAGTCTAAACCTCTTATTGCTGGTCTGGATTAATCCAAACATTGGGTGGAGTACTGGAGGGGGAGACAGATGTTTTTAATCGGCTCAAATTAACGAAACAATACAGAATTTGTGAAATTCTAAAATGTAGAGTTTTTTTTATTGTCTTGCTAGATTTATCACTATAATTATTTATAAAACAGCAAATAAAATAATTACATTTATGCGTGTCTATTTATTATGTTTAATTCTTATATGTTAGGACTGAAAATAAGTTGTCATGTTTTCATTGAACATATTTGTTCCATAGAATGTTTCCATTTTCTAAAATACGTTTTTTATACTTCGGATATTTCCGCTTTTCTTTCAGAGGTCTATGTAACACACGTATTTATGCCATTCTCGTAGAAGCGAATCAATCATATCATCTTCATTGTACCTAGATATTGTAATAGAGACACAGCAAAGTTCTCTCACCGGTGTAGAAGATATCCCAGCTTGTACCAGTGTACTCTCCACCAGACTGAGTCAACCAGTCATCTGGGGTTTCAAATAAAACAATGAAAACCTACCTATAATAATAATAATTCCTCTCGTACCGTTATACGTTACATAGGGCCTGCAAGTAATTCTCCATACCGCTCTATCCTGGGCAACTCGCTCAATCTCCTCCATGGAACTGAGACCGATATTTTTGCCTCTCTTAGCAAAGTTCGTTTCAGGGTCTCCTTAGGTCGACCTCTCTTGAATCCTTTGCATCCCACTTCAATGCCTGCTTTGATATTCGTTGATTATTTCTCCTCAAGGTGTGCCCAACATATCTCCATCTTCTCTTTCTTATAACAGTTGTCACTAGTGGTTGACCAGACATGTCTATGATTTCATCACTTCTCCTGAATTCGTTCCATTTTATATTCATTATTTTACGCAGACATCTTTATTCAAATGCACTCAACTTGCTTTCTATATCTTTAGTCAATAGAGATGTATATCACACATAAATAATCAGACCAAGTCTTTCGAGATCATCAACATAGAGATGTATATCACTCATAAATAATAGAACAGGTCTCTCGAGATGTGATTGTATACTGAAGTAAAGCCTTTTTGTCTCTGCTTGTTTGATCAGACTGATCTCAAAATGCAACAGTCCACTCCTCTCATCTTTTCTCCAGGTTAATCGGTCTTTGTTGACTGTTACGTATGTATTAAGTTTAATAACCTTCAAATCATGCTTACAGACATCTTTATATCGCATTTTTGGGTCATCCAGTTGTCTCACCCCAGAAATCAACTTGCGCTAAAGGAGATCCTTACAAATTTGACTGTCTTCCACGCGCGAGATGTGAACTAGCCACTGGAGACGTTTCTGTTTGATGAGTGTGTACACCGTGGAAATGTATGCTCAATGACGCACTTGTTTGTTTGTTTGTTTGTTACATGGTCATGCCATGTTATGTTAAGAGTACGTCTCATGGAGAAATCATGTCTTTCCTGTCGGGAGTAAAGGGTACATGGTTCAGAACCATAGACTACTATGCTCACCACACAAGACAGTTTAGACCTTCATTTGTTTAGTCATATAAAAATTATGTAGATCATCAGCTACCCAGATAGAAACAGGTTTAAATTTACTGAGACACCATTTATACCACAGATTCAAGATTGGCACAACAGATCTTTATACATGTGGTACCAACTCAATTCAAGCTCTTGGCAACATACAATCAGTATCATCAACATACCATCGGGTGAACTGGCTAGAGACAGTGAATTTCAGATGCGCTGCAAAGAGAGCAACGTCCTATAAAGGATACGCACCTTCATGATGATGACCAGCTCAATTGCAGCGAACACCTATCGTAGATCTGTCCACCATACATTAGTGAACGGATAAGTACCTGGCTACAGCATGTCTCTCTTTACGAAAAATGTTATTGAAATCTTGGTAACCTATTGTTATCGTTATCAGAATTATTAACTTGAAAATCGAAAAATTAGCGAAGAAAAATGAAGAAGATTTATACAAAACGTTGTATATAACAAAATAGATTCAGGTTGCCCGAGAGATCTTTTGCTAGACACACTCTTTAAAAGAAAATTAATATTACAGAAACATCATGCACATTTGTTTTGTGGATGTTTGTGACAATTTTTTCATCTCAGCAATGCATAGGAAAATAGTCAGTGAAAAACGCACTTGGTTGGTATTACTGGGACTTCTTTCATGTTATTCACAAACAAATATGGTTTCTGTTTTCCTTGCAATTGTAACAATTTTAATATGGTATTGTGACAAGGTTTTAAATATAAGGGATGTAATCCAAGTTTTATCCTGTCATTTCTAACTATATTTATTGTTGAGGCATGGTAACTTACACTTTGCATGCTCACAGTTTGAGACAGAAATGTCTGTTGAATCAAGAAAATATCGGATGCTCTGGAAAATCGAATGATATCTTTTGATGGTACCTTGCCACCTCTTGAACTTAACGCACCACATACATATGCTCCGTGGTACTGTCTCTTCTCATGTTCCCTTATATATGTGTATATATACATATTTCATTATTATTGTTTTATATTTGTTTACAGAGGAAGTAGTGTAGATTTGTATACAGTGCGCGTCTGTAGCTCAAGCGGTAGTGAGCTCGATCACGAACCCAAGCGTACCTGGTTCAAACACCACGGTGGGCAAATTTGGAAGCAAATTCGTTTCTGTGGGATCTTTACAAAAGGTTAAAATAGACCTCACCGTTCAGAAAGCAATGACAAACTACTGAACGTATAAGTGGTGCCTAGAAAATCAACGACTAGTTTACTGTGGTTGATGGCTACGTCCTTTAGGATATGCCACGATTTTCATTCACAGAGGAAGACAGAACATTTTTTATAGCCTGATTTCATGGCGCGGAAGAGCGTCAACATCTGAGATGATAGCAAACACCAGAGATTTGTGGAGATCAATGATCGCCTACGCCAGCCTGTACGCCACTTGATGATGATATTTTTTTTACTTTCCATTTCTAGTTTGTTTTTGGGGTGGGGGAAGGAGGGGAGTTTTTTTGGTTACATTTTTATTTAAGGCCTACTAGAAATTAGTCGTTTGGCTAGGTCTATGTCAATTGTATAGGACCATCGTTTGTATTGTATCCATTAATTGATAATGACCTTTTGGTCAGAGTTTCGTTGTATATTATTTTTGTACTTTGTAAAACTACCTAATCATCATCATCAAATAGCTTGTCCTGAGCAGAATTTTGTCACCCCAACAGTCCTTCGGAATTTATCTATCTCATTCTGCAGCCATCATGTTCAAACCATTAGTTACATCCTGAATCCATCTTCTCCGTGGTATTTCTCTTCTTATCTTTGCCGGTATGCCTCCTTCCATGATGGTGTTGTCCAGCCCTTCATATCTTTTTATATGTCCAAAATACCGAAATTTTCTCTTTCTTCTCCAGTTTTCTTTGATTTTAAGTTCGTTCTGTGTGTATCTATTTGTTTTCTTCTCTATCTATGATATACAAATGTCTCTTCTGTAACACTTATATTCAAAAACACACATATGTTTTTCCACTGCCTTATTAAATGTTCATGCTTCACACGCATACGTTGCCCCTGGGAATATGCATGCTCTTAGTATTCGCATATTCCATCTTCTTCACCAATCGCCCCTAGGGAGGCATAAGTCCGCAAACAGGGCCTTCCACGCTCGCCTATCCAATGCCATTTTTCCCAGATCTCTCCACTCTCTCCCCATTTTCTTGCATTCCGTCTCCAACTCCCGCCTCTAGTTCTTCCTGGGTCTTCGTCCCAGTTTCGAACACGTTCTGATATTTAACTACGTAATACTACTTGGTTTTTACGTGTTTCGCCTTTGGTACTTGTTTTATGATGTGGCCCAGACTGTGATTCTTTTGAATGATGTGGCCCAGGCTGTGATTCTATACTCTAGTACCGGATTAACACTTTTTGTGCATATTTTCTCGAAACGTTGCTGTCTTCAAATCAGTAAGTACCTGCAAGTCTCTTTTTTTTTATTCTTGTTGTCTTTAACAACAATTTTAGTGTCTGGCTATTTTTTCCTCTTTGTTTATTAGCTTTGTCTTTATCATTCTGCTGAGTTTCAAGGAGTACTAGGAAGTCGGTTCAATAAACATTAACCATTCTGTGGTCCGTAATGTCCTTTTGTGTACCTTCTTCGTGTCCCGTTATGACACTTAAGGCTTCAACAAACGATTTCCACTGTTGCGGTTCTGCCGCATTTCTACCAATGGTTTCTCATGCCAGCCCACAATTTTGTAATTATCTTTCAACAGTTCTTCAACTGTTATTCCTGCCTTTTCTTCTATATATCGCATGATGCTTTCACTGTATAGGTTGAACAGGTCTGCTGAAAGTACGCATCCCTGTCTTACTCATAATTGTATCTCCTGATATATTCCATTCTGATTATCTAGTTGTATAGCTGTGTTTTGTTGCCAGTAAATATTTTACTAGAACGGAAAGTTGAAGGGCAAAAAGCAAGAGGAAGACCGAGAGATACGTGGGAGGGAAATTTAAAGAAATGGACTGGTTACAGTCTGGCAGAGTGCAACACCAAGGCGAAAGGCAGAGGATGCTGGAGATTCATTGCAGCCAACCTTCAATGTGGAGACGGCACCTGATGATGATGATATATTTTTAATCATTCTCAGATCTTTGTCATCAATTTGTAGACTTTTTAGCATGCTAATTTAGTTAGTTAGTTCCTTTCGTGCCAAAGGCGGCACATAGGGCAGAGGTTTTAGATCTCCATGTGATACGGTTCTTTGCTAGCAGTTGGAGATCTTGTCTCCATGAAGACCATTCAATGCTAATTAGTTCACCGTATTTCACTTTATCACAAGATTGTAAGCAGTCTATGAAGCATAGTTATAAGTTCAACTTCAGTTCTATCGATATTTGCCCTATTGTTCTTATTATATGCATTGCGTTGTTTGATCCCCTAGGCCCTATGTTCAACAAAGCCACATTGCTCTTCATTAACTTCTAGTCTTATTTTGTTTCTTACCCTTCTCATGATAATGCTGAAAAGTAATTTTGTTAAGTGACTCATGAGGCTGATTGTTCGGTGTCATTAAGTAATTTTGTTAAAACGCCTACACTCAATTCACCTCTTGTGTGGATTGTTCGGTGTCATTAAGTAATTTTGTTAAAACGCCTACACTCAATTCACCTCTTGTGTGGATTGTGTCTGGTGTCATTAAGTAATTTTGTTAAAACGCCTACACTCAATTCACCTCTTGTGTGGATTGTTCGGTGTCATTAAGTAATTTTGTTAAAACGCCTACACTCAATTCACCTCTTGTGTGGATTGTTCGGTGTCATTAAGTAATTTGTTAAACGCCTACACTCAATTCACCTCTTGTGGATTGTTCGGTGTCATTAAGTAATTTTGTTAAAACGCCTACACTCAATTCACCTCTTGTGTGGATTGTTCGGTGTCATTAAGTAATTTTGTTAAAACGCCTACACTCAATTCACCTCTTGTGTCTATTTCTTCGGTTAAATTGTCTGGACCTGGGATTTTTGCCTTTTTTCCGTGTGTCTTATGACGTTGATAACTTCTGATGGGAGTATTAGTGGTCATTCGTGGTTATAATTGAGTTTTATTTCTTGTTTGCCACTGTATAAGTTATTAATGTATTCTGTCCATTTATCTCTTTTCTTGTCTGATTCAAGCAGAATATTTCCCTATTTTTATTTTAAACATTCAGTAGTTGTGCAAAGATGGTTAGATGGCGTAGCAGAATCCTGTCAAAGAGCAAAAATAACAATCACCAAGCCACCAGAACAGCGCAAGACAAAAACAGAAAACCACGACACTGTGCAACAACCCGGTAGCAGTGTGACGACAAAAGAAGTTGTCATTGTTCATTTACTTCTGCCAATTAAGTCATCTACGTTTTCCTATATTGATTTGGGATTTCTGTGTTCTGTTTCGATCTGTTTGCATTTTTCTTGTAGCTACTCTTGTTTTGCTGTTTTACACATTGTCTCATCATCATCAAGGTGTACGTTACTCTCTCTGCAGCACATCTGAAATTCACTCTGTCTCTAGCCAGTTCACCCACTTCGTCGATGGTCATATTCATGGTTTCTTTATTACACCTTGTCTCACCTCCTTATTATCGATTCTGTCATATGATATTATGATTATTTCTCTTTATTTTCCCTTCTATTTTCATGAATTCCAGAATGTCTCCAGTCATCCTTATGGATCTTTGACATGCTGTTAAGGTTATTTTTTTTTTTTTTTTGTCATCTTCTATACTTTAGAAAGAACAAAAACAAGTATGGTACTATTTAATATATTTATTGCAAATTAATTGGTTGCGCAAACAAAAACAAGTATGGTGTTATTTAATATATTTGGTTGCGCAATAAACGCCTGAAATTGTAAAAAAAAACGACTTCGTCCCTGGGTGGGCTTGAACCACCAACCTTTCGGTTAACAGCCGAACGCGCTAACCGATTGCGCCACAGAGACGATACAACAACCTGGACAAGTGCTAAAGATATTGACTAATTTATTTATAAAGTTGTATTACTATTGACATACTGCATCCGGATATTTTGTAGAGCTCTTCAACGTATTTAGATAAGAAAATGTTTTAAGATAATTCAATGGTGGCAAAGAAGTTGAAGTAATATTTTTTAATGAATTTGTTGTCAGAAAAGCGCGTATTTTTTAGTAAAAGGTGTTAGGTTTATTTAAACATTTACAGTATGGAAGCATTCGAGACACATAATGAAGGTCCAGGATTCGTGGGAATTCGATTCTGCAAGGAGTGGTAAGTATAAATTTAATTTTGACAGTCACACAGTTGTCGTTGAGTTGCAGTTGTGTTGTGAATTGAGTGTCAGTGAGTTATTTAAAGACGACTTTGTCATAACATTTAATAATGAATAATTAATGGTTTATAAAAAGACTATATAATTTGAGTATAATTCATTAACTGATAATAACTTATTATCTTATATTATTAACTATAAATAGCTTTGTACAGCAAAGTTTGTTAAGTAACTTAGTAATAGTTGCAGTAATTGTTGTGTTAATTAATAGTCTTTTTAATAGTTATTATTAATGTTAATAATTAATATTATTATTAATAATAAATAATTATGGGGCGACCTAACTAGAGTTTAATAATTATAATGCAATCAATTACCGTGACAACTTGATTACATTCTCATTCACTTGCTTGCAAGCTCATTGTTAGATTGTTTCATCTACCTAATAAAATTAGACGTAAGTCGTAACCTTAGCCTTAATGATGATGGATATTATTGGATACGCCCTCAAGCAAAGAACCAATCTTTTCCTCAATCTAAGAACCAATCTTTCAACTCTCCACCAGTTCTTTTCCCCTTGAACGTCCATGTATTCTCTTCACCATACGCTGTCCATAGGAGAGCTAGTCAATATCCCTACTGGCGTACACCATTATACATGACCAATCCATCTTTTTCAGAATATATGTTTTTGAATTATATTCAACATGAAAGTTCAAAATAGTAACAATACTTGTGTGTAGTGTAATGACATGTTGTATTTCAGCAACACATCCTTAACTTACATCTTGGTTTGTTTTCAGCAACAACATGTTATACCCAAAGGAAGACAAAGAAAATAATGGCGTACAACATTATAGATGACCAATCCATCTTTTTCAGAATATATGTTTTTGAATTATATTCAACATGAAAGTTCAAAATAGTAACAATACTTGTGTGTAGTGTAATGACATGTTGTATTTCAGCAACACATCCTTAACTTACATCTTGGTTTGTTTTCAGCAACAACATGTTATACCCAAAGGAAGACAAAGAAAACCGGATATTACTTTATGCAGTAAGTGCTGGCAGATCATCTCATTTTTGAGTATGTTGAGGACCTGCACCTGAGATTCACACAGGAAAAAAGGGTTGTACTGTGCATTCCCTGTCATCTTTGGGGAATTCTCAAATTGTGCATGTTTAAAAAATATATTTTATGATCCTTCGCTCTAATAAAGAATTATCTTCTGCACATAATTTTTTCTCAACCCCATTCCATCTCCATGTCCTAAATTCATTTTGTATCTTGTGTATGGTCTGCTAGAAAATAGACAGGATTAAGTGAGAAACTCAAGTTATTCTGCCCAGTTTGATGGTATGCAATGCTGGGCTCTCCGCATGTTACACCACGAGGGTAATCTTAGAATTGAGCAACTATGGTGCTTGATCCCAGGTTATTGTGCAGGCAATTTACACACAAGTTTGAATTTGTCATTTTCCACAATGCTCCATGTGGAAGTGTTTGATATTACTTTGATCTAACCATGTGATTCACAAAGAGCAATATTGATCTGTTTACACCACTTTCAGTATGTGAAATATTAATTTGTCACACAAGAGTGCTGTGGATCCCATTATATCCCCTTCAGTACATATTGATCTGTCACACAAGAGTGCTGAGGATCCCATTATATCCCCTTCAGTACATATTGATCTGTCACTAAAGTGCTGTGGATCCCATTATATCCCCTTCAGTACATATTAATTTGCCACACAAGAGTGCTGAGGATCCCATTATATCCCCTTCAGTACATATTGATCTGTCACACAAGAGTGCTGTGGATCCCATTATATCCCCTTCAGTACATATTAATTTGCCACACAAGAGTGCTGAGGATCCCATTATATCCCCTTCAGTACATATTGATCTGTCACACAAGAGTGCTGAGGATCCCATTATATCCCCTTCAGTACATATTGATCTTTCACACAAGAGTGCTGTGGATCCCATTGTATCCCCTTCAGTACATATTGATCTGTCACACAAGAGTGCTGTGGATCCCATTATATCCCCTTCAGTACATATTAATTTGCCACACAAGAGTGCTGAGGATCCCATTATATCCCCTTCAGTACATATTGATCTGTCACACAAGAGTGCTGTGATCCATTGTATCCCTTCAGTACATATTGATCTGTCACACAAGAGTGCTGAGGATCCATTATATCCTTCAGTACATATTGATCTGTCACACAAGAGTGCTGGGATCCCATTGTATCCCCTTCAGTACATATTGATCTGTCACACAAGAGTGCTGGGGATCCATTATATCCCTTCAGTACATATTAATTTGCCACACAAGAGTGCTGAGGATCCCATTATATCCCCTTCAGTACATATTGATCTTTCACACAAGAGTGCTGTGGATCCCATTATATCCCCTTCAGTACATATTGATCTGTCACACAAGAGTGCTGAGGATCCATCTATATCCCTTCAGTACATATTGATCTGTCACACAAGATGCTGTGGATCCCATTATATCCCTTCAGTACATATTGATCTGTCACACAAGAGTGCTGTGGATCCCATTATATCCCCTTCAGTACATATTGATCTGTCACACAAGAGTGCTGAGGATCCCATTATATCCCCTTCAGTACATATTGATCTGTCACACAAGAGTGCTGAGGATCCCATTATATCCCCTTCAGTACATATTGATCTGTCACACAAGAGTGCTGAGGACCCATTATATCCTTCAGTACATATTGATCTGTCACACAAGAGTGCTGAGGATCCCATTATATCCCCTTCAGTACATATTGATCTGTCACACAAGAGTGCTGAGGATCCCATTATATCCCCTTCAGTACATATTGATCTGTCACACAAGAGTGCTGAGGATCCCATTATATCCCCTTCAGTACATATTGATCTGTCACACAAGAGTGCTGAGGATCCCATTATATCCCCTTCAGTACATATTGATCTGTCACACAAGAGTGCTGAGGATCCCATTATATCCCCTTCAGTACATATTAATTTGCCACACAAGAGTGCTGAGGATCCCATTATATCCCCTTCAGTACATATTAATTTGCCACACAAGAGTGCTGAGGATCCCATTATATCCCCTTCAGTACATATTAATTTGCCACACAAGAGTGCTGAGGATCCCATTATATCCCCTTCAGTACATATTGATCTTTCACACAAGAGTGCAGTGGATCCCATTGTATCCCTTCAGGGCATGACATTTTAATTTACCACACAAGAGCAATTTTGATACCATTGTAATGTAGACTGTCATGGCTTGGTCACAATATGAGGCAACAATGTAGAAGATCAGTTATATGAGGACTATCATCATAGCACTCCGGACACGTCCATAGGTGCTCCGATCTCCGCCTCAGCAAATTCAGCAGCGTCCAGCGGCCCAAAACGCCAGTTCGATGTTGATTAATCAATCTCTTTGCATATTTATTATGTTGTTCTTTTCGGGCTGCACCAATATTGACACCCATCTCTTTCAATCTGGTCAGCGAGTGGGATTCACAGCCCTGAAACTCCTCTGTTCGGAAAGACTTTCTCAATGCGTGAAGAATGTCATTACGTTCCATGGCAGCTCCCTCTGATATTGTAGCCAAGCCAGACAATCTATCAGTTCGTTCATTACCCCTAACTCCTGCGTGCCCATGGACAAAAATGAAGGTGATTTCTCTGATCACCGTCTGCACTAGTACCTCCACCCAGTTGCGTCTCACCATTCCTGATTCGACTTTACGAATCATGCTCATGGAGTCACTGAGTATGAAAACACAAGAGTAGTTGTGAGATGCCAACCATTTCACCGCCTCCGTAACGCCCGAACCTCCATTGTCAAACTACTTGTGGTTGTTTGCATAGACCCCACTGGCCTCTCCTATTATTTTTCCTCCTGAGCGTGCAGAAAAGGCCCACGCACAGCGTTGTTGACGAATGACTGAACCATCGGTGTAGATTACTGCATCTGTTTCATTGACGTGGTCATTCAAGAGAGCTTCAACCTCTGCGTTGATTAGTGATGGATTATTTTGTTCACAGTTTTTCCTAATGGATGTAATGACGTAAAGCAGTCTGAAATTGAGGTGGCACAGCAATCCATTCCTCTCCTGTTTCAATTCCAGAAGGATCACATATTTTCCTAAGAGTATCTTCCGCCTGACTCAGCCATGATCTGCCTCTCTTGAGTCCACACCCTTTATCCTTAATGAGTTCTTCATGGAGAGGATGTTCCTTGTTCATTGATTCTTAGATATGATCGAACCCTCCAAGTTTCAATTCTGTTAGCAGTAGTTGGGAGGTCAAGAAGGAATCGCATTGACACTCCTGGTGTATCTTTGGTGCATCCCAGAATGATGCGCATAGCCTAATTCTGAATTCTTTCCAGTCTCACTGTTTGCGTAGGACTAATTGTTAGGAGAGTGCATGCATATTCTATACATGACAGAACAATACCTTGGTACAAGAGCACAAGAAGGCATTGCTCAATAGTAGCAGCCGCCATGATTCTCAGTGCGGATAGTGCGTTGCAAGCCTTGGCAATAACTTGATCGATATGGTCCCTAAAGTATAGACTGCGATAAAATTTTACACCTAAATAACTCATAGATGCTGTTCTTGTGAGTGTATGTCCATCTAAAGTGACATGGTGTGTCAGACTTCACAATGTGATTATTTAGGAGAACCATGATAGCACAGCTTTGGTATGGTTTATTGTTGCACCAGAAACTTCACACCAGGCCATTATGCGGTTCAGTTCTTATGAATGTAGAAGATACTAGAGGGTAAAATCCACTAGAAATTGCTTTTGCTGCATAGGCAAAAAATTTGGCCAGTAATGGCGGAATGCAGGAGGGCCATTCAGAGTCAGGACTGTTTGATTCTGGACACGACTATGCTAGCGCACTTCCTCCATGTTTGGTCGGATATTTTCCGGTTTTGTTTGCCGAGCTACTGAGTTAGTGTTTGAGCAACGCTGTGAGCTATGAATGTTACATGGAATGCTTTTGCTGTGTCAACCGTGCGTTTGTTGTGCGTATTCAGAAAATGGCGGACAGCGGTTATAACATACCGACTGAATCTGCCATATGCAGTGATATTGCGGGTGCAGAAAGCTGGATTTTGTTGTGATTGATGTTCCTTTCGACATGAATTGCAATTCAAGTGATGGTTTTGTGTTGCCACTTTATAGCGATGACCATATACATTTATGTGGTGCGGGTTGCTTTTTGTGGCGGTACACGGATGTTTCATTCTGGAATTAGTTCACACAGGGGACATTTCACAGTTGTTAGCATTTCGTGCGATTTTCATTGGCACAAGAATGGGCATTATGGGGTGACCCGTTGCAGTGAAGTTGGAACCGATACATATGAATTATAAGATAATTTATCTTCTTATAAAAGTAGGTCTGAGGATGATGATTTTGTGAAGTAGATTCAGCTGTAGATGTAAGAAATTCATGAACAAAGTCAATTTCGTTTGTTCTGTTAAGTGAGCAAATGCTGTTAAGTAAACTATGTTTATAAATCCAACCTTTAGAAAGAATATTGTTGTGTGTCACATGACTGGTTAATCATATTTTTGTTTATCCAGTGCAGAAATTGTGATTATCAACAAGAAGCTGATAACAGATGCATTTATGTCAACAAAATCATGCACGAAGTTGAGTAAGTATTTGGTTAATCTTTGTTGTAAGTTTCAAATGTTGGTTGTAACTTTAAGTTGATATTGATTTTAATATTTGTAAAGTTTACAAATACATCAGAAATTTTGTTGGAATCACACCATCCAACATATTAGAAAACAAATAAAATAGTTCGGCCACCTGATGAGAATGAAACCAAATCTACTACCATCTAGTGCCTATAACAACCAGCAGCCCGGACACAAAGCCAGAGGAAGACCAAGAACCTGATGGATAGATAATATCGCAGATATCATGTGACATCAAAAACTAACAACTGCAAATGCAACACACCTGACACAGGATAGAAAACAAACTTCCCACAACGCTTCACGGCACACATGAATGAGACAAGACAGATACATTATATGAGGGCAAGCTACAGTAATCAAAAGTAGACTGCAGAAGAGAATATCTTCATGTAATAGAAAGAGATTACATTTGCAAAACATCACTGTTATTACAACCATTTAGATGTTGAATGTGACATCTTCAAGCCATTAGATGTAAAATTTGGCTTATCTCCAAGTCATTTAGATGTTGAATGTGACTTATCTTCAAGCCATTTAGATGTTGAATGTGATCCAAATATTTCAGTTTCCGAAACATTATTTATGAGCCAATGTTCCTGGATGTTCAAGTCTTGTTGGATGTCTGTGTTTTTCCTCTGCCGTGTGCAGGTGTTATAAGAATTTTACCATAACACTTTGTTTCAAAAGATTAAATTGTCCATGATTCACATCAATATGTTGCCATGGTAGAAATGCATGTTCTAGGAGTTTTACTTTTCACTTATATGTGTTATATCAAGGGTATAAAGCTGAAGGATTGACTTAATTGCACTGGGTTTTACCACATATGACTCAGTGCCTCTGCAAAAATGACACGCCACTTGCAGAGATATCAGAGGTTCTTTGTGATATTTAATCTCTTCTTCTTGCATTTGTCAGCTATGAATTTAGACATAGTCAGGACACCTGGTATGGTGCTTCTCGCAGTTTTTTGTGTGAAGGCCTGTTTTCCTTTTTATCAGTGTTGATCCAGCGATTTGGGGAGTTTGGAGTTAACCGCTGTACAAGTAGAACTGGATGTCTGAGGGACATGTTTAACCATCGAGCCACAGGAACCATCAGTGTGCATACTGTTCGACATCTGTTTGGGGGGAGATTGAGCATCTATGGGTCTGTCCAGAATACAATGAATATGGTTCAGTAACCAATAACCAATCCAGCTTTGGACAGTAAACGTCTTGTTTGTTTGTTTACTAACAGGTTTAAAGTTTTATGAAGCATTAGTTTGTGTTCTTATACTTAGCTGACATATACATTTCAGTGAACTGACACAGATTGTTGGCGATGTCATTGCTGACCCAACTCTGCCTCGCACAGAAGATCATCCATGTCCCAAGTGTTCTCACAGGGAAGCTGTTTTCTTTCAGTCTCACAGTACGAAGGCAGAAGTAAGCACAGTTTGCTACTAAACATTTTTTTATAATGAAATATGGGGCTGTCCACTGATTTATATTCTATGCAGTCTTCTTTAGCTCTGCAATGGACTTCAACCTCCTCATATATATCAGATTTCACTATTGTCCGTCGCGCAGCTCCATTTCCAGATGTCAACCCTGCTACAAAATTAGATTGCTGATTCCGTAGTGTTTGTTCTTTAATATATATATATATATATATATCAGATGGAGCTGCACGACAGACAATGGTGTAAACTGACAGGAAGCCATTGTCATGAAAATGGATGAACTGCAAAACATGAAACCAGATGGGTTTAAGAATAATGAATGAAGTTGAAGGTTTAAATAGATAACAAGAAACTTTAGGATTCACATACTAGGAACAAGTGAAAGAAGATGGACTGGAACTGGGAGAATCAAAATGACAACTGTAAAAATAGTACTATTCTTTGGAAGAGAAGGAAGAAGATGGACAACACTGCAAAGAAATTGCAATTAGTACCTACAAGAAGAAGTCCCAGGGTGTGTCAACCATTGACTGCTTTGTTGGTCCATGGCCAAAGAAAATATGTAGAAGATACTAGCGCAAATCCGTATAAATGTGAGTTTTTTTCATTTGCTTAGATTTATCTTGACGTTCATTTTATTGTACATACATGCTTCTAGATATATTTTGCCTTTATTGGGAGGTGGAACAATTCAATCTGATAAAGATGAGATGTGTCAACTGTAGCACAGAAATCAGGACATGCATGCAATTACAGGAATGTTTAAATTTGATATAGCGGCTAAATCACCCAAGCCACTAGAACAGCGCAAGAGAAAAACAATATAGATGGAGACTGCAGTAAAATGCAGTAAAATTATATAGAATGGCGAAACGCGTAATAACAAAGAACTGTAGTTTTACAAAAAAACAATGACAATACACAGCAATGTTTCTACCAAAAGGCCTTTCAAATGAAATAACAGGAGTGACAAATTGTACAGCACACTACAAAAAGACTTTGACAAAGATACAACGGTCACAAAATGAATGAAAATATGTGACTAAAAACGAAGAACGTAATAAATGCAGAAAAACTAGAAGTGGAAAAAGAGAAACAATAAAAAATCAAGTAAATATATGACATATACATTTAACATATACACATATAAAATATGGAGCATGAGAAGAGAAAGTACTAAGAAGCATAGAAATGTAGAGCGTTGAGTCCATGAGGTCGCAAGGTACCATATAACGAAATAAAACAATTCTCCAGAGCAAATTGACTACGATCATAAGAACATCATCGGATGGCCGTGACAAGCTCCCAAATGGTCAGTTCCATTTAAATAAGTGGCTACAAGGGGCACTGAGCATTTACCTGTTTTGCCGATATATGCCTTAGCACACCACTTGCAAGTGATAGCGTAGATTATATTTCAGGACTCGCATGTGAAACCATCTTCAATATGGCTTTAGGAAAAGATACAGTACAGGTCTGTATCACAAAGGCACACATATTGCAACGCCAACGGCCACACTGGACAGTGCCAAAATGACTGGATATTGGACTTAAGGTGACTGTGTACCAACATATCCTGAAGACTTCTGTCCCGTCTGTGAAAAAACACAAAACCACGAGACTGGGCAACAACCCGGCAGCAGTGTGACGACAAAAGAAAGAAGACTAAATTACCTGCTTGCAAACAAAATCATATAGCTTTTTCAGACCTTATGGTATGAAGTGCTTTCGCTTCTCATTTATAGACCCTAGTGTGTAGGAGGGCCAATTCCTTTCCTCACATTTGGGTTGTCAAGTGTGGGATTTAACCCACAACTCTCTTTTGTCCTAATTGATAGGCGAACACTTATGTATGTACAAGTTATGGCAAACAAGCAGCATTGTTTGTTGAGTCTGTGTTCATTATTTTCTTTTTATCCCATCTAGGAAGGTATGCGTCTATACTATGTGTGTGGTAATGCCCAGTGTATGCATCGATGGACAGAGTGAGACTGCCTTGGCTGACTATTTGCAACACCTATCATTTGAAATGTCACACCAGCCAGATCATGTTCACTTGTTGAAAAAAAAAATATGAAATATGTTTCATTTTGTAAATAAATAACACCAAACAATCGGTGTGTGTTGTTTACATAAATTATTGAGTTGTTTAGCGCCATCAAAAAGTTTGTTTTCACATTTTGGGGGAAAGAGAGAGTGTTCTCAGGAGCTTTCACACCCAGAAAACTAACTCTCGGCGAGTGTGCAATCCTGTGCTCTCCTACTGAGATGAGGTCTCTTGCATGGAACTAGACTAGCAGTCATTTTGCAGGGTCACTGTAACACAGCCACCAGGCATTGAGTTGATTTCTTTGAGAGAATACTCTAAGCAAGGAATCAATACCACCAGTTGTCTGGAATATGAATCACTTGCATGTTGTAGAGTTTTCAATGTAGATAGCATGTTGTAGAGTTTTCACTCAGGAGCTTTCACACCCAGAAAACTAACTCTCGGCGAGTGTGCAATCCTGTGCTCTCCTACTGAGATGAGGTCTCTTGCATGGAACTAGACTAGCAGTCATTTTGCAGGGTCACTGTAACACAGCCACCAGGCATTGAGTTGATTTCTTTGAGAGAATACTCTAAGCAAGGAATCAATACCACCAGTTGTCTGGAATATGAATCACTTGCATGTTGTAGAGTTTTCAATGTAGATAGCATGTTGTAGAGTTTTCACTCAGGAGCTTTCACACCCAGAAAACTAACTCTCGGCGAGTGTGCAATCCTGTGCTCTCCTACTGAGATGAGGTCTCTTGCATGGAACTAGACTAGCAGTCATTTTGCAGGGTCACTGTAACACAGCCACCAGGCATTGAGTTGATTTCTTTGAGAGAATACTCTAAGCAAGGAATCAATACCACCAGTTGTCTGGAATATGAATCACTTGCATGTTGTAGAGTTTTCAATGTAGATAGCATGTTGTAGAGTTTTCACTCAGGAGCTTTCACACCCAGAAAACGTAACTCTCTTGAGTGTGCAATCCTGTGCTCCTACTGAGATGAGGTCTTGCATGAACTAGACAGCAGTCATTTGCAGGTCACTGTACACAGCCACCAGGCATTGAGTTGATTTTGAGAGAATACTCTAAGCAAGAATCAATACCACAGTTGTCTGGAATATGAATCACTTGCATGTTGTAGAGTTTTCAATGTAGATAGAGTTGTAGAGTTTTCACTCAGGAGCTTCACACCCAGAAAACTAACTCTCGCGAGTGTGCAATCCTGTGCTCTCCTACTGAGATGAGGTCTCTTGCATGGAACTAGACTAGCAGTCATTTTGCAGGGTCACTGTAACACAGCCACCAGGCATTGAGTTGATTTCTTTGAGAGAATACTCTAAGCAAGGAATCAATACCACCAGTTGTCTGGAATATGAATCACTTGCATGTTGTAGAGTTTTCAATGTAGATAGCATGTTGTAGAGTTTTCACTCAGGAGCTTTCACACCCAGAAAACTAACTCTCGGCGAGTGTGCAATCCTGTGCTCTCCTACTGAGATGAGGTCTCTTGCATGGAACTAGACTAGCAGTCATTTTGCAGGGTCACTGTAACACAGCCACCAGGCATTGAGTTGATTTCTTTGAGAGAATACTCTAAGCAAGGAATCAATACCACCAGTTGTCTGGAATATGAATCACTTGCATGTTGTAGAGTTTTCAATGTAGATAGCATGTTGTAGAGTTTTCACTCAGGAGCTTTCACACCCAGAAAACTAACTCTCGGCGAGTGTGCAATCCTGTGCTCTCCTACTGAGATGAGGTCTCTTGCATGGAACTAGACTAGCAGTCATTTTGCAGGGTCACTGTAACACAGCCACCAGGCATTGAGTTGATTTCTTTGAGAGAATACTCTAAGCAAGGAATCAATACCACCAGTTGTCTGGAATATGAATCACTTGCATGTTGTAGAGTTTTCAATGTAGATAGCATGTTGTAGAGTTTTCACTCAGGAGCTTTCACACCCAGAAAACTAACTCTCGGCGAGTGT
Organism: Arion vulgaris; assembly: GCA_020796225.1. NCBI lineage: Eukaryota > Metazoa > Mollusca > Gastropoda > Stylommatophora > Arionidae > Arion > Arion vulgaris. The sequence goes on from CM036754.1 coordinate 5,894,568, forward strand.
GCAATCCTGTGCTCTCCTACTGAGATGAGGTCTCTTGCATGGAACTAGACTAGCAGTCATTTTGCAGGGTCACTGTAACACAGCCACCAGGCATTGAGTTGATTTCTTTGAGAGAATACTCTAAGCAAGGAATCAATACCACCAGTTGTCTGGAATATGAATCACTTGCATGTTGTAGAGTTTTCAATGTAGATAGCATGTTGTAGAGTTTTCACTCAGGAGCTTTCACACCCAGAAAACTAACTCTCGGCGAGTGTGCAATCCTGTGCTCTCCTACTGAGATGAGGTCTCTTGCATGGAACTAGACTAGCAGTCATTTTGCAGGGTCACTGTAACACAGCCACCAGGCATTGAGTTGATTTCTTTGAGAGAATACTCTAAGCAAGGAATCAATACCACCAGTTGTCTGGAATATGAATCACTTGCATGTTGTAGAGTTTTCAATGTAGATAGCATGTTGTAGAGTTTTCACTCAGGAGCTTTCACACCCAGAAAACTAACTCTCGGCGAGTGTGCAATCCTGTGCTCTCCTACTGAGATGAGGTCTCTTGCATGGAACTAGACTAGCAGTCATTTTGCAGGGTCACTGTAACACAGCCACCAGGCATTGAGTTGATTTCTTTGAGAGAATACTCTAAGCAAGGAATCAATACCACCAGTTGTCTGGAATATGAATCACTTGCATGTTGTAGAGTTTTCAATGTAGATAGCATGTTGTAGAGTTTTCACTCAGGAGCTTTCACACCCAGAAAACTAACTCTCGGCGAGTGTGCAATCCTGTGCTCTCCTACTGAGATGAGGTCTCTTGCATGGAACTAGACTAGCAGTCATTTTGCAGGGTCACTGTAACACAGCCACCAGGCATTGAGTTGATTTCTTTGAGAGAATACTCTAAGCAAGGAATCAATACCACCAGTTGTCTGGAATATGAATCACTTGCATGTTGTAGAGTTTTCAATGTAGATAGCATGTTGTAGAGTTTTCACTCAGGAGCTTTCACACCCAGAAAACTAACTCTCGGCGAGTGTGCAATCCTGTGCTCTCCTACTGAGATGAGGTCTCTTGCATGGAACTAGACTAGCAGTCATTTTGCAGGGTCACTGTAACACAGCCACCAGGCATTGAGTTGATTTCTTTGAGAGAATACTCTAAGCAAGGAATCAATACCACCAGTTGTCTGGAATATGAATCACTTGCATGTTGTAGAGTTTTCAATGTAGATAGCATGTTGTAGAGTTTTCACTCAGGAGCTTTCACACCCAGAAAACTAACTCTCGGCGAGTGTGCAATCCTGTGCTCTCCTACTGAGATGAGGTCTCTTGCATGGAACTAGACTAGCAGTCATTTTGCAGGGTCACTGTAACACAGCCACCAGGCATTGAGTTGATTTCTTTGAGAGAATACTCTAAGCAAGGAATCAATACCACCAGTTGTCTGGAATATGAATCACTTGCATGTTGTAGAGTTTTCAATGTAGATAGCATGTTGTAGAGTTTTCAATGTAGATAGTGAAGTGAATAAAATCACAGAAGACAATCAGGTGAATATTGCATACATTTATTAGGTGAATACATGATTTAGTCACATAATGTTCTTATGACAAACACAAGTGTATTTCTTGTGTCACAACTAGTATTTGCATCTGCTTACTGAGCAATATTGCACATTTACAACCAAAATACAAATGATCTTTTTTTTTTTCTTTTACCTGTGATAGGTTTTGAACACAAAATTTCTAATTATTCCCAAAGTTCTTGTAATTTGTTACTATGATTGATGGACACAACAACAATTTCAAACTAATATTTTCCTGACACTTTGTTGTTGTAATAAGATATAAGTCCTGTTGCTTGTTTCCTAAGTTTGAATGCAGCGGCTCAATGTGTGCTCTGATCATAAATTGGACGCATCTCATACGATCATGTTTCCTATACGACTAATCATTAATCAAAGATCTGTTTTAACTGATGCAAGCAAAAGGCTACAGAATTCTTGTTTCAATAGCCTTAAAAATGTAATGAACAATGAAATGGAAGTCAGCTAACACTTACTTATTGTAATACACCTCTTACATTATATCAAGACTGAAGCGCTTACATCTGTAAGAAAATTGTTACATGTAGCCATGTATACAATAGATTCAATTTGCCAGATGAAAAGTTATGTTTATTTAGTTATAGAACTTGAAGCTAACATTCAATACACAAACTAAATGAATGCAGGTTACTGTACTTTCATAACAAATGTATATGGTGCAAGACTTGCAGAAAATATAACTATTAATAACACATGGGATAGCTACAATTCTGCTGCTGAAAGTACAGCCCTGATTACAAACTTGCTCTCTCTCTCTCTCACCAAGAGTTTCAGGTAAAACATCCGTCTGCAATTTGTGTACTGAAATGATGCACATTTAAAAACATAACAGCATAAATATGTACATAAAATATTACACTTGTTACTTTCCAGCATGCAGAAAGTACAGAAAGAACCAAAAATAATGCACAATTTTTGCCAAAAAACACATTGGTCCACAAAATCTGCAGCCTGAACTTGTATTTCTATATAAGCAGAAAAAGGTTGAATCCGAACCTAGATCCAGATTGAATATTTATATAATTACACATCTGAGTGTTTAAGCTGACTGACTACTACAATTAATCAACAAAAAATTGAAACAAGTCTTAACATGAATTGCTTGATATGACTAGCATTGCTTGTAGCTCGAGATCACAGTTTACAAAGTTCTACAACGCAATTATGTATTCAGATTAATAAGCTCTGCACAAAAGATTATAAGGAAAGATATTTATGAACATTTACTACAGCAGTATATAATATATTCATGACGACGGCAGTAGTCTTGTTTCTGTTCCAAAACTCAACAATGCATGCTTGTCAATAAAATACATCCTAATTGCTTGGCTATTATTTTGTTAGATATTCTGACTATTATCTGTGTGCATAGTGACAATAAAATACATCCTAATTGCTTCGCTATTATTTTGTTAGATATTCTATTATCTGTGTGCATGCTTGACAATAAAATACATCCTAATTGCTACACTATTATTTTGTTAGATATTCTGACTATTATCTGTGTACATAGTGACAGATGATATTACTTCAGTGAAAAAAAGAATCGTGATATATCCTTTACAGGATGTCGCTATGAACCACAGTAAACGAGTCGTAGATTTTCTAGGCACCACTTATATGTTCAGTAGTTTGCCATTGCTTTCTGAACGGTGGGTCTATTTTTACAGTTCATAAAAATTCATGGCGACATCTGCCCCCAAACCGCCCTGCACGGAATTTGAACCAGGTACCCATGGATTGTGATCGAGCTCACTACTGCTTAAGCTACAGACATCTACAGTACTTCAGTCCAAATAAAACAACTTTTTTGTCTAGAGAATATGAATCTCGAGTAAAAGTCACTCATTTCATGTATTCACAAAATAGAATAGATGTTGGTCGAAATGTTGCTGTATTTTGTCATTGTTTTTGTAATTTGTAAAACTACAGTACTTTGTGATTACGTGTTTTGCCAATCATTTCATGTACAATTGTGGCAAAAATGAGCAGAAACTGTTTAATAGATGAAACAATATTATTCATGATACAAGTTGAGAATTATTGTGCTAATTAACTTTCTAATAGTAATTATTTGAATAATAATCACAATTATCTAATTGGTATTTCAGTATCAACAGTAATAGTTCCATTTACAGCTCAATTTGTCTGAGAATCGTAGTATACCTAACATTTGCTTAGATAATGAAACATGAATGTAAATTTTAAAAAACTAATTCAGAATAGACTAACTCAAGTAGAAACAACATTGAAAAAATGAACAATATCCATATAACAAAATCTTTGTCAATGGACAAAATCAGTGATCTCATCATATGGAAGCAAGTTACAGACAGTTATTAAATAAACAAGATCACAGAAGACTATCATGAAGCTGTCAAAGAATCCCAATGACAACAAGACTAATGAAGATGTCCAGAAAAGGGACAGTGTGCAATAGAAATATTGTACACAAGAAAAAGGGGAAATATAATTTATTTAGGCTTTAACATAAGCACAAAATAATTTTTTTAAATGTAATTCTGAAAACAGACACAATATTGACAGAAAACAAAATATCACTAACTACATATGAGCAGAGAAAAAATGAATTCACTGATAAACAGCACTAAGGACCCATCTAGAAGTTGTATAGATCCTCCTATGTCATCTTGATCAGACAGCCAGCATGGCACTTGAAGAATATTTGCTGACATTATTTCCATTGACAATGTGTTGATATTATTCTTTTGTCTCAATATATTCACTTTTCTCCAAACATTACAAATGATTTCTCTTTCAATACTCACTCTATATGAACCAGACTTGTTGCCCTTATATATATATATATATATATATATATATATATATATATATATATATATATATATATATATATTATAATATATATAAACATTATATATATATATATATATATATATATATATATATATATATATATATATATATATATATATATATATATATAGGCAACAAGTCTGTATATATATAAAATATATATATATATATATATATATAATAATGTTCTGTCATTCTATTTATGCTAGAACATAATTGGTACCTAATTATTTTTTTCTACGTCGCCTACTATGAATTCATGAGTAGTTATCGCACCTCTGACCGACTTTTTAAAATGAATAATGCTACTAATTTTGATGAATAATATTTTTTACTATATTTTTTTTCGCCATGAATTCAGGCGCAGTTATGGAGGCCCCGACGATTTTTGCATGAAGGTTTGCTTTCCTCATCACCAGTGCCTCGTCTCGCTATTCTGGTGAGACTTACTCCGACTTCCGATCATGATTACTAATTGACTTCCTATGAATTCACGAGTTAACATAAAAACCATGATCCGTAGTCCTCTCAGATATAGAACAATATTGAAAGAAAATAGTACATGAATTAGTTTAACAAATAATATTTGTAGTTAAATTATATTAAATACTCTAGTTGTAATGTTGACTGTTTTAACTAGTTTCAAAATTGAAGTATCAAAATGATACACACTCAAATTAATTACACAATTTTCAGAAACACCAACCTGGACAGTCATTTGTAATGGCAGGTTGAAAAATACAATACTCCATGCTAGTAATGATTACAAAAATAGTAAATCTTAATTTGAAAAATTACAAATTCCATGCAAACATATTAAATTCTAAAGACAAATAAAACCAAGGTTATGTTCTCTGGACAAAACTAGTTGCCAAACCAAAAAATATCATCAATAATGAAGGAATTGAAAATGTTACAAATTTTGAATTATCATGTCATTTTAATTAACACAAATGGAGACTACAAAAAAAATCAGGAAGCTGGCCATGACAAGGGGATAATTAGTATGAAGAAACTATGGCATAATACCATATTGGAAACAAAAGTAAAAATTCTGAGGACATATATTTCTCCTGCGACAACATATGGATGTGAATCATCAGCCATTAAATAGGTACTAGAGAAGAAAAATGAAATCTTTTGAAACAAAGAGGCTACAGAAAAATTCTTAGAATGCCCGAACAAAGAATAAATTATTAGATATTGAAAACTCAAACATCGAGAGAAACATTAGTTCATACACAATATTATTATCTTGGAACTGAAATATTTGGCTTACATTAGCAGTCTGTGGTTTCGAGAGAGCTTCTAATGTTTTCTGACCTCAACTTATATACTTCTACTAAAGTAATTAGTGGTCAACTGGCGTCTGTGCACATAATATAGCTTGTCTTGGACAGACATCGTCGTGTGGTGCCGGGGCTAGCAAGGTAAACAAAGAATAGTACCAGTGCAACCTACAAGGCATGTCGTAAGAGGCGACTGATGTAGGACCTACGGAAGCTACCATAGTAAATAAAGAGCATCGCAGAAATCGGATGTGATGGCCTACTTGTATGCTCATAACTGGCACAACGTACAATCGCTCTTATTCTCAGATCACATACAAATCACACAGAGTGGTTAACAAGTGGTCTATATGGAGCGTTTGAAGGACAGTCATGGGAATTGTCATATGCGATTCTGAAGGTGAGTACCCAAACTTGTCTAGACTACTGTGTAGGTGCTCTGTCGCTGATAGTTTAAGCTAGCTGAAAGAGACTGCATGTATGTGGACATCGATCACAAAGACATTGATAGCTGAAAGAGCAGTGCATCTATCTGGACACCAGTACATAGACCTGATTCGATTATCTACCTTTTAATAACTCTATCAATGGTTTTTGGAGTTTGGTAGTCATTGTTCTACATTACAATATGGCATAGATAAAGAGCACAGAATAAAACATGTACATGTACATAACTTGTTCGCTACGAATCATTAAGTAAAGGAATCACAACTGACAAACATAAACATGTTTATTAGCCTATTTAGAACTAGTCCTACTAACAATGTCAACTGTGCAGACATCCATTACCACTAAATGTCAACTGTGCAGCAATGTCAACTGTGCAGACAGCTGTTCCACTAAATGTCAACTGTGCAGACAGCTGTTTCACTAAATGTCTACTGTGCAGAAAACTGTTCCCACTAAATGTCAACTGTGCAGACAGCTGTTCCACTAAATGTCAACTGTGCAGACAACTGTTCCACTAAATGTCAACTGTGCAGACAGCTGTTTCACTAAATGTCTACTGTGTCGACAACTGTTCACCACTAAATGTCATCTGTGCAGAGCTGCAGTGGGTAACTGAAAAAGTGGAAGTCCCAAAACCACATGGAGTAGAACAGGAAGTGAATCATAGCTGGAACACAATACAGAGGACGGCTAAGAACAGAGAAGAATGGTGTGCACTTGCCCGAGTGGTTACCGGGGCCCAAATTGGGGTGTAAAGAATGGAACCAATGCTACCTGCCACGCATGTCGTAAGAGGCAACTAAGGAGGTTTGGCTGAAATTGGATGCACGTGTCCTAAACGTATAGTGGTGTATGCGCTTAGGGGCCTACCAAACCAATGTGCAACGTATACACGTTCTTGGCAAAGATCAAACATGTCACAAAGAGTGATTAAAATTGGTCGCAAAGAAGAAGGTGTGCACTTGTCGGACCAAGGGCATCAACAGGCTAAACAGAGATGTAACATTTGAGTTAACGATTCTCAACTTTAATATTGACTTGATATCTTTTCATTTCCATATATTTTCTTCTTTTGTCATCACACTGTTACCAAGTTGTTTCCCAGTGTTGTGGTTTTCTGTTTTTGTCTTGTGCTATTCTAGTGGCTAGGGAGGTAGATATTTTTGCTTTATGAAAGGATTCTGCTATGCCATCTAACCATCTTTTTCATGGTCTACCTCTTTCCTATTTTAGAAGGCTGTATACAGTAAAGTTTGGTTGCATTCTTATTAAGTGCTGAACCACTTCATTCTTTGTTTCTCAAATGTAATTCAAGCAAGGTTCTGTGCCAACTTTCTTATGCTGATGATTGTCTTTTCTGGTGTTGGTAACTTTTCGTAGGCCTTGCATGTCCCATGTAGTTATCTTTTGCGACTGTGTTTTGCTCATTGTCCATGTTTTGATCTGGTAACACAGAGTAGGCATTAAATAAATGCTGTTGATATCTGTCATCAGTGAGATAACTGGATGTGTTAACAATGGGACTAGCTGGTAGGTTACGGCATTTGCTTCTTGCACTCTACTCTCTGTCTAGTTGCTTCTTGCACTCTACTCTCTTGTCTAGTCTTCCATCTTCTGTGAATATGCTTCCTAAGTATTTGAATTCTTACACTTGGTTGATTGTAGTGCCATTGACATTTAGTTTATTATGTTTTATTCCTAGATTCATTATTTTGGTTTTAGTGTTATTGGTTTTGATGTCATGATTACTACAGTTTTGGTTCAAGGTGTCCATCTGTTATTGTAGGTCTTGTTCTTTTTGGTGTATCAGGCACTGATCATATGAGAAAAGCAGTTCATTTATTCAACATTATCTTAATTGAGTTATTTATTCATATATGTGATAAAGTGTAGTGGTGAGAGGACACATTCTTGTCTGACACCTGATGTTATGGAGATGATATATTTACAAACACTAAAAGCTCCCCTCCTGCCATTTGTATTCTTATTTTGGTATACTCATGTGTTCCACTTGTCTATATCTATGTAGCTAGTCATTAATTACTAATCTATTTTTACTGCCCTGCATTTGATGCTCCAATTGCACTTGTTTCCTCCTCTGATGGTAACCTATAGCCTCTAAGTTCATTTGTTGATCTGTGTGCGTCAGTCGAAGATATGCCCGAATGTTTCCAGAATGTAGACCGTGCCCAAATCCATTTGATTTCATCTCGACATAAACAAGTTGTTGTCTATTGCATCAATGAGAATCCGATAGTATCTACTGTCCTGGGACCTCTAGGGGTTCACAATAACGAAAGAAATGACAGGCTGTCATCGAAAGTGACAATAGGGAGTTCATTGGATATGGGGAGGGGGTGGATACGGAGGTCAATCCAAGACCATATGTTCGATGATGTAGATAAATGGAGACTACAGGAATTTCTAACAAATATAACCACTTCTAACCATCTAATATGAAGGATGTAACAAAGACACATCAGATAGACCATATCTAAAATGCGAACATTGTTTTGCTTGGTGACAGCATTCCACATAAATTGTCTTGATAAAAAACCTGACATCACCAGGCATTTGACCACTTCATCAGTTCATGTTCAGGAGAAGAGAATCGTATTTTTATGTTACCCAGCCATACAGTGGAAAGGCTTAACAATGAGCTGGCAAGTCTCATTCTTGGTGACTGCCATACAGTGGACACACTTACCATTGACTTAACAAGCCTCATTTCATTCTCTCTAAGAAAACAATCCGAAGCTTTACATTTGTCTAATGTTAACCCTGGCACAGTTCAAGCCAAACCGAATGTTAACCCTGACACAGTTCAAGACAAACCGAATGTTAACTCTGACACATCTGAAGACAAAATGTAATGTTAACCCTGGCACAGCTGAAGACAGATCTAATGTTAACCCTGACACATCTGAAGACAAAATCTAATGTTAATCCTGACACAGTTGAAGACAAATCTAATGTTAACCCTGGCACAGTTCAAGACAAATATAATGTTAACTCTGGCACAGTTCAAGACAAATATAATGTTAACCCTGACACATCCATCCTGACTTGATGATATAATGTGTTATTTTATGCAAGCATCACTGTTGCCAAGCAACATTACATTTGTGTAAATAACAAAAAGACAACATGAACCATCACCTCTATCTACAATGTATGTTCTATGGAGGGAATCAATGATATGACCAAATGTCAAGTCTTCCAGAGTGCATAACATTGATCCAAGAAAGAAATAAACAAGTTGTGCTGATTCAGTCTGGCTAAAGAGTTTGAAATACTGAATGTTTAAAGCACTTGGCAATGAAGTGTTTAAAAAAATAAAAAGAGAGATTCCTAATCTGAATTCTTAAATTAATGATGATATTGGTATTTCAAGATGAAAATGTCAATTTTAGAGCAAAAAGTGTTCCAAGATTTGAAATAAACAAACAAAAATATATAATTCTTATTTTTAAATCTTTTACAATGGAAATATTTATTTTATACGCAATTTAGTAGAAGGTTCCAGTCATTATAGTTTCTCTGTTGGACATTAGTTTTGTGTCTCACATACATGTCTCTTACAAAATAAATATGGGCTAGCTGACATATTTCTGTTTGAAAAAATATCCAGAAACGACAGAAACCTGGACAATTAAAGCCACAAGTATTAGTTTATCACCTACAGATGTGTAATGGCAACTTAAATGAAGAATATATATCGAACAAATATCCTGCAATATTGATTAATAACAACAAAAAAGAAACTTAATTTCTAATAATAATTGTTTTCTACATGAGAATGTGGAAAAATCTGCATAAAAACATTGATATCATATCATGTCTGACAAGCTGTGCTTTTGATCATCACTTACCAAAAAAAATATATTTTAAAGTTGATGATAAGGCCTTGCAGATAAAACCACTGAGTGCTAAATCTAGCCAACATAAAGATCCAATAATTTATTTCAGTTGTGTAATTAATAAATAAGCCAAGTAGTAATAAATCTACTATCATTCTGATAAATGAAGCACAGTGGCATCTCCTAATGCAGTCTAGCATCATCAAATTCTATCACACTGATGTCCCACTGTCACTGGTTGATGCAGCCTGCAAGACAACAAAAAAATAATAGATAATGGTTACGCAATTTTGTGTCATGAAAAATAAATATCTAAAACTAAGAAAAATTGGCATGGAAAATGTACAATTATATTTCTGCTTACACCCATTTGTTGCTAGGGCCCTAAAGGGGAGCAAAGAGTAGTAACACTAAGACCTACAAGACATGTTTGGAGAGGCGACTGAGGTAGGGGTCTAGGGAAGCTACGCTAGAAAATAAAAAGCGTAACAGATATCGGATGTGCCAGCCTACTTGTCGGCACATAACTCGCACAATATACAATCACTCTTGGGGTCGGATAACATACAGATTAAATAAAGTGGTTAACAAGTGGTCGATATGGAGCGTTCAAAGAAGAATTTTTGTTTCTCTTTGGACAAGACCAACAAAGCAGTCAGTGACCTGCATTTTTGTGTCTTGCAGGACAGCAATAAAATTTCATTGTGCTCGATCTGTGGTGATTCATCAGGAGAGCCCATGACTGAACCACATCTAATGAGCACCAAGCTTAGGATATTGTGGGATTAACTGACTCCTATAAGCCATTGGGAGTGTCACTATTTATTTGTTCTAGAACGATCTTAAAGAAAAGGCATTTACCTATAAAATGGTATATTACTCGTAAGAAAAATCTGTTAATAATTAAGGAAACTGTAGCTGAATTTGTACATACACCTGCAATGGGAAAATGGGACCTAAATTTGACACAACCCGTTGCTCAATTCAGTAGCTGACCAGTCTTCTTGTTTGCGTTGGTTCTTTACGACCAATTTTAAGCACTCTTTGTGATATGTTTGATCTTTGCCAAGAACGTGTATATGTTGCACATTGGTTTGGTAGACCAGACCCCTAAATGCATAGACTTCTTCATGTTTAGGACATGTGCATCCGATTTCAGCCAAACCTCCTTAGTCGCCTCTTCGACATGCATGGCAGGTAACATTGGTTCTATTCTTTAGATCCCAAATTTGGGTCCCGGTAACCACTCGGGCGTAGCTAATCAGTTAAAAAGACACTAAAGATCTGGAAAGGATGTTGCAGGAAAGAAATTAATGACAGATGTTTGTTGGGGACCCATGCATCTGAGGGAAGTAAAAGGTAAATTACTACTGTTCTTATTCTTCATATCTACTTGTCCTGGGTAGGCAGCATAGCAGAGCAACATTTAAACACCAACATGAGATCTATTCCTAGTATGGTTGATTTTATAGTCTGCACAGTTGATAAATGCTACACATATATTCTAAGCTGGATGAAAATTCTGTCTGAATCATCATCTCAACTACTGTGTAAGTAAAATGATATTTGTCAACTGTTGAAAGTGACTGAGCACTTATAGGGGCACACTGCATGTACAGATATCAATTCTAGCCAGATTACTATGACCAATATTATTCCTTGACATTGATGTCTCAAAGTAGTCTCCCTCTTCAACCATCTAAAGCTAACTGTCAAAATAAGCGTCTCTATATACTTTAAGAAAAAATAGTTTTGTTTAAAACAGCCAGCATATTAATTAAAGAATAACATCAGTCACAAATGATTGGTTTATTGTATAATTCAGAAAGTTTGATAATGTTACTTACAACATGCACCAGTTGTACTTATATTATTATGAACACAATGTTTCATTGACTTTTGTTTATAAGATATACAATGCTCTTCAGCCACATGGATAATAGTCGCATACAATAAGAATGGAGAGAAAGCAGTGATCTTTGTTATTTATGATTTTTTAAAACAGAATTTGTATAAATATATACTTTCAACAGATGGGAGATTGCACTTTAATTGTTACCTTTATCTTGTATAGTAGAGAGAACAATAATAAAATACTGTGTTTGTAGTTTTGTTGTGTGCATGCAGTCTGAGAGTCTTGTGTAGCTCAATGCCCCTGAACTGAATTTGTGCATAGCTCACTGGCAGTGTGTTGAATCTGCACATCGGTGGATAGTGTTACATTTTTTTGTATAGTCAATTCTCCAGTCAATGGAGAATCATGATCAGAGCTACTGTGCACGTTCTTTGCTGTCATCAAGCTGACAGAGAGCACCTATGAGGGGGTTACTGTGAGTGCAGATTCAATTCAGTTTTCCAATGTGCAATCTATTCTATTCCCTATCCCTGTTTTGCCTTTCAGTGTCAGGACGAAAAAAGGCACATGGAGCGAGCCTTCCTATGCGCTTTATATTGAATATTCTGTCGATCCAATGTTTATGTGGTCCTCCTCTGGGTCTGCTGCTGCTGTATCTGAGCGCCAGTGCTCTTTGTGGGAGACTGTCCTGTGGTAACCTTGATGCGTGTCCAAACCATTTGACTTGTTTCTTAATATAATGCAGCACCTGCAAAGCTTCCACTTGTTTTCTGAGTTTGCTGTTTCTAATTTGATCTCTTATTGTTACATTTAGAATTTATCGTAAACACTTCATACCGTCGTTTGGAGTCTTCTCATTTGTTGACAGTATCCAGGTCTTATTGTACATACAATCTATCGAAACATTTTCAGTATGCATACACTATCTAATATCGTTTCCATTGTATATATATATATATTATATGAGAATTTATCATTTAGCAGACATAATTCTCAGACATTTTTAAACCATCAAACATTACCAATGTGCATTCAAGGATTTCAAAATGGAGGAAGTGATAAATATTCATGCAGTAGAGACAAAGGCTGGTTACATAAGAAGCAAGCATAAGTAGAGAACCAGCATTTCTAGTTTTAAAAAAAACACAACTATTAATCAACAATTTTATTTTACACTTTAGAGTTGTGACTTTTTTTTTTAAACTCAAGAATAAGCAGTACCATCCCTCTTCATTTTTGCAAAGCAATATACATATGCTTTGTAAGTCATGTGTGTGTGTGTGCTTACAGTTTTGGTGCATACCAAATTATATGTAAAGTGCAGCGCCTCATGATGGTTTGACATCAGAAGACTTCAATGTTAAAGTGTAGTAAAGATGCACCCATTCTCCAAGTGTTCTGCTTATTTTTTCTTTATCATGCCTTTGAATCATATAATAAGGAAGATGTCTACCTACCCACTTCATTTAACATGTGATTACATAATTTAACCGGACTAAAGCCAAAAAAAAGCAAGTGGGAAGTGGCCATACTGGATATGGTTTTTGCCTTTGACAATACACACAAAAGTTGAACTTCAAAACGACACGAACATATAAACTCAACCTAAATAAGACCGAAGTAATGGTCCTGAACCTCCACACATAAGTATCTGTGGCTTTGAATTAGGGGCAGAAAATCCAATTCATTTATCTTGGTGGGGTGGTGTGAGGCTGGTATGTGTTGAAGTGGTTAAGCAGCCCAACTTGCTTTCTGAAGGTTGTGAGTTCTAATCCAGAAAGAATTGTTCGGTTTGTGAGGGCATTATTTGTAGATTTCTCAGGACTGTTGGCAGATCTACAGAGTATGTGCTTTGAGCAATACTCTCAGCAGGAAGTGTTTGATTTCTGCATAGAGTGACAGAGCCATATTAGGAAACCTGGTGCAATGAAGTCAATCCTTCACCGTAAGATACTTCTTTAAATTTATCTTGGTTATGTCATTACTGAGGACCTCATTGGATGTGAAGCTGTCAAGAGGATTGATAAGAAATAAACAAATCCTAACCAAGCTATCAGAGTGAGTGTGGAGGAATAGCATGCTGATCATAAACTCTAGGATTACTGTATATACAGACTGAAGACACCACTATATATACCAGAAAATCGTGGGCCATGTACACATTACATTAGAAAAATTAGAAGTCTATTCTGTATATTCTAGAGTCTTCTTCTGGAGTGATAGAGTAACAAATAAAATGCTGGAACAAGTTAGGATTTCCAACATGACCACTCTCCACCAACATTGCCTAAGATGACTGAGTAGCTTGTGTCCGGTGGAGAACTGTCTTATCCCTATGGATATATTGCACAGGAGAGTTGGGTTCTGGCAATAGAAATATAGGACAACCCTTCTTTGACTACAAGAACTTATATAACTGAGAATTGAATACACTGCACTTGTGAAGGGCTTGCCAGGGACAGGTCCAGTTTGAAGCAACAGACTTTTGTCAACCGCTTCTAGAATTTGTAAAACCGAATTCACCGATATAAAATGTGCTAGGAGAAACCTGAAACTCAAAACAAAATTCCCCTTATTCAATAATTATCAAAGACAGAAAGATATGTACTCTGCCATGTGTATAGCAAACTAAAGCATTCTTTCTCCAAGAAAATGTCTATGATATATTGAATTAGAAATACATGGTTGGATGACTTAACTTCAATCTTCAGAAAACATTACTTAATATTTTTTAAAAGAGTCACACTGAGAACCGTAAACGGAAATCAGATGACTTTACACCCCAGTTTTCCTGACCTGAAGATGTATCAGAATTGTTGTCTCTTTAATGACAACTATGCTGAATCTTGTGGTGAATTATGTCAGAAAAATCATTATATTAAACATCATAAACACTAGTGAAAAATCTACTTATTTTAAAAAAATGAAAACATCAGGGTCATGTCTTCAACAAGAAAGCTGAATGATCAAAGCTTGGTTATGAAACTGATAAAGTTTACATCTATTATCCACAAAGAAGAAAAATGGTGGGTTAATAAATCTATACTGTGATAAAGCCATCCCTTATATAAATGAGATTGTTATTAAACAAAAGTGCACCAATTGAATGAAATTGACCAAAGATTTATTATAGAAATCGCTACCAACTCAAAGTTTGAAGTGATTTTAACAATCTTGTTAATGTATCACTTTATGAGAAATGCTATGAAGGAACTACTAAAATGTATTACATTGAAATATATATAAGAAAATGAGCTTGCAGAAATAGCAGGGAAGGTCATTTCACTACATCTAGAAGAAGCAAGAATTAAAACCAAAAAAATATATTTGCCAATTTCTGATCAGACCTGACATCATTTCCGTGGTTCCTGTATTTCCACAAATAAAATCAAGATTATATTGTTTTCTAAACCAAGTTTTCTTACTGCTAGAACTACCAAGATATTAATATTGTTTTTAAAAATCAAATAAGCAAGTGTTCTTCTCACTGGCCACAGATAGACTGTAGAACTGCAACAGTATACACGTTACACAACTCATTGTTCATGCACATTACCATAACAGCACTCCTGCACATGTTTAAATAGTTTTCTAAACAGACAACTATATCTATGCTACATTATGCAAGGTCATGCAAAGGTCATGTTAGGATTATATTTACAAACACAATATTTTTATTCAAATTCTGAATTGTTTTGTAAACTGCAGTTACCGACTATATTCTTCGTGCGCTCCTCTGCTATGAATTCAGGCATAATCAGGGTGCCTGGTATGGCGCTTCTGACTGATTTTTGCGTGAATGCCTACTTTCCTTATTATTAGTGTCCTCCACTTCCAACTTCAGAAACAAGATTCATTTTCAGTGAGATGAATTAAATTAATTAAAAAATGTACTTGCAAATAAGAAAATAAAATGATTCATGCACCACAACTCTATTATAATTGACAGACAGGGGGAAATAAATCAATTTAAAAGTCACATTTGAAGATTAGAAGATGTCTATTTGATTAGGAGTAACTTAGAAAGATCATGATTTGATATATCATATATGTCTAGCATCAACAGTTATTCATCTACAACATGGGTTCTTAACATGCAGTCCATACACAGATATCAGAAATCTTAAATTGAGAAAATTATGTTGACTTTTTCATTAACTAAAATTCCACATTTATTTCAACTATGAATTTCCATGTGGTAGTAGTCGTATTAGAAGTACCTGCATCTGTCACCGACAGATCACAATATATTAGAAGTATCTATAACCTTGTCAGCAGTAGTCTATAATAATATTAGCATAAGTACCTAAAACAAGCACACACAAGATCACTACATTTTGCACCCCAACACTTCCATAAAGAAGTAAATGTTGGAAGAGAAGAAGAAGTAGAAAATATTTATGTTCATTGCTAGTTTCATGCAGTTTTAAGAACTTCTTAGAAACGTTTACATACTTGAAAGAAAAGAATTATCAAGATGGGAATCTAGATAAATAAATTCTCTGTTATTCTCTAAAAAAGGGGAAATCGCAAACACTTGTAAACTCATTATACAAATTAGATCTATCTGAATGGCTTTCAAGCTAAAATATGATTCCAAATCTTCTGTCTTTTTCTTATCTACTGTATCGATACAAAGGAAGACTGCAGTAAAACTATGTGCCAACAGCAAGCATATAAAACCGAAGTAAAGTAGTTTTATAAAAACTAGAGAGACAGGCATCTTTATAAGTGAGAGACTGATGTCCTTCCTAATGACAGATGTGTCCTTACAACTGATAGATCAATGTCCTTATTACAGAGACTCTTGACAGAGATGTGCCCTTATAACAGAGATGTGCTCTCGTGACTAATAGACCATTGTTCTAACCACTTAACCACCAACTTCTCAATATAACTAGATGACAAAACTTGTAGTTTTTAAAATATCTTTTCATAACTATATTTGCAATTGGGTTTCCATTATATTTTATTGAAACATTTTAATAACTTATTCTGAGACTGATTATTAATCTTTCACTAAACTGTTCCAAGTGTCAACAATACTTAAAAAATTAACATGTGATCTATATATAATCTATGTTTACTTTCAATGAAACAATCAAACTTGATATTAATATTATTTATTCAGTGCTTCTAGATAGTAAAATCCTCTCAAGGAAATGTGTCAGAAATATGGGTGTGAAAATAAAACATAGGTGTAGCAATGAAGCACTGAAACACTGCTATGTGTTGAGCTGAAGAACATATAAGATTTGGCTACATGACAATCAGCTGCGAGCATTAGCTGGAAAGCAGTACTCACCAACACTCCTAGTTGTGCCTGCAAGTTGAAGAACCATGAACACAAAAATAACACAAAAATCACACAAAAATCGACAAATAACTTGAAGGATTACCAATTCTTAAGATAAAATCATTATCAACTGCTACTTTGCGTCTGTCCCTCCAAATGCTTCAAAAATATTTTTTGGGTTGTAATTCAATGTCAGCCTTGTAGTATTCTAAATTTTTCATTACTCAATTATTACATACGGTATGGTTTCAACATATAACTGATACATATGGTATATAACGACTTGAATTACACTGAAACTGTTTTCATAAATTATTCAATTAAACATGAATGTGAGAAAATAATGAGCAGCTATATGGCTCTGTTACCAAGTAAATATAACTATTATTTAGCTGTTACACACTTGAGAATAGATAAGGTAAACTAAACTAAATATTAATAGATAAGATGTAGTTAACTACTTATTCTCATATCTCTACATGATTCTGTTCATAAATCTATTCTGAAACCTAATCTCTGACACTACCCTAATTTTTCTCATTTGATTTCTGTGTGGAGACAGTTGCTACAAATAAGAAAGAGAAAATTGAGATATTTTGGACATATAAAAGACATGAAGGGCTGGAGAAGACTATCATGGAAGGAAACATACCGGCAAAGCGAAGAAGAGGAAGACCACGGAGGAGATGGATTCAGGATGTAACTGATGGTTTGAACATGATGGCTGCAGAGGCAGGACATCTGGCCTATGAGAGAGAGAAATTCGGAGGACTGTTAAGATAGCAAAGTTCTGCTCAGGACAAACTATTTGATGATGATGATGGTGGACAGTGAGGCTCATCTTAATGAGATAGAAAGAATTTTTGTCAAAAGATTCAGTGATTGAGGCTAACCTCATCATGTTAAACAATTTGCTAAAGAAACCATGACTGTAAGAGCATACACCTGTCAGAAGGAGCGATTGAGCAAACCCAGGTACATCCACATGTGGCTGATAGTGGGATAGCCTCCAGAAATTTTAAGTCTGCAGCAATCTAAGCAAGTTTTATACTGATAAATAAGCAGTCAATGACCAAATGCTGATGCTTTTCCAGCAAGACAGTATGGAGCAACAGATGCGCCCTATGAAACATCATTTATTTGCAATGGCAGTAACATCGAGCAGGTAATGGAACAGTGTCACTGGGTCACCAAAATAATGCGACTAACATTTTAACCAGCTGGTTCTGCAAAATTTTGCCAGTGGCTAGTTTCTGTACTGCCTAAAGAAATATAATACAGAGTTAAAACTAACGCTTTAGGGAGACGCAAATGAATGTTATTCCAGCAATCTTGTGCCTAATATGGTGTTGGCGTTATAATGTAATAACAGCAGACTGGTTGGCTTGCTAGTGTGAATGATCTCAGCATATACTGTCTGTGTCTAACATTTCCATACTCCAGATAAGAAAATATTTCTGAATTCTTTGGTGAGTTTCAAATGATGTGTCACACATGCCCTCTAAACCTAAAGAAGACTGTGTCCTTGTGATAAGACTGGTGATTCAGCCTGATCAATGACCCGAACACAAAACAAGCAGAGAAAATAAATGCTATGGTGTAGAATTCACAAAGAAGGCCAACTGTAGTCATGAGCCTAGCTAGTATTGCAATGACAAAATGTAAATATAAATTCTGTATTGTTTAGTATATCAGTCTCTCTGAGATTCAGAATAAAAACATTGTCAATAATTGGCAACTAATCTGTATAGCCCTCCACCAAATTTGCTTATGAATTCTACAAAGTCTTTTGCAGAAATGACTGGCAACTCACCAGACGCTCACTGAGCTGCTTGTTGGTAGATATCTCTCGTTCCAGGTGTTTTTGCTTCTCAGAAAGCTTACTACGCAGCTACACACCCATCACATCACATGCAACATTGATGCAAGGTCACAAGTGCAATGTTAGTGACAGATATTACACAGATTAAAATATTAAAGTTCAAAGCAAGATAAAGCATTGAAATAATTAATGTTATACAAGCACAGGCAATCAAACATTTTATGGTCTGTTTCAACTATAATTAGTAGTCTGTTTCAACTAATAACTATCACATTGTTTTTTTTATAATTATCATCTGATTCAACCATAACCCCTCATATTGTTGGTGTGATTTCAGTCTGATTCAAATCAGTTTTCTACCGGGGTTTTTTCCAATTAATAATCTTTAGCAGGAATATTGACTGAACTTTTAACAATAAAAATGACAAAGTTTTGTGATACCTATATTTGTATGCTGGAACTAGTATTAAAGTAGGTAACATTGAAGACGACAAATTACTTTTGAACTTTCTTCAAATGTAGAATATATTTGTAAATGATGTTTAAATATACATACGTTATTGCTTGTCCATTTGTCTTTTACAAACCAGTTTTTCATTAAAAAAAAGACTGAATATTTTATATATTTATTTCAAGAAGTAGGATTACTTTAGAAAAGGAGTTTCTGGACTTTGATGTGTTATTCAGGGACATACAAGAATAAACTGCCTGTAATTGTAACTGGTCTATGACACTGTAGATTTGTGTGTCTTTGTATATTATAAAGATTACTTTCATATCAATAAATCATTTTTACAAAACTTGTCAACTTCAAAGTTAAATGTTGAGATAACACATTATTTATTCTAGTCTGCGATTAATTTCATTAAAGATTTTCACAAATGAATCATCCATGCCACTGATCATGGAAAATTTCACACATTATTCATCCATGTCAGTGATATGTGTATGGAAGATGTCACAAATTGTAAACTGGATCGTCAATTTCATAAACCACACAAGAAAAATGGAAGAAGAATACAGTGGTTTTCAACCTCAACAACACAGGGATAGTGCGAGAGAGAGAGAACCTCAACAACACAGGCCGAAAATTGTGGATGCACCTGCCCTACACATGTAGGGCCTTTGAATTGAGGCGCAACGTTTAGTCGTTCTTGGCAAAGACCAAATATATCACCAAAAGTGATTAAAACTGGTCGATAAGAGCAAATGCAAACAACCAATATACAAATAGAATGACATTTTTCCATACTATTTCCTGTAACTAAATGTATAGATAATTGAGAAAGCGAACAAGTCTAGAGTGAGAAGAATTGTGTAAGTAAAAAGATAGTCACACAATTAGATGTTACACTATTATAAAGTTAAATTATGCAAGAAAAGCATGAAAGTGTGAGTAAAAGAAAATCCAGTTTATTAAACAACAAATGACATGAGAGTACATAAAAATACACAATCAAGACTATCTATGTCAAACTATGTTAATTCAACTATCTACTTTAATTCATCATCTTTTACTGGACCAGTTTTGTTACTTATTGTATAAATTTATAGATCATGTTTAAGCCAAATTGTTCTATAACATATAGCAATTCAGAGCACATACCAATTATGTGTAAAGATGACATTTTAATGGAAAGTTTAGAGCATTTTGTTAATAATTCTAATCATGCCTACCATTTACATGATCATTTGGACAAACTTCAATTGATTGTTTTTTTAAAAAGATAAACATAGATTTTAAATAACAGGAACTTCATTGTGTCATTAATTTTGTGCTTTTGTATGATATATGGGGCAGAATTATGCATCACTATCATTTATTTATTAACTATACGTTTCTATTTATATTGAGAATATTGCATAAGTTTGTGCATTTTTAGCAATGATATTTAATCATCGCAATTCTATATCTCTCTAGCCTGTGACGCCCTTGGCGCTTAAGGCAGCCACAAATGCTTCTTTGTTCTTGGACGTCCTCTGATAAGTTGTGATTCACTTCTTTCAGTTTCTGTTTTACTGTTCTCCAGATCCTTTTTTGGTTTTCCATGTTTTCATTTAACCCTTTGGTGTCCATCTCAGTGCAGTATTTTGTTCATTTAACCCTTTGGTGTCCATCTCAGTGCAGTGTTTTGTTACAGAGATAGTTTCTATGCGCATTATAAGTCTGATCCACCTTCAGCACCTCTTTTAGATGATAGTGCTCATATTCTTTCTTGTTTTATCTTTTAGAAACCAATGGTCATCAACTATCGATACATCGACCAAACGGATATATTAATTCAAATGTCTGCCATAGTCTACCATTTTTTTTGCCCAATTCAAACTAGTTTGTTTGTGTGGGCTGGACAGCATACATTTAATTTACATGTGATACAAAAGCTCAGTAAATCATAAAGCAAAGTAGCAATATAAGATATATGTTAAATGCTACTTTCTCATACAGTATGCACAATCAACTAACTAGCACATGGAGCAGAAAGATATGTAAGTGATTGTTGCAGAATCTGAGAGCATGTGCAAAAAAAAAAAAAAAAAAAAAGGCCATCTAATTTATCAGAAAATGATATGCACACACAGAATGCCTAATTACACCAACAAAAAGAAAGTATTTGACACCAAATGCTTAAAAAACAGAACAAGAAAAACAAAGAAATAAATTTGTAAGAAGTGAACAATGTAACAGGAAAAGTGAAATGACTAAATGTAAAAACTATACCTGATCTACTTCTTCCAATTCTGTGGCACCAGAATTCTGCAAATAGCAAACAGAATGTTATGAAATAAATATTATGCCGAATGTAGTCAGTGCATAAATCTATGTACATAGATCTTCATAGTACATAGATCTTATGTGAACACCATGTGTGCATAGAAGACAATTCTGTTCAGTTTTTCAGTAGATTTGTGAAACTATCTTAACTACTTGGGCACGATGAGGAATGATGATAATTTTTTTAATGCACATGTTTTCGGATTATCATTTCCGAAAAACAGATTTCTATAATCACTCAGACACTCATCACACACATTTATTGACTGATCTCACATATACAACATTAATAACAAACTTGTAGCTAGACAATGCTAGTTCACTACTTTCAAACTAACAAAAAAAATTATTTGTCACTTACAACAGATTTGGAGTCCAAAGATTCCTGCAACTTCTTTACCACATTCTGCTCCTGGCTCAGTGCATCCTGTCCTGTCTTGATTATTCCATTCAGTTTCACTACATTTAGTGAAAGATCCTTGTTCTTTTTCGCTCACTTTCCAAAATGGTGCGAATTTCAACCAATTCCTGAATAACAAAACATTACACAATTTAATCCCAAGTTGGAATAAATAGCTTTCTATGCGTCACTAATTTCAGCTGCATATAAACAGTTGTTTAGTGAGCCAGTCTACACTTATACTATCAGGGGGATTCCAAAAAGTAACCTTCAGATGGCAATAAAAAGATAAAATCATGTAGAAGGTAGTTCTATATATATGTTATGCCCTCCTGTTTGAAGTAACAGTGCCCACAGGTTCATCGCTCTTATGAGAGGTTTGATGTCAACAAATCATAACCAAGATGGTCGCCACATTGGAACATTTACATAAGACTATGAAGCTGAGGATGTGTTTCTATATACATTAGCCTCAGTAACAATAAAAATCTTCCTCACAATTCAGAAAATATGGGTATCTCAAGTCCACTACTTCCAGTCACAAACTAAACTAGCATAGTTGATACATAAGACATTAACAAGGGATTTCCATTGCTAACGGTCTGTCTGCTAATGGGGTCTGTCTGTTCTACCCATGGTTTTCCATGTCAGTCCACAATAAATTTTCTTTTAAGTGTCCTTCAAGCTTCCTTTGGTCAGGTCCTTTTTCTCCTTTTATCCATTGTCTATTAGAGATGTGTCTTTGTCAAACAGTAGGTGGCATTCTATTCTACACACCTGTCAAAACATCTACACACATGTCAAAACCTCCACACATGTCAAAACCATCTGCATAATCTTCCCCTGATCTGCCAGCGTGTTCAGTTATTTTTCTTTTGCAACTTCTCATGTGTGATCTTTCCTGGACAGAATATTAATGGTATTCTTCCAAGACATTTGCTTCATTTATGAAGAATGCCTTTAATAATTTTCCAGCTATCTGTATGTTAACTATATATATGTAAAGACTAAGGAGAGCTGGAGTTGTACAGAATCAGCGTGTAGGGTTCAATCACAAACATAGAGGGTTAAATTTTCAGTACAGTCAATTTCCTAAACAACACATCCTAAAATAGGTACCCGGATTTTCTGAATTGTGGGAACAAATTGTTATTTTTACTGAAGCTAATGTTTACGTACTCTGTTTGCAATTTAGCTTGCTGAAAGGTGTTCAGCACATAATGGAGTTTACAAAGTTGCAGATTCTAATTTGTTTTTTCAACCGTATCATCTGCATATTGAAAAGACTTTTGTCCACACAAAAAAATTATTAATTTATGTCTGCATATGACATTCAAATATGGTTACCTTTTCTAAAGAATTTGTATCTCCACTTGAGACCTGTATCTGTGTTTCTGTGAGTTGAGTGATTACCTGCAATATTTGATAAGAATCTCACATTATATTGTATAGTTCTGTTGTTAATATGTCAAGGGTACTTCACTCTTGAAACTGGACATAACATATGCAACACTTCAAAACAATAGAAATTACAATTAAGCATATATCTAGGTCAACAGATAAGGACCATACTTGCAGGATGCCTTTAGATATTACAATTGCTCACCTTAGAGTGAAAACAGAATTCATTTATATTCATTACTTTCAGAGCCTTAGGGATTAAAAATTATGTGTTTGGCTGCCATTTTTATTGTTTCCATGGCAACGCGTTGACATTTTTTTTTTTACTTATTTTTTCTACTCTTTTAAGTCATAATATCTCAAAATTGAAATACAAATTCTACATTAATATGAAAGCAACGAGAGAAAAAAGTTTCCAGACCAGAATCCCCCCGTAACTGATTCAGTCCCGTGGAACACTGTAGTGCACATATTTCTTATCTGTGTGGCCCAAGCGTCGTTTAAAAGACGGCTACTATTTCGTTGAGTTTTATTAATTTTCACTCCGATTGTAGTTTTATATCAACCGGAAACTAAGTAGAAAGGAAGTACTAACGATAACCAAATCACAACATCGTGGTTTTGACTAGAATCAGAAGTGAAACCAAGTTTAATTTTCGTTTTCAAGTTACCCTGTGATTAAAAATAATGTCTAACAATTCAGAGTCTAGAAATGGTTTGTTATCAGCTCGCTCTGCACGTTTACAGCTGCAGAAGCGCGAGATTGGTTGCATGAAGATGTAGATACTGATAGTGAAGATAGTGAAGCTTCTGATTCTGATGACACAGAAGTTTGTGATTTAAATACATCGATTATTAAAATTTAAATAATACTAGTAGTGTTTCCCAACCAGCTGCGAGAGGGCGTTGCCCCAGTCAGGTTCCAGTAGGATTGCAACAAAAATAAGAAGGATTCAGACAGAACCTACACAGTCTACTTGGAGAGAAGTTATATAGTTGCTATGTTAGGACTATTATTCATATACTTTAGTTATTTATTCCTGTAAATATTGCTATAATTTCCACTGTATGTGATTATATATTATGAGACATGAATGTTTAGTATGTGAAATCTTCAATTTGACAATTTTTAATGGAAATTTCTTCAAAGATGGTCGTGTTGCTAATTTGCAAACAGTTAGTAAACCATATATTCCGTCAATATTTTCTTAATTTTTGTGTATTCATAAATGGATTACTTATATAAAGAGAGCAGTTACACTGACTTATTCACCATATTGTTCCTCAAGGCCTTTGGTAAGTTGGATTTTTGTTCTCACAATTTCAATTAATTTTTTATTACATGCTAATATTTGTCATGCACAGTCAACACAACATTATATTTTCGCATACAATAAATATTTTATGAAAGTACAATCATTTATCTTTAATTTGATATATAATAAGTTCAACTTTAAATCATATTTAGAAACAATATTTTAATTTAACTAAAGTATGTGTGCAATATTTTTAAGCTAAAAATAATTCCGTCCAGAGGTGAAAACCTGGTACGGAATCAGTTAAGTTCAATACAATATTGACAGACGTATTTGCTCACTGTCTCTTTTTCTTTAGTTATGACAATGATCATCTCGTGAGCTTCCCTCAGCTCATCTTCCAGTTCTGCCACCTTGGTCTGCATCTAGTGATAACAAGACCAGTATATATTTAAAGACACACACATACACAAAATGATTCAAAGATGTAACCAACCAATAAAGCTACCATCTACTACAGATAGGAAAATAAGTAAAGAACCTGTTTTCATACCATGAGGTATATTGGGAACACAGTGTTAGGTCTGTATTTTTTCTTTGGTTAACGGCTCATGTTTGCTGATGAGGTCCAACATCATGCCGACCACTTTTACATCAGTGTTTTCTCTAGTATCGTCCAACTGAGGCAAGTTTAGTCAACCTGAGAACTGCAAGTCAGACAAAATTTCACTTCCCTGTGGGCTGTGTTCTTGAAATGATGCGCCTATGAAGCAAATGCACTAACCTCTATGCTAGCACACAAGCAAATGCTACATTTTAATAGGTTTTTAATAAGCAGTCACACATCCTTATTTTATATTCAAGTACACTGATGCCTTGTGTTAAACATCTGTGTATACTTGTAGAAGCTATTTAAATAATAATGCATTTAAATAACATATACACTAAACACACATAAATTAAACTTACAAATATTATTTCTTTTAAGTACAGCTAAGTTAAAAAGTAAAATTAGGAACCCATTTTTATACCATGCAGTATATTGAATAATATACTATTAGGCGCATTTTTGCTTTGACCAACGGTGCATAATGGGTGATGCCGGCTGCCGTTACTTTCTGGTGTTTCTCTGGTATCCATTTAAGGTTGGGTCAACCTGAGAGTTGTTTGCAGTGAGAAAAATCGAATGTAACAGGGTCGAACTGAGATCACTTGTCTAGAAAGCAACTTACTAACCGCTGTAATATCAGAACATTCAAGACCTTAACAGAGATATCGAGAATTTCCAGTACAGTTAACAGAGATTTTGGGATTTTCAAAAATGTCAAAGAAGCAAAGATACCGGGACTTTCAAGTACAGTTAACAGAAATGCTATGACTTTCCAGTAAAGGAACCCTTTCATACCTTGTGGTATATAGGTCAATACAGTGTTATGCCTGTATTATTCATTGACCGTCGGCACACGTTGGGTGATGTGGTCAGCATCACGCCGCCTTTACTTTCCCAGAGCATGACTTTCCAGTACAGTTAACAAACAGGTGATATCAGGACTAGCAAGTACAGGTAACACACAGAGGTACTGGGGGCTTTCAAGTACAGTTAACAGAGATATTGGAACTTTCAAGAACAGTTAAACTAACATGTTTTCCAGCCTATATTTTATACAAAATATTTCTTCATTTATTGGTAAACTTGCAAGGTTATAAAATACAAGAAACCAAATTCCTCTATTTAACAAATGAAATGGTAGGGAAAGTGCTAAGGACAATAACAAAGATCTATTTAGCAAGAAAAATGATTACATTTAAGTAGATTATTACAAGACAAATGATTGCTTTATAAGTAGATTATTAAACAAAAGTAAGAAAATAAAATCCCTTTCCCACAAACAACAAATGATTAAATAATGGAAGTCGTCATGATGAAACTCTCTGGAACACACTCATCATCATCATCAACATCAGGTGCTGTGCCGCCTGGGGTAGGCGATCATAGATCTCCACAAATCTCTGTTTCCAGTTTTTGCTACCATCTGATATGTTGACGCTCTTCCGTGCCATGAAGTCAGGATATCAAAACATTTTCTTTCTCTGCCTTCCTCTGTCTTGTCTATCCTCGATTTTACCGGTTGTCACAATGTGTTCTAAACCCAATACAGTGTTAATACTGTTGTGAGTGTAAAAAACTGGGAAAACTCATTTCATACAAGTCTCTAATTACCAAACACAAAATGTGAGGTAGAAAAATTCCAAGTTCACAATATAATGTCCAAGAGGAAAAACCGGTTCACAATATAATGTCCAAGAGGAAAACCGTGCATATCATGGTGGTGCATCTTCGATTTCAAAATACTGAAAGCCTTGGATAAATATGTGACAAAATGTGGATCATGCAGATAAAAAAAAAAGTTGTGATATTTTTCTGACAGTTTCTTGTTCTGCTATTTTGTCAGTATTGTAAACTGGCATGGGTGCTAGCTATTCTAAATAGAATGATTATCAAAGATATTTTTATAAACTATACTATATCACACAACTAGATCTATAGTTATTGCCTGTATCAGTATGTACTTGTATAATATACTGGAACGGGTAACATTTAGAGTACACAGAGCGATGGGTCTGCTAGTAGTGGTCCCTCAAACTGGAGAGCATAATACATACGAGTACAACCATCTATTTTTCTCGTTCCCAGTTAAGAATTTGGGTGTAGTCAGGGCGTGCAGGTTAGCTTTCCTTATCATCAGTGTCAACATTCAGGCAAGCCTTACTCAGAGTTCTGAGGTACTTGTAATTTAGATCCCCAAAGTAAAGGATCAGGTAACCGTAGCCCAACTGTCGCCACATATACACTGAGAATTTGTGTGTCCTAAGTTGGCCTGAACCCCGGAATTAGCACGGCATGTGGTTACTAGCAAAGCATGTTATTGACTTCGCTATTGCCCCCCAACATCTATTATGTGATTTTTACTTTCTATTAGTATATTGTTACAATTTGACTCCCTCTTATATATATGAATCAGTATTGACAGATTTAAATTACAAACTAGTTAACTTTGTTTTACAAATCCACAAACTACAAGAAACTGTCACAAAAGTACCAGGAAAGTCTTGGTGAAAAGGGGGCAAATTTCTAATCCAAATCAATAAATCAAACTGGTATTAAAGCGAAGGTAGTATATACTTCCGCATTGTTACCTCGTCAACTATCGTGGTGAGACTTTTCTCAACACAGTGATATGCAAACCCCAAATCTGATAAATCCTATAATGCAAGTCAAGATAAAACAATATATATGTGACAAGATGAATGCTATGATTGCATAGTTTATATGTTACACCAACAACAACAAATGCGATTATTTACAATAACAAATGAATTTAGTTAATGCAGTATTTTTGCGTATTAATTTTAGTTCCTTTCAGATTCTCTCAATCTGTCATTTTAG
Source organism: Arion vulgaris (assembly GCA_020796225.1). Taxonomy (NCBI): domain Eukaryota; kingdom Metazoa; phylum Mollusca; class Gastropoda; order Stylommatophora; family Arionidae; genus Arion; species Arion vulgaris. The sequence goes on from CM036754.1 coordinate 5,922,852, forward strand.
CCGTAAGAAACCATTAAAACAATGAACTGTGGTACTAATAGAAGCCAGAAACAGATTGAATAAAGTGAAATCCAGTGAAGATCTGCCCCACTATAATATACAGATATGAAAGGGCAGATGAACTTGTTAAAGCAGAAGGAAACAATGCTAGACAGAGAGAAAAAAAACCATACAGAAATATGATAGTGATAAAGCATAGCTTTTTTAAGGAAGTATAATATAGAGAATGTCTAGAACCAGATATAATGGATCTGATATACTACTTCTTACCAAAAAAATATATTCAACAAATCAGGTGATAGTATCATCATTTTGCTCTGGAGAATCGGTTGATTTCTTTGTATGGTACCTTGCGACCACGCGGGCTCAACGTATTACATTCTTATGCTTCTTAGTACTTTCTCTTCCCATGCTTTGTAATCTCTATGGGTATATGTTGCATGTATTACATTCTTATGCTTCTTAGTACTTTCTCTTCCCATGCTTTATAATCTATATGGGTATATGTTGCATGTATTCAAGTTATATATTTACTAGATGTTTCATTGTTTCTTTTCTATTTCTAGTTTTTATGTGTGTTTTTGTGTTACATTTATTTCGTTTTTATTCCAGATTTTCCTTAGATACGTTGGTATTTGGTCGTCCATTTGTGTTTCATTTTAATTTGTCACTCCTGTTTGTTCGTTTGCTTGATAAAGGCCTTGTTGGTGAAACGTTGCTGTTTATCGTCACTGTTTATGTATTTTGTAAAACTATAGTACTTTGTACGTGTTTCACTGTCCGGCATAGGTGATCATGGATCTACATAAATGTCTGTCCTTGGTGCTGACTATCAGATCGGATGTTGATACTCTCCTGTGTCATAAAGTCATTGCCAGTCCCTTGCCTTCAACAAACTTACTGTTCTTCCCCAATTACTGGTCGTATTCTGTTTCTTATTCTTATCATTATTTTGGCAGTATCTTTGTCATATGTTTCATAAGACTAATAATGAAGTGGTCTTCATATGTTTTTTTTTTTTTTTTTTTTTTTTCTTTCGTCCTTTCAACTCAGACGAAGTTCCATCTCTGAAACTGATTTTTGCGTGAAAATCTGTTTTCCAATTTCTTACAATGGCAGCAGCGTGCACATTGTAAATTACTTACACTGGCAGCCGTGTGCTCAATGTACTCGTAATTAGTATTCCCTCGCCATACAGGCAGATTTTCTCCGACTTCAGAGGTACTCACGTTATCGTCCTGAGTAAGACCAGGGACTCGAACAAATGCCGGACAGTAGGTTCGAACCCGAGCTATGAGGCGTCTCACCGCTAGCAGGCCGAGCTACTATCAACTACTCTAGGCAGTCCCCGTCTTCATATGTAACTGCTCTTGATCTTTTGGCAAGGCAATAAATATGGATTTACATCGGTCATTTCATTTCATTATACAGACTGAAAACTAGTTCTCGCAGTTTCAATTACAATGTCTAGAATAAACGAAAAATAGGACCAGGTATGTGCTCATGTGGGAAGGAAAAGAAACAGCAGAAGACATCTTAATTAGTGCCAGCTCTATGAGATGAACAGAGTAACAACATGGCCTTCCACAACCCTATGATGGAGAAATTATATAGTGAATAGAGAGATCTGAGATTAGATCACAAAATTTACTAGATAAATTGATGTAGTTAAAACGAGAGCAATCAAAGTAGTATGAAACAAGACTGTAAATTTATTACAGAAATCTATATGGTTATATGACAAAGAAGCAGTGTGAGACTGTAAAACTTATAATAGAAATTGATAAGAATTATATGACATCAAACTAGAAAGCAGACGTACTTGAAGATTATTGTGTACATTTGTTAGTTCTTAATTATTATATGGATACTTGGATGTTACAAATTCAGTGTGAGGTGACAGGCAACATTAAGCAACAATTAGTAACGGAAAACAAAATGAATTATCATTAAGGAAAGGGAGGAAACATTGAACATTCAATTAATTATTGTATGCCAGCAAGCATCTAAATTGTATTTTTGTTCTACACAGCAAACACATTTACAACATAAATCACTCACTAACTGTAACATCAAATATATTTAGAATACAAGATTGGGGAATGAGAACGATAATGCTTAATCTGAAATTTAAATAAGCCATTCTTACTTCTTGACTTCCTTGAGATACTTGGATTTCTTGTGATGAGCTGGACACTGGAGTTTTGGTCTGCACAACAGAATGAACAATTAATTAGACTTTGCTAACATCTAATGTAAAGGTATGTAAAACTGAACAGGGAAATTTTATATAAAACAATTTTAACAAACAAAAAAAACTACAAAATTGTTCAGTGAAAAATGCATGCTATGTGTAAGTCTAACATTATTTGTTGTAAATTAGTATAATATTTATTTGTCACACAAATGTTAACATTATATTATCAGGCAATGCACATACTGGACATTAATATATAGATTGCTATTACTTGTTTGTTATGTAGGGGATTAAAGCCTCATTAAGCCAAGATCAACATAAGGATGAGCCTTTTATTGGATATATTAGAGTGTGTAGGCCAACAAACATGAACAATTAAAATTAACTTTTTTTTGGAGAATCCAAAACAATCTAATAAATATATATATATAGATTAGCACTGAAAATAGTATTTATAAATGGTTAGCCAGATGAACAAAATACTGACTGATCAAACATTATATTTTGGTTTCTCTAAATTAAACAGCAATAACAAACTTGTATTTAATCTGAAATGAAACATTGAAATATTACATCAGTCTAGAAGCAAAGTACCATCAACTTTTCTGGACTGCTTCAAAAGGAGCATGGGGTCAGCAAAACAGTGGCCTACACAAAAACAATTGTTATTCTATTGTTGATGCTAGTTCAATGCATAACAAAATGTGTACCAGTAAGTTGAACACCTGCAGAGGCCAGTTTAGAAGTATGTTTACCCAGATAGACATGTGTCATTAGAATATGCTTCTATATCTGCTGATGAAGATAGAGCACATATGTGTCTGCATAGAATCCAATCAGTCAGTTCAATGGCAATTAACAAAGTCCATTATAATTTTAGCAAATTTATTTATTTTAAATGGTTGTTGATTGATTGGACCATCATCATTGCACTTCGGTGAGTAACCATGTGTGCTTTGATCTCTTACTTACACAGAAAGATCTCAGCAGCAATGTATTTAAGAGGTGGGACACAAGCTAGTACATTTCCTAAAATATTATTTAACCAACTTGAATGATTTCCAGAAGTAACAAAAGCACATTGTATCTTGTAAGCCACTGAGTGCTGAAAGGAGTTGTTTCTGAGTAAAGTAGGGTTGACTATTAGTCAAAATGCAAAAGAAAATAGCATATTCCATATGCCTGACACAAACAAGCAGGACAAAAAAATATCACAGAATCTGCTACAAATGAGAATGAAATAACACCAGATACCTGTGTCAGCTTAGACTGTGCTGTCTCAAGTTTTTCTTGCCATGTTTTTTCTTGTGATTCTATCTTGCTCTCAAATTCTCTTAATCTATCTTCCTGAAATGGTGGATTGGATGTTTGGTGGATTGGATATTTTTTTTATGTATAAAGGATAGGGTATTAAATCAAAAGGATGGGAGCATTCTCCTACGAGTATGTCAATTTCATAGAATACAAATAATTAGGTAGAAGAATCAAGTACAAACACTTGGGTTCAAAGATAGCTCAGCCATGCTATATTTCGTGCATACAAATCAATGATGCAATCCGGAGAGTTAATACACACATTCTGAATGCTATATTCATTGAGTAGAAGAATTTTACCACAGCAAGCTGCTATATCTTTGCTTCCAACTCCTTATTGAACAGTCTATTCAATCACATTTCTTTAAATCTTTCTTATTTGTCCTGCAGATAAATCTGCCTAATGTTGCTTCCACCAAGTACCATATTCATTGCCTCCAACAACTGCACAAGAACTGCCTAATGTTACTTCCTCTATGTACTATATTCATTGCCTCCAACAACTGCACAAGAACTGCCTAATGTTGCTTCCACTATGTACTATATTCATTGCCTCAACAACTGCACAGAACTGCCTAATGTTGCTTCCACCAAGTACCATATTCATTGCCTCCAACAACTGCACAAAAACTGCCTAATGTTGCTTCCACCAAGTACCATATTCATTGCCTCCAACAACTGCACAAGAACTGCCTAATGTTGCTTCCCATGTACTATATTCATTGCCTCCAACAACTGCACAAGAACTGCTTAATGTTGCTTCCACTATGTACTATATTCATTGCCTCCAACAACTGTCACAAGAAACTGCAATCTTCTTCCACTGTACCATATTCATTCATCTCCAACAACTGTCCAAGAATTTCCTAAAGTTGCTTCCCTATGTACTATATTCATTGCCTCCAACAACTGCACAAGAACTGCCTAATGTTGCTTCCACTATGTACTATATTCATTGCCTCCAACAACTGCACAAGAACTGCCTAATGTTGCTTCCACTATGTACTATATTCATTGCCTCCAACAACTGTCCACAAGAAATGCCTAATGTTGCTTCCACTATGTACCATATTCATTGCCTCCAACAACTGCACAAGAACTGCCTAATGTTGCTTCCACCAAGTACCATATTCATTGCCTCCAACAACTGCACAAGAACTGCCTAATGTTACTTCTCTATGACATGTATATTCATTGCCTCCAACAACTGCACAAGAACTGCCTAATGTTGCTTCCACTATGTACTATATTCATTGCCTCCAACAACTGCACAAGAACTGCCTAATGTTGCTTCCACTATGTACTATATTCATTGCCTCCAACAACTGCACAAGAACTGCCTAATGTTGCTTCCACTATGTACCATATTCATTGCCTCCAACAACTGCACAAGAACTGCCTAATGTTGCTTCCACCAAGTACCATATTCATTGCCTCCAACAACTGCACAAGAACTGCCTAATGTTGCTTCCACATGTACCATATTCATTGCCTCCAACAACTGCACAAGAACTGCCTAATGTTACTTCCTCTATGTACTATATTCATTGCCTCCAACAACTGCACAAGAACTGCCTAATGTTGCTTCCACTATGTACTATATTCATTGCCTCCAACAACTGCCACAGAATGCCTAATGTTGCTTCCACTATGTACCATATTCATTGCCTCCAACAACTGTCCACAAGCATATATTCATTGCTAAATAGCTGTAATGTTGCTTCCACAGTACCATATTCATTGCCTCCAACAACTGCACAAGAACTGCCTAATGTTGCTTCACCAATGTACCATATTCATTGCCTCCAACAACTGCACAAGAACTGCCTAATGTTGCTTCCACTATGTACTATATTCATTGCCTCCAACAACTGCACAAGAACTGCCTAATGTTCTTCCCTATGTACTATATTCATTGCCTCAACAACTGCACAGAACTGCCTAATGTTGCTTCCACTATGTACATATTCATTCCTCCAACAACTGCACAAGAACTGCCTAATGTTGCTTCCACCAAGTACCATATTCATTGCCTCCAACAACTGCACAAAAACTGCCTAATGTTGCTTCCACTATGTACTATATTCATTGCCTCCAACAACTGCACAAGAACTGCCTAATGTTGCTTCCACAAAGTACCATATTCATTGCCTCCAACAACTGCACAAGAACTGCCTAATGTTGCTTCCACTATGTACTATATTCATTGCCTCCAACAACAACATTTTTCCCACAGCAACTTATTTACTTTTGAATATTTGTTTCTGATAACAATTAATTTTCTTCAAAATCTACAGCACACAAAAATACAACTAAATATAATATATATATATATGTTGCAATGCGTTTTTCCCCAAGAACCACAGCATATCACTGTAACATGCGTACTTGCAAAATAATAAAAAAATTTCTAAATGAATTTTTTCCCCGTTAGCCAATTTCATTTCAATACATCTTTCAACAATGACAACTAGTTTGAAAAAAAAAAAAAAAAAAACATCCTTCAGAAATAAAAATGTACTGTGTAAATAATATTTAACATTGCATAATTAGTTGTCAAGAGAAAACAATTTGATTTTATTTAGGTTGTGTAACTTTTCTTTGTTGAGTAGCAATTTTGTGGAATTATATAATATGAACATTAGTGATGTGCAAATAGTAACTAGTCCTTACTCGAATACCTATTATTGTCTGGATACGCAAATACCAAATAGTACCTATGAAAATGTATTAGTTACTTTATGACTACTATGCCACCAGCTTGCGCCGTCCCTCACATGGAAGATTGGCAGCAATGGATTGTCAGCAAGTTCTGTTCCTTATCGTGATGGTACCCACCTCTTGATGTTCAATTCCCAATTATATCTCTGTCAGATCAGGTACAACGATTAATATCGCTAGTTTAGAATATGCGTTACTCTTGGTACATTTTAAAGTGTCGCTACTTCTCAAATACCTGCACATGTAGCCAATAACCGTTACATTGCAAATATTCGTTGCGCAGGTTCGAATTATTATATTTTTAATACTTGTTATAATCTCAACTATCTGTACATGTAGTCACTACTAGTTACCTCAGACTGTATTTGGCATGTGGCCAATATTTGTTACATTATTTTAATTACAATAGTATTATTCACCATTTTCTGGGGATTACTTATCCTGTGATTGGATGCTTACTTTTTATATCACCAAATTACAGAAATGTGACTTCTTTCTATTTAGTACAGAAGTTACAAATACTCACATTAACTGACAAGAACATAAAGAGTTTTAAAAACCCCAAGGGAGGCATGAGAGCCAAGAAATATGATCAATAAATAGACAGTGAATAAGTATTAGGGCTTCTAAAAAACAATTTACCAAACACAGGATTCGAACCACAAATCTTTATTTCTTACGGCACACATTGACTAGCCCTACAGATGAGTGATTAACTGCTCCACACATCACTAATGCACATTGGTGCTTCTTAATACGCAGTACATTCATTGGTTGAAGAAATGTATTTTTCTAGGAAATGTGTAAGTGGCTGTGTGGTTTCTTAGAATAAATCATACAGCTTGTCATGAAATGTACCCATTGCCCTGATATAAGGTTTACTAAACTGACTTACTGTAAGAGATAAGACACGCCTGTACTCCTGTACTTGACTGTCCTGCTGAGCAACCAATAACTCCAACTCTTTAATCCTCTGTGGCAAGCCTGAATCACCCTGCTATGTATCATACACAAAAATAAAAAGCATTTTTGAGCAACCTATGGTAATCATTTTCATTTTATGTCCAGCAATCTTTAATTAATCCTAAACTAAGTTTGTTTTCTTGTGAATCCTGGTTATTTATTAATGAAACTAATCTCACAACTCTTCAGGCATACTCACAGAAACTCAGTTTCTCCTCAGTAAACATGTATTTTTTTCTCTCTCGCCTGCTATGAATTCAGCCGCAGTCTGACTTATTTTTGCGTGAACTCTTGCTTTTTAAAAAATCACCAGTGTCCCTCCCCATTAGGGCAAGCCTTACTCTTGACTTCAGAGGTACTTGTAATTTAGATCCCAGAGTAAAGGATCAGGGTCTCTCAAGTGGTCCAACAGTGCACAGTGAGCACACTGATCTTGAACCCTTCAATTTCTATATCACATGATCACTAGTACAGAGTGTTATGAACTTCACTCTCAGCGATCCCATAGAAGGGTATGTAACCTTGTAGTCTTTGTGACTCGATGATCATATACACTTAACTAGTTTCACTAGTGCCCTTTTTTTCTATTAATTTATCCTCCTTTTTTGTCCCATTTTACACACAAGGCTTCCACAAGAGATTTCCGTTCTGTCACCATTTCTACCAATGATCTCCCAAGTCAGGCCACAATCTCCTTTCACAGCCTCTCAACATATTTCTTATGACAGCCAAGCCTTCTTTTACAATCTGATGTTCATCGAGAGCTATCCCAGCCAACCCCTTTTGTGGAAACCGTATTTTTTAAACCGGACATGAGAAATATAGAAATAAACTCACTTCTTTGGGATGTGACTGAGCTTGTTTTAATTTTTCCTGCCACTTTTTCTCTTCTGCATCTATGCTTTTCTCTAGCTGACGCAGTTTGTTTTCCTAAAGAAAGACAGACATGAATATTACACATTTATATTCCTGTATTCACATTACAAGAAAATTAGAAACAAACAAATCAACTCTTACACCAAACATCTGCTAATTGTTCAGTATTTTACAATAATCATGAATGTAATCATGGTAACTTAACCAGTTTTAGTTTGGAATATCTTCATTGCATTCCGGACATGTCCATAGGTGCTCCGATCTCCTTCGTAATATCTCCAACCGCGACTGACTGTACAAGTTCAACTTTGATTGAAGAGCCTACTCATATACCTATTATGCTGTTTTTTTTCTTGCTAATATAATCTTCAATCCCAGCTCCTGCAATCTAGTAGTTGACAGGGAGTGGTTTAAATTAAAATCTTTGTTTTTTGCGGCCACACTCTATGAGGGGGTTCAAAATATCAACTCTATCCATTGACCGGCCCCGATATAGTGGCAGAGCCAGCCAGTCTGTCTGCTCTCTCATTGCCAATGATGTAACCAGTTATGTATGCAAATCCAACTGAATATAAGAGTGTATAGAAACAATAAACTGTGATATTTAAATGGTGATGGAATGTATTTAAACAATAATATTTTAATATATTACATGATGAGATTGTAGAAGGAAAGACGGGCAACAGAAGAAGTAGATTGTTATTCTTCTTCAATGATTTAACAGCGTTATAAGCTAATGCCATTCAGTGCAGCTTCCTGTAGTGGTATCTGCATGTGTTTATAAGTTGTTTTCTTCAATACAATGTGTTACATTTATTAGCATTTACTAACATTAAAAGGTCCCAGTCTAGTTTGAAAGCAAAAAATAATGATTTAAAAAAACTTCCATACAACAAGAGACGACTGCAGTAAAACTATGTACCAAAATAGGTAATATGGAGTAAGACGGTTTTTACAAAGTACAAAAACAAGAAAGAGATGTTTTGACAAAATGTTCCTTATCAAGCAAAGGATAGAAAAACAAACAGGATACAAGATGATGATCCTATACAACAGACATCAGACACTTTGAAACGATTAATTTATAAATGACTTAAAATGATAATTTGTGACTAAAAACGATGCGCAAGCGCACACACTCACAAAGCATATATAAGGAAGAAGTGTTAAGAAGCACAGGAATGTAGTGCATTGAGTTCAAGAGGTTGCATGGTAACATATAAAGATATATAACGATTTTCAAGATCAAATAGACTCTGATCATCAGAGGAACATGATAGGATGGCTATGACCTGAATGTTGCAAGTTCCCAAATAGTCAGTGTTATTGAAGTGAGTGGTTACAGGAGTCACAGAGCAGTTTTGTTTATCATGTAAATGTTGACCAAAGTGGTCACTAAGAAAATCATTGTTATTTTTTATATTCCATTTCTTGGTTTTCCCCATTTATTTCATTTTTAGTCACTTATTACAGAACATGCAGAAGAATAAACAATCTTACTGTTTCTGCAACAATGCTGTGGTAATTTTCCAGATCAGACTTCAACCTACTGTTATCAGTCTCCAACTGTGTGTATCTCTCGTTATCACCCTGTGAACAAATATTGCAACAAGATGACTAACAGCCTGCTTGCATTTTAAAACCATTCAAATGTTTACAACAAAATGCTAACCATAAAAATATTACATCTTGCAGATTATTTTTTTAAAGTAATTATGCAAAGACTAGATCAGAAATAAAGAGCAGGTCAAAGCTGTTTTCCAGAAAATGAGAAGCATTATATGCAGCAAGTCACTTTCAATGGAGGTCAGAAGGAAAGTTATTTAGTGCGATATAGAGTCACTACTGACATAAGGATGCGAGGACCATAAACAAACAGATAGAAAAATCTCTGAAAGGGCCCTATAGATGTGGTTTTACAGAAGAATGATGAGAATCCCATGAACTGCAAACACGACGAATGTGGAAGTGTTGAATAAGGCCAAGACACCTATTATCAAAATAAGAAAGAGGCAGTCATCATTTTTCGGACATGTGATTCTTACCCCTTTAGAAGCATTGCGCCTGTGTGGTTCTGGGGCCCACAAGGGAGCAAAGAATAGTACCACTGCAACCTACAAGGCATGTCATAAGAGGCGACTGATGTGGAACCTAGGGAAACTACCCTAGTAAATAAAAGGCATTGCAGGAATCGGATGTGCTGGCCTACTTGTAGGTGCATAACTGGCAGAAAGTACAATCGCTTTTAGGCTCAGATCACATACAAATCACTAGGAGTGGTTACCAAGGGGTTGATATGGAGAATTCAAAGAAGAATAAGCATTGGAGCTGCGCTCTAATCCATTCAACCAGATACTCCCTCCTTACTAACCTCATCAATGAAACAGTAACTCAACTCTACTACTTCATCAATGGTGAAAATTGGAATCTGGGAAAGATAACTTACCTTTAGAAGTCACACTGATTTAGCTGGAATTTTCAGCTTCAACTTGCCTTCAACTTCTCATTTTGTGAGTTCTGGAAAACCAAAATAAATGTCTAAAATTCAGCTTGATAAAGGTATTAATTTAAAGATAATTATGTGTCCATTTCTTCACAGTTTGGAAACTGGTCTTGTGTCATTTATCCTTGATTTTAATACACTTGTCTATTGTTATATTTGTTTCTTAATAATAACCATACATTAACTTGTTGATTAACACAGTTTATATTTTTAATTGTCACTTTGCACTAATCTAAACAAATACATGTCTGCATTTTAATTGAGTTCTTTCTGAGTATATGAACTGATTGATAGACCATTCATCATTGCACTTTGCAATAACCATTGTCTTGAATCTTTTTACATTGGAAGATGCTCAATGGCAATGCAAAAACTCTGTAGCTACTGAGCTGAGGGTCTCTAATGAAATAGGGCTAGGAACTCGATTTCACTTACATTGAGATCAAAGACATCTGGAAAAATATATTGACTGCTTCACACAGGGAACAGAGTTCTTTGGAGGGAGAGCCAAGCACAGTACCTCCACACCACAGAGGCCTCCAGTCACAGACATTATCTCTCTATTTACTGACACCATATTAAACTTCCTTACACACAAAGAAATTTATTGACACAATATTAAACTTACCAATTCTACAAATTGTTTCTCATAGTCATTCAGCTGTTTGTGTATCCTCTTGTTTTGTTCCTCTAATTCTATCAATTTATTTCCTTTTGCCGTCTGCAACAGAAAAAGTGAAGTGTAACACTCGGCAAAAAGAATATGTAATTATTAGAAAACTGAATAACTTCGAAACTATAACTCTGTGAGAAAAACTGAATACAAAGTGAGAAGCAAAATAGTAATTTGTAATCAAACTACCTAATAATGACAAATTGTGACATATATCAACAAAAACTGCTTAGCAACAGAACAAACTTACCAAAACATTGAGATTATTTTTAAGGTCATCAATGTCTTTCTTCAATTTTTTATTTTCATCTGCTAGAGATGATGATTTTGCAGCAGAATCAGCCTTCTGAAAATATAGTAGTTTAAAAAAATTGATTTAGATAACTTGAGATAACAACACCACTATTGAAAGATATTACGGGGACTGCCTAGAGTAGTTGATAGTAGCTGGCCTGCTAGCTGTGAGACGCCTCATAGCTCGGGTTCGAACCTACTGTCCGGCATTTGTTCGAGTCCCCTGGTCTTACTCAGGACAATAACGTGAGTACCTCTGAAGTCGGAGAAAATCTGCCTGTATGGCGAGGGAATACTAATTACGAGTACATTGAGCACACGGCTGCAGTGTAAAGTAATTTACAATGTGCACGCTGCTGCCATTGTAAGAAATTGGAAAACGGATTTTCACGCAAAAATCAGTTTCAGAGATGAAACTTCGTCTGAGTTGAAAGCGAATGAAAGAAAAAAAAAAGAAAAAAAAGATATTACATTTACATGTCAACCCTAAGTAATGGTAAATATAACTGCCATTTACAATGCATAAGATCCTGAACAAGCATCTTTTTCTTTGAGACTTTCTGCCTTATCGACTAGGTGAACCACTTTTTGTTCCACCTAATCGCCTTTTATGAAATGTGAGAGGAGACAGTAGTTCTATTCTTGGCTACCCATGAAACCACACAGGGTATAAAGGTGGAGGAGGAAGCATGGGTTAATGATACAATTTTATGAAAAGAGAACCTTACTAAACAAACTAGTTAATTACTTAACTGGAATGTTTACTGTTGATCTGATACTTACATCTGAAGTTTTCTTCAAAGCTTGTTTCTCAAACATGGTCACCCATTCCTTGTGAGCCTGCAATTTTTATATATACAAAAAAGCCGCCAGTGTGATGGAACAAATACACAGAAAACAAGTTTTTGTTAATAGGATCATATTTATTCTTAGGCAGTTAGTTGGTTCTTAATAAATTCATACCTAGTGAAACTATCGAATAGATACCAAATTTTTATATTAACAAATTAAAAAACTAGTTTTATAAATTATGATAGTTTATTTTAATGCTCGACTATCTTTGTTGTTGAGATCAAATTAAAATTTAAACCTTCTTGTGGTAAGGCATGTTCTAATTTAATCCCAGACGGGAGTTTTTTTTGGTAAGATCAGAGCTATGTTGCCATTTTTTTATAAAAATATGTGTTTCATCTGTTAGTTATGAACTCTTCTTCTTCTTCTGTCTTCTCACTAAATTGCGGATTCTCTAATAAAGGCAGCCATCTATCCCAGATTATCAGCCACACCATACAGTTTGTCTTGGACGCTAGTATAAGTGGGCCACCTCTTTCTTCTCAAGTCTGGGGGCAGTCCTGTAGGATATAATTCCTATGATTTCTGCTTCCCGTTTGTGCCGACCTCTTCCCGCAGTAAGTTTTGACCACCCTTGTGATGGTAGATCCAACATTCTTACTGCGTGGCTAAATCTCTGAAGCAGATTGGCGACCATAGAATATGTTATCCCATTCCTCATTGAGAGGTGTCGTTGCACCATGTTATGTGCCTTACAGCCTGGTGCATCCATTTTCTGCAAGTATTTGTTTCGAGTTAGCATTCCCTAGCAGACACTTGCATCCGATTTCACCCTACCCTCCTTAGTCGCCTCTACACATTGTGTACAGGTAACAGTGGTTCTATTCTTTACACCCCAATTTGGGCCCCGGTAACCACTCGAGCGAGTTATGAACTCGGGCATAACCATGGCGCCAAAAATGGCATCTCTTCTGATTTTTGCATGAAAGCGTGGTTTCCTTTTCACCAGCGCCCCTCACCATTCTGAAGAGCATTACTTCAACTGTAGAGTATTTGTAATTTAGATTCCCCCAGGTTAAGAATCAGAGATTCCTGCAGTCAAATAGCATACCTTGTACACACCAAAATATTTTGACCCAAGCTGGCCTTGAACCAGAGTCCCCAAGGCATGTTGTCACTAGAGATGCGTGCTATCAAGTTCGCTATTGGACCCCCATCTATGTTGACATTAAAAAAAAATGCATACAGTCGAAACTCTGATCTAGCAATAAAAAATTTTGTCTACTAGAAGGTTATTGATATCATCTTACCAGCTTGTCAGAGACCTGGACATCTGGGAACAAACGCTGGAAAATCGTCTTATCATAGGCCTCAACCTCTGTGACTTTGGTGGAGCTCAACTCCTGCAAAAGATTGATGACAGACTGATTCATAAGAAACCAATAACAACCAACACAAATATCAAAGTCTATTTTCTGGAATCAGTATAAAGTCTCATCGTTAATTATTACAATAATATGAAATCTGAAACATAACACATACAGAATTTTACAAATAAAGTTAAGCGTTTGTGTGAGAATACATAGAAGGGATTTCTTACACTTTAAAGGATTCAATAAAAGGTTACTCATTTGAATATGTACAGGTTTCAAAACTAATACTACTACTACTACTAAAACTTATTGTTCCAGTGAAACAAGGGCTGCAACTCTCACTCTCAACCAAGTTCTATTCTGGGAATGTCAGTCATACGAGCACAGGAGGCTAAATCCGTTGACAACACAATACAGATCCTAGAAAGAGAACTTGCTCAGCTGTCAAAAAAAGGAGAAACACTTGCAATGGATTCCATCTTACTGTGGCATTGCAGGCAATGAGAGTTGATGTCTTAGCTAAGGAAGGCAGTGATAAAAATAGTAAATTTACCAACCACTGTCTTTTCAAGAGATCAAAACCCTCGTACAAAGAAAATCTGCATTAAACCCAAAGACTGGATATGATTATGGAAAAGATTCCCTCAAAAACCTCAACAGAACAGACCAGGTAATTATATTTCGCCTATGTACCGGGCACTGCAGACTCAACAGACACATAGACTAGGACTAAGTCAAACAGCTCTCTACCAGTGTCTACAGGCAAAACAGACACCGGAGCATGTTCTGTGAGACTGTTTCTTCAGGGTGAGCTGAGAAACAACATGTGGTCACATCCAGTCGACCAGAAAACTAAGCTTTGGGGAAACCTGACAGACCTGAAGCTGACTGCCCAGTTTGTGGTCCACAGTAAATTAAGTGCATGATCAGAGATCGTTGCAGAAGAATTATTCCAGTGCTCAGTATTCTAAATTTCTTTCTGCTTCAGACAAACACACACACGACATTGTATTTTATAATTCTGATGTTCATATATAAAATATTAAACAACATGGAAATAGAAATAAAAACAAAGCTAGAGGTGTACATAAGATAGTTGTATGAAATGTGCAAGAATACAACACAAAAGATAAAACAAATCAGTAAAATGACACTAAAAATTAGCAGGAAAAAAAAGAGAAAAAGACTACATAAATAGTATAGAATGTTAATTATTTCACAAAAACTTGGGAAATCAAAATATTGTTTATCAGATTTGCATGCAAACTATTCATTTTTTTCTTTTGCTATTAAACTGTATGTAAATCCCAATACTAGGCCATCATTCAAATTTATTTTGTTATTATTGTTCTTAAATGTAAAAAAAAACTTGGAAACAAAGGAAACTATGAACTATAGTTCATTCCAAAATTCGTGATCATCTTTACCAACCGATATAAAATCATCCACTTGACAGAAATTCTTGATTTTTGCATTTTTATATAGGTAACAGTGACGACGTTCCAAAAGTATTTTTGCCCACCCAAACCTTTAGTTACGTAAAATTTGAATTAAATGTTATTACTAATTTAACAGCGATGTTAATTTGGTATGATTTTAGAATGTTAACAGTACGAAAGTGAAGTATTGACATCAAGATGTCAATGTGCCCCACGTGCAATTCAGCAGTAGTTAAGAATCCTGAAATTAGTCATTTCACACTGTATGTGAAAGACTGTCATTGGCGTGTCACAAACCATTTATTTGCATTACTTGAAGCGGAAGGTACTATTTTATTAAAAGTATTAGAAATGAGTTGAAGTGTAAATTCACTACCATTCAGAAGGTGACTGCACAACTGTATAGCTACTTCTGCAGAGAAGCCAGACGTGGTGGTTTATATCACAACTTACAAGACCTGAAGAAGAGAACACATCATGTCTTGGTATAAGTAGAATGTCCATTTGCCGTTGGATAGAACAGGACTGTAGTGATGAACGTAAGGAACACAGAAAAGGCCGGAAATGGAAAACTGACTATTTCGATAGATGTTATTGTGAGAGATTCATAAAATGTTTAAGGCAAATGATGTGGTTACACTACGTAAATTGAAATCACCTCTGCGAATTCAATGTGATATTGATTGATATATCTAAAACCGCCTTATGGAGAGTTGTTAGGTGCAGCGGTTTCACTTTACGGAAATCTAGTACAGGTCGCAATATAGTTTGTGAGAAAACGCATCTGATAGCTGCACGATGCAAATATCTGCGGAAGATACGGAAGCGTAGGACGGAAGGTTACGATATTGTACGAGGTGTGTTCAAATGAAAACGGGACTTGTGGATTTATTTAAAAGTATCATACGCAAATTAACAGTTTCAACGGAATTAAACAAAGCAACCACTTGTGAGTGAATAAGAATGCACCTGGGTTCATCAGAAAAAATCTCCGTATGCATTTAGGCAAGCATCCCACTGTTTAGGTAGACGTTGAATGCCGTCCGAGAAAAAGGTGCGTGGCTGCTCACTGAACCATGTGGTCACCGCTCTTTCACGCTGCGCGTTTCCCTTTAGTGCTTTCTTCAACGGTCCAAACAAATGGAAATCACACGGGACAAATCGACTATAGGCTGGTTGATGAAGAACTTCCCAATTCTTCTTTGCCAATGTTTCCTGCACAATTTTTGCGACGTGCGGTGTCGTGGAGAAGAATCACATCTTGAGAAAGCTTGCTGGTCGCTTAGCCTTGATGGCCTTATGCAGCTTGTCTAAAGTGTCTTTATAATGGGCGGCATTGATGTTGACATCAGGTTCCTTAAAATCGGCCAACAAAAGCCCTTCATGGTCAAAAATGCGGTCACCATAACCTTCCCAGCAGAAATCTGTGTCTTGAATTTTTGGGTTTTGGTGAACCTGGATGTTTCCATTGCATGCTGTCAATTTTGCTGCTCGGCTCATAGTGGTGACATCACGATTCATCACCTGCCACAATGCTCAACAGAAATGCATCACCCTCTGTCCTGTAACGCATCAAGTGGTTCAAACTCCACCCCATCCGTTCTTCCTTATGGTGGTCAGTCAACATCCGTGGGACCCACTGTGAACACACCTTCCGATAGTTCAATTTCTTCCGAACAACCATGTGGGCTGTTCCAATTGACATATGGAATTCTTCTGCAAGCGAACGAATGCTCCAGCGACGGTCAGTCAGTACTGCTTTATCAAGCAAGGCTATGGCTTCTTCTGTTGCAACAATATGCGCCTGACCTGGCCGTGCAAGATCTGCTGTTAACTCACGTCCGTCTTTAAACATACGCGCCATCACTCTTGTCCTCGACAAACATTTGTCACCATATGCTGCCTTCATTCTCCGATGAATGTCTACTGCTTGACATCCTTCAAATGAAAGAACTGGATCACAGCACACTGATTTACTTTGGACGGGTTCGGAATCACACCTGCCATATTGTTAAGTCTCATGCAGCACATATGCATGCTGGGAAGATGAACACGTGACCGTATGTTAATTGTTGGATACTCATTACTAGTGCAAAATGTCATCAATATCCGTGCACTCTAGCACGCCTCGTATAACGAGTCCTGTTTTCATTTGAACACGCCTCGTATATCTGGACGAATCAGGTAAATGCTCACCATACGTTGATAAAGAATGGCAAGCACTAGACGGAACTAAGAAAAGGGAAATTCCAAGCAGCAAGGGCAACGCATTGTGATAGGTCATGCAGGCAGCAAAGCAAATGGTCTTGTCAGTGGCACAGAACTTCTTTTTCAAGCACTGTCTACAGATGGAGGTCAAGGATGTCTACAAGACTGCCACACCGAAATGAACAGGCTTATTTTCAGGGATTGGTTAGCGAACACACTTCTGCCTGCTCTGGATAGGCTGTCGTGTATTGTAATGGACAATGCCTCCTATCATAATGTAGTGGCGCATGCAGACAAAATTCCCACCTCATCAAGCACAAAACAAGACATCATGGCGTGGCTTGCAAAAGAAAATATATCATTTTGTTGCAACAATTTCAAAACTGAGTTGTTGCAACTGGTGAGACAGACTAAGAAGTCAAAGATTTTTATAATCGATAAAGTCATTCCTGAGCACGGCCACACTTCTCTTCGATTACCACCTTACCATTCATATCTCAATCCCATTGAACTTTGTGTGGGCTGCAGTCAAAGGTCAAGTTGCAGCAGTAAACAAGACTTTCAAACTTTGTGATGTAAAAGTCCTAACATGTGATGCCCTCGCAAAAATAGATATAGAATACTGGAACAAATGTGAAGAGCATGTGCTCCAAGAAGAAGAGGCATATTGGCAACGAGATGGTTTGTATTTTCTCCAGCCCGCAGCAGAAGTTAATCGCTTCGACTCTTCAGACTCCGAATCTAATAGCTAACATCCCATTTGCTTTCACCTTCACCAATTGCCTCACAATACCAGGGACTGGCAACAACTACCAAAGGTACGTCAATTTGATCGCCAAAGATAATATCAACATAAAAACACTCATGAAGAAAAAGCTAACCATGTCACATTGCTTTTTATAATATGTAATAGGGTTACGCTTTTGCAAACATTCGCCACCATTTTGTGTATTACTGTAAATTCTAAACTTTGATTATCATTTTGTTGTGCTTATGCAAAATTATATAACAAAAACGTTTTTTTGCATCAACTAAGCTACCTCTCTCTCTCTTTGCCTTTTACCCCGGTTGGGGCATAGGCCCTCAACCAACTCATGCCAAGTCTTCCTATCTCTAGCTATCTCCTGCAGCTCCCTCCAGCTCTTCTTTATATTGTTGATCTCCGCCTCCAAATCTCGCTCCATGTATTTCTCGGCCTCCCTTCTTTCGCTGTCCCTGCGGGTTCCAGGCAAGGACCCTTCTTGTTATATTCCCTCCGGTTTTCGCAAAGTGTGTCCTATCCAGCGCCAGCGTCTTTTTTAACCTGTTCGTTCACTGGAATCTGTCTTGTTCTCTCCATAAGTTCCTCATTTGTGACCCTATCATACCATCTTATTCCTCTATTCTGCGCAGACACCAGTTGATGAATGTTTGCAATTTATGCGCTATTGTTTTAGTTGTTCATGTTTCTGACCCATACAGTAGAACTGCTTTAACATTAGAGTTAAATATCCGAATTTTGTTCTAGATTTGATTTCTTTGGACTTCCAAATGTTTCCCAGTGCAATGAAAGCTCCTCTTGCCTTCTGTATTCTTATTTTAACATCTCTATCTGTTCCACCCTCTTTGTCTACGTTGCTGCCCAAATATGTGTATGATTCTACCTCTTGAAGTGGGATTTCCATCAGGGAGATCGAGTTGTCGCTTGCTTGGTTAATTCTCAATATCTTTGTCTTTCCCTTATGAATGTTCAGCCCTAGTTGCTGGGACCTTTGATTCAATGTGTTAAGCTTATCCTGCATCTGATTTCGTGTATGTGACAGAAGGACTATATCATCAGCGAAGTCCAGATCATCTAGTTGCTCTGTCAGAGTCCATTGGATTCCATTTCTGGTGTTAGTTACTGTGGTACTAAGCTACCTACCAATTAGTTAAACATGGATTCGAACGTCGTGAGGTATATAAGACTGCATGCAAAAATTACTTGTATCCATCAGATAGATTTCATACAAATTAAACCTTAGTGTGATCACGAATTTTGGAACGAACTATAGTAAAACAACAGAATAGCTAAAACAACAGAACAGCAAAAAACAACATCAAAAGTATTTTAAGCATATGTAAAATATACTAAAGAATAAAATTAAGTAATGGTTCAAACAGGATTTAGTGTATTATTATATTATTCCGCCCGAGTGGTTACCGGGCCCAAATTTGGGGTGTAAAGAATAGAACTACTGTTACCCGCCACGCATGTCGTAAGAGGCGACTAAGGAGGTTTGGCTGACATTGGATGCATGTGTCCTAAGCGTGTAGAAGTCTATGCGTTTAAGGGCCTACCAAACCAATGTGCAACGTATCCACGTTCTTGGCAAAGATCAAACATATCACAAAGAGTGATTAAAATTGGTCGTAAAGAACGAACAAAGAAGAAGATTATATTACTCAAGCATCTTTTTTTTTTTGGCTGCAAGTAAAAAAAAAATTGAAACTGGAAAACTGATTAAATTGCTATTCCTTCACTCCTGATGTCCCCTCCCCAGAAAGCAGCAGGTTCTCCATATATAAAGCCATACCACTATCTGTCGGCTATGGATCTGTATGGGGTCGGGTCTACAAGGTGTGTTTTGTGTCTGGCTAGTCTCACTTAGGAAGGGTGAAAAGTAAAAACTAGTAGCCCGCTGATGACCCAAAGAGCACACAAGCCAACCACCACTTCTCAGTGGGATAGACCAGGAAACTTTGACTGCACGGCACAAGGCCCACGGATTTTCTGTATTCTGGCACGCCTAGGGGAATGGACTTCCCTACAGAAGGTGTTTTTTTGGTCCTCAACCAGTGACCCAGGGAGGCAAACGCAAATAAAAAGCATGCAGAGATCAGATGTGCTGGCCTATAGACCTGTAGGCATCTAACTTGCACATCAAACTCACACTCTAAGATGCAAACCGCACACAGAACCGAAAGAGGGATTTAACAAGTGATAAATGAACAGCGTACAAAGAAGAAGTGTGGGGGTTGGTATCCCCTTCTGCTAGGACATAAAAAAATTATATGATGACTACACTAATCCAACATATCAAATAAAACTTGGGCTTGACATTGATCAATCAGAAACATAACACAATGTTGTGTTAAATTGCCTTGAAGCAAATGCCTCTCTTTCTCGTCCCAATATATGTTATCTGTTATGTAGTAACAACAACAGCTAATGATAAACATAGTGGGGACAACACATATAAGTGACAGACTACAAAAATCAAAGCCATTAAATGTGTGAAATCAAAGCAAAAGCCCAAAAAATATGCACGCTATAGCAAGCAAACAATGAAAAATATGTTCAATTATTCCTATAAATCAGACTAAATATCTTCCAAATACTGAACAAGAAACAATTGTACTAGTTTATGAATATTTTGTAGCTTAGTTCATAATCAGTAGATGATCAAGGTGTTGTACTGCTTGATCTTAGGGGTTATTTTCTTATTTGTCTCGTTAAATAGGCTATAGTATCCAAACAAGGTATAGTTTACATTACTTCCAGACAAGGTATAGTTTACCTCACTTCCAGACAACAAGGTATAGTTTACTACTTCCAGACAAGGTATAATTTGTTACTCAGACAAGGTATAGTTTACTCTACTTCCAGACAAACAAGGTATAGTTTACCTTACTTCCAGACAAGGTATAATTTGTTACTTCCAGACAAGGTATAGTTTACCTCACTTCCAGACAACAAGGTATAGTTTACCTCACTTCCAGACAAGGTATAGTTTACCTCACTTCCAGACAAGGTATAGTTTATGTTACTTCCAGACAAGGTATAGTTTACTTCACTTCCAGACAAGGTATAGTTTACTTCACTTCCAGACAAGGTATAGTTTACTTCACCTCCAGACAAGGTATAGTTTATGTTACTTCCAGACAAGGTATAGTTTACTTCACTTCCAGACAAGGTATAGTTTATGTTACTTCCAGACAAGGTATAGTTTACCTCACTTCCAGACAAGGTATAGTTTATGTTACTTCCAGACAAGGTATAGTTTATGTTACATCCAGACAAGGTATAGTTTACTTCACTTCCAGACAAGGTATAGTTTATGTTACTTCCAAACAAGGTATTGTATTACTGAGGCAAGGTATAGTGTATGCCACTTTCAGAGAAGATATAGTAACCAATGACAAGACTAAGTGTTAAATCCCTTCCAGACTTCTCTAAGTTAAGGTGTAGCCTCTTTATTGGTTAAATTAAGAGAGAAAACATTGACAATATCCTTGTGTGAACTCTCATTATCTTAACATCAACTATCATGTTTTACTTGGGAGTCCTCTCAACTGCTGCAACAACTGGTTGACTAGAAACATAAAGTAAAACTAATTTGATCATTGATTATTCATTCTACATTCTACTGAGTTACTGTTCTGTTAAGACATTTTCTTTCCCAGTCCCAGCTAAAATTTGAGATCATGAACAGGTAGACCATTTCAAGCAAAATGTGCACGGAGCAACATTGCATCTAAAGCATCAAGAAAACAAATATAGCTGATGGATTATGCCACACAGTATATTTACCCTAGCAGATTTCAATGCTTTATCAACTTTTTCTGTTGCAGATTTTTCAGATAATTCTAATGCTTCCATTGCCTTCCAATTCTTTGATCGCAAGTCCTGAAACGCATAGGTAACAATTCACAATAATAATTTTAGCTTAGAACTGGATCACTTGAGTGTAATCACTACACACAATCTTCAGACTTATTCAATTGAAGAAAAGAATCTCAGAAGAATCAATTTTTAAAATGAGAAATACAATAATTTTGAAAAAAAAACTTTTATGCCTATAACTTTTCCTCCAAATAAAAGAAGCATGAGTTGTGCACATGGTGTGTGATGACTGTGCGGCAATGATGATATACTATAAAAATAATCAAATCTTCTACAGTAATGTGAGGACATTGCAAGCAAGTCTCAAGTCTCCCTATGAGGCAACTAACTTGTAGTGTTGGGGAGACTTGTTTTCTCCAATGATATAGTGGGAACTTATGCTCCAGGCAAGGTCACCCAGGCTGAGAAGGTATCAGACTAAATATGGCTTAATGGTCCTCCAGGTTGGGGCTTGTGACTAACAATCCCATCCTGTAAAAATCTTTCTTACGGAAGCAGCAACAATGATTATTTATTCACGAGCACCAAGGATGGACACCAGAGAGTCAATGAAAACGTGGAAGATCAAGAACTACCTGGGCGAGAACAGTAGAACAGAAACTGAAGCACATGAATCACAAGTGGAACACAATACAGAGCATTTGATGCCACCTTTAAGCGCCAAGGGTGTCATCGACTAGAGAGAGATTGCAAGCAATGCAGTTTAAACATAATATAGATACATAACATCCTAAACATGACACACTAGAGCATGCATGAAAACCTGCTTGTACATGAATGAATTAAAAAACGAAAGCACATGAAACAAGACCTGATGGTACGGGAATGCAAGTGAAACAAGACCTGATGGTACGGGAATGCAAGTGAAACAAGACCTTTTTTTTTTTTTTTTTTCGTCCGCTTTCAACTCAGACGAAGTTTCATCTCTGAAACTGATTTTTGCGTGAAAATCTGTTTTTCCAATTTCTTACAATGACAGCAGCGTGCACATTGTAAATTACTTTACACTGGCAGCCGTGTGCTCAATGTACTCGTAATTAGTATTCCTCGCCATACAGGCAGATTTTCTCCGACTTCAGAGGTACTCACGTTATCGTCCTGAGTAAGACCAGGGACTCGAACAAATGCCGGACAGTAGGTTCGAACCCGAGCTATGAGGCGTCTCACAGCTAGCAGGCCGAGCTACTATCAACTACTCTAGGTAGTCCCCCAAACAAGACCTGATGGTATGGGAATGTAAATGAAATAAGACCTGATGGTACAGGAATGCAAGTGAAACAAGACCTGATGGTACGGGAATGCAAGTGAAACAAAACCTGATGGTACGGGAATGCAAGTGAAATAAGACCTGATGGTACGGGAATGCAAGTGAAACAAGACCTGATGGTACGGGAACGCAAGTGAAATAAGACCTGATGGACGGAACGCAAGTGAAATAAGACCTGATGGTACGGGAATGCAAGTGAAATAAGACCTGATGGTACGGGAATGCAAGTGAAATAAGACCTGATGGTACGGGAATGCAAGTGAAATAAGACCTGATGGTACGGGAATGCAAGTGAAACAAGACCTGATGGTACGGGAATGTAAGTGAAATAAGACCTGATGGTACATGAAACATGACTTGGCAGCATAGGAATAAAGATCTAAGAAAATAGGTAATGGACAGTTCAATCCATAAAGGCATGTTACTCATAGATATACTTTCTATCATAATCTTGATTTTTGGAAGATGTATAAGTTACAAAGAGCAAACAAATGCAACATGTAGATGAGATAAGAATGTCACTTTGGTCAATCAGATCAGTCATATATGTTTATCAAAATGTTTCTACGGAACATATCCATGTCCCCAAAAAACTGATGATGCCCATTAACAATTCAAGAACAAAGAAAATCTTCAACTGGCTCAAATTTGTACAGATCACTTTAGACTGAGATACTATCTATTCAACAATTTAAAAATACCAGAAAACTATTTGACAATCACAAGAGGTTCCACTGAATAGACACCACAAACCAAAACCAGTAATGGATATAACCACAAATAATATATGCAGCATCCAATACATTGTGTTCATTTTCTAAATCACAAAAAAGTTCTGAAAAACTGAAATGAAAATCGTGGCATATCCCAAAGGACGTAGCCATCAACCACAGTAAACAAGTCGTTGATTTTCTATGCACCACTTATACGTTCAGTAGTTTGCCATTGCTTTCGGAACGGGTGGCGCCATCGTCCTTTTGTTAAAATCAACGGAAACAATTTGCCAGCAAACTGTCCGCAGCGTGATTCGAACTCAGAACGCCGGGGTTAATAGACAGAGTCACTAACCCCTAGGCCACAGACGCCACACTGAAAAACTACATAATTAATAAAGATGTGTTTCAAGATTTTGTTAAACAAATGGAAACATAATTGAATAACTGATTTTAGAACTAATACACAATAAAAATGTGATATTTGTATCGTTATCTTCAATACAGGTTCAATACTCAAGAAGAGACCTCAAAGCAATTCCCAATGCAAACTTCTTAATCTTCAAGCAAATCTAAATGCAGAAAGACAAGCCCATACTGCTACCATATCTAATTGTCACAAAAATATGTTTTGCTTAGATAATATATTACTCGTAAGGAGATTCGGTCGGGAAATTTGAAGTAATTTGTTACTAAAATTACCAACGTTCAAATCGCTATGGCTCAGCTCTGAGAATAGATTCTCAGATTTTGCAATCTGATTCTGTACATATCTATCTCAAAAATGACACAAGCTTTTTAAGAAATGATGTACAATTTATGTTTTAGATCAGTCAAAAGCTTTTTATGACCTAATTTTGGGGGTGTGTTACCCAAAAATGTATTTAAAAAGTAATATTAAATATATCCTAAAAAGCTTGATTAATATTTTAGATATTACAATTGCTCACCTTAGAGTGAAAACAGAATTCATTTACATTCCTTAGATTTAGAGCCTTAGGGATTTGAAATTTTGTGTTTCGTGGCCATTATGTATGGTTTCCATGGCAACGAGTTGTCATATTTTTGTAAACTAACCTTTTTCTCACCTTATAAGTCACAATCTCTCAATATTGTTATACAAATTCTACATTAATATGAAAACACGGAAAAAGTTTCCGACCGAATCCTCCTTAATCTCTATGTGCACTTAAAACAAAGTCTATCCGAAATTGTATGAGAGTATTGATGTGGTAGCAGAATGAAACATTTCACCATAAGCTTATATCTTTATTGAGAAGATTTGTAAGAAAACTCACATTATTCTTCTGCCTCTGCTGGTTGAGTTCTTCCCGAATGTTAGCCACTTCTGCAACTTTGGCATCCAACTGACCCTGGATATTCAACAGGGTCTTTTTCTGTGTCTCCAAGCCAGCAGCTAATTCCTTCACCTCCTTCTCCTTTCCTGAGACACTGGATACAATTAGGAACACAATTAGACACGTTGTCTACTATACACACAAAGTACAAAAAACACACAAAACGGACTGCACATATACATCCAGAAAGTGAGATAGAATATCAATCTAAAAAACGTAGTGGTGGTAATTTTAAGAAAAAATAGTTAAAAACAATAATTAATGAACCCCAAGGAATTATGTGTTTTCACTCTTTTTCCTATTAATAAGGAAGAGTGCCGGAGCTTTCTTGCAGACCCAGAAGATTCTAACAGTTCCTGGTGTAGTGGTATGACTAGAGTTGCAGAAACTCCTAGCCGAAGGTAATCTATGGCAATAAATGTAAAGAATCGTGTATCCATTATAACAGAAAACTAGCATAAAAGCAACAAACACAGATACTTTCCTGAGAGGAATAACGATACCAGAAGGAGGATGTATTCTGCCAAAGAAAACTAACTTTCAATCCCCAAAGAAATGGTGAATTTGCACTCTCTATCTCTGGGCCAGACAGTGCTGAAACTTTATATGCTGATAAAACTTTTACTTAGTCGTTCCTCTTCCCGCCCGTGTGTTGCCAGGGCCCACAAGGTAAGCAAAGAATAGTACCACTGCGACCTACAAGGCATGTTGTAAGAGGCAACTGAAGTAGGACCAAGGGAAGCTACCCTTGTAAATAATGCGATGTACGAAAATCAGCAAATCGGAGGTGATTAGATCAGATCAGATGAAAATCATTTGGGTGGCTGCGGTAATACTGAGCAAATAGGCGATTGAATGAAGACAGGTATCGGCAGTATTACATAAGATAGTGAAAAATTATGGAGCTTTCAAAGAAGAAGTTCCAGCACAAATCCTTGATGGACTGTACAATGCTCTTTCATCTCAACTCTAGATTCTCCTGCAGGTCTAGGCTTCTGTCTTTCCACGTATGCCATGGCAAATGATCTGCACCAAAGTTCAGACAATGACATGCAATCCTAGGCAATCACAAATATATTAAAGTTTTAATGCCACCTTTCCAGCTGTCACTCATGATGCTTATTTATTTTTTCTGTGGACAAATTGAAAGTTAAATATTTTATCAAAACTTACATGTTTTCATGATCAGCCAAAGATACACTTGGTCCATTTTCGTGAATGTCTCCATTAGAAGCTGGTGTGGTTTGCAGACGTTCACTTATTGTTTTATTTTCATCTGTCAGTGTTCTATTCTCTTGCAGCAATCGCTGAAAGAAATTAGTTCAGCATTTTATTTCATTAGTTGTTTACATAATAGAATGCATATTTTATCATGACATATTAAATGTAAAAATGTTTACTTATAGAATGGACACACTGAGGATGAAGAAAATCCACCCGTAGGTTGTGATGGACGAAAGGGTTAAGGGGTCTCTGTGGCTACGTAGTTGCCTTTTGTTTCGAAGGACATGGGTTTGAATTCAAACCGGGCACCATTCTGTTCACAAGTGCAATTTTTCCAGACTCCTAGGATTGTTGCAGGAGCTACAGAGTTTGTGCAATACTCTTGACAGGTAGCATGCCATTTTTGCAAAGAGGGACCAAGCCATATGGGAAAACCCAATTCAATGAAGTCAACCCTTCGTCTTTAGTTTAGGTCTATAGTTACTTAACTGTATAAATGTATTGCTTGCTGTGACACATATTTGATATAATCAAACAATAATTTACAAACCAGTGCGGATACCCCTACCTTGCATGGGGCAGAAGGAACTCAAATGCTGCTGGAGCACAGAAGAATAGAATAACAAGCAACTTAGCACAACAAACTGTTGCAAAATTCTATATCAACTTGCTGACCAGCTTTGCACATAAACACATAAAACTGCTTGGAACAATATTTATTGTAGTAAATATATGAAAATTTACTCACATTAGTTTCTGTTTCACTTTCAACTAATTTGTGAGATAGGACTGTCAGCTGTTTCTCTAGATTTTTCACATTGCCTTCTAAATCTGAACGTTTCTGCTCAACCTCCTAGACAGAGCAAATGTCAAGAAAAATTACATACAGATTTCGTTGAAACTGTCAAAATAAAAAAACACATGACAGCAAAGATATGGTTTGTAGAGTACAAGTCGTTGACTACTTCTTCAAATATTTTCAGACATCAACAAGAATACTTCTAAAGTAGATGGACATGTGGGTTGGCATTTCCACAGTTCATTGTATGCTGGACACTTCTGCAGGAAGTGTCTATCTTATGGGTGCCACATGTGCATATGTCAGTAGGGTCTATCTTGTACTTGTTAAACAAATGGTACATCAGCCTATTCTGTCCAGTATGTAGCTGGAAGATGATAACCTGTTCTTTGGCTGAAATCGGATGCATGTGTCCTAAATGTGTAGAAGTCTTGCTTTTAGGGGCCTACCAAACCAATGTGCAACGTATACACGTTCTGGCAAAGATCAAACATATCACAAAGAGTGATTAAAATTGGTCGTAAGAACGAACGCAAAGAAGAAGATAACCTGTTCTTCTTTATTGAGTTGATAGTAGGTATCATCTTTTTGTTGATTCAGATGATCTCTCTGCTATTTGTTCTTGTACGCCATTTTTATATGAACTTTTGCTTCCTCATATATCATACTGGGGTCTGTCTGTGGTAGCCTGCCACCTGCATTCGATAAAATGTCAGATGTCTCGTTTTCCATGTATACTGCAATGGGATGGTATCCACTATACTACCACTATATAAAAATTGTTGCATATTTTGTGTAATGTTCCTTTATGTTAAGTTCTTGCTTTTTTTTAGAGCAATGATACATTTCCTTTTACATAATTCTCTGATATTTTGACTATTGCATTTTTGTTTGCTAATTTCATGTGACCACTCTTGCAAATTTCTCCACTAACCACTCACAGATAATTCAAAACTTACATGTAACCTGGTTTCAGTCTCTTTGCCTGAATCAGCTCTGGTGAGATGTGCCTCCAACTCTTGAAGTTTAGCCTTCAATGTTTTCACTTCCTCTTGTGTTACATTTAAGGCACCACTTGCCTTCTGAAGGTCTGATGACAAGGATGTATTTTTTGCTTCAGTCTTTCTAAGTTCATGGTTGACTTCTTCTATCTTTTTGTTAGTCATTGAGTCTACCTCCTTCTGCAGAATAGACAATTCAAGAATATTTCAAATAATTTTATTCTTCAACTGAACAAAACAACAAACACACATAAATATAACAGTATATTTACATTATGAATGCTTATGACCAAGTAATATGTACTGTTAATGAATATCATTGTATTTCAGAAGTCATACATAAATCTGTAAGGATCATCTGGCTGAATGGATTAGATTCTGGAGACCCAGTTGGATCCTGGTACGGTCAAGGGTCTTTTCTGTCGGGCATAAAGAAAAATCCTAACCTGAACAGTTTTGCTTTGACTGCACTAGTCATTAAATTCCTCAGGCTCATGTCCCCCCTGTCCTATGCCTTTCTCTCATTTTCCGTGTGTTTCAGGAAAGGGTTCTTGCTATATTTCCCTCTGGTTTTCTCAAGGTGTGAACTATCCAGCGCAAGTGTCTTTTCTTCACCGTTTAGTTCCCAGGGATCTGTCACATTCTCTCCATAAGCTTCTCATTTGTTACCCTATCATTCCATTTCAGTCCCTTTATTCTGTGTAAACACACAAGTTGATGAATGTTTGCAACTTATTTTTTTTATTGTTTTCATCGTTCTCCATGTTACTGACTTATACAAAACTGCTTTAACATTCGAGTTAAATATTGAAATTTAAGTTTTAGGTTTGATTTCTTTTGACTTCCACAAATTTCCTAGTGCAATGAAAGCCCCTCTCTCTGTATTCTCATTCTGACATCTCTACATATCCCTCCCTCTTTGTCTGCCCAAGTATGTGTATGATTCTACCACTTGAAGTTGGGTTTCCCCAGGGAGAAAGGGTTGCTGTTTGCTTGATAAATTCTCACTATCCTGGTCTTTCCTTTATGAATGTTTAGCCCTAGTTGCTGTGACATCTGATAAAGTGTTTAGTTTATCCTGCATGGAACTGGAGGGCTATATCATCAGCAAAGTCCAGATTATCTAACTGATCTGTCATCTAACTGATCTGTCAGAATCCAGTGAATTCCATTTCTGGTGGTAGTTACTGTTACCTTCATAATCCAGTCTACGATCAGTAAGAACAACAAAGACGATAGAAGGCATTTCTGCCACACTCCTGTTCCTATTCCAAGTGTCTTGATAGTTTTTCCTCATGAAAAATTTTATATTTCACTACTATATATGTTGTCTTTACTATGTTACTGATTTTCTTTGGGCTCCCATAGTGTCTCATAAATTTCCAAATGGTTTCTACATCCATGCTATCAAAGACCTCATAATCGAGAAATCTGATATAGAGTGGGGATTTTCATTTGATATTTTGCTCTATTAGTATGTGTAATGTGGTTATCTGGTCATCGCAGGATCTATTTGATTGAAAGCCTGCATGTTCATCTCTTAGCTCTATCTTGATGACCTCTCAACAAAACAGGAATTGCTTTTAATTTATTGCTGAAGAGAGTAGTATGTAGTAAAACACAAAGTTTACTTTTTGGGGAAGCAGAGAGAAGAGAATATGTACAATAATGACCTGTGCTGCTTCCAGTTTTCGAATCTTATCTTCATACACGCTAATCTTAGATTCCACAGACTTCTTGGCAGCTTCACTGGCCTGAATAGTGCTCACAGATTTGCTGAGTTCTTTCTCAGATTGTTTCAACTTGTCATTCAGCCTCATGGTTTCAGAGCTAGCAGAGACATAAAGATAAGGTAGACTGACATTAGCATATATCACATGTGCAAGCTAACAAAATAAAACATTAAAGTCACTAGAATCGACGTCATATTGTTCCGGGGTCGTGAGCCGCTGTAGCGTAGTTGTTAGTGAACTCACTTCGCAAGGCTGGTGATCTGGGTTCAACTCCCGCAATGCGCGTGGAATTTTTCCCGACCACGACGGCTCTCAGGTCGACCCAGCCTCAACTGGGTACCAGACATGCTCTGGGAAAGTAAAGGCGGCCGCGTGATGCTGACCACATCACCCATCGTGTGCCGACGGTCAATGAAAATACAGGCCTAACACTGTATTGACCTATATACCACGAGGTATGAAAGGGTCCCTTTACTTTTACTTTTATTGTTCCGGTAAACCCCCAACTTATTCATTACTTTTTTGAAGATTGTGGCTAACAGAACACATTTTCTTTGTCTATATGCTGCTGAGTTTTGAATACATTTCCTGCATTAAATGAGGGATCAGATATCCAAGTTAAACTAGCTTGAAGAACAGACCTACCTGATCATAATCTGACATGCATGTAATGAACATTCACACATGTGCAGCGATTTAAAAGTAACTAAAACAATCCAAATAAATAGAAATCTTACATTTTACTCAAACATTACATTTCTGTTGTGATGCATACATTCACTATTGCTAAAGCATATACTTACACTTTCAGATTTAAACTCTCTTGAAGAATCTTGTTTTCCTGTGAAACAACAAAATTGTACAAATAAAAATGAGCCAATTTCATAAAAAATTATATTTGTTTAAAAATGTGTCTTCTTCACCCTTCACCCCTAGGGAATCATAGGTCCGCAACCAAGGCCTTCCAAGCCCGCCTATCCAAGGCCATCCTTTCCAGATCTCGCCACTCTCTCCCTGTCCTCTTGCATTCCATCTCTAACTCCCATCTCCAGGTGTTTCTGGGTCTTCCCTTACTTCTAAAAATGTGTGCGTGGAATATATTGTTTAATTAATTCAATAAAAATTGTCACTCCTTTTTTAAGATGCTCAAGGACTACTTCATGACAGTTTAGTGTGATATTTCTAGCATAATTGTTAGCAAAACTAATAAAAACTCTCTGCAAAGTGTGCAATACTGTAAGGAGACTCAGAAAAAGAGATTAAAACTTGTCTGTATTATTTTCAAACATGTGCACAGATCATCTACTTCTTACGTTCGCCTTCTTTGAATTCAGGCGGTCAGTGCCTCTAGTATGACAATTTTGCGTGAAGGCCTGCTTTCCTCGTTCTCAGTGTCCACCACCATACAGGCAATCTACTTGGAGTTAAGTGTGCATGAAAAATGAAAATTGTGGCATATCCTTTATAGAACTTAGCTATCAATCACAGTAAAAGAGTCATCAATTTTCTGGGTACCACTTATACGTTCAGTAGTTTGTCATTATTTTCTGAACGGTGAGGTCTACTTTTACCGTTCTTAAAAATCCATGGACATGAATTTGCTTCCAAACTGCCTGCAGCAGAGTTTGAACCAGGTACGCTTGGGTTGTGATTGAGCTCACTACAGCTTAAGCTACAGATGCCCACTACTTGTGTATAGATGACTATTTTTTGCTGAAGAGAAACTTTGGACAATAGACTCGTTGACACACATTCACAGAAATGACACACGCTGATGTACAAATCAAAGCAACAATATATGTAGAGGAGCACACTAAAAAGTTACCCTCACAAACTTCGCACATGAATCATGCAGAGTTCAAGATTGCCCTCACTATCAAGTTTCAATTGTGTAGTACTATGTAAACTTCACACGCTAGGAATTAATTTCGAACTAGTTCAGCAAGTATAAAATCTATCTTTCTTCTGAATATCTTGATCTAACAATTATGATTCTCTGACTAGGACATGACAGGAACAGATGTAGAAAATTCATACCTAGTAAGGTTGCAAGCCATAGGGCAAGTTAGATTTTAAGCGAAACTAACACACAATTATGTATAGAGGGACTGAGATGGTATGATAGTCACAAATAAGGAACTTATGGAGAGAACAAGACATATTCCAGTGAACCAAGAGGTTAAAAAATACGCTGGTGATGGACAGGACACACTTTGCAAAAACCTGAGGGAAATATAACAAGAAGGGCCCTTTCCTGGAACCCACAGGGACAGCGAAAGGCCAAGAAATATATGGAAACAGAATTTGAAGGCAGAGATCAATAATATAAAGAAGAGCTGGAGGGAGCTGCAGGAGATAGCTAGAGATAGGAGAATTGGCATGAGTTGGTTGAGCGCATATGCCCCAATCTGGGTTTAAAAAATCAGCAAGAGAGAGAGAGAGCACAATTATGTAATTTTAATCAATGTCAAGTTCTAATATATCAAAAATATGACTGTCACCTCAGACAACTTATTGGTTGATGTTTTGTCACTTCCCTGCTCCAATGCTCTGAGTTTAGCCTGCAGACTGCTAGTTTCAATTAGATTCTGGTCATGTGAATGTTGCATACGTTGTTGAAGTGCATTCAACTCTGCCTGATGTTGCTCTACTTTTTCATGAAGCTTCTTCTCGATAGCAGCGTACTTGTTTTTCTCTGCCAGCAACTCATTTCCAAGTTCTTTAGCCCGTGAGTTGGCAGCAACTGTTGTGGATTGTTCTGGAAGTAAAAAGTTTTCAACAATCTTCCAATAAACATTTTACAATATTAAAACCCTTTACACAAAACTGTTAAGAATGTGGAGAGAGCCGCTGTGGCGTAATTGTAAGTGAGCTCGCTTCTTAGACTAGTGATCCGGGTTAAATCCGACAGTGGGCGTGGAATTTTTTCAAACGTAACGGCTCCCAGGTTGACCCTGCCTCAATTGGGTACCAGGAAAAGCACTGGGAAGTAAAGGTGGCAGGTGCATTGGTGACCACATCACCCCTCGTGTGCCGATGGTCAATGAAAAATACAGGCCTAACACTGTATTACCTAAGATACCTTGGGGTATGAAAAAGGGTTCCTTTTTTTTATTTTTTGGCTAAAAATGTGGAGCCCCGCTAGAATCCACATAGCTGCATTCAGAGATGCATCCATACAAAACTGATGCAGAGTAATACTGAAAGACTAGTTAGAACAAATGTCTTTGTATTCATGCTCTCCCACAGATCCCTTACAAGTAATTATGTTAAAAGTCAGAGATTACACAATAATTCCAGTGAAATTTGGCCCCAACTCTGATAGACGGTGGACTAATGAAATTACCATACCTGACTGGACTCTTATATAGTGAGGATTTTCCACCAAAGATGGAACATGAAAGTCCTCTAACTTCCTCAATGATCCAGTAATGCTTGTGCTCTTGCCTTCGGCTCAATGCTATGTAGTCTATCTGTATGTGTTTGTTAGTTATTTTGTTCGATGTGTGTTCCATTTATCTAACCTTGGAGGAAGAAGGATCTCCCTGACATCATAGCGCAAATGAAGAGAGGGTGGTGGTGAACGGTTTTGTGATAATGTGTGCACAGCTCAAACTCTGGAATGTATTGTGGTTGAATTCTGTTCATGTGATTATAAAGTGGTAGGTATTGGGTTCGGATTTGAAAAAAAATCATGCTGACATCTTGTATGGAGGGTTGATGTTGTCATTGAGGTTTGAGTTGGTCGTGTGTCTGTAGACATCTCTTCCAGTGTCTCCCATGGCCCATCTCTTCCTCTAAATTTCTTCATTTGTTACCTTTAGGATTTGTTTATGTTATTTGTGTATGAAGAGTTGTTGTGACTGGTTGTTCATGTGTTGACCCCTTCTTAGCCAACTTTTCTGCTTTACAATTTCTTTATGGGCCCCCTAACAGGCATGGATACCCTGCAATGTAAATGGGACCAGTGTTCATCATACAGTTATGCTCAGACATCATAAACAGAAAGAGACCGTCGCTGTGGATCATCTCTGAGCTTCTTAGCATGGGAAAATGATTGGACAAGAATACTATATTGGTGATTAAATTCATCACTCAGTCATAGATCCCTCATCTCAGGGTAGGTGACAATGAATGCTAAGTCCACTGACGATAAAAAGTAGGTCCTGTGTTTCAAGTTGAGCATGTAAAAGTGATATGGAGTTTGTGCACTACTGCTGAGATATTTCTCTGTAAGAAAGAGATCAGAGTACACATGGTTACTCACCAAGTGCAATGATAATGGTCCTAACAATCGAATCAATCAATCAACATTGCAACAAGGTGACATCTTGATCCACACGATAAAGAATTTCAAAGTGTTTGCATAGTACACATTTTATAATTACAAACGTGTAATTTATTACATATGCAAAATTTGAAGGTAAAAGAAAACATACACAACAAAATAATCTATTAGAATACTAAAATATTTTATTATAAATTAACAAGAAAACTAATCTGTTTGAAAACTGATACCCTCAGCACATTTTATTACAAGCTGTTGTGAGTAAAACTCTTCAAATTCTGCATAATAATGATTACAATAACGTATTATCAGAACTTGTAACTTACCATCTTTAAGAGCTCGTTCTCTCTCTTCCAGCTGCTTTTTCAGAGCAGCAACAGGATCGCCTTTCTGACTTTTCTGTTCTATAAGATTCAAGCAAACATGTTACAATTGAAGAAAATGTACAAATTAAGATATGACAATATAAAAGAGAATATCCTTCACAAATCAACTTAAAACAATTCATATAAAGTATTGTTATGTTTATTATATTCTCTCTATCCTGTGACGCCATTGATGCCTAGGACAGCAACAAACGCATAGTAATCTTCTGTTTGTAGATGTCCTATATAGTGTTCCAGCTGTGATTCATTTCCTGTTCTACGGGTCATTTTGGATCTTCCATATTTTAATTTATCCTCTAGTGTCCATCTCAGTGCAGTTTTTGTGATGTAGTTAGTCCCTATGCATACCACATGTCTGATCCATCTTCAGTGTCTCTTTTGGATGATGGTGCTCCTATTCTCTTGATGATACTGTGCAAACAGTTCTTGGTCAGAGATAGTTTTTGGCCAGAACATACATAAAATCTTTCGCAAACATGTACGGAAGGTGGAGAGTTTGAACATTTCTTGTTCTGTCAATCTCCAGCCTTCTGGTCCGTATAGTAAAGTTAATAGCAGGCAGATGCTGTATATATTAATCTTGGTTCTGATGTTGTATTGAGCTGATTTCCAGTCATTACATTCTAAAGTGGCATTATTAGTTTGCCCTGAAAAGGACATCAGTTACATTGTGTCACAAATTACAGCAAGACTATGACATGTTTTTTTCATCCCAACACATCTGTATTCAACACATCACTTTTATGGCTAGGTTTGTCTTTCCTTAAATACATTAACTTAAAAGAAAGTGTGGATCTACAAGATATGTTCTGCATCTGTCTCTGCATCTAGCAGTGTTAGGGTAGACTAGTCTTTCATAGGAAAGGCGAGAAATGAAAATGAGCAGCCTGCTGATGGCCCATAGAACAAACAAGCCAACCCCATCTCGCAGTGGTGCAGAACAGGAACATTTGACCGCTAGGTCAAAGGACTAATGGGACAACAGCCGCCCTAAGTTAATTTATCTTTTTAAATTAAATATTAATTTTGTGTTTGTCCTACGGAGACAAACCCCCCAAAAGCATGCAAAAACTGGATGTGCTGACCTACAGGTCTGTAGGCATGGCTGTCTGGATCTCCCTAGAAGTGATTGAACTACATTTGTTGTAGCGAGCCAGGTGGCTAGCTTCTGCAGAGATTCGCTCGAAAGTGTGGTTCACAATGAGTTCATGATTGACATTGTCTTCAGATGAGATACCTCAAGCTCTAAAGTCAATCACATACCACCCACAAAGAATGGTTTAACAAGTGGTTGGTGTAGAGTAAAGAATAAGACAGAAAGTGTGGCCATAAATACAACAATAAATTGCAAACAAAAAAACCAAACCTTATTCCATGATTCAGTGGCCTCTATGCCTGATTTCTTAAGCAAGATATCTATCAAGCTCTGGACTTCACTGTCAGTAAGGTTTGCACTCTTCACAGATGAGATCAGCCTTGATCCATTGATAGGAGTATCATCTTTATCATTAGCTGCATTAAAAATCATTTCATTTTCTCCGTTGCAAGTTTACATTTTATAAATGTATTTTTCAAATATAAATTGCTATATGACACCACATTAACACAAACCAGATAATACTTCTTGTAAAACATGTTTACAATTTACTGATTATATTTTCCAAGGGCTGTTAGATGTAACTTAACACTCAAATATGTCATTCTTTACCTGTCACCATTTACTGACAGGGTGTATTCTTTCATCATTCTTTTTGTTTAACATTGACAGGCCAATGAGGGAAACCATTACGGATAACAGAAAATTTGAATTATGCAGACAACTGTAGTCTTTTAGTCAGTATCTACGAGGATGACCCAATGAAAATAGATACGTTTTCCACAGCAGCTCAAACAATAAGACAAAGTTAATATTGTGAAAATGAAAATAATGATTTATAACCAAAAATAAGAAAATCCAATTATGTTACAAAATGAAATCTCAGAGGCAGTTCAGAATTTTGTGTACCTGGGAAGTACTGTATCATAGGATGGAGATTCGGAAAAAGGCATCATTGGGAAAAATCAAGAAAGCAAATCAAAATTTTGCCATATTCAACAAAATCTGGAAAGTAAAAGGGATTGAATCTCAAAACAAAACTTAAAATATATCAAAGACAAAAACAGAAAAACCATGACACTGAGCAACAACCTGGTGTGATAACAAAAAAAAAGAAACATTGTGTCTTGATAGTGTTATTATACTGTAGTGAGTACTGGAAAGTGACTCATAACACCATATTCAAGTTGGAGATATTCCAAAATAAGTGTTTAAAAAGAATCCTATAAATATTCTGGCCAAATACAATAGCAAATGAACAGCTTTTAAAACAAGCAAACTGTGCATCATTGGAGGAGATCATTATTAAAAGATGACGGTTTATTCCTCATGTATTTTGTATGTCAGTTAAGACATTGGCTAGGATAGTTCTCCGATAGACAATGGATGGGAAAAGAAGGCCTGGACGCAAAGGGAAACATGGAGAACTGTGGGAAGAGTGTAGAAAGATTGTGGCCTGACATAGGAAACGATTGGTAGAAAAGTGGCTGAACAGCAACAAAGATTCAGGTAAACAAAATTAAGAAACATGAAAAACAGACCAAAGATTCTAGGAAAGAAATTATATTGTAGTAGGGCCCCCTGCAGATACAGCTCAAGTAGAAATTCCCAGAAACCAGACCTCTCATGTCCAGTGGTTATTGTATTCCAGTATTCTTATATAAGTACGAATTCATTTTAAGAAAAACATAACATAAAAAAGTAAGGTTATACTATGTCACAAATAAACTTAACGTTAAGGAATATCAGTATTATTAACATTTTTCATCAACATTTCAGTTTCAGTTTGGAATATCTTCATTGTACTCCGGACATGTCCCTATGTGTTCTGATCTCCAACAGCATCCAGCAACTAACCATGCCAGCTCGATGTTGATTGATGAGCCTACTCATATACCTGTTGTGCTGTTCTTTTCTGGCCACTCCAATCTTCAATCCAAGCTCTTGCAACCTAGCAGGTGACCTGGATTGGTTTAGATGAAAAACCTCTTTGCAACCACACTATATTTGGGCGTTTAGAATGTCCGCTGTATCTATTGGCTGACGCTGATATGGTAGCAGAGTCAGCCAGCCTGTCTGCTCTCTCATTTCAATTGGTAGAAAGGCGAACAGCAACAATGGAAATCTTTTATGGAAGCCTTGAATCAAACAGGACATGAAGAGGATTATTATTCCTCACAATTTGTTTCACTTTGGAATATCTTCAATGCATTTCTGATACTTGTGTGTTTGCAATTTTAATCTTTTCAATTGTTACATTTTTCATCAACAAATAACCATGAACTTAAAGAATTGCGTAAAATTGCAGCAAAGTTTATAGTATTTTATCAAACACATATTAATGTCGGCCCATGTCAACAGGAATTTCCAATTTCCTGAATGAGCTAACAGTCTTATGTTACCAAAAGTCATGCACAAGTGCACTGTTCGTCACTGCAAACTATTTTGATCACACACAAACATTTATAAAGTAAATATATCCAAATTTTCCCACAGAAACGTATAGATATAAAACTACAGTAAAACTATGTAGCAATTGGTGCAAAACATGTATAAAAAAAAAAAAAAAAAGTACTGTAGTTTTACAAAGTACAAAAACAATGTACAGCGATGTTTCGACTAAAAGGCCTTTATAGGATACAAATAAAGCGAAGAAATTTATACTATATTTAGACAGCAGATATAACACATACAATCACACAATAAATCTCTACGACCTAAAATATAAATCACATCATCATCATCATCAGGTGCCGTCTCCACATCGAAGGTTGGCTGCAATGAATCCCCAGCATCCTCTGTCTTTCGCCTTGGTGTTGCACACTGCCAGACTGTAACCTGTCCATTTCTTAAAGTTTCCTCCACTTATCTCTCGGTCTTCCTCTTGCTCTTCTCCCTCAACTTTCCCCTCTAGTAAATGTTTTATCATGGTGTCATGCCTTTTATGTGCCCAAAATACTTTACTTGTCTGAATTTTATTTCTCTTAATAATTGTTTCTTCATGCCTAGTTTTCCTAAAACTTGTTTATTTGTCTGTTTTTCTGTCCATGAAACTCTGCTTATTCTTCTATATATCCACATCTCAAATGCATCAATTCTGTCTTCTAACTGCTTGTTCATTGTCCATGTTTCGAGCCATACATTAATATAGGATATATATAGCATTTGATCATTCTAATTTTTTGCCTGTTTGTGATTTGTTTGGATGTCAGTAACTTTCTCATACTATTGAAATTATCCTTGGCCATTCCTATTCTCTTTTAATTTCAGTTATACATCTGCCATCATCTGTTATCATCTGACCGAGATAGGAGTAGCTTTTTACTTGATGTAGTAATTCTCCATGTATTTTTATATTCATTTTAGGTTTTTCCATTTCCTTGTTGATTACCATAGTTTTTGTTTTCTGTATGTTAATGTCTAATCCATATTCCTTGCTAGTTCTGTCCAATTGGTCCACTAATTCTTGTAGATCTTGTTCATTTTCTGCTACCAATACTGTGTCATCTGCATATCTTAAGTTATTTATTATTTTCCATTGATCTTGAGTCCTGGCATTCCCTCTAGTTGTTTGAAGATTTTCTCTGTGTAGATGTTAAATAGGCTTGGTGACAGTATGCATCCTTGTCTCACTCCTCTCTTTATGTCTATGTATGGAGAGTAGCTATTTTCATATTTTATTATTGCTGTCTGTTCCCAGTATATGTTACTTATTAGTCTGATATCATCCCCATCTAGGCCTATTTCTATAAATACACAACAAATGTAATTACTAAATCTAAATGTGTGATTGTATATGTTATGTCTGCCATCCAAGAAGTCTAAAAATCTTCACTTCTGTTGTATCCTTTGCTTGATAATGATAAAGGCATTTTGATAGAAACGTCGCTGTATAACAACTATATTGTTTTTGTACTTTGTAAAACTAAAGTACTTTGTTTTTATGAGCTTTGCCATTACCACATAAAAACATACATTAATTTAAAATCATATTTATGACATAACTTACAATGTTTCAGCAATAATAGCCCTCAATAAAAATTCTTAATGTCTGTAAGCCCCCAAGAATATTAGACTGCTGGAATGCCTATCCACAAATGGAGGACTACAAGATGAAATTAGTGAAAAAAGAATACAAATAATTACCTGCTGGAGTCTTCACTTTTGTTGAGCGCTTTTCCACATCAATGACATGTTGTTTAGTTATATGATCCTCGACTTTGTCAATTTTCTTCGGTGGAAGATTTTCTTTACTTTCTGCAGAATGCTTAACCTTAGTATCTTTCTCCTGATGTACCTCAGTGTGAATCACTTTCACTTTCTCTATTTTCTCAATTACAACTTTCTCATGACTTTTCTTCAGCTCAAACTCATCTTTGGGTACCACTGGTTTGTGATGCAGCTCTGCAGCTTTCTCCACTACAGGTGTATGTTCACCTTTATTCTGAAGAATTGATTTGGCAGTTTTCTCTTTCTTTCCTCTTTGTCTAAGGCCAGTATTAAGTCCCAAAGTTTCAGTTGGTTCAATAATTTCTGGTTCAATTTCAAGATTCACCATTTTTGGTTCCACTTTTAGTTCAGGCTCCACAACCTGGGCTGTCTTTTCCTTCGATTTTTCCTGTTTTCCTTGGCC
This sequence comes from Arion vulgaris, assembly GCA_020796225.1. Classification (NCBI taxonomy): domain Eukaryota; kingdom Metazoa; phylum Mollusca; class Gastropoda; order Stylommatophora; family Arionidae; genus Arion; species Arion vulgaris. The sequence goes on from CM036754.1 coordinate 5,963,348, forward strand.
TTTCTTACTATGCTTGTTCTTATGCTGCTCTCGCTGTGCCTTCCTTTCTGCTTTTACCTTCTCTCTTTCCTCTTCTTCTCTGCGTCTTTGCTCTTCAATTACTTCCTCAAATGTTTTCTCTCGCATTGAAAATGCTGAGATAAAGTACAACAATAAAGCAGATATGATGAATACTGCAACACCTATCAGAATTGTTACCACTTCCATTGTTATTCTTGGTATCTGTATGCTTTGAACAATACTTTTACGTCAATATGTTTTTGGTACGGTCAAATTTAACAAGCAATGCCCATAAAAGTGAAAGAGCTCTGGGGCATAAGTCCCTGCGTACCACCACGCCCCTTGTCATACAGCAGAACTCATTTCCTAACTAACGAGAAGAATGAGTGTACTATTGATTATTCCACAAGGATTTCCATAAACGTCTCACTGTGTTGAATCTGAAGGTTTAGTATCTGTAGTAAGAACCTGCAAGAAGAAAATAGTACGGTGATTAGCGACAAGCAAATGTTCTTTTTCTTCCCTACTCTAACAAACAGTGTCCACATATCGGTTCTGTCACCGCACTGAGGCGACATTTTACAAGTCTAGCCACGACACAGAAACCGGTGGTTGTTGACACTTTCTTACTCCTTCGTTAGCAAATTTAGTTACAATGTCTCATTAATCTCTTACTAAATTATAATCAAATAATATAGCTCTCTTATTTCAAGATCAAACGATAAAATGCGGCATGACATACCAACAAACTCAACGTGGAAAAGTTACATGCATGAAATAATTGAAGATGTGGACCTACCAAACTACGAAGCTAAAAATAAGTTGCTCTACAGTTCCTGAAACTGAATGTAACATGGACCCTGATTGGTCAAAACCAGTTAGTAGTTATTCTCTCTGCCACGCACCCTCCCTGCCACGTAAATACTCGCATATTAGATAGCACATCCTTCTAAAGTTTTTGTAACGAAACTTCTTGAGATTATTTTAGTACATGCTTTATTATCATTGAAATCATACATTACATTTAATTTCGTATATACAGTAGTTTTAAAACGAGTTTTAGATGAGATGAGTATCTACTTTCACACGTGTGTAAACATGTGTGCGTTGACCGTCTGCGCCATCTATTTCCTGAGACGATTCATCCCACATATTGTCTTAGTCTGAGCAAAAGTCTGGTTAGAATGTGAGTCATGGCAGTCGATCACAAGTGTTACAGCCAAATATTGAACACGAGAAACAGTTCTTTATAATTATGTGATATGAAAACACAAAATTATTCAAGACTAATCTAATCATGTATTACTTTAAACATATGACATGGCTGTACTTGCGATGTAAGCACTTTTTTGTTTTAGTTACAGAAGTCATCAACAAAAAAACGTCACCGTCATCAAAATGTTAAATAGCAATTAAGGGGCTGTGGGCGCAAGTATCAAATGTCACAATTAATTGATAAAGGAAATACAATAAAAGCGAATAGTTAATAACGGTTGGTGGTGGTAACCCCTACTAAATTAGTTACTTATTTGTTTCTCTAATCTTTCAGTCCTTCTTATAAGTTATTACTTGTCCATCATTTCTCTAAACATCTTTTTTCTAGTGATACGCCGCCGTATGATCACATTTTCTCTAGTAAAAGCTTGTCAGTATTGTTAATTTCATTTTAAGATCTCATTTTTGTGTAGACTGTAACGGAAATATATTATCTTTAACAGTAGTTATTGGTTACTGAACTGGCGTCATATCACTCCGGGCAGATCCATCGGTGCTCAGACTCCCCCAACAGATGTCGAAGGGTGATAATAGGCCTACTAATGGTTCCTGTGGCTCGCTTGCCAAATACATTTCTCTCTGCCCTTCAATCATCCAGTTCTACGCGTACAGCGTATAATTCCCAAGCTCCTAAATCGCAGGATTGATTCAACGTTAATTTTAGTGTGCTCAGCAGTAGGTCACCAAGAGACGAAGAACATTCCCAATATCCATCTCCCAACTTTGATGAAAGCATATCCATTCTCTCGTTGCCGCGAACATCTGCATGATCATGACATTATATCCACGTGAGTCTCTGGAGGTTGGAAACCTCTATAGATGAAATCCACTCATACCGCAACCTGCCATTCTGGATCTTCCGAAGAATTTAACAGTAAAAAAACATGGTAATGCAATCTCTTGTGAACATAACAGAAAAACATGGTAATGCAATCTCTTGTGAACATAAAATAAAAAAACATTACAAATATGTTTTAAAGTGTTTTCGGAAAATATAGTATATCTACATTTATCTTTAGAAAACATACAAGGCAAATATTATAAGAACGATTTTCTGACCAACACTACGTTACCACTGTCAAACATGGCCAATAACAGCAGCTATGAGCAAAAAATCATAACGACGGAGATGAGATGCTTTAGAAGAGCTGCATTGCCTGCATATTCCCGGGGCTCGCAAGGGGAGCAAAGAATTGTATGACAGGAGTCATGGAGACAACTTTTGCATTGCATGAGAACTCAAAACCAGGAAACAAACAAGACAAGACCTTGCTTCCCATCCTTATAATGTGCCTCGGATAAAGATTGTTCTGGCAAACAAAGGAAAGTCGACATGATCTTCACTGTGATAAAGAACTCATATTTATCTGTTGGGATTGAATCAAACTCTTTTATTGTATGCATGTTTTTGATGTATAACCAACTACTCCAAGATACAAGACAAGAGGCAATGAATGACATACTCAAAAGAGAAGATGGAAATGGCTCGGACATGTTATGAGAATGAGACAAGAAATGCCTGCAAGGATAGCACTCACTTGGACACCTGAGGGAAAGAGAAAGGAAGGCAGACCACGGACAACATGGAGGCGCATGATGGAAGAGGAATTGGACACCGCATCTCTGACGTGGGGCTCTGCGCTGAAGGTTGCACGGGACAGGAGAGCATGGAAAGTCCTTTCTGAAGCCCCATGTGTCACTAGGCATGACGGGATTAAGTAAGTAAGTAATGTTTTTGATGTAATAGAATCATTGCATTGTTTCCTCTGTAGTAGATTTTTTTTTTTTCTTTCGTCCGCTTTCAACTCAGACGAAGTTTCATCTCTGAAACTGATTTTTGCGTGAAAATCCGTTTTCCAATTTCTTACAATGGCAGCAGCGTGCACATTGTAAATTACTTTACACTGGCAGCCGTGTGCTCAATGTACTCGTAATTAGTATTCTCTCGCCATACAGGCAGATTTTCTCCGACTTCAGAGGTACTCACGTTATCGTCCTGAGTAAGACCAGGGGACTCGAACAAATGCCGGACAGTAGGTTCGAACCCGAGCTATGAGGCGTCTCACAGCTAGCAGACCGAGCTACTATCAACTACTCTAGGCAGTCCCCTCTGTAGTAGATATGTACAACTTATAGTATTGCATCCTTCGCTACAACGAATCAATACACTTTCCAGAGTTTGAAAGAAAGTTCTGGAACACAATCCTAATCAAATTTGTCATCAGGTAGTGTCCATGTCAGGACGAAAAATTACCCCATGGAATCGAAGTACGGCTCGTCTAACCCATTCTCTCCGCGTTTTGTTTTGCCACGGACTCATTTATAATGCTATGTCTACTGAATTAGCTAGTAAACCAGCTATCTTTCTTCTTTCTTCTTTCTTTCTCGAATCCTGTATGCCTCACAGCGTCAGGTCAGGAAGAGATTTCTAAAACGGGCCCTAGTATGCGCTTCGTAGATAGTCTCTTTCGTCGCCTCTGTTATCTCTGAGGTCCATCTTTGCGTGGCCGGCCTTTTGCTTTGTACCCATTGTATCGGAGCAGCATTGCTATTTAGGGGTGCACTGTCTGATGGTAATCTGCTTACGTGACCGAACCATTTAATTTGTTGTTTCTTGATGAAGTCTAGTACTGATGTTGTACCCACTTTTTCCTGATGTCTTCATTTCTCAACCGGTCTCTTCTTGTTACACCCAGCATTCTGCGTAGACACTTCATCTCTGTTGTGACTAGTTTTCTTCTATCGTTTGTTGTCAGCGTCCAGGTTTGGCACTGGTAACATAATGTGGGGAGAAAGATTGTGTTGAACATTGCTCTTTTTGTGTTCATGGTGACGTGTTTGCATCTTAAAATTGGCGCCATTTGCCCTATCATTTGGTTTGCTTTGTTGCATCTGTGTTGAATTTCATTAGTTATTCTTCCATTTGCTGAAAAAATGCTCCCAGGTATGTGAAATCTTTTGCTTGATTTAGTAGATGATTATCGATGGAGATGTTGGTAGTGTTTTCCTCTCTGGCGAATGTCATTACTTCTGTTTGTCGATGTTAATTCTCATGTTGTATTCGTTACATGCTAACTGGAGTCTGTTGATGTGTTGTTGTAGCTGTTCTTCTGTTGTTGATATGATTGCCTGATCGTCTGCAAAAGAAATTCATTTAAGAGTTCTCCGAGGTTGTTTCCTTCGCTGGTGTTAGCTATTTTACAAATGTGGTCAATGTACGTGATGAATAGCAGCGGGGATAGTACGCAGCCTTGTCTTACTCCTGACCCTACGTGAAACTTTTCTGATAATCCTGTATTTGTTCTAATCGTACATTGGCTGTCAGTATAAATGTTCTTGCAAAGGTTGATTAGGTGTTCATTAACCCCATAGGTTGTTAGTATTTTCCACAACTTGTGCCTATCTACGCGGTCGAACGCTTTTTCCTGATCTACAAATGCAACGTGTAAATGTTTGTCGGATTCGATAGTCCTTTCTACTAACTGTCTGAGGGCGAATATTGCGTCTGTACAGCTTTGTTCTTCCTGAATCCCATTTGGGAGTCATTAAGCTGTGGCTCGATGATGTGGCGGAGCCTTTCTCAAGTATTTTGCAGAATATTTTCCCAGTGTGGCTCAGTAGCGCTATGCCTCTATACTTTGTACAGTCCCTCTGCTACCTTTCTTCTTCCAGATGGGAACAATTGTAGCATTCCTCCAATCTTCTGGTGTTTCTTGTGTGATCCAGACTTGGTTGAATAGTCTATGGAGCCAGCTGATTCCTACCTCTTTAGTTGCTTTGATTAGGTCGGCGGGATATTGTCTGGGCCTGGTGTTTTATTAGGTGGGGCCATATTTACAGCATTTCTGATCTCTGATAGTGTTATGCTTGGTTCTACTTCTGAAGTTACATTTACTGTGAGTTCTTGAGTGTTCGGTTGGTCCTCTTGTTGAAGGTTGAGAAGTTCACTAAAGTATTGTCGCCATCTGTTCATTATCATTTTTGGATCATTAAGAGCTTGGCCGTTTTCATCGTTAATAATTTCAGTTGGGTCATATTGTTCTTGTCTTTCCCGCATAGCTTTAATTTTCTTGTAAAAATGTCTTGTTGAATTTTTGTAGTCTGAATTTAATGTTTCGCCATAATCTTGCCATGCTTGTATTTTAGACTTCTTTATTATCTCCTTGGCTTGTTTTCTAGCTGTTCTATACTCAGTGAGGTCGTTTTGATGTTTGTTTTTGCCCATAAGTTGTATCTGTGTTTTTTCTCCTTTACCGCTAGTTTTACTTCGTCATTCCACCAAGTTGTGCTTTTGGTCGGGTACCTCTGTATTTTGCTGTTCCACATGTTTCTTTGGCTGCTTCTAATAAAGTTCTCTTAAATACTGTCCATTCTTCTTCTACTGACTTGCTTTCTTCAGTTAGTTTAACAAAATTATCTGTGACTCTTTGTAGATATGACTCTTGTGTGTTGACATCTGTTAATTTATTGATTTTGATTATTTCTTTTGTAGTTGTGTGTTGCCCTCTGGTACTCTTCTTGTGTGTTCTGATAGTCATAACCAGCTATGAGCTTTCTTAAAAAATATCACCGAGCAGGTATATCGGCTCATAAGGGCGAAGGAGTTAATGATTAGTTACACTGGTGATAAGGAAACAAGACTTCACGCAAAACTTGGTATGAGGCCGTCACGACTACGCTTGAATTCATAGCGAGCGAACGGAGAAAGAGATATCAAGAAAATATTTACCAGAAGACTAGCACAAGTAAAATATGTGGAACCTCCTACTCCCTCCGGTATCGCAATAAATCAATAAATCAAAAAGTATAACAAGGTTACGAATGTTGAACTCGTGTCATACAACAGTTAAACTAGAGATTAAAAACACGCTGGCGTTGGATATAGCATATATTAAGAAGACCAGATAGTATATGTTATGTTATGTTATGTTATGCGATCGACGTCATGACACATTGGGCATTCCTATTCGTGCTCTGTCCTCCGCTGCAGCAGCCATCCCAAAGTCCATTTGCTCACCGTACCCATGAGAAGTTGATTACTATTTCTTCTCTCTCTACCACGAAGACGACATTGCCTGGCATGTTCAAACTTAACACCTAATTCTCGAACTCGTTCCAGTGTCTGAGACTTGCCCACGTCACATAATTTAGAGTGTACCGCATTGATGATATCGGCTCTGTCCATACTTCTGCCTGCTTGAGTCGGGGCATTGTTTGCAAGAAAGTAGCTAGTAGTATAGCAACGCGGATCTTATTCTGAAACCCTCAGGGAAATAAAACCAGAAGAAGACCAACTATTAGTATAGCAACGCTGCCCGAGTGGTTACCGGGCCCAAATTTGTGGTGTAAAGAATAGAACCACTGTTACCTGCCACGCATGTCGTAAGAGGCGACTAAGGAGGTTTGGCTGAAATCGGATGCATGTGTCCTAAACGTGTAGAAGTATATGCGTTTAGGAGCCTACCTGGGGGACTGCCTAGAGTAGTTGATAGTAGCTCGGTCTGCTAGCTGTGAGACGCCTCATAGCTCGGGTTCGAACCTACTGTCCGGCATTTGTTCGAGTCCCCTGGTCTTACTCAGGACGATAACGTGAGTACCTCTGAAGTCGGAGAAAATCTGCCTGTATGGCGAGGGAATACTAATTACGATTACATAGAGCACACGGCTGCCAGTGTAAATTAATTTACAACGTGCACGCTGCTGCCATTGTAAGAAATTGGAAAAACGGATTTTCACGCAAAAATCAGTTTCAGAGATGAAACTTCGTCTGAGTTGAAAGCGGACGAAAGAAAAAAAAATTAAAAAAAAAAAAAAAAGAAGCCTACCAAACCAATGTGCAACGTATACACGTTCATGGCAAAGATCAAACATATCACAAAGAGTGATTAAAATTGGTCGTAAAGAACGAACGCAAAGAAGAAGAAGAAGAGTATAGCAACACATGTCTTATTCTGAAACCCACAGGGAAATGGAAACAGAAGACAAAGAAACACTTAAGAAATGAGAACAGGAAAGAGATATTATGGTTGTCTTTGAAGACATGGAATTGATAGAACAGAAAGTAATGGCAGATATTTGTCCAGGACTTGTATACCAAACTGAGCTGAACGGATTATTATTTGTTTCTAGGAAACTGTCATAGATTTCAACTGACATGTCATATCTGGATGTCGTTCCATGATTCGCTTTCTGTTTATATGTCTCATATGGAAGGGGAAGATGTAAGTGGAATGGGCCACTCATATGCCTTGCCTGTTGTGCTGTTAGTTACAGTCCAGTGTGTATACGAGGTTTATTCAATAAGTTCCGGGTGTGATTATTTTTTTCTTCTTATGGGAAACTGTAATATGTAAGGCAGTGACATTAAGGCATTGCATGCAACAGCTATGTACCAGCTTAGGTGCCAAGCACAAAGCCGATATATGCATGCATGCACAGTGTGGAATCCTTTAAGTGAACTAGTCTTTAAAGTGCTCGGCGGATTTTAAAAATGGACTCTAACGTGTGTACACTGATTTCTGCTATTGCCGTGGAAAAACTAGTTCTCAAACTTTCGAAATGCTGTGACTAGCTTTCGGAGTGCCTAAGTCGATCTAAGACATTTGAGGGGTATTTCCGTTTGAAAAAAGGCCGTTCTTTATGTAACAATGATCCATATTGAGGCAGCTCATCCACTTCCTACGACGACGAAACCGTGGGGTTTGTACAAGAAATCATGAGCACTGACCGACGTCTGTACCACGACGAAACCGTGGGGTTTGTACAAGAAATCATGAGCACTGACCGACGTCTGTACCACGACGAAACCGTGGGGTTTGTACAAGAAATCATGAGCACTGACCGACGTCTGACTATCAAAGAGGTTGCAGAAGATGTTAAATATAAATCGACTAGCTAATTAAGCCGGCTTCTTCTTTTTTTGTCGTCACACTACTACCGGGTTGTTGGCCAGTGTCGTGGTTTTCTGTTTTTGTCTTGCGCTGTTCTGGTGGCTTGTGTGATTGTTATTAATGCTCTTTCACATGATTCTGCTACGCCATCTAACCATCTTTACCGTGGTCTTCCTCTTGCCTTCTTTCCCGATGTTCTGTTGTAGAAGACTGTATACTGTGGAATTAGGATGCATTCTTATTAAGTGACCAAATCACTTCATTTTTTTTTCTCAATGTAATTCAAGCAAGGTTCTGTGCCAGCTTTCTTTCTTATGCTGATGTTGGTGACTCTGTCTTTTCTGGTGTTGTTGGTAACTTTTCGCAGGCAACGCATTTCACATGTAGTTATTTTTGGTGACTGTGCTTTGTTCATTGTCCTTGTTTGGCTCTGGTAACACAAAGTAGGTATAAAAATGATGTTGATCATCTGTTGCTTAGCTGACTGTGAAGTTTTTGCGTGCCTTAACAATGGGCCTAGCTTGTAGGTTACAGCATTTGCTTTTTGCATTCTCTCTCTATCTAGTCTCCCGTGAATATGCTTCCTAAGTATTTGAATTCTTTCACTTTGTTTATTTTAGTACCATTGACATGGATGTCTAGTTTATTATGTTTTCTTCCCATATTCATTATTTCTGTTTTAGTGTTGTTGATTTTCATGTCATGATTTATACAATTTTTATTCAAAGTGTCAATATGATGTTATAGATAACGCGGTTTCTCATGAGTGAAAGTTGTTATTAATCCTTGATGAGGAATTGAGTAAGACTTTCCAAAAGATGTCATCTAAAAAACATGAATTGTATTTCGGATATTTTTAAATAAATTGTTTGAATCGCTATGTCGTCATAAAAGATTGTAATGGTTCGGGCGGTTCTTGTAAAGCGTCCAGTCTAATCAAAGTAGCGTCTTCACTTCCTTCAGCTCTGGTAATTGCCATTCATGATCTATTAGCTTCACGTCAAATCCAGGCAACATCTTCGTTTTATTCAGCTGTTATGCTTCCCGTCTAGCAAAGCAGCGTCTTCACTTTCTTCAGCTATGATAAATGACGCAAACGCAGGCGTCATGACCGGTTATGTACAAAGGCAGTGGATCCAATTAATACAAAATGCGACAATCCAGACACTTACTTTCATCTTTGTCCCAGGTCATTCGGGGGTGAAGGGCATTGAGAGAGCAGATGCACCTGGCGAGCAAAGCTACGATCAAGAATTGGTCTTCTATGGACAAAAGCGACATCATCAACGCTTTAAGAGAAAACCTAAGCTCTGAAGATTTCAACGAAGAAGATGAAGTGTGTTCTCTATTTCGGTTGCGCAAGCTGTGCATACCGATAGGTGCGGCAAGACGGGAAAACCAAGAGATACATAGTAGATACATCAATCAACACACAACGGGAACTGTTAGTCTAAACACACTGAGATACATGCTTGGGAGGAGATCGGAGTAATTATGGACATGTTCGATGTGCGATGAAGATGATCCTCAAATGAACAATCATTGACGCTTCGAGCACTGCCTCTGAAATCTTAATGTGTAATCTGATAGTACTTGTATCAATCAATCAAGCAAAGTAACGAGTACATTTCTATGTGTTCCTTTCGGATCCAGAACATAATAGGTATTCGTTTATTTGTTATATAGGGGTAAAGCCTCTTCAAGCCGAGGCACGTTCATTTAACCTAAGGCGAATCTTTTATTGGTTATATCAGAACGTGAAGGCCAACAAACATGAAACAATGAGAATTAACTCCTTTCGGAGAATCCAAGATCATTGATAGGTATTCGTGTAACGAACCGTTACTATTTGAACATTGCTACTCATTACTTGTCAAATATATTTGGCTGTTACTGGTCGTTTCTAAATTAATTAAATGGTACCAACTACTAACTGAAGAAAAAATAAATTATAATATAACAGCGACTTCAGCAATATTCTCTTTTATACACTGCCCATATGAAAACAGAACGTATAGCCATCTTGGAAGACAAAGATACTGTATCTATAAAATGTTGATTAGAAAGAGAAGAAAGGAAAGATGGCGGGTACACATCAGCGCAAGAAAAGTTGGACAGAGGCTCGGTGAAGATATTAAAATTGAAGTTTATATTTCAGATTATACGTAATCTTATTATATACATGTTACAGATTACAGAGTTACAAATTACAACATTAATTCAGATTAGAGAATGGAGACGTATAGTAAAAAAATAGAAACTAATTTCAATCTATTTTTAAAACAAGTAAATACTAAAATAGGCTAAGGGTGACACTATCGTTTATTTTTCTTCGAGATGTGAACAAGTTGGGAGATAGAGGAGTGTTGTTTACATTTACTGCAGCCACGATAAAGACGTTTTGATTTAAACGTACGCTCGTGTGGTGCTGGGGCCCGTAAAGGGAAGCAAAGAATATTACCACTGCGACCTACAAGACATGTCTTAAGAGGTGGTTACGGTAGGACCTAGGGAAGCTACCCTAGTAAATAAAAAATATCGCAGAAATCGGGTGTGCTGATTTGTAGGCGCATAATTGGCACAACGTACAATCGCTCTTAGGCTCAGATCACATACACATCAAACAGAGTGGTTAACAAAGTGGTCCGATATGTATCGTTCGAAGAAGAAGATTGAAACGTAGATTCAGTTAGTAGGCTATGTCTTTTTTGCACTGAATGTATAATTATTTATTTTATTATAAAGGGTCTTAAAAGGAAGAACTGATAAGAAACTATATTGAACTCATGCATTTACTTTCTAAATACGATAGTCAATTTGAATTTTTGTCTTCAGAGTAGGAGGGGGAAGGGGTAGCAGTGCCGGATTAAGCCAGCACGGGGCCTGTAGCAAATTTTAGCGCGGGGCCCTAGGTTTTGTATGATAATACAATAAAACACAACTTTTACAAACAAACTTGTCTCGATTTAATGTGAGCAAATTTAGAGATAATACTAGACAAATCAATTTCTCTAAGTAAATTACATTCAATGTTCATTAAGGTGAGGTTAGTTAGACGATCTTGTCCCATCATGTTCCTTAACTCACTTTTTATACGCTTTAATGTTGAAAAAGAACATTCTCTGTTGCAGTTAGTAATCATTAAAGACAAGTAAATTAGTAAGACTATTTCTACATTTGGGAAACACGATTCGAATGAATTTGCCATTATAAGTTTATAAAATTGCAGTTCAAGAGCATCATGCTTTTCGTTGCAATAGCAGCAGCTACATTAGTTTTAAGAAGTTCAGCGAACTGCACAAGTTCGTCTCCTAGACTTTCTTCCAAATCCTCTTGCTAAGAGCTGACAATATTTGGAGTTCTTTTCAAGATCTCTTCTGCTGTAAGAGATTTTAACTGCCGAAGTATTCCAAATACACCAGTCACTTTATGGTACGCTTCCGTGCGTTTAGCTAAGGCAGACAGTACATTATCAATTATGACAATAAACACCTGTATTTCAAATTTTTGTTTGGGTGTTTGATTTTCTACAACTTCATCGAGCGTAGTAGAGCCGCTGAAATCGTCGTACTTAGTACTTTGCTTGCATCGTCTTGAAGTTTGTTGCTGATATTCTTCACAGTCAGTCAGGATTTTGATTTTGGCCTCAATATCTGAAAATATAGGCCGCATTGCTTGAAAGTACCCGTGTAGCAATTCATAAAGGACATATCCCGTGTTAAGGTCCTGATCAGCAGGTGACTGTAATGAAGCGCTAGACGCTTGCAAGCGTTCTAGAATTCCGTTGAATAAAATGGTCGGTCATTATTCCCGTTTCCAACTTACTTATCTAAAAAACTAGTCCATACGTCTGATTACGACACTCTACCTTTTGATCCATGTTATTTGAGACGTCATTCAAAACTTGTTTGATAGTGGTAAAACCACATAAAGTACCTTTATCGCATCAGCTCGGGCAGGCCACCTGGTGTCCGTCAGTCTCTTCAAAGTCGGGAATTTTGAATCTGCAACTTCCAGTGCTTTTGTAAGAATGCCCCATCGATAAGTAGAAGCGGAAAACAATGTATAGTCTTTCAACAAAATCGAAAAAAATGGATGGATCTATACAACATTCTGGAGCACACTTAGCAACCAAATTCAATGAATATGCAAAGCAGGGAATGTATTCTGTGTACATATTTACCTCCTTAATGTGTGCTTGTAAGCCGGGGTATTTCCCACTCATGTTGCTGGCATTGTCATAGCTCTGACCACGACCGTCTTTGATATTAATTTTTCTTTAAAACATCAAGTAAACTTTGGGCGAGTTGTTCAGCAGTATGACCTTTCATATCCAAGAACTTCACAAACCTTTCCACTGGTCCAGATGGTAAACATAGCCACTATTAGAGTGAGTTGGTCCCATGCAAATGTCTGGAGTAGAGTCCAGTGATACTGAATAGTACTTGCATTTCTTAATTTCACAAATAATATGATCCAGTAAGCTTGATGCAATTTTAAAAATTAAAATTTTCCCCGATCCAGAAGCTATTGAGCTTTCAGCTCTTCGGCTCGGTGCCACGAACATCATAACCCTTCGGCTCGGTGCCACGAAAACCGCAAATCTGGAGAACCTGTGGCTTTTCTACCAGCTCGCGGAATTGAACCGCAATCACAGGGGGCTTGTCACCCGTCGTCCAACGTGTTACGAACACGCTGGACAGGCGGGTCTTGATGCAATTAGATGGATAAATTCCTCACATGTTATTTTTGATAAGTATGATGTATGTCCCTTTCCTTTATATTTGCATAAGTATTTATATGCTGAGCCAGAAAAATGTCAAATCTGGCTATTAAGTCCAACAAACCGAAATAATTTCCATTATGAGGTGAACCAATAGTTTCATCACTACCCCGAAATGCAAGACCTTGTTCTGCTAAAATTTGGATAACTGAAGTAATTCGCTCTAAAAGTGTCCGCTAATAGTTTTGTTCTGTCTCAATTTGGTCCCAAAAATGAGGAAGTGTGGGATATTATTACCCACCTCCCAACCTTCGTTCCTTGTTTGTGACTAGTGAAAGCTTAGCTCTGTCACATAGGCGCGGGGCCCCAAGAAGCGCGGGGCCCGTAGCATTTGCTACTTCTGCTATTAGGTTAATCCGGCGCTGATGTGATGAGAAATGGGGGTTTAGACCACATTGTAACAACCGGTAAAATCGAGACAGAGGAAGACAGAGAGAGAAAATTTGGGATAGCCTGACTTTATGGCACGGAAGAGCGTCAACGTCTGAGATGATAACAAACACTAAAGACAAGATTTCTAGAGATCAATTATTGCCTACACCAGTTGACAAGGCTTCTGATTGATGATGATGAGTAGATAGAACTTTAAAACTGTCATCTTAATCTAGTACCGTGACTGTTGGTTCTAGCGATCATCCATGTCTATATTTTTCTTCCCCATTGTTGACTATTCCAAGCCATGATGTTAGGGTGTTCAGTGTCTTCTCTCCTGATCGCTCTTCTCAGTATTTCTAAACTTTGTTTTCGCACTGCATGACTGAAATATAGAACCTTATCACATTCACTACTGAAATCGCCGAGTGGTTACCGGGGTCCAAATTTGGGGTGTAAAGAATAGAACACTGTTACCTGCCACGCATGTCGTAAGAGGCGACTAAGGAGGTTTCGATGAAATCGGATGCATGTGTCCTAAACGTGTAGAAGTCTATGCGTTTAGGGCCTACTAAACCAATGTGCAACGTATACACGTTCTTGGTAAAGATCAAACATATCACAAAGTGTGATTAAAATTGGTCTTAAAGAACGAACGCAAAGAAGAAGAAGATGAAGAAGAAGCAGAAGAAGAAGAAGAAGACTACTGAAATGTGAGCGTCTGTAGCTTAAGCGGTAGTGAGCTCGATCACGACCCATGCGTACCTGGTTCAAACTTCGTGACTGACAATTTGGAAGCAAATTCGTCCTGTGAATTTTACAAACGGCAAAAATGGACCTCACCGTTCAGAAAGCAATGGCAAACTACTGAGCGTATAAGTTGTGCCTAGAAAATCAACGACTCATTTACTGTTGTTGATGGAGACGTCACGTAAAGGATATGCTACGATTTTCATTTCAATAACTGAAATAACATGGACGATGTGATCGAAGTAATTTGTGGTCACATTCTTCCACTTGAAAAATATATCAATTTCATGCAATCAACACATTTTTAAAATGTCTAAATCGGACCAAGATGAAGAACTTGACGTCTTTGCTGCAGATGAAAACCGGAAATTGAAGCAGAATGGGTTTATGTAAATATAATAATAATTTTATATGATACATTTCTTGTCGCATTGTGCGGTAATATGACTATTTTAATAGACAGCCTATGTGAAGCCTGCAGCAGTTGGTAAGGATCTAGTTAAAACTATAAGTTATACATACTATATAAAATTATAGCTAAACGGTTGTCATACATATATATATATATATATATATATATATAAAGATATATTCAAGTGGCATGTCCTTTTCATAGCTTTCTTTATATTCTCAATCTTTATATTTTTTTGGGGGTGTATCACTGGCCTATCGATTGTTTAAGGCATCCTTTATATTCTTTTTAGTGAATGCTAACCCGAAACAAATTCATGCAGAAAACGGATGCACTAGGCCGTAAGACTCATAACATGGTGCAACGACCCTTTACAATGAGGAATGGGATAACGGATTCTACGATCGTCAATCTGCCTCGGAGATTTAGCCACGCAGTAAGAATGTCAGACCTACATCACGAGGGTGGCCAAAACTTACTGCGGAAGAGGTCAGCACAAACGGGGAAGCAGAAATCATAGGAATTATATCCTACAGAACTGCCCCCAGTATGCAGACTTGAGAAGAAAGAGGTGGCCCACTTACACTAGAGGTGGACCAAGACAAACTGTGACGTGGCTGATAATCTGAGGCAGACGGCTGCCTTTATTAGAGAATCCGAAATGCCAATCTAGTGAGAACGTAGAAGACAAACTGTATGGCGTGGTTGATAATCTGAGGCAGACGCTACCTTTATTAGAGAATCCGAAATGCCAATCTAGCGAGAACGCAGACGAAGAAGCATTGCCTTTGTCTTCTTCTTCTTCTTCGACCGCTCCACAACGACCACTTGTTAACCACTCTGTGTGAGATTTGTATGTGATCTGAGCCCAAGAGCGGTTGTACGTTGTGCCAGTTATCCAGTTATGCGTCTACAAGTAGGCTAGCACATTCGATTTCTGCGACGCATTTTATTTACTAGGTAGCTTCTAGGTCCTACATCAGTCACCTTTACGGCATGCCTTGAGGTCGCAGTAGTCCTATTCTTTGCTTCCTTGTGGGACCCGGCACACACAGGCGCTTTGCCTTTAAGGAACTTTATCTTTGTTTTTGCAGTCTCTAAACCACTGAGACGATTAATGGTGGTTGAAACGGTTTCTGAATATGAAGACACCGGTATCCATTCTATACAGGGTCAATAGTTGTGCACCCATGCCTGCTGAACATTGTCACATCGACAACAAACGACTTGCCTACTTTAATTTTCTTCTTCTTCAAACGCTCAGTATTCACCAATTGTTAGCCACTCTGTGTGATTTGTATGTGATCAGAGCCTAGGCGAATGTTCGTTGTGGCAGTTATGCGCCTTCAAGTAGGCCAGCACGTCAAATTTCTGCGATGCTATTTATTTACTATGATCAACAAATAAACAGATACAGGTATCTGTTTATTTGTTGATCATATTCGTTACTTCCGTTGCTTCCTCTGGGGTTCTTGTAAGAAACCTCCTTGTGCTCATCTATTTATTTACTAGGGTAGCTTCCCTTGGTTCTTACATCAATCGCCTCTTACGAAATTCTTTTGTAGGTCGCAGTGGTATTATTCTTTGCTTCACTTGCGGGTCCCGGCACCACATGGGCGCCCCAGTTTAATCGATTTTGATTTCTGATGCTGAGCCCCTCGTGAAGTGGATGATCCGTTTTAGCACTTTTTTTTAGATGCGTAGGTGCTCTAGTTATCTTGATTCTTGACTCCATGGTTGGAAAATCAAAGAGAAATCTCATCACCATGCAGGATGAATTCCTAGTGGAAGCCAGGATGAATCCTTAGTGCAAACCAGAATGAAACGAATAGCTTGATTTTTTATTCTCTCCAGTTGTTCAAATTACGTCAATAACAGTCAAGAGGAAAAATATGATTATTATTTAGTTGAAACCAAACTTTCAAAAAGTGAAATATTTAAGGTTTTTTTTTTGACTTGCTTTTATACACGTTCTTTGTATGTCTTTTTAAAATTATTGTAGAAAAAGACAACAAAGAGCCTATAAAATCAAGCAAAAAAACCGTTAGAAAAAACAACGACAAAAATCTGAAGAAACAAAGAAATACTACGAGAAGGGTCAACATAAGAACAGACTTCATTGCCGGAAGCACTGAAGACGGTCCTCACGCATTTACAGACCCAACCCAGGACTCCGGTGATAACTGGATGGACCGTCGCTGTTGTCGAATTCAAAGTTTGTTGTACGTAAATCATCCATTTCTCGACTATTTCGCTTCAATCCCTCAGATTCCATTATTGGAAGCTGGGTTTAGAGTTCTCGATTACACTCTTGTGCAATCATTGTAGTTTTGAATCTACGATGTCACGATTGACAATCATGTTGATCGAGCAGACCATACCCCGCCTCCATGACGGTAAATGTGGGTTGAAAAGCCATACCAAGTATGGCACTCAAAATAGTTTGAAGTCCCAAATTTGCGTCGAGTAGTGCATCATTTTGTGAATCATAACGGATGTCCGAGAAAACTTTTTGTGCGTAATGTTTTATTCTTTCTATGTTATATTTAATATATAATATAATATAATATAATATAATATAATATAATATAATATAATATAATATAATATAATATAATATAATATAATATAATATAATATAATATAATATAATATAATATAATATAATATAATATAATAGCTAAGCAACAGACGATCAACAGCATTTTAATACCTACTTTGAGTGCTGCCTGCGAAAAGTTACCAACAACACCAGAAAAGACAGAGTCACCAACATCAGCATTAGAAAGAAAGTTGGCACATAACATTGCTTGAATTACATTGAGAAACAAAGAATGAAGTGGTTTGGCCACTTAAGAAGAATGCATCCAAACTCTACAGTATACAGAGTCTTCTACAACAGAACTTCGGGAAAGAAGGCGAGAGGAAGACCACGGAAAAGATGGTTAAATGTCAAAGAGCAAAAATAACAATCACCCAAGCCACCAGAACAGCTCAAGACAAAAACAGAAAACCACGACACTGTGCAGTATGACGACAGAAGAAGAAGAAGAATGTAATATTGACTTAGCTACTTAGTTAGTTACTTAGTTAGTTACTTAGTTAGTTACTTAGTTACTTAGTTAGTTACTTATTTAGTTACTTAGTTACTTAGTTAGTTACTTAGTTAGTTACTTAGTTACTTAGTTAGTTACTTATTTAGTTACTTAGTTAGTTACTTAGTTAGTTACTTAGTTAGTTACTTAGTTACTTAGTTAGTTACTTAGTTAGCTACTTAGTTAGCTACTTAGTTAGCTACTTAGTTAGCTACTTAGTTACTTAGTTAGTTACTTAGCTACTTAGTTAGTTACTTAGTTACTTAGTTAGCTAGTTGCCGTACATATTATTCTAGGTTGGTTCTGGTTGTTTCGTGAGATTGTTTGTATTGTTGCTACTTACTTGCTCTTCTCTGCTCCTTGTGGAACATATGACCTCAACAGTAGTTGGCCACTTTTCCTGGTCTCTCTCTCTCTGGTTTTTTGGTGGTATCCAAGGATAGTCGAGCACCCTTCAGTTCGTCAAGAAGACTTCGTCTCCAGGTCTGTTTAGGACGTCATCTTTTCCGTTATCCTTGCAGATGCACCACCCAAGTGCTTGTCTAGTGACAATCGACTGTGTCTTCCACTCAAGTGCTTGTCTAGTGACAATCGACTGTGTCTTCCACTCAAGTGCTTGTCTAGTGACAATCGACTGTGTCTTCCACCCAAGTGCTTGTCTAGTGACAATCGACTGTGTCTTCCACTCAAGTGCTTGTCTAGTGACAATCGACTGTGTCTTCCACTCAAGTGCTTGTCTAGTGACAATCGACTGTGTCTTCCACCCAAGTGCTTGTCTAGTGACAATCGACTGTGTCTTCCACTCAAGTGCTTGTCTAGTGACAATCGACTGTGTCTTCCACTCAAGTGCTTGTCTAGTGACAATCGACTGTGTCTTCCACCCAAGTGCTTGTCTAGTGACAATCGACTGTGTCTTCCGTAGGGTATGCCTGACCCTTCGACATTTTCTCCTCTTGACCTGGGTGATCATGGGTTCTTGTCCTGTTCTGATCCACAGATCTGTGTTTGCAACTCTATCATACCATCTCAGTCTGAGAATCCAACTCTATCATACCATCTCAGTCTGAGAATCCAACTCTATCATACCATCTCAGTCTGAAAATCCGTCGAAGACATCCGTTGACGAATTTCTAAATCTTATTTGTATTTGACTTGGTGACTTGCCATATTTCCGAGCCATGTAGCAACACAGATTTTATATTTGAGCAGAATATCCAGAGCTTTGTTTTAGTGGGAATGGCAGTAGATTTCCACACTGTGTGCAGGATAGCAATGGCTTGTCGTGCTTTCCTAACCGTGGCATTTATGTCATCATCTGTACGTCCTGATTGGCTGATCTTGATTTCAAGATTGATAAATTCACCAACATCTTCTATATCCATTCTCTTAATAAATATCGGATCTAGCTGTCTGTTGTTGTCTTCTCTTTGTTGATTTGAAGACGGACCAGTTGCGCCGTTTCTGCCAGGGCATCCACTTGTTCCTGCATGTCTTGTAGACTGTGAGAGAGCAAGGCAAGATCATCCGCGAAGTTCATGTCCTCTAGTTTTGACATAAGTGCCCACTGAATGCCTTTCCAGACCCGGCATATGCCGTGAGTGTAACTCAGTCAAGTAGCACAAAGAAGAGGAGAGGGACAGCAGGCATTCTTGTCTAAAACATCCGTAGTGACCTGGAACTCATCAGGCATTCTTTCATCGTGGTTAACCTGGCAGGCAAACCGCTTATCCAGTTGTTTGAAAATGATGTAAACAGTCATCTCTTGTGCCCAATCTGGCGTTGTTGATAACATGTCAACAATTCAAATATTAAAGTAAAATTATTAAGTAAAAATATCATCACAAAATGAATGTACGGAAAAGAATGACTATATTATTGTAAGACTGACGGCGGCGTATATACTGACTGTTTCGTTAATATGTAAGATATAATAATGCTAATAATATTTTCTCTTGTACCGTTATACGTTATATACGTTATAACAATTGTAAACGTCCCTCATTTCGATTGCCAATAAAACCTGATACAATAGAATTCCCGTTCCCGTGAAAGTTGAATTTAGTTTAAATCTAAACCACATTAAAGTTAATTTATTATCCTTGTTATTGCAAGTAAAACCTGATACAATTCAATTCCCGTGAAAGTTGAAAAATATCAATTGGTAAATTAAATTTATTCATATTATTAACTTATCGATGTATTTTTTAAAAAAAATTTAAAAAAATATGCCTAGCGTGAGATTGAATCTTCAGGATAGCAGTCGAACATCGATAGCAGTCGAACATCGATAGCAGTCGAACATCGATAGCAGTCGAACATCGATAGCAGTCGATTGTGAAAACATTGAAAAGACATTTTCGGAGATTTCTATACACAATGACCATGTGCGTTAAGTTGGAACAGTTAAGTTTGATCATTTTTTCCTCTTGCCATGTATGAAAGCTACACTCTTGCCAAATTTCAAGTTCGTAGGATGTTCAGATATCTTCAAACAATTGGGACAGACATACAATGTAATTCAACTGATTCTTATATATGTATAGATAGATTGTCCATTTTCTATGATTTTGAGTTCTTTCTGTATAGATCTATTTGTTTTCTTCTCTGTCCAAGATATACGGAGGACTCTTCTATAACACCTATATTCGAAAGCACATATATGTTTTTCCACTGCTTTATTAAATGTCCATGCTTCACACCCATACGTTGCCACTGGGAATATGCATGCTCTTAGTATTCTGATCTTTGTTTTCTTATCAGTTCCGTTCCATACTGTTTTGAGTTGTTTAATTTTTGTAAAGCCATGTTTGTTCTTCTTTTAATTTCCTTCATCCCATTTCCATCTGTTGTTAGCAGTGAACCATGATACTCAAAACTCTTCACATTTTCTACTTTCTCTCCGTTGATAAAAATATCTTTTGTCATGTTGTCATTTTTTTTGTTTTTGCTACATTGAGATATAGATTTTGTTTTTCGCTTTTATCTTTCACTTCTCCTAATAATTTCTCAATCTTTTTTTGTGATGTTGACAGTAACACTGTATCGTCAGCGTATCGTAGTTCAGGTATTTCTCTTCCTCCAATTATAAAAGGATCGTATTGTTTTTTCCCGCTATCTTCTGTAACATTCCTCATGATGTTTTCTGCATATATGTTAAACAGACAAGGCGACAAAATGCAGCATTGTCTGACTCTCTGCCCTATGTCAAACCAATCTGATGTATCATCGCATGTTCTTACAGCCGCCATTTGATCACTATAAAGTTCTCTTATGATCTGTATTAAATGTAATGGAAATCCCATTTCTCCCATAATCTTCCACAATTCTTGATGTTCTACACAATCAAATGCCTTTGAGTAGTCAATAAAGCATGAGTATAGATCTACATTATACTCTCTAGATTTTTCTATGATTGTTCTCATGTTAAATATATGGTCACGTGTACCTCTGTTCCGTCTAAACCCAGCTTGTGTTATGTTGAAATTTTCTTCCATTTTCCTATAGTCTTCCCATAATAATTTTAAATAAGATTTTACTTGCGTGGCTAATCAATGCCACTGTTCTATAGTTGTTTCTATTATGTTGTAATCCATATTACTGTTGGGGTTTTCTAGGCATTGTCTTGGAAGGTAGTCTGACATCTGACATTGCTTTCCTTTCTGACAGTGACCATACTGGTCCATGACCGTAACCATTGTCTCTGTTACAGAGATCCTCTGTCTACCTTCCTGGCAGTGACCATACCGGTCCATGATCGTAACCATTGTCTCTATTACAGAGATCCTCTGTCTACCTTCCTGGCAGTGACCATACTGGTCCATGATCGTAACCATTGTCTCTATTACAGAGATCCTCTGTCTACCTTCCTGGCAGTGACCATACTGGTCCATGATCGTAACCATTGTCTCTATTACAGAGAACCTCTGTCTACCTTCCTGGCAGTGACCGTACTGGTCCATGATCGTAACCATTGTCTCTGTTACAGAGAACCTCTGTCTACCTTCCTGGCAGTGACCATACTGGTCCATGATCGTAACCATTGTTCTTTACAGAGACCTCTGTCTACCTTCCTGGCAGTGACCATACTGGTCCATGATCGTAACCATTGTTTCTGTTACAGAGATCCTCTGTCTACCTTCCTGGCAGTGACCATACTGGTCCATGATCGTAACCATTGTCTCTATTACAGAGATCCTCTGTCTACCTTCCTGGCAGTGACCATACTGGTCCATGATCGTAACCATTGTTTCTGTTACAGAGATCCTCCGTCTACCTTCCTGGCAGTGACCATACTGGTCCATGATCGTAACCATTGTCTCTATTACAGAGAACCTCTGTCTACCTTCCTGGCAGTGACCATACTGGTCCATGATCGTAACCATTGTCTCTGTTACAGAGATCCTCTGTCTACCTTCCTGGCAGTGACCATACTGGTCCATGATCGTAACCATTGTCTCTGTTACAGAGATCCTCTGTCTACCTTCCTGGCAGTGACCATACTGGTCCATGATCGTAACCATTGTCTCTATTACAGAGATCCTCTGTCTACCTTCCTGGCAGTGACCATACTGGTCCATGATCGTAACCATTGTCTCTATTACAGAGATCCTCTGTCTACCTTCCTGGCAGTGACCATACTGGTCCATGATCGTAACCATTGTTTCTGTTACAGAGATCCTCTGTCTACCTTCCTGGCAGTGACCATACTGGTCCATGACGTAACCATTGTTTCTGTTACAGAGATCCTCTGTCTACCTTCCTGGCAGTGACCATACTGGTCCATGACTGTAACCATTGTTTCTGTTACAGAGAACCTCTGTCTACCTTCCTGGCAGTGACCATACTGGTCCATGACGTAACCATTGTTTCTGTTACAGAGACCTCTGTCTACCTTCCTGGCAGTGACCATACTGGTCCATGACCGTAACCATTGTTTCTGTTACAGAGATCCTCTGTCTACCTTCCTGGCAGTGACCATACTGGTCCATGATCGTAACCATTGTTTCTGTTACAGAGATCCTCTGTCTACCTTCCTGGCAGTGACCATACTGGTCCATGATCGTAACCATTGTTTCTGTTACAGAGATCCTCTGTCTACCTTCCTGGCAGTGACCATACTGGTCCATGACCGTAACCATTGTTTCTATTACAGAGATCCTCTGTCTACCTTCCTGGCAGTGACCATACTGGTCCATGACCGTAACCATTGTCTCTATTACAGAGATCCTCTGTCTACCTTCCTGGCAGTGACCATACTGGTCCATGACGGTAACCATTGTCTCTATTACAGAGATCCTCCGTCTACCTTCCTGGCAGTGACCATACTGGTCCATGACCGTAACCATTGTCTCTATTACAGAGATCCTCTGTCTACCTTCCTGGCAGTGACCATACTGGTCCATGATCGTAACCATTGTCTCTATTACAGAGATCCTCTGTCTACCTTCCTGGCAGTGACCATACTGGTCCATGATCGTAACCATTGTCTCTATTACAGAGATCCTCTGTCTACCTTCCTGGCAGTGACCATACTGGTCCATGATCGTAACCATTGTCTCTATTACAGAGATCACTCTGTCTACCTTCCTGGCAGTGACCATACTGGTCCATGATCGTAACCATTGTCTCTATTACAGAGATCCTCTGTCTACCTTCCTGGCAGTGACCATACTGGTCCATGACCGTAATCATTGTCTCTATTACAGAGAATCCTCTTCTCTACCGTCGGGAGTTTTGAGACCATAACCATTGACACTCTGTTGGCTGCATGTCGTGAGGATATAGTGGATAGAAAACATGACAAATGATCATGTTCACAAGAAAGCAGACGAGAATGGATCGCTTATAAAAAGCATCAGAAAGAAACAATCAACAATCTTTGGACACGTCACGATAAGAGAAATGTTTGATTACATTGTGACAACGAACAAGATAAAGATGTAGAGAGATATAAGTTAACAGAGGGAAACGATAAGAGAAATGTTTGATTACATTGTAGGCAACGAGCAAGATAAAGGTGTCTTATCTTATCTTATCGTAACCACATTTGCCGTGAAGCGTCGTGGAGAGAGTTAGTTTCCTATCTTGTGCCAGGTGTGTTGCGCTTGACGTTGTCAGTCCATGCCTTCGCAGGGACTCTGAGATGTTATCTATCCATCTTGTTCTTGGCCTGCCTCGTGCTCTGCGCCCTGAGTGTCGATTATTATAGGCACGTGATGGTAGTAAATGTGGTTCCCTTCTCATTAGATGGCCGAACCACTTGAATCTTTGCTTCTCGATGTACTGTATGCATGGTATAGTACCAACGATGCTTCTGATATTCTCGTTTCTCACTCTATCTCGCCTTGTAACGTTGACAGCTTTTCGTAGACATCTCAATTCACGTGTTGTAATCTTTCTTTCTAGTGTCTTAGTCAGGGGCCATGTTTAGCACTGATAGCAGAGAGTTGGAATAAATATGCAGTTTATCAGTTGTCGTTTGACTGCCATGTTAATGCTTGGATGTTTTAATAGTGGTGACAGTTGGTATGTCACTGCATTTGCCTTCTGGCATCTAGTATCGATTTCTCTGTCCATCTTTCCATCTGCTGTGAATATACTCCCGAGATATTTGAATTCTGGAGTCTGTTGTATTTTGACATTATTCACGTGTATATTTAGTTGACCTGTTGACCTACTTATTGTTATGACTTCTGTTTTGGAGATGTTAATTTTCATGTCATATTTTTCTCATGTCGCTTGCAGTGAATTTATGTGTTGTTGAAGTTTGTGTTCGTTGTTGTAAATTATACTCGGATCATCTGCAAAGAGTAGTTCGTTTATTAAATTGTAGTTGTTATCGAGGTTGTTATCTGTCTTGGTTTCTTGCGTTATCCTGTCTATGTAAATATTGAAAAGTATAGGCGAAAGCACACATCCCTGCCTTACTCCTGATGATAATTCAAATTCATCTGTCAGGCCGTCGCTTGTTCCATTTTTGGTATAGCTCTCTAATATTGTCTAATAGTTGGCCCTGAATTCCATATTCACTTAGTATGGTCCATAGTTTGTTTCTGTTTATTCTATCAAAGGCTTTTTCTTGGTCTATGAATGCTAAGTTGAACATAAAGATGTAGAGAAGATATAAGTTAACAGAGGGAAACGATAAGAGAAATGTTTGATTACATTGTGACAACGAACAAGATAAAGATGTAAAGAGATATAAGTTAACAGAGGGAAACGATAAGAGAAATGTTTGATTACATTGTGACAACGAACAAGATAAAGATGTAAAGAGATATAAGTTAACAGAGGGAAACAATTCTAGACAGCTTAACCTCATGGCATGGCACGGTGTGGAAACATAATCAGAACTCATATCTGAACTTCTTCTTTTTTTTTTCCTCTTCTTCTTCGAACGTCCCATATCGAACACTTGTTAACCACTCTGTGTGATTTGTATGCGATCCGATCATAAGAGCCAGTGGCGGCTCGTCATTAAGGGCCAGTGGGGCCGGGCCCCACCAAAAATAATGTGTAACTTGTATTTATTATTTAATACATTAAAATATACCCTAACCAAAAACCATGATTTTTCTGAAAATGTGTGTCTGGCCCCACCAACAAAAAGGATCACGTGCCGCCACTGATAAGAGCGATTGTACATTGTGCCAATTATGCGCCTACAATTAGGCCAGCACATTCGATTTCTGCGATGCTTTCTATTTACTAGGTATCTTCCTAGGCCCCTACCTCAATCACCTCTTACGACATGCCTTGTAGGTCGCAGTTAATATTCTTTGCTCTCTTTACGGGCATCGGCAACACACGAGCGCTCACCGCCATCAATATGAATTGAATATATATGTATTATAGTAGTTATTCATTCACCAATGATGATGATGGTGGCATCCTGTTAGCTTCGAGAAATAATGGATTGATTATTGATTTCTGAAATGACGTCATTTCACTCTGAGTAGAACCACAACAGATGTCTTTCCAACAGATGTAGAAGGGTATGCATTCTGATGGTTCCTGTACCTCGTTAGTTAAACACACTCCTCACTCTGTCCCTCATGCATCCCGTTCTGTTTGTACACAATGTAATTCCCAACGAGTTTAATCGCTGGATAGATTCAGTATCAAATTTAGTGTCTTTACCCAGCAGACTTGACTTGACTCATTCCTCTCCGCTCCTCGTTGAGCATAAGGCCTCAACAGTTGTTCACCATTTTTCTAATCTCTTGTTGCTTTGTTGTCTTTCCAGCATAGACCAGCATTCTTCAGATTAGTTTCTGTAACTACGTCCATAGACCAGCATTCTTCAGATTAGTTTCTGTAACTACGTCCATAGACCAGCATTCTTCAGATTAGTTTCTGTAACTACGTCCATAGACCAGCATTCTTCAGATTAGTTTCTGTAACTACGTCCATAGACCAGCATTCTTCAGATTAGTTTCTGTAACTACGTCCATAGACCAGCATTCTTCAGATTAGTTTCTGTAACTACGTCCATAGACCAGCATTCTTCAGATTAGTTTCTGTAACTACGTCCTTTTAAAAAAAAAAAATGGATGGGTAGTTTGCCTATAACACAACCCCTAGCCTGGAGGACCAGGAGGTCAAATTTAGTCTGACCTTTCTCCTTTGACCTGACCGGCTTGGACAACTATCAAGATCAATGTTCCAACCGGCTTAGCCCTCCGGGTCATTGAAGTACGCAAGCCCCACCCCTCTACACCCATTGAAAGATCTCGTGGAGAAGGGGTGACCGAGAAACCGAGTGACGTCCGCCTCCTCTATTTATTTTGAACTCCCCGACAATCGATACTGTTTATGCAAGTCTGACTGTTCTCTCCTTGCAGTGAACACCCGCACGTCCAGGACAGACGATCGGCGTAAGCCTCTGAATGTTGGAAACCTACATAGACGACATCCACTTATACCGCAACCTGCTAGTTTAGACTTTCTGAAGCATTGACTAAGAGTCAGACATAACAACAGTTCCAGTAAACTGATACACAGAGAGTTCCCTACAGGGCAGTAGTAACTGTCTCAATCTCCATACTCGTTCTGAAAGTGGTTGTCCTGTATGTTACTTTTCATAAATATCTTAATATGCGCACTGGCTAAGAAACCACATCCTGACCCCAGCCGATCACTCGTTAAACCACTCTATGTGATATGTATGTGATCCGAGCCTAATATCGTATGTACGTTGTGCCTGACTTATCATTCCAACACACAGACTATCCATATACCCAACAACGTTCTCATCACTTGCGTCAACAACTTCTATTGGCTGTTTAATTAAGAGTTTAACCTTCATAAAAAGAGATCGGGTACTAGAGCTAAGGAAGACCAAGAAAAAGATGGATAAACAATATCAAGACCACACTACATAAACACGGATATAACCCAACAAGGGCGACTCATCTAGCCCTAGAACGCAAATTAAAGCTCCCATCTCTATGCTTAACGGCAAAAGTGAACAGCCAACTACATCTTCCACCTGGGAATAGACAATAGACGATAGACCTTCATATTGCCCGAATTTCTACATTTTCCTACAAGAGCAATGATAACATTACATAAGTTGGCTATACTGCAATCTATCATTATCCATTTATTTCCAGATCGGTAAAGTTACAACTGTGATGATCTAATAAGTTGTTATCTCAACTTGTGCCATGCATGACATGTCACAGTGGAGTCCCTGATACGCAAATATGTTTTGATTTTGACGATATTATGACGGGAACATTGTGACACAATGCCAAGCATACATCTCATCTTCACAATGGAAATGCAACCAAGGACTATACTATACACATACGTCTTACATAATAGATTTGAACGGCCAGGCCTTCATTTCCCATCCGCCATTCATCGGAGTGCTGTTATAGTCAATGGCCGTACTGGCATACGACATACTTGCCAAATCCACCTACGTCTTTTTCTCCTTCTTCTTCTTCGAACGTTCCATACCGATCACTTGTTAAACCACTCTTTGTGATCTGTATGTGATCCGAGCCTAAGAGCGATTGTACGTTGTACCAGTTATGCGCCTATAAGTAGGCCAGCACATTCGATTTCTGCGACGCTTTTTATTTACTAGGCTGGCGTTCCCTATGCCTCTACCTCAGTTGTCTCTTACGACATGCCTTGCCAGGTCGCAGTGTTACTACTATTTTTGGCTCACCTTTCAAGCCCCTGCAACATACGGGTCATCTACGTCTTTTAATGATGGCTTCCAATGATGGCTTCCAATGATGGCTTCCAATGATGGCTTCCAATGATGGCTTCCAATGATAGCTTCCAATGATGGCTTCCAATGATGGCTTCCAATGATAGCTTCCAATGATGGCTTCCAATGATGGCTTCCAATGATAGCTTCCAATGATGGCTTCAATGATGGCTTCAATGATAGCTTCAATGATAGCTTCAATGATAGCTTCCAATGATGGCTTCCAATGATGGCTTCCAATGATAGCTTCCAATGATGGCTTCCAATGATAGCTTCCAATGATAGCTTTCAATGATAGCTTCCAATGATATCTTCCAATGATAGCTTCCAATGATAGCTTCCAATGATAGCTTCCAATGATGGCTTCCAATGATAGCTTCCAATGATAGCTTCCAATGATAGCTTCCAATTGTTGTAGTTTCCTTTTCTTGTTCTCTTTAGCTTCTTGATACTTGGTGGTTTAAATTTGTCTTTATTGTAGTTTGGTAATGATGTTAGTGATAGTGTTCAACGATGTTACAAAGCACGAACTCAAGTTGGTAGACTTCATACAAGTTTTTATTCATGGTACTTATGGTCAGACAAAACACGTCTGTCCGGTTTCCATGTTTTATGTTGGTCCCTCCTATGTTTACTAACTGTTACTATCTCGTCACTCTCTAACTACGCAAAACGTCATTGTCTCGTTTAATGTTACCCTTTTTTTTTCTTAGAAAGTAAACACTAAGTCCTCTATTAAAATATCCTACCAACTATACTATAAACTAAAGCTACTTGTCTGTTCCTCAGCTGCCACCTGGGAGGGGGGAGGGGAAACTGGCTATCCACAACACCCCCCTGGAGACCTCGCTGTCGACACGACGGCGAAATCCCCAAAAAATCGCACAGGTAGAGTCCATCAGGGTTATTAGAGTTGTAAGAGCTACATAGGAACAAGTCACTACACGTCGTTAAACGTGGCTCCACAACAACTAACTACAACAGCCAACCATGGTCGAAAAGAAAGGAAAAAATCCTGACGGGATCTCAGGATAACCAAGTTGAACGAGCTAAATGGGAACTAGTCACCACACGTCGTTGAACGTGACTCATCAACTGGTCATAGGTGACCATGGTTAACATCAACAGTAAACCCTCTGTGCTCTTGTGCTGAAACAATAGTAATAAAGAAATCAATCAGCAACATTTCATTAAATAATTGGAATCTAAGTGCCATATGTCTCCGACGGCGACCCAACAGCGTCTCCCTTTCCTTAAGCATAGCTAACAACTGGCCAATATGAGGTGGCTGTACTGTGACATCCAATCCTCACATGTCGTAGGATGGGCTAGGGGCAGCTCACATCTATATGTCACTATCGCTATGTCATTCTGGCTTGTCAGAGTCTTGTCATACCATCTGAAAGCTCAAACAAAAAAAAACAAGTTACAAATGGAAAAGATAACAATCGTATAATGTTAACTGTTCATTTTATAGAACCTCGAAGAGGTAATAATAACCCACTCCCAACCAAAAGAGGGAAGGGCACCAAAAAAAATCATCAGTGTTCCATTATCCATCAATGAAAACTGTAACGATAATGTCCAATATCAACATTATCTGACCTCTGAGAGGTAATAATAATCAACCCCCCAATCTCATGGGAAAAGGAAAACTCCACAATCAGCAGCACTTTACTATCTGTCATAGCAAGCAATGAAAATCCCAATAATAATGTCTCTCAACATCATCAATCCTCCATGAGGCAATATTAACCAATCCCAATCCCAGGGGAATGCTTGAACTCTAAAAAAAAAAAAAATTTCTCAATACATCCACAATATGACAACTACATTGTATATCCACTCAACAACTCAAATAGCATCAACCACCGAATAATTAAGTTCTAATTCATATATATCCCAAAGGAATAAATTACAATTCAAAATATTTTACATCTTTGAGTCATCAATTCAGAAACTCAATCAAATTAAAGCCATTGTACACTCAATAACCCAAATAGAATCGGACATATACAATATTTTAGTACCAATTTATATATCCCAATTATGGATTAAATTAACACCATATAGCCAGAGAATCAAAGGAATTCCCCAATGAAGGTCTCATCTGTCTTGACCTCATATAACCATAACACAACCTGTCCTGCCGCAACCAGGGACTTAACCAAAAACAAAATTAATAATTTTTTTATCTGGTAAAACATCCTTCTCGACACATGATAGCTTCCATGATAGCTTCCAATGATAGCTTCAATGATGGCTTCAATGATGGCTTCCAATGATGGCTTCCAATGATAGCTTCCAATGATGGCTTCAATGATAGCTTCAATGATGGCTTCCAATGATAGCTTCCAATGATGGCTTCCAATTATAGCTTCCAATGATAGCTTCCAATGATAGCTTCCAATTATAGCTTCCAATGATAGCTTCAATGATGGCTTCAATGAAAGCTTCCAATGATAGCTTCCAATGATGGCTTCCAATGATGGCTTCCAATGAAAGCTTCCAATGATGGCTTCCAATGAAAGCTTCCAATGATGGCTTCCAATGATAGCTTCCAATGATAGCTTTCAATGATAGCTTCAATGATGGCTTCAATGATAGCTTCCAATGATAGCTTCAATGATAGCTTCCAATGATAGCTTCCAATTATAGCTTCCAATGATAGCTTCCAATGATGGCTTCCAATGATGGCTTCCAATGATAGCTTCCAATGATAGCTTCCAATGATAGCTTCAATGATAGCTTCAATGATAGCTTCCAATGATAGCTTCCAATGATAGCTTCAATGATGGCTTCAATGATAGCTTCCAATGATATCTTCCAATGATATCTTCCAATGATGGCTTCCAATGATAGCTTCCAATGATAGCTTCAATGATAGCTTCAATGATAGCTTCAATGATGCAGTGTGTTCGTTTTAAATGTTCATTTCCGATTGTCTTTTTTTCACAAACTGCAGGGTTCTTCTTAAACATTTATTCTGAAATGTCTTCAACTTATGTATTATGTGTTGGGTCATTTTCCAGCAATCACTACTGTATAATAGCACTCCCACTACATTACTTCTTCCAGCATTCACTACTGTATAATAGCACTCCCAGTACATTACTTCTTCAAGCATTCACTACTGTATAATAGCACTCCCAGTACATTACTTCTTCCAGCATTCACTACTGTATAATAGCACTCCCAGTACATTACTTCTTCCAGCATTCACTACTGTATAATAGCACTCCCAGTATATTACTTCTTCCAGCATTCACTACTGTATAATAGCACTCCCAGTACATTACTTCTTCCAGCATTCACTACTGTATAATAGCACTCCCAGTACATTACTTCTTCCAGCAATCACTACTGTATAATAGCACTCCCAGTACATTACTTCTATATATTTTAAGTTTTGTCATAAGATTTAGTCCTTTTGTTTTCCAAATTTTGTTGATTTTTTCGATGATATCCTTTTCTGAATCGCCATCTTGCGATACTGTACTTTCCAGGCATACAAAATCTCCATCTTGCGATATTGTACTTCCCCAGGTATAACAAAATCTTGGACTTCCTCTATGACTTCATTTTGGGTTCTCAAATTTATGATTATTTTTCATTACCTTCGTTTTCGCTATATTTATTTTAAGTCTATTGTTTGAGCTGTTCTGGAAAGTATATCTAATTTCCACTGAGCATCCTCGTATCTGCTAGCCAAAAGACCATTATCATAAGCATAATCCAAATCTTCTAGAACTGATGTAAGTGTCAATCGAATGCCTCTGTTATTATCCTTTATGGTTTCTCTCATGAACCAGTCCACGACTATTTGATGTTTGGTTATTTCGTATTTTTTCGTTTTCGCAATAATCAATCTTATTGTCTTATATAACAATTATTAAACAATAAGTCTTATTGTTTGAGCTGTGGTAGAAAGTATATATTTTTCTTGTTGAACCTCCTCGTATCAGCTAGCTACAAGATATTCGTCGACATACTTCAAATCTTCCAGTACTGAGAAAAGGACTATACATATACCTTCATTCTGAATACGTTTACGTCCGAGTGGTTACCGAGGCCTAAATTTAGGGCGTAATAATAGAACCACTGTAACATGCCACGCATGTCGTAAGAGGCGACTAAGGAGGTTTGGATGAAATCGGATGCACGTGCCCTAAACGCGTAAAAGTCTATGCGTTTAGGGTCTACCAAACCAATGTGCAACGTATACACATTCTTGGCAAAGATCAAACATATCACAAAGAGTGACTAAAATTGGTCGTAAAGAACGAACGCAAAAAAGAAGATTATTTTTTGTGGGGCCCGGTCCCACTGGCCCTTAATGACGAGCCGCCACTGCTACTACTACTATCTAATGTGGATGTATGAAGACACTACTACTATCTAATGTGGATGTATGAAGACACTACTACTATCTAATGTGGATGTATGAAGACACTACTACTATCTAATGTGGATGTATGAAGACACTACTACTATCTAATGTGGATGTATGAAGACACTACTACTACTAAATAATGTGGATGTATGAAGACACTACTACTACTATCTAATGTGGATGTATGAAGACACTACTACTACTACTATCTAATGTGGATGTATGAAGACACTACTACTACTATCTAATGTGGATGTATGAAGACACCACTACTACTATCTAATGTGGATGTATGAAGACACTACTACTACTATCTAATGTGGATGTATGAAGACACTACTACTACTATCTAATGTGGATGTATGAAGACACTACTACTACTATCTAATGTGGATGTATGAAGACACTACTACTACTATCTAATGTGGATGTATGAAGACACTACTACTACTATCTAATGTGGATGTATGAAGACACTACTACTACTATCTAATGTGGATGTATGAAGACACTACTACTATCTAATGTGGATGTATGAAGACACTACTACTACTATCTAATGTGGATGTATGAAGACACTACTACTACTATCTAATGTGGATGTATGAAGACACTACTACTACTATCTAATGTGGATGTATGAAGACACCACTACTACTATCTAATGTGGATGTATGAAGACACTACTACTACTTTCTAATGTGGATGTATGAAGACACTACTACTATCTAATGTGGATGTATGAAGACACTACTACTAAATAATGTGGATGTATGAAGACACTACTACTACTATCTAATGTGGATGTATGAAGACACTACTACTACTATCTAATGTGGATGTATGAAGACACTACTACTACTATCTAATGTGGATGTATGAAGACACTACTACTACTATCTAATGTGGATGTATGAAGACACTACTACTACTATATAATGTGGATGTATGAAGACACTACTACTAATATCTAATGTGGATGTATGAAGACACTACTACTAAATAATGTGGATGTATGAAGACACTACTACTACTATCTAATGTGGATGTATGAAGACACTACTACTACTATATAATGTGGATGTATGAAGACACTACTACTACTATATAATGTGGATGTATGAAGACACTACTACTAATATCTAATGTGGATGTATGAAGACACTACTACTAAATAATGTGGATGTATGAAGACACTACTACTACTATCTAATGTGGATGTATGAAGACACTACTACTACTATATAATGTGGATGTATGAAGACACTACTACTATCTAATGTGGATGTATGAAGACACTACTACTACTATCTAATGTGGATGTATGAAGACACTACTACTACTATCTAATGTGGATGTATGAAGACACTACTACTACTACCTAATGTGGATGTATGAAGACACTACTACTACTATATAATGTGGATGTATGAAGACACTACTACTACTATATAATGTGGATGTATGAAGACACTACTACTATCTAATGTGGATGTATGAAGACACTACTACTACTATATAATGTGGATGTATGAAGACACTACTACTACTATATAATGTGGATGTGTGAAGACACTACTACTATCTAATGTGGATGTATAAAGACACTACTACTATCTAATGTGGATGTATGAAGACACTACTACTACTATATAATGTGGATGTATGAAGACACTACTACTACTATCTAATGTGGATGTATGAAGACACTACTACTAAATAATGTGGATGTATGAAGACACTACTACTACTATCTAATGTGGATGTATGAAGACACTACTACTACTATATAATGTGGATGTATGAAGACACTACTACTACTATCTAATGTGGATGTGGAAGACACTACTACTACTATTACTACTATCTAATGAGGATGTATGAAGACACTACTACTACTATTACTACTATCTAATGTGGATGTATGAAGACACTACTACTACTATCTAATGAGGATGTATGAATCACGGGTTAAGAACACTGACGTAGTCTAATCTAGTATCTTTGTGCAGTGCAAAGAAGTGACGTCAATTAATAACAACATTCCGCCTACCGTTACATATCGCAATATTGTAATTTTATCCTCTAACTATAATCCTGCACTATTCATTTAAACAGTTAATCAATGACTTTATCTGAGCGCTGAGATCAAACGTTTATCGTTTAAATAAATGACAAATTAGTTGGTAGAAAATTCCTATTTTATGAGAGTTTAGGGGAGAAACGCAATAGACAGAATAGCATACGCGAATTTTGTAGCGCCCTCTCGTGCCCAATCAATGGAGAGGGCACCTGTCAGTGTCTCGGAAACAGACCGGCGTCTTTGTTCCCCGTTCATACAGCACATCTAACTTTCGGTAATATTTACCAATGATGGCACCGCATAAGAGGTCTGCGGAAGAGGCAGAGTCCCTCTTGGTTGATGTGAGAGCAATTATTCTTGGCATACATGGAACAACAACTCCAATTTCTTTTACGGAGGTAAGACTTGTTTATAGCGGACTAAATAAGCGGCATCCAGTACACCACCATCACTTCTGCTAGCTATTAAACGCGCTTCTTTCATCAATTCATCTTTAACTGGGGCCTAACACAGTCCCGCTTTCTTAACAAACAAATATTAATTATGAATCTACCACAATTTCATTGTTATGTTGTTAATAACAGTTTACGCATATTACTTTGTCAATTGTTAGTGTTCTGTGTATATGGGAATATTTGCATTGGGACATCTTTTGCATGTGTGTAACTATCGTGTTTACTGTTTGACATTTGAGTTCAAGTGTTTAGCTATAATGTTAAGTTTCATTTTATCAACACACGGTACTCAAGTTATATATCACGAGTGACCTTATTTGGTCTACTAAGTCTTAGAAATGTTTTGTTTGCGCATTTGTAAGTTGGTCATTGGTTATGTGGATGTTGAATCAAATTAATGGTTTCCAATCATATGAATTACTAGGTGACCAAACTAACTCACTTTCACATGCTATTCCGTTGTGAACTCGACAACTTCATGAGTCACGAAGTATTTTCAGAGGCAAACTTGTTAGGTAAATGTGGGCAAGATGTACTGTTATTGCTAAATTTGATAGAAATTTCAGGTATTGGTTCAACTGCAGACCATCAGTATTCAAATTTGATGCTTAAACCGGTACAATGTGTCACGTGAACAATTTGATTTGACACCGTTTGTTTGAAGGAAGCCGCCTATGCTAGATTTAGGTCACGTGACAAGGTACCCTTATAACTGGATTGTTCCGGTTTATCGAAGAGTTATTTTCGATTTCTGCGACACAAATTGGCTTTTCAGTTACTTTCATAATTTTGTAACTATTCGTTACTATTCTAACAAATACTCGTTGCTCAATACTCGTTACTCAATACTCGCTACTTCATCGTTACCTAGTAATGCAAAAATAACTATCACCCAAGCCAAGACAAAAGCAGACCAGGACACAAAGAAACAACCCGGTAACAGTGTGACAACAAAAGGAGAAGAAGATAAGCTTTTTGGAGATGTTGGCACCCTGATGCTGGCAACTTCTGTCTTTGAACATATTCAAGTTGATAACTAAGAGTGAATGAAAAGGAAAACATTGTATTCATGTGCCCAATCTGAATATGGAAACTTTTCTGTCTAAATTAAAAAATATAGATTGAGACTGCAGCAAAACTTTGGTCAGAACGTTGCCGTGTATTGTCATTGTTTTTGTATTTTGTAAAACTACAGTACTTTGTTATTACCTGTTTGTCTAAATTTGCATGACATTTTAAGAATTATTGTTTTAACAGGATACACTGTACCCTTATGTAAGGAATAACATTGAAAGCTACCTGAGCAAACATTTTGAGAATGCTGATGTACAGAAAGCAATTGCTGCTTTGAGGGAACAGGTGAGAATTCGTCTTGACATTTTAAAAATCCATACCAGAGCTCTATTTTATTTAGGTATATAAACCAAATTTAATTAATTTTGTATGTTCTCCATGAAACAATCCTTAACATTGCTGCCTACAACTAATGTACTTTTTGGACTAACCACTTTAGTTTTTCTCATGATGTTTGTATTTTTGTGGCATTTTTTGGTAATTTGTCCCCTTTGTCAGATTCTTTCATCTCTACTTTCGTCATGCTGTATAGTCTCTATCATATCTCCTTTTTGTCATGGCGTACAGTCTCTCTTGTATCTCTGTTTTGTCGGGCTATACAGTCTCTCATTTTTGGTATTAAAAGGAATAAAGTGGTAGGTGCTAGTTTGAGGGAATGCCATCTATAGATGACTCCAAACTTGAAGGATATTACATTTGTCCACTGTTCTAGACATGCAGATGTTTGCAGTACAGAAAGAAAAGACATGTTTGCATTGAAGCTTAGTCATAGTGTTGGTTATACAAGAAGTGCAATGATGGTGGCCCTATCAGTCAATCAATCACTACATATGAAATATATAACACTCGGTGTTCGATGTTGTTGATGGTTAAAGTATTTGAATGAATAAAACAATTATTCTGTTCCATACACATTACAGTCCTCATGTTTGTGTTCACCATTTCCTAATGTCTGACAATATAAAGTAACATGTTACAATACAATATAAAGTAACATGTTACAATACAATATAAAGTAACATGTTACAATACAATATAAAGTAACATGTTACAATACAATATAAAGTAACATGTTACAATACAATATAAAGTAACATGTTACAATACAATATAAAATAACATGTTACAATACAATATAAAGTAACATGTTACAATATAATATAAAGTAACATGTTACAATATAATATAAAGTAACATGTTACAATATAATATAAAGTAACATGTTACAATACAATATTTGCTTCATATATATAATTTATATTTTCACTTGATTGTATATTGTTTCTCTTCTTTTCCACTTCTAGTTTTGTGTTGCACTCATTTCGTTATTCGTTTTATTCCCAGATTTTCATTAGATACGTTTGAATGTTTCGTTATCGTCCATTTGTAAGTGTTCTGTGAAATTCGTCACTCCTGTTGTGTCGTTTACTTGATAAAGGCCTTTTGGTCGAAATGTTGCTGTTTATCGTCACTGTTTCTGTATTTTGTAAAACTATAGTTCTTTGTTTGTACGTGTTTCGTGTTTCGCTACAATACAATATAAAGTAGCATGTATTGAATCCTTTGAATCATATATAATGAAGTAAACTTTCTAATCATTTTGCTAAAACAGGCTGCCAAAGACAAAGAAGAAGGAGTTGATGGTGTTGTAGAGATTCTCAGTGGAGATGCCACCAAGGATGATGTTATAAAGGCAGTGGTTGCTAACGTGAGATGGCACTTGGACGGAAAGAAAAATACAACGGCCCTCAAAACTGTGCAGGAATTAATATGTAAAGAAGGATACAAGTCAAAAGCTATCAAGGGGGAGTAAGTACAGTTGTAAATGTTGTTTCAAATACAGAACCTCAACATTGGCATGTGTTAGCTCTTTTGGCCTCCTGGACCGCCATTTGAATCTGATACCATACTACACTACAGGGTTTTCAAGATAAAAGCAGCCCCTATCAAGGGAACCAATCTGGCATATGTTTATGAAAATGAAAAGGTTCATTTATGGCGCAAAGGTCAAGTGAGCTAGTCTTTTTGTGATGGTGTGTAATTATGGTGGGGGAAGAGCGGGGTTACAAATGTGATGAAAGGACAATCTAGTCAGAGCCGGTTTAAATAGTAAATAGACAAAACACAATGCGTACCTGGCAACTTTTGATTTGTCAATGGGGCTGCTATTATCTTGAACACCCGGTAGAATTCCAGATATAGTACTTTAAAGTTGGGTTTTTCTGTTTGTAAAATCTTACAGTTATCTGTCTGCACAAATTTGTGACCTGTTGGATAATATGATTACACTTTGACTGAAATTTAGATGTACCTATTCTACATACTCTAAGGGTCTAACTGGGACTGGGCCACCAGCGTACTCACATTCTCAACGCAAACCACACAAATCACAAAGAGTAGTTAAACTTGGTTGATAAAAATGAAAACAAACAATTTGTATCTCAGGATACAAATCATTAATTTAGCAAGAAATATTGCAAATATTCTTCTTTTTCTGAAATGGGCATTTATTAACTTGTGTGGCAATTTACAGTGAGACCTGCACATTTGATGTGATATAAACTTTAAGCACAGCATTTTTGGGACTTGGTTTATTTTCCCTCTTCTATCTCTACTGGCTTGACCAGGTTGTTGTGATGAAGCTTGGAATCAGAACCACCACTTGGATATTGGATAGGGTTTGGTCAGCTCTAGTTTGCTGACCCTGATGCTAACTTTTATCTCAATCACTGCATGTAGAAACACTAACAATTCATGAAACATAAAATAATGAGAATCAATGAAAAAAATAAAGAACAAGTTTTCATATAATGGGAAATACTGTGTTACACCTGTGTCGTTTTTTGACCAAAAACACATGATAGGTAATGTGGTCCATTCATAATATCCATCCTTTGTTTTGTGTTTGGGGTGAGTTTTCCCCCCACTTTGCATTTTATTGTCCTTTGATGGTAGTTTTAGATTCGTCGTAGCTGACCACATGTCATGGTAAATTCCGGAGTTCGAGACCAGCTTGGCCAAAAATTCTTGGTGTGCATACAGTGGACTACAGGAGATCTTGATGTTTTTAGTGGAAATCTAAATTACAAGTACCTCTAAGTTGGAGTAAGGCTTGTGTGAATTTTGAGGGACATTGGTGATAAGGAAAGCAAACCGTCACCCAAAAGGAAAATCAGTCACATGTGCCATAAGTAGGCATCATTACAACAACTGAACTCATAGCGGACGAACCACCCTTGTGTTGTCGGGGCCCGCAAGGGTAGCAAAGAATAGTAACACTGACCTACAAGGTATGTCGTAAGAGGCGACTAAGGTAGGGCCCTAGGGAAGCTACCCTAGTAAATAAAAAGCGTAGCAGAAATTGGATGTGCTGGCCTACTTTTAGATGCATAGTTGGCACAATGTACAATCGCTTTAGGCTCAGATCACATACAAATCACAAACAGTGGTTAACAAGTGGTATAACAAGAACAAAGAAGTAGAAAAATGTAGTCGATAATTTTTGCTGATGCAGTGAGAGCTTCCATTTCTGCCTTGAAATTGGTTGAGAATTTCCAGTAACTATGGCTAATGACAGTCTAAAATGTTGTCTATCACTACAAAGGACAATCTCATACACACATGCAGGCACTACTTAGGGAAAATTTAACCATTCAAATGTATTTCTCTCTTCTCATAAAAACTATTTGTCATTCTTCAATAATTTATTTTTAAAGGTTGTTTGAGGATGTTGCTCCTATGTTGAAGGTGGTTGCAGAAGAGGGATGTCAATGGTTTGTTTACTCTTCTATCAGCGCTGAAAGTCAAAAGCATTTTTTTGCAAATTCCAGCCATGGAGATCTTACTGATGTAAGTACTCTATAAATTATAAAGCATCATCATGAAATCGTCAGCCCACCACCTCTTCAGGTTTCAAGTGCTGGATGTTTTCAGCAAGATCCTTTTTTCTTCCAAAGCCAGATAACTGGAACACATTATACGGAACATAGGAACAACTTACAAACATATGCAAATACCACTACATAGCACTGGGCAGAAGTGCAAGAACCCAAGTGTCACTGGATTATTGAAGAAGAAGATAAATTATAAAGCTGAAATAGAAGTAAGGATAACTAAAAGAAATGCCTAAAGGTACAAAGAAATGACACTACAGTTCAGTAATCCTTGAAACTTGCATAAAATCTTTATTACAGGTTTAATGACATCTTCTTTGCGTTCGGTTTTGTATGTTTGTCTAAAACATGAGATGCATTGCCTCTATGAAGCTGCATGTCATTTGGAGTTCCTCCAGAGTTTCCCATAGCTTGCTCTGTAAGCTTCGTTCATGAGGCCATGTTTCATTTCGTTGGTGTATGTATGATGGACATGACTGCAGGATGTGCTCTAGGGTCTGTGTTTCTGTCTGACATGAACAGTGTGCAGTCTGAGCAGGCTTTATTCTGTGCATGTGGTGGTTGAACCTGCAGTGACCTGTTCTTAGTCGAACGATTGTTGTGTGCTGTTTTCTGTTTAGTCTGCAGATGGGATCTTGCAGGTGTTTGCCTTGAGTATGTTGTCTCCACAACTCTTTGTATTTTTGCTTGATATGTGTCTTGATTTCTGGTAATGATATTGGGTGTTTGTGTTGTTTCAGTTTTGTTCCCTCCTTGGCCAGCCTGTCTGCTCTCTCATTTCCTGGTATGCCACAGTGGGCTGGTATCCACTGGAGAATAATTTGGTTGTGTTCTGAGAGTTTGTTTAGCTGTAGTGTCAGCTTTCTCTCCATGTTATCTTGTGGTTCCCCTTGTGTGGCCTGCAGGACTGACATGCAGTCGCAAAGGAAGACAAGTTTGTTGTTTTGTATCTTTCTTTGTTGCAGTATATTCGTGGCATTGACAATTGCCTGTTGTAATGACATCAAATACAAACATATTAATGAACATAAATTCTCTTTGCTATGCAGTTCACTATCACTAAAGAAAAAGTAGTGTAATAGATCTTAACACTTTCGCTGTCACCCATTTTACAACCAAGTCTGGCTCACTGCCCGCTATTTTTGGGCATGATCAGTTTTCAGGTGACAATTTCAAAAATCATTAAAAATAAACTAATAATCTTAGGACTTTTAAACTAAGGAATAGTGTTCATATATTAATAATCTACTGACCTGTCTATATGTAGAATATATTCTTCATAATCCACAAGCTATTGCTGTAACCGATATTGGCGTCGTGCTCCGTACCTATCCACAGTATGATATGCCCCGTTTTGAGGTGGGTTTCTATCACCTATTTCTGTACACCTGAGAATATCTGCTATCGGTCTATAAACATTGTCACATGAATCAAAGTTCAAATTTGTATCACATTCAGAGTCCTTTTTATCACTATCACTGGCTAATAAGTCAGAATAAAAGTTCATCAGCTACAATGTCCATTTTGAAAATATTTGTTTACTTACGAAAATCTAAAAAAAAATTGTTCAAAATCGGACTTACGATATGTTTATCGCACTTATGCTAGATCCGCCATTTTGGAGAGCTCGTTAGAACAATACGATGAAAATCTGTGACCAAAAACGAATAATGAAATAAATGCAAAAATAACTAAGTGTAAAAATTTATGTCATCTGTCTATCCTTAAGTCAGATCCTGAGACCCGTTCTGTCTTTCCCAACTATCCTTTGGTGGCTTACAGACGGGACAGAAGTCTTAAGGATATGTTGGTACACAGTCGCCTTAAGTCCAATATCCAGACTCATTTTGGCACTGTCCAGTGTGGCGTCGGCGTTGCAACAAGTGTGCTTATGTGATACAGACGCGTACTGTATCTTTCCCTTTAGCCACGTTTGTTATTGACGATGGTTTCAGATGTGAGTCCCATAATCTTATCTATGCCATTATCTGTAAGCAGTGTAACAAGGCTTATATCGGCGAGACAGGCAAGAGGCTCAGTGACCGATTCGCCCAACACTTGCGCGACATACGCCAATGCTCTGTGACCCCTGTAGCCACCCATTTCAATGATACTGGCCATTTAGGAGCTCACGATGTCCAGGTCACAGCCATCCGATCATGTTCCTCTGATGATCGCAGTCGATTTGCTCTGGAGAATCGGTTGATTTCTTTGTATGGTACCTTCCGACCACGTGGGCTCAACGTATTTCATTCCTATGCTTCTTAGTACTTTCTCATGCCTTGTAATCTATATGGACATATGTTGCATGTATTCAAGTTATATATTTACTAGATTTTTCATTGTTTCTCTTCCTTTCTATTTCTAGTTTTTGTGTTACATTTATTTCGCTATTCGTTTTTATTCCCAGATTTTCATTAGAAACGTTTGTATTTAGTAGGTTTTTAAAAAATTTGTCACTCCTGTTGTTCGTTTGCTTGATAAAGTCCTTGTTGGTCGAAACGTTGCTGTATTTTGTCTTTGTAATTTGTAAAACTACAGTACTTTGTGAATATAGTGACATGCATTTCTTATATTTATGCTTCAGGTTTTCACTGGTTACTTTGACACCGCAACAGGAAGTAAGACAGACAGTGCCAGTTACAAGAAAATTGCCACAGAAATTAAATATGAACCTAAAGAAATCTTATGCCTAACTCATAATCCTCAAGGTAAGATTGGTTTAAGTTTTCATAAAGTTATAACCACTTCTTCTTTGCGATCACTATTTTAATGATTATACCGTTAGACAAGTTCTTATGATGAAGTTGACTGTTGTCTGGAGCTCATCTCTGGTGCCATGTAGTTTTGAATGTAGTGTTGGGTTGTAGGGCCAGGATTCATTTCTAGGAACATACAGGGGACAGTCTTGCAGGACATGTTCTGTGGTTTGCTCAGCGGTACCACAGGGACACAGAGGGGATTTGGACAATCGTAGCCTGTGTAGGTGTTTGTTCAGTCTGTTATGTCCTATCCTGAGTCAGAAGATGATAGTCTGCCGAGTGTGTGGTAGTCATCGTTGGATAGTTTAGGTTCTTTTTTAAGTCCACAATAGCTCTTTTTTTCTAAGTAGGTGATTTCCTTTTCTACTTGTTCACATTCTGCTCCCTTTTTTGCTAGTTTGTCTGTCTTCTCGTTACCTGGCACACCACTGTAGTGTAACTCTCTTGTTGGCAGAAATCTTGCTGAGCTCCTTTCTCAGGGTTGGGAGTTTACTCTGGAGGGCTTACAGAACAGATAGTGCATCTGTGAAAAAAACCACTTGTTGGCAGTCAAGAGTTAGAACTATTGATCATGATTGTAGCCTGTAATAGTTATAACCACTCAAATCAGCGATATAACAATGGATAAAACAAGCATGACAAAGGATATTATGCATTTACTGAACTCTTGATTTTCAAGTAAAAAATACTGGGCAGAGGTGGTGTGCCATGATTTTGAGTAGGTTGGTTTGGCTATGGTCTGGTTAGTAATGATAAGTCTGTTGTAATTCTGCTGGTTTTAAAAGTTCCCTGCTCCTTTTGTTCATGTAATCATAACCTCATCTCAGTGAGTGACTATTGAACACAACACACTATAAGTCTTTCCTTAGTTTGAGACGAGTCCATCACATGTGGTTGCTCAAACAATTCACTACCCCCTCTTCAGGTGTCAAGCACTAGATGACATCAGGAAGACCCTCCTTCCTCGAAGGCCAGATAAATGGAACACATACGGAACAAAAGAACAACTCACAAACACATGCAGATACCACTACATAGCATTGGGCCAAAGGGCAAGAGCTCAAGTGCCGCTGGATCATTGAAGAATAAGATGTGGGTGCTCACTTCGACAGTAGTAGTTGAGCAAGGGGAACTGTACTTGTTCTCCTGAGATGAAGCATCTGATATTCTGCCTCCCTCTATGCATTTCTC
The DNA here is from genome assembly GCA_020796225.1 of Arion vulgaris. Taxonomy (NCBI): domain Eukaryota; kingdom Metazoa; phylum Mollusca; class Gastropoda; order Stylommatophora; family Arionidae; genus Arion; species Arion vulgaris. The sequence continues at coordinate 6,007,001 of CM036754.1, forward strand.
AAGCGGACATGTGTTGATATTGTTTCTCACAAGTGTCAGTCTCCAACCTTTCATTAATCTTTTTGGTTGGATAGATACCACTGAAAACCTCTGAACTTGTAGGCTGTATCTTCGTTTAGGTATGTCTCTTGTTTATTCTTAACAATGTTTAAAGATTAAGTGATTGTTAGAGCGCTAGGAACTTGTTTTGTTTATAAAACAGATTGGAAGACAAACACTGGATATGATTATAGAAAAGACTTCATCAAAGACCTCAGCAGAATAGACCAGATGATTCTATTTCACCTACTTAACGAACACTGCAGACTCAACAGATATTTACATAGACTAGGAATAAGTCAATCAGCTCTTTGCCAGTGTCAGCAGGCGGAACAAACACCAACGCATATTCTACAATACTGTCCTTTCCTGGGTGAGCTGAGAAGCAACATGGGAGGGGGTGGGGTCATACCCCGCCCGAGTGGTTACCGGGCCCAAACTTGGGGTGTAAAGAATAGAACCACTGTTACCTGCCACACATGTCGTAAGAGGCAACTAAGGAGGTTTGGCTGAAGTCGGATGCACATGTCCTAAACGTGTAGAAGTCTGGGTTTAGGGACCTACCAAGCCAATGTGCAACTTATACACGTTCTTGGCAAAGATCAAACATATCACAAAGAGTGATTAAAATTGGTTGTAAAGAACAAATGCAAAGAAGAAGAAGGGCGTCATACCAAGTCGACCTGAAAACTAAGCTTTGGGGAAGCCTGACAGACCTGAAACTCACTGCACAGTTTGTGGTCCATAGTAAATTAAGCACTGAAGAAGAAGATAAAACAGATTCGCTTTCTAATAACGTTTTTTTTTTTTACAGAGGCAGAAGCAGCTGTTGCAGCTGGCCTGCGCAGTGCACTTGTTATCAGACCAGGAAATGCAGAACTAACAGATGAACACCTGCAGAAATTTGCTTGCATTGAGAGATTTGATGAGTTGTATGGAGATGATGATGATGATGATTTCAAGCGCTTTGCTGGTGATAATGGAGAACATGACGATGAGGAAGAGGAGGATGATGATGATGACGAGGAGGATGATGACGAAGGGGATGGAGAAGATGATGCTTAAGTATATATGCATTCTTGTAGCATGTGGTTTATGTTTCGTATGTGAAGCCTGGACGATCATAGCAAATAAAGACAACCTTTTATAGAAGTCTTTTTGTAATGTACATTTTATAGTCTTGAAAACATTTCACAAACACAATTTTTTTTTCCCATCCCACCTTTTATTTAATGTAAAGGTTTCAAGTATGTGGTTGCAAACACAACCAATGACTTGTGAAGAGAACCATTATTTGTTTTGTTTAATCTTAAGTTAGAACTTAAGTTAAAGTTTTACATATATGAGAAGTCACATCAGAAGTGATGTTACTAGGCAGGACATGGAGAACAACTAAGGGAACACCAAAAAGTTGCAGATATTCATCAATAGATGTCTGCGCAGGATACTCCATCTGTGATGGTATGACAGGACTACAAACGGGGAGCTCTGGGAGAGAACAGGACAACGACAGGTGGAACAAGAGATAAGGATCAGAAGATGGTGATGGATAGGACACACACTGAGGAAACCCCTAACAGCATCACAAAACAGGCTCTCAGATGGAACCCCCAGGGCAATAGAAGTAGGGGAAGACCCAGGAACACCTGGAGATGGGAGTTGGAGATGGAATGCAAGAAAATGTGGAGAGATCTGGAAAAGATGGCCTTGGATAGGCAGGTTTGGAAGGCCTTGGTTGCGGACCTATGCTTCCTAGGGCGAAGAAGGACATAGATCTGAACTTGGTAAAATGAACTTGAAATTGAACTGTTTTATATGTGATGTAATTGTTTAGATAAAAAGTAATTTGTTGCTCTTATAAGAAGCAATTCCAGTCAAGATATCATTATTATTAATGCAGATTATTAGCCATTGAATTTGTGCAATGACAGTTGATGTTATACTTTTGCAGATAGTTTATTGAACAATTGGGCAGCTCATCCTCATATCTTTAATCTGGTAATATACAATTTTTACAAAGTTTTATACAGTCTTACTAAATCATATTGGTCTTTTGTTTTTTTTAAAGAAAGTCACAGCTGTGCTATCAGTTTTTATACTGCCAAAGTAAGTTGTTCTTTCTTTCTGAGTTTTGTTGTGGTTATAAAAGCAGGCAACAAGAAACTGGATTTTCTAAAATGATGGACACTTTCAAATGGTTGTCGGAGCTACTGTGTAAGTGCTTTGTCACTGATAGTTTAAATTTGCAGACAGAAACTGAGCATCCATGAAGATCTTCTGTTTCTTGCAATTCTGATTAACGTTAAAGTTGACAGGGTAAAATGTGTAACTAGGAATATGTAACACAGACGCCATGTTGGACAGTGCTGTTGTATAATGCTTCTTTGAGGTCATTTAGAACCAGTCTAAAACAATAATTCAATATTGTTACATTGATTTGTAGTTATAGTTTATTTGTGCAGAATTAGCAGTCGAACATTCAAATTTGTAATGTTTACAGTGATATTTTCAGTCGCTAGTAACTGCTATAAGTGGGCGTCTGTAGCTTAAGTGGTAGTGAGCTCAATCACAACCCAAGAGTACCTTGTTCAAACTCTGCGGCAGGCAGTTTGGCACCAACTTTGTTCCTGTGGAATTTTATGGACAGTAAAGACCTCATCATTCAGAAAGCAATGGCAAACTACTGAAGTGGTGCCTAGAAAATCAACGACTCGTTTATTGTGGTTGATGTGACATAATGTAAAGAATATGCGACGATTTTCATTTTTAATAACTGCTATTACTTTATAAATGGAAACTGAACTTGTGTTATCTTGTGCAGAAGTTGTAACTTATTCAATGAATTCATAGTTATTAGTGCATGCACACACATATCACAGTGTTTCGAGTCGTTTAACTGTTTAGTCTCTCATGTTATTCATTACATTGTCTCATATATGCATATTGTAAGTATTTATGGTTGTTGGTTGTGGAGTCAGAAATATAGCACAACAAATGGATAATAATGTCCATCATGCATTACATTGTATGAATAAACACAATATGAATAATAACTCTTCTTCAAATAGTCAATTCTTATTTTTGTTGTTTTCTCCTTTATGTGTACACTTTTGGAAAATTACCAGAAGACTCGGTTGCATCAAAGGCAATGCTATTCAGATACAGAAGATATGAGGCAAAATGTTGCCCACAAAATTAGCTCTTTGTGGGGGGGACTGCCTAGAGTAGTTGATAGTAGCTCGGCCTGCTAGCTGTGAGACGCCTCATAGCTCAGGTTCGAACCTACTGTCCGGCATTTGTTCGAGTCCCTGGTCTTACTCAGGACGATAACATGAGTACCTCTGAAGTCGGAGAAAATCTGCCTGTATGGCGAGGAATACTAATTACGAGTACATTGAGCACACGGCTGCCAGTGTAAAGTAATTTACAATGTGCACGCTGCTGCCATTGTAAGAAATTGGAAAACAGATTTTCACGCAAAATCAGTTTCAGAGATGAAACTTCGTCTGAGTTGAAAGCGGACGAAAGAAAAAAGAAAAAAAAAAGCTCTTTGTGGACCAGAAGCCACACTAAGTGGCATTTTTACTCTAAATGGCTTTTGCCCTGGTTTAACAGTGGAAGACACCAAGTATAACAGGCAGTGAAAGACACGAAGTGTGAAGCGCACACAAGAGAAAACTGTGAGGCAACCCAGAATTAGAGAAAGAAGAAGTACACAATTGAATGTCAACTTTAATATTTATAAAGAAAGAAGCTGTCAGCCTAGAGATGTTGTTATGTTTATAGTACTTGTTACATGCTTATCAATATAAGAAAAAGGTAATCAGCATTTTTAGGACATATTATGAGAAAGGGAGGCTTAGAACACATTGTGACAACTGGTAAAATCGAAAGGAGACGAGACAGAGAAAGGCAGACAGGGAATATTTTGGACAGCCTGACTTCATGGCACGGAAGAGCCTCAACATCTGAGATGAAGGCAAATACCTGGGACATAGATTTGTGGAGATCCATGATCGCCTATGCCAGCCATCACCTGATGATGATCTATATTCTAAATAAAGAGTCTAAATTCGAAGGATTGACTTCATTGCGCAGGGCTCTACCCCATATGGCTCAATCCCTCTCCGCAGAAATGGCATGCCACCTGCCGATAATTTTGCACGAACTACGTAGCTTCGGCAACAATCCTAGGGGTATCTGGAAGAAAATGTACTAGTGAACAGAACGGCATGGTCTGGATTCAAAAACACGACCTTCTGAACGCAAGGTAAAGGTTTAACCACAGAAACCCCATTCATATTCTGTAACATTTAACTCAAGATTAGCATCTTGTCACTGTCATATTTATTTCATGTTATATGTAACACTAGCAGCCTCATTTGCTTTCAGAAGTCATTCTTCTTTGAATGCTCCATATCGACCATTTGTTAACCACTCTTTGTGATTTCTATGTGATCTGAGACTAAGAGCGATTGTACGTTGTGCCAGTTATGCACCTACAAGTAGGCCAGCACATCCAATTTCTCGGCACGTTTTATTTACTAGGTAGCTTTCCTAGGCACCATACTTTAGTCGTCTTTTACTACATGCTTTGTTGGTCGCAGTGTTACTATTCTTTGCTCCCTTGTGGGCCCCGGCAATACACAGATGCTTTCAGATGTCAAAAGTAACCGCCTTGTTCCATTTTCTACTTCTTCCTTTAACTCCCTTGAAGCATAAGGCACCAATAAATTTCTTCCACCCAGATCTGTATTGAGCAAGCCAGCTTAGTTCATTTCAGGTCTTTCCCACCTCTTCTCTTTCTCTGTCTACAGTTAGTCTCCATGTCTCTCTAGTGTTTCATTTTCTAGTGGAATAAAACTGGTTTTCTTATACCAGTGACACTTTAAATAGTAACTTCAATTATGAGGAAGTTGGTTAGATTTGCATACCAGCTGTCTAAACTGTGATACAGTCGATTCCTTAGTCTTTTTCTGCTTTCAACTCCAACAAAGCACAGGTCTTCAACAAACACTTCCAGCCCTTCCTCTATCTTGCCATCCTTCCAATTCTTTCCATGTACTGCCTATCCTTTTAATATCTCTCTCTCTCTCTTGCGATCACCGCCCAGACTGATGTACGTGATTTCCTCATAAATTCTTATTCATCTTATGGATTCATGCATCCTTAGCATTGGTGTGATTCATCACATCTTCAGTGCCATTTGGAACTCTGGTGCTTATCCTTCGGCAATGTGTCAAATTTTAGTGTTTACTGGGTTTGCTCTCCGTCAGCCTTGGGCTGTCCCCAGCTGACCTGCAAGGCAGCAGGTTGTAATTTTCTTTTAGGGTGGCTACCCTTATACTTGCAGCTGAAGTTGAAGATGACATAAAGAGGGGAAAGTCTCCAGGTCCAGATAACATAACAGCAGAAGAAATTCAAGCTCTAGGAAATCTAGGAACGGAAGTGATAACGAAGCTTTTAAACGACATATATGACAGCGGTTGTATTCCAAAAGATCTATTAAAGTCCATATTTATTGCTTTGCGGAAGAAATCAAGAGCAGTGGAATGTGAAGATCACCGCACTATCAGTCTTATGAGTCATATGACAAAGATACTACTGAGGATAATGATGAGAAGCAGAATAAGACCAGAAATCAGTGATGAGCAGTGTGGATTTGTTGAAGGCAAGGGCACCAGCAACGCTATATATATCCTAAGAACACAAATAGAAAGATCAGTAGAAGTAAAAGCAGATATATATTTGTGCTTTATAGACTACACCAAGGCGTTCGACAATGTAAACCATCAAGAACTTTCCAAAATGTTAGAGAGCTTAAACATCGACAGTAAAGATCTAAGAGTCATTCAGAACATATATTGGCAGCAAACAACGGCTATAAGAATAGACAAAAAGATTGGAACTTTCCAGATTAAAAAAGGTGTTATACAGGGATGTGTATTATCACCAGACCTGTTCTCACTGTATTGTGAAAGCATTTTTGGTCTATAAAAGATATTCCTGGAATAGCTGTGGGAGGACATTTAAAACACTCACCCAGTGTGAAAAACTAAAATGGCTAAAAGAACACCCTCTACACACAAAATTCCAAGAGAAACAAAAACAGACTTGCAAGGAAAAGTCCCAACCATCTGGCCAGAGAATTTCATATGCAACATACAGACATCCTAGAAACTGACCCAGAAATGTGGGAACCCATAATACCAGAGCCATTGACAAGCTACCAAAACATGGCCCAAATACACCTAGAAGTCTTAGGAATAATCTCCAAAAAAATAGAGACAGAGCAAAGAGCCATTTCACTCCAAATGATACGAGAGCAATATCCCACCAGCACATGGACACGTGTTCACAGATGGCTCAGCTACAGATGCTACCAGAAAGGGAGGCAGCGAAATCTACATCACTCACCCTCAAGGAAACACAGAAACACACTCTCTGGCAGCAGGAGAAACATACACCAACTTTAGAGCAGAGGCAACAGCCCTTCTTGCAGCCATACAGATTCTCAACGACCAGCAAGTGTCAGAAAAAAATATTGCAATCTTTAGCGATTCAAGATCCGTTCTCAGGCTATCTCATGTCCCAGACAAGACAAGCTCATTCAGGACATACGGCAAAATATCAGATGTTGTAAAAAATCCGAACTGGTCTTACAGTGGATACCAGCTCACTGTGGCATACCAGGAAACGAAAAGACTGACAAACTCGAAAGTGCTGGGGGGAGCCTAACATAACACCACCCAACACAAAGTTTTACAGAAGCAAAGACTCTCCTAAAACAATCCAGGAAAATGATCTGGAGAAAAACAAATGGAGGATACAACCCAGAGCACGACAGTATAAATACACTAAACAGAAAAGCACAGACCAGTCTTCATACTTAGAACGGGACACTGCAGTCTCAGAGCACACCTCCACAAAATGGGTCTCAGGGACTCAGCAGCCTGCACCTGTGGAGCACCAAAGCAGTTCCCAGAGCACATCTTAAGACTGCCCTAGTCTGAGTAGTGAGAGATTGGATTAAAATATCATGAAATATTATGTTTTAAATAATGATGACATTTTCTAATAGTGTACTTTAAAGTACAAAATATCATCCTTGCTTTATTTGTAAGAAAGGAGTACTCCTGCACACAAAGCTATTTTTCTTTTTATCTCTAGCCTGTAATATCCTGGTGCTAAGGTAGCAATAAATGCACAATTCTTCTCTTCTTGGCATCCACTGTATTGTATTCTACTGTTCTCATGTTGTTTTATCTTTCCTGTTTTCTTACCCTTCTTGTTCATCAAAGTCATATAAACATGTTGCCATAGTTTCTTGCAGTCTTAAGTCTCAACATTGCTACTACTTGTCCGTTAGTGCTACTATGTTTCTCTTATGACTAGTCCTGTCATATTCTAGTAGATTTGTATTCCTCTAGCCCTGTTTTATTGGATATATTTGTCCCCTAATATACTAGTATATTTGTCATACCACTAGTCCTGTTTTATTGGTATGTATATATTTGTCAGTTACAGCCTGAATCCATCTTTTCTGCCCCATAATATTACTAGTATATTTGACATACCACTAGTCCTGTTTTATTGGTATGTATATATTTGTCAGTTACATCCTGAATCCATATTTTCTGAGGCCTTCTGAGCAGGATGTTCTTCCATAACAGTTCACTTCAGACAACTTGAATATGCTGAAAGCAAGCACAGTGATACTGCTTCATGTTGTTGAGATCTCCAAATAGTTTGTCCTATAATGGACACTACCAAATGGAAAGATGGATGGAATACTTCAAGGAACTCCTGAACAGACCAGCACTGCAAACCCAGATATCAACCGGCAGAGATTGACTTGACATCAACTGTGAGAAACCATCCAAGAGGAGATTAGTAAAGCCATTAAACTTTAAGATGGGAAAGCGGTCCAGATGGTATTCCAGCGAGGTGTTAAAGCCAACATAAACACATCCACAGAAATACTGTATAAATTATTTAGCAGAATCTGGGAGACAAGAAATACCAGCAAACTGAGAGAAGGATACCTGTGAAGCTACCAAAGAAAGGGACTTCAGAAGTTGAAAACTATAGGAATAATGCTGTGTCAGTACCTGGGAAAATACTAGCAGAGTCATCCTGAGAGATTGAGAGGCCATCGATTAAAGCTAAGAGATGAACAGGCAGGCTTCCGACAATAGATCCTAGTTGACCAGATAGCCACATTACTATAATAATAGAGCAAAGTATTGAATGAAATCCCCACTTTATATCGATTTGTTGATTATGAGAGGCTTTTGACAGTATTGATAGGGAAACCCTTTGGAAATTAATGAGGCATTATGAATCCACAGAAAATTATTAACCTAATAAAAGCAACATATACAGATATGAAATGTAGAGTTCTTCATGAAGGAAAACTAACAGATACTTTCGGAATAGAAACAGGAGTGCTCAGGATGTCTTCTATCACCTTTGTTGTTCTTACTGACAATAGACTGGATTATGAAGACCACAGTAACTAACACCAGAAATGGAATCCAATGGACTCTGACAGAGCAACTAGATGATCTGACTTGCTATGATATAGCCTCTCTGTCACATACACGAAATCAGATGGGATAGCTAAACACATTGAATCAAAGGTCCCAGCAACTAGGCTGAACATTCATAAGGGAAAGACAAAGATATTGAGAATTAACCAAGAAAACGACAACTCGATCTCCTGGGAAATCCACTTCAAGAGTAGAATCATAACATATTTGGGCAGCAACGTAGCAAAGAGGGTGGAACAGATAGAGATGTTAAAATAAGAATACAGAAGGCAAGAGGAGCTTTCATTGCACTGCGAAACATTTGGAAGTCCAAGGAAATCAAATCTAGAACAAAATTGATATTTAACTCTAATGTAAAAGCAGTTCTACTGTATGGGTCAGAAACATGGAGAACAACTAAACAATAGCGCATAAATTGCAAACATTCATCAACTGATGTCTCGAGAATAGAGGGAATAAGATGGTATGATAGGTCACAATGAGGAACTTATGGAAGAACAAGACAGATTCCAGTGAACGAACAGGTTAAAAAAAAGATGCTGGCGCTGGATAGGACACACTTGAACCGGAGGGAATATAACAAGGTCCTTGCCGAACCAGGGCAGCGAAAGAAGGAGGCGAAATACATGGAGCAGATTTGAGGCAGATCAGCAATAAAGAAGAGCTGGAGGAGCTGCAGGAGATAGCTAGAGATAGGAAGATTGGCATGAGTTGGTTGAGGGCCTATGCCCAACCGGTAAAGGCAAAGAGAGAGAGAGAGAGATAATGGACACTGGTGATGATCAGATCAATCTTGTATTCATTCACTGTATCTCTTTCTAAAAATGTGAATACTTTTAGGTGCCAGTCACATTAATGAGAATTTGATCTTGTTGAAAGGATACAAGATACTAACCTGTCCCTCCAATTTTCTAAATAACTGATGCCTGATAATATCACCATCATTTCACCTTATTTGGCGATCTTTGGTCATGAGGTTAATTCACTGTGGACCACAAACTGGGCAGTCAGCTTCAGGTCTCCTAAAGTTTATTTTCCGGTCAACTGGATATGGCCATATTTTGTTTTTCAGCTCACCCAGGAGAGGAAAATCATGTAGACATGCTCGTGTTTGTTCCGACAGCTGACACTTGATGAGCTGTTTGACTTATTCATCTTCATAGTTGCAGTTCCAGTTGACGTAGGCGATCATTGATCTCCACAAATCTCTGTCCCTGGTATTTGCTATCATCTCAATGTTGACACACTTCCGCCATGAAGTCAAATCTGATTAGGGAGACTACAGTAAACATGACAAATGGCGAAATACGAATAACAAAGTATATAGTTTTACAAAATACAAAATGACAACACACAGCAACGCTTCGACAAAGGCCTTTATCAACAACGATATAACAGGAGTGATGAATATCACAGCACACTACATATAGACTAAGACAGAGATGATTTCAAACAGATTCTCTTCTCATGCTCCATATTCTATATGTGTATATGTTAAATGTATATAAGTTATATATTTACTTTATTTTTTATTGTTTCTCTTCTTTTCCACTTCTAGTTTTTCTGCATTTATTTCGTTATTCGTTTTAGTCACAGATTTAGTCTATATGTAGTGTGATTGATATTCCACTCTATTATATCATTTGTTGATAAAGGCCTTTGGTCAAAATGTTGCTGTGTGTTGTCATTTTTTGTATTTGTAAAACTACAGTACTTGCCATGAAGTCAGGTTGTCTAAAATTTTCGATCTCTGTCTTCCTATCTAGTCTCCCTTTGATTTTACCGGTTGTCACAATGTGTTCTAAATCTTCTCTTCCTGTCACATGTCCGAAAAATGATGATTGCCTCTTTCTTATATTGACAATAAGTTTTATCTGTGTCTTGGCCATTCAACACTCCACATTCATCTCATTTGACTCACTGCCATCATTTAATAAATTGGGCATTTTTGAACTAACAAATTGACCATTTGTTGTATTAGCAGACACACTGAAATCAACAAAACATACTGATCAAGAATGACTTCATTTAATAAATAATTGGGATCCAACATAAACCCGGTTGTTGTATTTCTTCACTTGTCCATAAGAGATGTCTGCCAGTTGAAACGCCATGATAACTCAGGAATGACTATATAGTCAGTCACATACACTGTTACATTCTATTCCTGCAAACAGACTGGCAAGCAACCAAACACAATACACTAGAGTGTTACAATATATAGGATGTTATTGGATTAAAATCAAATTAAAATTTGCAGCTGTAAGCAAGACTTAACACATCATTTGCATGAAACAAACTGTACAAGCAAGATGAGAATTTAATCTGACATGTCAAAATAACATATACATCAGTGACACCCCCCACAAGGAAAAAAAATGCACCAAGTTTCCACCTTATCATTACTTTACAGATGAGAAAGAAAGTAGTACTTGCAAGATAGTAATAAAAAAACTCCAGAAGATTTACAGAATATTATCTGAATTGAGAAATTAGTTCAAGGGGGCATGGTTTTGTTTCTTCTTATTCTGCTTTCGCCTGCTATGAATTCAGACGTAATCAGGACGCCAGGAATAGTGCTTCTAACAGATTTTTACATGAAGGCCTGCTTTCCTTATTATCAAGGTCCCCTACCATACAGGTGTGCCTTCTCTGACCTCAGAGGTAGGTTTTGTTTCTGTTTAATCGGTTCTGTTTAATCGGTTCTGTTAGCAAAAAAAGAACACAACCTAAAAATAGTTCAACTGTGGTTACTTTGAGTACAAGCACAAACACTGTCCTTTTCTATATATACAGTTCATATTTGTATACACTGAAAATTACCTTTTACTTACAATTTTGATACTGCTTGGACTAAACATAACACTCACAAATATTGAATAAAACAACCACACATGGTTTCAAGTTTATGTCGATTTTCATCATCATCAAATAGCTTGTCCTGAGCAGAACTTTGCCACCCCAACAGTCCTCCAGAATTTCTCTCTCATAGGCCAGATGTCCCACCTCTGCAGTCATCATGCTCAAACCATCAGTTACATCCTGAATCCATCTTGTCCGTGGTCTTCCTCTTCTCTTTGCTGGTCTTCTCCTAGCCTGTCGTCTCTTTTTATATGTCCAAAATATCAAAATTTTCTCTTTCTTATTTGTAGCATTAGTCAGTTTTCTTTGATTGTGAGTTCTTTCTGTATAGATCTATTTGTTCTCTTCTCTATCCATGATATACGGAGGACTCTTCTGTAACACTTATGTTCAAAAGCACATATATGTTTTTCCACTGCCTTATTAAATATCCATGCTTCACACCCATAAGTTGCCACTGGGTATATGCATGCTCTTAGTATTCTGATCTTTGTTTTTCTATCAGTTTCGTTCCATACTGTTTTTAGTAGTTTAATTTTTTTGTAAAGCCATGTCTGTTGTTCTTTTTTCGTTCATCCCATTTCCATCTGTTGTTAGCAGTGAACCAAGATATTCAAAAGTGTTCACATTATCCAAATCACAGGATGCATATCCTTTTGAAAACTGCTGGGGAAAGTTAAGCACCTATTGGTCTACCTAAAGTACTATTAGGTTGGTTCAATAATCAAGTCACAGTTGAATAAAATCAAGTATAATTGAAATAAACAATGACATCACCTGTAGCATGTTAAATCTCAACTGTATCAGAGCTCAATGAGCTGAAAGGGACACTCGATGCACTAGCGCTCACTCAAACGCACTGTCATTCAATGGATACCATCACACTGCAACATAAGCGGAAACGAACACGCCGACAAGCTAGTTAAAGAAGGCGGGCGACTACCTCAGACTGATCTCGAGATCAGTTATGAGGAAGCCAGAACAACCATCGGCTGGCACCATAAAGACAAATGGTCAAAAGACCATCCTCAGTATAACAACAGCGACAGGTACTATGGTCTGTCTCGTAGGGAACAAGTTGCCATCCTCCACCTCCGTACCGGCCACAACAAACTCCGTGCCCACATGTTTCACAAATTTAAAATTGGCACAACTAGCCTGTGCCCCTGCAAAAGGCGGACATGACGGCAGAACACGTACTGCAAGATTGTCAACTGATAGCAGGTATAAGAAAAGAAACCTGGCCCCATAACACAGAGCTTGCAGAAGCTGTCGGAGGAACTGGAGTCCCTTAAAAACACAGTAAAATTCATGATAAAAGTTTGTTCATCAGTCTAGGCAGGGATTGTGAGAGAGAGAAATCTCAACTGTATCCACCCACCAGCAAGTAATGAAGCCGAGATAAATGATATTTACGAGGTCAGAATTTATCTCAATGATATAGACATTACATGAAGTTAATCTAGAGAAGAATCTCACAGCAATAAGGCCACTCAAGCTTTATAACACTGGACAAAATTATCATTTTTGCAATGGCAACAAAATTATCTAAGTTTTAACCAGCTGTTCATAACCAACATATAGTCAAATAAGATGTATGATTTTTTTGGCAAGCGAGTCTATCTTATCTCAAGGCAGGTTTTATATATGGCCTATTCTGGAGTAGCAATCCTTGCCACAGTTGTTGCAGGTGAAACTGAAGCTGATACATAGGATGTTCTCTCTGCTCTCTTTTGCCTTCATATGTGATGGTGTTTTTCTTCTTTTTTTTCTGAGCCACCCTCACTGCCGTCGCCATGCGCACCTGTCTTTGGCCAGCCACTCCCAATGTTCTTTGTCTATGCTGCATGAAGTTAGACCATGCTTGCAGGTGTTAATGAAGTGTAATAATGTGCATTCATGCTGTCTAATACCAGTTACGAGTTGACCATATAGAATTTTCTTTGGGATTCTATCATCGCTCATACAGCACACGTGTCACAGACGTGGCTGACTCAGCAAGGTGTACATGCTTGGAATGCCAGCACTGTCCAGGACTTCAATATTGGAGATGTGGTCTTGCCATCAGATGTTGTATATTCACCTGAGACAGCACATGTGGAATGTGTTGAGGTGATGTTCTTGTCTGACATTTGTGGTCCACATCTTACTACCATACAGCAGAGTGCTGAGAACGGAGGCCTTATATACTTGTGTCTTGGTGTTTCGTGTGAGTGCCATATTTCCCCATACATGCTTTGCTAATTTGAACATGGTATAATATTCTACTACTAAACCTAACACAACCAAGGAAATAAGCAAACCTACATTTGATGCAAGTGTATCCCTGTACACAAAACAACATGTGCATAGAGAAAAGGATATTGTTATGTAAATAATCTAAGTAAAATCTTATGATCACAGCTTTAGGATAATGACATGTAGAATAGAATACATGTAGACTGGAAATTGTTTAGTTTAAGGCTGCATCTTTTTTTCCCCCTGATCCAGAAGCACTTGAGCCCTTCAGTCTTGGCTCGGTGCCATGGACATCGTAACCCTTCGGTTCGGTGCCAGAACACCGCAAATCTGTGACTTTTTTGCCATCCGCGAATTGAACCCGCACACACAGAGGGATAGTCACCCGTAGTAGTCCAACGCGCTACGAACACGCTGGGCAGATGGGCTAAGGCTGCATCTAAAATATATATTTCTTTGGACAGGGTAAGCTGTTTGCTGTCATTTACTGATCAATGGTTCTAAGAGTGAACAAGTTGAGCTAGTTGCTATTTACATCAATGGTTCTCGTGAACAGCTGGTAAGTGGTTTAGCCTTTGATTTACTGATCAATGGTTCTAAACGTGAGTGAAACAAGTCTCTGTAGCTAAGTGGTTAAGCCTTTGATTTACTGATCAATGGTTCTAAACGTGAGTGAAACAAGTCTCTGTAGCTAAGTGGTTAAGCCTTTGATTTGCTGATCAATGGTTCTAAACGTGAGTGAAACAAGTCTCTGTAGCTAAGTGGTTAAGCCTTTGATTTGCTGATCAATGGTTCTAAACGTGAGTGAAACAAGTCTCTGTAGCTAAGTGGTTAAGCCTTTGATTTACTGATCAATGGTTCTAAACGTGAGTGAAACAAGTCTCTGTAGCTAAGTGGTTAAGCCTTTGATTTACTGATCAATGGTTCTAAACGTGAGTGAAACAAGTCTCTGTAGCTAAGTGGTTAAGCCTTTGATTTACTGATCAATGGTTCTAAACGTGAGTGAAACAAGTCTCTGTAGCTAAGTGGTTAAGCCTTTGATTTACTGATCAATGGTTCTAAACGTGAGTGAAACAAGTCTCTGTAGCTAAGTGGTTAAGCCTTTGATTTGCATTCAAAGGTCGTGTTCAAGTCCAGGCAGCTAGTCCTGTTCATGAGTGTATTTTTCCAGACCCCATGGATTGTTGCAGAATATATGGATTTCGTACAATACTCTTGGCTGGCGGCATGCCATTTCTGCAGAGAGGGACCAAGTCAAGTTTTTTTGGTTTTCGACCTTTTAAGTGTATATCAGTCTAGTCATGTCAATGGGGTTTGGGGGTGTCTCTCTCAGTGGCTAACTGTTTTTGGCATTCCAAAGGTTGTAATTTGAAACCAAACCACACTGTTCTGTTCATCGTGCATTTTATCTGGAGATCCTTGAACTATTGCCAGAGCTACAGAGTTCATACTTTGTGCAATGCTCTCTGCAGGTGGTGTGTCGTTTTTGTGGAGAGTGGTTGAACCATATAGGAAAAAAAAACCGATGTAATGAAGGGAAACCACTGATGCAATTAAGTCAATCCTTTGTCTATAGTCATTATGTGGTAGAAGTTAAACAACTAGTGACCGACTATTACGACCAAGTATGACCATATTCTGTTTCTCTTCTCAATGGAATGAATGGATGCTATAAGTTTCACAGAACAAACGTAGCAAGTCTAGAGTGAAAAAAAAAATCTAGCATTTTCAGTGTTAAATAAAAACAATCACAGAACATCCCTGTACCAGCAAATATTGAATTAAATGAAGGGGGAATGGGTGTGAAAATCTTGAAAAGCAAAAGTAAATTATCAAATAAAAACTGCAATACCAGTCTTGATAGAAATCAAGATTAATTACTTCATGTTATTCAATGCATCTCACCCACTTTTTCCCTTTGAAGAAAGTTCGAAACAGGGAGAAAAGTTTATTGAGGGTTAGAAAAGTGTGCCACAAATCTATCAAGTCTGGCATGGCATATTTGCAAAAAATGACTTGTTTGTTGACTTTGACTTAACCTTACTGAAACTTGTTATCATAACATAAGTATGTTTTTGTTTGATTGTTCTACTAAAGATTCCACACCGTATCTGTTAGCAGGTTAAATGTTCTCTTTTTTTTCCTTTCTTATTTGTGAAATGGAACTGATTGCTACTGCTTCTGTAAGTCATTCGTCTGACAGCAAACGCAGAAGATTATTTTTGTCAATTATTGTTATGAAAGTATATTAATTCTTCTTCTTTGCGATCGGTTTCATATGCTTGTCTAAACCATGAGATGGGTTGCTTCTATGAAGCTCTATGTCAGGAGTCCCTCTAGAGTTCCCCATAGCTCTCTTTGTAAGCTTCATCTATGAGGCCATGTTTCGTTTCATTAAAGTATTTTACAACAAACTAGCTTGGTTATGTAACTTGTTTTTATACTGACTGATATCTCTTTGATATAATACAATTAATTCATTGATACTAGTTATCTGAATGGAACAAACAATACACAATTGACAATAATATAAAGCTAAAAAAATATGATACAATAAATTCTGCAAATAAAAGGCGGTTGATAGATGACTACATTTAACACTTTGACTGCTAACATCCATAATTTTGTTGCAATGTGCACTTAGTATATATATATATATATGTTACATAGAGCCTGAAGATAATTTCTCCATACAGCTCTGTCCTGGTCAACTCGCTCAATCTCTTACATGGAATTGAGTCCAATATTTCTTGCATCTCTCAGCAAAGTTCATTTCAGGTTTTCCGTAGGGTGTCCTCTCTTTCTTGAACCCTTTGCCCCCTACTTCAATGACTGCTTTGGTATTCTTAGTATATATACATCATTATCTGTTTTTCGATTTTTGGTAGAGAATATTGAGAGTGGTGCAATGGAAAAATAGAACTGGAAATTGAACTGTAGATAGATGATAATACTTGAGAGTATGGATGTTCCCGTATATACTAGTAGTTCTGTTTGATGTGGAGTAAAATCAGGATGGAGTGTTACTCTACTAGAGTGAGAGGCATGTTCAATGTTGAGCATAATGGAGCATTACAGGACAACATGTAGTATGAGAATGAAGGTTGAAGATGTTACTGCAGTCCTGGGAGGTGTCTATATGAAACCCCATTAATCATAATCAGGGCAGTCATCAGATCAGACTGTCAGTCAATGCTAAGGAGGAAACAAGGCAGATGGTTACAGCATGAGTGGAGGATATACATATAGAGATCCAAGTTCTTCAGGAACTTGAATGAATCTACTATCCTAGTCATGCTGTAAACCATGGAAATTAACGATCTGATATGCTGGAAACCATGGAAACGAACAATCTGATATGCTGGCATTGAGGTCACCTGTGAAGAGGACACTGACTATAGCTATGGGAAACATACTGAGGTCAATAAATAATTACCTGCTGGAAGTGGACACCGTAAGAGAATGAAGAAGTTTAGAATCAAGCTTAGGGTGAGCAGGGAGGGATGCAAGACAGGACGATTAGGATGCATAAGTAACTAGTGTGTTATGAGAACAACCAGCATGTATAACCTTCGCCACCTGCTGAGGGAGACTGAGCACCTAAGGGTCTGCCTATAGTGCAATGATGTCCATCTGAAACACTGAATTTTCATTTATTCAATCCATGAGCATTACATTTAAGATAACACAAAGCCAGTATATTGGCTTTGTGTCTCATCTTACCAAAAATACTGCGAGCCAGTACATTGGCCCAGTAAGGTGAATGGGTTAAAGGAATCCCAAACAACTATTGATGTCAAATTTGTCCAGTTATATCCCTTTCATAGATGTATTGACATAGGACATTGATTGTTGCACACATTTTTCTTCCACATTTCATTTAGCTGATAGAAGACATAGCAGTCAAAGTGTTAAGTCTGTATACATCAAATTCTTCAAAATGGAAACAACAAAAACCTGAGCACATTCCCTGCTACAACTACAATGCTATACTTACAGCTGTTTGTCGATATTTATTTACATTGCTCAACCACACCCAAAAAATAAATCAACAATAAATACCAAGTCTGAAAATCTCTTCATATAATGTTTTCTCTTGTGTCCAGAAGCCCAGCTAAGGTTCAACTTGTTAATTTCACTTTCTTGAAGGACTGGGCCTTGGACTGGAACTGGTTCAGCTGATAGATCATGCTGCGTTCTCTTTGGATGACCTCTACATCCCAGGTTAGAAGAGTAGTTGACTAAGAAAGGAATTTCACTTCTAGGTTACCAAATGAAAACTACAAGATATTTACTCTATTCTGGACTCTACCTGAGTAGGAATTATCTGCAACACTTAGTATAGCACTACATGCCTAGAGTTGTTGGAGTCTTCTGGGTCTGCAAGAAAGCCAGGTACTTTCCCCCGCCCAAATATAGGGGAAAAAGGTGAAAGTCTCCATTTATTCTAAGATATTGAAAGTCTCCATTTCTTCTAAGATATTGAAAGTCTCCATTTATTCTAAGATATTGAAAGTCTCCATTTCTTCTAAGATATTGAAAGTCTCCATTTATTTTAAGATATTGAAAGTCTCCATTTATTCTAAGATATTGAAAGTCTCCATTTATTCTAAGATATTGAAAGTCTCCATTTATTCTAAGATATTGAAAGTCTCCATTTATTCTAAGATATTGAAAGTCTCCATTTCTTCTAAGATATTGAAAGTCTCCATTTCTTCTAAGATATTGAAAGTCTCCATTTCTTCTAAGATATTGAAAGTCTCCATTTCTTCTAAGATATTGAAAGCCTCCATTTATTCTAAGATATTGAGTCTCCATTTATCTAAAAATATTTGACAAACCTCAGTGTGTATTTTTGTTTCAAGATTCAGATGAGATAATCATCCAAAGTATTTCATTGATTAAATTCTAACAAGAAGAAACAGCCCTTCGACTAGGACTATGTTTTCACAAATGTAGTACTGTTTAAAATCATCATTAAACAATGGTTACACAGGCACAAATAAGTGATAAAAATATAAAGATGTTTGATGTTGTTCTGGGAGAATCATCAAAAGTCTTACATGTGTTGTTAACTAAAGAAGGATGACATCCACACCTGACGGTTGCTAGAAATAATGGGCAGTGAGTTAAGCACAAGTAAACAGTGATAATGTAATCCCTCCTGTTAACCTCCGCAGACTTCACATATGAAAGACCTATGGTTGTGTACAGGAGTTCACAAGACGAAGCATTCATAGCTGGAATCTTTCAAACGTCAACAACTCAATCAAAATGAAATATGTCACAAGTCAGAGAGTATTAAGATAAGATGGAGTGTGTTTCTCACCCTCGTTGTAATGGGGTGTCTTCAGTTGTAGATAATATTGCTGGGACATTAAAATTGTTCAAAACAATGTGCAAGCACTAGATAGATGTGCCGTGCAACTTCTCCTAAGCAATAACAGCACTAATGTGCAGTGTCATTTCTGCTGGACAATAACTAATGACACCGTATTCAATGGTGAAATACAACATCTGAAAATCTGCGATTCTAAACAAATACACTAAAAAACAGAGAGTGAATGCTCAATGCTGAAACAAATTAAATTGCATACATATTGTAGAATTTCTTGGCAACTACATTGTTATTACAAAATCAATTTTTGTATCTGTAATCTTGAAAATATGAAGAAACAATGCAAGTATCTATTAGTCTCAGACAGATATAGTGAAGAATGTCAGATTCATCAATGATTAGTTATCTTAATTTACTCAATGACCGACCCAAGGTGTGCAACATTATCAAAAACAATCATAAATACCTGCACATTTATTTGTAAACAATCCAACAAATAGCATCTTTCTCAAAGCAGCAAATACGAATCATTCTTCGAACAGGTACTCAATAATCTTGCAACAGTTAAAAATAATAATGAATGTACAAACACAACAATGCTACTTATTCCCACCCACTCTAAGCCAATGAATGTGAACTGGGAAATGGACATTTAAAACCCATCCAAAATGTGACTTTCTCAGCTTATTTAGTTCGAGAAAATGAAGGTTACATCAGGACAAGCAAAGTTAATGGAACAAGATATAAGATGCTGAATGGACAGTTTAACATGATAAGAGTCATGAAAGTTAACAGAACTAGGGAGTGGAGATTCATTATCATCAACACCAGTCAACTTGGCCACCAGAGACACTAAAGAGAACATTTTCATATCAGCAAAAATATGTTCTATGTCTATTTTAACAAAAGAATAAATGACAACTTGCAATAAGCAGACAATGGCAGCAATATTTAACTAGAGGAAACCATCATACACATTACACAAAGATATTTGTGTGAATTTGTTTTAAACCAGTGTTTTAACTACATATATACAATTAGTGTGAAGGAAAGACGCTGTCGCTGGATGAAAGCTGGAAGGAAATATAGCAAGAAAGACACTTTTCTGGAACCTGCAAAGAAAGTGAAAGAGATGGAAGCTTAGAAATGCATGGAGAAGAGATATGGAGGCAGTAATTAACAATATATGGAAGCTCTGGAAGGAGCTGCATGAGATAGCTAAAGATAAGAAAGACTAGACACGAGTTGGTCATGGGCCTATACCCCAACCAGAGCTAACAAGACACAAGAGAGAAAGATAAAACTAGTCCTGGACACTTTGGCAAAGACAGTTCTCTGATGAACAGTAAATCAAAGAACGAAATGGGTCTACCTCTTTATTTTTGTGGCATATTGAGAACCACTGGAATAGATCTTCTGCGAAGCTTGACTTTCAGACAAGTAAAACTTTTTGTATTCATGAGAAGTAGTCTGTAAAGTGATTACTATGTATGCCTTGAGACAGAAACAGAATATTAAACTACTGAATGTAAGCACTGCCTTCTACAAAACATCTTAGTCCAATGTAACTAAGAAGAGTTAAGCAAACAATTATGACTAATATAACACATGACATAAGTAGTAAATAATTTCTACAAAGAGATGTCTAGTTATGATGATAACTACCACTAATAGATCACATAATGACAACTATCACTAATAGATCACATAATGACAACTATCACTAATAGATCACATAATGACAACTATCACTAATAGATCACATAATGACAACTATCACTAATAGATCACATAATGACAACTATGACTGATATGCTTAGTTGCTATTCCCTGCAAAGAAAAAAATCTGAATGAAACAGAAAATAGAGTAGCACTACAAGTATCTGAAAACCCAGTACACATTCAGTGTCAAAGAGTGCAGCCTATATAATAGCTAAACATGATTTAACAGACATAAATAACAGAACAACAGTGAAAGCTAAAATGATCTCCCAGACAACTGTTCTGTACTAGCTGTTCTTCCGCGTACATTGAGGTCTCCGCTGCTTTGTATGCTGAGGTCACCAACTGAACGTCGGCTTTCCTGAGTGACAGATTACAAAGGATGAATTAGCATTTACTATAAAACAAAATATATCATATCAGTTGACAGAAAAAAGGAACAATATGTCCATTTACAACAGTTCAGAACTAACAAAAGTGGTTGAAAAAGAAGAGAAAAAGAAGAAACATTTTGGACATATTCTGGTCTAAATAGAGAGGGTCTAAAGACAAACGATTTACTTCATTTCAGTGGGTTTGACCTCATATGGTTCGGCCACTCACCACAGAAATGGTATGCCATCTGTCAAGAGTGTTGCCACAAAGCCCAAACTCTGTAGCTCCTGCAAAAATCCTAGGGATCTATGGAGAAAATGCACTTATGAACAGAACAATGTAGTTTGGATTCAAACCCATGAGCTTCAGAACGCAAGGCAAGGGCGTAACCACTTAGCCACAGAGATCCCCATTGCTGTAAAACTACCTGATTTTCTGCAGATCATCCTGGAGGGCATGATACCAGGCATATGAAGGAGAAGAAGACCAAGGAGAAAAAATTGGTGAAAAATGTCACAGACAAGTTGGGTATGACTGTGGTAGACGCCAGACACCTCACATAGGACAGAGAGACATTTATAATTCCAAGTTCCAACAGGAACAAGCTAAATTATGATATTATCATAAGTAATAACATATAAATGATAGGCTCGATATTACATCAATACGTTCTTGCAATAGCATTCTGTCAACTTATAAGTGCAACATCCATATTTTGTTCACTAATTGCTGTTAGTATCCATGATCTGTCAACTTATAAGTGCAACATCCATATTTTGTCAACTAATTGCTGTTAACATCCATGTTCTGTCAAATGACTACTTAACTCTGTCAACTAAGTGCTGTTAGCAATATTTTGTCAACTAATTGCTGCTCCATCCTTATTCTGTCAACTGAAGATTTTATGTCATGTTCGTAGTCAGAATATCTTTGTCTGCCAATTTCTACTGAACTGGGATGAGTGAGGCTGCTTTAAGTTTCAATCTCTATCAGGTAATCTGTCTTTGAATTTCTAGGAATACTGAGATGGAAATTGAATATCGAAATAGGGGGAAGACTGCAGTAAAACTTGGTAAATAGAAAAAAGTTTCAATACGTATTTCTATACGTGTTTCACGAGATGGAAATTGGACCACCTGCACGACTAATTCTGTTTTTATTAACAAAAACAACCCATTATTGTTTGACTTCTAGGTTGCACCTGTCTTGTTTGAAGTATAAGATAACTTGTAGAACTAACAGTGAGTCACTTGGAATGTACATTTTTGTTCAGGGTGGCACCTATTTGTTGTTTACACTCTACTATAAAGTTTGTACTATGAATTTTTTAGATGAAATCCAATACATGCACTGCAACAGTCTTGTGTTCTGTTATCTTTATGTGTCCTTCATATCCTCAATCTGTGTTTGCTTGGATAAACCTCCCCCTCCTCCCTCCCTGTAACTACTATTCTGAAACAAAATGTTAGTGCTGTTGATCGATGGGAAATCACCCTCTTAATCTATGCACAAATGAACACTTAGTGTTAAACTTTAATTTTAAGCTTTCAAGGTTTTTTTGTTGGTTGTTTGCTTTGTTTGTTTGCTTTTTGACAGTTTTCTATTTTTTTTTCCTGACTTGTTAAGCTCACGAAGAGAGAAAGACAACTGATCAGTCACCTCTCCTTCAAAGCTTAGATCTAGTACTAGAAGTCCTCTAACACTTCATACTAACCATCTCACATCTAAATTCTAAGTTTTAATACTGTGAATTCTAGTACTGAATGCAATGCCATGAGTTGTAAATTCTCCTACTCAGATGCAGTCTGTCTTTATTGGCTGTGTTACCACATTTTAAGATGGTGTAGGACGGGGGACATGAGCCGGAGGAATTTAATGATCGCATGGCTAGTGCAATCACAGCAGAACTGTTCATCTTAGGATTCTTTCTTTATGCCCCCGACATATAAAACTCCTTAACCGTACCAGACGATCCAACCTGGGTCTACAGAAAATCCTTTTTAAAGACTGCAGCATCCTAGGCACTGAGCCATTATCTCTGAGAAAGATGTTACAGGCTAGTGGATCACCTCCAGAGCCATTCAGCAATGACAATGTTTACATCAATAAACAAATCTAATTTTTGAAGGACAAAATCTGACAGCTATCATTATAGGATTGTCACATCGGTTCCTGGGCACTGGGTAGTTTTTTTTCCTGGAAATGTGCTTCCTGCAAATGAAACACCACCAGAGTTGATAGGGTATATATGTTCTTTGTATGGCAGAGGAAACCATTAATAAGGAAAGCAGGTCCTCATGCAAAAATCAGTCAGAAGTGCCATACCAGATGCCCTGACTAGGGCTGAATTCATAGTGGGTGAACGAAAAAGCAGCTTTTAAACAAAGATGGGCAAGAGTCATTTAGTAGGATCCCAATATCTGTTTAGAACACAGAGTTGTCTTTGTTTTCTTCTCTAGTAAAGTGTTCCATATTCATATTAATTTGAGACAAATATCAATTTGAGTACCCTCTAACTTACTTCTGAAGTTGAAGAAAGCACACCTGTATGGCAGGGGACATAGATAATAAGGAAAGCAGGCCTTCTTCACACAAAAATTAGTCAGATGTGCACCATAACGCAGATTGAATTCAGAAGTACAGTCTAACACTCTATACTCCTATTGTATTTACTGTCTTTAAATACACAAGAGTAAAGTTCTTACATGTAATTTGTCATCACTATTGCTGATTATGTTGAGGACCGACGTGGAGCTTGCTCTTTTCATACTGCAAGAAATGAATAAATTTAGATAAAAGTATTCTACACATCAATGGTGAAATTGGAAACCAAAACATACAAATAATTGATTACATCCAAAATGTGACCACATTCTACAGGTTGTTCAAGATAAAAGTAGCCCCGTCAAGGAAGCCAATCTGGCCTAGGTTTATGAAAATGAGAAAGTTCAACTATAACGTAGTATAGGTCAAGTTAACGAGTATTTTTGTGATGGTGTGTAATTATGGTGCGTGAAGGAGAGATGAACAAATGTGACGAAAGGACGAGCTAGTCAGAACCGGTTTAAATATTAAATAGACAAAACGCAATGCGCACCTGGCCGTGTTTAATTTATCAATGGGGTTACTTTTATCTTGAACATCCTGTAACACCTTCATGCAAAGATACCACAAGGAATGAGATAAGAGCCACCAGAGAGTACTATTAAACTCATGGTTGAACATCATAACTACACCATCCATGTATAGCAAAGTCAAATACAATTTCTTGCGAGATCTATCTGACAAGATAGATGTCTCAGAAGTAACATATATAAGATGTATGATTCTTCTAACTTTTAACTAACAGTTTCATATTTAAGTTTTCATTTTTAAAATGATAGAAACTGTTAATTTATCTACACAAAACACAATGCACACACAGTTTATCTTAATATAATATACCGGCACTGGTCACAATGTACATACATTTTTTAAATATTACAATTGAATCTGCACAGACCGTAATACACAGATTTATCTTAAAATAATTTACCTGCACAGATCATAATGTCCACATATATCTATTATAATGATATGTATAATATACACAAATGTGTACACACATATATATATATATATATATATATATATATATATATATATATATATATATATATATATATATATATATATATATATATATATATATATATATATATATATATATATATATAATGATATTGATGGAAATGGAAAGCTTTTCATGTGTATATATATATATATATATATATATATATATATATATATATATATAATGGATGATTTTAAAATTATTTTTCCCTGGCAATCTTTATATCATCGTGCAGACTCCTTGATCAGTTTTTAAGTTCAGAATATGTTTGATTAATTGATAGGACCATCATCATTGCACTTAATCATAATTGGGCTCTTTGATGTTTGGTTATTCCTCATTACTTTCATTTTTGCAATATTAATTTTAAGTCTTATTGTTCTTAATGATATTCTGGAAAGAATATATATTTTCATTTGAGCATCCTCAAATCGACTGGCTACAAGATTACTATTGTCTGCGTAATCCAAATCTTCCAGTACTGAGGTGCCCATTGAATGCCTTTTCTGTTATCCTTTATGGTTTCCCTCATCAGCCAGTGTATGGCAAGCTTAAGCAAGACTGGTGAAAGAGGTTGGGGCAGTCTTGCAAGATGTGCTTTGGGTATTGCTTTGGTGATCCACAGGTGCAGGCAGCCGAGTCCCTGAGACCCAATCTATGGAGGTGTGCTTTGAGACAGCAGTGTCCTGTTTTAAGTCTGAAGTCTGTGCTTTTCTGTTTAATGTATTTATGCTGTTGTGTTGTAGGTCCCCCATTTGCTTTTCTGAAAACTCATGATCTTCCAAAACTTCCTTGTTTCTCACTGTTCACCTTCATATAATTGTCCACAACTGCTTCTGGGACTACTAATCTCTTGCAAAACTGCACATCTTTCTTTGTGTAATGTTTTATTAAATATTATGTGAAAGATGTTAACTTCATCTAAATGAGTACAATATAAACTACACCTGTGCAAGGACATTTCTTAATAAAGACGGTTTTATCAAAACGTAGACTTACTTTAGGCTCAGCACATCGGACTGCTGTGTGTCATTCTAACATTGATCTGTCATTTTTACATTCTGATCTGTCATTTTTACATTGAGATGTTATTCTGACATTGAGGTGTCATTCTTTCATTGAGGCGTCATTCTTACACCATTGTGTAGGTCTCAGTATCACAACATAGTGTTATTCTCACATTGAAGTATCCTTCTTACAATGAGGTACATTTCTTACATTAAGGTGTCATTCTCACAATGAGGTGTCATTAGCACAATGAGATGTGATTCTTACAACATGGTGTCATTCTCACAATGAGGTGTCAATAGCACTATGAGATGCGATTCTTACAACATGGTTTATGTCTCAGTATCACAACATAGTGTCATTCTCACAACATGGTGTAGGTCTCAGTATCACAACATAGTGTCATTCTCACAACATGGTGTAGGTCTCAGTATCACAACATAGTGTCATTCTCACAACATGGTGTAGGTCTCAGTATCACAACATAGTGTCATTCTCACAACATGGTGTCAGTCTCAGTATCACAACATAGTGTCATTCTCACAACATGGTGTAGGTCTCAGTATCACAACATGGTGTAGGTCTCAGTATCACAACATAGTGTCATTCTCACTTTGAGGTACATTTCTTACAATGAGGTGTCATTCTTACATTGAGGTGTCATTAGCACATTGAAGTGCAATTCTTACAAGGTGTCAGTCTCAGTATCACAACATAGTGACATTCTCATGACGAGGTGCAATTTGTACAACAATCTATCTATTTTTGTATTTATTCCAGTAGAAAAAAATCCAGAAGAAAAGTTAGAAGAAACTGAAAAAGGTTAAAAAAAAACTTCCCTTGGTCAGGAATGAAAAAAAAAACAACAGAACCTCTATTTCATAAGCTACCACTCTTCCAACGAGTTAGCAAGAGATATTGTAATATTATAAGAGTACACATAGAATAGCCCAGGGAAAGCATTGTTCTTAGTCTTATTATATAATGAACATTTCCACCCTCTGTATAAGCATATATAATAATAATAATAATCATCACATATTAATGAAATTAAAATGAAAGAAACTGCCCCTGAAACAGCAAAATCAACAAGGTCATTGTGTTAAAAGTATCTTGTCACCTGGCTTCCTCTAGAATTAATGATAAATTATAAGATAGTTCACAAGATGGATACTATCTTTCAATGACATTCTTGCTTGTTCTAGCACTTTCCACAACACATCAACTACCAACTACTGCAGCATATGCCAGTTTGTTTACTACCTGTTTGAACATGTGCTGTGGACTGCTTCATGATTTGTTTCTCTATCAAATTAGCTCTAAATCTACATGAACACATTCTAATTGTTACTAGTTCTGTAATTTCTTAATTTACATGACATTTGTTCGTGATGAAAAAATACATTAATTTAACTACCAAAAAATAACATGTCATTCAAGAAAATTTGTTTTAAAAAAATCATAAATCTACAGTTGGAACATAGAGCTGCAGACTGTTACTCCATATCTATTTCTTCTCTGAGCCATAAACTATTGATTAGCAGATACAACAAAAATAAAACCTTTAAAACACCCCCACAAAACAATTAACCACACATTTACCACATATATGAAAAATAGACATCAAAATAAAAACAAGACAATGCAGCGTGTTTTATGTACTGAAATCCAAACTGGACAAGCGTGATAATTTGTCATATTTTTACACTGACCTTTCCAGAGAGATCCAGGTTCTGTTATGTCAGAACAGAAGAAGAATGCGCAGGAATAATGTGGGAGGAGTGGGGGTAAGGGAAGGGGACACACAAGGACATTAAAATTTGTTATAAGGATAAGTGAACAATGATGGGGTCTGAACAATGATGGGGTCTGAACAATGATGGGGTCTGAACAATGATGGGACTAGAAAAATGCTTACAAATGATGAGTGACTACACACTCACAAAATGTCATTTAAAATGACAAGTATTATGTACAGTATGAATGTGCCATTCTGGAAGATGTCATTTCTTGTTCCAGTTTAACTAAGTTTTGAATGTGACATGAGGTTTTGTAAGTAGCATTTGATGAGATATTTGAGATAAAGTGGGTGTCAGCTTTTTCATCAGGCATAAAGTGAGAGTTAATAAGAACATATTAGAATAGGAAGCAGACAAAGGCATAACTACTACAGCTTGTCTACATCTTTCCTGTATGGTATCAAGTCAGTTATCTTCATATCTAACTTCTAATGGTCAAAGATAACTAAACTTTTCTGTAATATCAACAATTTTTATATATTTTTTGTAACACATGTTTGATATTGTACAACCCTCCCCTACATCAATGAAGGAAGTTATAAGTTGAACAAAATCCTAGTTTAACTTTCTCTGTACACTTGTATCGTCTTGTTTGCATTACAAAATAGTTACACTACAAAAGTTCTACATGACACATGAGCATATATTTAGTATATAGTAAAGGATAAAGCAGATATAGGCTTAATGACATCACCAGACTCAGCATTTCTATACATTTTGCCAACAAATTGAAACTACATAGTGGATACTATAAAGCGGTTGGGAAAACAAAAAGCTGGGGTTGGGTTTGTGTGTTGTTTTAGAATAAGAAGCGTAAAAAATAACTCCATAGTACTTGAAAAACATGATAATAGTATGCTTGTTGTTTGAATGAAATTATTCAATCTTCTGCTCAATTGATTAAAAGTATTACAAATAAAATTGAGAACTGCAGTAGCGTAGTTGTTAGTAGACTCGCTTCTTAGACTAGTGGTTCGGGTTCAATTCCACAGTGGGCATGGAATTTTTTCTGACCGTAACGGCTCTCAGATCCACCCAGCCTCAATTTGGTACCAGGAAAAGCTATAGGAAGTAAAGATGGCAGAAGTGATGTTGACCACATCATAAATCGTGTGCCAACGGTCAGTGAAAAATATGGGCCTAATACTGTATTACACTATATACCCCGTGTTATTCTTCTTCGAATGCTCCATATCAACCACTTGTTAACCACTCTTTGTGATTTGTATGTGATCTGAGCCTTAGACAAATTGTACATTGTGCCAGTTATGTGGCTACACATTTCTGCGACACTTTTTATTTACTTGGGCAGATTCCCTAGCCACATGGTATAAAAAGAGATCCTTTAGTTTTTTTTTAAAACAAACAAAATACTTTTAAAGAATATTTTTTACAAATAAAATACTTTTTGTATATATATTTGTTAACAAATAAAATACAAGTCCTTGTTTCTGTCAGTGAAGTAATCACTCATTGCTAATATCAATAACAGTATTTTATCTTGACATCAAACAAAAAAAATTTATTTTTAAAATGTAGAAAACAATATTATTATTCAAATCATTACAAAATGTAGAACTTTGAAAAGGTGAGCGAGCACTTCTAATTGTAGGAATATATATATTAAAAGGGGAAAAAAGAAGCTTCAAATATAATAGTTTGCAAACCTCTCTTCATTGAAATAACCTTGCACCTGCCAATTAAGGCTATTGGAAAGATGATATTTATTTGTATATAACATATAATGACAGTTCATGTCTACATAGATACATGCAGTTCTTGTATACTAATCATTTAGCAGGAATTGATTGCTATATAAATAAAAACATCTAAAGTGTGCTGTACAAACAAGATAACTGAAAGATAAAGTGATTGTTTAAGGTTTTCTGCAAAGTTAAGTAGCACATTTTTGACTAGATCTTCCAAAAATAATAAATTGAGAACAACTGTAATATTCTGTATTTATATATGGCCTTTTTTTGTCTTTAGATAGTCAATTAGCAAGTGTTTTACTGTGACAACTTCTGAGTTTCGCTTTTCTCTTGTCTTTCATCTCATCCCTAAATATCTTTTTTTTAAAAACCCTGAGCCTTTGCGCAATGTCGCTTTCCACACAACTCTGTCATCAGCTAGTTTTTTCCATTTGTTGAGACAGATAGAAAAGTTTTCATTGAGGCCTTGCAGACATTCTTATATCTGAGTAGTTGATTGCCTTGGTGCCTCTTAACATCCAAAAGTTTACAGAACAACACTTGTTTTGGTATGCAGCAATTTTCCATTCTTCTCAAATATCCTAGCCATCTTAATCTTCTACTGCTGAGCATGCCCATGATGGAAGGCAAGTTTGCATGTTGCAGTACTTCAGAGTTGGTTATCTTGTCGTACCACCTGATGTTCATAATCTTGCGGAGACATCGAAGGTGAAAGATGTTAAGTCTCCTCTTGTGTCTTAAGTAGGCTGTCCATGTTTCTGAGCCATATAGTAAAGAGATAATTACACAGGCATATATTTGAATCTTCATCTACAATGTCAGTTTTGTGTTGTCCCACGCTCTCTTTGATAGTTTGCTGAATGTAGTAGCTGTACTACCTATTCTCTATCTACTAAAAGTCAAACTTGATTATCTAATCTTGCTTACTTCATAAATAAATAATGAAGTGTAACAGTTTGACAAAAGATAGCAATAAATCAAATCAACATTTATACTAAAATGTTCTATATCATACTGTTAGACTTCATATTTTCTTTATCTTTCTCCATTATTAATCAGTTTCACTATTGTCCTACCCTATATTGACTCTAGAGCAACAAATTTAGTCAAGAAAATATGTATGCTAGTTATTTTCTTCACAACCACATCAGATATTATATATGTTTCTTTTCTTCTCAACTTTATCAGCAAATATGTATATTGTTCATTTCTTCTAAATTTTATAAGAATATATGTAACAGGGTAATAGCTGTCATTCACATATTTTGTTAAGACCAAGGTCAAGAGTGAACCGACTATCTAGGTGTAGGAGCGGTCATAACAAATCACTGCCCAGAATAATATTTTCACGTTTTCTTAGTGGGTCTTATTTTTGCACACGCTCGTTGCATTGCACACGTTAGTCCCATGAGAGGGACTGAATAATAAAGCTAAAGGGAATAAGCATTTAGAAGGAGACTTGCTTGAAGATACTCCTTGACAGGACTCTGACCTGAACCTATCAAGGAGAACAGAAACTAAAGATAAACCAGATGACAAGGAGAACAGCGAAGATAGAGAAATGGCCAGTTGAATAACGCGAAGTATATAGTATAAATCAAGTGTGCCCTGGCCAGTGACGATTGAAAGGTCGACTCTGGTATATATATATATTTTGGGAAAAAGGAACGATATACTTCTTCATTTAATGTAAAAGTATTCATCTGTGTTATGATATTTCACCTTCACAAAATATATACACAAATTTAATTCATAAGCAAGTGCTAGTTGTTTGTCAAGTTCCTTCCTTCTCAATAGTGAGAGAGTTACTGTCTAGCCTGAGAGATATTTACATTAGGACATCAGTGTTTGCACAGCACACACAACATCTAGGTTATAGTTTATAGTATGAAGGAATACAATAACTAAACAAATTGATGACAGATTTCAGTTATATATCACATCAACATTTGGCTTGACTGAACTACTTATATTTATAAGGTGGACCTCAGAGATAACGAAAAATTATGTTTATAAAGCATAAAGCGCACTCAAAAGCCTGTTCTAGAAATCTCTTCTTATCCTGACACTGTGAGGCAAAACAGGATTAGAGGAAATGAAGAAAGAAAATACCAACAAAAGTGTTTCCCACACTCACATTAGTGTGTTTTTTTGACAACTGTTTTTCTTATTAATACCCAAAATACAGTCACTCTAGTCAATGTTATATATGTATATTGATTTATTCAAACTATCTAAACATAAGTAGATGTATATATTTTAGTACAATACTTAACTACAAATTATACACAAATAAAATCAAACAATGTTGAACACAAAAAAGACAAATAGTATCCCGAGGCTGATTTCATATATGAAATCAGAAATAATGAGATCAATTTTGATCACTATCTAGTCACCCATGTGTTGCTGGGCTCACAAGGGGAGCAAAGAATAGTAACACTGTGACCTATAAGGCATGCCGTAAGAGGCGACTGAGGTAGGGGTTTCAGTTTGGAATATCTTCATTGCACTCTGGACATGTCCATGGCCATGAGGTAGGAGTCTAGGGAGCTACCCTAATAAATCAAAAGTGTTGCAGAAATCGGATGTGCTGGCCTACTTGTAGGTGCATTACTGGCACACCATACAATCGCTCTTAGGATTAGATCACATACAAATCACAAAGAATGGTTTAACAAGTGGTCGATATGGAGTGTATGAAGAAGTAGATCATTATCTAGTAGCCTCGTCACCACAGAAACTTCTTCAATTTTTTAGGAACTAATTTTAGACTTTGTCATTAAATGCCCACCTACATTCAGACTTCCTTATTAGATGACTAAATAATCCCATTAAAAATTTATTTTGGCTTCCCAGCCCAGCGTGTTTGTAGTGCGTTGGACGAGGGGTGACAAGCTCCCTGTGAATGCGGTTCAATTCCATTGGCTGGCATAAAAGCCACAGGTTCTCCAGATTTACGGTGTTCATGGCACCAAACCAAAGGGTTATGATTCCATGGCACCGAGCCAAAGAGCTGAAAGCTCAAGTGCTTCTGGATCGGAAAAAATGTATTTTTGTTTCTATCCACCTTATATGTTCCATTTAGAGAAGAAACGGTAATGACATCTTCCAGGAAGTCACATCTTCTCTCTACTACTCCTCTGTTATTTTAATCCAGTCACTGCTAAAACAAACACATTTCCCATATGCCCAACCCCCCTACTACGTACACACATCATGATTAAAAACAATGCTTTTAAATATAATAATAATAATACACTCATCCTAACCACAAAAAAACCAGGGAACAAAATAAATAACACTTCATACCTTCCTCCCGCATCTCCTTCAGGGCCTTTCCCTTTCAATTTCTGTACTAGTTTTGCACTGCTGCGCTTCAACGACGCCCTCAATTTGGTGAATGACCCGCTACGCCGCATCCGACCGCTCTGATTGGTCATTGAGATGATAGGACATCATGATTTGGTGATTGATGAGTTTTGAGGAAAAAGTGGGTTACAGTTGAATATGACAGACGATAGAAAGAATGTGACAGTGATCAAAGACTGGTATAATTAAATAAGGAGATCACCAATTTGAAAGAGGCCAATGAAAATAACATTGAATAGCAAAAGAAACAAATACTGTACAAGAACATGTAGATCTTGGGAAACATAAACAACAAAGAAGAACAATCAGAAATCAAACCTAACCCCTCTGAACACCACAGTGTTGGACCACACATAACAACGAGTTAACAGTTGTGACCATCTAAATTCCTCTGGCGGCAACACATGTTCGGAAGGGTCAAATTTGATTTCATATTTTCCTTCTCCGCTATTTTGTACTTTATTTTGTTTCTCAAAAGCTACCTATACTTGTCTAGCATTTGTTTGTTTTTCTATCCATTATTATTTACCACTACTTCTATATTCTACTATTTTCCAAAAAATGATGAAATGAAAAGGGTATTCTTTTAAATATAAACAAGAAAGCTAAATACAAATTAAGTATGAGATGACTGCAAATGAAATGCTTTACAAAAGAACTAAACATTTCTATTTAAACTAAAGAAGTTATATATAACCTATGACTGAAGATATATCATCAATGACAAAAAAGTATTCATTTTGAAGTGTCTGGTTAGCTAAAGTTATATCTCTTCTGTTTTTATCATAACAATTGTTCACATAGCCATATTATAGAATTGATATAAATGAATATTAGCATATAATAAATGTTATAGGTTATTGTAGTTTATCTTGTGTCTATCTAAAACAGGGGTTCCCAAACTGGCTGATATTGACTTTCAAGGGTTGATTGATTGATTGATTTGACCATCATCATTGCACTTTGGTGAGTAACCAGGTGTGCTCTGATCTCTTTTTTACACAGGAAAATCTCAGCGGCAGTGCACAAACTACGTAGCACCAGTGAGGGTCCCGATGTAATTTTGAAGATGGTGAAGATATTTTGTAAAAACTTTACTTTTAATCCTTTGAATGAATTTTGCCAGGGCAGCGGCTTTCCAGCCTGCTCTTTTTTATTTTGAACTATCATTGTCATATCAAAATGGTTCATTTACATGCTCAAATTGAACACAGGACCTATGTTTTATCGTCCGTCTCCAATAAGACTAGGAAATTGATCTCACCTACACTGAGATATGGGATCTCTGGAAAAAATATCCTGATGGCTCCACAAGGCAGCGAATCAAGTGCCTTTGGAACGAGAGGCGAGCACCTCCTAATCTCTACACCACAGAGACCCCGGGGAGGGTTGATATGACAATGCAGTAGAATCAGAATTCAATCAGTTCAATAAAAGTTTAATGTTACTTTATTGTATGCAAATAGGAGATAGGATTGTGTGTGTGTGTGTGTTCTCTCTAAGAAGAAGAAGAGTTATACACCCTGAGTAGAACAGAAGGGAGAAAATAGTATTACACTGTTTTTTATATTCATTTAGTGGAGTGCCTCTCAGAATGAATTAGAGCACGGGCACCCATGCCGGAGACCCAAGTTCAATCCCTGGTACGGCACATGAGTTTTTTTTCTGTTAGGGGCATAAAGAAAAATCTTAACCTGAACAGTTTCGTGGGGACTGCACTAGCCATGTGACCATAAAATTCCACAGGCTCATGCCAGCCCCTGTTCTACTCCGTCCTAAAAAGCGATATTACAAGCAGTATTGAGAAGTTATTTTTTAAATATTTATTTTATTTTGTATAATGGTCAATGAAAATATCAAGGATTCAATGGTCAGGACTAGCTACCAAAAAAAAGTCTGGAAACCCCTGCTAGAAAATCACAAGAATCATAGACATCAACTACAGTTAGTGATACAGAAAACCACATTAAAATGTCCGTGCACTATGACAAACAAGGGAACTGATATTACAGTAACAGTATTGCAAATAGTCAAGCAGGTTGCAAAAAGATTTATTTGTAAATATAGGATGCATAAGACAATGAAAATCAATGTGCAAAGAATTAACCCTTTCGCTCCGTAATGTTTCTTTACATCAAGACGCACTTATTTTGCAAATGTATATTAAAAAGGCAGTATACTGGCTTCGTGTTATCTTGAAAAATATCTAGAGCCTGTGTATCAGCTCAGAAGGCGAAGGGTTAACATGATGAGAGAGATATTCAAAGTAATTCTGAATGAACTTTGCTCTGCTGTTGGTGTTATTTAATCTTCAATATCTACTTGCTAATTAGAAAAATTTATTTAGCACACATACAAGGAAAAGGCATAGAAGAAAATAACTATGCTTTAAAGTAGAATGCTATAGAGAAAATGCATATACACGACTACTGTGGAAATCAGATAAAATACTGTGAAAATTAGATAAGATACTGTGGAAATCAGATAAGATACTGTGAAAATCAGATAAGATACTGTGGAAATCAGATAAAATACTGTGAAAATTAGATAAGATACTGTGAAAATCAGATAAGATACTGTGAAAATCAGATAAGATACTGTGGAAATCAGATAAAATACTGTGAAAATCAGATAAGATACTGGGGAAATCAGATAAGATACTGTGAAAATCAGATAAGATACTGAGGAAATTAGATAAGATACTGAGGGAATCAGATAAAATACAGAGGAAATTAGATAAAATACTGAGGAAATTAGATAAGATACTGAGGGAATCAGATAAGATACCGAGGAAATCAGATAAGATACCGAGGGAATCAGATAAGATACTGAAGAAATCAGATAAGATACTGATAAAAATCAGATAAGATACTGATAAAAATCAGATAAGATACTGATAAAAATCAGATAAGATACTGATAAAAATCAGATAAGATACTGATAAAAATCAGATATGGTAAAGTTGAGATGAACTGGAAAATATGACTGAGAAAACTGAGAAAACTAAGAAGTAAGAATGAATTCAACATACACTGATGAGATCAGACTCTCATATCCATTTTAGGCACTGACATGGACATTTCTTGAATAGGAAGAAGAGAAAAAGTTGTGAAACACATTTAACTGGACATAAATGACAGATCAAGAGAGCAAATAGTAACATATGCTCAATGGGTTCGGCAGCTTGAAAGCTAAGGACACTCAACTGATCACAAATACGCATAAGCATACAATAAAATCTAGCTGGCACATACAGACAAATATAGCAAATCGTCTTGGGAGTATATGGGAGTTGTTATAAAGAAACTAATTCAATTTAATGTGAATTTATCATACAATTTTACCAAATTTTCCAATATAACTGACTCTGCAGTTCACCAAACTAAAAAAAAGGTACCTAACTTTCTGAGTTATAGTAAGATTAGTAATTGTCTTTTTCTCAAATGTTCAGCTGTAATTTTATCAGTGTTAAACTGTATCCGTTTTTCCTAGCTTATCAAATAAATGCTTGTTAAGAACTGTAATGAGTCTAGATTGTTTACTATTCTCCTCTACTGAGATAACAAGTCTTCTATTGAACCTATACAACTAGAGGGGAAAGTGCAACACAACCATCAAGCAAATATTGACAACCACAATGTACAAGCAATTTACACATGTAAAGCAAAGTGCAGCAAAATGGACAATATTAAAAGCTAGTACTACACAATATATCTGATACACAGAGCTAGCAATGATACTATTTATTTAATGGAAATTATGGCATATCCTTTTTTACAGGATGTAGTCATCAACAACAGTAAACGAGTCTTCGATTTTCTAGGCACAGCTTATACGTTAAGTAGTTTGCCATTGCTTTCTGAACAGTGAGGTCTATTTTTACCAATTGTAAAACTCCATGTGAACGAATTTGCTTCCAAACTGCCTACGGCAGAGTTTGAATTAGGTACGCTAGGGTTGTGATTGATCTCACTACAGCTTAAGTTACAGACACCAATTTTTCATCAATAGCTGCAGCAAAACTAAGATATTTTCTGTTGAGGGAAGTAGTATGTGATGACTTTTTTACACAAATGTAATGATTTAAAAAAATCATTAGTGCAGACATATTTTCAAGGAAAATATATATATATTTACATATGCAAGTGCTCTTTGCAATTTATTATTAACCTAACTAAGGGAACCTATGCTTATGTGAGGTATCGTCATCTTTGTCCTTAAGTATGGATGTCATTGTGAGAGGGGAATGAAACAACAGATAAGGATGATTGTCATGTCAACTTCAGTCAGGTATATATGTTGAGGACTTTCTTCTCAATGTCTTTAACATTTACATGTGTCCAATCTTTGAGGTCAACAATTTATTTTCTTGTATATCTGTCTCTTTTCTTGCCCCTTCCACAGTTATTTGATGACTATATTCAGCAAGGATGGAAGATCAGGATGTGTGTTCATATCATTGAAGATTTTTTTCTTTTCACGATAGACAATAGTTCCTCATATGGTCCAGATTTCTCAACAATAAGCGTAAGATATTCTTGGTTTAGCCCATGTGTTGCAGGGGCCCACAAGTAAGCTCAGAATAGTAACACTGCTGCCTACAAAGCATGTCGTAAGAGGTAACTAAGGTAGAGTTCGGCTGGGGAGCTGGTTGTTTTTTAAAGCAACCCTTTTAATTGTACTAAATTTGCTACTTTTGTAAAATAATTTCTTTGAGTTGGTTGGAGATCTATTGCAACCAACATTTGAAGTGGAGATTACAATTCATCTGAACTGAACTTGAAATGTTTCCCTTTTTGTTTAATTTTTCAATGTGCATGTGAACCATTTCATAGGTTTTAATTTCAGCTTTATATTTTTTTTTGTTGCTGCAGAGAGTGTGAAAGAGAGCGATAGGGAGAGAGAATGCATGAGAAGGTTAGTTCTTGTCAAAGGAAATTGGCACCAAGTGTAACCTAAGTCAGCAGGGACCTATGCAAGGAAGGATGAGACCGACATAACCAGCAAGCTACAGGAACTATCAGCATATATAACATAAGTAAACTGTTGAAAACAACTGAAATCTCAAAAGTCAGAGTAAGGTTCGCCTAATAGGCAAGGGACACTGGTGACAAGAAAAGCAAACCTTCACACAAAAATCAGTCAGAGGTGCAACATTAGGCGCTCTGAGTATGCCTGAATTCCAGTTTGGAATATTTTCATTGCACTCCGGACATGTCAATAGCCTGAATTTATAGCCGTTGAACAAAGAAAAAAGCAACTGAACATTTATGAGTGTCCACAGTGTAATAATGTCAATTTTGTTCCCTAGCTAATTGTTATCATTATCATCCTATAGTACATCCCTGTTGGAATTTGGCTCCCATGACAGCAGCTCTAAATGCCTCCCTATCCTGCGTGAGGTGTCTGGCATCTGCCAAAGCCACACTCAATTCATTTATGATATTTTGCCCTCATCCTTTTCTTTGTCTTCCTCTTCACTGTCTGCTGGGAATCATGCCTTCCCGAATTATCTTCTCCAGAGAATCATGTTGTTTTATATATCTAAAGTATTTCATTTTCATCTTCTTTATCAACTATTTCTCTTTAATTTTAAGCCGCAAGAAAGGCATATTTGTTCATTTTTTTTGGGTAAAAATATTCTGACCATTCTTATGTAGCACTTGTATTCAAACCATGTATCAATTTTTCAACTGTTTTATCAATAATCCATGCCTCAATGTCATTCTGTGGTATGGGGAAAATATATGCTCTTATAAATGTATATTTTGTCCTTAGATCAGTAATTTTCCTTTCATAGGTTTAGTTATCATTTATATGAGGACTGTCATCATAGCACCCCACACATGTCCATAGGTGCTCTGATCTTCGCCTCAACAAATCCAACAGAATCCAGTGTTCCAACAAGCCAGTTCAGTGTTGACTAATCAATCTTTCTGCATATTTGGTATCTCGTTTTTTTTAGGCTGTACCAATATTGACACCTATTTCTCTCAATCTGGTCAGTGACTGGGATTCACAACCCTGAAACTCCTCTGTTCGGAAAGACTCTCTCAATGCGTTAAGAATGTCATTTCAGTCTCTTGCAGCTTCTTTGATATCGTAGCCATGCCAGCCAATCTATCAGCTCGTTCATTACCCTTTGGTACTTCTACAAAACTAATTTTGGTACTTCTACAAAACTAATTTTGGTACTTCTACTTTAAATTACCTCCAGAAAGAAAAGTGAACATACAAGAAAATGTGCAGTTAGTACTGCATGCAAGTGTCAAAAACAGACATTAATATAAACAAAAGCTGTAAACACACAAGCAAGGCAGAAATAGCTACATGTTAATTTATCTGAAACAACATCGATCTCTATTACATTGAACAACAGCAAGAGAAATCTTTCCAATAACAAAATTTGTTACATTACAACTTCCCCTGCAATAATTCAACTCGCTCTTTGGGTCTCTATAATATTTTCACCAATTGAGGTTAAAAACTATCAAAACAAATGAACAAGAGCTTACAGCTGAAATTGTTTTGAAACAACTTCAGTAAACATTTTGAATTTGAATTGTTTGAATTTTATTTTAAATGTGCTCAATTTAAGGCAGGGGAAGGTAGTACTGTTATAATAGTTTGGGTTAGTGAAAGAACAACAAAAAAGTCAGTAATCATGTATAAAATAAAGCTAGTGTGTGTCACCAACTGGACAAAGCTGAGCGATTACACTATATATATGGAAAGTTTTCTGACCGAGGTGGCAGTGCTCATACTCACCCCATCCCCTAGCCAACTGGTTCCGCTATTCACATCCTCATTATTGTCAGGGTCGTTGGACCCAGGACGCGCTGCCATACGCCCACGGTTGGAAGAAGGCGGGGTGTCAGCACCGCCTAAATCTGTGGTAAGTTTGCTGATCTTCCCACCTGCAGTCAATGCCTACACAGCCAGAGGTATCAATCAAAGAAAGAAAACCCAGCTTTATCTAGTTACTCGAATTTCATCATGTCCTAATTTAACTCTAGTTAAAGTTAACAGGGCAACTTGATCTGACACAACAAGATCTAGTCCAGGCACAGGTTCATGTCACTTGTGGGCTCACACACAACATAATATCTGACCAGCTTCTGATATCTTCCTTTCTTGTAGGCATCAACAGAATATAATGTGCAAAACAGAACAAAAACGGGAAGGGATGCTATACTCAATAAATTTTACATGAAAATAAAGGGAATTTCTTGTTAAACTTCTAAACTAATCAACAAAAATGATATGGGAAAATAAAAATGATGAAATTATACATAAAATGAGCTAAAAACATAAAATAAACTTGCGAGCAGAAAGAAAACACAGCACCAATATGATGTTTGCTTATAGAAGATGGATATTAAAATACTATACTGAGAGAAAAAATGGTATTTTGTTTGTTTGTTTGCAGAGAAGCTTGTCATAGTAGAAATAACAGGAATTTAAACGTTATCAAGTTGATGTATATCTGCCAAGTCTGTAATACCTCAACTAGAAGTCAGACAAGAGTTTGATTTTAACCTGATCTGATGGAGTTTCATTATACCATGTGATCTGATGGAGTTTCATTAAAATATGTGATCTGATGGAGTTTCATTAAAAAGTGTGATCTGATGGATCTTCATTTCTTCTTCTTTGAACACTTGTTAATCACTCTTTGTGATTTGTATGTGATCCGAGTCAAAGAGCGATTGTACGTTCTGCCAGTTATGCACCTACAAATAGGTCCCTACCTCAGTCGCCTCTTCATGTCTTGTAGGTCGCAGTGTTACTATTCTTTGCTCCCTTGTGAGCCCAGCAACACATGGGTGACTAGATAGTGATCAAAATTGATCTCATTATTTCTGACCTGCAGGCGGGATCTTCATTTAAAATGTGTAATTTGATGGAACTTTATTATAACATGTAATCTGATAGACCTTCCCTGAAATGTGTGAAATGATAGAGTTTCATTACAATGTGTGATCTGATAGAGTTTCACTATAACAAGTGATCTTACTGTGCTTCATTATATGTGATATACACATATGCAGACATTATTTGTCTAGTATAAACATATGTATTGAAATTTGTGACTTGTTTCTTGACTTTCAGCCAGTGTTGCTTAAATACAAAATTTTCTTTAACAAGATTCATAACGAAACTGATATTTTGTTACTTCTTTGCTTCATTGATGAAAATAGTTAACCCTCCCTACTGACTGTCACAATGAACATATCTCTTGATACTGATGGCTTAGTTGTTCAACTAACACTTTATTACTCTGCTATTGTGTATGTTTCAGGGCTATCTCTCCCTCTCTACCATGCAACATCTCTGACGCTTAGGGCAGCAACAAATGCACACCATTGTTCTATATTCTTGGTCTGTCCTTTGTTTTGTGTTCCATCTGTGATTCATTTCAGTTCTTGTTCTACTGTTCTCCTTAGGTTTTTTTAAAATCGTCCACGTTTCGTTTACCTCTGGTATCCACTGCAGGGGTCTCTGTGGCTGAGCCCTTTGCCTTGCAAGTCGAAGGTCGTGGGTTTGAATCCGATCCGTTGCCTTCTGTTCATGAGTGCAGTTTTTCCAGACCCCTAGGATTGTTGCCGGAGCTACGGAGTTCATGCTTTGTGCAATACTCTCGGCAGGTGGCGTGCCATATTTGTGGAGAGGGACTGAGCCATATGGGGTATAATCCGGTGCAATGAAGTCAATCCTTTGGCTTTAAAACCCTTTAAATTGCAGTGCAGTTTTCATGACAGAGTTAGTCTCCATGCAAATCACATGTCTGATCGATCTATTTTGGATGATGGTGTTTATATTCTCTTGTTGACACTGTGTAAGCAGCGTGACGTTTTATGTTTGAAGGTCATCCAACTATACACCACCTCAGGATGCATGAGACTGGGGGTTGTTCTCCTCTCTGTCAGGTCTGGTTGCAGATTCAACTCACAGCTGAGCATTGTCTCATCTGACACAATACAAATATCATCAAAGAGAGAGCTCCCTTTTTTTCCTCCCCCTCTCCATCCTCTTACCATAGTTCATAAGTACGGTTCCAACTTCACTGCAACGGTCACCCCATAATTGCTCCATTCCTGTGCCAATAAAATCACACGAAATGCTAACAACTGTGAAATGTTTCCTGTGTGAACTAATTCCAGAATGAAACAGCCTCGTACCGCCACAAAAAGAAACCTGCACCGCATAAAATGCATATGGCCGTCGCTAATGTAGCAACACAAAACTGTTCATCACTTGAATTGTAATTCTTGTTGAAGGGAACATCAATCATGACAAAATCCAGCTTTCTGCACTCGCAATATAACTACATACGGAAGATTGAGCTTGTTCGTCATAACCGCTGTCCGCCATTTTCTGAATACACACAACAAATGCACGGTTGACACGGCAAAAAGCATTCCATGTAACAGTCATAGCTCACAGCGTTGCTCAAGCACTAACTCAGTAGCTGGCAAACGAAACCGGAAAATACCCGACCAAACATGGCGAAAATGCGCTAGCAAAGTCGTGTTCAGAATCAAACAGTTCTGACTCTGAATGGCCCTCACGCATTCCGCCATTGCTGGCCAGATTTTTCATCCTCTTACCAGCTATGCCAACAACATCACATTTGTAACTCACATATTTGGTCAAGATCAGCTATTTCTATTTCATAAGTATTGTGTTATCTGTTGCTGTGTGTTATTACAACAATCTTTACGCCTAATGTGCAGTTATTTGCATGTTCATTAAACAACAATATCTCAATTAATATATGCATCTTTCTCTGCAGTATATTTATTAGTGGGATAAACCATTAGTTGCCACATGCTGAGAGACATAACTGAAGAGGAGATCGAAGCACTTATGGACTAATTACTGTAGTTCGATGTGAAGTGATGATGATCTGACGACTAAACTAAACTAAAGCAATGCAGTCAGTCATAATGACTATTAATGGTCAGATAGAAAAGAGAATATAATTTTAAAACTACTAAAATTGTGTAACTGCATGTCGGCCACATTACTAAAAACATAACTTTAACATGGTATTTGCATGATGTTTAATACAGTGTAATGATTGATGTGTATGTTACATGATACATTGTGATTAGAGTGTTAGATGCTATATATCATATTTTAGAACCGCCGCTGTGGTGCCGGGCTTGAAAGGGGAGCAAAGAATAGTAACTCTGCGACCTACAAGGCATGCCATAAGAGGTGACTGAGGTAGGGGCCTAAAAAAAGCTACCGTAGTAAATAAAAAGCGTCGCAGAAATCGGACGTGCTGGCCTACTTGTAGGTGCATAGCTGACACAATGTACAATTGCTCTTAGGCTCAGCTCACAGACCACAAAGAGTGGTTTAACAAGTGATCGATATGAATTGTTCGAAGAAGAAATTTTAGAACTGATTTTAAAAAAGCACCTAAATAAAATATCATATTGATTCAAAAACAAACAAATCTGAATGTAAAATTAATGAAATATATTCATGTTGGAGAGTTGTTTCTATCATTATGAGGAGCTTTCACTTAGTCGTCTTTCATTTCTCTAATCCTGTTTCAGCATCACAATAAGAGGAGATATTTTCACTAAGTTTTCTTTCTTGTCTCTAATCCTGTTTCAGCATCACAATAAGAGGTGATACTTTCACTAAGTCTTCTATCTTGTCTCTAATCTTGTTTCAGTATCACAATAAGAGGAGATACTTTCACTAAGCTTCTTTCTTTCTCTAATCCTGTTTCAGTATCACAATAAGAGGAGATACTTTCACTAAGTTTTCTTTCTTGTCTCTAATCCTGTTTCAGTATCACAATAAGAGGAGATACTTTCACTAAGTTTTCTTTCTTTTCTCTAATCCTGTTTCAGCATCACAATAAGAAGAGATACTTTCACTTAGTCTTCTTTCTTGTCTCTAATCTTGTTTCAGTATCACAATAAGAGGAGATACTTTCACTAGTCTTCTTTCTCTAATCTTGTTTCAGTATCACAATAAGAGAGATACTTCAAAGTTTCTTCTTTCTAATCCTGTTTCAGATCACAATAAGAGGAGATACTTTCACTAAGTCTTCCTTTTCTCTAATCCTGTTTCAGTATCACAATAAGAGGAGATACTTTCATGTTTTCTTTCTTGTTCTAATCTGTTTCAGTATCCAATAGAAGAGATACTTTCATTAGTCTTCTTTCTTGTCTCTAATCTGTTTCAGATCACAATAGAAGGATTTTCATTAGTCTTCTTTTCAATCATGTTCAGTATCACATTTAGAGAGATATTTCACTAGTTTT
This sequence comes from Arion vulgaris, assembly GCA_020796225.1. Classification (NCBI taxonomy): domain Eukaryota; kingdom Metazoa; phylum Mollusca; class Gastropoda; order Stylommatophora; family Arionidae; genus Arion; species Arion vulgaris. Next base: position 6,050,922 of record CM036754.1, read on the forward strand.
CTTTTTTCTTAATCCTGTTTCAGTATCACAATAAAAGAGATACTCACTAAGTCTTCTTTTCTAATCCTGTTTCAGTATCACAATAAGAGGAATATTTCCTTAGTTTCTTCTTGTTCTAATCTGTTTCAGTATCACAATAAGAGGGGATACTTTCACTAAGTTTCTTTCTTTCTCTAATCCTGTTTCAGTATCACAATAGAGAATACTTTCACTAAGTCTTCTCTTTTCTCTAATCTGTTTCAGTATCACAATAAGAAGATACTTTCACTAAGTTTCTTTCTTTTCTCTAATCCTGTTTCAGTATCACAATAAGAGGAGATACTTTCACTTAGTCTTCTTTTCTCTAATCCTGTTTCAGTATCACAATAAGAGGAGATACTTTCACTAAGTTTTCTTTCTTTTCTCTAATCCTGTTTCAGTATCACAATAAGAGGAGATACTTTCACTTAGTCTTCTTTTCTCTAATCCTGTTTCAGTATCACAATAAGAAGAGATACTTTCACTAAGTTTTCTTTCTTTTCTCTAATCCTGTTTCAGTATCACAATAAGAGGAGATACTTTCACTAAGTCTTCCTTTTCTCTAATCCTGTTTCAGTATCACAATAAGAGGAGATGATGAAAAATCTGACCAGCAATGGCGGAATGCAGGTGGGCCATTCAGAATCAGAACTGTTTGCTTCTGGACACGACTTTGCTAGTGCATTTCTGCCATGTTTGGTCGGGTATTTTCCGGTTTCGTTTGCCGAGCTATTGAGTTAGTGCTTGAGCAATGCTGTGAGCTATGAATGTTACATGGAATGCTTTTTGCTGTGTCAACTGTGCATTTGTTGTGATTGTGAGTATTCAGAAAATGGCGGACAGTGGTTATGACGAACTAACTCAATCTGCCGTATGCAGTGTTTTGCATGTGCAGAAAGCTGGATTTTGTCGTGATTGATGTTCCCTTCGACATGAATTGCAACTCAAGTGATGAACAGTTTTGTGTTGACATTTTAGCGACGGCCATATGTATTTACGCGATGCTGGTTGCTTTTTGTGGCGGTACGGCTGTTTCATTCTGGAATTAGTTCACGACACAGGAGACAATTGTTAGCATTTTTTGTGATTTTCGTTGGCACAGGAACGGAGGAATTATGGGGTGATCCGTTGCAGTGAAGTTGGAACCGTACATATGAACTATGAATAAGAGGAGATACTTTCACTTAGTCTTCTTTCTTTTCTCTAATTCTGTTTCAGCATCACATCATCAGAATAAGAAGTGCTACTTTCACTTAGTCTTCTTCTTTTCCTAATTCTGTTTCAGCATCATCATCAGAATAAGGTGCTACTTTCATTTAGTCTTCTTTCTTTCTCAATCCTGTTCAGCATCACATCATCAGAATAAAGTGCTACTTTCACTAGGTCTTCTTTCTTTTCTCTAATCCTGTTTCAGCATCACATCATCAGAATAAGAAGTGCTACTTTCATTTAGTCTTCTTTCTTTTCTCTAATTCTGTTTCAGCATCACATCATCAGAATAAGAAGTGCTACTTTCATTTAGTCTTCTTTCTTTTCTCTAATCCTGTTTCAGCATCACATCATCAGAATAAGAAGTGCTACTTTCACTTAGGTCTTCTTTCTTTTCTCTAATCCTGTTTCAGCATCACATCATCAGAATAAGAAGTGCTACTTTCACTTAGTCTTCTTTCTTTTCTCTAATTCTGTTTCAGCATCACATCATCAGAATAAGAAGTGCTACTTTCACTTAGTAATAGTTATAAATTACATACACAAATAACACTGTCCTTCGTCTATTTCAATAATGGGTACAAGCTTATGTTAAATATTGCTGCCTCTCAAACCATGCATAATGCAATACAAAAGCTACAATCTCGTGCAGGGAAAGTGTGAACGGTTGACTATTCAGTAGATTAAATGTTTTGGTTCTGTGCTCATTGAAACATATACAGTAGATATAAACAGTGACAATGAAAATATCTAAAACTAGAATGATCAGTTTGAACAGGTTGGAATGTAGACAGAAGTTGTGAAATAGATAAACACATTCAAGTGCAATGGTTAAATTTGACCATAAACACACAAATATATTAGAAATATATCAATGAGAAATCTACATCTGTGAGATAGCCGATACTGAACAAGTAAATTAAAACAACAAGGACATATTATAGAAACACAAAAAATACATAAGTGAAAAGTTATCAAACGTTCAAGAAAACTATGATTCTCTGATAGCTAATTTATCTTACAAAAATGTACTTGTAATAATTAAACTATTATTAATGTCTGTATGTTTGTAAAATATGAATTATTTTTTTACCGAGTTAGTCTCACAAAATGTAAGTGGTGGATGGGGCAAGACAGTTAATACTGCTTAATGACAGCATGAAGCACAGATGAGATATAAGATGTGTCAATTTGCTCTGTTCAATGAGAATAACATACATACAGATGAGTGAATATGAGGGGATAACATGAAGAAAATCATACATTCTACTGAAGTTATTAGTAGAGTCACATGAGGAGTCGCAGCAGAATGATGACAATAAATTAGTATACATACAGATGAAACATATAATGTAACAAGACAAGTACTGCTCAATGAGAGTAGCATACATACAGATGTGATCTATAATGTAACAAGACAAGTACTGCTCAATGAGAGTAGTATACATACAGATGAAACATATAATGTAACAAGACAAGTACTGCTCAATGAGAGTAGTATACATACAGATGAAACATATAATGTAACAAGACAAGTACTGCTCAATGAGAGTAGTATACATACAGATGAAACATATAATGTAACAATAATGAGAAATGTGTACATATGAACATTATTCATAAACAAAGAAAGTAAACTAATACACAACGAAAGGACATCACTTATTACACATAGAAAATATACTGAAATGAAATATCTACAGCACAAAAAATGATGATAAAAATGAATGATAATGTTCTAAGCACTACAAAACAATGTGGAAATAATTATATTTAGGAATGTCAGGGATATTACTTTTCACAGAGTAAACCAGATCAGAGCATGGGCGAACTGTAAGCGGTATTCACTAAAGTAGAGTGATGTTGAAGGCAGTCGGGCTGACAGACAGAAATATCTTGACTGTTAGTGGCATTGGTTTACTCTATAAATTACAACTTTAGTGAAAATGAAATCGTGGCATATCCTTTACAGGATGCCATCAACTGTAGTAAATGAGTCATTGATTTTCTAGGCATCACTTATACATTAGTAGTTTGCCATTGTTTTCGGAAAGGTGATGTCTATTTTTAGCACTTGCAAAATCCACAGGAACAAATTTGTTTCCAAACTGCCCGCCACAGTGTTTGAACCAGGTACTCTTGGGTTGTGATCAAGTTCATTACCGCTAAGCCACAGAAGCTCACAACTTTAGTATTAGTGAGATAAATGCAGTTCCAAATCATGTATCAATGCTGATGAAAAGTCATATAATGAAAAGTATAATGATAATGCCTTTCAGCTTTTTCACTTCTGTCGAAGTAGTTTGTTTATAAGTTGTTAGCTCTTTATCATACACGATAGGTGAAGATACTCAAACATAAAATATAAGATAACATACTGACAAATATTATAATCAACAAATACTTCTTCTCCTGCAGTCAGGTCACTGGTTATGCTAAATCATCAAGCTTGTTACCAGGATGAAGACTACAGTTTTCCCCAGGTTCTGGCAATAGTCTTGTCAAAGTTCAATTCTGCTCTTCCTATGTCACAGTCAATGTACATATTCCCGTATTTGTATGTGTGCCATGTTTATCCAGATTTCTGAGTCATAGCTAACACACTCAACATTTAACAGATTAGCTTAATAATACTGATTTGTGTATTATGAAAGTGTCCAGAATGACGAAACACATAAAAACAAAGTCTTACAAAGTATAAAAACAATATATTGTACTTTATAAAACTACAGTATTTTGTTTTTATGTGTTTCACCATTTCTGCATAGTTTACTGCAGTCTTCTCTTCTATTGATGTGTCAAGAATCATGTTGGCAGAGTTAAACAGTGTTCATGTCAGGTCTATGAGGACCATCAAAAACAAACACAACAAACAAATGTAAAGCTTATCAACATCTGTTTGCATGTTTTCTACAGCTCTATACAAAACATAATACTTAAGTTGATTCCAGATATCCTTATTGTAGAGAATAGGACTACTATAGAGTATGTGGCAAAAGACAACTAAGGAGAATAGTGTATATGGTTCGAAACTTTATCATGTAAAATCAAATGAGAGTGCATTACCAGAGAAAAACAAATCAGTGTTTGGATGGTGCTTTAAGCTGTTTCTACTGACAAGAATACAGGTGGAGCCATGTAGTCAGTGTGGGGACTGTTATGGCGTACCCAAACACATGCTAAAACCAAGGGGTGCTGGGAATTACGGTGCAAAATATTGCAGCTTATATACTGTAAGCTACAACAAATAGTATTCACTCTTTGACTCAAATCACAAAGAGTGGTTCTTCGTGAGCAAAAGTTAACTAAGAAACAAAACGTTAAACAAATTGTGGTAGAGACACTGAAAATATCACACTTAATGCTTTGGTGCAGGTTTTGAAAGTGAGACCATATTGCAATGTTGAGACCATATTGCAATGGTGATACCATGCTCGAGTTGGAGTAATAAAGAAAGGATGATACCATATCTACATGCAGTCTCACTGCTTGTCTCATCTACTAGCTCCCTTAACATGATATTGGAATTACATTTTGTTTTGGTAAACAACTTCAAATGACTAGAATGCAGAAAAGATGCAAACGGTTTTACTGTTCTGTAGCAAAATAATACTTGGTGAAAGACACTTTAAAAAAACTCAAAAATATTGGCACGAGTCAGCTCTGACTGTCTCCCAATGACAATCGGATCTGATACCATGTTACAGTATAACTCCAGATGTGATACTTTAAGGTGGAGTTTTTTTCTGTTTGCAAAATCTTAGTTAAATGTCTGTACAATTTGGTGCCCTGTTGGATAATATGTATACACTTTGGCAGAAATTTGAATATACTGCTCTACATGCCGTAGGAGCCAAACGGGCACAACATACCCATTTTTCTCTGAGCAAACCAAACAAATCACAAAGAGTGCTTCACTTGGTTGATAAGAACGAACATAAACAACAAATAAACAAATATAGAACAATTTAGCTCTGCAACATAAACAAATTTTCATTTTAAAAAAATATTACTTTCAAATCAGCAGTAACTAATTCACAATCTATGTATTACACAACACACAGCACTGTTGCATTTTCAGACTTTTCATTATTACAAAACAAATTCAGTTGGCACAAATCTCAGAAAATGTTGTTTCTTGCAGTGAGATTAAGACTTCACCTAAATGGATCGAGTTCAAATCCAGTGCGGCCACTACTACTTTAATTTTTAAAATTGGCATGCTACATCAGAACAATCATATTTGCAGCCATTCATCGACATTGTTTACCCTTTATTAGACGGAGTATCACCAAGTGTTTTCAATATAATGGTACTCACATTCTTCTTGGATTTCATGGCACATTCCTCCAGTGTCTCTGCAGCTTCGTATTTCCTGTCTGGTATAGAGCCCCAAGGTTCTTCAATGTTGTGGTTACTGTTGGGCTAAATTGATAAAAGTAAGTTTCTTACAGTTAAAAGAAAACAAATAACACACAACAAAGAGCTTTTTAGGAATCTTAGTCCTTCCTTCCTTTCTTTCACCTGAAATATTGTCTATATATTCAATGTTGTCTCTTGTATAAAGTTCCACTGTCTTATGTATCTCACATAGACTTTCATGCAATTTTCTTCCCAGTGTTGTTTCACTAGGACAGTGATTATGTCTCAGTATAACTATATTCAAAACAGTCTTGCAGTATGTGCTCTGCAGTCTGGGGTACTTGTCCACATTGCTGAATTGTCAATCTTGAATTATATATGTGATAGTGAAGTCAATTATGTTCTATTCTGAGGCACAAAATGACAGCATGTTGTTATCTGCTTATATTTTGGTAGTCATCCTGCATTAGCATTGATGGCTTTTTGAGTGATTTAATCATCCTTTTCATTTGGTGGTAGGCAACTGGCACATTCGGTTGCTATCCTACAGAACCTTCCTTGGCCAGTCTGTCTGCTGTTTTATTTCCTTGTATTCCACATTGAGATGGTATCCGCTGCTAGATGACATTGAGACTCTTGCATAGTTCAGACAGTAGAACCTGATCCTTTTCTGGACTGAAGTGTTTGAAGTATTTATTTTGTTCTGTCTGTGACTGAGTGTGCTCTGGCGATCCTGACTCTCAGCCATATGCAGATAGAAAGAATATAGAACAAGACTATGCGCATCATTCTTGGGTGCACTAAAGACGTGAAGGGCAGTGTATTACCTTCTTGATTATAAGACAGAACAAGGATATGCATACCTTCGCGTCAACGCTGACATACAACGTATCCTGCACATGGAAATAAAGAGAGAAAAAGGAAATAGGTTGAAAAGAGGAAAATCTTGGATGGGTCAGACAGAAGACTGTATTCAACAGGTGTGTTCACTTGAAGACATTAAACCCGGTGAAGAATGGATAAAGAATGCAGACAAGGAAACCCAGTGTTTGTGAAGGCAGAAATTTCTGGCTAATTTCTGATAACTCATCTGAGGCAATCATTTATACTGATGGGTCAGTGATTCGACATGTGCAGAGTCCAGGGTCTTTCACTGCTCAAGGCAGAGGGGATATTGTGAAAAAAGACAGCGGTTGTTTTGCAGTGACTACAAGCAGTCTCACTATGGAAATCATGGCAGTAACTAAAGTGATGGTCTGTCTGGAATCACAGACTTTTATCCATGCATATTTTCTCAGTGACTCAATTGGTATGCTCAGGAAGATTGAAACAGGCTGGGCTCGAAGACAATGGTTGGAGTCGCTAAAGAAGTCTAAGCTGACAAATATCAGTTTTATTTTTGTGCCAGGGCATGCAGGTGTAAGGGAAATGAATGTGCCGATAGGCATGCAGGTATGACTGCTGCAAAAAGTGGATGAGCAAAGGACCAAGCTGATCTGAATTCCCTAAGCGAGAGAGGAAGTGTATATGATTCAAGTAATAGTGGTGAATCTACAACACTAACCAGACTCCAAGAATACCAAGTCAAAAGTGGTGTAGCTAGACAAAAGGACCATACTGATAGCCAAAGAAGAATAGTAAACCAACAAAGAACCGGTGCCGTTAGTTACCACACGCTGAGAGACATACTGAGGAGATCATAGCTTGTTGGTTCGATGTGCAGTGATGATGATCTGACGACTAACTAAACCTAAACTGGGTTAAAGGTACATACAATGCAGGATCACTGAAGACGATTAAAGAAAAAACCTTTAAGAACCATGTGTGCTTCAATCTATTTCTTATAAAGGAAAGTCTCAGTGGCAGTGCACAAACTTTGCAGCACCGGTGAGAGTCATCAATGTAAATATGGTGAAAATGCATTGGAATTTTATTTTAATTTACTTAAATCAATTTTGATCTGGCAGTGGCTTTCCAGCCTACTTTTATCTATTTTAAACTGCAAGGGTTCTTTTATGTGCTCAACTTAAACAAAGGAACTATGCTTAATCATCAGTCTCTGACAAGACTAGGAACTCAATCTCACCTACAGTGAGGTAATGGATCACTGTTGGAGCAAGAGGCGAACCCTGTACCTCAACATCAAAACAGGGACATTGTTAATACCTCTGCCCAGTATGTCCCCTATGGCATTCAGCTCTTAATCCCCTTAATAGTCATAAGTTTCTCCTTTGCCCTAATTCCCTTCCAATCATCCTGCTCCATGCACTGCGATCCAGTCTCCCCTCACTTCCAGGAATGAATTCAATATCCAAATATCTGCATCAGGCATTTCCATTTTACAACTCTTATTACGAAGTAGAAGATGGCCTCAAAACCTTGTTAACTGTAATTACTTCTGATTCTGTTAACTAACTTCATTATGATAATCTAATTACTACTAAAGCCATAGCTGCATGAGCAACATAACATGCCTTGCGCTTCAGTGAAAGCTTTCACAAGGGGAAGGCTAACCATATGATTATTATATTGCCCTAAAGAAAAAACGACAAGAACTAAACTAGCAGACAAGGACAGGTTCAATGGGTATTAAACAATCAGCATAGCATGTGATATAACCGCTTACCTACCTATCAACTCTGGCATTTTTGTGCCAGCCACCATACTCAGGTACAGGATTCCCCCCTTCTTTACTCTTGCCCTGTCAGACAAAGAACTCTCACATTTACTATGTTTAAGTATAAAGAAAAAATAACCAGCTAGCTGATATTCATGGTTTACAACATTGACTCTCTCCTGGACTAATGTTAATTCATCACTAACATTTGGTAATGCTAACATCACTGCAGAGACTATATGTAGATGTTAGTGTACCCATCTTTAACCATTGATCAAGTAAATAACAATATAATAAACAATAATAAAAATATGTTGGGCATACATTGAGAAGAAATGATCAAAGAATACCAAAACATGCATTGAAGGGGGAGGCAAAGGGTTCAAGAAAGAGAGGATGTCCTAGCAAAACTCTGAAACAAACTTTGCTGAGAGAGGCAAGAAATATCGGACACAATTCCATGGAAGAGATTGATCGAGTTGCCCAGGACAGAGTGGTATGAAGAAGTTACTTGCATATTCTATGTAATGTATAACAGTACAAGAGGAAAATATATATATATGTGACTAGTACTCAAGAATTATAATATAAAAGGACAACTTTTATACAACACTACAATCATGTATGAAGAAAATTAAAGTGCCATCCAAACAACTATTGGCAGGACAAACTAGTTTGCTGTAACATCAAGTGTACAACAAGGATGTGGAAATTGCGTTTATAACCACTTTTATTTATCATCTATATGGATGCAATTACTAAGTGCACACACTTTTACTGAAGAGTGTATGAATGAAATGTCTGCAGACAATTAAGACCTAAATATAATAACAAAGATGACCTTCAACTTCATAATGTCTGTCTGTTGTACAACATGAAAATTAATAACAATAAGATAGAAACAATGTCAATCAATCAAAAACCAATTCAATGAAACATTAATATCAAATGGGAAACCACATATATGTAAATTCAAATGTCTAGGAAATATTTTCAAATTCAGAGAAAAAGACAAGAGTAGATCAAGAAATCAAAATCAGACTGCAGCAGGCAAACAACATAAGGGGTATAAGTTGAAGGATTGACTTCATTGCACTGGGTTTTACCCCATATGGCTCGCTCCCTCTCCGCAGAAATGGCACGCCAACTGCCGAGAGTACTGCAATGCAAAAGTCTGAATAATCTGCAGCACAAGCCATATGTTATACTAGATCATCAGGATACAAAGCAAGACAGCAATCAAAAAAATGTTGGTTAAGTAATGTCAAAGAGACACTCAATAATTTGAGCATGACTCCAGACTAAACTACACATACTGCGAGGAAAAAAGAGAACTAATCTCCTCTCTGTAACACTTCACTGCAATAAGAAAAAATGTATACACCTCTAAAGGGATTATTTAGAGATGTTAGTATATACACCATTATATGGACATATGTGTATTTACCAGTGTAGGGGCTGTATTAAGATCTGACTCTATTCATCAATGTATTGCAGACACGCAAGAAAATTAAACCATTTCCACACAAGCTGTCTACGCAGAATACTAAAAATAAACTGGCAGGACAAAATTCCAGACAGCGAAGTCCTCACAAGAGCAAAGATCCCAAGCGTCAACACCTGTTGCAGAAGGCCCAACTGAGATGGGTCGGTCACGTTGCTCGAATGCCTGATAAACGCATCCCAAAACAGTTGATGTATGGCGAGCTTGAAGGGGGCAGACGTTTAGCTGGTGGACAGAAAAACGCTTTAAAGACACTCTTAAAGTGTCTCTGAAATGCTTCGATATAGACAATACGTGCTGGAATCCTTGGCAAGATCGCCAAATGTGGCGCTGTAACAACAAAAGAGGAACCCGAATAGCTGAGAATCATCGTATTGTTGAGTCACAGAGAAAACGAGCAGGGCGCGAAAAGACAGAGCACACAACACGCACATGTCTAACCTTGATCATGTATGCCCCACCTGTGGTCGGGATTCTTTTCTAGGATTGGACTCTACAGTCACCTCCGCACACACCAGAGAGGTGCAACAGTACACGTCTGAGATTGTTGTCATTAACGCTTGCGATGGACAGCTATTATGATGAAGGCCTTTTGGTCAAAACATTGCTGTACTTTGTTTTTGTACTTAGTAAAACTACTTTATTTTATGTTCATGTATTTCATCTTTTATTCACCAATGTCAAAATTGACTATATAGAGTTTTAAATGTAATCCCAATTGCATGGCAATACGCATATGTTATTCTATTCAGCTCAGTAGTGGCTGTACTATTCAACCTGACATGAGCTATATGAAGATGTCAGTTTATTCAGCGATACAGACGCTAAATTGTTTAACTAAGAGACAATAGTTACCTTGTTTTCTTCTCTTTCCTCTGCCCTCATCCAAATTGGTTTGTTCTCACCTGAAGACATAAAGAGAATATAGGAAAGATTGCAGTTAAACTGTCAACAAAAAGGTGACAGAATAAAACATGAAGTTACGCAGTTTTATCTAGTGAAGCAACAGACAGGCAATGTTAACACTTTGTCTAAAAGTTTCTTTATTAAACATATGATATAAACTAATTCACTTCCAAATGAATCTATGACTACACCAGTTAAAAATAATCATCTTGTAAGCATGCCCTTTGCAGAGCATATGTCCAGGGCAGACAAGTATTGAATTGATGATCAATATTGTAATTCTTCAGGACACATTACTGAGAAAGACCTTGACAGTATCACGAGACAGGCTCTCCGATGGAACCTCCAGGGAAATAGAGGTAGGGGAAGAACAAGGAACAGCTGGAGACGGGAGTTGAAGACGGAATGCAAAAAAATAGGGAGAGAGTGGAGAGATCTAGAAAAGATGGCTTTGGTTGCGGACCTATGCTACCCTAGGGCGAAGGGGAAGAAGAAGAATAGTAACTCTTCAGATAACAACTTTCTGTTCAAGAAAGTAGCTGCTTCGTTTAATATAGTAACAGATATATGTTACAGAAAATAACTATATGTTGTAAAAAGTAACAACTATATGTTGTAGAAAGTAACAACCACTTTTCCAAACTTTACAAGTAGGAAACAGAAGTAGAATAATAAGACAAAGAAGAAACCCAAAAAAGTGAAGTAGACAAATAAAATACTTTTGTTTAACATACCGTCCTCTTCTCTTTGACACTTAACTATAAGAAGCAAAGACAGAAGAAGGAGATACAGTAGAAAAAGACAAGAATGTTAAGAAAATAAAGATGGTAAAGGATGAAGATGGTAAAGGATGAAGATGGTAAAGAAGAAGAAGATACAAAATAAAAAATGCTTGTGGTCATAATACCTTCCACTTTTCCAAATTCTTTTTCATGTGCTCTTGTTAAAACTTCTTTATATAAAACTTCTGCTTGCTTGTACTTGCCTTGTTTTAAATATGCAGACGCCTGACAAAAAAATCATACATCACTAAGTCACACACACAAAAAAGAAACAATTTACACATTTTTATAAACATTCTTGAATTTGTTATTGCTTGATAAAAGACTTTTGGTTGAAACAATGTTGTATATTGTTTTTGTACTTTGTAAAACTACAGCACATTCTTTTTACGTTTCTACATTGAATTTTTTTAGCTAATTTCTATTGATCCCTTTAAAATGTAATAATTTGTTTCAAAAACAATTTTGAACATTCAAGTTTTCTATTTCTATCTTTACAAAACTGGCAACATTCCGGTGGTTAATTGTACAACATTCTGCGACTACTGTTCCCCAAAGGTCATCAATATTACAGGAGTCATGAGCATGATGAGGAAAGATGTCTGCTACAATATATTTATTTTCTTGAAAATAATAGAATTAAAATGTTATAAACGGACTGTTCATTGTTCATTCGATGACAAAGTTACTTGCGCAAGTCTAAAGGCGAAGGATTGACTTCATTGCACCGGGCTTCCCAATATGACTCCTTCCATATCGGTATAAACGCTGGGAGCGTTGTGCAATGCATGAACAACTCCATAGCTCCAGCAACAATCCTAGGTATCTCAGGACAAATTTTACATGTGACTCGGTCTGAATTTGAATCCATAACCATCAGAATGACAGGCAAACATCTTGCACAGTGAATTGGTTTAACCCTTTCGCTGCTACATACTTTCCGAAGGCTGAGCTAAAAATAGCTACTCTGTTTCTAGGTCATAAATGTGAATGTACGCCTATTGCAGTGACAGTAGCAATGTATAACGTGTTAATACGTCTTTAGTACAAATAGGAGAGATAATAACAGATGTGTTAATGCGTCTTTAGAAGTGAATGGGAAAACGTCTAAAGGGTTAACCCTTTCATTTTTCTGAGCCGATGTACTGGTTTACAGTATTTTTTAAGATGACTCAAAGCCAGTATGGATAATTCAGTCTACGTTGGATTATAAATGTGTCCGGAGGTCAAAAAAGATTGATGGAGTGAAAGGGTTAAAGTGAGGAAGAGATAAACATTACATCGACCGCACTCTCTCACCTGGATCCATCTAAATCCAGTAGCAAGACAAGTGGAGACAGATCCATGTACAGTGGATGATCAGAGCATTCTATTTCTCAGGGTGAGCTTATGACTCAGAGCACATAGCTGGTACTGGTAAATGCTATCTTACATGTTAAACAATATTATTCCTTTCATGTTTTCTGCAGAGTCCAGTCTTCACATGCTGGGTAGCATTCACCCTAACTCACTGATTAGTTTGACCAGATCGATTACCGACACCTGGTTTTACAGGCAAGTCAAAAGTGTTGCTCAGGTTGCATGCTGCATGCAAAGTTGCAGTTAACAGCTACTAGAGGTCACAGGGGCAACTTGGATGTTAGATTTGGACCAAAGGAGGATTAACTTCCTTGAAAAGAGCCTAACCAGAGTTAGTACCAATACCTGACACTCTAGACTATAATTAATTATATTGAAATACAATACAGAATTTGTCTGATATTTATGCAAATGTTAATGTCTTTTTAAAAATGAGCCTTTATTAATAATGACATTCAAATATAGAATCCTGACAGACATATCTCTGGTCATTTGTCATACTTGATGATCTAGTTTATAGTCAATACAATGTTTAGTCTTCTCCAGAATTAGGTGACAGTCTAGTACAGGCCCAGCTTCGCTACGACCTGGTTGTAGCTAAGAAGAGCAACATGATGATGATAGATCTGATTGTTGAATATTGATAACACTGCATTTGTTGAATGTTGATATCACTGTATTTGTTGAATGCTGATATCTCTGTATTTGTTGAACGTTTATATCACTGTATTTGTTGAATGTTGTTATCACTGTATTTGTTGAATGTTGATATCACTGTATTTGTTGAACGTTGATATCGCTGTATTTGCCCATGTGCCCTGATTTATTCTGCTTTCTGTGCTGTAGCTGACAAACTTCATCTTCTACATATTTGGTTGTTATTTTTTTGGGGTGTCTTTATTAATTTTCCCATCTCCTGACGGTGACTGTAAGGCAACAGCAAGGTTTCCTTCCTTTCGCTTGTTTGAAATATATGGTTTATATCTGCAATATTGTCTCCTGCAGAAACTTCAATGTCCTCTGTAATTCATTCAGTGCTTTGTGTAGTTGTGTTCCATTGTTGTTTCTCTGAATCAGTGGGTATCTTCAGTATGAAGATACTGGATTATAGCTGGATAGACTACATATAGCTGGATTGTTTGTTTATCAAGGTTTCCTTCATCACAGCACGAATTCTTGCTAGTATAGGAACTCTTGCTCGCCTGATGGTCTCGATATTGGAAAGATGGTGGGAACACCAGTGAATAATAGCTTAATATATATATGTAATAAAACTGTTTCTTTCTACAACAAAGTCCTACGTCTGTTACAAGATTACCAAATAGAAGTGGCAGAACTAAATTACTGTTTCCAGTATTTGAATAACAGTTACAAAACATCTAGAACAATATGTAAACAAAGATAAGAATTCTGTTGTACAACATCCAAAAAGAAAAGGGAACTCCCAAATAAAAAAAGAGGATGTCATCTGGTTTAAAAAGCAAAATTGTAAATTAGCGAGTAAAAGATGACAATAATTCTTTATGACAAAATAAAAAATACTGACCGACTTTTGATTGTAACGAGACTAGAAGTTTTATTTCTGGTATATCTTTTACAACGGCTATACTGTGGATTGGAGGAGCATGGATTAGAGTGTGTCTCCCATTCAGGAGACCCAGGTTCAATCCACGATAAGGCCAGGGGCTTTTTTTCTATAAAAATCCTAACCTGAACAGTTCTGATGCAACTGCACTAGCCATGCAGCCATTAACCTCCCCAGGCACATGTTCCCCCACCTTACACCGCTTAAAAAGCGGCATTACAGGCAGTAACAAGTTTTGGAGTTTTTTTAAATACTGTGGATGTAGCAAATTTATTCCTGATATTATCTGTAACTATCTAAGTGTTTGCTGCTACACATTTCTGTTTTTATCTATACAATACGTGAACAACAATGTGAAGATTAACTGAATTTATTTCTATTGAAATATAACTGAAATTATATCTTTCTTTTTGGTGATCTAAAAAATACAATAAGAATTAGATGCCATAAGTCGGCAAACCAGAGCTGATCCAGACTCTACTCAAACTCTAAGTTGTGGTTCTGATATTTTAAATTCTTAAGGGTGCAATTTTTAAATGACAATATGGATTATAACCTAATTTGAGTCTGATGTAGTCTGCGTGGGCGGTTGTTTCCTACCCCTAATGTATTCCATGTGGGATGGTAGTTTGCCCATCGTTAATTTAGTCTGTGTGAGGTGGTAGTTTGCCTACATCTGATATACTCGGTGTGGAGCGATAGTTTTCCTACCCACTGATGTAATAGTTTTAAATGGCTAAACAAATGAAGAAATCACACAGAATGTATAACTGTTAGTTTCCCAGAGTCTTGACATGAGCTCTTCTTCTTCTTCTGCATTCTGTCTAGATTGGGATTTCGGATTCTCTAATAAAGGCAGCCATCTACCTCAGATTATTAGCCATGCAATATAGTTTGACTTGGACGCTAGTGTAAGTGGGCCACCTCTTTCTTCTCAAGTCTCATACTGGGGGCAGTTCTGTATGATATAATTCCTATGATTGCTGCTTCCCCATTTGTGCCGACCTCTTCCTGCAGTAAGTTTTGGCCACCCTCGTGATGTAGGTCTGACATTCTTACTGCGTGGCTAAATCTCCGAGGCAGATTGCGACCGTAGAATCTGTTATCCCATTCCTCATTGTGAGGGTCGTTGCACCATGTTATGCGCCTTACGGCCAGGTGCATCCGTTTTCTGCAAGCATTTGTTTCGGTTAGCATTCCCTAAGACATGAGTTAAATCTCACACAAGTCAAGCGGGTTACAGTATGGTGACCTTACCAAATTATTTTGAGTTTTCACAACATTTGGATCATCTGCTCCCAACTTTTTCTTGTATATTTCTAAAGCCCGTAGGTAATATTTTTCCACCTGGAACAATGACAAACACCCATAACAGTGCAGCATCAACAAATAATAACAGCAAGCACAAAATACATAAATAGCAAAATAAAAAGTCTACAAAAAAATAAAAACATGGTGTACATGTTGAGTAGTTGGAAAAAAAAACGAGGGGAAAAAAAACTGGTTCTAATAGGTGCTCAATACTTTTAGTTAGCTGAAAATATCAGCTTCAGAGCACTAGCATAGTAGCTACTGCAATATTGCAAAGTTATCTTCATCTAAAGAATTTATATCTTCGGAGACTTCAAAAATCAAATTCTGATTGTGTTTTCAATGATGAAACAAATCAATTAAGTTACAAAATGTACACCATTCTTTGAAAATTAGAAGGGATTAAAGGGGATCAAAAATAAATAATCAAAATAATATATGTACATCTTAGAAAAGTAACATCAGTACAACACAAAAAGATGACAGCAGAAAATATAGCCAAGTCAGACTTCTATTGTATTCAATTTGTGTGGGGGAGGTTTCTGTTGGATAGAGAAAATATTTTTACAATGTAATTTCTGCCAGCACTCATTTACTCTAGTTCTGCAGTGATGCCAAAGAGCCCTTGCTGACACTTTGTAAAAAACAATCACAAAAGGAACTGAGCATCTACAGATTGATTGATTGGACCAGCATCATTGCACTTCAGTGAGTAACCATGTTTGCTCCGATCTTTTTCTTACACAGGAAAATCTCAACGGCAGTGCATGAACTCTGTAGCACCGGCGAGGGTCCTGTATCTACGGAACAAAGCTGAATGTAATACATGACAGCTTCATAATAGGGAAAAACTGCAGTACATGTTACCTCCAGTAACTTTGAACTGGTTAAACATAAAACTGATCTGAGGGGTAATAATGTCACAGAGCAACAAAATCTGAATCTGGATGTCAACAGACCCATGTATTTACCAATTATTACAAAAACATGACTAATAAATGTTTTATATATAAAGTCTGACTTGACCCAAGCTAAGATAAGGAGACAACTGCAGTTTTAATATCAGTGGCATCTCCTGAAAATTGAAGAAAAAAAATATAACAAATTTTCAGAGCAGGGAGACAGCGAGCCAAAATTTAAAAAAAAAACCATAGAAAAAATATAAACACAGTTAGATGCAAGGCAAGTTGTACTTTTTAATACTTAGATTAAACCCTAAACATTTTGTAGGTCTCAAGTTTGCTTACAGCTTAAGCTATGATACTGCAATGTTACACAGATTTATTGCTTTTACATAACTTTATTGACACACATTACAGATGGGGCCATATGTTTACATTGGTAAATTACGCAGGTACCTGTACTTACTACATATGTTATTTATTATCAATACTACATCTCTCTCTCTTATTCCTTTTCATTCCCATTGGAACACAGGGTCATAACTTATCCCCAACATTTATTTTAGAATTTCAATTCATGTTATAATAATGGGTGGCTCTTGTAGGGTTAGTGACTCTGTCTATTGACCCCAGTTCTGAGTTCGAATCACGCTGCGGACAGTTTGCTTGCAAATTGTTTCCGTTGATTTTAACAAAGGACGATGGCGCCACCCGTTCAGAAGCAATGGCAAACTACTGAACGTATAAGTGGTGCCTAGAAAATCAGCGACTTGTTTACTGTGGTTGATGGCTACGTCCTTTGGGATATGCCACGATTTTCATTATAATAATGGGCATCTGTGACTTAGAGGTTATGTTATGCGATCGACGTCACGGCACATTGGGCATTCCCATGCATGCTCTGTCCTCCGCTGCAGCAGCCATCCTAAAGTCCATTTGCTCACCGTACCCATGAGAAGTTGATTACTATATCTTCTCTCTCTACCTCAAGTCGAACTGGATGCTTGAGAGGCAGAGTGAGAGGTGTGTTTAATCAGCGAGCCACAGGAACCATCAGTATGCATACTCTTCGATATCTGTTGGGGAGACTGAGCACCTATGGGTCTGCCCGGAGTGCAATGACGTCAGTTTAGTAACCAATAACCAATAACCAAAACTCTCTCTACCACGAAGACGACACTGTCTGGCATGTCCACACTTAACGCCTAATTCTCGAACTCGTTCCAGTGTCTGAGACGTGTCAATGTCACATAATTGAGAGTGTACCGCATTGATGATATCGGCTCTGTCCATACTTCTGCCCGTTTGAGTCTTAGAGGTACTGAGTTTGATCACAACCCAGGAGTACCTGGTTCAAACTAAGCAAATTTGTTCCCGTGGATTTTTACAAACTGTAAAAATAGACCTCACCATTCAGAAAGCAATGGTAAACTACGCATTTATGTGAGAAAATCATCAACTCTTGTTGATAGTGACATCCTGTAAAAAGGATACGCCATGATTTTTCACTTTAATTTTAATGATATAATGGTCAATAAAATTGTTCCGAACACTATGTCAGTAATTTATAGCAACTTCTGTAATAAAGAAATTGTTAAAAAAATTATTATTCCTAACTCCACCCCCAAGAACCTGGTGAATATTGTCCAACACAACACAAAATTGTACAAATTGCTCTTACTGATAAGATTTTACAAATATAAAACTACCCTTTAGAGCACCACATCTATTGAGTTGTATTGGAGCACAGTGTTAGATATGATTGGTCATAGGGAATAACTTCAGTATTGACTCAGGCAAAATCAATGTCACAAATTTTATTACAATTCTACATTATTTATATTGTAAAATATGACCCCCTTCCCCCATTGAGAACCACTGATTTATTTTATTATTTACTTAATTGATTTTGAAACTTGCAAAAGTTTATTGCAACTGAATATGAGTCACATTATCACAATTATTACTTTTTAATAGTTCTAGGAAATATATATAGAATATAATAGACAATAGAGTTCTCTCAAGTCCTGCCTTGCACTAACAGAGCAAACTAAACAAATGCAGAAAGTATAGTAAATCAGTTCACACCAAAAGCTGCTCCATCTACTAGGAATAGCACATGGACCAAATATAGAATCCTAGAGCCACAAAGTGGCTCTTACCAGGTTGTTCTTAGTTTTAGCTACATTGGGGTCATCGGGACCCAGCTTTGCTTCATAGATCTCCAACGCTCGCTGATAGTACTGCTCAACCTGAAAGCAAAATAATTAGTAACATGCAGTGAAAACTTTCCTGGTGTTTCCAACTGTGCTGATGACATATAAGCATGATGATGATTCACAATATACTCTAGCTGAGGGAATCTGGAGTTAAATGTTGCATGAGCAGGAAGAGGGACCTATCGGGACAATCCAGGAGTGTGTGTATAACCAGCTAGTAACAGGAACCATCTGCATGCATATCCTTTAACATCTGCTAGGGAAGACTGAGCACCTATGGTCATGCATGAAGTGCTGTGATGGTAATAGTATTAATGAATAACATATTGGAGAATAAGAAGTTCAATTACAGTATGTCAGTTTTGAATGTTCATGTTTCAGATTTAAAAAAAATTTAGTATTCATTTAATAATGTGAATTACATATAACAAAAACAAAAACTAGACAAAATAACAAGGATGCATTAAGGATTACTAAATATTCTCTGACGAAGTTTTCTTGAGGAACTGAAGAGTACATGACTATCCTGGGAGACCATAAAGAAAACAGCCAGAGACCGAGAAGAGTGGTAAACAACTGTTGAGGCCATATGCTCTCCGAGGAGCAGAGAGGAATAAGTCAAGTCAAATATTCCCTACTTCAAGATTGCTTGATATTCATAATGTGAATATCATACAAAAGGGCATATGACACAGTAGATAGATAACAGAAGTCAGTGTACCAGAGCTGACCAGGGCCCTATTTCACCTTCACTTGGTGGTCCTGTAATAGGCTGCATCACTGCAGTTTTGTTAAGTAAGTAAGGAGAAAAGTGCAAAGGCAAATCCAGTCATTTCCGCAAGTTATGGGCTTAACAAGCATGCCTCAATATAGCACATGGTATGAAAAAAAAGAGAAGAAAGAAGAAGAATGTTCTAATTCTATAATATTTCTGTCGTAAGCTATATGTAGTGTGCTGTGAAATTCGTCACTCCTGTTATATCATTTGCTTGATAAAGGCCTTTTGGTAGAAACGTTGCTGTGTATTGTCATTGTTTTTGTATAACTATAGTACTTTGTTATTACGTGTTTCCCCATTTGTCATAGTTTTACTGCAGTCTCCCCCATATCGAGATTAATATATCAAAACAAATATTTAATATTGTGTTCAAAATGTCACAAGTGAATTTTTCATTTTTAGACTAAACTGAACTGTGTTGCCTAAGTAAAGTGAAAACATTAAGCAGATTTCAAACATATCATGAATGAAGCAGAGAAGACAAGTTATGTAAGTTATTGAGAATACAAACTACTTATATCAAGCAAATCATTGCCTTCACTTTTGAATATAGCTTATGTTCAGGAGAACTGTGTCCTGGGAATACAAAAGATGCTATTAATATATATAATGGGTGAGTGTTAAATGTGTGGGGAAACAAAATTAAATATCCTTACACATAAAATAGTTAATATCTGAAAAGTATAAGAAAATGTGATGTGAAAATTTTACACTGCAACATTTTTACCATAACATTTATAATTTGTTTTCAGAAATGTGAACTGAGATATGTTTTAGGAAACTGTGCTCTGTTTATATATTGGTCTAACAAAAAACAGCAATCATGAACTGCTCTCTCAAACAGAAAGATGTGTGCACCAAAATCAACAATATATTGAAATTGAATGAACCATGTTCAGAGAAGAGATCCAAATGTACCAACATGAAACAACAGGGAGAGCAAACCTGAACAAGAATTGCATGATGCAACCTGATGTGATGGGCCAAAATGTGCAAGTATTGCAGTTTTTCTTGAAATATAGCACAATGTACTTACACAGAAATGGTTCAGATCACACAAAAATCATCACAAAGAGTGGTTTATAACTAGTTGTACTAAGGAGAATGAAGAAATTATCCAAAAACCATCACCACAACTGCCTTGTTATAGACCCTGTAGTGAATCAAAGACAAACTTAGTAAAGAATTGTGGAAGCCAAGAATCAAAGGGATGTCGACCCAGCAAGTTTGGAGTTACCCGTTCTACAAGTAGAACTGGATGTCTGATGGGCAGAGTGTGGAGTGTGTTTAACCAGCTAGCAACAGGAACCATCAGTATGCATACTCTTCAACATCGGTTGGGGGAGACTAAGCACCTATGGGTCTGCAAGTGTAATGACATCGATTTAGTAACCAATAACTGACAAAGGATAACCATAGGCTGGAAAATTTGAGAAAAGTTTATTGCTACCCTACAAAACACCACAAGACAAAGCTCTGGATATAAACAAAATGTGTTAAGACAGTCCCCCTCTATGGATGTGAGACCTGGAAAACAGATAAGAAAATAAAAGGCATGTTAAGAGGATTAGAGGGAAGACCTCAGAAGAATACTTTGATATAAGAGGAAGGATAAGATTAGCCATAACAGACTTCAAGAACTAACAGAAAGACATAAAAAGAGATACAAAGGAGACATGGTGATGTGTTGGACATGTCCTCAGGATGACAAAAGAAAGGTGGAAAGACATGCAATGGACAACACAGGAACTGCGAAGAAAAAGGGAGGCTTAAGGGCATATGGAGAACTTTTGAAACAGAACTCAATGCAATACATAGGACTAGGTTTGAGGTCGAAAAAAAGACACAATTTGTATCTGCCTTATGTGTCCTTGCACGCAACGAGGACTGATGATTATGATGATGACAAAATGCCACAGGTTATAATAATAGTAACTGATTTCTTCACCTTTTGATTGTCAAAGACACAAAAAAGACAAATATTGCACTGTATATTGTACATTAATTATAACACTTCCTATATATACATATGCTTATTCCGAGAGTTAACAACCAATCAACAGTATATAGACAAAATGAGCTGCCATACTTTACATGTAACTTGATCAACTATTGACATTTACTAGAAGTGTTGCTACAACAACAGTGCTTACCTCCTCATACTTGCCCTGGTTCTGACATAGTAGAGCCAGGTTGTTCAACTGTTTGGCCACATCAGGATGGTCTCTGCCTAGTACCTAATTTAGTATACAATGAACTAAATTAGACATTACTAGTAAGATAACACACAGACTATGATAATTGGCAAAACAAGTGAGAAATTAAAACTAAATACACAAATAAATCAAAATGTGGTTCTGGTTTTTATTTAGATACACAACCCGCGTGCCCAGCGTGTTCGTAGTGTGTTGGACTACGGGTGACTAGTCCTCTGTAAGTGCGGGTTCAACTCCGCGGACTGGCAGAAAAGCTACAGGTTCCCCAGATTTATGGTGTTCGTGGCACTGAGCCGAAGGGTTACGATGTCCATGACACCGAGCGAAGAGCTTTCAGCTCAAGTGCTTCTGGATCGGAAAAAAAAAAATTTTGATACACAAGTTTTTGACCATCACAATCTTCTCTTCTCCTGTGTGTTTGCCAAGTACATGTCTGGTTAAATTTTGTGGTTGTTTTCTGAGGATGTGTTCTTCTTCTTCTTCTTCTTGCGTTGTTCTTACGACCAATTTTAATCACTCTTTGTGATATGTTTGATCTTTGCCAAGAACGTGTATACGTTGCACATTGGTTTGGTAGGCCCCTAACGCATAGACTTCTACACGTTTAGGACACATGCATCCGATTTCAGCCAATGAGGATGTGTTTAATCCATTGCAACTTTCTCTACAACTTTCTTGGTTTCTGTCTTATCTTCCATGAAACTTCGAGAAACATAGTTTGTGAACTATAAACATGAACTTCAACATGAGTGCCTAGTTTGTCAAGTAGAAACATGAATTTCAATATCTAAAGCTGAAGGATTGACTTCATTGCAAGGGTTTATCCATATTGCTCCGTCCCCCTCAGCTTAAATGACAAGTCAATTGCAGTGAATGTTGCCCAAAGCAAATACTCTGTAGCTCCTGCAACAATGATAGGGATCTTCGGGAAAATGCATGTGAACTGACGCGCATTCGAGATTCAAACCTACAACCTTCAGATCACAAGGCAAATGTCTTAACCACTTCGCCACAGGGACACCCATAGTTTGTAAATTGTAAAATAGAAACTTGAGACACTTCAAGAGACACAGTTTGGGAACTAAAAACTTGAAGTTCCTACCTTTTCTCTAATCTCAAGTGCCCGTTTACATAAAGGTTCTGCCTCCTTGTACTTTCCTCTTTTCCCATACAAGACAGCCAAGTTGTTCAATGTGGCTGCCACCTGCAATACAGAGATATGTTTAAAGTTTCACAATAACAAACAATAACAACAATGTTAATATTGGCAACAACTGTACTAATCTACTACATTTACAGATGACTGCTATGCTAGATAGTTATATTAAAATAGATGAAGTGTTTACGCAGAAGGAGGAGTATCAAGGAAGAGACTGGACTAGAAATGAAGACATCAGGGAAAAAGTAGGGGCAACTTTCAGTACTGAACATCAAGAAACAACAAATTAAATGGTTCAGCCACATAAGCAGATTATCAACAGACTCAAAGAGCAATGTTACTCAAATACAGTGGACACTGCAAAAGGCTGTTCACGCAGCAGATAAACATCAGAGGCCACGAAAAACATTGCTTATGATGCGAGCACAAAAGCCGGTTCTAAAATCTCTTCTTATCCTGATGCTGTCAGGCAAAACAGCATTAGTGAAAATAAAGAAGAAAATACATGGCAAGACGAAAGAAAGTCATCGGAATTTGATATAGAATGGTAGCGGACCCAGTAGTAAGTATAAAATGCATGTTAAATGAGATGATACTTAATATTCTCTGCTTCTTGTTCTTACTAAAATTGTGTTGCTTTTCTAAAATCTCTAAGGTTACTTTTTTGTTATTTAATTAAAGCTTCGTTAATTTGATTGCATCTAGATTAGATCGCATTATGTTGTGTAGTTGAAGATTAAAATCTCATTTCTTTGTTTTATTCTAAATTAAAATCTCATTACTTTATTCTATTTCAAAATTAATATCTCTCTTAAAAAATATAATGAATGTCTCAGTATTTATATTTGCTTAGCATAATTTCATTTGTGCAAGTCATTCATGATTCAATAGGGTGTCATCAAAATGCAAAATAACAACATATAGAGAAGCATGTTGACGAATGTATCAATACTGATAGTAATAAGGTTAAGTCCTTATTCATATTTTATACATGCATTGTCATCTGACTGATGGAGAAAACATTTTGGACTTTTGACAATTTATTTCATAGAAGGTTATTAAACTGACATCATAGCACTGGACACACTCATTGGTGTTCAGTCTCTCCAGCAGATGTCAACGGGTATACTTGCTGATGGTATCTATAGCTCACTGGTTAAACACTCTTCTTTTTGTCTTTTGGACATTCAGTTCTGCTAGAAAAATGTGTGATATCTAACTTATTAAAATGCTGTATAGATCCACACATCATCTCAACATGTGACCACTGAGCACAAGAGATGCTCCCTTACCACTCTTTAAAGTGCATCTTTAACACACTGTGATTTTGATGTAAACATGCAAACTTTCTCTAGAGAAGACATGTCATATCACTGGCAAGAACAATAACCGTGTTTCCCTAGAGAACTACTACTGCCTAGTAGTTTGATTGGGACAATCAAAGACTAGCGGATCAAACCGTATACAAAACTGGATGGCAGGCAAAACCAAGTAGCCAAAAAAGACTGGGTAACCTGGACAGATGACGCTCAACAACCCGGGAGGAAGGTTGTCTAAGGGTAGCTACCCTAAAAGAAAATAGCAGCCTGCTGCCTTGCAGGTCGACTAAGGACAGCCCAAGGCTAACAGAGAGCAAACCCAGTAAACGCTGGCTAAAACCTGACACATCGCCGAAGGATAAGCACCAGAGCTCCAAATGGCACTAAAGATGTGACGAAACACACCCATGTAGCCCACATAAGACTGCATGAATCAGATTTCCACATGAATGGTTTATAGTGAGTTATAGAAGATCAAGCACAGAGGAAGAAGAAGATTCTCTGTGAACTTCTGACAGCTCATGTCAATTCTTATTTAATTAGCCAGACTGGTCTGTTTTCTGGATGCCACATGAGAAATTCAACAATGGCCTGTCGGTGTGTTACCCATGACCAGAAAAGAATATGGAGTTTTTTTAATAAGAAACCCCAAGGGAAGCACCGGAGTCAAGGAATGTGATCAATAAATAGACATTGAACAAGTATTAGAGGCTTCCAAATTATTATAAACAAAATATTGATCATACAAATGACACAAACATCTCTGCATTCAATCTAATCTCCAAAATAACTTAAAAGGTATAACCAAAATAACTAAACATGCATTTAAACAACACACAAAAAGTAGATAGACTTGCTGAAATATATATATATATATACATAGGTATGTTTACATGC
Source organism: Arion vulgaris (assembly GCA_020796225.1). Taxonomy (NCBI): domain Eukaryota; kingdom Metazoa; phylum Mollusca; class Gastropoda; order Stylommatophora; family Arionidae; genus Arion; species Arion vulgaris. Next base: position 6,076,065 of record CM036754.1, read on the forward strand.
ATGTCATATCATAAGCTCAAGTACATGCATGTTGAATGCATCACAAACATTGTTAATAGCTAACAAGTAAAATACAACAACACATAGATGAGATAGGTTCAACAATAATTGGTTCAGCTACTAATCAACCCTTAGGTTAATACACAACTTTCATACAGATATATCATGTTCTAAATTACATTCATTAGAATAGATTAACAATAATATTCCTACAAAATATCTTCACCATCTCAAAATTACATCAGGGATCTTCGCCGGTGCTATGTAGTTTGTGCAATGTCGCTGAGATCTTCCTGTGTAAGAAAGAGATCGGAGCACACATGGTTACTCACCGAAGTGCAATGATGATGGTCGTATCTATCAACCAATCAATCAACCATATTATGTTCTGGCACAGCCTCCTGTAGTTATAAGGCCATTCAGTTCAAGTGCAAATTCCCATAAATCAGACAACTCACACCATGTGACCCTAGCATTCCAGTATTTATAGATAGAGATGAATTCATTATAAAAACAACACAACATGCCAAACAAATGTAATATTATGTACAAAATTAAATTTAATGCTAAGAAATATCAGTATTATTAACACTTTTCATCAATAACTAACCATGGACTCAGATTTGTTTAAAATTTCACTAAAGCTTACAGTGTTCTATCAAACATATATAAGTAAAAGTCGGCTCACATCAACTGGAATTTCCAATTTCTCGATTAAGCTGAGAGGCCTTATGTTACAGGGAACCACAGTTCTGGTTGACTACTATGACAGTTTTGATTCACAAGATAACACAACTCAGGGGTAAGAATTAGTTTTGATCTTAATGATAGCAACTAGTCTAGTGTTATGTTTTCACTTTCACTATTTCATTATCAGCTGTCCTTAGGAGGAGGGGGAAGAGGAAAATCTGGTCTGAAAACTTTTTCGTTGCTTTCATATTAATGAAGAATTTGTATAAAAACTTTGAGATATGACTTAAAAGAGTAGAAAAAGTTTAATTTTCAAAATTATGTCAACGCGTTGCCATGGAAACAATAAATAATGACAGCCAAACGCAAAATTTCAAATCCCTAAGGCTCTGAATTTAATGAATATAAATGAATTCTGTTTTCACTCTAAGGTGAGCAATTGTAATATCTAAAATTTGAAACATGATTTTTAGGATATATTAAATATTACATTTTTATGAATTTTAGGTAAACACCCCCACCACTTTTTGGACCGAATTTTGAGGCATTTTTACCCAAAAATCTATTACTATTACTACTATTATTAAATCTTTTTCTTTTGAGAGAAACATATGACTACAACTCACTTTCCACCAAATTATATTCTGGGTCATCTTCAGTTCTGTCCATGATGCTTGCCCCTCCTCTTCTACTTTTCTTTGCCTGGTACTATTTGATTTCCCAACTCTTCTCTTCCTATGTAGGTTCCAGTTAAGTGCTTGTTTGGTTATGTAGTGTGGTTGTTTATTGAGGGTGTGTTCAATCCATCATCTCTCTTCTTCTTATGAGCTTAGTTCAGTCTAGTCGTCAGATCATCATCACTGCAAATCGAACCAATTAGTCCATAAGTGATCCGATCTCTTCAGTATGTCTCTTAGCGTGTGGTGACAAACGCGCGTTTGGTTCTTTGTTGGTTTACTATACTTCTTTGGCTACCAGCATATATGGTATGGTGTCTCTGACTGATTTTTGCGCGAAGGACAGCTTTCCTTTTTATCAATAGTGGCGTGCTTCGATTTCAGAGGTATCATCATCTCTCTGTCTCCAACTGTATTGGTTTCTAGTTTGTTCTCTTCCACACAAGATCATCTGGTATGAAGTATACAACAAAGACTCATTAATCGTCTGCAGCTTGTATACGATATTCTTGGTTACAAGTGCAATTCTGATAGCTATAGATCAGGACATATTTTACATTTATATTGCACAATCTAAACTTCAGTTATCAGTTGACTATCATCATAGCACTCCGGACATGTCCATATGTGCTCTGATCTCTGCCTCAACAAATCCAGCAGTGTCTAGTGGTCCAACACGCCAGTTTGATGTTGATTAATCAATCTCTTTACATATCTAGTATGTCGTTCTTTTTGGGCTGTACAAATATGCACCCATTTCTCTCAATCTGGTCAGCAACTGGGATTCACAACCATGAAACTCCTTTCAGTTTCAGTTTGGAATATCTTCATTTCACTCCGGACATGTCCATAGGTGCTCCGATCTCCTTCGCAATATCTCCAACAGCATCCAGCGACTGACCGTAACAGTTCGATTTTGATTGATGAGCCTACTCATATAGCTGTTATACTGTTCTTTTCTTGCTACTCCAATCTTCAACCCAATTCCTGCAGTCTAGTAATTGACGTAGATTGGTCTAAATGAAAATCTTCTTTGCCTCAAACTCTATGAGGGCGTTTGAAACTCCTTTGTTCGGAAAGACTCTCTCAGTGCGTTAAGAATGTCATTGGTCCATTGCAGCTCCTGATATTGTAGCCATAACAGTCAATCTATCAGTTCATTCATCACCATTGACTCCTGCGAGCCAGGGGACAAAAATGAAAGTGATTTCTATGATCCCTGTTTGTACCAGTACCTCCATCCAGTTTCCCCAGTCTAAACTTATTTACCACAAACAAAAGTTTTCAAGTTTCATACTGGAGGCAATTGAATGCAAACTTTTAGATAATTCCAGCATTGAAACCATGGTATGTTCCTTCATCTTTGCTAATATTACTGCCAAAATATGTACAATTGTGTACTTCTTCAACTCCATCATCGAAGATGTACACAGCTTAACAAACATTTAGCAGTTAATTAAATAAATATTATATAATGAAAGTACACAAATGCAACACATATTATTTATAAGATTTGAGATTTCTGTAGCAGATCAAGTAATGAAACTGCTTTAAGAAATGCATAACTTTTGACTTAAGTCATTTCTCTATCCCTATCCATATTCTAACAGACTCAATACCATAGAAGAGATTGAGCGAGTTGCCCAGGAGAGTGGTATGGAGAAATTACTTGCAGGCCCTATGTAACATAGAACGTCGAGATAAATATAAGTATAAATATATACACATTTATTAATCTTATAAATTCGAGGACTAAAACTACTGTTACCATCTGGGTTCAACATGGCATCTGCCACCACTATTAATACTGCACTATTAATGAGATTTTGAAATGACATATATTCTCACTTATACCAGAACACAACAGGAATTTATTCAATCAACTTTAGATTAGTCCTATGTTAACATACATCATCATTGATAATTTGTCCCTGCTCCAAATACAATCATGGGACCACCACTGCAGTCAGTCTCTTTGCATTGAGTCTGCATCAATGCATGTATAATAATCTAATAATAATCATTTCTATCACAATTTTACAGTATTTTTTAGGTCAGTCCTTGGAGGCTTGGGTGCAGGGATCCTATACTGTCCTCTTCAATTGTCTATTGTCTTTCCCAAGGTGAATGATAGAATTGGTTGTCCACCTTTGCCGTTAAGTGTAGGGGCTGTAATTTGCGTTCCAGGACCAGATGAGTCATCCTTGTTATGTTGTATCCGTGTTTATTTAGTGTGGTCTTGATATTGTCTATCCATCTTTTCTTGGTCTTCCCTTGGCTCTAGTACCTGACCTCTTTTTATTGTATAATGTTATTGGTGGTTGGTTATATTCCATTCTCAATCAATATCCAAACCTACTGCATTTGTTGTCTTCCAATGTATTCGGTGCATGAAGTTATGCCCACTCTGCTTCTGATGTCCTCGTAAGGATTCCTAAAGAATCCTTAATCAATAAGGGTTCCTAATCAATATGGTTGTCATAAAGACCACTAATTCATATGGGTAAGTCTCTAAAGGCCATACTTAATATGTGTAAGTCTTATGAAGCCCTAATCCATATGGGCAAATTTTATAAGGCCATAATTAATATGGGCAAGTCTTAAAAGGGCCCCTAATCCATATATGGAAGTCTTAATTTTAGAGTGTATGGTCTTCCATAATTTGAAAGTACACAGGCAATTAGATTTTGTATTGTCTGTTATTTTCAAGATATGTTTCTTAAGAGCATGAAGAATACCAAGAGGCAGGACGGATACACAACATTGCAAATATCTAACAATACAGGTTTACAACAATCAATACAACACACTTGATTCTGAGCACACAAAAAACGTTGGTTCTCATAATGCCTTGTGGCACGAGTGAACAGAGAAAATAAAAAGTAAGTATATTACAGCGTGTTCAAATGAAAACGGACTTGTGGATTTATTTAAAAAGTATCATATGCAAATTAACAGTTTCAACGGAATTAAACAAAGCAACCACTTGTGAATAAGAATGCACCTGGGTTCATCAGAAAAAATCTTCGTATGCATTTAGGCAAGCATCCCACTGTTTAGGTAGACGTCGAATGCCGTCCGAAAAAAAGGTGCGTGGCTGCTCACTGAACCATGTGGTCACCGCTGTCTTCACGCCTGCGTCGCTGTTGAATCGCTGTCCCTTTAGTTTTAGCGAGTGCGGAGAGTGTCGTGAGAAGAATCACACCTTGAGAAAGCTTGCCTGGTCGCTTAGCCTTGATGGCCTTATAGCTTGTTACAAAGTGTCTTTATAATGGGCATTGATGTTGACACCGGTTCCTTAAATCGGCCAACAAGCCCTTCATGATCAAAAATGGTGTCACCATAACCTTCCCAGCAGAAACCTGTGTCTTAATTTGTTAGGTTTTGGTGAACCTGGATGTTTCATTCATGCTGTCAATTTTGCTGCTCATCATCAGTGGTGGCACCACGATTCATCACCTGCCACAATGCTCAACAGAAATGCATCACTCTCTGTTCTAATTTACATCAAGGGTTCAACTCCACCCTATCGGTCTCTTCCTTATGGTGGTCAGTCAACATCCGTTGACCACTGTAGAACCCTTCCGATAGTTCAATTTCTTCCAGAACAACCATGTGGCTGTCCCATTGACATATGGAATTCTTCTGCAAGCTACGATGCTCGGTCTTCTATCAGTCAGTACTGCTTTATCAAGTATGGTATGGCTTTCTTCATTGCAAAATATCGCCTGACCTGGCCGCAAGATCTGCTGTTAACTCCGACTGTCTTTAAACATCGCCATTCCATCACTCTTGTCCTCGACAAACATTTGTCACTATATGCTGCCTTCATTCTCCGATGAATGTCTACTGCTTGACATCCTTTAAATGAAAGAAACTGATCAAGCACTTAATTTACTTTGGCCAGTTTGGAATCACACGCCGTTATATTGTTAACAGTTCTCTGCAGCACATATGCATGCTGGAAGATGAACACGTGACCGATGTTAATTATTGATACTACATTACAAAGTGCAAAGTATCAATATCCGCATTTCTGAGCACGCTGTAACGAGTCCTTTCATTTGAACACGCATCGTATTTCAATTTTATTATACTGAGCTGATAGGGTAGACTGTAGTCAAAATGATTACAATAAAAAAAGAGGGGAGTAAGGAAACCTTTTCCATATCTAGAGGTATATTGAATAATACGGAGTTAGGCCTGTATTTTTCATTGACCGTCTGCATCCGATGGGTAGAGTGGTCAACATAACGCTTGCCACCTTTACTTCCCAGCGCTTTTCCTGGTACCTAAATGAGGCTGGGTCGACCTGAGAGCTGCTGTGGTCTGAAAAAATGCCATGCGCACCTGTGGATCTAAACCCGGACCACTAGTCTGAGAAGGGAGTTCACTAACAACAACGTTGCACTTCTAGGCGAGAGTTTAAGTCTTCTTCTGTGTATGCAAAAATCTCTGGAGACAATCTCCCCAACACTACACAGAAAAACATAGTAAAAAATTGAACTACCTACGGTTTGCAGCAACAATAAACACTCTCTAGTTTTCCTATGACTGAAGATACTAACGATCTGACTCCTTCAACATACCATGTGACTGTGTGCATGGTTATATTCATCCAAAGAACACATTTTACAATTTCTTTATGCATTTTACTTGAGTAGCGATTCTTAGGTCCTGCAGTCCCACATGGAGCCATCAGGATATTTTTCCAGAGATCCATGATCTCATTGTAGGTGAGATCGAGTTCCTGGTCCTATCGGAGACGAACGATAAAACGTAGGTCCTATGTTCAAGTTGAGCACGTAAAAAGAACCCTTGGCAGTTCAAAATCGAGTAGAGCAGACTGAAAAGCTGCTACCCAGGCAAAATTAATGGGAAAAATAAAATAATATTGAATTTCCTACATAATATTGTTACCATCTTCTAAATTACATCGGAGACTCTCGCTGGTGCTATGAGTTTGTGAACTGCAGGTGAGATCTTCCTCTGTAAGAAAGAGATCAGAGCACACATGGCTACTGACAATAGTGCAATGATGATGGTCCTATCAATCAATCACATTATACAGTAAATAATCCCTTGAAAACAAATCTACAATTGTTTCAGAAATCTTACGAACTATTATCAACAAAAGTTCTTTTCCAATAAAATCTACACAACATAAGAACTATATATTATTTATACTGGTGCTTACAGATGGTCATAACAATGAAATCATAATCGAACAAATTCTGATTTGATATTTCTCATCTGAATAAAGCATATCTATATATCAAGAATAATAATAATTCCTCTCGTACCATTATACGTTACAAAGGGCCTGCAAGTAATTTCTCCATACCGCTCTATCCTGGGCAACTCGCTCAATCTCCTCCATGGAACTGAGACCGATATTTCCTGCCTCTCTCAGCAAAGTTGTTTCAGGGTCTCCTTAGGTTGACCTCTCTTTCTTGAACCCTTTGCATCCCACTTCAATGCCTGCTTTGATATTCTTTGATCATTTCTCCTCAAGGTGTGCCCAACATATCTCCATCTTCTCTTTCTTATAACAGTTGTCACTAGTGTTGACCAGACATGTCTCTGATTTCATCACTTCTCCTGAATTCGTTCATTTTATATTCATTATTTTTCGCAGACATCTATTTTCAAATGCATTCAACTTGCTTTCTATATCTTTAGTCATTTTTCAACTCTCGCTGACATGTTAGGATTGATACAACATTTGAATTGAAAATTCATGTCAAGAATATATCAAGAATACCAAAAGGTAAATGAATACACAACATCACTATTCCATTTAGCAAATCAAACTAGTACAATCTAAAGGAACAAATGGCTACAATGAAATACTGATAAATAAACAACAATAAAATTACATTTAAATTTTGGTGTCATCAACAACAAATTTCCAATCAATCACAACTACAACTTAAAATAGCTGGAAAATGAACCACTGATAACATTTTAAACTCAATGCAGCAAAGTAAAACAATAAGCTTTACAAACAAAATGAAAACTACTAATATATCTACATAAAAACCTGAACCACCTTGCGGAAACAAGGAAAATGAACAGGAAAATAATATGAATCTCAAGGAAATGATGACTAGATAAATAAATGCTTGTGTTTTACAGCTTTATTTTGTTGTTATTATTAATAAATCTTGCTACAAAATCTAACACTGAATGTTCTTTAACTAGATACAGCTGGTGCTTAGTCACATTCAATTTGAATTTTTGCTCAGAAAAATAATCAATGGGTAAAATTACTTACTACAAGACTGCAATTACTGTAGAATTACTTAAGTATGTAAGGAATGATGAAATACATAGGATATCAATAAGAGCTTGAGTTGTGTTGGTGGGAGTGATATCACTAAAAGTACTACAACAAAAAAGAAAACTGCACAAGAAACGTGCATGCCTTGACACAAACACCACATGCTGGGAGGTAAATGGCAGACCATTCAAGAGGGTGTAACTCACGGCAGGATGATCCGGACCAAGAGTCTTCTCACGAATGTTAAGTGCATCATTGAGTAAGTTGGCTGCTTCCTTGTATTTGCCTTGATCCCTTTTTGAATAACGTGGGGTAAATGTTGAAAAATGTTTAATATGTATTACAATTGCCCACAAATTAAGTTAAATAGTCATGGATGACTGCTGCTCCATAAGTGACAGGCAAATTTGATGATGTCGCTGAGTCTTCTCATCCCGATCTGAAACTGACAGACAACAGACACCTGCTTGTACAATTTAACTGACCTCTAACCAATAATTGTAAGTCAGGACATCATAAAGCAGAGATCTGTTGTACTGACTAAGGAAAGCAATCAGTATGTACAGCTGTCATACAAAGCGACTTTATGCTCCCAAAACAAATATTGAGCCTTTAATTGTGGCTTTTTGTAATTATTTTACTGAGAATCATGTTCAATGGATAAATGTTGTGAGAGATCATCCGTACATACTGATGGGAAAATATCTAATAACTGGTCTAACTCACAGCAGGGTGACTTGCGCCCAAGGTTTTCTCTCTAATGATGAGAGCATCATGAAGCAAGTTGCCTGCCTCCTTGAATTTACCCTGGTCTCTGGAATGACATGCAGAGTGTCACTAAGGGCTATATAACACATTAAGATTTAAACAATTGCTCACATTTAGTGTACCTGCTAAATTTAAGTTATATCAAGTTAATTTGAAGAAAAAAAGGTTACTAAAAATAAACTTTATGGGAATTGGTTGGTCAGAAGTAGATACAAGAAAAACAATGTACAGAATCAAGGTCTGCACACTTAGGGTGTCCATCTTAAAAGATGTCCAATCTCAGCTAGCTCAAAGAGTCGGTACCAGAGCACTTTACTAGAACACAAACTGTACCAGAAAATGCAGTCTCAGAGCACACCTCCATAGAATGGGTCTCAGAAACTCCACTGCCTGCACCTATGGAGCATCAAAGCAGTCCCCAATGCCCATCTTGCAAGACTACTCCAGCCTGAGCAGTGTGATAATGAAAACCTGGTCAACAGGAACAATCCTTCAGAATAAACTATAGGGGACCGGTGAAGACCTCAAGCACACCACCGTGTCTATGACACATACAGGAGTAGTCACATAGCAGAAGTTGATATCAGAAGAAGGGGGGAAACAGGAAATACATTGCATATAAGCAACTCAATAGAGCAGAACAAGTCCAGATCTTCTGACCGTACACAGGTCACAATGACTGATCTGTCTAACAATCTAAAGATATGAACTTCTGATGACTATTACTGTAACACAGACAAAATAACAGCACAGCACCCATTGAAAGATGTCCCAGGTATAAGGAGGAAACTTATGTGGCAGCCACCAATACCATTCTAGCACAAGTTTTTACAAAACTAACAGGGTCAGATTGATACTGTTTTCCTTGAGTTTATTTATGTTGACTTTCAAGTGTGCATGAAGAAGGAGAAAATACAAGATAATTATAAGAAATTAGCTTAAGATTATAATGAAATTTAATACATTAGATTCAGTTTCAGTTTAAATATCTTCATTGCATTCAGGACATGTTCAAAGGTGCTTCCATCTCCTCTATAATATATCCAACAGCATCCAGCAACTAATAATACCAGTTCGATGTTCATTAATGAATCTACTCATACGTTTGTTGTGCTGCTCTTTTCTGGGGCACTCCAATCTTTAATCCAAGTTTCTGCAATCTAGCTGTTGATGTGGATTGGTTTAGATGAAAGTCCTCTTTGGGCATATCATGAGAAGAAATTATCAAAAAATCACAAAACAGGCATTGAAGTGGGAGGCAAAGGGTTCACGAAAGAGAGGACGCCCTAGGAAAACCATGAAACGAACATTGCTGAGAGGCAAGAAATATTGGTCTCAATTCCATGAATGAGATTGTGTGAGTTGCCCAGGATAGATCAGTATAGAGAAATCGCTTGCAGGCCCTATGTAACATACAAATGTACGAGAGGAGAATATATATATATGAATAGTATTACCAAACAACACATACTTACTTGGTGTACTCAAGCTGTTTGGGATGTGCGATCAAAGATACATTCACATAAGACCTCTCTCTGTCGGAGCTCCATTAATCCCAACATCATCTATCTTAACTTATTTTCTATATCTTGCATGTTATAATTATGAATAAAAAAAACTGATGTCACCTAAATACAGAAACTGTAAAGACTACATAAGAAAACATATTCTTTCTCAGTTACATCTCAAGACATCTTCCTCTAAGTCTAACAGGCTACAAAACACTTTGTAAAACAACACCATAACAAGACATACAGACAAGAAATTTCTCACACAAAAAGTTACAAGAACAAGTGGGAAACAGAGCATCTAACACACCAGATAAAATGCTATTACCAGCTAAATGGAAAAGAAGAGATTACATATTTTGAAGAAGCTAGAGGTATAACCTTCTGATGAGTGTGACTGTGGATGGCGCTGACAAAATTACTTATGAGCATCTTTTACAAAAGTGTCTAGTGTATATGAAGTAGAGAATACTGACTGAAATGTCAGTCACAAATTTCATCACAAGACAAGTCCTTTGGAGATACTAACAACCTGATGCTAACCACTGATTTATTTGAACATTTTTAACATTTATATCTGAAAGTAAACAAAGAAGAGGACAAAGTACATATTATTCCAGCAGTAATTTGTTTTACACACGATTGCTAGCACAACCCTCTTTAGTAGCTCTTTAAGACAAGCTTGGTAGAGTTCAGTGGTTTCTGATCTTACCTAACAGAGGAATCATTATCCACACAGATGACCTTATAAGACTAATTTCTTCAACAAGTCATGGTGAAAGCAAACAAATTGAGTGTGGGGACAAGACACAGCACAATAGAGGGAACGAGAAGGAACAAAAAATTGTGAACGGCCAAACTTCATGCCATAGAAAAATGTCAACATTCAAACTGATAGTCTTAGGCCAGACGCTCTGCACCCCTCCTCCCACCCATGGGAACAACACACGCTAACATGGGCTTGTAACAGTCAGCGACTCATAGCTCACTGCTAGCGTCAGGGTAAGTACAAAGCTAACCAGGACTCCACTCTGCCGCCCTGTGGCAGCTCCGGAAACAGATGACCACCAAGAAGTCTAGCTAAGTTCGTGGAGATCGAAGAGGGAGAAGCTAACCTGGTACAAAAAAAAGGTTATGCTGTAGTTGGATGTGTCGGACTGAATGAAAGGTACAGATACCACAGCTCACACTGAAAACTGTGACACAATACATTGCAGTCTCCGGACTGTATCATGCTATAACAAGTATGAGAACGAACAAGGAAGAAGAAATTGATTGTAATCAAGGCATACATCTGTGAAAACACATGACCCTCTACAACAACCGGTATGGCACACAATGATAATGAAGGGATAACAAACATGACTGATATGTTGGACATCACTTGTTCATTATTATTTATTTCTAAATACAAAACACCCAAAGCTTTTATCAAAAACTCTGTATTGCAGACTGTACAATAATAATAAAACTATGATAAAAAAAGAAAAAAGATTATAGGCACAATAGTATATTAATCTCAGAAGTAGAACATGTTGCGTTCTGTCTGTTAATACACAATCTCTGTTGCGAAAGAGAAGATAACACTAAAAGACATGTCATTGTGATAAATATGTTTCAATTATCACAATAACTTTTTTCCTAGCACTAATAAACTAGATTTAGAACAGAAGCCTGGACCGGCAAACTAGAGCTGACCAAGACTCTATTTCATCTCCAGGTGGTGGCCTGGATAACAGACTGATTAAAAAAAAAAAGTAAGGATCGAAGGGGAAAAACCAGCAGCCCAAAATTTGATATGTTGAAACGCATGTGTAGGGTCGAAAGGTTCATATATAACTGTAAATAGTGACATAAATTGTTGATTCAGCTCTAGATGCCTGTGAGAAATGAGTAGTCATGACAAATTCTGTTTCATATTTTTTAACCAGATTGCAATATTTGATCATATACAAAATCTTATGTTCCATACAGTTACCAACCTGTAAACCAAAGCCAGTATATTCAGCATGGTAGCCACATCTGGGTGGTCATGTCCAGAAGTCTTTTCCAAGTCCTCAAGTGCTTGTTTACAGAGTGGAACTGCTACCTCATAGCGACCCTGGGAAGCATACTGTATAACCAGGTTGTGTAAGGTGCGAAGTCTGGCTGGAATCTCATAGCCCCCGCTTGCTGCATGCATTGCACTAGGTTGTGATGGGGATAACACTGTTTTTGATAAAGAAGAAATGATATATTAGTCAACATATTTATCAGTAATACAATTATATTTTAAAATAAAAACTAGGTACAGAAAATACTCAAAATAAATATTTAGAGTTTGGACATCTAAAACAAAAATGTAGGGATCCCTGTGGCGTAGAGATATCGGGATAATTTACCAGAGATCCCTGATCTCAATGTAGGTGAGATCCAAGTTCCTAGTCCTGTCAGAGATGGATGATAGAATGTAGGCCTTGTGTTCAAGTTGAGCATGTAAAAGAACCCGTGAGAGTGGAAAACTGATACAAGAAGGCTGCAAAACCACTGCCCAGAATAAATTCAGTATAAAGACTAAAATATAATTCCTAAAAAAAAAAATGTATCTACTAAATTACATTGCGAATCCTGACCGGTGCTACAAAGTTTATGCATCATCGCTAAGATTTTCCTGTAAGAAAGAGATCAGAGCACATTATTGCTTATTCACCAAAGTGCTTATTCTTCGAGCGCTCCATATCGACCACTTATCAATCACTGTGTGATTTGTATGTGATCTGAGCAAAAGAGCGATTTACGTTGCCAATTATGCACCTACAAGTAGGCCAGTACATCCGATTTCTGTGCTGTTTTTATTTACTACGGTAGCATCCCTAGGGCCTACATCAGTTGCCTCTTACGACATGCGTTGTAGGTTGCAGTGGTACTATTCTTTGCTCCCCTTGCGGACCCTGGCACCACAAGGGCGCACCAAAGTGCAATGATGATGATCCAATCAATCAATCAAACAAAAAGAGAAAATATATGGCGACTCTTTCATCACAAGAACATAATCATTTTTTTTAAATGGGCTATCCATACAAAACAAAAATAGAGGATGAAATAAATTTATCACTTTCAACAATGGAAATAAAAGATCCCATTACCATAAAATGAAGAAGAAAAATACAATAAAAATCTCTGCAGAATTCACTATTCAATAATGAACATACTAATGAACTGATAGGTACAAGAAAGACAGAAAACAAAATGGTGACAATTGTTGCCAGAGAGAAGAGTCATAACTGAGAATGCATACTGAGATATGAAATTCTCCCACACTAAATTGTATATTTTTTTATCATCACCGCTTTTGAGTGACAAGAATGACAATCATTATAGCAGACAAGAACACAGATGTTTGAGCAATATGTGAGAGTTTTAGTATCTTGTTCAACTATCTGATGCTGGGAATTCTGCTACAATGACTTCCATGGTCGCATCTGAGGCAAATCAATAAGAAAGACCTGAATAAATAATTCAGCACCAATGGTATGATTGCCAATTAAAGATTGCATGTGTATTGCATTTGGGGTGGAGGCATGTGGGTGGAGGGCACATAGTTCGCATGTATTTGGGTCATCAGCTGCAAACTGATGATTCATATGACAGGAAGATTAAAACTGTTATAATAATAAATCAGCTAAAGATAGACAATGTGAGAGAGGATTATAATAAGTCTGGAGGCATACAATGTAATCAAATGAAAATCGTGGCATATCCTTTACAGGATTTTTAGCCATCAACAATAGTAAACGAGTCATCGATTTTCTAGGCACCACTTATACGTTCAGTAGTTGCCATTGCTTTCTGAACGGTGAGGTCTATTTTTATCGTTCGTAAAAATTCAAGTGAACTAATTTGCTTCTAAATTTGCCCGCCGCAGAGTTTGGACCAGGTAAGCTTGGGTTGTAATCGAGTTCACCATCGCTTAAGCTACAGGCGCTCACTTATACAATGTAATACGCCCGAGTGGTTACCGGGCCCAAATTTTAAGATGAACCACTGTTTTGCAGAGGTAGGTAAGGAGGGTTGCTGAAATCGAGCACTGTCTACCGTAGTCTATGCGTTTAGGGGCCTACCAAACCAATGTGCAACGTATACACGTTCTTGGCAAAGATCAAATCATATCACAAAGAGTGATTAACATTGGTCATAAAGAACGAACGCAAAGAAGAAGACAATGCAATAGAGGATTATAATAAGTCTGGAGATATACAATGTACAAGAAGCAAGAAGAAGAAAAATCTACTGATGGCTATTTACATTTGAGGGATTACAACTTTGAAATACAGATCAAGAAAGCGAACATCAATAACACAAAAGACTCACCCTCTGGAGAAACATCATCATCAGCATCTGGAAAACCCAGATCATCTAGTTGTGATGGTGTCTCAGCTTCTTTTTCTGATTGAGGCTGAAAGAGACAACAAGGTACATTCATTTGCACACCAATAGTAAAGTTATTGGTTATTGGTTATTAAACTGACGTCATTGCACTCCGGGCAGACCCATAGGTGCTCAGTCTCCCTCAACAGATATCGAAGAGTATGCATACTGATGGTTCCTGTGGCTCGCTGATTAAACACACTCTCACTCTGCCTCTCAGGCATCCAGTTCGACCTGAACAACGGTTAACTCCAAATTGCCTAAATCGCTTGATCGATTCAACATCGATTTTAGTGTCCTCATCCAACAGACAGTCGCGAAGAGACCAAGAACATCCCCCTTATCCATCTTCAACTCCCCAACAATCGATGCTGTTGATGCAAGCCTGTCCGCTCTCTCATTACCGTAAACACCGCATGCCCAGGACAGTATATCCACGTGAGCCGCTGGAGGTTAGAAACTTCTATAGACAACATCCACTTGTACCGAAACCTGCCCTTCTGGATCTTGTGAAGCATCGACTGAGAGTCAGATACAACAACTGCCCCAGTAAATGAAGTCCCAGAGATCCAATGGAGGGCAGCAGTAATGGCCTCAACCTCCATCCTCATATTAAATGCTAAAGTTATTGCAGAATAGACCTCACTGCACTTCAGGCAAATCTATAGGTACTTAGTCTCCTTCAGCAGATAGTAAAGGATATACATACTAATGGTTATTATTACTTAATGCTTACACAAACTCCTTATCTGAACTAACAGGTAAGTCAATCTGCTGGTGTTATATTTGATTAACAATTTATGCTGTGTCGAAAGGGTCTAAAACCAAGGATTTACTTTACTCGCCTGGTTTTGCTTCGTGGCTTTGTGCCTCTCCGCAGATATAGTACACCACCTGCAGAGAGTATTGTATAAAGCATAAACTCTGGAGTTTGGACAACAATTCTAGGGACCTCTGGGAAAAATGCACCCATAAACAGAATGGCACATTCTGAATTTGAGCTCACAACCTTTGGAACGCAAAGCAATGTCCTTGTCATGACACATAAAAAAGTGCACTACAGTAGAACCCACTTATCTCGACCTCGGTTAACTCGCCAACCCTATTAAGTCGACGCTTTTGAAGTGGAACCGCCAAATTCTCTCTTTGTCTTAGCATTTTCTCATCGGATATCTCGATTCTTTTATGTCGCAGAACCCTAATATCTCGAGCACAAAAGAGGGCCAAATTTGCCACTTAACGTTGGTTATCTCGATCCCCATGACCATGGGTGTTAACTTATGCTACAGTAATATATACAGTCCAATATTGGCAGGTGTTGACTCATGTAAGTTTCTTTCGTGGGAATGGAGATCCCATTTTGCAAGAACACGGTACAATCTCAAACTGCTGGATGCACTGCGTCATTCAGGATATTTCCGATGATGAGTTTCAGGCACAGTTCCGTGCAGCCGCAGAAGAACTCGCGAAAGTGGCAGAAAAATCAAGCCTTACAGATGCTATCTTGGAAGAGGAGGCACAGGAGTTAGCCATCACTGTCCAGGAATTCGGAGATTACATAGAAATCGACAAAGACGTCGTTACTGATGGCGTGATCACCGATGAAGACATTGTTTCAAGTGTGCAGTCAGCACTGGCAAGCACATCTGCATGCGGCAATGACAAAGAAGATGAAGAAGATGTGGACGAAGATTTGGAACCAATTCCCTCAGCTGGTGAGGTGGTAGAAATGCTACAGAAAATTCGACGATATGGTTCTTTTGTAGGAGATGAAACTGTTTTAGACAGCATAAATAATATTGAAGCATTTGTTTTCAAGCAGACTGTTAAAGGCAAAAAGCAACAAAGCATTTTAGACTTTGTAAAGAAACCATAGTAACCGTGTGTACTATACTTTTCAGAGCTGTGTCAGTTTGTATAAATAAAGGTTTGTATCGAGAATCGACGGTGATTTTTATTTTATATTGGTAAATTTCTGCTGTTAGTTGGTGCACATATGTCTTTTGTTGTTAGCAAACATGTATGTACATTTTTATAGCATGCCGATCGCTTCATCAAACAAATAACACGTGCATGTACATTCTCATTTATTAACGCACATCATGTACATAAAGAAATTTCAAGCACATGTTAATATTTTGCCGCCATATTGGTTTTCGTTTATCTCGATCATCGGTTATCCCGACGCTTTTGGCAAACCCTAGGCGGCGACATAACCGGGTTCTACTGTATTTCCTTTCGTTGTGTCTAATAAGTTTCAATTGTTCCCTGACTTTGCTCAGACAACCCTCATTACCTACCAATACATGAATACAATTACAAGAGTCCTCTATAGTAGAGAGTTTAAGAAAAACCTTCATGGTCTCATCTGGAGAAAGGGAAGCTCTTAGTTCTACCTCACTAAGGTAGAAGATGGATAACAGCACACTTATGCGGTGGCTAGAACTACGCAACCGCATAAGTGTGCTGTTGTTCTTAGACCAAGCATCAACCAGTATAAAGTAGATAACTCTGCTGCTGGTCAGAGAGGGGTAATAGATTTTCCAGATGGAGTTTAATTCTACATCCTGTAGATGTGATTCTAAAGTTTGGATGTATTATCATAGGGCCGGCACCTATGTCTATTTCAACAAAATTAAACTGTTACAGAAACAAATCAATTGATTGTGTGTACTACCCTACAAATACAACACTAAGCCTGATTGTCATTGACTGCTTCATCAGTTACTGTTCAAGAACAAAGAAAGAAACAATTACAAAGCAGATTGTTTAATACACAAAAAAGATCTCATTCAAAAATGACAGATTGAAACATTTCAGTAGTACCATGTCCCTTTGATCACAGCCCACCTGAAATACTACCTGTCTCTAGAAACGTTCTCCCGCCTCCTCTAGCGTCATGTTCAAGGTTCCTTTGATGTCCTGCTACCACCTTCATCTTGGTAGTCCCCTGCCTCATACTCCAGGAACCATGCCTTAAATTACCGTTCTCTACAAACCACTGGCGTTCAATGTGGCCACATATTTCATCTTCGGGACATGATGTTATTGATGAGCAACTTCTCTGTCCAGGATGTTCTAAAAACTTTTATGTAATACCTTGTTTCAAAAGCTTCAATTTTGTTCTTTAATGTTTATGTTTTAGTCCACGATTCATATCAATATGTTGCCACAGGAAATATGCATGTTCTCAGAAGTAAACATCCACAAAACATGCAACCACTCTATACATCATAAAAGAAACAAGAATAATCAAGGAAAAACTCATAACAAATTACTTACAGTTGCAGTGTTACCATCAGAGTCATCAAATTTCTTCATTTCATTCATAAACTCCAAATGCTTCTTCTCCTCTTCTAATGTGGCTACCTTTTGCTCGCTAATCTGGTATATAGAGGAAAACAGAAACTGGTTACATGGTAACAATAGAGATATGAGACAATAAATGAGATGAGAAACGAGACCAGGAATAATGAAAGAGAAACAATAGGTTATCAAGAGAACAGAGATGTGAGAAATAAAAAAGATAAAAAGATGCTAGGCAAAGAGTAAGAGAGGGAGAATCGAGTGAAAGCATTAAGAACAGAAGAGATATTAACCAAAAAAGTGGGAGCAGATGGGTTCGGAGAATGTAGTGAGAGAAAACATGAATGTATTGGGAGAGGATGTAGGGATTTGTGAAATGAGGAAGAAAAGAGAAAAGTAGAGAAAGATAAACAAATGCAAAGGTTAATGAGAATCTGAATGAGAAAATATTTATGCAATAAGCACGAAAAAGAGAAAGGACTGCGAGATGAGAAGGAAATCTAAAATAAAATAAAATAATATGAAAGAAAAATGGAAAGTAAATTTAAAATGTATGAAAATTCAGAAATACTGGAAGAAATGAGAAAGGAGTTATTTCAAGTGAGAGTTACTCGGCTAAGGGAAAGGAAAACTGCTACAAAAATTATGTGATAAATATCACAAAACAGTTGAACAAAACCAATATAATGTTCTTCTTCTGATAGACTTACCTGCAATTTCTGTTGCGTGGTAGCCAACTCGTCTCGGAGCCAGCCATTCTCCTGACATAGCCGTCGTACCTGGGCACGAAGTTTCTGTTTTTCTGCTTCTATCTTCTGCAGATAGTTGGACAGGTCCATCATAACCTGACGAGATCACAAACAAATATGGAGCTAGCAACTGCAACTTGACAATGTCAGACAAATTGCAGAACCAACAAAAGAACCTCGTGAGAATACATAAATGCTTTAATGCTTTAGTAAAGTCTTTTTCTTCCTCGAACGCTCAATGTCGACCACTTGTTTAACCACTCTTTGTGATTTGTATTGATCCGAGCCTAAGACCAATTGTACATTGTGCCAGTTATGCACGTACAAGTAGGCCAGCATATCCGATTTCTGCGACACTTTTAATTTAATAGGGTAGCCTCTCTAAGCCCTTATCTCAGTCACTTCTTACGACATGCTGTGTAGGTCGCAGTGTTAATTTTCTTTGCTCCCGTGTTTTAGCACAACCAACATAACATACCCAGAATCTAGACTAGCACAAATCTACACTACATAGTCATCAAGCTGACCTATTTCCTTTTACCTATTTCCTTTTGAAGGTTACACACTCAATATGTAGTTACCTGTTGGCTTAGGCACAATGAAATATGATAACAACACAACCTCAGGGTCAATGGGGTGGCAGTGGTTAAAACTTTACTCCACCTTTCTGTGGTGACTGAAAACAATTTGCATTGGTGCAGTCTGACAAAGAGGGTAGGAATCTATGGGAAAGCTACCCACATGAAGTGGTAGTAGTGTATACACATTGTATGAGATTGGCTTGAAACACTAGATGAGCAATATCTCAGAGTGACTATATATACACAATTTCTTTGGTCTGCATCTTGAAATCGGTAAACAGCACAACTACTGTGCAATAGTGTTGAAGACATTGGTCCTGACAAGTAGCAAAAAAATACTGGTCCTCAAAAAAGACCGCCTTGACAGACTAATGTGTCGGTCGTGCCAGAATTGTCTGGGCAGATGTTTGCATATTCCAACCTGGAAAACAAGAAAGATCTGAATTCCAGGAGAGATACAAACAACCTGTTCCATCCTGTATCAAACTGAGATATGTTATATACAGTTGAATGATTGGTCCTGTCAGTACTGCTTATGGAAACATAGCTGTCCAGTGTTCACAACTTGCATCCTCCTCACAAGGAAATAATACAGAGCAAAAACTAATAATTCCTTGGGGTGACATAAATGATATATATGTCACAAAGCAAAGGAGCCATATCTCGAATCCAAAATTGTCTGATTGGCATAAGCGGGTTCATACTATTTGGCTCCGATTATATATAAAATACAAGAAGTGGTTGGAAAGTGGCTAATATAGAGCAAACACAATCTGGTGTCTGTATGAACATATGGTGCCCATTAGATAGTAGGAAACTGTCATTGGCCAGGGAGGTGAATATCTGAACACTACCTACTGTTGAAACTCGAATGTGCTGGGCTGAAAGCCACAAAATATTGCAGCTGTCAGGCTAATGCTGTAAACAAGCAGCAAAATGTACTTACACTCTTTAGCTCAAACTACATACAGGTGGCCAACAAGTGGTGTTCAAAAGCAAAAGAAGTAGCTACCACAAACTCTAAAAAATAGGATAGGTTATGACACTGAGGCAACATTTAAATTTTTAAATCAATTCTGTTCAAGATTACAGGGAAGTGATTCATTTCCTGCACTAAGCAAGTTTTAATTGTTTATTAAATTATAATAAATATTTAATGTGTTGTAATTACAAAAAGAGTTAAATAAGCAATATCTGTAACAACTAGGGCTGTAATATAGTTCATGAACAATGTGGAATGATTTCGAATTAACAGTATTAAGGGTCAAAGACTATGCCATCAGCCATGGTCCAGCTATTTCATCATTACTTGTTGAAATTATCTCACCTAGGTTGTAAGTATTAAGGACAAAGCTAGTTTTTTTCTAAGAAGCTGATTGTATAAATTATGCAAAATTATATTGTATGAAAATTGGCACCAAATATATTGAGCTTCGACCCCTCTCACCTGTCCTTCACCGAGGCCCAACTCTATTGTCTCGAGTGACCTCTGTAATATATTGGTTTTCTCTTCCACCAAGTTGGTGTCTCCATTCTCAATCTTGATGGTTTTCATGGACAAAAGTAGTGTATTGAGGATTTGCTGATAATCATTCTTCAGTGTATCCAAACCTTGGATCACTGTTCGAGTGTTGCTGACAATCTCATCTTGATTGAGTGCCGTCATCTTTCCAATTTCTTCAATCTTTTTTCTGAATCAAATAGAAAGTGAGAAAAAAATAAGAAAACACAAATTTCAACAAACTCTCCATGATTATTACTGAGATGCTAAAAACCATTGACATTGTTTATTTTTCATTCTTCAGTATCAATGAACTATATTTCAAAGTCTACAGATATAAATCATATACTATTGGGTGGAGGATCCAACTGAAACACTCCAGAGTAGCATGACACTCTGTAAGGAGTGAAAATATTAGGCAGTCTGATGTGTGTCAAGATCCCATTGTCAATATGTGATGTGATGTTTTGGGGACATAATTGTCAGGCCAACATTAAAAAAAATCAATGATACACACGGATCATTGGTCAACATTACTTTCATCAAACACATCTCATGTTAGAACTCAAGTCAACAAGCAATGTGAAAAGGCTTAATAGAAAGAAAGAAATCAAATAACTGTTATCTTATTT
The DNA here is from genome assembly GCA_020796225.1 of Arion vulgaris. NCBI lineage: Eukaryota > Metazoa > Mollusca > Gastropoda > Stylommatophora > Arionidae > Arion > Arion vulgaris. The sequence goes on from CM036754.1 coordinate 6,097,167, forward strand.
TATCTTAACAACATTTGCCGTGAAGCGTCGTGGGGAGATTTAGTTTTCTATCTTGTGCCAGTCCATGCTTTCGCAGGGATTCTGAGATTTTATCTATCCATCGTGTTCTTGGCCTGCCTCGTGCTCTGCGCCCGAGTGATGATTATTGTAGGCACGTGATGGTAGTAAATGAGGTTCCATTCTCATTAGATGGCCGAACTACTTGATTCTTTGCTTCTCGATATACTGTATGCATGTTATAGTACCAACGATGCTTCTGATATTCTCGTTTCTCACTCTGGGAATGCAACGAAGAGTTTTCACTCTATCTCTCCTTGTAATGTTGACAGCTTTACGTAGACATCTCATTTCACATGTTGTAATCTTTCTTTCTTGTGTCTTAATCAGGGGCCATGTTAGGCACTGATAGCAGAGAGTTGGAATAAATATGCAGTTTATCAGTTGTTGTTTGACTGCCATGTTAATGCTTGGATGTTTTAACTCTTTCCATGTGCAGTTAGTTCCTCAATTTTTAAGCAGTTAATTCAAGGGAAGTAAAAAAAAATAATTTAAAAAAAAATAAAACGATCCCAACTACTCGTCAATAAATAAACATATATATATATTATTATATACTAAATTGAAGAAAACTGGACAACCCAATAGAATAACAAGGTTGAAAAGTAGTATAAGTAAAATAGTAGAAGTAAAACTAGAAAGACTTCTTATAAGGAAGCAACTCTATGGCGCAGTGTGCGGCTTAAAACGTGCAACGGACTTCTGCAGTGGCGTAGTGTGCGGCTTAAAGCGTGGAAAGAGTTAATAGTGGTGACAGTTGGTATGCCACTGCGTTTGCCTTCTGGCATCTAGTCTCGATTCTCTGTCCATCTTTCCATCTGCTGTGAATATACTCCCGAGATATTACATAACTGTTACTTAAGAGAAATATTTCTATCACAATATAGTCAACCATTCACAGACAAACAGCATTTTATACACACTTTCTAATGTACACATGAATAGTAAGTTTTATTGTTTTTTTGTTTATTACATCATGTGGTTAAATTATCTCATTGTGTGGTTAGTTAATTATTCTCGTTGTGTGGGTTAGTTAATTATTCTCGTTGTGTGGTTAGTTAAATTATTCTCATTGTGTGGTTAGTTAATTATTCTCATTGTGTGGTTAGTTAATTATTCTTATTGTCGGTTAGTTAATTATTCTCGTTGTTGGTTAGTTAATTATTCTCATTGTGCGTTAGTTAATTATCTCATTGTGTGGTTAGTTAATTATTCTCATTGTGTGGTTAGTTAATTATTCTCATTGTGTGGTTAGTTAATTATTCTCATTGTGTGGTTAGTTAATTATTCTCATTGTGTGGTTAGTTAATTATTCTCATTGTGTGGTTAGTTAATTATTCTCATTGTGTGGTTAGTTAATTATTCTCATTGTGTGGTTAGTTAATTATTCTCATTGTGTGGTTAGTTAATTATTCTCATTGTGTGGTTAGTTAATTATCTCATTGTAGTGTTAGTTAATTATTCTCATTGTGTGGTTAGTTAATTATTCTCATTGTGTGGTTAGTTAATTTTTCTCATTGTGTGGTTAGTTAATTATTCTCATTGTGTGGTTAGTTAATTATTCTCATTGTGTGGTTAGTTAATTATTCTCATTGTGTGGTTAGTTAATTATTCTCATTGTGTGGTTAGTTAATTATTCTCATTGTGTGGTTAGTTAATTATTCTCATTGTGTGGTTAGTTAATTATTCTCATTGTGTGGTTAGTTAATTATTCTCATTGTGTGGTTAGTTAATTATTCTCATTGTGTGGGTTAGTTAATTATTCTCATTGTGTGGTTAGTTAATTATCTCATTGTGTGGTTAGTTAATTATTCTCATTGTGTGGTTAGTTAATTATTCTCATTGTGTGGTTAGTTAATTATTCTCATTGTGTGGTTAGTTAATTATTCTCATTGTGTGGTTAGTTAATTATCTCATTGTACGGTTAGTTAATTATTCTCATTGTGTGGTTAGTTAATTATTCTCATTGTGTGGTTAGTTAATTATTCTCATTGTACGGTTAGTTAATTATTCTCATTGTGTGGTTAGTTAATTATTCTCATTGTGTGGTTAGTTAATTATTCTCATTGTGTGGTTAGTTAATTATTCTCATTGTGTAGATAATGCATTACACAATGTTGCTATGTACATAAAATAATCTGCCTGTGCTAATTATTCAAGTGCAAATGTTTTATTTATGTTTCAGTCAGGAATTATTTATTTCGTAAATCTCTGAAAACGGACGGATAAGAGACAATAGCCCACCTCCCCCTTTTTCTTTCAATCATCAAGTTACTGTTTTGACCCATGTATAAAATAATATCAGTTCTACACAAGACACAGCAGAATTCTCTCGTCAATAATGAACAAATGTACATGCTGGCGTTGTAGACATCCATTCAACAAACGCATCATCATTAGTAGAGTTATGCCAATACGTCACTGCTGCCGCAACTATGGAATATCGACCTAGACTACCCACCAGACATATTTATAGATGCTAACACGCACATTTTTTTTTAGCCGCCAGCAAGACGCCGTGCGTTGTCTGTCGTTGAAATAGACCGGTGGTTTCATCCCAGTTTGCCTCTTTCTGAACTTTCTTCTCACAAATATACGAAAGCTTCCGAAATACAGCCAGCATATGTTTGGTTATTGTATCATTGTTTTCACTATCAGTCTCGGGCTTCCCAAAATATTTGTAAATCTCATTTCCTTACAACAGTGCTATCCAACGTTTTTTTAAAAATTCATTTGGGAGCATCTAACTAATGAATGTGGAGACGCGTTCGCAACGTGACAATTGCAATAACAATAAAGTAATATTAATAGTAAAATGAATAAAAATAATAACAGGTGAAAACTGAATCATGACTACAGTTAATTGCATATCCTTTACAGGACTTTGCGAATCAACCCCAGCTTTTTAACGCAGTTTGTGATTTTTTCTAGGCATTATTACGTTCAGTAGTTTGCCATTGCTTTCTGAACGGGTGGTGCCATCATCCTTTTGTAAAAATCCCAGTGAAACAATTTGCAACTAAACTGTCCGCAGCGTGTTTCGAACTCAGAACGACGGGGTTAATAGACCGAGTCCCTATCCCCTAAGTCACAGACGCCACCTGTGAATCCTGACTACAAGTTTATGATTTTAAAATATTGTGCCTATGAAAAAACTGAATCATACCGTTATTAAGAAACACCGTTTTTTCTCTTAAAATTCTGATTAACGTTAAAGTCGGAGGCATAAAATCAGAGCAGTGCAGTATATTTTCTCAGTATGATGCAAGTCTCCGAAATTCCGCCCCTTAAATATTTTTTCTTTAAAATAACTTGCTATCACACACAGAACGCAAAAGTAGTCCTATAGTACCCAACAAGCTCTCTATCACACACAGGCACACGTTCCGCACCTGAGATATAACCAGTCCATACAATACTGATACAGATATATTATATATCTGATTTACCGATTTAAACACAGCACATCCACATGCCACTTCTCGAGACAAACTAACATTGAAATCAAATATTGTCAATAATTGTAAGCTCAAAGCAGAACTATCAACATGTAACACGTGCAATTGTCTTTTGTCACCTCCGATTTTAGGAGCGGCCGCGCGGTATATTACAAACAAAAATAATAGCTTCGCGCTGTCAGATCAGAAGTCTCGGCGAGCGCTCGCCAACGATGCACCTGCACCAGAAAACGAAATCAGAGGGTACAGAAAGCGCTTAGGCAGAGACGTGCGATAAATCATAAATCGTTTACATCAATATCGGAATAACATAGACCAATATAGAAAGACGTTGAGTAAAGATTTTTAATTTTTGAATGGTTCAAAATGTATTTTGATTTCGCTGATCATGCCGTCTCCTTACGGCTCCGCCTGATGCGGTCGCATCTCTGTATAATAGACGGACGGTCCTGTATAAAATAGGGCGCCATGCGTGTATCTCACGGGCACCACGTTGAACAGCTCTGTCTTACAAAATAGAAAGTCACAATTCGCTGAATACAACTCTGTTTTAGTGACGGATAAACACGTACTAGTCCAAATATAGATGATTGCTTCACGTTTCAATGAACATTGATGATTGTTTTAAAGTATAAAATATGATTTACAATTGTTTCAATAACAATTCAGAATTGTCCCACTTCTACGTACTTCTGTGTTCAGCAGATATACTGATAATGCTAGATATGTAAGCTTCAAGTCATGATGACTATCCCATTCTTGTCATCAGTTGGCAGAACATCTGACCAAGTTCGACTTCCTATGTTTTTAAGGCGCGACAGTCCTGAAGTATTGGCTATGGTAGCTCTACGGTGGACAGCGGATGTAGAAAATGTAGAATAAATGTATAATTAGTTGAAAGATTGTGACATGATGTGAAAAACAATTTGCTATGAAAATCAGAGCATTGTAGAAAATCGGCGCATTGTAGAAATCGCAGACCATTGTAGAAATCGGCAGAATATTGTAGAAATTGCCAAATCGAACATTGTTTATAAAATCAAAGGCGAACTTGTAGAAATTGGACAGATATCGTAAAACTAGTAACTTGTTTTACGAAAACGTAAAAGTACTTATTTTACCAAAGTGACAGATACCCTTTATTTTATACAAAGAACATAGAGTGACAACAATTTAATGAAACACAAAGGGACTCTTTGTCTCAATGGACTCGGCAAAACATTGTAGAAAATCGGCAGAACATTGTAGAAAATCGGCAGAACATTGTAGAAAGGCGATGAACGAGTAATAAATCTCTGAATCTATTGACGAACGGACACGAAGAGTATAGATAATCCTGAAGCGCTTTGAAAGGTTTATGAACTGAGATTTAGATCAATTTAACACAGGATAGGAAGCAAATAATAGTAATACTGTCACTTACAAGGCATGTCGTAAGAGGCAACTGAGGTAAGGGCCTAGGGAACCTACCCTAGTAAATAAAAGCGTCGCAGAAATCGGATGTGCTGACCTACATGTAGGCGCATAACTGGCACAACGTACAATCGCTCTTAGGCTTGGATCACATACAAATCACAAAGAGTGGTTTAACAAGTGATCGATATGGAGCTTTCGAAGAAGAAGTATTAAAGGCTTTCTGGACAAAAATAAATTATCAAACACAGGATTCGAACCACAAACTTGTATTTCTTACGGCGCCCATCGCCTATCCCTACAGACGAGCATTTCTAAGAAAACAACCATCTAGCTTGGTAAGAATAAAAGCTTTTAGAAACACGTCCACCCGTCGCTCTTAGATCAGACGAAAAAAGACTAAATCGACAAGTCCTTATGTGGTCACCAGTTGGGAAAAGAAAACGTGGAAGACCAAAGACCGCTCTTCGAAGAACCATCCAACAAGAAAGTAAACTATTGGGATGTAAAACCATACAAGATCTCCAACTGCTAGCAAAGAACCTTATCACATGGAGATCTAAAACCTCTGCCCTATGTGCCGCCTTTGGCACGAAAGGAACAAACTAACTGACTAACTAACCACCCGTCGCATTCATGGGGAGAAGAGTGACAAGTCGTACTATCTTGTAGCTCCCTACAAACACGTCCACACGTCGAAATAAATGGGGAGAAGAGTGACAAGTCGTACTATCTTGTAGCTCCCTACAAACACGTCCACACGTCGAAATAAATGGGGAGAAGAGTGACAAGTTGTACTATCTTGTAGCTCCCTACAAACAAAGATGTCATTAACAATGATTACAATCTTCAGATACAAGAGGCACAACAATCAAAGATTTAACACATCAACTGTGTTGTTAAGACATACAGTTGTGTCCAGACAGATGTGTGAGACTCACAGACCTGGTGTCAAGTGCTCTAAAAACTAGATGTCTATAGTACAGGTAGAAAGGTAACATTTTCATATTCAAAAGAAGAAGTATTGAAATGCAGTACGTTGCCCGTCTGCCCAGCGTGTTCGTAGCGCGTTGGACTACGGGTGACTATCCCTCTGTGTGTGCGGGTTCAATTCCGCGGGATGGCAGAAAAAGCCACAGATTCCCCAGATTTACGGTGTTAGTTGCACCGAACCGAAGGATTACGATGTCCATGGCACCGAGCCGAAGAGCTGAAAAGCTCAAGTGCTTCTGGATCGGAAAAAAATGCAGTACGTTACGATTGGTGACATGTGGTAGAGTACTGCCCGACTACTCGAATTGGTGCGGCGGAGAACGGACCCCGTATGGAATCGTCCTATGTGTAGTAAGGTCGATCGTATTAACACAACTCAAGAGTGTGTTACATTTAGAACCATCACATATTCTTTAACCTGTGTTGATCTACTATCTGGGTCATGCAGGCGTTTCTCCGCAATAAAATGACAGCACTTGTAGTGTGGACATTGTATATGGACATTTCCCTAAGGCGCATTGAATGAGATGACAGACGACAGTGAACCATGGCTGACAAAGACCCTTATCTATCTCTACATTGTGACACTGGTAATAGCTTGCATCTCTGCAGTCTGACCAAACAAGTAGCGATCGACGATGAAGGCATACTGGACCCCAACACGTCATGCTAAAAGTATGTCTCAACCTTTCTTTTCTTTCTTTCTCGAATGTCCCCAACCGATAGGTCTATATATCCCAGCGAGAAGACAGCAGACATAGACAAGTATTCGAGTATACTCAACAAACATCAGGTATTTTGCTATCTCATTCTACAACAAACATCAGGTATTTTGCTATCTCATTCTACAACAAACATCAGGTATTTTGCTATCTCATTCTACAACAAACATCAGGTATTTTGCTATCTCATTCTACAACAAACATCAGGTATTTTGCTATCTCATTCTACAACAAACATCAGGTATTTTGCTATCTCATTCTACAACAAACATCAGGTATTTTGCTATCTCATTCTACAACAAACATCAGGTATTTTGCTACAACAAACATCAGGTATTTTGCTACAACAAACATCAGGTATTTTGCTCTCATTCTACAACAAACATCAGGTATTTTGCTATCTCATTCTACAACAAACATCAGGTATTTTGATATCTCCTTCTAATTATGTTTGGCTAAATGTATCATAGACTATAGTATACATCACCTGACGTCAAATGTAAACTTCCTGTTTAATCATATACTTCTGCTGCATGCATATTCTACTCAAGAGCTCATCTGCATGACAGAAATATCTTGATATCTCTCAGTGTTTCAAAAGAAATCTAAACGAAATATTACTGGAGTCTACGTGTAGTACAAAAAAAGCTGTTTGCGGCTGATTCACACATTTATTCACGTCTTCCTAAACCGGTCATGTGATGTTGATGACAGCCGATGTATAGATTGCGCGACAGATGTTCTTGGGTGTGCATAAACATTCAGACTGCTCGTGTATGAGCGTAATAAGTGTTTATAGAGAATTAATCAATAGAAAACCCTATCTTCAATAAAAACAATCAATAGAAAACTCTAACTTCAATAAAGACAATTAATCAATAGAAAATCTCTACTTCAATATAGACAATTAATCAATAGAAACAATTAATCTGAAATTCTTCAATAAAGACAATTAATCAATGAAAACTCTAACTTCAATGAAAACAATTAATCAATAGAAAACTCTAACTTCAATAAAGACAATTAATCAATAGAAAACTAACTTCAATGAAGACAATTAATCAATAGAAAACTCTAACTTCAATGAAGACATTTAATCAATAGAAAACTCTAACTTCAATATAGACAATTAATCAATAGAAAACTCTCTAACTTCAATGAAGACAATTAATCAATAGAAAACTCTAACTTCAATATAGACAATTAATCAATAGAAAACTCTCTAACTTCAATGAAGACAATTAATCAATAGAAACTCTAACTCAATATAGACAATTAATCAATAGAAAACTCTAACTTCAATATAGACAATTAATCAATAGAAAACTCTCTCAATATAGACAATTAATCAATAGAAAACTCTAACTTCAATATAGACAATTAATCAATAGAAAACTTTTAACTTCAATAAGACAATTAATCAATAGAAAACTTTTAACTTCAATAAAGACAATTAATCAATAGAAAACTCTAACTTCAATAAAGACAATTAATCAAGATAGGACTAAAAATAAAATGTATACGAACAACTAGAAATATAATATTACATACACACACGCGCTCATGAATGCATGCATACGCACGCTCAGATGAAGAAGCATAAGACTGTAGTTTGTTGAGTTCAAGAGACCATATAATGATATCAAATGATTTTTCAATAGCAAATCGACTTCGATCATCAAAGAAAAACCATCGCATGTCTGTTGATATGATGATGTCACGAGCGTTAAATGGCCTTTGTCATTGAAGTGAGTGTCTACATGGATGACAGAGATTCTTGACAATTTTGTCTATATAAACCTTATGACAACGTTTGTAAAAGACGAGATAGATAATATTGCGGGACTCACATGTGAAGAGTCTTCAATAACAAACATGGCTGTAAGCTTGATGAAAAGATACAGAAAAAGTATATATCACATAAGTAAATGTATAACATTGCCGACGGCCACCTCGAATGGTGTCAAAGTGACTCTCAACATTGGTTTTAATGTGACTGTCTGTATCAACATATTCTTGAAATTCTTGTCCCGTCTGTAAATCATCAAAGGACAATTGTGGAAGACTACACATATCTCAGATTTGAGAATTGAAAGATACCAAAACCAGATTGTTGATTATTCAACTACTACGGGATGGAAAGTCAAGATATCAGATGGCCATAAGTGATAACAAATATATAATTGTAACAATATAGGTTAAAGTGAGAGAGTGTGTCGATATATTGGATAGCACTCTCATTAAACAACCGAACAAGACATGTAGTTAACTGGAAAACGGCAGAACAAAAATGTAGGAAGGTCAGCAAATACCTGGCGAGGAATTGTAGAGGAGGCGATAAGAGCAATCGAAGTCTTGTGAAGAGCTGTAGAGGACGTCCCAGAATAGAATTCGATGGAAAGCGACAGTTGCAGCCATATATTCAACTGGGAACCAAATTATTTAGCAGCAGCAGTAGTAGTAGTTATAGTAGTAGTAGTAGTAGTAGTAACAGCAGCAGCAGTAAAGAATTGGTAACGGTTATCATCATTAAATAGCTTGCCCTTAGCAGAACTTTGCCACTCTAACAGTTCTTCAGAAGTTCTCGCTCTCTCTTATAGGTCAGATGCCCCGCCTATGTAGTCGTCATGCTCAAATCGTCAGTTACATCACCAATCCATCTTCTCCGTCTCCGAGGGGAATTCCTCTTCTCCTTTTTTGTCGTGATTCCTCCTTCCATAATGGTCTTCTCCAACCCTTGGTGTCTTTTTATATGTCCAAAATAATTCAATCTTCTCATTATTATTTGTAGCATCAGCCAGTTTTCTATAATTCTGAGCTCCTTCTTGATATATCTATTTGTTCTCTTCTCTGTCCATGGTAACAGTACATTATGTAATATATACTTTAAATTTAGCAGCACAATATAAGACTGGGGAGAGAGGCACTAGCCAATTTTGCATCTAAATCGGTAGGAGCACAGACACACACTGAAAAGGAGAGAGACAGAGAGGTAGGTTGTCGACACATAATCGATATAGCTTGATGAAAATATCAATCATCAGAAATATGTTGCACACACGCCCATAAATCATATATATACATCCACATTTAGCATTCAGCTTGCTATAAAAATCAATGTTATAAGACACCCTGTGCATTATTTAAAGTTGACAATCCGCCATAATATAGCCCAACACATTCTGTCTATTGTTGAACTGTACTTTGCCTGGATACAATAAGGCTTCTAAGCTTCATTTTATTAATTTTTATTTTGAATCAGCAGAACTTATTGAACAAAGAGATCAACTGGGAAAACTGCCAACAAACATGGTCCCAGAGAGATGATTCCCAAATGTGAAAATCAATAGTGAGAGCATGCAGGTTGTTCTCAGGTAAATGTCTTTGTTACAGTACATGTTAGATTTCTAAGATTATATGACATTTCAAAGATGTCACTGTTCAATCACATTAGCATTGGTGAGTTTTTAGTGAGACAAGCCGTGTCTTTGTACTGAGGATTTTGTAGCGTAAGTCTTAACTTGAACAGTTTCAATATCCTATTGAAGTTCAGTATAATAGATTGACTCAGGTGAAATAAAGAAAGTGAACGTTCACACAGCTATAAACTACATATGTCTATAGATATACCACGGGAAGGCTGTAGTAAAACTATGTAGCAAAGATGAAACACTAAGTAATGTAGTTTTACAAAGTACAAAAACAAGATACAATGGGGGGTTGTGTTTCGACCGAAAGAAGGCCTTTATCAAGCAACGGATACCAAACAAACGACGAGATTGAGACTGTGGACATAATCTTAGTTTTCTTTGTATTCAGAAAGAAGAGACTATCTTGTATTCAGAGAAAATTATCTTGTATTCAAAGACTTTTCTTGTATTCACAAAGATTATCTTGTATTAGAAAAGACTCTGTATTCAGAGAAAGATTATCTTGTATTCAGAGAAAGACTATCTTGTCATTAGACTATCTTGTATTCAGAGAAAGACTATCTTGTATTCAGAAAAGACCTGTATTCAGAGAAAGACTATCTTGCATTCAGAGAAAGACTATCTTGTATTCAGAGAAAGGCTATCTTGTATTCAGACAAAGACTATCTTGCATTCAGAGAAAGACTATATTGCATTCAGAGAAAGACGATCTTGCATTCAGAGAAAGACTATCTTGCATCAAGATGATTTGATTCAGAAAAACTAGCCTTGCTCAGAAAAGACTATCTTGCATTAGAAAGAGCTATCTTGACTCAGAAAAGTATCTGATTCAAGAAAGAACTATCTTGCGTCTGAAAGACATTTGCATGTCAGTAAAGCGACTAGTATCTCAGGAAGATATCTGCATTCAGAGAAAGACGATCTTGCATTCAGAAAGACTATCTTGAGTCAGAGAAAGACTATCTTGCATTCAGAGAAATACTATCTTGCATTCAGAGAAAGACTATCTTGCATTCAGAGAAATACTATATTGCATTCAGAGAAAGACTATCTTCACTGTTTATTTAACAGACAAAATGAGGTGTTTCAACCTCTTGACACTATTTGAAATGATGTTGCCGGGACTCGCAAGGGGAGCAACGAATAGCAACACTGCGACCTACAAGGCATGTCGTAAAAGGCGACTGAGGTAGGGGCCTAGGAAGATACCTAGCAAATAAAAAGCGTCGCAGAAATCGGATGTGCTGGTCTACTTGTAGGCACAAAGTACAATCGCTCTTATGTTCGGATCACATACAAACCAGAAAGAGTGGTTAACAAGTTGATCGATATGGAGCGTGCAAAAAGAAGAAGATTTGAAATGAGAACTGTGTCATCTGTATATCTTAATTCTGGAATCATGCTTACACCATTTGTAAACAGATCAAAACCTTTATAGTTTTGCTCGTCCATGACAGCCCCATTACTTGTTCTGCGCAGATATTAAATACATATATGGAGAGGATGCAACCTTGTCTTACTCCCCTTACGCTCCGAACCGTTCTGATGTTTCGTCAGCTACTCTCAGTTATCAGAGTACTATCAGTATAGCACTCCAGACACGTCCATAGGTGCTCCGATCTCCGCCTCAACAAATCCATCAGCGTCTAGCGGCCCAATACGCCAGTTCGATGTTGATTAATTAGTCTTTTAGCATTTTTGGTATGTCGTTCTTTTCGGGCTGTGCCAATATCGACATCCATCTCTCTAAACCCCTGAAACTCCTCCGTTCGGAAAGGCTCTCTCAATTCGTTAAGACTGCCATTTCGATCCATTGCAGCTCCTTCTGATACCGTAGGCCATGGTAACCAATCTATCAGCTCATTCGTATCCCTGACTCCTACTCTAACTGCTGCTTGTTGTTCATGTTTTAATTGGACCAAAGGAGATGGAGAAACAAGTCCCTCATGTTGTTACACAATTTCTGATGTTGTATACAGACTTGTTGACACCAATGCCAATGTTCGTTCTAATAAAAAATGATTGTTCATGCCACGTGCCTTTCCTAATAAAAACGATCGACTTGTTCACATGCCACTGTGCCAAATATTTGCGCTTCTAATAATAGAGGGGACGGACGCGTTCCTCTGACAGTTTTCGATTCCGGATTGTTGCTTTCATCACATTTTTCTTTGTTGTTACGTATATACTGTATTTGTTTGCTTTGAGCTTCATATATATCTTGCATTTCTTTTACTATTACGGTTATATATTTCATCTCACTAGTGTCGGAACTTTCTCACAATTCATGTAATTCTGATTACATCTCAAAAGTTGAAGGGGGTCTCTGTGGCTAAGCCCTTTGCCTTGTGAGTCGAAGGTCGTGGGTTCGAGTCCGGACTGTTCACAGTGCAGTTTTTTCCAGACTCCTAGGATTGTTGCTGGAGCTACGGAGTTTGTGCTTTGTACAATACTACGTGCCATTTCTGCTGAGAGGAACCGAGCCATATGGGGTAAAATCCGGTGCAATGAAGTCAATCCTTCGGCTTAAAACCGATTGAAACTTACTAGTTTAGCTGTAAACTCCAGGAACAAGTTAATCGCCACTGGTTAGATCATTGCTTGTACTTTTGGCTAAGATGAAAATGTAGTGTCCACTTGATCGTGATCAAAGGGTGGGTGCCTTTATAGAACTAATTATCATTAAATAGCTTGTTACGAGCAGAACTTTGCCATCTTTAACAGTCCTTCAGAATTTCTCTCTCTCATATGCCAGATGTTAAACATGTAGACTAGCACTGATCAACGTGGACGCCATGGCGCTCGTGTGATACATCTCTGGCGCCCTATTGTATTTCTTCTGCTTTTAACGTTAATCAGAATTTTAAGAGAACAAAAAATATATTTCTAAATAACAGTATGATCAATTATTTTTTTCGCAAATACAACAAAATAATAAATACAAAATTAAACATTTAGTCAGTATTCATTTTTCGTCTGCTATTATTTTTATTTTATAAGTGTTACAGAAGAGTCCTTCGTATATCTTGGACAGAGAAGAGAACAAATAGATCTATCCAGAAAGAACTCAAAATTAAAGAAAACTGGCTGATGCTACAAATAAGAAAGAGAAAATTGAGATATTTTGGACATATAAAAGACATGAAGGGCTGGAGAAGACCATCATAGAAGGAGGCATACCGGCAAAGAGAAGAAGAGGAAGACCACGGAGAAGATGGATTCAGGATGTAAGTGATGGTTTGAAAGCTGCAGAGGTAGGACATATGGCCTATGAGAGAGAGAGAAATTCTGGAGGACTGTTGGGGTGGCAAAGTTTTGCTCAGGACAAGCTATTTGATGATGATTATTTTTATTCATCTTATTGCTACATTATTATTATTACTATTGCAACTGCCATATGGTACCCGAGTCTTCGCAGTAGTTATTAGTCAGATGCACCTAAATATATAAAAACGTTGGATAGCACTGATGTAGACTCCGAATTAATGGTTATGATAACCTCGTTAGGAAACATCTGCTACTTGCTCGTTAGGGCCGTGTAATGCACCAACATGTGCAGGTAAGGTTCATTTTTTTGTTTTGGACAGAGAGGATCTATTCGTGCAGGTCACTGCTGCTAATGAAGGAGTTGACATGTCAATCTTGTTCCATGTGACGCGTATACTAATGGCCATAATTCGGACATAGTCCTGTATATATACATATATATATATCTTCTTGTTATATTTTTCTGGTCCTGAAACTTCATTGAATGAAAATCGTGGCACATCCTTTACATGACGTCCCCATTAACCACAGTAAACGAGTCGTCGTTTTTTCTAGGTACCACTTATACATTCAGTAGTTTAACATTGCTTTCTGAACTTCATTATGCATGTTAAATGTGTCCGGTATGACAAGCACTTTAACAAACACTCAACAGAAGCATACTGGAAACAGCGATTCGTGTCATATTTTAATATCAACATCATCATCATTATCAAGTGCCATGCCAGCAGATGTAGGTTATTATGCTCTTTGAAAACTCGCTGTCTCGTGTTCTAGTTAAGAGTTCTGATAAAAGTTTTCACGTCGTGTCCTGATGTTAAGCTGTCTAGAACAATTTCCCTCTGTCGACCTCTCTATCCTTCTTCCTCTGTATCTTGCTCGCTGTCACAATGTATTCAAGCTTTTCTATTCTCATAACATGTTCAAAGAATGTTATGATAAAGGCTTGATAAAGGCCTTGTTGGTCGAAACGTTGCTGTATATTGTCATTGTTTTTGTAATTTGTAAAACTACAGTACTTTGTGATTACGTGTTTCGCCAAAGAATGTTGAATGTTTCTTTCTGGTGCATTTTATAAGCGATCTGTTCTGCGGCCAATATCGACATATGCAACGTGTATGATGTAGACTGGCAACAGATGTTGTCATATTTATTTGTGTATTACAGCGGTAGAAGGTAGATGTAGATTAGGGAATCCTACTGACGATATGTAAGGCAAAGTCTGCTTGACGTATACGGAGATTATAAATACATGATATATGAACCAACCACTATATAATTGAACACTACTACTAATTTCTGTAGTTAGCATGTCGGTCACATTATTAAACATAGAAACTTTAACGTGCTATGAATATGATGTGTAATACAGTGTGCCGATGGGAACGTGTGTTACATGATACAGTGAGATTAGCATATTGGATGTCATGCAATGTTGTTTCTAACTCATTTTAAAAAATAGCACCTAAATGGGTTTCTTTGTAGTACTACACACTGAACAAATAGGAACAGAAAAGTAATGAATGAACTATATTGCATGTTTGTTATATTAATTACTACCGCCATTACTGGCGAACGTTCAATTAGTATGATTTTATTCGTCATGGCGTCTGCCCTAGTATGGATTGTTTGAAATGATCAACATACAACCAGCACAAATATTTGCCTTGCTTTTCGAAGCTGGTAGGTTCGAATCCGGACCGCGTCGTTCTGTTTACGGGTGTATATTTTTCCAGGTACTCCTAGAATTGTTTCTGGAGCTACGGAGTTCCGTGCTTTGTGCATTACTCTCAGCAGGTGGCGTGCCTTTTCTGCGGATAAGGGCCGAGGCATATAGTGTAAAACCCGGGGCAATGAAGTCAATCGTTATGCTTTAGTTAGACTCTTATCAGTTATAAATGATTACACATTGTATATCTACCCGTTAGCGTTGACACATCCGAGTAAATTTGTCAAGTAATGAATCACTAAATGTGTAATATTTTTTAGCTACCAAGTTGTTCTCTTGTCATAGTCAAATCAACATATTATAGAGTGTATATTGTACAGTCAACAAGCGGGACTGAATCTCAATTCAGAGAACAGTAGTCATAGTATTAAATGGGGGTCACCAGGAAAGATAGACTACGAAACGAGGACACCAGAAGCAAAGTGAGCATAACTTCATGCACCGAATACATTGAAAAACAACAAATGCAGTGTTTTGGACATTTAATGAGAATGGAATACAACCAACCACCAATAACTGTATACAATATAAAGAGATCAGATACTAGAGCCAATGGAAGACCAAGAAAAAGATGGATAGACAATATCAAGACCACACTAAATAAACACGGATATAACACAACAAGGGCGACCCATTTGACCGTGGAAAGCAAATTAAAGCTCCTACCCCTACGCTTAACCAATTCCATCATCCTCCTGGGGAAAGACAAGACAAGACACATGGGTGTCTAAACATCCAAGATTACCAAGATTATAACAACAAATGTATGACTAATACTGTATGTTAATATTGAACTAACACTCTCTATGTCTCACGGAAGTCTTCTGGGCTGTGAACAATAAAAATTAGATTCTAGGTGCAGTGAATGAGATGACAGAAGTCTTGGTCAGCGAACAAGAGCTGATCAAGATTCTACTTCACCTCCACGTAGTTGTCATGAGACTGCATCACCGCAGTCTGGCTAATGTAGAAGGGATCGAAGGGGAAAAGCAACTCGGTCCAACAAGTACCATGAGTACGGATATGTTAGATCATAAAGAGAAGCCATGGCAGAATCGCTATAAAATGCAATACAATATAACAAACGAACTTTTAGTGTGAACTAATAAGAAAAATTAACGTGGATACTTCCAAAATATTCCCAAAGATGAAACTATAGATTACAGCTGATTATAAAGACCACAGAGATGAGGTTAGAAGTATCAGTCAATTGAATCTTTCTGAAAGTACCTGCGGCAGATCATACCCAATAGCTACAGTGACGATTCCTACCCTAATTTGTTTTACCACAGTTATAAAGTCCGTATATCTATCTTCAACTGAGTGACTGGATAATCGATTGTATTGAGATATGAAAACCGTCCCGCTTGTGCACACAGACATCTGAGTGCCACTGCTATAATCGGACTCTAATTCATCTTCTGCCACCAGTTTCTCATGATCAGAAGTCCAAATAGAAAGATGAACTACGTCTACTAGCCCAGTGATGGTGCAGAATGGTAACCATATTCTATATAAGATATCTGAGCATAGTCATTAACCCACTGTGAATTGAGCCCAGACCACTAGCTTAAGAAGCGAGTTCACTAACAACTATGCGTCTGCGGCTCTTAAGTTTATAGTATATTTGTTGAATAAAAGATAAGTCTACTCTCTCAGTCTCTCATTCCTTGCGGTCAGTGTTAGAAAATATGTACGCATATCTCATATTCATTGCTAGGTTGGGTATCCACGTCTGTCGGGACTGGCATGTTTCGTCTTGGGTAGTGAGAAGTTGTGTAGTCTTCATGTCCATGTACGTACTGTCTAACACTGATCCCAAGGAATAAGAGACTGAGAGAGTAGACTTATCTTTTATTCAACAAATATACTATAACTTAAGAGCCGCAGACGCATAGTTGTTAGTGAATTCGCTTCTTAAGCAAGTGGTATGGGTTCAATTCACAGTGGGTCGGAATATTTGTCCGACCGTAAATGCTCTCGGGTCGACTCAGCCTCAATTGGGTACCAGGAAAATCACAGGCGGCCGGTGTGATGTTGACCACATCACCCATCGTGTGCCGACGGTGAATGAGAAATAAGGACCTAACACCGTTTTACCCCATATACCTCGAAGTATAAAAAGGGTTGCTTTACTTACTTTATACAATAAACTACATCATATAACTATGTCTGAATGATCACATGTACTGTATAGTCATTTCTGTTACTTACTTTATACAATAAACTACATCATATAACTATGTCTGAATGATCACATGTACTGTATACAGTCATTTCTGTGCTCATGAAACATAATTTATCTGAAACATTCCGAGTGCTGGAAGATACAGACAGACATGACGGAGTATGATACAGCAAAACCAAGACTTGTCTTTCATAAACTTACTTTCTGTAATTTTTAGAAGCTTCCGTGTCCATCCTGCTGGTAACAACCATAAGAGCGGCCGGCTGAAAGCTCCGGTAAGAAATAACAAACAAATTGGTTGGGAATAGACACAACACTATCAACAACAATCCTTCGTGATGTTAGTCAATTATCCACCATCTTAGAGATATCGTTGGTATTCCATACTTGGTACTTGAACTATATCTTATATCTCACAATTGATGTTGATTAAAGATTAACTACGGATATTCTTAGAATACTCTGCCAGTCAGGATGGAACACATCAAAGAAGAGACGAAGAACTATCAGTATGTCTTCAGTTCTGGTTAATAACAAAGCAGTCGTTCACTGTGAGTGATATATTGTCTAAATATTCTCTTGGAATCCAAGAAATTCGATAGAAAGAGATTCGACTAGTATAGACAATTAATTTAGATAAATTATGTTCATACTATATCATCGTCAGTTACAACCCCCCGCGGAATGGACTAGTCCATGTAAAGTAGGGGGACGGGGGTTCAGCGAGCTAGACCCACGACAACAACAGCAGCAGCAAGACAGTGTGTTATGTGATGAGTCAGTTCTCCCAGTTGTTAGGGGAGGACACCATTCTATGTCCGACAGAATCCCACAATTCAATGTCCTTATAGAACATAATCTCTATCGCACGAGCTATGAAATTATGCGTCGTGGTGTATCGATTTTAACCGTTCCCCCAATCATTGTCTGCCTTGCCTCCTCACTCGAGTTGCGCTTGGCGTCCATGGTCCCTCTTTAGATCAATGCATGAAGAGTAAACACGGGAAGTTTCCGCCGCCGTGGTCACAGACACAACAAACACGTCTTCTCCTTCGTTCACTCTTCGACGTCAACTTGAATATGTTCAGAGAAAGCAGTGGTCCGTCTCAGATTATCAAATGACTATGACGAAGTGGTTAAGATATTTGCCTGTTGTTCTGAAGGTTGTGAGTACGAATCCACTACATGAACAGCAACTTGGACATAGCGTATACAAATAAACATGTTCTAATGACTTCATGGGTAGTTTCTCCACGGGTACCGGAACGTTTAAGTTTCACGTTATCAAAATCAAGTATCAGGAACAAGTTACTACGAATCCGCATTGTCAAAAATAGCGAGAAATAAAAAAAACTCGCACATGTACTCACATTAAAATAAACATTTGGATGCAGGTGGGAGGGGTCTGTCCCCTAAATATTTTCATGTAAATAGTAATAAGTATCATTCTAGTCTATATAGTTGAAATCTTACTACACAAAAGCTGCTACTTGGGCAGAAAAACTAACAAAACAATTACCAAGAATGACAGGCATTTGATATAAATAAGGTAAGAACCCGTTTTCATACTCCGAGCTATACTGGAGAATACTGTGTTAGACCAGCATTTATCTTGGAAAAACGACACACAATTGCTGTTGCGGTCATAATCACGATAGTCGTCTTTACTTCCGTGTTTTTCTGGTACCCATTTCAGGGCTGGGTCGACCTGAAAGCCCTAATGTAGAAAAACATCTCTCTGGCACTATATAATTCGATCATGGGACTTGTCTAAAAGAAACAAGAACATTAACCTCTACGCTACGGTGGATTTCCAACATTTGAAAGATAACATACAGAAAGGAGAGGGTGGGGAACACATTGTACAAGCATCCGTGATATTCGATCCCACAAACAGGTCCAGTTGACAACAATACTGCCACATTGGAATGATGTAAACAAGGCACTCTGCCAATCAATATTCTCTTTCGTTCCCAGTTTTCTTTCTTCTCTTTCACAAAGACAGTGCAAATGAAATAATAAAGAGCCATGGATGTTAACTGCATTGTTAACCCGAGGCCACAGATTACAGAAAGGAACAAAGTTAAACAATAGAATAATAATCCTCCAGACAAATAACAAAGCTTAAGACTAATATAACTTCTGCTGATTTGTATTTTTTTAAATTGCTTACAACTGTTGACAAATGTTGACTAGCCGAACTTTAAAGGATTGACAATGTTAGTAGCGTAGTATTTACTTCTACCTTTGTCAGTCATATTAGGGTAGTATTTACTTCTATCTATGTCAGTCATATTAGGGTAGTATTTACTTCTACCTATGTCAGTCATATTAGGGTAGTATCTACTTCTACCTATGTCAGTCATATTAGGGTAGTATTTACTTCTATCTTTGTCAGTCATATTAGGGTAGTATTTACTTCTATCTATGTCAGTCATATTAGGGTAGTATTTACTTCTACCTATGTCAGTCATATTAGGGTAGTATTTACATCTACCTATGTCAGTCATATTAGGGTAGTATTTACTTCTATCTATGTCAGTCATATTAGGGTAGTATTTACTTCTACCTATGTCAGTCATATTAGGGTAGTATTTACTTCTACCTATGTCAGTCATATTAGGGTAGTATTTACATCTACCTATGTCAGTCATATTAGGGTAGTATTTACTTCTATCTATGTCAGTCATATTAGGGTAGTATTTACTTCTACCTATGTCAGTCATATTAGGGTAGTATTTACTTCTATCTATGTCAGTCATATTAGGGTAGTATTTACTTCTACCTATGTCAGTCATATTAGGGTAGTATTTACTTCTATCTATGTCAGTCATATTAGGGTAGTATTTACTTCTACCTTTGTCAGTCATATTAGGGTAGTATTTACTTCTACCTATGTCAGTCATATTAGGGTAGTATTTACTTCTACCTTTGTCAGTCATATTAGGGTAGTATTTACTTCTACCTATGTCAGTCATATTAGGGTAGTATTTACTTCTACCTTTGTCAGTCATATTAGGGTAGTATTTACTTCTATCTATGTCAGTCATATTAGGGTAGTATTTACTTCTACCTTTGTCAGTCATATTAGGGTAGTATTTACTTCTACCTATGTCAGTCATATTAGGGTAGTATTTACTTCTACCTATGTCAGTCATATTAGCGTAGTATTTACTTCTACCTATGTCAGTCATATTAGCGTAGTATTTACTTCTACCTATGTCAGTCATATTAGCGTAGTATTTACTTCTACCTATGTCAGTCATATTAGGGTAGTATTTACTTCTATCTATGTCAGTCATATTAGGGTGGTATTTACTTCTATCTATGTCAGTCATATTAGGTAGTATTTACTCTACCTATGTCAGTCATATTAGGGTAGTATTTACTTCTACCTATGTCAGTCATATTAGGGTAGTATTTACTTCTACCTATGTCAGTCATATTAGGGTAGCATTTACTTCTACCTATGTCAGTCATATTAGGGTAGTATTTACTTCTACCTATGTCAGTCATATTAGGGTAGCATTTACTTCTATCTATGTCAGTCATATTAGGGTAGTATTTACTTCTACCTATGTCAGTCATATTAGGGTAGTATCTACTTCTACCTATGTCAGTCATATTAGGGTAGTATTTACTTCTACCTTTGTCAGTCATATTAGGGTAGTATTTACTTCTACCTATGTCAGTCATATTAGGGTAGTATTTACTTCTACCTATGTCAGTCATATTAGGGTAGTATTTACTTCTACCTATGTCAGTCATATTAGGGTAGTATTTACTTCTACCTATGTCAGTCATATTAGGGTAGTATTTACTTCTACCTATGTCAGTCATATTAGGGTAGTATTTACTTCTATCTATGTCAGTCATATTAGGGTAGTATTTACTTCTATCTATGTCAGTCATATTAGGGTAGTATTTACTTCTACCTATGTCAGTCATATTAGGGTAGTATTTACTTCTACCTATGTCAGTCATATTAGGGTAGTATTTACTTCTATCTATGTCAGTCATATTAGGGTAGTATTTACTTCTACCTATGTCAGTCATATTAGGGTAGTATTTACTTCTACCTATGTCAGTCATATTAGGGTAGTATTTACTTCTACCTATGTCAGTCATATTAGGGTAGTATTTACTTCTATCTATGTCAGTCATATTAGGGTAGTATTTACTTCTACCTTTGTCAGTCATATTAGGGTAGTATTTACTTCTACCTATGTCAGTCATATTAGGGTAGTATTTACTTCTATCTATGTCAGTCATATTAGGGTAGTATTTACTTCTACCTTTGTCAGTCATATTAGGGTAGTATTTACTTCTACCTATGTCAGTCATATTAGGGTAGTATTTACTTCTACCTATGTCAGTCATATTAGGGTAGTATTTACTTCTATCTATGTCAGTCATATTAGGGTAGTATTTACTTCTATCTATGTCAGTCATATTAGGGTAGTATTTACTTCTACCTTTGTCAGTCATATTAGGGTAGTATTTACTTCTATCTATGTCAGTCATATTAGGGTAGTATTTACTTCTATCTATGTCAGTCATATTAGGGTAGTATTTACTTCTACCTATGTCAGTCATATTAGGGTAGTATTTACTTCTACCTATGTCAGTCATATTAGGGTAGTATTTACTTCTACCTATGTCAGTCATATTAGGGTAGTATTTACTTCTACCTATGTCAGTCATATTAGGGTAGTATTTACTTCTACCTATGTCAGTCATATTAGGGTAGTATTTACTTCTACCTATGTCAGTCATATTAGGGTAGTATTTACTTCTATCTTTGTCAGTCATATTAGGGTAGTATTTACTTCTATCTATGTCAGTCATATTAGGGTAGTATTTACTTCTACCTATGTCAGTCATATTAGGGTAGCATTTACTTCTATCTATGTCAGTCATATTAGGGTAGTATTTACTTCTATCTATGTCAGTCATATTAGGGTAGTATTTACTTCTATCTATGTCAGTCATATTAGGGTAGTATTTACTTCTACCTATGTCAGTCATATTAGCGTAGTATTTACTTCTACCTATGTCAGTCATATTAGGGTAGTATTTACTTCTACCTATGTCAGTCATATTAGGGTAGTATTTACTTCTATCTATGTCAGTCATATTAGGGTAGTATTTACTTCTACCTATGTCAGTCATATTAGGGTAGTATTTACTTCTACCTATGTCAGTCATATTAGGGTAGTATTTACTTCTACCTATGTCAGTCATATTAGGGTAGTATTTACTTCTATCTATGTCAGTCATATTAGGGTAGTATTTACTTCTACCTATGTCAGTCATATTAGGGTAGTATTTACTTCTACCTATGTCAGTCATATTAGGGTAGTATTTACTTCTATCTATGTCAGTCATATTAGGGTAGTATTTACTTCTATCTATGTCAGTCATATTAGGGTAGTATTTACTTCTACCTATGTCAGTCATATTAGGGTAGTATTTACTTCTATCTATGTCAGTCATATTAGGGTAGTATTTACTTCTACCTATGTCAGTCATATTAGGGTAGTATTTACTTCTATCTATGTCAGTCATATTAGGGTAGTATTTACTTCTATCTATGTCAGTCATATTAGGGTAGTATTTACTTCTACCTATGTCAGTCATATTAGGGTAGTATTTACTTCTACCTATGTCAGTCATATTAGGGTAGTATTTACTTCTACCTATGTCAGTCATATTAGGGTAGTATTTACTTCTACCTTTGTCAGTCATATTAGGGTAGTATTTACTTCTACCTATGTCAGTCATATTAGGGTAGTATTTACTTCTATCTATGTCAGTCATATTAGGGTAGTATTTACTTCTACCTATGTCAGTCATATTAGGGTAGTATTTACTTCACCATGTCAGTCATATTAGAGTCCCCGTGTGTTGTGAGGGTCCACAAGGAGCAAAGAATAGTAACACTGTGACCTACAAAGCATGTCGTAAGAGGCGACTGAGGTAGGGACCTCGGGAAGATATCCTAGTAAATAAAAAGGGTAGCAGAAATCGGATGTGCTGGTCTACTTGTAGGCGCATAACTGACACAGCGTACAATCGCTCTTAGGCTTGAATCACATACAAATCACAAAGTGTGGTTAACAAGTGGTCTATATGGAGCGTTCGAAGAAGGAGTCATTACGGTAAAAGTCTGGCAGTGAGCCAGGAAGAAGGAAATGTTTACAACACACATGCAGAGAAGATATACATCACAAACACAGAAAAAACTTAAATAAGTTGTCAATCATACATGATGTAGATGTCTTGTGTACATAGTCACACAATACTGAATACAGAAATCTGAAAATATTCAGTCGAGTTCTTCACTCATTCATCACGGACCGTTCATTTCAGTCCCTTCGATCGACATTCTAGTATGCTGGACAAGTTCATTCATGTGTACTCCATCCTCCAATACAGCAGCAATGTCCATTAATGTTCTCATATTCATTATACCCAAGTATCTTCATTCATGTTCTCGTGTTCACTATACCCAAGTAAGTATCTTATTAATATTCTCATGATCACTATACCCAAGTATCTTCATTAATATTCTCACGATCACTATACCCAAGTATCTTCATTAATATTCTCATGATCACTATACCCAAGTATCTTCATTAATGCTCTCATGTTCACTATACCCAAGTATCTTCATTAATATTCTCATGATCACTACACCCAAGTATCTTCATTCATGTTCTCGTGTTCACTACACCCAAGTATCTTCATTCATGTTCTCGTGTTCACTACACCCAAGTATCTTCATTAACGTTTCTGCTATCACTATACCCAAGTAAGTATCTTCATTACATCATTTTCGGTATGCATCAAATTTGATAAAGAATGCAGACTAGACAACCCACTTGTGGAGGCAGAAGTTCAGGCATTAATTTCTGAGAACTCATCTGAGCATGAGGTAATCATTTATACAGATGGTTCGGTGATTCAACATGTGCGGAGCTTGTGGGCTTTCACTGCTCAGGTCAGAGGGGATGTTGTGAAGCAAAGACTGGTGATTTTGCCGTGACTACGAGCAGTCTCACTATGGAAATCATGCCAGTTACTAAAGCAATGGTTTGGTTGGAATCACAGACTTTTATCCATGCATGTTTTCTCAGTGACTTAATGAGTATGCTCAGGAAGATTGAAACAGGATGGGCTAGGAGACATTGGATGGAGTCACTGGGGAGGTCTAAGCTGACAAAGATCACTTTTATTTTTGTGCCAGGGCATGTAGGTGTAAGGGGGAATGAACATGCAGATAGGCTTGCAGGTATGGCTGCTGTACAAAGCGGGCAAGCAATGGACCATGCTGATATTATACATTCCCTAAGGGAGAGAGGATGTGTACATGATTCAAGTAATAGTGGTGAATCTACAACACTAACCAGACTATACCAGTATACAAGTTTTTCATTAATGTTTCATGTTCACTACACCCAAGTATCTTCATTAATGCTCTCATGTTCACTACACCCAAGTATCTTTATTAATGTTCTCATGATCACTATACCCAAGTATCTTCATTAATGTTCTCATGATCACAATACCCAAAAGATGGTGGTTGGCATATTATCTCTCTCTACCCAGCAGACAGTACCGTTATTCTTGCTCGCATTTAACCCCCATTTCAATCATGTGGTTGAGTGTCTCTTATTTTGTTTCCATATGTAAAGCAGAAGATACTTATGGTAGCCAACCTTACTTCTTCCACGTTCTTTAGTTTCTCTATGAGAAAATACAAACGATATTGTTATTGTCAGACTGTTCATGACTTGCACAAAGCAAGATTCAGCTGTTCACTTCATGATTCTAAGCTTTTTTTTCCATTCGCCTGCTATGAGCCCTGCCATAATCATGGCACTTCTGAATGATTTTTGCATGAAGGCTTGCTTTCCTCATCACCAGTATCTCTTACCATTCAGGTGAGCCTTACTCTGACTTCAGAGGTACTTGTAATTTAGATTCCCAAGTAAAGTAGTTTAACCACATACTGCATGCGCAACAATAATTTTCAGTTCAAACTTTCCACTGCACATGGTCACTAGCGCAGCTTGTTATCAACTTCACTATCAGCGACCCCATTCTAAGACTTTAAAACTGTTAACTTCTTCTTCTTCAGCAATCTCTGGTCATGTGCGTAATTTACTGTGGACTACAAACTGGGCGGGCGGTCAGCTTCAGGTCTGTCAGGTTTCCCCAAAGCTTACTTTTCAGGTCGACTGGGTGTGGCCACATGTTGCTTCTCAGCTCACCCAGGAGAGGACAGTCTTTCAGGATATGCTCTGGTGTCTGTTTCGCCTGCTGACACTGGCAGAGAGCTGTTTGACTTATTTCTAATCTATATAAGTGTTTGTTGAGTCTGCAGTGTCCGGGCGTAGTCGAAATATAATGACCTGATCTGTTCTGCTTAGGTCTTTGAGGGAGTCTTTTCCATAATCATATCCAGTGTTTGTCTTCCAGTCTACTGCAGATGTTCTCTGTATAAGGGTTCTGACTTCCTGAAAAGACAGGGTTGGTAAATTTGCTCTTTGGCACTGCCCTCCTTAGCTAAGATATCGGCACTCTCATTGCCTGCAATGCCACAGTGAGATGGAATCCACTGCAAGTGAATTTCTGTCTTTTCTGAAAGCTGAGCAAGTTCTCTTTTTAGGTCTTGTACTGTGCTGTCAGCGGATTTAGCCTCCAGGGCTAAAACTGTTAACAGAATGTTGAGAAGCGTCTGGTTGAATGGATTAGAATGCGGCTTCCATGCGGAAGACCTGTGTTCAATTCACGATAAGGCCAAGGAATTTTTCTGTTGTGGGCATAAATGAAAAATCCTAACCTGAACAGCTTCGCTGCAACGGCACTAGCCATGTGGCCATTAAATTCCTCAAGACTCTTGTCTCACCTGTCCTACACCGTCCTAAAAAGCGGTATTACAGGCAGTAGCAAAGTTAACAGAATGTCTTCAAATGTCTATTTCATTTGTTTGTCAAAATAAGTCACTCATATTTCTACTCTGATTATGTCTTTATTTTATGAAGTTTAACATTATGAAAAACTTGAATCTTCTTCTTCTAATCAGGGCTGTGAGTTTTCACCCTTGGGCAGCCAATGCCAATTTGTAGAATCTGCATGTGTTCTGTAATTGTGGAAGACTAGTGTAAAGTGTATTATGAACAGATGGGTGTGGTGGGAGGAGTTCTTGTCTAGCTTTATGTAGTCCAGGGCATTCAAGCAAGATATGATGTACTGTCTCACATGAATGACTGCACTTTCTAGTGTGGTAGGTGTGTGGGGTTTATTCGGTGTAGATGGTAATTCAGTCCAACATGTCCTGTTCTTAACTGGAAGATAGTACTTTGATCTTTTCGTTGTAGCAGATTTATATTGTCCTTGGGGTTTGGTCTATTCATCTTTGCATACATATCCTGACCAGTCGTCCCCATAGCCCATCGGTTCAGCCAATCTTCTCTGGAATTGTTTTTCAGAATCTGTTTTATACTTATATGCTAACAGCTTTGTCTATTTGTGGTTTTGAAGTTCCCTGTTTGGCCAGATGATCTGCTTTATCATTTCCTGGGATATTTGTGTGCCCAGGGATCCACTGTAGAATGACATTAATATCAAAGGAGGAAATCAGATTGTGGATGACTGATGCCAATGAAGTCAATGATCTCGCTTGACTGATTCTGCTGTTCTTCTAAAGCTTGTAGTGTGGACTGTGAGTCAGTGAATACTATGTCTCGGACAATACTTTCTCCAAGTTCAAACTGCTGGTGGACTAGTTCTACAGCGGTCTTTATGGCTATAATCTCTGTCTCATAGTTGGAACATATATTACCACAAGGTGCACAGTAATTATAGGTAATTTCATCTGGATATTTCAGGTATATGCCGCTGCCAGCATAAGTAGTGGCTTTGAAAGCTGAACCATCAGTGTAGGCATGGATAGAGGAAGTTGGATAACTGTCTATAGTCTCCAGTGCACAGGTTTTTAAGATCAGTGCAAGTGTTGCTTTGTTTATAGTTTTATCAAGGAGGTAAAAAGCTTGAATAAGAAATGTTACTAAACTGCATGACCAAACTAAATATTATAAGATTACCTTTCTTCAGGTGTTCTAGAATCAGCCATGCTAGTTGCTATCAGAGACAGAGAGTTACCATTGTCTGAAAAATATAACAGAATAAAAAAATAAGCATGCTAAAACAAATGTTCATACATAATGGTATATTTATACTTCTAATGCATCATATCAACCACTTGTTAAACCACTCTTTGTGATTTGTATGTGATCTAAGCCTAAGAGCGATTGTACGGTGTGCCAGTTATGTGCCTACAAGTAGGCCAGCACATCCGATTTCTACAATGCTTTTATTTACTAGGTTGCTTCCTAGGCCCCTACCTCAATCGCCTCTTAAGACATGCTGTGTAGGTTGCAGTGTAACTATTCTTTGCTCCCGTTGCGAGCCCCAGCAACATAAGAGTGAAATTGATACAGGAAGAATTATAAAACTAGTTCAAGCCTTACAAAAATGGCTTAAATGTTTATGTTAAGCAACAGTTGTCAAACATAAAGACACATGGTTATTTTGAAGGTTCTTTCTTTTAGAAGAAAGAAAATGTCCAGTAAAACAAACAAACTACACACCAGTTTCAAGCACCTTATACTACGGTTAAAAATAGTTGCTGACTTGGCATAGGCTAAAAATAAAGATGTATTAATACTGACATTAATATTATACTTTCTTCTTCTTTGCGTTGTTCTTCGACCAATTTTAATCACTCTTTGTGATACGTTTGATCTTTGTCAAGAACAATTATACGTTGCACATTGGTTTGGTAGGCTCCTAAATGCATAGACTTCTCCATGTTTAGGACATGTGCATCCGATTTCAGCAAAATTTCCTTAGTCGCCTCTTACGACATGAGTGGCAGGTAACAGTGGTTCTATTCTTTAACCTCAAATTTGGGCCCCAGTAACCACTCGGCTGAATGTTATACTATTTGTCCTGGGCTCACCACATGTTTGCTGTCATAAAACAGTTGACTGAAAATGCCAATTGTGAGGACATTATTATATATATGGACAAGAGAGGTATACAAAAGTTATTAACTCTTTTTAACAGGTGCAGATTTTAAGAAATGGAAAATGACATGTGGACTATACAGTTATTGGCTATGCTCAGATATCTTATGCAAATATGGGGCTGTCAATGTGGATCATCACTGGATTCATGAATGCAATCCATCTGTTTGGTCTACTCAACTGAGCGAGAAACTATCACAGAACAAGAATATGATTACATTATAGCAACCATGTCAAATACAAATGTTTCTTCAGTTCTCATGGCATATGTCATCTGTTGTGAAGTGAGCTGAGTACGGCAAAATAATTATTAATCCTGTTTGTATTAGTGTAACTCCGTGTTGGTTGGGGAAGAGATCAAAATTGTTTGAATGGCAATCTGCTGTAAAAGTTTACAAAAGAATTAATTGACTTATAGTTTTGGTTTAGAAGAATAAGATTGAAAGTGTCCATAAATGTTACACAGAGGTATTATTGCATATTATTGCCTTAAATGTGAACAAGTACAAACAAAAAATTAGAAACACAACAAACATATTTTAGTCTGTACAATACTGTGTATCGTGTTGTTAACCTCTATTTATTCCCAAGCCCTCAAAAGTGTAGTGAAAGTAGATTGTATTGTAGTTAGTGATGGCGTAGTATTATTATCATAATCCAGTGATGATCAAACTAAATATAAAACTAAAAAGATAGACCAACCAACAAGAAAAGAACCACATATAGATATATCAGCACTTAAACAATCAGAGATACAACAGAAATATTGTGTGAAGTAAAGAACAAATATGAATGCCTAATGACAGAGTGCTTAGAACAATACAGAAGAAAAATCCTGAAAGAAAGTAGCCAATAAATGGGATTGCTTAAAACAGAGTATACAAACTGCAAACAAAAACCTGCCTGTAAAAGAATCCATGAAAAATCAACTGTGGATGACTGATGAAATCTTAGAAAAATGACAGAACGAAAGAAAGCCAAGAACACCCCAAAGTATACAATTTTAGACAACGAAATACGCAACATGTGCAGAACCACAAAAGTAAACTGGTTAGAAACAAAATGCAAGGAAATAGAAGATATGGCAGAAAAACACAGGACTAGAGATATGCACAGAGAAATAAGACAAATGACAAGTAAGAAAAATACTGTAAAAGTGGAGGATGTATCAAAAACAACAACAACCAACTTTTGTTTGATAAAACAGAAATATTGACAAGATGGACAGAATATGTAACGGCTCTATTTGATGATCAAAGAAGCAGTAAACACAGTATAAAGTGCAATGACAGCCCAAGAATATTAAAATCTGAAGTTGTAAGAGCAATCGAAACAATGAAGCGAGGAAAGGCTGCAGGATTGGATAATATTACTGTGGAAATGTTAACCTCCTTAGAGGATTTTGGTATTTCAACCATTACAGATTTGTGCAATGATATATATAACACAGGATATATACCAAGAGACTTGAAGACATCAGTATTCATACCACTACCCAAAAGCCCAAAGCACAGGAGTGCACAGACTATAGGACAATTAGCCTGATGAGCCACATAACAAAAATACTACTCAAGATCATACATGAAAGAATTAAAAACAAGATAGACATAGAAGTAGGAGAAGAACAGTTTGGCTTTAGAAAGAACAGAGGAACAAGAGAGGCAATACTTTGTATAAGACTACCCGCTGACAAGTATATAGAAGTGCAAAAAAGTATCTACTTGTGTTTCATCGATTATAGCAAAGCTTTTGACAGAGTCCAACATGAAAAGCTAATCATATGTCTACAAGAAATAGGCCTAGATGGGGATGATATCAGACTAATAAGTAACATATACTGGGAACAGACAGCAATAATAAAATATGAAAATAGCTACTCTCCATACATAGACATAAAGAGAGGAGTGAGACAAGGATGCATACTGTCACCAAGCCTATTTAACATCTACACAGAGAAAATCTTCAAACAACTAGAGGAATGCCAGGACTCAAGATCAATGGAAAAATAATAAATAACTTAAGATATGCAGATGACACAGTATTGGTAGCAGAAAATGAACAAGATCTACAAGAATTAGTGGACCAATTGGACAGAACTAGCAAGGAATATGGATTAGACATTAACATACAGAAAACAAAAACTATGGTAATCAAAGGAAATGGAAAAACCTAAAATGAATATAAAAATACATGGAGAATTACTACATCAAGTAAAAGCTACTCCTATCTCGGTCAGATGATAACAGATGATGGCAGATGTATAACTGAAATTAAAAGAGAATAGGAATGGCCAAGGATAATTTCAATAGTATGAGAAAGTTACTGACATCCAAACAAATCACAAACAGGCTAAAAATTAGAATGATCAAATGCTATATATATCCTATATTAATGTATGGCTCGAAACATGGACAATGAACAAGCAGTTAGAAGACAGAATTGATGCATTTGAGATGTGGATATATAGAAGAATAGGCAGAGTTTCATGGACAGAAAAACAGACAAATAAACAAGTTTTAGGAAAACTAGGCATGAAGAAACAACTATTAAGAGAAATAAAATTCAGACAAGTAGGGTATTTTGGGCACATAAAAAGGCATGACACCATGATAAAACATTTACTAGAGGGAAAGTTGAGGGAGGAAGAGCAAGAGGAAGACCGAGAGATAAGTGGGAGGAAACTTTAAGAAATGGACAGGTTACAGTCTGGCAGTGTGCAACACCAAGGCGAAAGACAGAGGATGCTGGAGATCATTCATTGCAGCCAACCTTCGATGTGGAGACGGCACCTGATGATGATGAGTATTATTAACAGAATGAGTCATTATTACAAAACAACATTACATGAAGACTAGTGTTGAGAATGAATGACAAGTTTAAGCTATATACTACATGAACATAATGATTATCATCCGACATCAGTGAATGAGTGATATTGATATGCATTTTCTCATTCAATTCGACAATTGTATCGAAGTCGAAGGACAAACAAAGGAATAGAAGCGACAACTACGGTTTCAAAAACTACACATATTTCTATTAAATCAGTTCTTGGAGACTGGGGTATATAATTATAATGTATGTGTTATGTATGAGATAACAATAGACTTATAGACCCTAAGACTAGTAAGGCAGAGGTATCAGGTATGATTTGAAACGGTTCAATTCTTACATATATTTACTATTTAGATAACAACTCAACTGAATTGAACCGACCGACCTGACTTTTGTCCATCAAGTTATTTCCACAAACAGAAAAAGAGTATCCCACAGAAATGAACTATATTGGAGAATAATTTATTTTATTTCCATTTCAGCATTTGGGTCAGCGAGTTTCAGTGAAAGAAAATGGAAGTATTCATCACAGGTTTATTGATTGCCACCCATAAAGTTTGTCAGCAGTCAACATGGCGGATGTGACAAAATCACGCGTTTTAACGTGTTGCGAGAGTTTATTTTGCAATTCAAAAGTGAATGTTAACCATTCATTCTTATTTGCAGATTATAATGAGAGTTGAATGTTGTGGCCATGAAATTTCTTTCATTCCTTCATGCCATGGCACTATTCATTGTTTTTTACAGGTTGGTTTGGCAATCCCATACGATACGTCCATAGCTTCGGCCTGGCAGTTACGTGAACCATCCTGCCAGACCCATCGTCTTGCCATTGTAAACTGAGCGGTTCTAAGAAATATGTGTTATTCGTCTAATTCCAGTTCCACATGGGCATTCGCAGAGTATGAAGATCTAGAAACACTAAGTTGTGAAAAGTTTGACAATCTTATTCTCCTTTTGTCGCCACACCGTTATCTGGTTGTTGCCCAATGTCGTGGGGTTTTTTTTGGTTTTTTTTTGCGCTGTTCTATTAGCTTGGGTGAGTTATTTTTGCGTTTTGACAGGATTCTGCTATACCATCTTTTTCGCGGTCATCCCTCTCGCCTTCTTTTTTGATCTGTTATAGAATACTCTGTATACAGTGGAGTTTGGTTGCATTCTTATTAAGTAGCCGAACCACTTCATTCTTTGTTTCTAAATGCAATTCTAGAAAGTTCTGTCCTAACTTTCTTTCTTATGTTGATGTTGTTGACTGTGCCTTTTCTGGTGTTGGTAATCTTCTTAGGCATCGAATTTCACATGTGGTTATTTTTTGCGACTGTGCTTTGTTTATTGTCACTTAGCACCGATTGAAACGACCCTCGCCCGAGTGGTTACCGGGGCCCAGATTTGGGGTGTAAAGAATAGAACCACTGTTACCTGCCAGCATGTCGTAAGAGGCGACTAAAGAGTTTTGGCTGAAATCGGATGCACATGTCCTAAACGTCTAGAAGTCTATGCGTTTAGGGGCCTACCAAACCAATGTGCTACGTATACACGTTCTTGGCAAAGATCAAACATATCACAAAGAGTGATTAAAATTGGTCGTAAAGAACGAACGCAAAGAAGAAGAAGAAACGACCCTCTAGAATGTATGTGTGCAGCCCCAGTCCAGTGTTTCCCGTGAACAGGGAAAATGCAGAGTAGACATTGCAAATTGCCAAGTACCGATGCGCGCCCCGAAACGGCTGAGAATACTTCCTCTCGGGAACAAACTCACTGTGGATAGAAAAGTAAGGCCGATAATGCAAAGGCTTGACTGGTACAAACCCAAACATTGGGCAAGGGCGATACTTTTCGGACACCGGTCATCCTACACAGAGTAAGATGACGTCCAAACACCATGGCTCAGATCATATAAAGACCAATCAAAAAGCAAAAAAATGATCATTTGCATGACAAGCACATGTGTCTCCAATGACTGAGAATGTGTCTAATCCGGAACGACCTCATATAGTCAGAAAGAGCGCTCTAGGGCAAGCTACTCTAGTAAATAAAATGCTGGCACTAAACCGGATGTGCTGGCCTAGTCACCATATGTGCATAACTTGGCACAACGTAAAATCGCTCTTTGACTCAGATCACATATAAACCACAAGAGTGGTTTAATAAGTGGTCAAAGGGGAGCGTTCGCGGAAGAAGAAATCATTGATTCGTTAAACCAGAATGATATGTTTTCAAATCATTGATTCGTTAACCAGAAAGATATGTTTTCTGATCATTGATTCGCTAATCAGAAAGATATGTTTTCAAATCATTGATTCGTTAACAAGAAGGATATGTTTTTAAATCATTGATTCGTTAACCAGAAGGAGCTGCTTTCAAATCATTGATTCGTTAACCAGAAGGATATGGTTTCAAATCATTGATTCGTTAACCAGAAGAATCTATTTTCAAATCATTGATTCGTTAACCAGAAGGATATGTTTTCAAATCATTGATTCGTTAACAAGAAGGATGTTTTCTGATCATTGATTCGTTAACCAGAAGGAGCTGCTTTCAAATCATCGATTCGTTAACCAGAAGGAGCTGCTTTCAAATCATTGATTCGTTAACCAGAAGGAGCTGCTTTCAAATCATTGATTCGTTAACCAGAAGGAGCTGCTTTCAAATCATTGATTCGTTAACAAGAAGGATATGGTTTTAAATCATTGATTCGTTAACCAGAAGAATATGTTTTCAAATCATTGATTCGTTAACCAGAAGAATATGTTTTCAAATCAGTGATTCGTTAACCAGAAGAATCTGTTTTCAAATCATTGATTCGTTAACAAGAAGGATATATTTTCAAATCATCGATTCATTCAACAGAATAATCTGCTTTAAAATCATTGATTCGTTAACCAGAAGGATATGTTTTCTGATCATTGATTCGTTAACCAGAAAGATCTGCTTTCAAATCATTGATTCGTTAACCTGAAGGATATGTTTTCTGATCATTGATTCGTTAGCTAGAAGAATCTATGTTCAAATAATTAATTCGTTAGCCAGAAAAATCTGTTTATGAGATGTACTGTGGGGAAGTGAATCGAAACGAGGTATTACCCAGTATGTTTCACAACACCGACAAAGTCGTCTCTGCGCCCCATAGTTTTTGTTATTTTGGAGAACGTAAAGTCATATGACTTAGTTGACTTATTTGAGTGAAACACAATGTTAACTGAAATACAAGAGCCTGGCAATCCTATAACGCAGCCTTGGATGGGTCCGTATTCTGGGCAAAGTAGGTTGATTGCCCTCCCCGGGGAAGTCCTTGGCGACCTTGGTCCTCATACGCGCAGAAGTATATGCTATTATCTTCTGCTTATAATAACTAAGGCACACATGAGATGAGTTAATTCTTTTTTCATGCTTGTATAGATAGCATGCCCTGATAAGAACTAAATCAAAACTCATTCATGAGTTAAAAGTGTGTGGCTTCAGACTAAAAAGACTTTGACCCTCTATAAAACAAATCTCGTACTGCGTTCGTCTTTAGTAATCTGGGACACGAAAAGTGGATAATGAAACAACATAATTGAAGGCCAGCGAATCAGACCTTCATACTTTGGTAGCAAAATAGACACAGAAGGGGGAATAAACAAAGATGTCAAGATAAGAATACAAAAAAGCAAGGGAAGCTTTACTGCATTGAGTAAGATATGAGAGTCACAGGACATCAAAACAAACTCAAAGCTGAGAATCGTTGAATCAAATATGAAGTCATTGATGTTCTATGGCTCGGAAACATGGAAGACAACAAAGGAAACCCCAAGAAAACTACATATCTTTATAAAGGGATGTTTACGTAGAATAGAGTGGAACTGAGATGGTATGATAAGATTACGAACGAGGAACTCAGAGAAAAAACTTAGCAGATACCAGTGGAGAAAGAGATAAGGAAGAGACGCTGGCGATGGATAGGATACACATTTAGAAGACAGGAAGCATGGCAAAACAGGCACTGCTTTGAAACCGCAGGGAAGAGGAGTAGAGGAGTAACGCCCCCTTCACATTATAACAGTTTACCAACGCCCTCCCACATATA
Organism: Arion vulgaris; assembly: GCA_020796225.1. Lineage (NCBI taxonomy): Eukaryota > Metazoa > Mollusca > Gastropoda > Stylommatophora > Arionidae > Arion > Arion vulgaris. The sequence goes on from CM036754.1 coordinate 6,132,422, forward strand.
TGCATGCTCTATTTTCTTTTTGACATAGAAAATTGATATATATTTTGTAATAAAGGTCAGTTTTCAAATGATTATATGCATGAAATAGAAAATTGATGAAAAAAAGGATCGTGTAAGACGGGCATAAGATGAATTTAAATGCAGACTTCAAAATTTTAAATGATTATTCAATCGCAAAATCTCGAAAATAATTTATTTTAAAATATTTATTATTAATTTCTTCTTTAAGGAGCCACCGACCCTAATCGCCTGAACACCCCCCAAATTCTTCTGAACCCATCCCCCAGAGCGCTTCAGCGCCACTGGAGGGCGGTACCACACACTTTGGGAAACGCTGGCCTAGACAGATCTGGAGAAGAGAACCGGAGGCCGATATTAAAAGAATAGGTAAAACATCGAAAGAATTGGAAGGGATGGCAGAAGAGAGGAAGCGCTGAAAGAAAGTTGTTGAAAACCGTGCTCCAGTTGGGAGTTGAAAGGTGAAGAAGAACCGGACCTTATACAGTCTCCAAGTTGTGGCCCTGGTAATAGGCTGCACAACTGCAATACCTGGCTCACAAATTACAAAATTAATATGTGTAGTATGAATAAGTTATGCGCCCGAGTGGTTACCGGGGCCCAAATTTGGGGTGTAAAGAATAGAACCACTGCTACCTGCCACTCATGTGAGCATAAGAGGCGACTAAGGAGGTTTGGATGAAATCGGATGCACGTGTCCTAAACGTGTACAAATCTATGCGTTTAGAGGCCTACCAAACAATGTGCAACGTATACACGTTCTTGGCAAAGATCAAACATATTTACGTGATTAAAATTGGTCGTAAAGAACGAACGCAAAGAAGAAGATTATATGTGACACCTCTCTGATAAAACCTGCTGCTCGGTTCAAGATTTAAGCACCACCATACATGTATGGGTCCCATTCTTTCCTTGAAGCCTGGTTGCGGAGGACAGTTTTGAATTTAATGTTCTGCCATTATATCTACAAATTCACACTAAATGCTGCTCTAGAGACACCTATTTTGAATTTGGTGTACACGTGATGTTTCATTTTGTTTGTTGTGAATGATATCTACATTTTAAATGAGATATGTCACGTAGTAGTATGTCCCTTGCGGAGAGTCGCTTTTATCACAACCCGCCTGAAAAATTATGTCTCTAGAAAGTTCTCCTGTCTCCTCCAACGTCATGTTTTAGGTTTCTTTGATGTCCTGCTGTCACCTTTGTTTTCCCCTGCCTCGTATTCCGGGAACCATGCCTTCAACTATCGTTCTCTCCACACCCCTGCGACATTTATTCCTTCCAAAATATTCCAAGACGCGGCCAAAATATTTCTTCTTCCGAACATAATGTTATTTATGAGTTAATGTTCCTCGATATGCAATCAAACACTGGACGGAAAATGCAAAAAATAAGCCAAACACGTACAAACAAAGTACTATAGTTTTACAAAAAACAGAAAGTGACGATAAACAGCAACGTTTCGACCAACAAGGCCTTTATCAAGCAAACGAACAAACAGGAGTGACAAATTAAAATGAAACACAAATGGACGACCAAATACAAACGTATCTAAGGAAAAGCTGGAATAAAAACGAATAACGAAATAAATGTAACACAAAAAACACATAAAAACTAGAAATAGAACGGAAAAGAAACAATGAAACATCTAGTAAATATTTAACTTGAATACATGCAACATATACCCATATAGAGTACAAGGCATAGGAAGAGAAAGTACTAAGAAGCATTACTATGCCTTCCCTACAGTACGTGTTGAATTTTCTTCGGTCTTATATCTCGGTTTCCTTTAGCCTCCTGCCGACTGATTTGCGTCTGACTGCCATTAGTTATGCTATGGTTACTTTAAAAAAACTCGTTTCTGTTCTCATCGCAATTTTCTCTTTACGTGTCAGCGACTTAGGGTTATCCCCAAAGGCTTTGCTTCTAACTTTCACCCCTCGGCAGGCTTGTTATACCCCAGGGAGCAGCGAATGTTACAGAAGCTAGAAACCAAATGTGCGCTACAACGTATGCGTTGTATTGCTTCTAACCATTCTCATCTTCTTACTGACTTGGACTCCTCACAATCCCTACTTCTACAGCGTTTACAACTTCTCACTTCTAGCAATATGCTCCTTTACTCCCTTATTCGTTTTATTATCCATGTTCTTAACAGACAACTACATGAATTTATGTGCACCCATCACCAACAAAAACTTAACCTTCTTCGCCCTGTACCTTCTACCACTCCTTCCAATTGTCCACTACGATCTTCTCCTCCCACACAGGTGGTTTGCATCCCTCCAGACCTTCCCTTATCGGACAGCGAGAGATGTGTTTTAAGTAAGGGTCTCAAGTTTGTTCCTCTCCGACCCACCATTGACCACTACTCTACTCTTCAAGATGTGCACCGTTTCACCGTGGCTTACGGCTGAAATTTCATTTTCGGAACCAGGTTGACACTGACCAATGTCATGACACGAGTATGTTCTCTAAATATTCTACTCGCAAACATGATTGGACACCCAACCCTGGTGTCTCCAACGCTCTTGATCTCTACATCAAGAATACTTTACACGATATTGGACTGCTCCACCCCAAACGCCTAGGGCATTCTAATATGTCTCCGTCCGAGTTTCGTGCTCTATCACACCTCCGTCGACGTGATGACATTGTTATCAAACCCGCCGATAAAGGCGGTGCAATAGTGGTATGGAGCAAAGAACTATACCTTCAGGAAGGCCGCAACCAATTACTTGACACCCAATTCTATCAAACTAGTTCTTCTGATGTAACACTATCTAACAATAGTAAAGTCCGTACAGTAATTAAGAACTTAATTGCCTCTAACGACCTTCCTACCGGCGCATCATCACTTTGTGTCATCGATAGCTGTTTAGGAAAACCCGCCTTTTATATGCTCCCCAAAATTCATAAACTGAACAATCCGGGTAGGCCCATCGTTTCTGCTTGCTCTTGTCCTACGGAACATATCTCCGAATTTCTTGATAGTATCTTCAATCCTATAGTCACCACACTACCTTCATTCTTGAAAGATACGAACCACACCTTGTCTTTTTTTTCGTCTATTGAGTTGTTGCCTGGCAGGACTTACCGTCTCTTCCTCCTTGATGTGTGCTCATTGTACACCTCCATACCTCATTCCGACGGACTTCAAGCTCTCCAGTTCTTTCTCGACAGGAGAACTAACCCACTTGTCTCCACCTCGGCTCTCCTTCGTCTTGCAGAACTAGTACTAACTCTCAACTCCTTTCAGTTCCATGACCAGTTCTTTGAGCAGATCAGTGGGGTCGCCATGGGTACTAAAATGGGACCCAGTTATGCTTGTCTATTCATGGGTCATCTTGAGCACCTAGTATGAAATTCCTATGATGGCCCTCTTCCGTCTGTGTATCATAGATACATTGATGATTGTATTGGCATTACCGATATGCCTGAAGCCGATTTGTCACGCTTCATTAATTTCATTAATGTCTTCAATCCGGCTATTCGGTTTACATCACACATCTCTACCTCTTGTGTCAACTTTCTTGACATCACTATCACTATCAGCCTATCCACCATCACTACATCAGTTTACTACAAGCCTACTGATGCACATAGTTTTCTTCTTTATACCTCTTCCCATTCCCAGGCTTGTCGTGATTCTTTACCATTCTCTCAACTCTTGCGCCTTCGTCGCCTCTGTAGCGAGGACGACGATTTTCTCGATAGAGCTCACGAGATGCTGGATTTCTTTCGTAAGCGCTTATACCCGGATAAGGTGCTTGCTTCTGCTATGCGGCGTGTTCAGCAAATTTCTCGCCAGGAGGCTCTCTCTAACCAGCATAGAACTTCCAATTCTGACAGGGTGAAACTTGTCTTAACTTTCCACCCTCATAGTTCCCGTGTGAAGAAAGTCTTATTCCGTCATCTCTCCATTCTTCAGTCTGATCCTGAGACACGTTCAATCTTCCAACACTATCCTTTGGTGGCGTACAGACGGGACAGAAGCCTTAAGGATATGTTGGTTCACAGTCGCCTCAAGCCTAATATCCAGAGTCATTTTGGCACCATCCAGTGTGGCCGTCGGCGCTGCAACACTTGTGCTTATGTCATACAGACCCGCACGGTGTCTTTTCCAAAAGCCACGTTCGTTGTTGAAGACAGTTTCACATGCGAGTCCCGTAATATTATCTATGTTATTATCTGCAAGCGGTGCAACAAGGCCTATATTGGGGAAACCGGCAGGAGACTCAGTGACCGATTCGCCCAACACTTGCGCGATATACGCCAATGCTCTGTGACCCCTGTAGCTACCCATTTCAATGATACTGGCCATTCAGGAGCTTGCGATGTCCAGGTCACAGCCATCCGATCATGTTCCTCTGATGATCGTAGTCGATTTGCTCTGGAGAATCGGTTGATTTCTTTGTATGGTACCTTGCGACCACGCGGGCTCAACGTATTACATTCTTATGCTTCTTAGTACTTTCTCTTCCTATGCTTTGTACTCTATATGGGTATATGTTGCATGTATTCAAGTTATATATTTACTAGATGTTTCATTGTTTCTTTTCCGTTCTATTTCTAGTTTTTATGTGTGTTTTTGTGTTACATTTATTTCGTTATTCGTTTTTATTCCAGCTTTTCCTTAGATACGTTTGTATTTGGTCGTCCATTTGTGTTTCATTTTAATTTGTCACTCCTGTTTGTTCGTTTGCTTGATAAAGGCCTTGTTGGTCGAAACGTTGCTGTTTATCGTCACTGTTTCTGTTTTTGTAAAACTATAGTACTTTGTTTGTACGTGTTTCACTATTTACCAAGTTTTACTGCAGTCTTCCCCTATTTTAAAAATAAGCCAAGAGGAATCACAGTGCTATTTCATATATCATAAGAAGAGCTCTAAAATCAAGGGCATCACTATTCTCACCACTAAACCAGCACCATACACTGTATCAGTAGATAAGTTCTTTACCATATTAGGGGATGCAGTAAAATCCTGGCAACATTTGTTAGATAAGGGTAGTTCTGTTCTTATTCTAACTATCGCATCAAGAAGCTGCAGCTGCGTTCTATTTCTAGCTTTTGTTTTGACTGACGACACAAAATAAAACCCCCTCTCATTAATAGCATTCTAACTGGAGTTATTAAACAAGTCAGAGCAAATGTGGCTATCTCATTAAATTAATCGTGTTGAAGAACACCAATCCGAAATGTGTCACTGTCGGTTAAATATCTATCTTTCTTAAATTGGGCTTCTCTCCTATCAACACCAATTATTTTTTTATATTTTCTTCTATTGCACTGATGTTTTCTCCCACAATGTGCATAAATGGTAGCTCTGCAAATAAAGGCATTGGTGCTTGGTTTAAAATTATCATAGGGCTCAGTTTTGACAAGCACTAGGAGCCTTCTCCACTTGAAGTTTATTCTGTTCTGTTGATGGAGTCTGTATTTTTTCTGATTTTTCATGATCAGCGAGGCCACTAGCTTTAAGCAAGATCGTACAGTGGCATAACTTACAATAAGCGTTTTGTGATCCACCAGTAGATTTTTTTTCACTTACACGAAAGTCTTTTTTAATTGCTATTGTCTTTAGGTATTTTCATACTACTGTCATATGATTGTTTCCATTTATTTTTGTCGCCATAGTTAAAGATTCATAACAAGATCACCGAAATTTCACACGAAAAAACAGATAACAGGACTGCAGTGCATAGCTCGTAGGCCCGGGGGAAGAGAACAAATAAAGTGCAGGGATGTAACGTTCCATAATCTTTAGTACTACATTTGCGTTTTTAGGGGTTTCATATGTCGAAAAGCAAGCCACATCATTACCGCTTTCTTTTCCTCGTTAAAAAAACATTAAGTTAATTAAGTTCTCAGGTCTTGATTCGTCAGTGCAATCATAACAATCAGGAATTCCGTCTTCTTCTTCCTTTGTGTGGACTTCCCTGGTTCTCAAAATGGACTATCTACGACTAGTTACAACATATCTAAAAATAGATTACACAGCAGCAACTATCTGGCATGGGAAGGACAATGTCATTTGCAGACGAAATCATGGTGTACAGATAGGGAAGAAACAGGGATGAAATTGCTAATAAGCTACAGGAGGAGCTGGACCGCATCATGGTCTGGTGCGATGTTTCTGGTGCAACAATAAACCACACCAAAGCTGTGCAATCATGGTTCTCCCTAAACAACCACATTGTTAAGTCTGAAACACCAAATGTCAAAATAAATGGTCACACAATCATTCGAAAAGCATCTATGAACTATCTGGGTATAAAGTTTTATCGCAGTCTATGCTTTAGGGACCACGTCGACCAAGTTATTGCCAAGGCTCGCAACGCACTATCCGTTCTGAAAATCAAGGCTGCTGCTAACATTGAGCAACGCCTTCTTGTGCTCCTGTACCAAGGCCTCGTTCTGTCATGTATAGAATTTGCATGCGCTATCTTAACGATTAGACATAGGACATCTGGCCTATGAGAGAGAGAAATTCCGAAGGACTGCTGGGGTGGCAAAGTTCTGCTCAGGACAAGCTATTTGATGATGATGATCTTAACGATTAGTCCTACGCAGATAGTGAGACTGGAAAGAATTCAGAATGAGGCTATGTTCATCATTCTAGGATGCACCAAAAATACACCAGGAGTGTCAATGAGATTCCTTCTTGACCTCCCAACTATTGCTCACAGAATTGAGACTTGGAGGGTTCGATATTATCTAAAAATCAACGCAAACAATACCATCCCTCCATGAAGAACTCGGTAAGGAGAAAGGTTGTAGATTCAAGAGAGGCAGATCATTCTGAGTAGACAGAAGGTACCCTTGAAACATGTGAACCCTCCGGAATCGAACCAGGAGAGGAATGAATCGCTGTGCCACCCCAATTTCAGACTGCTTTTACAGTCATTACATCCATTAGGAAAAACTGTGAACAAAATAATCCATCACTAATCAACGCGGAGGTTGAAGCTCTCTTGAATGACCACGTCAATGAAACAGATGCAGTAATCTACACCGATGGTTCAGTCATTCGGCAACAACGCTGTGCGTGGGCTTTTTCTGCACGCTCAGAAGGAAAAATAAGAGAGACCAGTGGGCTGCGACAACCACAAGTAGTTTGACAATGGAGGTACGTGCGGTTACATAGGCGGTGACGTGGTTGGCATCTCATGACTTCGCTCGTGTTTTTATACTCAGTGACTTCATGAGTATGATTCGTAAAGTCAAAACAGGAATGGTGAGACGAAACTGGGTGGAGGTACTGGTACAGACAGGGATCAAAGAAATAACCTTCATTTTTGTCCCTGGACACGCAGAGTCAGTAATGAACGAGCTGACAGATTGACGCATGGCCTGCACTGTATCCGAGGGAGCTGCAATGAACCGAAATGAAATTCTTAACGCACTTAGAGAGTCTTTTTGAACAGAAGAGTTTCAGGATTGCGAGTCCCACTCGCTGACCAGATTGAGAGAGATGGGTGTCAAGATTGATGCAGCCTGTAAAGAACGGTATGCCAAGTATGCAAAGAAACTGATTAATCAACATCGAACTGGCGTGTTGGGCCACTGGACGCTGCTGGATTTGCTGAGGCCGAGATTGGATCACCTATGGACATGTCCAGAGTTCTATGATGATAGTCCTCTGGTAACTGATCTAAAAATAGATGCAAAATAGATGAGACTGCAGTAAAACTATTTGATTGGCAAAACACGTAAAAATAGATGACACTTTCTAAAAATAAGTCCATCATCTCTATGGAGTTTGTTTGCGGTCGATTAATAAAAGGATTGTAATCAGTCAGGAAAATCTAAACCAAATACTGGAAGCACAATCGGCATGAAACTATAAACTTGAGAAGAATGATGACAGTTTCGGAATAATCGAATTCGAATTGAGAAGTTGCTAAAACATTCAGCATCCGGGCATACCGCATACTACGTAAGTTATTTATTTCTTGGGTATTATTATTATTAGATGTTCATTACTTATATTTTGCATTCTTTACGTGTGTCAGGCTGAATGTTGTTGTTAATATACATTAATTGATGACGACTTTTCTCTTTTTCAGACAACTGTGTCCATAAACTTCCTCTTTTAGCGACAGCAACGTCGTTTTGAAGGGCCGATTCCCTTGCCATTTTGACTTGTCAGCTGCCATCACTTTGCCAATAAAACGCAGAATCCCGACAGCTTTTTTATGACTTTATCGTGTCGAAACCGTGAGTATCCTATATCATGCATACAGTTTATACTAAAATCAAATAAACATGAACAGAACATTGTTGTACTACACACAAATACGCAGTGAAAGACGAAAAAACATCTAACGGCTTGGTCATTTTGTCCCAGAAATGACAATGTGGCATTAAAAAAACGTCATTGATTATGCTCATTAGTTTTTCTCTTGTAACCAGTATGCCAGAAAGATGCAGTTTTATTATACTGTCATTATGTACATAGTGTAGAGGATCATGGATCTCCATAAACGTATGTCATGAGTAGGCTACTAACTATCAGTTTGGATTGTTAACATTTTTACCTGTCATGAAGTTTTAGTAGTTTAGTTAAGCAGTCAAGAATTGTGTCTTTCTGCTGTCCTTTGTCTCTTTCCCTTTTTATTTTTTTCAGCTGTTCTCAGGGATTGTCTTTTATTATTCAGTCAAACATCTATTTTACCTCCATATATTTAATAATAACAATAATAATTAAGGGTGGGGTGAATACTAGTACTAAGATAATGCAGAGACACCAAAGTACTTGCCAAAGCAGAAAAGTTTCTGTGTTTACCAAGCCACACAATTGAAGACCGATTCCAAAATCTAGCAGTGGGGTGGCTGAAAAGAAGCAGTTTTTTCATTAGGCCAAAAGCCTCCAAAGACAAACTTTAGACCTACCAAAAGTTGACATCACCCTAAAGTTTGTGCCAGAACAAACCCTGAGGAGAGAGGAGACTGGACCACAAGTATGTGTTCAGACAGAATTGAAAGGAGTACTTGACAAGGATGAACAGAGCGACACACAGTGTCAGATAGTCACTTTTAGTTAACTTGATGAAGAATACCCACAAGATCTTTGAGAATTCTGTCATAACTATGAAGGAGAAATCCAGGCAATCAATGTGGCAACTGATAAACTGTTGGAACACCAAATTTGATTGAAAACCAAGTTGTAAACTTGACATATGCAAAACCAGCACTCCGAACGTTAAGTCCAGAAAATTGCCAGGTCTACAGACCTTACTGTCTCAACTGTGCTAGCAGCGCAATGTGGTCTTACAGAGGATACCATCTCTGGAATACCAGGATATGAAACAGCAGACCGACTGGCCAAGGAAAGTGCTGCAAGAGAGCAATCGGATGTACCAGTTACCTACCACCAAAAAAAAATGATGATTGAATCAATAAGAAAGCCACCAACACAAGACAACTACTATAATATGAGCAGATTAGAACAAGTTGTCATTCTGCGCCTATAATGGCACAATCAACTCGCAACCACATTCAAGAATTCAGTGATGTACAGAGTACGTACTTTAATACTGCCCCAAATATGATATACTGAGGCAGACTCTCACTGACCTAGTGAGAAATAATACTGGACAGAAAATTACACTGACCTCTGTGAGCTACAAAAGACGATGAAGTTGATACAAGAGACAACATTGAATATATAGACAATAATTCAAGCGAACAAAAGGAAGGAATACCATTTTGAGTTAAATATCATTTGCTTAATATTAGACTCTTTTTTGGTTAGATTATTTCTTCTGATTTCCACATATTTACTAGCGCACTGAAACTTCTCTTTCCTTTTCTATTCTTATTTTGATATCCCCATCTGTTCCTCCTTTCTTATCTCTGTTGCTGACATCTTTTTTGGAAGCATTATGTGTCAAATGGAAACGTGAATGTGATACATATTTAATTATATATATAAAAATCATGAGTTGTCTAAAAAGTAGTTAGATTTGTTGTATTTCCCCACATGCATCTTATTGTTACACAAGTCCCTCATATTTGATTTGTTTTCTTTTGCCTCTCTTACCATTTCCAATTTGTATTTCCACTTGTCTTTTCTAATAATTTATCTTCTAATTCTACATATTCTTAATGATTCTTAACTTTGGAGATTCTGGTTTTTCTTCTGTTAAATTCTATTTTCTTGTTCTATCTTTTATTTTTCTTTGTTTATGGTTTCTATTGTTATTCATACTTTGTACTGATGTTCAGTTTTTCCTAACACTTTTTCATGTTCACGTCTCCTTCATTATGTTTGTTATTTGTTGCCAGTTTTGTTCTGTGTCTATTTCCTTCTAGATGCTGAAGAAGCTCATTGCATTTAATGGAGGTTGTTACTGCACATTTTTTTTTAGCTCTGAATTTGTAGGATTCTTCACATTAAATTTGTGTTTATAGTTGAATATTTTTTTAAGTTTCATATTTGCTTCACTTTTCAGAAGATGATGATCTGATGCCACATTTGCTTTTTTAATATACTCCCATGTCTTGTAGTGGTGACCTAAACAACTTAATTATACATATGTTATTATCTGGTTTTTTGTTTCATGATTTGGTGATAACCTTATGTACTGCAGATATCACGCTGGAATAAAAAATGATGGAAATAACAGAGCTGTTCCCCTATTTAGCACTTTTAATTGCACGGGAGATATCGAACAGAAATTGTGCTACAAATTGTCAAAGCAGCATCAGCTTTTAAAGGTCTAAATAAAATATGGGACTACAAGTTATATAGTTTTAAAACTAAATGAAGAATTTTAAATTCCAATGTTGTCCCAGTCCATATACCAGCGAGAGTTGGAGTTGAGAGTTGTATAGAAAGTAAGCTGAATGTATTTTAAAGTAGATGTCTTACAAAAAATAATGAACATAAATATGAGGCAAAACAGGATTAGAGAAAAGAAGAATACTATTTTGTTTTTGTTGAACTTTCCATGGTTGAAGTATTTTAATACTGTACATTTTCTACATGATGGTGTAGCTAGCTTCATGTTTAACAATTGTTAGTCATCATTTATGACTTGTAGCAGATTATAGTGTCGCTATATATTGCTTATAAAGTTTCACATACATATATTTAAGGGAATTTCTTCTTCTTCTGTGTTCTCACTAGATTGGGATTTCGGATTCTCTAACAAAGGCAGCCGTCTGCCTCAGATCATCAGCCACGCCATACAGTTTGTCTTGGACGCTGGTGTAAGTGGGCCACCTCTTTCTTCTCAGGTCTGCATACTGGGGGCAGTTCTGTAGGATATGTTCTGTGGTCATACTTGTTAAGCCACAGGGGCACAGGTCGTTGGTGCCTATCTTGAATTTGGTGTACAGGTGGTGTCTCATTCTGATGTGACCCGTCCGAAGGCGAAGTATAGCTGTCTGGTCCCTTCTGGACAGTTGGTAATATCCATCATTCTTGTTGTGTTTTGGGTGTTCTTTATCCCACTTTGCCCTGTAGTGTCCTTTGGCGATGGTTTTTGCTTCTTCATAGCTAACCAGGTTGTTTTTTTGGGGCATTCCTGCTCCCTCTTTAGCCAGTCTGTCAGCATCTTCATTCCCTTGATCTTGCAGTGTGAGGGTATCCACTGGATTACTACCCTCTCCGATTCATGGGATAACTGGGCTAAGGTTGACCTGAGATCACTTAGTTCTGTGTTCCTTTCAGATTTCAGTGCTGAGATAGCGGACAGTGTGTCAGTCAAGAGCACTATTTTTCCATGTATTTGGTTCATATTTTGTAGTACCATTTTTGCAGCTGCACTGAGGCCTCTACCTCAGCCCTGAAATTGGTTGAGAACTTGCCGGTGGCCAGAGCCAAGGTTAGCTCTTCTCCATTTTTTAGTTGGAGGACAACTCCCCCTCCTCCATTGTGGGTAGCATCTGTAGCAGAGCCATCCGTGTATGCATGTGTCCATGAGTCCATTGGGTAGTTTTCATTTATGTGTTTTTCTGCAATGAGCCTTCTCTCCAGTTCTGTCTGTGTGCCTTTCTTGCCAATGCCACTTATTTCTTCTGAGAGTTCTGGGAGACTGCATGCCCAGGGAGGGGAGGTGCTGGCTGGTTGTATGTGTTTTGGTTGAGCCAGTGCCAATATTGCATCTTTGTTAAGGGAATTTGTTATTATTTATGTATTTTCATTGCAGAGCCATTGGTGTGGCACTCAAGAACCATTGAGTCAAAATTATCAGCACATAGAAGTGAACAGACTTCAAAAGCGTATATGAAGTTTACAGTGCACCAGAAACATCTTAGTCAAATTGATAGCAGTATTCGTAGGAAAAGAAAACCCGGTCATATAAACTTGCAGCAGTTATGGCACTTAACATTGACAGGGGCAATGCAGACCCATTCTATCGCTATAAGATGCCTAGGCTCGTAGCTAAGGTAAGTTTATTAATACCTTGTTATTCAAAATTTGTCTATGGAATCCTATCATAACATTTAAATTCTTCTTCCTGTGTTCGCCTCTATGAATTCAGACATAGACAGGGCACTGGTGTGGCCCTTCTGACTGATTTTTGTGTGGTCTGCTTTCCTTTTTCTCAGTGTCCCCACCGTACAGACATGCCTTCTCTGACATCAGAGATACTGGAAGTTTAGATTGTCAAGTATTGATATGACATTGAAATGAGTTCAGAGGTTAAGTTCAACGAACTAAATATTGGAACATTATTCTGATGAATTTGACTGAAACACAGACCAAAGGACTACATAACATCTGTTTACAAAAAGTGCCCCAGATGTCCAAAGAAAACATATGTCATCTCACCTATAGAATTCCAGAACAATCTCTTTGAAATACTAACATACTGATCATGGCTGTCTTTGAGAATATTCAAGTTCATATTTTGATTGTGTAGAGAAGGAGAGGACGAGTTATCCAAGCTCTTTTTATACAATGTGCTCTTTATTGTGGAAAAGATTATTCTTTAGAAAATAGTCTGCATTGAAAAGAGTCTTGTCTTGTCCACATGTACTGTGAATCGTGGGAAGTTTCCATTTTCTGTCCTGTGCCAGGTCTGTTGAATCTGTAGTTGTTAGTCTTTGATTTCGCAGGATATCTGTGATATTATCTATCCATTGGGCTCTGCGCCCATGTTGCAGGTTGTTATAGGCGCGAGAATTGAAAATAATGCTTTTTACATTGTCACAGTTTCTACGAGGCTGCGATATCTGCACCTTTTGGGTATTGACAAATTCATATTCAGCACATAATTTTTTAGACTGAATTTGCCTTCCCTACTCACTTACCCAGACTGCAGTAGTACAGCCTATAACCAACCCACTCAAATGTGGAGTAGGGTCTTAACTCTGATTCCTTTGTGCTGACTATTAAACTCATTCACTGCATCTTATTCATCTTTTAGAAATTATATGCTACACAGGTGCTTATAAATACAGTCAAGCTCACTTATGCTGAATTACCGTAAACCAATATCTGTATTGATTGTTTTTTTAAAATTGAAACTAATTTTTTGCTTCTAAGTTTATAGATTTATAGTTCTGTTTTAAACATATACAATTTAATTAAAATTGTGAATTGCATATTTCACATTGCATATTTCGCTCCAGAGCATATCCAGGTTTTGCGCAAATTGATTTTTCGATGGAAAGTTTCTGGAGTTTTGTTAACTATTCTAAACAGGTCTGCCATTTACATGCTTATCTGGATCTTATAGAGAATGTTGTAAAATAAGGACAAGCACCATCGCCAAACTTCAACTGATGACTTTTAAAAATTGGAAATCAAATATTTCATTATTTTATTTTTCCTTAGCTATGCGGTTTCCGCTGTATTTCTATCAGTAATAGAGAAGACTGCAATCAAACCTTATACCAAAATATCATATTCTTTCTACTTGTTATTTTTTATTTGTTTGCTCTAGTAATATCTTTATTCCGTATGATTATCCTGGAGTTATTTTGTTATAGAAATGGACCACTGCATGCTATTAAACAAAAAGTAAAGAACATGTTTTCATATTATGTGGTGTATTGGGTAATATGGTGTTAGGTGCATATTTTTCTTTATGTGACTAACAACACGGGATGTATGATTTGGTCAATATCACGCCGGCCATCTTGACTTCCAAATGTTTCTCTGGTACCCAGTTGAGTGGGTAAATTTGAGAGCTACTGCTTTCTGAATAAAGTCTCACTCCAGCTGTAGATTTTGAGCCTGGGACCATGCTCCTATGAAGTAAGTGCTTTAACCACTATGCTGTCATGGCTCTAGCTGCATGCTATGTTAAACATGTTGTAACAAGTGACTAATTATACAAGGTGTTCAAGATAATAGCAGCCTGTGAATGGAGTCAATCTGGCATATATGTATGAAAATGAGAAGGTTCAGTTATGACGTAGTATAGGTCAAGGTTGGGGGGACTGCCTAGAGTAGTTGATAGTAGCTCGCCTGCTAGCTGTGAGACGCCTCATAGTTCGGGTTCGAACCTACTGTCCGGCATTTGTTCGAGTCCCCTGGTCTTACTCAGGACGATAACATGAGTACCTCTGAAGTCGGAGAAAATCTGCCTGTATGGCGAGGGAATACTAATTACGAGTACATTGAGCACACGGCTGCCAGTGTAAAGTAATTTACAATGTGCACGCTGCTGCCATTGTAAGAAATTGGAAAAAGATTTTCACGCAAAAATCAGTTTCAGAGATGGAACTTCGTCTGAGTTGAAAGCGGACGAAAGAAAAAAAAAGAAAAAAAAAGGTCAAGGTTATGTGACGGTATGTAATTGTAGTGCGGGAAAGGGCGATGAACAAATGTGACGAAGGACGAGCTAGTCAGAACCGGTTTAAATAGTACATAAACATAACGCGATAGATTATCTGGCAACTTTCGATTTGTCAATGGGGCTGCTTTAATCTTGAACACCCTGTAGTTGTGTTTGGGAAAAGCAATCTACCTTGTAACTATCAATACAGTGAACAGGCATACTTTAATGGCTTTCTGTCAAGTATGCTAACTGCAGTGTTAACCCTATGCTACAACACAAATATTTTAATGGCTTTCTGTCAAGTATGCTAACTGCAGTGTTAACCCTATGCTACAACACAAATATTTTAATGGCTTTCTGTCAAGTATGCTAACTGCAGTGTTAACCCTATGCTACAACACGAATATTTTAATGACTTTCTGTCAAGTATGCTAACTGCAGTGTTAACCCTATGCTACAATTGATAATAAAGACTGATAATGAAGATAATATATTCTCCATTTTCTCATTGTGAGATCAGTAGAGGGAAAAGGAAATGGATTAAAACTGTGATTGTCAACATGACAGAAGTGGCTAAAGCATTGTCAAGACCTCCAACCTGTGAGTATTAGGGAGTTTTATTAAATTTTTTATAAATATTTTGTAGAATGTTTTATTTTTCATCTTTCTAATGAAATTAACCTTTCTGTGTTCCTAAAATGAACTAATATGATGTGAGTATTATTTCAGGACTTATTCTGAAAATGAAGTTTATATTTGTAGATTTGTAGTAAATGCAGCACAGTTTAACCACATATGCCTTATGCTTGTTCCAGATCCTACCAAGTATTTTGGCTGTGAGTTGGGTGCTCAGACCCAGTTTGACAGTAGAAATGATCGCTACATTGTTAATGGCTCACACACGGATGAAAAACTGCAAATGTTGCTGGATGGTTTCATCAAAAAATTTGTTTTATGTCTAGAATGCTCCAACCCTGAAACTAACTTGGTTAGTATAATGTTAGTATATAGTGTAATTAAAGCTATTAATTCATCTTCATATTATGGGCTCCTTTTGTGGAATTCTTTCTGTCTTCTTTGAGAGCATCTTCTAGAGCCTGGCTCTCACCCTGTGAGGTGTGACTTCAAGGAAGATGTGAGTTACTCTCAGAAATGCATCTTAATTATGTTTTGATAGCTTCATGAATTTTCTCCTTGAAATCAAATACTAGGACAAATGGCGGCAATTTTAAAATGCAAACATGTCAACATGAACGCAAAAAGAGCATTGTTCAACACAATCCTTCTCCCCACATTATGATATCAGTGTCAAACCTGGACGCTAATGTTAAATGACAGAAGAAAACTAGTCACGACCGAGATGAAGTGTCTACGCAGAATACTGGGAGTAACAAGAAGAGACTGGCTTAAAAATAAAGACATCAGGAAAATAGTGGGTACAACATCAGTACTGAACTTCATCAATAAACAATAAATTAAATGATTCAGCCACATAATCAGATTACTAACAGAAAGGGCCCTTCAAAGAGCAATGTTACTCTGATACAGTGGATTCAAAGCAAAAGGCTGGCCATGCGAAAGGTGGGCCTGAGAGATAACAGAGGCGCTGAAAGGCACTGTTTATAAAACGCACACAAAAGCCTGATTTAGAAATCTTTTTTTTGTCCTGAAGCTGTGAGGCAAATCAGGACTGGATAAAAGAAAAAAAGACTAGGTACATAGGGAGGCTCACCCCAGGTGTCTTTTTCGACCTGACGCTGAAAGGCAAAACAGTATTAGAGAATAGATAGATAGACTCTCTGAAATATGAAAGATGTGTGAGCATGACGTTAAAATTTCCTGGTTAATAGTACACTTTAGATGAGGTGAAAAATATTCAGTTATTGGGTAACAGAGTTGACTTCACATGCACTAAGACACACTTATATGTGCAGCATCTTTCAGCAGAGTGCATTGGCTAAGAATGTTAATGGTTTCTGTGGATTGTTGGTGGTACATGTTTCTCATCTATCCTCTCCAGTTTCATCTCATGTCACATTTGATTCCAAATTATTGCAGCTTATGTAATTTGTGAACTTTTCAAGAGACTGTATTTTTAGTGATCTTTTGAAAGGAATCACTCAATGGCTAGTGAACTTTAGAAGGGAATTACTTGATGCCTAGTGTACTTTTGAAGGGAATCATTCAATGGCTAGTGAACTTTTGAAGGGAATTATCACTCAATGGCTAGTGAACTTTTGAAGGGAATGATCACTCAATGCCTAGTGTACTTTTGAAGGGAATCACTCAATGGCTAGTGAACTTTTGAAGGGAATGACTTGATGCCTAGTGTACTTTTGAAGGAAATCTCTCAATGGCTAGTGAACTTTTGAAGGGAATGACTTGATGTCTAGTGTACTTTTGAAGGGAATCACTCTATGGCTTGTGAACTTTTGAAGGGAATCAATGGCTAGTGTACTTTTGAAGGGAATCACTCAATGGTTAGTGATATTTTGAAGGGAGTCAATCTATTCCTAGTGATATTTTGGAGGGAGCCACTCTATAGCTAGTGATATTATGAAGGGAGTCACTCTATGGTTAGTGAACATTTAAAGGGAATTGTTCTATATTTAGTAAACATTTTAATGTTAGAAACACAGTTTTCATACATATGTGGTATATTGGGAAATAGGATGTTAGGCACATATTTTATTTTGACAGATGGGTGATGCAGTCGAGATCACACTAGGAATACATGTACTGTCATGAACATTGTGTTTGAATCTTCAGGTTGTCCATACTAAACGGGGCACAATTCATCAACGCTGTACAGCTTGTGGTTATGACTGTTTAGTAGACATGGGACACAAACTTACTACCTTTATTCTTAAGAATCCCCCAGACCAGGTATGTCTGCATAATTGACTTGAATAAGAACACTTTTTTTGTTATTGAACTATTCAATAATACTTGAACTTTGATTGCTTTTCTGTATATGAACATGTAATAGAGTGTCTATTTGTGCTTGCTTTCTTTGCTGATCAAGAAATGTACTGGTAAAATGAATTAGCTGCAGTGCAAGAATCCTTGTACTTTATAATGCACTATATTAAAGAGGATGTTGTTGAAATGTTTTGGTGAGGTTTTAGCAGTGTTGCTATACTTTTGAGATGTAAGGAGTAGTTCATGTTCACTTTTTAGGCTCATGTTTCAGGTTCTGGAATATTATTCTGACTGTAACGGTTCTCAGGTTGCCCCAGCTTCAATTTGGTACCAGGAAAAGCACTGGGAAGTAAAGGTGACAGACTTGATGTTGACTACATCATCCATCGTGTGCTGGTGGTCGGTGACAAATATAGACTTAATACTGTATTCCCTAATATACCTCTAGGTATGAAAAAGGGTTCCATTCTTTTTTTAGTAGTTAACCCACCCGTGTGTTGCTGAGGCTCTCAAGCGGAGCAAAGAATACTGTAACACTGCAACCAACAAGGCATATCGTAAGAGGTATAAATCAAATAGCATCACAGAAATTGGATGTGCTGGCCTGCTTGTAGGCTCATAACTGGCACAATGTACAATCGCTCTTGGGCTAGGATCACATACATATCACAGTGTGGTTAACAAGTGGTTGATATGGAGCGTTAGAGAGAAGTAGTAGTTAACAAATTCTATTTTGTATTTGTTAGGTTCACAATTAAAAAATAGGGATTTAGTTTTTGTTTTGCATGTTTAATTTTGTCTTTAACATTTAATTATGCAGTGTATATTTCCTGGTCTAGGCATTTCTTTCTCATCAATATTGTTATTAATTTTCATACATTTAATATTTTCTGGCCACTTTTAAAGAAATAGAATATTGATGTGTTGTTTGCAGTGAAGACTTTTATATTTCTCATTATTCTCTGCTTCTGTCATCCACTACTGTCCACTCTTTAGTCATCCACCTTTGTCTGGATGCTATCTATAAGCAGAGACACATATAAGTAGGCCTTAACATGGGCAGTCTTGTCATTTAGACATATCTTTCACATCAAGCATGTACTCCATTCGATCCACCCAAAAGATAAGGTACATTCTTGCTGAGCTAGGAGAGGAAATAGTTAACAAGGAAGAGAACTTGCCACCTCACCTCCAAATATTAAGACCTAGGTCTGTGAGTTTTCAAATACTTTATATACTATGTTATGATCTTCATCTAACTATGTTGTACTTATCTCCACAAAGCTGGGGTTATATTTAAGCCCTTATTTGTACAAGTGTACACATAATCACTTCATCCTAGAGCAGTAATTGATAATTTGTTGTTCATTATCTGAGGGACCCTGTGCTGTAACTGCTATTCTGAACAAAGGCAAGAGAAGCAAGAAAGAAAGGCAAAAGGAAGATGAGAAGAGAAAGATCATACTAGTTCTGAGTCTACTCCAACCAGTGGTCAGGATAAAATGGCTGTCTTAAGAGAGTCTGGGAACATGATGACTCTGCTACCATCGGTACTTATTATCTGTATTTGTTTATTTATTATAGGCAATTTCTTCTCTCAATCGTTCTTTTCGGCTGTTTTTATCAGTCTAATATGATATATAAACGGCCAAACACCAAGAAGCAGGTGGACGTTCTAAACCTTCAGTACCATTTGGAGCTCAGGTGCGTATCCTTCGCTGTTATAGATAATTTAATATGCTATAGATTTTGTAACGATTGTATTCAACAGCTCATGTGAGATTTAGAGAATTTGTATAATAGAGGTGATTTATTCTTATACAGTTGCATTTTCTTTATCTGGCAGTGGGGTACCGTGTTAAAGGAGGAAACATAGCCCCAATGCATCCCACCAAGAATGTTATGAAAGATGTTTGTTATTGGTCATTGAACCAAACTAATAGCACTGTGGGCAAACCCAGAAGTATCCAGTCTTACTTCTTCACCTTTCAACTCCCAACAGAGCACAGATCTTCAACAAACTTCTTCCAGCCCTTCCTATCTATTGCCATTCCTTTAATTTCTTTCCACATCTTGCCTATCTTTTTAATATCTGTCTCTAGATCACTTTTCCACTTGTCTATTTTAGACCTTTCCCTACTCCTCTTTCCTAGTGGGTTCCAAAACAATGCCTGTCTTGCAATGCTTACGGCCGGCCTTCTCAATGTGTGTCCTATCCATCCTAGTGTCTCTTCCTTAGCTCTTTTACTTGTACAACATATAATTCGATATTTTTCAATCACAGTATCTCTCTCTCTCTCTTTAGCCTGTTCGCCCTGGCGTTTAGGCACAACAAACGTACACCATTCTTCCTGTTCATGGCCTTCCTCTGTATTGTGTTCCAGCTATGATTCATTTCCTTCAGCTCTTGCTCTATCGTTCTCCTCCAGGTTGTCTTGGGTCTTCCACGCTTTCGCCTACCCTCTGAGTCCATCTCAGTGCAGTTTTCGTGTCGGAGCCAGTCTCCATCGCATCACATGTCCAATCCATCTCCAGCGTCGTCTTCGGATGATAGTCCCATATTCTCTTGTTGGCATCGTGCAAGCAATTCTTGATTCGAGATAGTATTCGGCCAGTACACGCGTAAGATTTTTCGCAGACAAGTTGTATGAAAGGCGGAGAGTCTGGACATATCCTGTTCTGTCATTCTCCAGCATTCCGATCCGTACAGCAAAGTTGACAGCACACAGCTGTTATAGATACTAGTCTTGGTTCTGATGCTGTATTGGGCAGATTTCCAGGCGGTCTGAAGGGTCATGAATGCACTGCGTGCTTACTCAGTCTGTTTTTAATGTCAGATCCAGCGCCTCCTTCATTGCTATAACACTTCCAAGGTATGTAAGCGTTGTATCTCGGAGGGTTTTACCTTCTAGTTTGACTGGTGCTGGAGGTTGCTATGTTCAAGTCATTACTTCAGTTTTCTTCTGATTTATTTTCAGCCCAACCATCTCACTATATTGGTTAAGGCAGGTCTTTTCCAGGATATCTCTATGTGTATGAGATAGGAGTGCGATGTCATCTGCAAAATCTAGGTCTTCCAGAGTGGTTGTGAGCGTCCATCTAATACCTCTTGCCTTATCTTCCGTTGTTTCACGCATCACCCAATCTATGACAGTGTTGAATAATAGGGCTGACATACACATCCTTGTCATTCGCTGTTTTACTTCAAACTTTAGTTCTGAAGTTTCAACACTGCATGCAAACTTGCTGTAGCAGCTTTTATAATATTTATAAAACACAGTGGGATTCCATACCATCTTAAGATAGCCATAGACTTTGCGGTGTATGCTATCAAAAGCCTTTTCAAAATCTACAAAGTTGATATAGAGTTTGCTTTGCCATTCTGTGCATTGTTCTATGATATTTCTAAGAGCAAATATTTGGCCTATACAGCTCCGTCCTCTGCGAAATCCTGCTTGTTCCTTTCTCAGTTTCTTATCCACAGCGTCAGTAATACGTTGTACGATGATTTTGCTTAAGATTTTACTTGGGACAGAAAGCAGTGTTATTCCACGCCAATTATTACAATCGGCAGGAGCCCTTTTGGGTATCTTGATGATGACTCCTCTGTTCCATGCATCAGGTATTATTTGGGCATTCCATATAGTAGTAAACAAGGGTTGCAATATATTAGCTGCAAGTTCTGGGTCTATTTTGAATAGTTCTGCGTTTAAGTTATCATTCCCTGGTGCCTTGTTATTCTTAAGAGATTTAATTGCTGTAATGATCTCATCCTGGCTGGGTGTTTCAATGCCAATTTCTAACTCCTCTGTTGGTTCTGGTATGTCTGCTACTACCGTTGGAGGTGGTCTGTTTAGCAATTCTTTAAAATGCTCTGTCCATCGTATTTCTTGTTCCTTTTCCGTTGTCAATAGTATTCCATTCTTATCCTTATGAGAGTATTTGATCTTCTGTAATGTTTCCCGCTTATTAGCTTTGTAATTTTGTACACTGTTCCCTGATCACACTTTTTGCTGCTTCTTCTGCCTGTACTGCCAGGTCTTCAACATACATTCTTTGTCGGCTCTCACAGCCCGTTTGATTTCTTTACTTGCGCTTTGTACTGTTCTTGGTATCTTGCTTTCAGTCTTTCGGACTTTGCTTCTAACAATTTATTTTTAATATTCTTGGCTGTCTATTATTTTCCATGTTGTTGGTGTTATCCATTCTTTTCTTTGTGCGGTACCCTAGACATGTTTCACTGCTCTTCTATATATAGATGCTATGTTGTCCCATGTTCTATCTATGTTGTCAGTTTCATCCGTAGTTTCATTACTTTCTAGGGCTTGGAATCTGTTCTTTATCTGCATTATAAACTTATCCCTTACTTCCGTGTCTTTTAGTCTATCCACATCGAACCTCTTTTGGAAGTTTTCTGTTGTCCTGTTTTTCTTAGTTTAAGTTTGACATAAGCTGTGACTGAGTGGTGGTCACTACCAACATCTGCACCTCTCTTGACTACAACATCTAGCAGAGAGCGTCTCCAGGGTCCATTGATCATTATATGGTCTATTTGGTTTTATCTCTGCCATTAGGGAATACCATGTTAATTTGTGGATATCTAAATGTTGAAATAGGGTTCCTCTACTTAGAGATTGTTCATGCTGCAGAAGTTTACTAAACGTTCCCCATTTCGTTCATCATACCACATCCATATTTTCCCATAGTTCTATAACTATCGTATTGTCTTATCCGACCTTCGCATTTAGATCTCCCATAACAATGATAACATCATGGGATGGTGACTTGTCTAATTCTGCTTGTAGGTTTTCGTAGTACGAGTCTTTCTTTGTATCTTCGCTATCATTAGTTGGCGCATAGCATTGTAGGATTGTGATGTTTGTATCTTCCCTTAGTCTGATCTTAATCAGCGGCTGCTGATAGGTTTCCATTCTAACAGACACTTTTCCACGCCCTTTCTTAGGATTACTGCTACTCCTTCATGGTGTAGGTCATCGTCTCGTCCAGAAAAAAGGACTGTTTCACCTGTTGCAGTGGTACTTCTTCCATTTCCTGTCCATCTGCTCTCATTAACCTAGGATATGTAGATTATATCTTCTCATTTCTGCTGTTATTTGTGATAGTTTTCGGTTCTACATTGTTCTTACATTCCAGCATCCAATTCTGGTCTTGGTTTTGGCATTCAGGACTTCCGTCCTCATGAAAGTAGCTTCCTTTCGGCTTTCACCACTTCCAGTCATGTGAGTCAATGACTCTGGTAGCCCTTCATGCCCGTAGATAGGTTGTATGTTTGTTGTTGTTTCCATAACTTTAATTTTTTTTTAAAGGATGGGATCGTTAGTCCAAAGCCCAACCCCCAACCTGGAGGACCAGGAGACCATGCTTCGTCTGTCCCTCTTCAGTGACCTTTCCGGCTTGGGTAACCCTTCCGGGAACATAAGTTCCCGCCGTCATAGCTCACTGTATCATTGGAGCACGCAAGCCTCCCCCACCACTACAAGGTAATGGCCTCATGGGGAGGAATCACAGTATAGATACCTCATTAATTCCCAGACTCACCATCTAAAGATAGCCACTAAGCAACTATAGTATGTCCCGTTGTCCAACTACTCTATAGGTGCTTTCAAAGCTAATCTATCAACTCCTTTATTACCACAAAGCACATCCAGGATGGTCAGTATATCAACATAACATCCTGGGGATTGAAGGCATCTACATATGCCAACTATTTGCAAACTAATTGTTTCAGAAACATATACTGTAAGACCATTTAAATGCTTATGTATGCAGACTGTCTACAAGTGGTCAGCTGTAGTACTGACTCTATACTCTTGTTGAAACAAACCAAAGGAAAATTATAAACATTTTGTGGTTAATAGCACAAAATTATACAGTGTATTTCTATTTTGTTCGTACAGAGAAGTTGGCATTGATGGCTACAGCTTAAATGATGCATACTCTGTTTGCTGAAACTTTTGTCATGAGTTTGCTACTGTTATTACTTTAATAATTCTAACAGACTGTTGTCAGTTTCTGAAACCACAGAGTAAATTCTGATTGATGAAATATCTTCCCCTTTTCCAACAATGAATCCTCATTTCCTATCTATCCATCCATAGAGTAAGTTGCTAAAGGGTTTTATCTTAAATCTATCCATCCATAGAGTAAGGATTGCTAAGTTTCATCTTAAATCTATCCATCCATAGAGTAAGGATTGCTAAAGGTTTCATCTTAAATCTATCCATCCCTAGAGTAGGATTGCTAAAGGTTTCATCTTAAATCTATCCATCCATAGAGTAAGGATTGCTAAAGGTTTCATCTTAAATCTATCCATCCATAGAGTAAGGATTGCTAAAGGTTTCATCTTAAATCTATCCATCCATAGAGTAAGGATTGCTAAAGGTTTCATCTTAAATCTATCCATCCATAGAGTAAGGATTGCTAAAGGTTTCATCTTAAATCTATCCATCCATAGAGTAAGGATTGCTAAAGGTTTCATCTTAAATCTATCAATCCATAGAGTAAGGATTGCTAAAGGTTTCATCTTAAATCTATCCATCCATAGAGTAAGGATTGCTAAAGGTTTCATCTTAAATCTATCCATCCATAGAGTAAGGATTGCTAAAGGTTTCATCTTAAATCTATCCATCCATAGAGTAAGGATTGCTAAAGGTTTCATCTTAAATCTATCCATCCATAGAGTAAGGATTGCTAAAGGTTTCATCTTAAATCTATCCATCCATAGAGTAAGGATTGCTAAAGGTTTCATCTTAAATCTATCCATCCATAGAGTAAGGATTGCTAAAGGTTTCATCTTAAATCTATCCATCCATAGAGTAAGGATTGCTAAAGGTTTCATCTTAAATCTATCCATCCATAGAGTAAGGATTGCTAAAGGTTTCATCTTAAATCTATCCATCCATAGAGTAAGGATTGCTAAAGGTTTCATCTTAAATCTATCCATCCATAGAGTAAGGATTGCTAAAGGTTTCATCTTAAATCTATCCATCCATAGAGTAAGGATTGCTAAAGGTTTCATCTTAAATCTATCCATCCATAGAGTAAGGATTGCTAAAGGTTTCATCTAAATCTATCCATCCATAGAGTAAGATTGCTAAAGGTTTCATCTAAATCTATCCATCCATAGAGTAAGGATTGCTAAAGGTTTCATCTTAAAAATGAGAAATGCTTGCAACCAAGTCAACCATATCCTCTCTAGTGGTCCAATTATTGGAGGCAATGCTCCTTATTTCTACTAGCACTACTCTAGCTAATGGTGAGCATCTGGTACTCAAAAACTAGACACCTGAAGTCAACTGGGGTTAAACTCATGAGGAGGGAACCCGCAGAAACCACTGGAAGAACAAGTCCTCTAATAGTTCCAACTGATTCAGGGCACACTGACATCGATCCCACCAAGACGGTTGAAGGTTGCTCTCAAAACTCTGATTTCTGTGGGTAGTTTTAAAAGCACAAGAATATGGACAGCAGGACTTCATAGCACCTACCACCGAAGACGGAACATGTCAGCCCAAACATGTCAGCCCAAACAGGTGGGGATACTTAGCAATAGAAATGGGACATGTACTCATCATACAGTTAATAACTATGGGCTCATATATCGCTTTCATGGAGTGGGGCCGCCACTTTTGGATCATTACTGAATTCATAGAGATGACTGTTTGAACATGTGCATTAGAAACAGGTCACAGAAGAAGACCCAACCATCCCAGTCTCTTTTCCTTGTCTCAAATGAACTAATTATAAGGACCATAAGTTCAGTCCATTATATCACATTGTAGTCTCATTAAGGAATATTTCTCCACACAAGATCAGATGGAAAATTGTTCAACATGGAGCGACTCAAAGCAAAGTCCAAAGAGTCACCATCAGGGAACTTCTGTTTGCCGATGATGCAGCATTAACATCACACACAGAAGAAGGGCTACAACACCTCATGGACAAATGAATTCGGCTTGACCATCAGCCTGAAGAAAACAAATATAATGTTCCAGGATATTAGCAGAGCCCCATCTATCAACATTGGCAGTCATACGCTTGAAGTAGTCAATACCTTTACATACCTTGGCTCTGTCATCAGCAGCAACCTCTCCTCGATGATGAAATTAGTAGTCGCATTGGGAAGGCCTCCACTGCTATGTTTAAATTAGCAAAGCGTGTATGGGAAAACAGGGCACTCACAAGAAACATCAAGACACAAGTATATAAAGCTTGTGTTCTCAGCACTCTACTGTATGGTAGTGAGACATGGACCACATATGCTAGACAAGAACATCGCCTCAACACCTTCCACATACCCTGTCTCAGGCGAATATACAACATCCGATGGCAAGATCACATCTCCAATATAGAAGTCCTGAACAGTGCTGGCATTCCAAGCATGCACACTTTACTGAGTCAGCGACGTCTCAGATGGCTGGGACACGTGTGCCGTATGAGCGATGATAGAATCCCAAAGAACATTTTATATGGTCAACTCACATCTGGTGCTAGACAACATGGGCGCCCATTATTACGCTTCATTCTGGTATAGAAGCATAGTTGATGTTTGTCACAAAATTAGTAGTTCATTATAAAGTTCATCATTTCAGTTTGTTATAGGGAATGTTAATTCAGTTTGTTATCGGGATTGTTAATTCATTTATACTGAGAGTTGTACTTGTTTAACATTTTTATTCTCTAACATTTATTTTGGATTCAGAATACAGGTGGCGGGGATGGTGGTGGTGATGATGATGATGATGATGATTGGGGAGATGACTGTACTGAAGAAGCAGTTAACAAAAGAATTGGAGAGCTGACAGATGCTGCAAGAGGGTTAGCATTTACAGATGACCTTGAGAAATCTGCAGACGAACGTCTGAATGTGGTCTATGAAATGATCAAGGTTAGTTTATGTTTGTGACAGGGAAGAAATCTGCGTTTCTCAAGTAATTAAGTGAGAAATATAGTGATTCTATCATCCATTTTGTTTGTTATAGTACTGGGAAAATTTGAAGGCGAAGGAACCTGGTGCAATGAAGTATATCCTTTGTCTTTATACCATTTATATTTATGTAAACTTTGCATATCCCGATCTCCAGAAATATCGGTTATAATATAACTCTTATAAGGGATGTTTTTGCTCAGGGGAGCGGGTGTTAAAGGTACAGGTGGCTAGGGTTGATAAGGTTAATTCATAGAGTCAAATCAGAAGTATCCAAAAGAGACAGGTTTAGAAATGAAGACATCAGGAAAAAAAGTGCGTACAACATCAGTAGTAAACTTCATCAAGAAACAACTAACCTAAATAGTTTGGCAACATATTCATTACAAAGATTAATAAATAAAAATTCCTATAAAACATTTTCACCATCTTCTAAATTACATAGGTGGACCCTCGCTGGTGCTACAGAGTTTGTGCACTGCCGCTGAGATCTTCCTGTGTAAGAAAGAGATAGGAGCACATACGGTTACTCACCGAAGTGCAATGATGATGATGGTCCTATCTATCAATCAATCAAACCTTTATATTTCATGGCAACTTTAGTGGCTACACACATTCACGTTTTTTTGTTTAAGCTGGTTCATATCTTGATATTATTTACATAGAGATACAGGCATATACCTCATGTTCTTGTCAACGTGAGTGAGTGCAATGATTAATTAGCGTTCTGGCTTCCTAGATGGATGTGTCTCAGGTTCAAAATCCCCAGCTGAAGTGATTTTTTTTCTGACAGTAAATATGCTTCATAGGTCAACACAACCTGAATTGTGTGGAAGAGAAACACTAAAAAATTAAATACAGTCAACATAATATTGTCATGGTGCTTCATTTATCAAAAGGAAAATACAGGCCTAACACCATATTTTTCAATATACTATAATGACATGTATACATGGTGCTTGCTTTTAAAAAAACAAAACTTGTGATGTCCATAATGATGTTATGTTTAATACATCCCATGACTAATTTTAATCCTTTGTTCTGTATATTCAGTGTATAGTCGACCTCTGAGAGCCACAGTAGAACAGTGCTAACTACACTTCCGTCCTAGATGGGTGGTTTCAGTTTGATCTTCAGTTTTAGTGGAATTTTTCCAGCCACTAACAGCTCTTGGATTGTATTCCCCAATGTGCCGTCTGCCAAGCGTGTTCGTTGGACGACTGGTGACAAGCCCTCTGTGAGTGCGGATTCAATTCCGCGGGCTGGCAGAAAAGCCACAGGTTCTCCAGATTTACGGTGTTTGTGGCCACCGAACTGAAGGGTTACAATGTCCATGGCACCGAACTGAAGAGCTGAAAGCTCAAGTGCTTCTGGATCTGAAAAAAATAATTTGACTCCTACTAGCTACATGAGAAAAAAGTTCTTGTTATTAGTTGACCCTGAGAAAGTAAATTTACTTGTTTTTAGTTGATCCTGAGAAAATAAATTTACTTGTTTCTATAGTTGATCACTGAGAAATAAATTTACTTGTTTCTTTAGTTGACCACTGAGAAAGTAAATTTACTTGTTTCTTTAGTTGACCACTGAGAAAGTAAATTTACTTGTTTCTTTAGTTGACCACTGAGAAAATAAATTTACTTGTTTCTTTAGTTGATCACTGAGAAAATAAATTTACTTGTTTCTTTAGTTGACCACTGAGAAAGTAAATTTACTTGTTTCTTTAGATTACCACTGAGAAAGTAAATTTACTTATTTCTTTAGTTGACCACTGAGAAAGTAAATTTACTTATTTTTTTAGTTGACCACTGAGAAAGTAAATTTACTAGTTTCTTTAGTTGACCACAGAGAAAGTAAACTGATTATACATAAGAACAAACAGTCTTAAGGATTTATGCTGCTATTGTTTTTAAGACAGCCAGACCTCATTTGCATCTTGTGTATTGTTTGCTCAGTGAAGTACTTGTATGACATACTGCAATGAAATATTATTCTAAGATACATATCTGTCTTTCATGTCCTCTCCATTGAAAGTGATGACAGGGAGGTCAGTCTTTACTATGAGATTGGTCAAGGAGTATTACATCACATATGCTTTGGTGAGATTTACCTGTGAACTGAACTATTTACACACAACGGCAAGATTACTTGTAATGTTTCTTGAATTACCTTGATCGTTTAATTTTCTGCACAGATCAAAAGAGATGAAGATGAACTGACCAAAATGGCTGTCATCAAAAGTCTGTTTTCTGAAGCAGAAAGACTTGAAGTGAAAGATAAAGTACCCCTTGTCCTGGTGGATCTGCTTCTCAATGATAAAGCTTTAGTTCAGCTGCTAAAATATAAAAACGTTTTCCTCAAGGTAGGTGGATATTTATTTATGTTTTTATTTCTGATTTGCGGAAAGATCTGAGACTGATCAAGAATTGGTATTGGCAACAAAGTGCAGCTATAAGACGAGAGAATCAGAGTGGAATCTATCAGGAGATACAATTAGGAGAGTAAGACAGGGGCGTGTACTCTCAACCGGACTTGTTCAACCATAACAGTGAAAACATTGTGTGACATAGAAGAAATGGCAGGAATAACAGTTGATGGACAAAACATGAACAATATAAGATACACTAATAATTCTCATAGCGACAAATGAACAAGATCTACAAGAATTGATAGACATAATAGTGAGTGAAAGTAAAAAGAAAGGATTAAGCATGAATATAAAGAAAAGAGGTAATGGTTCTCTAAGAAACAGGAAACACCATAATGCAATATCAAAATAAACAACACTGAAACAAGCCCATCGATTCAAGTATCTGGGAACATTTCTAACATCAGATGGAAGATGTAAAACAGAGATTAGGAGTAGAATAGCTCAAGCGAAAGCAGCTTTTATGAAAAAGAAAAACACTATGCATGAATTCACTACCAATGACACTGTGGAAAAAGTACTCCAGTGCTATATTGAACCAATACTTCTGTATGACAAAAATCATGGACAATGAACAAACAATCAATAAGATCGCTGGAAGTCACAGAGATGTGGTTTTACAGAAGAATGCTGAAACTTCCATGAACAGCAAAGAAAACAAATGATGAGGGTTTCAAACAGGACTGCACACAAAGAAACCTTATCAAAAGAATAAAAATCAAGGTTGTTCAGGAATATAATGTGAAGAGGTTTGGAAATTTGGTGACAGGGAGTAAAATATAGGAAAGGAGAGATCATGGAAGGCAGAGGTAGAAGATGCTGGATGGTCTGACATCATGGTTTGATAACATATCGACGTCAGAACTGATTAACTGCACCAGGGAAAGAATTGTGAAGAGACATGACTGCCCACGCTAACAAGCATGACACTTATTGATTGATATAGATTTATGTAATGTAAGCATCACCGTTTATAGCTATATGCCATCAATGGCTTCAGCGATTTCAGTTATTGTTGAAATCAAACAGCCATTCATGATTTGTTATTTAATTAATTTTCTTTCATAGACCTCACTATTAATTATATAATATAGTAATAGCCGTCCATCGCAGCGATGATGACAACAATCTCAGACGTGTACTGTTGCACCTCTCTGGTGTGTGCGGAGGTGACTTAGAGCCAATCCTAGAACAGAATCCCCGACCACAGGTGGGGCATACATGATCAAGGTTAGACATGTGCGTGTTGTGTGCTCTGTCTTTTCGCCTTGCTCGTTTTCTCTGTGACTCAACAATACGATGATTCTCAGCTATTCGGGTTCCTCTTTTGTTGTTACAGCGCCACGTTTGGCGATCTTGCGCAAGGATTCCCAGCACGTATTGTCTATATCGAAGCATTTCAGAGACACTTTAAGAGTGTCTTTAAAGCGTTTTTCTGTCCACCAGCTAAACGTCTGCCCCCTTCAAGCTCGCCATACATCAACTGTTTTGGGATGCGTTTATCAGGCATTCGAGCAACGTGACCGACCCATCTCAGTTGGGCCTTCTGCAACAGGGTGTTGACGCTTGGGATCGTTGCTCTTGTGAGGACTTCGCTGTCTGGAATTTTGTCCTGCCAGGAATTAACCCTAAACAAATTTATGGCAGAATTCGCTTTCTAGATGCAGCCAATACTGGTCCACTGATATACAGAAACATACCAACCCCCACCAAGACTTTCCTGGGGAGCACACTAGCTAAGAAAGATTGCAGGAAGTGGAATCTTATACAGCATTAAGAGACACATCATCAAAAATAAGCAATATGTACAGCCTTTAATCAACAGAAATGATCTACATGCATAGTTGAAGCATCTCATGAAAGATGCTGTGCACATATGAGTCTGCTTAGAGTACAGTGATGTCTGTCCTGTCAACAATTAATATATACGAAATAAAGAGAACATATTTAATGAGATTGTTTGTATTCTTGGCATGTCTTCAGTTCTGTGCCCAGAATACAAAGGCACAGAAAACAATGCTGGGTGGTTTGCAGATTTTGCTAGCTGTGGAGTATCCTGAACTCATGTGCAAAACTAGCCACTTTCTGAAAGCACTTTATGACCTTGACATTTTAGAGGAGTCTGTTATTCTTGAATGGGCCAGGAAGGTGAGCAGTACTTGTATGAATTATATAACTAAAGAAATATCCTTTAAGTTTTTTTGGAGCAAATGTTTACAACAAACATGCACCATTCTTTTCTGTCTAGTGCTATCCTTTCAAGATGTGCCACTCATAGACTGCTTTGTCTGTTCACTGCTATAGAAGAAAAGGACAATTTATCCTTTCCATATCATCTCAATGAGAGCCATAGTAATGTAGTTGTTAGTGAATACGCTTCTTAGGCTAGTGGTCTGGGTTCAGTTCCACAGTGGCCGTGGAATTTTTTCAGACCGAAACAGCTCTCAGGTCAACCAATCCTCAATTGGGTACCAGGAAAAACACTGGGAGGTAAACGTGGCTGGAGTTATGTTGACCACATTACACATCGCCTGTCAAACATTAAAAAATATGGGCCTAACACCGTATTACCCTATATAGCACATGGTGTAACAAGGGTTCTAAATAAGAATTTTATCTCTGTCGCCTTAATATCTGTTTTCAACTTTTCTTTTCCATCAGATATTTTGTTGTCTTCCCCTGTTTCTCTTACTCTTTAATTTTTAGAAATAAACTTATTCAATCTTCTAATGTTATTTATTGGACCGGCTAGCAGAAAACATTTTACTTTGAAAGTCATATCTTTTGTGTGGTCATATGTTTTTATGTTTGTGCATGTGAAGGTGTATGGGTATATTTTTGTATGTGTGATGTATTTCTCTCTCTCTCTCTCTTTAACTCGGATTGGGGCATAGGCCCTCAACCAACTCATACCAAGTTTTCCTATCTCTAGCTATCTCCTGCAGCTCCCTCCAGCTCTTCTTTATATTGTTGATCTCCGCCTCCAAATCTCGTCTCCATGTATTTCTCGGCCTCCCTTCTTTTGCTGTCCCTGTGGGTTCCAGGCAAGGATATTTCTTGTTATATTCCCCTCAGGTTTTCGCAAAGTGTGTCCTATCCAGCGTATATATATGGAACTGCAGTAAAACTATTTGATTGGCAAAACACGTAATTACAAAGTACTGTAGTTTTACAAATTACAAAAACAATGACAAAATACAGCAACGTTTCGACCAACAAGGCCTTTATCAAGCAACGAACAAACAGGAGTGACAAATTAAAATGAAACACAAATGGACGACCAAATACAAACGTATCTAAGGAAAATCTGGAATAAAAACGAATAACGAAATAAATGTAACACAAAAACACACATAAAAACTAGAAATAGAAAGGAAAAGAAACAATGAAACATCTAGTAAATATATAACTTGAATACATGCAACATATACCCATATAGATTACAAAGCATGGGAAGAGAAAGTACTAAGAAGCATAAGAATGGAATATAACATGAATACATGCAACATATACCCATATAGATTACAAAGCATGGGAAGAGAAAGTACTAAGAAGCATAAGAATGTAATACGTTGAGCCAGCGTGGTCGCAAGGTACCATACAAAGAAATCAACCGATTCTCCAGAGCAAATCGACTGCGATCATCCGAGGAACATGATCGGATGGCTGTGACCTGGACATCGTGAGCACCTAAATGGCCAGTATCATTGAAATGGGTGGCTACAGGGGTCACAGAGCATTGGCGTATGTCGCGTAAGTGTTGGGCGAATCGGTCACTGAGCATTGGCGTATGTCGCGTAAGTGTTGGGCGAATCGGTCACTGAGCCTCTTGCCTGTCTCGCCAATATAAGCCTTGTTACACCGCTTACAGATAATGGCATAGATAAGATTACGGGACTCGATGTGAACCCATCGTCAATAAGAAACGTGCCTAAAGGAAAAGATACAGTATGCGTCTGTATCACATAAGCACACGTGTTGCAACGCCGACGGCCACACTGGACAGTGCCAAAATGAGTCTGGATATTGGACTTAAGGCGACTGTGTACCAACATATCCTTAAGACTTCTGTCCCGTCTGTAAGACACCAAAGGATAGTTGGGGAAGACAGATCGGGTCTCAGGATCTGATCTAAGGAGAGACAGATGACGGAATAAAATATTTTTCACCAGGGAACTATGGGGGTGGTAAGTTAAGATAAGTTTTACTCTGTCAGAGTTAGTAGTCCTATGCTGGCTGGTAAGGGCCTGCTGGCGAGTGATTTTCTGAACTCGATGCATAGCCGAGACAAGCACCCTCTCTGGGTATAGGCGCCTACTAAAGAAATCAAGCATCTCGGAGCTCTCTCAAGAAAATCATCGTCCTCACTACAAAGGCGCCGAAGGCGTAAGAGCTGCGAGAATGGCAAAGAGTCACGACAAGCCCGGGATGGGAAGAAGTATAGAGGAGAAAACTATGTGCATCAGTAGGCTTGTAATATACTGATGTAGTGATAGCGGATAGGCGTAAGGTGATAGTAATGTCAAGAAAGTTGACACAAGTAGTGGAGATGTGAGAAGTAAAACGAATAGAAGGGTTGAAAACATTAATGAAGCGTGACAAATCGGCTTCAGGCATATCAGTGATGCCAATACAGTCATCAATGTATCTGTGATAGACAGACGGAAGGGGGCCATCATATGTAGTCCATACTAGGTGTTCAAGATAACCCATGAATAGACAAGCATAACTAGGTCCCATTTTAGTACCCATGGCAACCCCACTGATCTGCTCAAAGAATTGGTCATTAAACTGAAAGGAGTTAAGAGTGAGAACTAGTTCCGCAAGACGAAGGAGAGCAGAAGTTGACACAAGTGGATTAGTTCTCCTATTGAGAAAGAACTGGAGAGCTATAAGGCCGTCAGGATGAGGTATAGAAGTGTACAATGAGCACACATCAAGGAGGAAGAGACGGTAGGTTCTCTCGGGTAGCAACTCAATGGTAGAAAAGACAGACAAAGCGTGGTTTGTATCCTTCAAAAATGACGGGAGTGTGGTGACTATGGGATTAAAGATGCTATCAAGGAATTCGGAGATGTGTTCCGTAGGGCAAGAGCAAGCAGAAACGATAGGCCTACCGGGATTGTGGAGTTTATGAATTTTGGGGAGCATATAAAAGGCGGGTTTACCCAAACAGCTATCGATCACACAGAGTGATGATGCACTGGAATCTGTCTTGTTCTCTCCATAAGTTCCTAATTTGTGACCCTTTCATACCATCTTAGTCCCTCTATTCTGCGCAGACACCAATTGATGAATGTTTGCAATTTATTCGTTATTGTTTTAGTAGTTCTCCATGTCTCTGACCCATACAGTACAGCTGCTTTAACATTAGAGTTAAATATCTGAATTTTTGTTCTAGATTTGATTTTTTAGACTTCCATATGTTTCCCAGTGCAATGATGTATTTAGGTGTGTTTTGTTTGTGTGTAAAGATATTTAGACATTCATTTAACACTTTCAGTGCCACACCTTTTTCAACCAAGTCTGGCCCACTGCCACACTATTTTTTGGATATCATCAGTTTTCAGGGTGATAATTTCAAAAAACATATAAAATAAACTAATAAACATAGGACTTTGAGACTCTGGTATAATGTTCATATATGAATTGGCTTTACGGTTTGGACATTATCGTGTGACCTTGGAATACGTGACCTTGGCGGCCATTTTGGATTTAACTTATTTTTGCCAAAAACAAGGGTACAATCAAAAATAATTCTTAAGAAATAGATAATTGATCTCAAAACTAGAGAAAGTTATCAAATATGTTAGATGACTTGATATGAAACATTATTTTATGCTTATCTGGTATGTAGCATGTATTTTTAGTGTCATTTGTGTACCTACAAGTTGTCTGATTTTTTTTGCACAAAATAAAAATTGTGAAAAAAGATAGTTTTGGTTATTGTTGTTATTTATAAGCATAATACATGTAGTTATGTCTTGACATGTACAGTACTACTGACCTGTATATATGTACATTATATTTACAATATAATCCAAGAATTATTGCTGCAACTGCTGTTGGCGTCGCTCCAAACGTGCACAGAATTTGGTATCGGTTTCTGCTCATGACTTTCGTGAATGGCGTCTGGGTAAGCCAATGAGTAGTTTCCCAATAATCATATAATGCAAGTTTTTTACACAATCCCATTGCAATTTGAAGACCAATAAAAGCTTCAACTTCCTCAAATGATGTAGACTTCCACTTCTGCTTACGGGATCTATCAGAATAGCTGTTGCTGTTAGCATGTTGTTCTGCATAACGATTCGTTTCTTGAACAATTAGGCTGATTACATCATCGGTAAAGTACAGTCTGAAATAATCTCTCACTGAAAAATTTGTGGTGTTTACTTGACTGCCCTGTTCAAGACCATATTGTGGAACCCACTTCTGTTCAAAAACATCATGTTCACTCTCAAAAATGATCCAATTCCATTTGTTTTCTGCTTGATTTGGTCTAGCAGTGACAGTGCCATGCCCCCGTTTTCGAGATGAGGGTTCATCACCTACGCCTGCACCACTGGGAATATCCGCGATCGATCTATAAATATCGTCACGTGAATCAAAGTCCAAATCTGTATCACATTCAGATCCCGTTTGGTCACTATCACTGGCTAAAATGTCAGAATCGGAGTCATTTTGGACATTACTAACATCAGCTACATCGCTCATTTTGAAGATCGTTGTTTACTTATGAAAGATCGCGAAAATTCAATAAAAATCGGACTTACTGTATTTTTAACACGCGCTCGCTAGATCCGCCATTTTGGAAAGCTACTCTGAACAATACGGAACTAGTTCGTAATGTAATAACGGTGTACGGTAAGCAAAACTACCCGTTTTAAAAGTCGTATTTCCCGAGGACAAAAGTCGTCCGTGGCACTGAAAGGGAGTTCAACCTTCGCCGACTTTTGTCGTCGGTGGCACTGAAAGTGTTAACATGTACAAAATAGACCCTTCTGACATATGCACATGTGGCACCAGCATGGTGACAGAGACACACATACTGCAAGAATGTCCAACATACAATGAACAGAGAGAAAACACATGACCAATCCCCATCTTAGTCCAAGACAAGCTATATGGAGATGTACATGAACTCTGGTTGACCACTAACTAACAAGTAAACAAATCGATGTATGAAAACTTTTGAAGAAGGATATACATTTGTATGAGGATCTTTGGTTACGTTTTATATGTATGTTTTATGGGTAGATTGTTAGTATAGATGTATTTGAGTATATTTGAAAAAGTTATATTAAAATTTGTTATTCAGTGTTTCAAACTAATAATTGGGATCTGCTACACTTTCAGCCATCTAAAAAATATGTCAGCAAAGAACAGAGTGCCAAGATCCAAAAGGAAGC
This sequence comes from Arion vulgaris, assembly GCA_020796225.1. Classification (NCBI taxonomy): domain Eukaryota; kingdom Metazoa; phylum Mollusca; class Gastropoda; order Stylommatophora; family Arionidae; genus Arion; species Arion vulgaris. Next base: position 6,168,890 of record CM036754.1, read on the forward strand.
ACATGCTTTTATCAACTGGCTGGAGCAAGCTGAAGAGGAGACAGATGAGGAGGATGTTGAGGTATCTGTTGTTGAAAGTATATATTTAGAAATTACTTAGTTAGTTTGTTTGTTTATACCTTAGATGACTGCAGAAAGGAAACATAAACTTTTCTACACATGGATTAGTTATTTACTAACAATCACTTTTATTGTATTTTATGCCAGTGTGTTGTTGGGGCTCACAAGGGAGCAAATAATAGTAACACTGCGACCTACAAGGCATGTCATAAGAGGTGACTGAGGTAGGGGCCTAGGAAGCTACCCTAGTAAATAAAAAGTGTTGCAGAAATTGGATACTGGCCTACTTGTAGAAGCATAACTGGCACAATGTACAGCTGCTCTTTGGTTCGGATCACATACAAATCACAAAAAGTGGTTAACAAGTGGTCAATATGGGACGATCGAAGAAGAAGAAGATTGTATTGTATTCCCATCTTACGATTATATGTTACATAAGGCCTGCAAGCAAGAATGGCTAGAGCATATTCAATGATAGACTGCACCAACCCCTGGAATAATATCAGTAACCGTTGCTTAAAGTTTGCAGATGCTATAACTGTTGTTGCAGACAGACACTTCCTGGTTTTGGTTATAATATGGTCTATGTGTTCTTTGAATGCTAGGTTTTGGTCAAATCTCACACAGATGTAAGTCATGGTTCCTGTCCTTTGAATTATTCGTCCACAGAGATCCACTGTTGGCATAGATGGTTTAATTCTTTCTGTAGCTCTTGAACAATGCTGGCTCAGTCCTTTTTATAGTTGGACATTATTAGTTGGACATTATTATTGTGTAACAAGAAGAGACCGGTTTAGAAATGAAGACATCAGGAAAAAGTGGGTACAACATCAGTACTAGACTTCATCAAGAAACAACAAATTAAATGGTTCGCCACGTAAGCAGATTACCACCAGACAGTGCACCCCAAAGAGCAATGCTGCTCCGATACAATGGGTACAAAGCAAAAGGCCGGCCACGCAAAGATGGACCTCAGAGATAACAGAGGCGACGAAAGAGACTATCTACGAAGCGCATACTAGGGCCCGTTTTATAAATCTCTTCCTGACCTGACGCTGTGAGGCATACAGGATTCGAGAAAGAAGAAGAATTATTAGTTTAGTTTAGTCATCGGATCATCATCACTGTACATCGGACCAATTAGTCAATAAGTGCTCAGATCTCCTCCTCAGTATGTCTCTCAGAGTGTGGCGTCTAACGACACCGGTTCTTTGTTGGTTTACTATTCTACTTTGGCTACCAGAATATTGCTCGTCTAGCTACACCACATTTGACTTGGTATTCTTGCAGTCTGGTGAGTGTTGTATATTAACCACTATTGCTTGAATCATTTACATTTTCCCTCTCTCTTCTGGAATTTAGAATATCAGCCTCTTCCATTGCTCGCCAGCATTCTACAGAAGCCATACCTGTAAGCATATCAGCGTATTCATTTCCCTTTACAACTGCATGCCTTGGCACAAAAATAAAACTGATATTTATTAGCATAGACCTCAGTGATTCAAACCAATGTATCCAAGCCCTGCCTGTTTCAATCTTCCTGAGTTGAACACATATCATCATTTAATATTTCTGTAACAACTACATAGTGACTTACTCTGAGCTTGAAATTAACTCAGTCACTAACTTAAGACTTCATCATTGGCCTATATTTTTGTAGAAACTTGGAACAAATATTATCACAATATTTTCTTGATATTTCTTGCAGATAATTTATTCCAACACACAGAAGTGTCAAGATATTACTGTGGAACCAGTCAAACCCCAGACATCTAGTGCTTCTGTTGTCAATGGCAACAAGAAACCTGCCAGTACTTCTGCTGATATTGATGATAATGATGATATTGACATTGATGACATATAAATGTGGCTTGCGGACACTATTTTTGACATAGCTTCAACACTGTTGAGTATGGGATTTTGTGATTTTATTACCATCCAATTGAAATAACACCCACATATAGTAAATCTCTCTATATTTTCCATCTAAGCTTCACATCGTCAGATATGTTATTTACAGTAAATTTGTGACTTGAGCTAAGGACTAAGATTAATTCCATCATGAAAAGCTTTTGCAACAAAATAGAACTGCAAAGTGTTTGAAATCTTGACCAAATTGTCATGTTAATTTCTGTATATATATTGTGTAATTAAACGGGAATGCCTCACTACATAGAGGCAGAACTTAAAGATTGAAGCAAATGGACAGTTGTTTCGTATAGTATTCTAACAAAAATACATCATGGCTGAAAGATTTCATAATCATACATTATTATCAGAATTCTAGCTCTGTCATGATATCCAACAAGTCTATCAATAAAATTATAACACAGATACAGTGTTGTTCCATATTGAATACATTTATAATACCTGCCATCAAATATACAACATCATTTAATGAGAATTTTGTTTTATTTTCCTCACTGATTGTGAAATATCTGACATTTATTTCTACAGATTGTTTTTTTTAAATCTTGTGATTTTTCTGGACTTATTACTGGTTGTTGTTTTGTTCTCTGGAGACATTCGTCTGCCTTAATTTGCTCAATTCTTCACACAATTTTTGATAGTTTTCTCAGCTCTGATATTTGTATCTTCTATCCTGTTCTGATAATTCTTGATAGTTTTCTCAGCTCTGATATTTGTATACTACTGTTTTCATTAAATATCTGCTCCTCACTAAATTATTTGTTCATAAATCACTAGTTAATCTTAAGAGAACTTTGATCACAAAATATTGCAGATATATCACAATTGTATGATATTCTTGTGCTCAATCTTGCTTATACGTTCTACATCTCATGTCTATATGTTCTACATCTCATACTTATACATTCTACATCTCATGTCTATACGTTCAACATCTCATGTCTATATGTTCTACATCTCATACTTACTCTTGTGATAACATATTCTAGTCAAGTAAGGTGAGACAATACCTGCACCTTTCAGCCAGACATACAACCTTTTCTTGGGACCAAATTAACCTTCCTTCTTTGATCCCTTCTAACTTAGTCAAGACTGCAGTGATGTAGGATCTTGATCAGCTCTTGTTTGCAAACTTTTGTCATCTCATTCATTGCATCTTAGACCACATTAAATGAATGAAAAATTGTGGCATATCCTTTACGTCACCATCAACCACAGTAAACGAGTTGTTTGATTTTCTAGGCACCACTTATATGTTCAGTAGTATGTCATTGCTTTCTGAATTGCGAGGATATTTTTACCATTCGTAAAAAATCCAACGGGAGCAAATTTGCTTCCAAACTGCCTGCCGCGGAGTTTAAACCAGGTACTCTTGGGTTGTGATCGAACTCACTACCGCTAAGCCACAGATGCCCACAGACCACATATACTGAATGTAAAATTTGACATAGTCATAAACTCTAAATGGGAAAACGATCACTTACAAATACTTTAGGTTGAACTGAGCCAAGTGTTAATATTTCCTTTCAGAATTATCATGCAATAATTGCATTTTTATCATTGGAATCCATACTGTAATTTATTACGAGATCATTTATTTTCTAAACTTTATTCTTTTTTTAAATTCCTTTCACTCTCAGTGGCCTGCAACTTATTACCAATATTTCTATTAGTTTCTAATATCAGCATTACTAATGGAACATAGTCACGAAACTGTTTCTAATATCAGCATTACTAATGGAACCTAGTCATGAAATTGTTTCTAATATCAGCATTACTAATGGAACCTAGTCATGAAATTGTTTCTAATATCAGCATTACTAATGGAACATAGTCACGAAACTGTTTCTAATATCAGCATTACTAATGGAACCTAGTCATGAAATTGTTTCTAATATCAGCATTACTAATGGAACCTAGTCATGAAATTGTTTCTAATATCAGCATTACTAATGGAACCTAGTCATGAAATTGTTCCTAATGCTATAGCTGATTTTAATTGCAGTTTCTGTAACAAGGGCATTTTCATAATAGATTTGGGTTGTTAGCTCTAAACAAGCATCTGATAACTTGGGGCAAGATATGTTCAGTAGGATACCAATTTCTGCAGATAAGTTACTGATAAGATTTGACAAACTTAAACCCTACTGAGGAGTTATACTGTACGACAGTGTCAACGTCTAACTAGTCATTGAAGATGCTGTCAGATCTGATTCATATCCATTTTGTCATACTTTAAAAAAAGTTGTTTTTTTCAACAAAAAAGTTGTTGTTTTAAAACTCTGCTTCTTAAATTTTTAATTTGTTCTTTACTTGTGTGCATCACTTTTGTTTTATTTTAAACCTCTACTTCTTGTGTTCGCTCGCTATAAATTCAGGAGTAGCTAGGGCACTTCTGACTGATTTTTGCATGAAGGAATGTTTTCCTTTTTTTTCAGTGTCTCCCGCCATACAGGCATACCTTCTTCGACTTATGAGGTGTTATTTTAAACTAATATTTATCTTGCCTTTGTTTCAGCATTAACTAATTGCTTTCTATCAAAAGTTTTAACAGTTAAACGCACATACTATTGACATTTTTTGAAAGTTTGAAACATTCAGTGTATTTAAAATATAATTGTTTGCTCGCTATGAATTCAGGTGTAGTCATGGTTCTTCTAGATAATTTTTGTACATAGGCTTATTTTCCTCTTACTAGTGTCTCTCGCAATTCAGACAAACCTTACTTTCTTCTTCGAACTCTCCATATCGACCACTTGCTAAACCACTCTTTGTTATCCATGCCTAAGAGCGATTGTACGTTGTGCTAGTTATGCACCTCAAGTAGGCCAGCATATCCTGTTTCTGCAATGCTTTTTGTTTACTAGGGTAGCTTCCCTAGGCCCCTACCTCAGTCGCCTCTACGACATGCCTTGTAGGTCGCAGTGTTACTATTCTTTGTTCCCTTGCAGGCCCCGGCAACATATTTTAACTTCACAAGTAATTGTAATTTATATCCCCAAGGATTAGGGTTTCATGTAGTCAAGTCATGCACCATGTATACATCAAGAATTTTTGGCTTACACTGGAATTTCTGACAATGCGGGCCTTTGGTCTCCCAATACTTCTCATGTAACCACCACCCCTCCCCCAATCGAATACACTGCTGAGCCTGCATCGTTAAACAGTTCTGGCTCAACCACACAACAGCTTGCAGTCAGTAGTATCATCATTGTCTATTTATCTAATAATACAATGACATTTGCAGTAAAAACAGTTGTGTAAGTAGTCTTGTATGGTTGAATGTCCGTGTTGAATAGCAGTGTAACTCGAGCTGAACAATAAAATATTGATAAGTCACAATTGTATTTGTCTGCTGGTGTAATGGATGTTCTACTACGTTCCTGTACTTATGACTATGTTTGAATTTATTAAACAGTCAAATCTCCTTTTGAAATATTATCAACTTGTGTGAAGTGGAGCCAAATGGATTAGAGCGCTGGCTTCCATTCGGGAGGCCCGTGTTCAATCCATGGTACAGCCAAGTAGTCTTCATGCCTCTCTCAGTACATCTCTCATGCCTTTTTAACCCCAATTGGGGCATAGGCCCTCAACCAACTCATGCCAAGTCTTCCTATCTCTAGCTATCTCCTGCAACTTCCTCCAGCATTTCTAGGCCTTCCTCTGTCCCTGTGGGTTCCAGGAAAGAACCCATCTTGTTATATTACCCTAGAAGTTTCTCAAAGTGTCATATCCAGCTCCTATAATAGTGGTTATGGTGGTAGTTTTCTTCTTTGAAAGCTCGATATCGACCACTTGTTAAACCACTCTTTGTGATTTGTTTGTGATCTGTGTTGAATGAGGTCAAGACACAGAGAAATCTTATCATCAATATAAGAAAGAGGCAGTCATTATTTTTCGGACATGTGATGAGAAAGGGAGGTTTAGAGCGCATTGTAACATCTGGTAAAATCGAGGGGAAATGAGACAGAGAACGATAGGGAGAGAAAAGTTTGAATAGCCTGACTTCATGGCACGGAAGAGTATCAACATCTGAGATGACAGAATACACAAGAGACGGATATTTTTAGAGATCCATAATCGCCTACGCCAGCCAGTTGGAATTTCCACAGAACCAACTGTCCAATTTATTCAATCTAGAACATGTCTATATGTGTCAACAACACAATCTGTAATATAAATATTTTAAGGGGGGATTCTGGTCTTGAAACTTTTTTCATTGCTTTCATATTAATGTAGAATTTGTATTACAATATTGAGATATTATGACTTAAAAGAGTAGAAAAAGTTTATTTTTCAAAAATATGTCAACACGTTGCCATGGAAACAATAAAAATGACCGCCAAACAAAATTTTAAATCCTAAGACTCTGAAAGTAATGAATATAAATGAATTATGTTTCACTCTAAGGTGAGCAATTGTAATATCTAAAGAATTACACATGATTTTTAGGATATATTAAATATTACATTTTTATGAATTTTTGGGTAAACACACCCCCCAAAAACAGCTTTTTTGACCGAATTTTGAGGGAATTTTTACCCAAAAATTTATTAAAAATTTAATATATATACTAAAAATCATGTGTAATATTTTATATATTACAATTGCGCACCTTAGAGTGAAAACAGAATTCATTTACATTCATTAGATTCAGAGCCTTAGGATTTGAAATTTTGTTTTTGGCGGCCATTTTGTATTGTTTCCATGGCAACGCTTTGACATTATTTTTTTTACTTATTTTTTCTACTATTCTAAGTCATAATCTTTCAAAATGGTTATACAAATTTTACATTAATATGAAAACAACGAAAATAGCTCATGATCCCCACACTACCGAATCTCCCCTTAAAGAAATACAATACATGATGATGTAAAGAGTTTTCTTAAAAGGAATAAATCTCCAGTTAAATTTAAACTTAATATTAGTTGTCAATATAATCATAAAATATCTTCTCATGAAATATATTTAAATTCTGGTTATCATCAGTTAAGTTCAATGAACAAATTTAATGATATATATATATAAAAATTATCAAAAATTTATTGAATGGATAGATAGCTATCAACAAAAAGGAAGCCTTTATACATTTAATCACATTATAGATTCAGAAGTATCAATAGTAAAAGTAAAAACGTTAACAGGATTTTCTTATTTTCAACTTCCATTTTCAAATAATAACTTCCGAAATATTCAAAACAAAGATAATAAATGTTTTCTGTGGTCTATTATTGTTGCAGACAGAAAACCCTGGATAAGCGATGACACCTGGAAATGTATTCAAGAAAGATGAAACTACCGATATTTAATACTAAGGATGCAACGGATGAAATCCAAGCTAAAGAGGAATATAGACTAAAAGACAAGGAAGTGAAAAGAGCGGTTAGATGAGATAAAAGAGCATATGTCAATCGACTGGCTGAAGAAGGGGAAAAGGCAGCTAAGACTGGAAACAGTAAAATGCTATACAATACACTAAAACAACTTACTGGAACTTTTGTTTCAAAGGGTGGCCCAATCAAGAGTAAAGATGGTAAAGTTCTAACATCAGATACCGAGCAGAAGAAAAGATGGGCAGAACATTTTGAAGAAATATTAAATAGACCTGATCCACTAGTACTACTCAAGTTTGACGAAGAGGCAAGAAACAGCTCCTACCAATTAACGAAGAAATGATAAGTGTAGCTGAGGTCAAGGAGGCAATCCATTCCTTGATAAACAATAAGGCAGCAGGACACATAAACAATTTGACAACATTACTGCAGAAATGCTCAAGCGGCTGATGATACAACTATTAGCCAGGTGCAAGAACTATTTAATAAAGTATGGGAAGAAGAAACTGTCCCAGATCAATAGAAAAAGGGTATAATTGTTAAGATCCCCAAAAAGGTGATCTCAAAGATTGCAACAATTGGAGAGGGATCACCCTATTATCAGTAATGACCAAGACTTTCTGCAAAATCAGTTTTAATAGAATCAAAGGAGCTGTGGACACAACCCTGAGAGAACAAGCTGGTTTTAGACCTGGGAGAAGCTACTTAGACCAAATAATTACCCTACGACTAATTTTGGAGGAACATATTGAGAAGCAACAACCACTTATACTAAATTTCATCGATTTTAAAAAAACCTTTGATAGTCTACACAGAATCTCCCTGTGGAATATTCTGAGATGCTATGGAATACCAGACAAAATAATAAACATTATTAAGAGCCTTTATGATGGTTCACAGTGTGCAGTTCGCACTGACGGTGGACACAGCGACTGGTTTATGGATGAAAAAGGAGTAAAGCAAGGCTGTATTCTATCGCCACTATTGTTTGGAGTGGTAATTGACTGGGTGATGCGAAAATGTTGCAGGGCGAAACTGGCATCGATTGGGTAGAAAATAGTCAACTAGAAGATTTGGATTTTGCAGATGATATTGCCTTAAGTAGAAACAACCAAGATATGCAAAGAAAAACAGACAACTTGTCATCTATAGCATCAAAAGTTGGACTGCAGGTAAGCTATGAAAAACAAATATAATGAAGACACCTATGGCATGTAATGCAGATATCACCCTGGAATCTAAAATGATAAAAATAACAGAGCAGTTCACCTATTTAGGTAGCAATTTTGATTGCACAGAAAATGTTAAAAAGAAATTATGATACAAATTGGTAAAGCAACAGCTTTTAAATATGGAATAAAATATGGAACTGCAAGTTATATAGTATTAAAACTAAATTACAAATTTTCAATTCAAATGTTGTATCAATCCTAACATATGCCAGCGAGAGTTGGAAAATGACTAAAGATATAGAAAGCAAGTTGAATGCATTTGAAAATAGATGTCTGCGAAAAATAATGAATATAAAATGGAACGAATTCAGGAGAAGTGATGAAATCAGAGGCATGTCTGGTCAACCACTAGTGACAACTGTTATAAGAAAGGGAAGATGGAGATATGTTGGACACACCTTGAGGAGAAACGATCAACGAATATCAAAGCAGGCATTGAAGTGGGATGCAAAGGGTTCAAGAAAGAGAGGTCGACCTAAGAAGATCCTGAAACGAACTTTGCTGAGAGAAGCAGGAAATATCGGTCTCAGTTCCATGGGGAGATTGAGCGAGTTGCCCAGGATAGAGCGGTATGGAGAAATTACTTGCAGGCCCTATGTAACGTATAACGGTACAAGAGGAGTTATTATTATTATATTACCAATTAACTTTAATATCTTCCTGATTTAATAATAGTTCAACTATTTTAATATTATTATAGAAACATTCAGTATATAGAGCAGGTGTATCTCCAAGTCAAACACCACGGTGGGCAAGTCTGGAAGAAATTCGTTTCCGTGGGATTTTTACAAAAAGTTAAAAATAGACCTCACCGCTCAGAAAGCAATGACAAACTACTGAACGTATAAGTGGTGCCTAGAAACTCAACGACTCGTTTACCGTGGTTGATGGCTACGTCCTGTAAAGGATATGTCACGATTTTCATTTTATCTCCAATTACAAGTTGAAAATTAGCATCAAAATCTTTATTATCCAACATTAATTGAACTCCTTTGATATTACATTTACAACCAAAATGTAAAGCAGAATTATCAAAACCCTCCAGAATGTCAAATCACTCTCTAATGTTGACCAACCAACTCCCCCTCCTCAATACTGTAGTGTATGGACGCCTATGCTTATGTTAGGATACACTGGAATGACCAATAATTTCTTAAATCGTATTCAGTAACAGATTTTATTGATATTTCTTCTAATATCAATCTGCACAAGACGTTTTGCTGAGAGCGTACAGCTGAGTTATTAAGAACCAGGATTTGATCGAAAATATACTCATGACGTTGTTTGGGAGGATAACCTTTCCTTTATTCTGTTAGTTTTTATTATCTAAACTCTTGCATCAAACGCATATATTACATATAGTTAAGTATGTTATAGATGTATATATGTGAACAGTTGCTTAGCGACCGTCTGTTTGACGACACGCATTAAATGATGACGCATCTGACTGCGCCTTAAGGAATTTGAAATCAAATGTTATAGTGTATCACTAGATATAATTAGGAGTACGTTTAACCATCCAACCACACCCACATAAAACATCAGCATGTATACCAGCCGACACATGCTAGGCCATGGGGAGACTGATTCTGAACACCGATCTGTTGGTCAACCTGATGTGTTATATTAATATATTACATCGGTTCAATAACTATCACATTTGTCTCCTCACATTTCAGTAAAACTACATTTCAGTATCGATATAATCATATAGAGAGCAAAAATCAGACAGGAAGAAAAACATAAGTAAAAACGCATAAATGAGCACGAGAGTGTTGTCTTCAATTTCATCCGTTGACTATTTGTGAAGATGTATTAGGTAGGATCAATATTTTGTCTGGAAAGTGTCCACGATCTATAGCGGTTTGCTTTGTGTTGCCGGTATCAAACGAGGGATCACATAATTATGGATGTATCATACTACTACTCGATTGGTCGATTTGGCCTTTGACGTCATTTCTGCTCGCATGACAGTTAAAAATAGAAATAAGGTGGCGTTCTTCTAATGCGGCTTTAAGCAAATCAAACTACAAGTTTCTATAATTTTTGTGTTACCATATGGGGAAGTCCAGCCTATGACAATAACACAGTCTTTTCTATTTACTCTGTATTGTGATCTGAATGAACGGCTTTATATATAAAGTTAATTTCTACTGTATTTGGGGTTGCTATATTTACTGGCAAGTTGATGTATGTCGAGCTTGAAGGGGGTAGACGTTCTGCTGGCGGACATAAAAAACGCGTTAAAGACACGCGTCTCTATAAGAAGGCCGTGCTTAAGGTGTCTCTGAAATGCTTCGATATAGACACCATGTGCTGGGAATCTCTTGCGCAAGATCACCAAATGTGGCGTTATAGCAACACAAGAGGAACTTGCATCGCCGAGAATCATCGTGCTGTGCGAAAAGACAAAACACACAACACCTACATGTCTAACCTTGAACATGTATGCCCCACCTGTGGTAGGGGATTGTGTTGTAGAATTGGATTCTTCATTCACCTCCGCACACACCAGAGAGTTGCAGAAGCACACGTCGTCATCATCGCTTGCGATGGACGGCTATTATTATTATATTTACTGGCATACACGAAATAAACAAAATACACCAAGTTTATACATTGCGCATTTGATGTAACCACTTTTGCATCTTATAATTTATATTACATATTTGTATATAATAGAAAGTTCATATTTAGTTGATATGTAGTAATTACAAATGACTGGGATGTCATTAATCGATTGTACAACTATAATGGTAGAAAGCTACATATTTCCCTGCATTCTTGTGCAAGTTTCAAACACGATCATGTGAAGTATTAAATAACGCAGCACGTTAAAAACCAACACGCTTGTTAAATAAATGTATGTCCCCGTGTTCTAGATGAGTCATGTCTGTCGAATTATTAAACTATGCTTACTCAGCTTACATTATTTGAATCACAAAACCGTTACTGTTAAAACTTCCACATACAGGTTGTTCTGTACATGTATACATACGTACATACATTTAAAGAATATTAACATCATATTAAACACGATATTAAAAATTCTATATTGTTTGGTATCATTCTTTCACAATATATTATTTAATGTGCGTATTAATAAAATACTGTAAACGGCTGACTAGTTAATATATAATGTACATATATAATGACACAATATTGATCAGGACTAGTATATACATCGTCTATAGTTTAATAAGTGTGTTTATTTACCGTAAATTGAAATTTGAAAGGTAAGATTTCTGTATCATTCAATTATTTCATTATATTTCAGCTACTAACTTATTCTCTCAAATCGTACTTTCAATTCATTTGTTACTATATCCATTCACTCTTCGCTGTTATCCCAATTTTTTACATCATCTCTTTTCGTTCATCACTCAGTTTCGACCTCACTCTCTCACTTTCGACTTCATTCTCTATTTCTTCATCCCTCTCTCCATTTTGACTTCATTCTCTCAGTTTCTTCATCACTCTCTCCATTTCCACTACAATCACGCACTTTCTTCATCACTCTCTCCATTTCCACTACAATCACGCACTTTCTTCACCCCTCTCTCCATTTTGCCTTCAATAATTCACTTTCTTCATCCATCTCTCTATTTTGACTTCAATCTTTCCGTTTCTACCTCCTTCCTCATTTCGACTTCATTCTCTCAGTTTCTACCCCAATATCTCCATTTCGAATTCATTCTCTTAATTTCTTCACGACTCTGTGTTTTTATCACTCTCTCAGTTTCTTCCTCACTCTCACTTTCTACATCATTCTCCCCATTTCGACTTCCTTCAATCTCACAATTTATTCATCACTCAATACCTTCATACACTTTTCAATTTCGACATCGCTCTCTCGCGTCTACAGCATTCAGTGTTTACAACACCGAGGCTGTGCAATCGTGCAGGTAGTTTATATCGTGGGCAAAGCTCGTTTAGCAACCATTACCATACGTCTAAAACAGTAGGACTTATTTACACACGTAGTGTCAGTCAATATATGTTTAGGACACCAGCTACAGGTACCAGGAAAACAAGTATTCATTTACTTAGAGTTAATTTGTTATTTGTAACTTATGCAATATGGAACTATTTCATACTTCGCAACTATCAAAGAACCAGAAAACCACAGACCTTCGTAAATAGATGTTTATGTAGAATAGAGAGACTGAGGAGGTATGATAAGTTTACGAACGATGAACTCTGAGAAAGAACTTCTTTTGTCGTCACACTGCTACCGGGTTGTTGCTCAGTGTCATGGTTTTCTGTTTTTGTCTTGCGCTTTTAAGGTGACTTGGGTGCCCGTCTGCCCAGCGTGTTCGTAGCGCGTTGGACTACGGGTGACTGTGTGTGCGGGTTCAATTCCGCGGGCTGGCAGAAAAAGCCACAGATTCCCCAGATTTACGGTGCTCGTGGCACCGAACCGAAGGGTTATGATGTCCATGGCACCGAGCCGAAGAGCTCAAGTGCTTCTGGATCGGCAAAAAAAAAGAAAAGACTTGGGTGATTGTTATTTTTGCTCTTGGACAGGATTATGCAATGCTATCTAACCATCTTTTCATGGTCTTCCTCTCGCCTTTTTTCCTGGTGTTCTGTTGTAGAAGACTACATACTGTGGAGTTTGGATGCATTCTTATTTAGTGACCAAACCACTTCATTCTTTGTTTCTCAATGTAATTCAAGCAAGGTTCTGTGCCAACATTCTTTCTTAATTTCGGTGTTGTTGGTAACTTTTCACAGGCACCGCATTTCATATGTAGTTATTTTTGTGACTGCGCTTTGCTCATTGTTCATGTTTGGCTCTGGTAACACAAAGTAGGTATGATAATGCTGTTGATCATCATCTGTTGTTTAGCGGTCAGTTAGATTTTTTGGGTATCCTAACAATGGGGCAGATATTCTTCTTCTTTTGTCGTCACGCTGCTACCGGGTTGTTGCCCAGTGTCGTGGTTTTCTGTTTTTATCTTGCGCTGTTCTGGTAGCTTGTGTGATTGTTATTTTTGCTCTTTCACGGGATTCTGCTACGCCATCTAACCATCTTTTCCGTGGTCTTCTTCTTGCCTTCTTTCCCGATGTTCTGTTGTAGTAGAAGACTCTGTATACTGTAAAGTTTGGATGCATTCTTATTAAGTGGTCAAACCACTTCATTCTTTGTTTCTCTATGTAATTCAAGCACGGTTTTGTACCAACTTTCTTTCTTGTGGACTTTCGCTGGACGTCATATTCTTCAAGGATCTTCCATAGTTTGCACCTGTTTACTCTATCAAATAGGGCAGATACCAGTGGAAAAAAAGCTAAGGACGAGACGCTAGTGATGGATAAGACACACATTGAGAAAGACTGAAATCATTGCAAGACAGGCATTGTTTTGGAACCCGCAGGTAAAGAGGAAAGCTTAGAAATACACAAAGAAGAGAGATGAAGATGGATATTAAAAAGGATTGGCAAAACGTGAAAAGAATTGGAAGGGATGGCAAGCGAGGGGAAGAGCTGAAATAAGTTTGTTGGAGATTCGTGCTCTGTTGGGAGTTGAAAGGTGAAGAAGAAGCACTAGATGCAGGCACCAGGGAAAGACATGTATTCATTTACTTAGGGTTAATTTGTGATTTGTAACTTATGTAATTTGGAACTATTTCATACTGCACAACTATCAATTGCGTGCACATTATTTTCTAAATATATATGTAAATTAATTCATACGCAAGCCTTCTGTAAGCAAATATACATTGTTATAAAACTTACACTACGTGAAAACAATGTTACATTTTTGTGTGTGCTTTTAAATTAATTTTACTAATTTGTTATCTATCTGATTTCAAAAATAGAAATGCAGGATAACCTGATCTGATCAATGTCTACTTCTGTTACAGATAACATAACGCCGATACATGGATAGTGTCTACTTCTGTTTGGATAACATAACACCGATACATAGACAGTGTCTACTTCTGTTTGGGTAACATAACGTCGTTACGTGCACAGTGTCTACTTCTGTTTCAGATTAACATAACGTCATTATGTGCACAGTGTCTACTTCTGTTTCGGATAACATAACGTCATTACGTGCAGTGTCTACTTCTGTTTGGATAATATAACGTCGTTACGTGCACAGTGTCTACTTCTGTTTGGATAACATAACGTCGTTACATGGACAGTATCTGCTTCTATTGCTGATAACATAACGTTATTACATGGACATTGTCTGCTTCTGTTGCGGATAACATAACATCATTACGTGGACAGTGTCTACATTTGTTTATGATAACATAACATCGCTACATGGACAGTGTCTACATTTGTTGAGGATAACAAAACATTGTTATATAGAGATTGTTTCTCTCTTTATGGATAATATAAAGTGGGCAGAGTCTACTTATATTGTGGAATGCACAACGACATTGCCAGGAAAAGCATTAGCAGAACATTTGATAAAAAAAGATTAAGGAAATCAGTAATACTCTGATGTACCATTTCATCAATATATTTCGTTTACGTACATAGCATTGCAGACTCAAAAAATACTTGTATACATTGCAGACTCAACAAATACTTGCATAGACTAAAAATACGTCAACCAGCTCTTTACCAATGCCAACAAGCGGAATAGACACCGGAGCATGGCTTGTAAACTGTTCTATTAGAGAAACAACACGTGGTCACATCTAGTCGACCTGAAAACTAATCTTTGGTAAAACCTGACAGACTTCAAGCTAACTCCCCAGCTTATGCTTCCCCCAGTGGGTTAATAGCATGATCAGAGATCGTTGATGAAGAAGAAGAAGATGGTGTTGATAACAAAACACATCATCAATATTCATTGTAAAGAATAGTCTCCATTTGCAGACTTACTCTGAAATTGTTGATAATGCAATCAATGATGCTGACGTTGCGTCTTATATCGTTGACAGATGAGACTAATGACTGCGGTCTTCGAATATATTCAAAGTTGAATCTGAAAGGCATCAAAGAAGAGTAACCATATGTTATAAATACCAAAGTCACAAAAGACAATAACATACATATTCTCTTGTCAGTTCACCATTTCCAAACAGTACCACGATAACCTTTTGTGATAATAACAGCAACAGAGAACAACAACTCCAAATAGGTGGTTTATTAAGAAATATATTTCAAATTGAGATATTTATGGAACATTTGATGGCAAGTAACAGTTAATCCACCATGAACTCTACAATGGCAATTGAATTTGATAACTCAAGTAAAGTGATGTATGACGTAAAATACCCAAATTTTGATGTTTCTTTATTGATACAACACAACAGACAAGCAGAAATGAGAGATTTCTCATTGCGCATGCCTAAGTGCAGCATTATGTCACAACTTTTAGTAGAAGATAAGTGTTCTAGTGTGATATTTAACTCGAATCTTGTTCCAAACGGGCTTGAACAAAAAAGCAATCTCCCGCACGGTGAACAAAAATTATTCAATGTACTTGCAAGAAAATTGACACCAAGAGAAGTATACCAACACAATAACCGCGCTGGATGGAACGAATGGAGTATTTATAAAGGCAAAATATACGATAACGGGAGATTGAAAGATACATTTTCACATTTAGCCAGAGCAGTAAAGGATACAGAGGTTCATGAACAAATGGAGCAAAAGAAAGAAATTGAAGAAATCAAAGGGCATGAATATTGTGGTATACGTAATAGTTCTGAAAATGTGTCTTGTAAGGGCAGTTGTATAAATAGTTGTGAAAGTGTGAACTGTAAGGGCAGTTGTATAAATAGTTATGAAAATGTGTCTTGTAAGGCCAGTTGTATAAATAGTTCTGAAAGTGGGAACTGTAAGGGCAGTTGTATAAATAGTTGTGAAAGTGTATCTTCTAAGGGCAGTTCTATAAATAGTTCTGAAAGTGTGTCTTGTAAGGGCAGTTGTATAAATAGTTATGAAAGTGTGTCTTGTAAGGCCAATTGTACAAATAGTTCTGAATGTGTGAACTGTAATTCCAGTTGTATAAATAGTTCTGAATGTGTGAACTGTAATGCCGGTTGTATAAATAGTTCTAAAAGTGTGTCTTGTAAGGGCAGTTGTATAAATAGTTCTGAAAGTGTGTCTTGTAAGGGCAGTTGTATAAATAGTTCTGAATGTGTGAACTGTACTGCCAGTTGTATAAATAGTTCTGAATGTGTGAACTGTAATGCCGGTTGTATAAATAGTTCTGAATGTGTGAGCTGTAATGCCGGTTGTATAAATAGTTCTGAATGTGTGAACTGTAATGCCGGTTGTATAAATAGTTCTGAATGTGCGAACTGTAAGGACAGTTTTATAAATCAAGTTATCTTAGAAGACACATCACCTTTGAACCCTAGTGGGACACAGTGTGTACTGCAATGTGGATCCAGTCAACGAAATCTAGCTAAACTTGTACACTCATGTTGTGTAGGTTCTGTAGTCCAGCATACAGATGCTAAATATTGGGACGATGTGAGGTGTGATATCATACTTCTGCTAAATGATCTCAATGGAGATGATTTCCAGAACATACTTTCCTTTTACAAGACTGATTACATGAACCTTCTTCAGCGCTGGATTAAAAAATACAATAATCACGATCCAGAACCTTTACGACGCACGAAAGGCGATCCTAATCAAAGTCACTTTCCTTTTCCTGCAGACATCGAGAACAGTCCAGAATGTCTTCGACGCTGGTTAGAGACTTGGGAAAGATTTGATCTTGATCTTCCAGAGAACGGAGCATGGGATGTAATCGAGATTGAGAGCATTGACTTAGGAAACCCGCATGAGATCTTACTCTCTACATTGAAATCTCACATTGATTTATCTCCCTTCGACACAACAATCAACGGTGAAGCTGCATGGGAGGTTATTCAAGAAGGTATTTTTGCCAACGATGAGATGACAGATCAACAGAAAGTAACAGAACAGGAAAGAGGAAAAATGGCAAGATTTTTAGACCCACATAGAATGAAAAAAAGACGTGAGCAAATTATGGAGTACTTTATAAAAAAGTATAGATTTAGTGCAGAGAAAGTAACTCATTTCTTAAACTGGGCAACAGAAATGAAAAAAGGTGAAGAGTTACTCTTTAATCTATGTGAAAACTCGTGAATATTTACCTATACTTTTTATTTTCAAAATGTGATATTTTATCAATGGGATTTGTGCAATCTGAGCATAAGTCAATGTGAAAATAATTGGTGGTTACTGAACCAATGTTTTAGCACTGGGCAAAACCATAGGTGTTCAGTCTTCCATAGCAGATGTTGAAAGGTATGCATAATGATGGTTCCTGTGGCTAACTGGTTCAACGCACTACCCACTCTGCCATCCAGTTATGCGTGTACAAACATGTAATTCCAAACTCCTTAAATCACAGAATAGATTCAACATCAATTTTAGTGTCATCATCCAACAGGTCACCAAGAAATCAAAGAACAACCCCCACTCCTATGTAACTTCAACTCCCCAACGATTGATGCTGCTGATGCAAGCATGTTCACCCTCTCATTGCTGCAAACACCCACATACCCATGACAGTAGATTCATGTAAGCCTCTGGAGGTTTCCAGATGGTTAATGTGGTAATTTTTTGAAGTTTTCACTTTTCTGAAATATATCTGTAATATTAAGAATGCGATAAAAGATCAATTAATAATTATTGGAACTAGTCAGCAAAATCGAAACAGGCTGGGCTCGGAGACAATGGTTGGAGTCACTAAGAAGATCTAGGCTGACATAAAACAGTTTCCTTTTTTGTGTCAGGGCATGAAGGTGTAAGGGGAAATGAATGCGACGATAGTCTTGCAGGTAAGGCTGCTGTAAAAAGCGGGCGATCAATGGATCATTCTGATATTATAAATTCCTTAAGGGAGAGAGGAACAGATTTGTGACATAACACTGTGTGCTCACTATCGCAACAATCTTATACTTCTCAAAGTCATTTGATTAGGTAAAACAATCAGAAAGTCATTTGATTGGATATCATCTTCTTTTTCTTCAAAGGCTCCATATCAACCACTTGTTAAACCACTCTTTGTGATTTGTATGTATCTGAGGCTAAGAGCGATTGTACAATGTGTCAGTTATACGCCTACAAGTAGGTCAGCACATTGATTTCTGCTAAGCTTTGTATTTACTAGGGGAGCTTCCTAGGCACCTACCTCAGTCGCGTCTTACAACATGCCTTTAGGTTGCAGTGTTACTATTCTTTGCTCCCTTGCGAGCCCCGGTAACACTTGAGCGATTTGATTAGATATTACGATCTGAAAGTCATTTAATTGTATAAAACGCTCAGAAAGTAATTTGATTGGATATTTCTCTCTCTGCCTTTTTAACCCAGATTGGGACATAGGCCCTCAACCAACTCATGCCAAGTCTTCCTATCTCTAGCTATCTCCTGCAGCTCCCTCCAGCTCTTCTTTATATTGTTGATCTCTGCCTCCAACTCTTGTCTCCATGTATTTCTCAGCCTCCCCTTCTTTCGCTGTCCCTGTGGGTTCCAGGAAAGGACCCTTCTTGTTATATTCCCACAGGTTTTCTAAGAGTGTGTCCTATCCAGCGCCATGTTTTAACCTCTTGGTCCACTGGAATCTGTCTTGATCTCTCCATAAGTTCCTCATTTGGAGAGAACAAGACAGATTATAACAATCTGAAAGTCATTTGATTGGATATAACGATCTGAAAGCCATTTGATTGGATATAATGATCTGAATGAATAATATCACATTATTTGCCCATGGGTTAAGTATACAGTCGCTAATATTTGTTTTCATGTCTATGTCAACTATGTCCAGTGGTCTAGCCATATCCTTTATTCAAGGTAGAGGGCGATGAACAAATATTTTGAAAATTGGAAATTACATTTTAATGATGTCCTCAAGCTATCTATGTTGAATGTTAAAAATAAAAAAGACACTTTTGTGCTTTCAGAATAAACATGCACTGTTTCAAGAGCTAACATATTGTTTTTGATATATATATATATTCATGCAGACGTATGTTTTTATGATTTACAAAATTAAAACCTTAGGGAAGGACAATTGTAGGGAGGCTGTGTGAATACTTGAACATTTCAAACTAGACACAAACCTCCGTCAGAGCTGCATTACTTTAATGAACAGACAATGCTGTTCCTCTGGCCGGGACCATTGTCATGCAAAAGATTATACAGTAGCTGTGCTGGGACTCGATCTATAGACGTCGTAAAAAAATACTTGTAGTCAAATCATAGCCACTCCAAGATGTTGTTAGTCTGATGTGCTAGAAAATCTCACATTATTCACAGCTGTGCTCACACTACTATATCGTCTCCTATGGGTAGCTTCCCTATTTGATCTCTACTCACTTTACCAGACTGCAGATTTTATTCAGGGTCACCACAAACGTGTGGAGTAGGATCTTGGTCAGTGGTAGATCACTGACTCTGTTACTGAATTGACACCTCATTCATTAAGTACGGTGCTCCCACAATAAGAAGTGATAACAAACATAAGATATTTGTTATTTGTTCGCCTGCTATGATTCATGTGTAGTCATGGCACCTAAGTAGTACTTTTAACTGATTTTTGCATGAAGGCTTGCTTTCCTTATCACCAGGGTCTCTTGCCATTCAAGCAAACCTTACTCCGACTTCAGATATACTTGTAATTTAGATCCCCAAGTAAAGGATCAGGGTTCCTGTGGTCCAGCCAAGTGCTGTGTACAAACTAAAAATGTTTTGCACAAACTCAGGAATTTCCACGTTACATGGTCACTAGTGCAACGTATTATCAACTTTGTTATCAGCGATCATCACATAAGAAATGATAACAAACAGATAAGATGTGATAATAAGCAGATATATCAAACATAATATATTATAAACAAATATGATCAGATATGCATGTGTGTTGTCTGGGCCTGTAAGGGAAGCAAAGAATAGTAACACTGTGACTTACAAGATAACTGAGGTAGGAGTCTCGGGATGCTACCCTAGTAAATAAAAAGCGTCGCATAAATCAGATGTTCTGGCCTGTTTGTAGGCGCATAACTGGCACAGCATACAATCGCTCTTAGGCTCAGATCACATACAAATCACAAAGAGTGGTTTAACAAGTGGTCGATATGGAGCGTTCGAAAAGAAGACAGATAAACACAAACAGATTATCAAAGTTGTCTCTAGTCCAATATAATGATTAAATTATGTTTATTTACATAATACTGTAGTTTACATTGACAACCATGAAATTCAGTTTAGTTTTTCCCAACCGACTTTCTCGCACATTTGGCAAGCCCATGCATGCACTGTCCTCTAATGCAGCAGATATCTCACTGTCTCTATGCTTACCTTACCCAAGTGGTGTTGGTTGGCACATTTTTTTCTTTCTACCCGACAGTCTGTTTAGCACATCTCATTAGAGGACTGTCTATTATATGGTAACAATTAGTCAGGTGACCAGAGTTGCAACCCTACCAGAAGGGGAAGAATGGATCTTAATGGATGTTAGCATGGCCAACTACCAGAACGTTATTACTCTAGGAAGAGAATGTAGAAATTAGGTCAACATGAAGGCTGAACTCACAATTAAGCAGCTGATAGAAGATAATGCAAGTGGTGATGATATGGTTGTGTATACAGATTGATCTGTGCATTGTGGTGAGAAGTCAGGCTGAGTTTTCTTGGCGAGCGTGCATGGTAGGGTTGTTGCAGAGTGAAGTGGAGCATACAGGACAACTACTTCCAGTATGAGGACAGGGTTGAGGTCGTTACTGATGCCCTCCATTGACTCTATGAGACTCTGTTTACTGGGGCTGTTGTTGCTTTTCACTCTCAGTCGATGCTTTGAAAGTTCCAGAATAGCAGTTCGTGATATGAGAGGATGTTGCCTATAGAGGTTTCCAACCTCTAGAGTCCCACATGGATCTACTGTCTTGGGCATGTGGGTGTTTGCGGCAACAAGAGAGCAGACAAGCTTGCACTGAAAGCATCGAGTGTTGAAGAGTTTAGGATGGATGAGGGGGATGTTCTGATCTCTTGGCGACCTGCTGTTGGATGAGGACACTAAAATTAAAGTTGAATAGATACAGTGATGTAAGGAGTTTAGAATTACATCTTGTACAATTACATCTTGTACAATTACGTCTTGCACCCTGTCACTCAGATCTACCTTGTGTAAGAAAGAGATCAGAGTACACATGGTTATTCACTAAAGTGCAATGATGGTGGTTCTATCAATCAATCAATCAAGAGCCGAGTCATGTTAAAACATACACAGAGTGATAAACAAAAGCCAAAATAAGAAAGAAAATGAGAAAAAGAAATCTGATAATCCTCAGCAAGGTAATACCTGTAAAGCTACAGCGGGGATGCAAAGTCATGGGAAAATAACTACAAAGTTGTTGGGAAATAACTACAAAGTTGTTGGGAAATAACTAAAAAGTTGTTGGGAAATAACTACAAAGTTGTTGGGAAATAACTACAAAGTTGTGGGGAAATAACTACAAAGTTGTGGGGAAATAGCTGCAAAGTCCCAACTTGGTACAGACAACACAAGAACATACTGAAATGAAATCAAATAACAAGAGCACAAGAAAAGTAGACATTATTGCATAATCAAACCAAATAGCATAAGTTAAACACAAGTTCTATGTGAATGTTTACTAATATGTCTGGCTACATGGATTTTCAACTCTTCAGCACTTGGTAATCTCTTTCCACATCTCTCAGCATTAAAAACAAAGATGCCTTTCTGTGGACAAACAAACAACGGGTAAAAAATACATATTTCATGAGACAAGATATAAGTTGAATCTCTCTCTCTTTAGCCTTTGACAACCTTGGCACTTAGGCAGCAACAAATGCACACCATTCTTCTCTATTCTAGGCCATTCTCTGTGTTGTGTTCCAGACGTGATTTGTTCTGATCAGTTCTTGTTCTCATCCAGGTTGTTTTGGGTCTTCCATGTTTTCATTTACCCTCCGGTGTCCATCTCAGTGTAGTTTTCGTGACAGAGTTAGTCTTCATGTGTATCACATGTCATATCTATCTCCAGTCTCTTTTGGATGATGGTGCTCATATTCTCTTGCTGACACTGTGCAAGTAGTTCTTGGTTAGAGATAGTATTTGGCTAGAACATGTAAGTTCTTTTGCAGACAAGTTGCATGGAAGGTGGAGGGTTTGGACATATCTTGTTCTGTCATTTTCCAGCATTCGCATCCATAAACTAATGAGCGCCAGCCGGTGCTACAGAGTTTGTGCACTGTAGACTGGTTCTCCAGCAGATCAAGCAAGGAAATATGCATACAGAAGATGTAGAGGAGAGACGAGAAATGGACGTAAGAGACAGTCGGGACAGAGGCAACTGTCTGTTGGATGAAGACATTAAAACAGATGTTGAATAAATCCAGCAAATTAAGGAGTTTGGAGTTGGATGTCTGAGGGGCAGAGAGAGGAGTGTGTTTAACCGGTGAGTCACGAGAACCATCGGTATGCATACCCTTCGACATTTGTTGGGGAGACTGAGCACCTATGGGTCTGCCTGGAGTGCAATGACATCGGTTCAGTAACCAGTAACGATCCATATAATAAAGTTGATAGCACCCTGCTGTGGTACACATTAATCTCTGTTCAACTTACTTTCTACATCTTTAGTTATTTTACAACTCTTGCTGGCAAGTGTTAGGATTGATATACAGTATACAACACTGGAAATGAATTAGCTATAGCAGCGTTTCCCAAACTGGAGTCCGTAGACCCCTGGGGGTCAGCGAGGTACTAGGGGGTTCTCGGGCGCTTAAAGAAATATTATGATCTTTAACATTTCAAATAGAAATTTTTTTTTAAAAACATGTATAAAAAACTGTGAACTCTATGATGGTTCACAGTGTGCAGTTCGCACTGATGGTGGACACAGCGACTGGTTTATGGTTGAAACCGGAGAAAAGCAAGGCTGTATTCTATCTCCGCTATTGTTTGGAGTGGCCATTGACTGGGTGATGGGAAAATGTTGCAGGGGCGAAACTGGCATCGATTGGGTAGAAAATAGTCAACTAGAAGATTTGGATTTTGCAGATGATATTGCCTTGTTAAGTAGAAACAATCAAGATATGCAAAGAAAAAAACTGTCATCTATAGCATCAAAAGTTGGACTGCAGATAAGCTATGAAAAACAAATATAATGAAGACACCTATGGCAAGTAATGCAGATATCATATTGGAATCTAAAATGATAAAAATAACAGAGCAGTTCACCTATTTGGGTAGCAATTTTGATTGCACAGGAAATGTTAAAAAGAAATTATGATACGAATTGGCAAAGCAACATCAGCTTTTAAAAGTCTAAATAAAATATGGAACTGCAAGTTATATAGTATTAAAACTAAATTACGAATTTTCAATTCAAATGTTGTATCAATCCTAACATATGACAGCGAGAGTTGGAAAATGACTAAAGATATAGAAAGCAAGTTGAATGCATTTGAAAATAGATGTCTGCGAAAAATAATGAATATAAAATGAAACGAATTCAGGAGAAGTGATGAAATCAGAGACATGTCTGGTCAACCACTAGTGACAACTGTTATAAGAAAGAGAAGATGGAGATATGTTGGACACACCTTGAGGAGAAATGATCAACGAATATCAAAGCAGGCATTGAAGTGGGATGCAAAGGGTTCAAGAAAGAGAGGTCGACCTAAGGAGACCCTGAGCGAACTTTGCTGAGAGAGGCAGGAAATATCGGTCTCAGTTCCATGGAGGAGATTGAGCGAGTTGCCCAGGATAGAGCGGTATGGAGAAATTACTTGCAGGCCCTATGTAACGTATAACGGTACGAGAGGAATTATTATTTATTATAAAAACAGTGGTAAACTAGTTCTGCTGCAAAATCAAAGGACCCAGATCAGACCGGAGTCTAAATGTTTGACAGGACAAAATGAAAGATCATTTGAAGTTTCCGCATCTGAGAAATTGGAGCCAGCTTGACTGTTGGTGTGGTGTAATAACAACTCCATCGCTAGAATATTTTTATATATAGAAACTTTTGGAGGTTCGCGGCAGTAAAAAGTTGTTAAAAGGGGTCCGTGGTAATGCAAAGTTGGGAAACCGTTAAGCTATAGCATTTAAAAAATTACATCTCTACTAAAAACTCACCCCATCTTCATTAAGAATACAGTTATCTTCATGAGATTCAAGCACGCGTATCTTCAACTGTTGCATATGGGAAAAAGCCAGACCACACAAATGACACATCTTTTCTTGAGACATGTATGTATGCTCTCTGGTCATGGGGTCAGGATGGAAGTTACAGTCTTCATTCTCTTTAAATGGACACACTAATGTTCTGGACTCGACTGTTTCTTCATTAGATGAGTTCCCTGAAGAACTTTATATGATGGATGTTTTCTTGTAATGCTTCAGCCATGTCTCCGTTATACTCTGACTAACAAAACATTTTTCTTCACTTATGGACAACTTTTTCCGTTTGACCATGTCATGCTTATATTTATGGATACCATGCTTACTTGCCATAGGCTGATCCATTAATGTCATGTTAAGATATTCATCATTGTAATCTGAAACTTGACACAAGCAACTCTGTGACCTAGATTAACATTTTTCTTTTTGATCAAGCTGATTGTGGAGATCTGCCATGTGGTTTAGTAGCTGGTCCCTTGACCTGTACAGCTGTCTACATTCTTCAATTTCACAAGCAAATTCTTCTGAGGGATCTAGAAAACATAATTTTTTAAAGTTTAAACTTTCAGAATTTTTCTACTACTTAATTCTGATTAAACAGAAACTCTTCTGAACAATAGGGAAGTATTGTGTAATGTAATACAGGTGTTTGGTCAGCGAAACTCCCCAGGAAAAAAGGACACCCACGGCCGAAAAAAGTCGGCCGTGGCAGAGAAAGGAAGTTTCTGTTTGATCTACGTTTATCATCCGTGGAAGCGAAAGTGTTACGGTAGAAAAAATTGCAGCAACCCATAACCTCAGGATAAGTGAGGAGGCCAAGCCTCTAGTCCTATTGTAAATGGACATGTGCATTATTATTATGTTAAAGATTCCTTGGCAGTTACAAATAGAAATAAGAACAGGTTGCATGTTGTGCCAGGGTAAACATTTGAGATTTCAAAAGTTAAATTTGATTCCTACAAAATCTAATGGGAAGCATGAAACAATGAAGATAGTGAACATAAACAAAACCATTAGAAAAATGTGTACAATGGAATTGGATGTGCTGAGTTTAAATACTACCTGTTCAGTTTGTCATCAAATACCATTATTTGCTTTAAAAAACAAAACACTAGAAGAAAAGGTTGAAAGCAAGTGGACAAGAGAAAGACAATGATACAAGCGGACAGAAAATAACTAAGAGATTGACAAAGAAAAATTTGGATGAAAGTACCACAGTGACAAGAAAAAAACAATTGAATATCAATTACAACCAACATTCAAAGTGGAGATGACACATGGTCTACCACAAAATTGAAAGAATGGTACTAGACCAACTCACAGGAAGTGACCACAGACCTGTTAAGCTCGTAGCTTGTGGCATCGAAGGATGTGGCATCAGAAAGTTGACATCCATCCTGCAAGATTACCCAACATACAATGAACAAAGGAAACACACATGGCCAACCCTCATGTCTGTCCAAGACAAGCTATATGGAGATGTACATGAGCTCCAGTTGACCACTAACTACTTTAGAAGTATACAAGTCGATGTTGAAAATGTTGGAAGAAGAAGAACACCCCACCTGTGTGCCTCCTGATGTGACTATGATAAGACATCTTATGCTTAAAGGTCTTGCCACAAAATTCACAGCAGAAATGTTGGTCATTTGAGTGACTCAGCATATGACTGGCTAGTCCTCCACATGTGATGTATGCAGCATTGCAACCGTCCCAGGTACATTTAAAAGGGCGTTCACCTAGTAATATAAAGAAAACAACTGTATAGATAAGAACAACAAATGGACTGTACTTCTCTAGTACACTTTGCATTGTCATAATATTATTTCGTTATGTCCTTTTTTCAAAATGTGCTTACCTTTTTGTTCCTTTTTTTCCCAGATACTATTTTATATCTCTAGTTGCTCTCTTCTCTTATTCCTTAGTGTTCCCAATGAAAAATGTGACTGCAAGTTCTCACCAACATTTATGATCTAATCTCGATTTAATCTCGAGAGACAATGGATGCTTATACTGGGTTTTATTTTTGCTTTCTCCTGACACATTTTATGCCAGCAAGTTGTCTTAGTCTGGCTTTACCAGTTCTCAGACCTATTTTATGTGCCTGTCCCCAGCTGGGTCTGTCCCTGGCGAGCTCCTCCAAGTTTTATGTTTTCACGATAAGTGCCTTCAAGTCACATTTAGGTACATTTATATTAGTTTTTCAATTGAGAGTTTTCCAATTTTTGCAGTCTGTGAGAAATGTTAAATAAAATGTTCACACTGTGTTTGAAGTTTTGGAGTTATTCATTTCCTTTATGACTTGTCATTTGGAGTTACTAATCTGTCTGTCAAGGGTCTGAAATCAGTTTCCCTTCCGCTAGAATAACTGTAATGTAACATTTAGTTGGGAATATAATGTGCTTCGCCGTGTGCTGCCGGGCCCGCAAGAGGCAAAGATGTAACGGCACTCGACCTACAAGGCATGTCGTAAGAGGCGACTAAGGTGGGGCTTGGCGTAGGGCTGGCTACCCTATCCAGTAGAAAATTTTAGCCACAAAATCCAACCAACCATGAACAAGTCACATAAAATAAAATAAAAACTGTGCCAACCAAGAGGAAAGGAAGCTCTTCTAGAAGAGGTATGAAACACCGCAGATTATCTTCCTTTCACCTAGGAAAAGCTCCAGAATTGGCACCTGGAATGTTAGAAGTATGTATGAAATGGAAAGACAGTACAGGTTGTAAATGAGATGAAATTTCACGGGATTGGCATCTTGGGATTATGTGAAACTAGGTGGAATGGTGCAGGCAAACAACGTCTAAACACAGGAGAAACGATGCTGTTCTCAGGCCATATGGAAGAAAATGCCCCCATAGTGAAGGAGTGGCTTTAATGCTATCTAAAGAAGCGGAGAAGGCACTAATAAAATGGGAAGCAGTGAGTCCTAGGATAATCACAGCAACATTCAGAACCACCAAAAGAAAGTATTCTTGAATGTGACCCAGTGTTATGCACCTACCAATGATAAAGAGGAAAAAGTAAAGAGGAATTTTACATAAAACTTCAAAATACTATAGGTAATCAGAGAAATGGGAACATCAAAATTCTGATGGGCGACCTCAATGCCAAAATAGGTTCGGACAACATAGGCTACGAGGAGATCATGGGGAAACACGGACTAGGAATAATGAACGAAAATGGAGAACTATTCACTAATTTCTGTGCAGCGAATCAATACGTCATAGGTGGAAGTGTCTTTCCACATAAAAGAATACATAAAGCAACCTGGGTATCACCAGATCACAGAACAGAAAATCAAATTGACCACATATGCATAAACAAGAAATTCAGGTCATCTCTACAAGATGTAAGGGTTCTAAGGGGGCAGATGTAGATTCGGATCACCATTTGCTGATAAGTAAAATTAAACTGAAGCTTAAGCGATACATAACATCCCATGAACATAGACACCAATATAATGTAGGATACCTCAGAAGTCAAGAAACAAAGGAACAGTTCACAGTCACAGTCTCTAATAAGTATGAGGTTTTGTGGCAATTAGAAGATGAGGTGAGTGCGGAAGAATGCTGGCAGCAAGCCAAAAATATTTGGAATGAAACATGCACAGAGGTATTAGGAAAGAAGGAGCGGAATCATAAGGCATGGATAACTCCAGAAACTCTCAAGGAAATAGAAAAAAGAGGAAAGCAGATTTAAATAATAGCAAAACTAGAACTGCCAAAGCCATAGCCCAGGAAAAGTACACAGAAGCTAGCAAGAAAGTGAAGAAACAAATAAAGTTAGATAAAAGACAATACGTAGAAGATCTAGCAAGAGAAGCAGAGGTAGCTGCAGGAAAAGGAAACCTTAGGGATCTTTACAACATCACTAGAAAGCTAGCAGGAAAATACAGACCATCAAATGGGTTGATCAAAAATAGTAGTGGAAAAACTATCACTAATGTTAGAGACCAAATGGAAAGATGGATGGAATACTTCAAGGAACTCCTGAACAGACCAGCACCTGCAAACCCCCAAGATATCCAACCGGCAGAGATTGACTTGGACATCAGCTGTGAGAAACCATCCAAAGAGGAGATTAGTAAAGCCATTAAACTTTTAAAAGATGGGAAAGCGGCCGGTCCAGATGGTATTCCAGCGGAGGCGGTTAAAGCCAACATAAACACATCCACAGAAATACTGTATAAATTATTTAGCAGAATCTGGGAGACCGAAGAAATACCAGCAAACTGAAGAGAAGGATACCTGGTGAAGCTACCAAAGAAAGGGACCTTCAGAAGTGTGAAAACTATAGGGAATAATGCTTGTCAGTACCTGGGAAAATACTAAGCAGAGTCATCCTGGAGAGATTGAGAGAGGCCATCGATATAAAGCTAAGAGATGAACAGGCAGGCTTCCGACCAAATAGATCCTGTGCTGACCAGATAGCCACATTACGTATAATAATAGAGCAAAGTATTGAATGGAAATCCCAACTTTATATCGGATTTGTTGATTATGAGAAGGCTTTTGACAGTATTGATAGGAAAACCCTTTGGAAATTAATGAGGCATTATGGAATCCCACAGAAAATTATTAACCTAATAAAAGCAACATATACAGATATGAAATGTAGAGTTCTTCATGAAGGTAAACTAACAGATACTTTTGGAATAGAAACAGGAGTGCGTCAGGGATGTCTTCTATCACCTTTGTTGTTCTTACTGACAATAGACTGGATTATGAAGACCACAGTAACTAAACCAGAAATGGAATCCAATGGATTCTGACAGAGCAACTAGATGATCTGGACTTCGCTGATGATATAGCCCTTCTGTCACATACACGAAATCAGATGCAGGATAAGCTAAACACATTGAATCAAAGGTCCCAGCAACTAGGGCTGAACATTCATAAGGGAAAGACAAAGATATTGAGAATTAACCAAACAACCGACAACTCGATCTCCCTGGGGAAATCCCACTTCAAGAGGTAGAATCATACACATATTTGGGCAGCAACGTAGACAAAGAGGGTGGAACAGATAGAGATGTTAAAATAAGAATACAGAAGGCAAGAGGAGCTTTCATTGCACTGCGAAACATTTGGAAGTCCAAGGAAATCAAATCTAGAACAAAAATACGGATATTTAACTCTAATGTAAAAGCAGTTCTACTGTATGGGTCAGAAACATGGAGAACAACTAAAACAATAGCGCATAAAGTGCAAACATTCATCAACTGGTGTCTGCGCAGAATAGAGGGAATAAGATGGTATGATAGGGTCACAAATGAGGAACTTATGGAGAGAACAAGACAGATTCCAGTGAACGAACAGGTTAAAAGACGCTGGCGCTGGATAGGACACACTTTGCGAAAACCGGAGGGAATATAACAAGAAGGGTCCTTGCCTGGAACCCGCAGGGACAATGAAAGAAGGGGAGGCCGAGAAATACATGGAGACGAGATTTGGAGGCGGAGATCAACAATATAAAGAAGAGCTGGAGGGAGCTGCAGGAGATAGCTAGAGATAGGAAGACTTGGCATGAGTTGGTTGAGGGCCTATGCCCCAACCGGGTAAAAAGGCAAAGAGAGAGAGAGAGAGATAATGTGTCTTAGCTTTTGCATGACATTTCCAATTTAGAGATTATATCCTTTACCTCTGACAACTATTTATGGATGTCAGGGCATTCTGGGTATCATGCTAAAGTAGATGATATGTAGAAGTGTCCACTTATAAAGGTGGGTGCTCTCTCCATAGAGCTGCCTTTTCAGCATTAGTGCATTTCCTATTCTCTATCATAAGGAGA
This sequence comes from Arion vulgaris, assembly GCA_020796225.1. NCBI lineage: Eukaryota > Metazoa > Mollusca > Gastropoda > Stylommatophora > Arionidae > Arion > Arion vulgaris. Next base: position 6,199,395 of record CM036754.1, read on the forward strand.
TGCACATGGGATTTTGTCTTCATCAAGTTTAGACAACTTTTCATTTCTCATACTCTCAATACTTTTAGAAAAACCTAAAACATGTACCAAGTTGCTCATCGTGTACTTATGTGTGTGCTCACTCTACTCACCTGTGTGTGCTCGCCTGTGCTTGGTGTACTCACAAGGCAATCTGAATGCCTTGCCACAGCCTGACTCCTTGCACTTGTATGGCCTTTCACCAGTATGCAAGCGATTATGACATTTCAGTTCATATTTATTTTTAAATGCTTTAGCACATTTTGGATATGAGCATGGAAATGGGTAGTTTCCATCATGAAACTGCAAGTGACGCTGAAATAGTTAAGTCAATAATCAGATAGGATGTCTGCACATAAAAGATAATTAAATATGGTACAAATAAGGTATAGATAAGATATAGAGCGGTGTAGAATATAGAAAGTGTGATAGTATCTCAGATTGAGTGACAGTCAAATCCCAACAGATAGTCAAGTGTCAATTAGGTTTCCTCTATATAACTAGCTCCCAGGTGAAGAGGAGAAAATGGCGATGGGTTGGGCATACCCTACGGAAGACACTGTCATGTGTCACTAGACAAGCACTTGAGTGGAACCCAAGAAAATGGAGAAGGGCTGTCCTATCCTGAGAGGCTATAAAGAAAACAACCAGAGACCGGGAAAAGTGGCAAACAACTGTTGAGGTCTTATGCTCCATGAGGAGCGGAGAAAAATAAGTCGTATACTTAGTGCAAGTATGGTTTCACGAATACCATTTGTGTATCACAGTGTCACACCACGGACAATATCCTTGGTTGACTTGCTAAACTACATGAGTGCAGTAGAAGATATCCTACTTTAGGAAATGTTCATCCATAGTACATGAAAGCTGAGAAGGCAAGTGTGATGGATGAACCTTGATAGATCAATGGCTCACAAGATGAAACAGTGAAGATCACATGCACAAAATAAAGCCTGCTCAGACTGCACAGTGTGCATGCCAGACAGAAACACAGACTCCAGAGCACATCCTGCAGTCATGTCCATCATACATACATCAACGAAACAAAACATGGTCTCATGAACGAAGCTTACAGAGCAAGCTATGGTGAACTCTCGAGGAACTCCAACTGACATGCAGCTTCACAGAGGCAACCCACCTCATGGTTTAGAGGAGCATATGAAACCAAATGCAAAGAAGAAGATGGAACAGTGAAGTGTGTGGTACAGTAGAGTCTTATCAGGACATATATAAAGAATACAACTGGACATCATAGAAAAGATTGCAACCTTATATGTATAAACCTATAGATGGCAACGTATTCTATAGATAGAATACAAACAAGTTGAAAATCGAGATGTAGTGATAGCCCTGGGATGAATCTGCTGTAAACATTAACAGAGCAGTTATGGCTTATTTAGCTTACTCATTTAGTAGGGGAGGTCATAATAATGAGTGTGGCTCCAATTTGATCAAAATGTCACAATCTGAGAGAATATACCTGAAAACTAGAAAGAGAAATATATATTTTTTCTTCTTCTTCAAACGCTCTAAATATAATCTAAATATAGGAATGTGGAATGTTAGTATTACAGGGTCGGTGATAACAAAGTCGATAACATACTGCGCTACAGACTACGTGCCGTAGGCTTTTGGAGGTTTAAGGCCAGATTTGTAAAAAAAAATTCTTGATGTGCGCGTGGTATATGGTTAGACTACAGGAGACTCTGATTCTTTACTTGGGGATCTAAATTATAAGTACTTCAGAAGTCAGAGTAAGGCTTGCCTGAATGACGAGGGACACTGATGATAAAGAAACCAAAACTTCTGGTAAAAACCAGTCAGATGTGCTATATTAGGCGCTCTGACTACGTCTGAATTCTTAGCGGACAAACAAAAATAAAAAGAGTTAAAAAAATGTTGGATGATCGTGATCCCTAAAAGAATTTACCTTCATACTGTTGATGTATTTAAATGACTTGTAGCAGTCCGGCTTTGGACACTGGTAGGGCTTGCCAACTATGGGGATATAAAGAGAATTAGGATTACTTTATTTAGCATGGGGGATTGGAATGTGAACAGGATTATAGCAAATCTAAAATAAAAATAGCAACAGTAAATATAATAAACACTGATGATGACATTTTATTAGTAAAAGAAAAAAGCAATGGGTGTATCGCTTAATATGGGATTTTGTTGTGTCTACACTGTAAGACAAAGCTGGAGTGTCTTCTCTATGATATTTTCTTCAAAATGTTAATATGGAAGATCACAGTTGCCCATGAAGTAGGCCTCCCTCTCCCTGCAGCTGATGAACCCAAGAAACAGCACAGTTGATACAGCTTGGCATCAACAGTGTCACAGAAGCTGCAAGGGTGTCACTGATGACAGGCTGGGGGTATTTGTGGCAAAGTGGTTAAGAAGTTTGCCTTGCGTTCTAAAGGTCATAGGTTTGAATAAAAACCACACCATTCAGTTTACTTAGAGCTCAGACAAAATCCTAAATGCAGTATGTAAATCAATGCATCAAACAATCGGAAACGTTTGAACATGTCAGACAGTGTCAACTTCATGGTAGAGAGAGAAGATATACTAATTAACTTCTCATGGGTACGATGAGCAAGTGGGGATGACTGCTGCAACAGAGGAAAAAGTATGCATGGGAATGCCCAAATGTGACATGATGTTGATTGAATAACATAACATAATATAATAGGAAATGAATCTATTGGAGCAGTGTGAATATTAAACTGAAAAGGGTTTACAAATACGATCATTAAGATGAAATTTCAGTTTTAGCACATGTTGGTCACAACTGACACAAACATACCTGTATGGGTTCCCATGTGGTGCTGACGTTCCTGTGATCCTCTAAAAGCTTTACCACATTCTTCACACACAAATGGACGCTCACCTGTGTGCTTCCTGATATGTTGTTTTTGTTTGCTCTTGGTAGGGAAATATTTGTTACAGCCATCAAATGGACACTTATGTGGTTTACCATCTAGATTAACATATATAAAGCTGAGAAGAAATATTGTAACACACAAAACTAGCAGTATTATATATATTTTAGTCTGTATCTTGCTGCAGGATAAAGTCGGTATTTGAACGGAATTAGTTTGATAATAGATTGTCTATTACTTAAATTTTAAAATTGAGGAGCATCTGGAAGAATGAATTAGGGCTAACTGTCAAGCATTTTGCACAAAGCACAAACTTTGTAGCTCCAGCAACAATCATAAGGATCTCCTGAAAAAATGCACTCGTGAACCAAACGTCACCACCCGGATTCAAACCCATGAACACAAGGCAAACTGCGTAACAATTTTGCCTTAGAGACCTCCTTAATATGGTTAGGACTTTCTAGATGGTACACACGGTAGAGTTGTCACAGAGCAGAAAGAAGCATACAGGACAACTACATCCAACATCAGATTTTGTGTCCAATATTTCATGTATATAGATGTTTCTAGCTTTCAGGGCCTTATATGTATATATTGTCTTAGACATACCAGAACTTGAGGTAAGAAAAGAGCTGGCAGGTTAGCTTCAAATGCACCAATAAAGCTCGCATTTAATAATAATAATTCCTCTCTTACCGTTATACGTTACATAGGGCCTGCAAGTAATTTCTCCATACGCTCTATCCTGGGCAACTCGCTCAATCTCCTCCATGGAACAGAGACCATATTTCCTGCCACTCTCAGCAAAGTTCGTTTCAGGTCTCCTTAGGTCGACCTCTCTTTCTTGAACCCTTTGCATACCACTTTAATGCCTGCTTTGATATTCATTGATCATTTCTCCTCAAGGTGTGCCCAACATATCTCCATCTTCTCTTTCTTATAACAGTTGTCACTAAAAGCTCGCATTTACTATGGATAAAAGGACCAATAGTGGTAGAATTGGATATGGATAAGGGGGCATACTGTAACTGTTTCAGTAAAAAATATTTAAATAGAATTCATAAAAAAATTTCCACTATCATCATCTTCAAAATTACAAGCCGGTGCCATGGAGTTTGAGCGCTGCTGTTGAGATCTTCTTATGTAAGAAAGAGATTGGAGCAAACATGGTTATTCATCAAAGTGAAATGATGATGGTTCTATCAATCCATCAACTGGCATTACTATGTAGCTGCTGGATGATTACACATCAATTGATGAAGTAGTATTACAACGACTGAAGAAATAGAATCACATACTGCTTGATTGGGACAAATCCCTTGTGAGTGCCAGATAATTTGTGTTAAATGCAGTCAGGTTAGTAAAATTAACTAATAACACTTACAGTAATGATAGTGTCTAATATGATTCTCCCAGAAAAAACGGGAACTGAAAATCCAGTCACACCCATCTTCTCCACATAAGTAAACATTTTCCTTTTTCACATCTAGCAGTTTGATGGGCTGTGAAATAAATTATAAATAAAGAAGTATACAATGCACTCACCAATGCATTTCAATGTAACTTCTTCTTCTTTGAATGCTCCCGCCCGAGTGGTTACCGGGGCCCAAATTTGGGGTGTAAAGAATAGAGCCACTGTTACCTGCCACGCATGTCGTAAGAGGCGACTAAGGAGGTTTGGATGAAATCGGATGCACGTGTCTGCTAGGGAATGCTAACCCGAAACAAATGCTTGCAGAAAACGGATGCACCAGGCCGTAAGGCACATAATATGGTGCAACAACCCCTCACAATGAGGAATGGGATAACGGATTCTATGGTCGCCAATCCGCCTCGGAGATTTAGGTGCGTAGTAAGAATATCAGACCTACCATCACGATGGTCGCCAAAACTTACTGCGGAAAGAGGTCGGAACAAACGGGGAAGCAGAAATCATAGGAATTATATCCAACAGAACTGCCCCAGTATGCAGACTTGAGAAGAAAGAGGTGGCCCACTTACACTAGCGTCCAAGACAAACTGTATGGTATGGCTGATAGTCTGAGGCAGACGGCTGCCTTTATTAGAGAATCTGAAATCCCAATCTAGTAAGGATGCAGAAGAAGAAGAATGTTCCATATCGACCTCTTGTTAACCACTCTTTGTGATTTGTGTGTGATCTAAGCCTAAGAGCGATTGCACGCTGTGCCAGTTATGCGCCTACAAGTACCACTGCCACCTACAAGGCATGTTGTAAGAGGTGACTGATGTAGGACCTAGGAAGCTACCTAGTAAATAATAAGCGTCGCAAAATCGCAGCTGGCTTACTTGTAGTCGCATAACTGGCACAATATAAAATCGCTCTTAGGCTCAGATCACATACAAATCGGACAGAGTGGTTAACAAGTGGTCGATATTCGATATGGAGCATTCGAAGAAGAAGTATCATGTCCCTTGCAGAATGTCACTTTCATCACAGCATGCCTAAAAAACTCAGTCTCTTGCAAGTTCTCCTGAGTTTTCCAGCATCATGTTCAAGGTTTCTTTGATGTTCTGCTGCCACCTTCATCTTGGTCATCTCTTGCCTCACACTCCAGGAACTATGCCCTTTCATTACCATTCAAAAAATTTCATCTTCAGAGTCATGATATTAATTTATGAGCCAATGCTCCTCGATATGCAGGTCTTGTAGGATGTCTTTGTTACTTTCTCTTCTCTGTCCAGGAAGTCCTAAGAACTTTTCTGTAACACCTCGTTTCAAAAGCTTCAATTTTGATCTTTAATGTTTGTGTTAAAGTCCACGATTCACATATGCATGTTCTCAGAAGTCTTACTTTTGTTTCTTTGCTTGTGTTGTGTCATATTGTCTTCATGTTGACCACCCTATAGAAAGCCATGGCTAGTCTGCTTCTAACTTCTTTCGTACAATCTCCATTGTTGTTAATTATAGTGCCACAGTATTCAAAATATGTGAAAGAAGCATATATATATATTTTCATAGTGGAATGGTAATCTATGGCACAATACTGTAACATAATGAATATTATCTTCAAGAGGATTAAAATGTGTAAACTACACTTTTAAATTGTTATTGATATGAAGATGCATAAATATCTGGACACAAATAAAAGAGTTATGGCTGAAAGGGGACTTACTTGTGGAGCTTTAATCATCAGAAGTGGATTAGCTAAAATTTCTGCTAGCTCTCCAGGAGATGGTTTGACGCCAGAAAATGTGTCATTGTTATAATCTTGGAAGTATGTGATGTCTAGTGGGTCACCATTAGAAATCACTTTCTGTTCACTTGCTCTATTAGATTCCATATCATGTGCTGTATAGCTACATTGTTGGATAGGAAGCGATGTTCTGATATTTATAGATATATGCTGACTTGTTTCAAATTCCCTTGACGTACACACATTCCCCGCTTGATATTGTGATAATGTTGCATTCTGGGCACATTTCTCTGGTTTATGAGCTTGGCCGTCATCTTCTATTGCAGGCTGCACAGTTTGTAATACATTTTCATTCAGATTATTTATCTCAGTTACACGATCTATCCCTACATCATTTGAATCACTGAATTTGACACAAGAATTTTCGATATCTCCATCTCTCACACTACATTCTGGATCGCCATGTTGATCAACACGGACAAGTACAAGCTTTGGAATTCTGCCGTTTATTTTTAAGAAAGTCAGAGATGCAACCTTCTCTGCCATTCTTTCAGCGACAGGAGGGAGTTTTATCTTGATTATATTTGCTGAAGATAAAATATAAGATTAGTATTTTATAATAGACCTTATCAGTCAAATACAAAATAAGAAAATAACACACAACCACTGTCAAATCACATACAACTTTGAACAAAGAGGTTTAACTCAGCAAAAAAAAAAGGGTTTTAAAGCCGATGGATTTACTTCATTGTACCGGGTTTACCCATATGGTTCGGTCCCCCTCTGCAGAAATGGCAAGCTACCTGTTGAGAATAATACACAAAGTACGATCTCCGTAGCGCCTGCAACAATCCTAGAAGTCTATGGAAAAATGCACTCATCAACAGAATAGTGCGGTCCAGATTTGAACCCACAACCTTCAACTCGCAAGGCAAGGGCTTAACCACTTAGTCAAGTTCAAAGTATAAGCCTAGGGTAGCTGTCGACGTAATGAGAAATACTCAAATAAAGAAATATTGAGCACCTCAAACACAGACAAAAGTATAAAATCCTTGCCTTGTTTTAAAAACTCATACAAAACCACTGTATATGTCATAAATTTAAGTAAGAAGAAAAAAAAACTTGCAAAGAAAAGCCCAGATCACTTGGCACGACAGCCTTCAGAGAGAATAAAAATACACTATAAGCTGAAATCAGGATGTGTGAGGATCTCATGTTGGAACACTGGGCATGTGATCCAGAATACATAGCCCCCAAAGTTATTCTCTAAAGACATACAAAGTGAGGAAGAACAGAGAAGTATATCGTTTTTATACCTCTCTCCAAGCGATCCCGGCCTAGACTGATGAACCAACTTTTATCATGAATTTTATCGTGTTTTTAAGGGATTCCTCCGTACAGATTCTTGCAAAGCTCTGTGCTATGGGGCCAGGTTTCTTTTCTTATATCTGCTATCAGTTGACAATCTTGCAGAACGTGTTCTGCCGCCATGTCTGCCTTTTTACAGGGGCACAGGCTAGTTGTGCTAATTTTAAATTTGTGAAACATGTGGGCGCGGAGCTTGTTGTGGCGGTACGGAGGCGAATATGGCAACTTGTTCGCTACGAGACAGACCATAGTATCCGTCGCTGTCGTTAGCCTGAGGATGGTCTTTTGTCCATTTGTCTCTGTAGTGCCAGCCGATGGTTGTTCTGGCTTCCTCATAACTGATCTCGAGATCAGTCTGAGGCAGTCACCCGCCTTCTTTAGCTAACTTGTTGGCATCTTCATTTCTGCTTATATTGCAGTGTGATGGGATCCACTGAATTACGGTGCGTTTGAGTGTGTGCACTAATGCTTCAAGGGTCGCTTTGAGCTCATTGAGCTCTGTTTTGCCTGCGCTTTTGAGTGCCGTGATGACCGATAGAACATCGGTGAATATCATGACTTTGTTGCGAGAGGTGCCTCTTCTCTCTAGGATCATTTCGGCGGCTGTTCTTATTGCCTCTGCCCGGTAGTTATTTGAGTATTTTCCTGTGGCAATCACTTTTGTGACCGTTACTTTCTTTGAGAGTTTAAGCACTGTTTTTTATACCTAAAAATCAGTACTCAGATGAATTTTAACAAATGTGTTCACCAGATTACTTTGTCAAGAATGCTTTAGAAAAGAGTACTGGTAAAATACAGAACCCATTTAAGAGCTTCTTCTTCAAACGCTTCATATCGACCACTTGTTAAGCACTCTTTGTGATTTTTATGTGATCTGAGCCTAAGAGTAATTGTAATTTGTACCAGTTATGCGCCTACAAGTAGGCAAGCACATCCGATTTCTGGGACACTTTTTATTTACTAGGGTAGCTTTCCTATGTCCCTACCTCAGTCGCCTCTTATGACATGCCTCGTAGGTTGTAGTCTTACTATTCTTTGCTCCCCCTGAGCGTCCATGTAACACACAGGCGCATTTAAGAACTAAAAAGAATCACAGCTAACAAAAGATGAAGGAGGGACAGAAAATATGAGAAAAAATCTGAACAATTTAGGAGACGGACATTTAGGATCATCATCATCAGTTGAATCAGAGAATAAATGACTATGAAAGTGAATGTCTGAAACAGAGAAACGTAGGAACAATGAAAAATATAGATTAGAGCAGATATAATGAATATTACACCAACTACAAAGCCCCCAACCAAACAGCATGCAAATTCCCAACCAGGAAAAAAATCAGCACCTCTGTGACATGATCAAGAAGATTCCTGGTATTGGGAAAAATAGCAGTCAGACTGAACTACATAAAAGAATAATAACACTGAAATAGATAGGGAAACCCTATCCTACCAACATCAGGACTTGCATATACGAGGTGTGTTCAAATGAAAACGGGACTTGTTACACCACACATGCTAGAGTGCATGGATATTGATGACATTTTGCACTAGTAATGAGTATCCAATAATTAACATACGGTCACGTGTTCATCTTCCCAGCATGCATATGTGCTGCATGAGACTGTTAACAATATGGCGGGTGTGATTCTGAACCCGTCCAAAGTAAATCAGCGTGCTGTGATCCAGTTTCTTTCATTTGAAGGATGTCAAGCAGTAGACATTCATCGGAGAATGAAGGCAGCATATGGTGACAAATGTTTGTCGAGGACAAGAGTGATGGAATGAGCGCATATGTTTAAAGACGGACGTGAGTTAACAGCAGATCTTGCATGGCCAGGTCAGGCGCATATTGTTGCAACAGAAGAAGCCATAGCCTTGCTTGATAAAGCAGTACTGACTGACCGTCGCGGAGCATTTGTTCGCTTGCAGAAGAATTCCATATGTCAATTGGGACAGCCCACATGGTTGTTCGGAAGAAATTGAACTATCGGAAGGTGTGTTCACAGTGGGTCCCACGGATGTTGACTGACCACCATAAGGAAGAACGGATGGAGTGGAGTTTGAACCACTTGATGCGTTACAGGACAGAGGGTGATGCATTTCTGTTGAGCATTGTGGCAGGTGATGAATCGTGGTGCCACCACTATGAACCGAGCAGCAAAATTGACAGCATGCAATGGAAACATCCAGGTTCACCAAAACCCAAAAATTCAAGACACAGGTTTCTGCTGGGAAGGTTATGGTGACCGCATTTTTGACCATGAAGGGCTTTTGTTGGCCGATTTTAAGGAACCTGGTGTCAATCAATGCCGCCCATTATAAAGACACTTTAGACAAGCTGCATAAGGCCATCAAGGCTAAGCGACCAGGCAAGCTTTCTCAAGGTGTGATTCTTCTCCACGACAACGCTCGTCCGCACGCCGCAAAAATTGTGCAGGAAACATTGGCAAAGAAGAATTGGAAAGTTCTTCATCACCCAGCCTATAGTCCCGATTTGTCCCGTGTGATTTCCATTTGTTCGGACTGTTGAAGAAAGCACTAAAGGGACAGCGATTCAACAGCGACGCAGACGTGAAGACAGCGGTGACCACATGGTTCAGTGAGCAGCCACGTACCTTTTTCTCGGACGGCATTCGACGTCTACCTAAACAGTGGGATGCTTGCCTAGATGCATACAGAGATTTTTTCTGATGAACCCAGGTGCATTCTTATTTACAAGTGGTTGCTTTGTTTCATTTGATCACGCCTCGTAGTATGGTAAGAAATGGTGTTCTCTCCCAGTTCTTCCTTTTTAACTCTTATCTCCATTCACAAGCTAGGTTTTACTAACAAAGTAAGAAGCTGGGAGTATCAAGGAAAGACAGGTTTAGAAATGAAGACATCAGGAAAAAAGTGGGTACAACATCAGTACTGAACTTCATCAATAAACAACAAATTAAATGGTTCGGTCACATAAGAAAATTACCAACAGCCAGTGCGCCACAAAGAGCAATGTTACTCCGATACAGTGGATACAAAGCAAGAGGCCCTCCATGCAAAAGATAGACCTTAGAGATAACAGAGGAAACGAAAAACACTGTTTAAGAAGCACACACAGAAGCCTGTTCTATAAATCTCTTCTTATCCTGACACTGTGAGGCAAACAGGATTAGAGAAAAGAAAGAAAGTAACAAGCTACTACCCAAACATGGTACAGGTGAAAGGTCACAGACAATGCACCTTTACCAAGGCCCTGGGTAATAGTCAAAGTCCAAAGATATTAAAATATTCCATTCATAAGTCTGAAATCCAGAAACTGAGTTTTAAGTAAAATAAATCTCTTAACCTTTCCAACCTTACACGCCCAAATGGCCCTCAGGTCACAGACTAGGCAAAGAATGTAAGATGACACTTTGCTAAAATATTAGGATTGCAATTTTATAAACAATTTGTATTATTATGTTTTATTTGATGATAATCTTTTCTTGGTGCCCTAAGCATATGCTTAACTCGCTTAATGGTTAACCCCCCACCCCTTCCTTTTGATGACAATATATTTAAAGCTGTTCTTTTCAATAAGATACTTACCGTCAGCATTGGACCCACATTCTAGATCCGAGTCATACTCTTCATCCACTGACCCATTTTGTGGAAGAGCTTTCCTCACCAACTTGGCAACACCATACTGTATCTTCTTTATGTTATCAAAAGTCTTGTTCACAACATTATAGCAATGCTTGCATATATAACTTCTACCTCGCCTTGTCTTGTATTTCTCTTGTAGGTCTAACAGTCTATCTCTGCCAATGAATGCAACAAATTTGGACTCAAATTTGGCCATGAATGGTCTATTACCTCCAAACATTAATAGTCGCTCATCTCCCTTTCTGGGAGATCTGCACATTAGACATATGATTGGTGGATCCATAGTGATAAAACTATCTAGTTCAACATCCATACTTAGTGCAAGATCAAGTCTTTTTTAACTCATAATTCTATTTTCTGAAGTGAAAGAAGTACCTGTGAAAGAAAACAGTAATATAAATGTTTGAATGATGGCACAACACAATATATGCCGTTATTGGTTATTGTTTGCTAGATCAATGTCATAGCATTTTGGTAGACTAGTATGTGTATAGAGTAGTGGTTAGGTGCAATTGCTTCTTAAGCGCATGGCTTGGGTTCAATTCCACAGCAGGAGTGGAATATTTTTCGGACAATATCGGCTCTAAGGTCGACTATGCCTTAGTGAGTACCATAAAAGCACTGGTAAGTAAAGGTTATTATATTAAATTGAAAAGAAACTGCCCCAGTATGCAGACCTGAGAAGAAAGAGGTGGCCCACTTACACCAGCTTCCAAGACAAACTGTATGGCGTGGCTGATAATCTGCGGCAGACGGCTAACTTTATTAGAGAATCCGAAATCCCAATCTAGTGAGAATGCAGAAGAAAAGAAACTGGACAGTTTTGAGAATAAATGTCTCAGAAAATTACTAAATGTAAAATGGAGTGATTACGCTGCAAACAACGCAGTGAGGGATAGTACACAGCAACAATTTGTATCAAATACCAAAACTGTCGGAAAAGACAGCAATTGCAATGGTCAAATAAGGAGTGTGCTCAACCAGTGAAAAACAGTAAGCATCTGCATGAATACATTTTTACTTCTGGAGGTTTCCGAGCACCCAATGAGCCTCAGTCTCTCAGAAGCTATATCTATGCGGCTGGTTCAATAATCATCCCAATGATCAAAATGTATTAAAATGCACTTCTCAAACTAAACACAATATAGACTGTAGTATTCAGTTTGAGAATTAAATTATAATAACGTTTACCCAAAAATGGTACAGTTGCTAGGTTAAGTATAACGCCATAATATTAATATTATTAATAACTCTCACATAACTTTAAAAATGACTTTTATTTTAATTCCATTGTATTGGTCATAATTGGTTATGAAGCTGACGTCATTGCACTCCGGGCAGACCCATAGGTGCCCAGTCTCCCCAACAGATATCAAAGACTTGAAAGAGTATGCATAGCATACTGATGGTTCCCGTGGCTCGCTGATTAAACACACTCCTCACTCAGCCCCTCAGGCATGCAGTTCTACTTGTACATAAGTAACAATGCTCCTAACAACAATGGGCGGGTAACTCAAAAATAATAATAATAATTCATATTCGAATTTATTCATTATGACTATTCCAGTGAATCAATCTGCATACCACACACAGAGACAGTTCCATTCTTTACATTTAAACATGTACATTCACTTATTACATACTTTACCGTTATTCTGTTAAACATGTACATTCACTTATTACATACTTTACCGTTATTCTGTTAAACATGTACATTCACTTATTACAATTACATACTTTACCGTTATTCTGTTAAACACAAAATAAAGAAACAGTGTAGAAAAGCAGAAAACATTGGATTATATTGGTTCAGTATAGTTCAGCAGACAGCAGTAACTCATCAGTGGACAGATATTATTTGATCTTGTTTGATGTCCAGATTTTTTATCCATCCAATTTTTTTTTTAAAGTGAAAAAGAAATTGTTTGTTTTATAGTGGATTAAATCCTCATTAAGCTGAGGCACGCACTTTCAACCTAAGGACGAACATTGTTTTGGTTATATCATAGCGTTATATTATATCAGGAGGAAAAATAATAAGAGAGGCCAGTGTGGCCTACGCAACAACCACAAGTAGCTTGACAATGGAGGTTCGGGCGGTTACGGAGGCGGTGAGCTGGTTGGCATCTCACAATTACTCTCGTGTTTTCATACTCAGTGACTCCATGAGCATGATTCGTAAAGTCGAATCAGGTATGGTGAGACGCAACTGGGTGGAGGTACTGGTACAGACAATGATCAGAGAAATCACCTTCCTTTTTGTCCCTGGGCACGCAGGAGTTAGGGGTAATGAACGAGCTGATGGATTGGCTACAATATCAGAGGGAGCTGCCATGGATCGAAGTGACATTCTTCACGCATTGAGAGAGTCTTCCGAACAGAGGAGTTTCAGGGCTGTGAATCCCACTCGCTGACTCGATTGAAAGAGATGGGTGTCACTATTGGTGCAGCCCGAAAAGAACGACATACTAAATATGCAAAGAGATTGATTAATCAACATCGAACTGGCGCGTTGGGTCGCTGGACGCTGCTGGATTTGTAGAGGCGGAGATCGGAGCACCTTTGGACATGTCCGGAGTGCTATGATGATAGTCCTCATATAACTGATATCATAGCGTGTATGTCAACAAACATAAAAAATAAGAACTAACTCCTTTCGAAGAATCCAAATTATGTTCAATTAACGAAGAAATAGATATGACTTATTTTTTGTGTGGAAAAGTTGGTTTCACATAAATCCATATTTTATCATAGGTTGGAAGCTAATCTGGTAATTTCTCTCTCCCTCCCTCCCCCTCTAAAATAACAGTTGGCAGTTCAAAGCAAGCTGGAAAGCCACTTCCTGGGCAAAATTCATTTGAAATATTAAACAAATAATAAATAAAATTCCCAGACCATCTTCAAAGGTACAGACCCTCGCCGGTGCTACGGAGTTCGTGCACTTTCGCTGAGATCTCCCTGTGTAAGAAAGAGATCGGAGCACACATGGTTACGCACCGAAGCGAATAAATCAAACATTGAATATATAAACAATATTTCAAGCGAATGAAAGGAAGGAACCAGTGAGTCACGGGAACCATCATCATTCATGCCCTTTAACATCTTCTGGGAGAGTCTGGCTACATAGTACATATGCTATATGGATCCACCCCGAGTTCTGTGACATCGGTTCAGTGACCAAGAAGCAATGAAACATTGTTTCGTTACTTTCACACACCTTCATGTTGCATAATAGCTATCTAAGAATTGTTTTATATTAAACAAGAGCCCGTCTGCCCAGCGTGTTCGTAGCGCGTTGGACTACGGTGACTATCCCTCTGTGTGTGTGGGTTCAATTCCGCAGATGGCAGAAAAAGCCACAGATTCCCCAGATTTACGGTGTTCGTGGCACCGAACCGAAGGGTTACGATGTCCATGGCACCGAGCCGAAGAGCTGAAAAGCTCAAGTGCTTCTGGATCGGAAAAAATAAAATAGGAAAATAACCTAAATAGTGAACCCGGATAGTTTAGTAAACATTCGTCAGCTGGTCGGCTACCGGTATGTGAAAAGGAAACGTGCAGGGAAACACGCACTTACTCCCGTAAATTATAATGAATGTACACACACTTGTCATGTACGCCGAAGATATTTGAGATGATTTCTGAGGTGGCTCTATGCACGTAAGCTTCTCTAGGACGATGGCTGTCAACTTATTTATTAAATTAATTGTAGCCGTTTTAACTCTGGAACAGTTTCTTGCTATAAACTGGGACATTGCTGACAGATGTTTTTGCAAGGTAACATTAAAAAGAAAACACGAATTAAACAATTTACCTTATAATTTACTGCAATTATGTAGAGCTAAAACTGCAGTGATTTCATCATAACCTAAATAGACTATTTCACAAAAGAAATTAAATAGTAACTCAATAACACTTTCGGAAGTTTCAACACTATTAGGTCTTTCTATATATTATATACTACTACACTATATTTGAACTTGCATATTAAGATAAAAACACATAATACGGTAATGTTACAAAGTACAAAAACATACTAAACAGTCGATTTTGACCAACAAAAGGTCTTTATCAACATCGTGAGTCAAGTATGGGCCTATAAGATACAAATAAGGTCACATGATAATTCAATTTTGACAAACACTACTCAAATACTATACTACAGATATGCTTCACACTATTTTTCTAGTGGAATTACTTTTAACTGTGCCACCACATGTATCTTATTTTTATATTGTCTCCTTTGTTTGATAAAAGCCTTTTGGTAACTTAAAATGTTACTTTGGTACTTTGTAAAATTATCCTTTTTTAAATTTAATATATATATTTTTACAGTAGTCTACCCCAATATTGTATATAGGTAGCAGTAATATGTATAATGTAATCAATGAAAATGAAGATCGTGGCATATCCTAAAGGATGTAGCCATCAACCACAGTAAACTAGTCGTTGATTTTCTAGGCATCACTTATACGTTGAGTAGTTTGCCATTGCTTTCTGAACGGTGAGGACTATTTTTACCTTTTGTAAAATCCCACGGAAACGAATTTGCTTCCAAACTTGCCCACCGTGGGGTTTGAACCAGGTACGCTTGGGTTCTTGATCGAGCTCACTACCGCTTGAGCTACAGACGATCACAATATAATCAAATAGTCCTTCCTATTAAGATACATTTTTATTCTATAAAAGTAAAGAACCTGATTCATATTTTGAGACATTAGGGAATATAGTATTTGATCTGTTTTTTTCTTTGACCTATGGCATCTGATGGGTGATGTGGTCAACATAATCAGCCGGCCACCTTTACCTCCCAGCGTTTCTCTGGTACCCAGTTAAATTAAGGCTGGGTAGACCTGAAAGTAGCTTCCTTTCGGCTTTCACCACTTCCAGTCATGTGAGTCAATGACTCTGGTAGCCCTTCATGCCCGTAGATAGGTTGTATGTTTGTTGTTGTTTCCGAACTTTAATTTTTTAAAGGATGGGATCGTTAGTCCCAAGCCCAACCCCAACCTGGAGGACCAGGAGACCATGCTTCGTCTGTCCCCTCCTCAGTGACCTTTCCGGCTTGGGTAACCCTTCCGGGAACATAAGTTCCCGCCGTCATAGCTCACTGTATCATTGGAGCACGAAAGCCTCCCCACCACTACAAGGTAATGGCCTCATGGGGAGCATCAGAACCAAGACTATAACAGCTGTGTGCTGTCAACTTTGCTGTACGGATCGGAATGCTGGAGAATGACAGAACAGGATATGTCCAGACTCTCCGCCTTTCATACAACTTGTCTGCGAAAAATCTTACGCGTGTACTGGCCGACTACTATCTCGAATCAAGAATTGCTTGAACGATGCCAACAAGAGAATATGGGCACTATCATCCGAAGACGAGATGGAGATGGATTGGACATGTGATGCGCATGGAGACTGGCTCCGACACGAAAACTGCACTGAGATGGACTCCAGAGGGTAGGCGAAAGCGTGGAAGACCCAAGACAACCTGGAGGAGAACGATAGAGCAAGAGCTGAAGGAAATGAATCATAGCTGGAACACAATACAGAGGAAGGCCATGAACAGGGAAGAATGGTGTACGTTTGTTGCTGCCCTAAACGCCAGGGCGTAACAGGCTAAAGAGAGAGAGAGAGAGACCTGAAAGCCATTATGGTCATAAAAATTTATTCCTGGGACCACGCGACTGGGAAGAAAATGTATTAACCACTAGACAATCAAAGCTCTCTTATACTTCATATTCTTCTTCTTCAGCAATGTCTGGTCATGCACTTAGTTTACTGTGAACCACAAACTGGGCAGTCAGCTTCAGGTCTGTCAGGTTTCCCAAATCTTAGATTTAGGTTGACTGGGTGTGGCCACATGCTGCTTCTTAGCTTACCCAGGAGAGGACAGTCTTGCAGGACATGCTCAAGTGTCTGTTCCACCTGTTGACAATGTCAGAGAGCTGTTTGAATTATTCCTGGTCTTTTATACTTCATATATTCTTCTTCAAACGCTCCATATCAACCACTTGTTAACCACTCTTTGTGATTTGTATGTGATCTAAGCCTAAGAGCGATTGTACATTGTGAGAGTTATGCGTCTACAAGTTTATTTATCAGGATAGCTTCCCTAAGCCCTACCTCAGTCGCCTCTTGCGACATGCCTTGTAGGTTGCAGTATTATTATTATTTGCTTCCCTTGAAGCACCGGAAACATATGGGTGACGCTTCATATGATAATAATCATTTTATACTAGATTTATTACTCCAGTGCTATATTGATCCAATACTTCTGGATGGCAGCGAATCATGGATAATGAACAAACAATCAGTATGATCATTGGAAGCCACAGAGATGTTTTTTTACAGAAGAATGCTGAAAATTTCATGAGCGTAAGAAAACAAATGAAGAGGTTTTAAATAAGGCCAGCACACAAAGAAACCTTATTAAATGAATAAGAATCTAGCAATCAAGGTTCTTCGGACATATAATGCGAAGAGAAGGTTTAGAACATTTGGTGACAACAGGTAAAATTCAGGGAAGGAGAGATTGTGGTTGAGAAGAGGGAGAAGATGTTGGATGGCCTGACATGGTGTGACACAAGATCGACGTCAGAACTGATTACATGTACCAAGCAGAGAGAGTTGTGGAGAGACATGATCGCCTACACCAGCAGGCATGGCACTTGATTGATTGACTAGATTTATGCAGATTTATACACATGTCAACTGAAGAAATATCTTCAAGTGATAAACTACCAACGAGTTGTAGCAGACGCATTATGCTTGTAGATTAAATACAACATATATCATGGGTATTATAAATTATATGCATGCACTGTACATCCACTTTAGTTAAAAGGAGAGATAGATGACTGTTCATGTAAAGTAGAAACACTGGACTTATTCAACAACAACAAAGTATATCCTCGACTGAAAAGTTTGTTGGCAAGAAACTACTTCAAGTACTTTAGGGTAAGAAAAGTGTTATAATAAAGAAGACATACTTTTATGTTTCCAATGTTGTATTATAGAGATATTTTCATGAATATAGTGTGTTGTTCATTACTGCAGATAAAATAAGATAAAAACTAGACTACTAGAGACTTAGTAGGAGGGACATCAGTGCTAGAGCAATAACAAACCAAATGGTTCAGCCATGTAACATGATTACTATTAAACAGTACCTTACATTTAGCACTACTATTCAAATACAATGGTTTGAAGGCCAAAGATTTCCCATGCAAATGATGGGCTGCAGAAATATCAAAGCCGATAACTTCCCTGTCTTCTTCAGTTTGTGATCTTCCCTTTTTATGTCTACATACATCTATATGTAGTATGTGTATGTGTGCTAATATGTTTGGTGTGTGGGTGTTTATATATCCATACTGCCTGCATGCCCAGCGTGTTCATAGCGCGTTGGATTGCGGGTGACAAGCCCTCTGTGAGTGCGGGTTCAATTCCACGGGCTGGCAGAAAAGCCACAGGTTTCCCAGATTTACGGTGTTCGTGGCACCAAACCGAAGGGTTACGATGTCCATGGCACTGAACCGAAGAGCTGAAAGCTCAAGTGCTTCTGGATCCAAAAAAAATAATATATCCATACTATGACTAAATGATGTATTTCATCCTGTGCCATCTTCACATCAAAGGTCAGCTGCACCAAATTTCCATTTCCTCACCAAATACCATAAAGTTAATGCTTGTCATGTATGCTAGATAATATTTCTGTATCCCTAAGCAATAGTATTATTTTTAAAATATCATCCATCATAAACAAAGTTACACCAATGCTAAGACAGATGGGGATATTCTCTTAAAGCTTATTGGTTTTTAAATACTTTCTTCTTAGGTGAATTTGAAAAAAGGTTGTCCATTTTGGCCTGAGGATAGCAGATGTATTGTTAGAGACTGTCATGTAGATGTTTGTTCAGAGGTGAGCCAAATCAGTTTGAATCTGAAGAAAAAGTTTGTTATTGTTATTCTTGATTGTCTTTTTACTTGTCCTGTTAAAAAAACATTGATTCCGAAGATCTATATTTTAAAAATATATACTTGTAGCATCACAGTAAGAAATTAGCTAATCCTGTCTAGTATAGTCTGTATTATATAATCTTTCATCATAAAAAGGGCGGCATTGGAATTGGACAACATTAGAAATACAATAAGCTAAAATAACATGAGCAGTCCAACTAAGATACATTAAAAAATTAAGCCGCGAATTAAAGACAAAGATTGACAGTTGTTATAAGTAGATGATATTCCTTTACTGCAATTGATAGCTTGCTAACTATCAAAGATGGTGATAAAAGAATAAGAAGATTTAATAGCATCAAAAATCACAAATATACAAGAAATAAACTCTGTGGTCATGACTTCCTAAAGGAGGAAAATTGCACCAGTTGCCAGACACTCCTATTGAAGTGAGAACTGTGTGATGATGTTGAATACAAGTAAGCTTCTTTTTTCTATTTTGAGTGAACAGAAATTAGATGCAAAACTGGTTAGAATTGACATCACGCCGGGTTTTCCTCAAGTTTTGCACTGCCTTTCAGTCAGCTGAAAGTGTCAGAGCACTTGCACAGTAGCTTTTTATATGCGTCTTATTTTTTTCGAAAAAATCTTAACATCCCATTTCATTCAGACGAGTCAGCGTCTTTAATTCTGTTTCCAGATATGTGGAACATAGGGCATTTATATCTCTGCTCTGTCCATACTTCTACCACTTGCAAGGGATACTGTTTCAGCTAATTTGTCTGCTTATTCATTTCCCTCTATCCCAGACATGTAAAGTCAATGCAATTTCTTGAGATTAGTTATCAGTTATATGAGAACTTTCATCATAGCACCCCGGACATGTCCTTAGGTACTCCGATCTCCGCCTCAGCAAATCCAGCAGCGTCCAGAGCCCAACACGCCAGTTCGATGTTGATTAATCAATCTCTTTGCATATTTAGTATGTCGTTCTTTTCGGGCTGCACCAATATTGACACCCATCTCTCTTAATCTCATCAGCGAGTGGGATTCACAGCCCTGAAACTCCTTGTTCAGAAAGACTCTCAATGCGTGAAGAATGTTATTTCGATCCATGGCAGCTTCCTCTGATATTGTAGTCAAGCCAACCAATCTATCAGCTCGTTCATTACCCTAACTCCTGCGTACCCAGGGACAAAAATGGTGATTTCTCTGATCATTGTCTGTACCTGTACCTCCACCCAGCGTGATAGGACTGAGGAATGCTGATTACATATTCAGTGTGAAGCTTTCCAGCAGCAATCCATTTGAGTATACTCATCAAGTCATTTATTAACATTACATGTGTCACATTTTGTTCTGCCAAATCACTCCAGAGATAACATCTAACTCTATTATCATGCTTGATGTGATTGCATTGAATGCATGACTTTTCTTACTATTTTCATGTTTGCCTACACCAAATAAGGCTATTCAGAACTCATTGAAAGACCAACCATCCATATAAATGATGAAATATCGTGGGGTGTTGTAGCTATCAATTAGGTTCCTTTTCTCTGTAGCTGTTTGGAGCCATTTCCTGCTGAAGGTACCAATAACAAACATTGTTCACCTAACCTTGCTGTAATATCACTCCATTCATCACCATGGCTGTTACGTTCAAGTAGACAGATCTGAGAGACAATATCCTCTATTTCTGCCATTAAAGATTGTCCCCTCTGTAGTCTTTTACCTTTGCCATCTGCTAGACAATCATGTAATGGATTCCATCTATCAGAAGAGATACATAAGAACACCTTTACACCTTCACCTGACAATCTTATGTCTTTTAGACATGTTTGGTAGATACATTGAATAGACAAGTGACAGCAGAAAGCCCTGAGCAAGATCTCTATGCTATCAATGCCCATGGACCACACCACAAATCTACTCTCTATTTTTAAAAAGCAGCCCACCCAATGGACATGAGGATGCTATGGTCAACATGATGCCAGACATATTTACTTCCTAGTGTCTTTCTTGTACCCAATTGAAGTTGGGTTGACCTGAGAGTCATTGAATGAGGAAAAAATATTCCAATCCAACTGAGAATTTCAAACCTAGGAAAGCAAAGTGCACTAACCAATGTGCTATTGAGGCTATCAATGCTGCTGTTATTATTACTAAACCATCTTGTTCCCAGTGAAAACTAGGACTACAGTTTTGTTCTCTACTTATTTATGTTTTAGGTTGCCTTTGTAGCTTCTTATGATACTGCACTCTTATGTTTTTCATAATATATTCTTTGGCTTTCTTTCCCCCATACACTTACTCTGTGGATTACAGTGAAGTTCATTTCTAGTTATTTGTGATGGTTTTCCTTTCGGTGGGACTAATCCATTGCCAAAAGAAAGTATATGTGTATATGATATTACAGGGTGTCAAATGTATAGCAGAGTTTAACTGATAATATGTAGTTTTATCTTGTGTACCCATAAGGGATTATTTTTTGGATGTGTTATTCATTAATAGTGACTAATATAATTAAACCATTTTTCCAAATATTTCATGTCATATTGTTTTGTTTCGTTCCTTTCAGAATGAAGTCCCAATCAAGACAAAGTTAGCAGAGGATGATCAGGAAGTCCATAAGAACAAGGTTAAACAGTGTGTCACGGATGTGATAAATACAAAACTAATGTGACACCTGAAAGAAAAATAAATATTAAACCACTCAGAAAGCATTATTAAGACAAAGCACTTACACTGATATTCTGAGTTCCCTAAGGGAGAGAGAGTGTGTAAAGGATTCAAGTAATAGTAGTGAAATCTACAACCCTAACCAGACTCCAAGAATACTAGTTCAAATGGGGTGTATCTAGACAAGAGCACTATACTGGTAGCCAAAGAATAGTAAGTCAACAAAGAACCGGTGTTGTTCTTTGCTGTCACTACACACTGAGAGACATATGAAGGAGGAGATCGGAACATTTATGGAATAATTGATTCGATGTGAAGTGATGATGCTGTGCTGTCACTACACACTGAGAGACATATGAAGGAGGAGATCGGAACATTTATGGAATAATTGATTCGATGTGAAGTGATGATGATCCAATGACTAAACTAAATTTAGGTTTATAGAGTTTTATCGGTTTGTGGTCATTATTGCGCAGTTGGTTCTATTTTGAATGAGTGTTTGTCTGCAGAGAATGCATGATCAGGTGTGGCTGTTGTCTTCAAACTCCTTGAATAAAAGGTTGGTGGGTTCTCTTGTGCATTTATGAGGTGTTATCTACTTTCCATTCTTCCACTTCCTCCCCTCATGCGTTGGTTTCCTGGTATCCCACTATTGTTCTTTTCTGTCCTGTCTATAGGTTTAGCAGTCACTAACAGAGAATCTATACTGAGAGTTAAGGTTGGATTTTTTGTATGCATGCAATATCTATCTTCTCATTGGACAATCTCACTGTTGGCCTCTTCTTTTTGTGGAACATTCCATTTGCATTCCATTACATTATATTGAGCTTTCTTGTCTTTGGTGAAGGTTGACCAATGTTTATTGTGGGCATCTCAAGATGCACCAGAGCCACAATAGTGTGTGCGCTTGTGGACACAGTTACTAGCCTGCACTACAAGGAAGAGGTGGGTGGTGGACTTCTAAGAGAATGATTCTTTCGATTACGCCCAGGCGATGCACCAGATTTCCCCATAAATTCTATTCATGTGGAAATCCGATCCATGCAGCCTTAGCATTAGTCTGTTTACGTCACATCTTTAGCGCCATTTGGAGCTCTGGTGCTTATCCTTCGGCGATGTGTCCGGTTTTAGCCAGCGTTTACTGGGTTCGCTCTCCGTCAGCCTTTGGCTTTCCCCAGCCGACCTGCAAGGCAGCCAGGTTGATTTTCTGTTTGGGTTTACTCCTATAGCCTTTGCCTCTCCCGAGGCTCTCACAAGCTCTGGGGACTATTTGCCCATAGCTGGGGTCTGAATCTTGGATATCAGGGTAAATCCACTCATATCACAAGTCTGGGGGTCAGACCTCCACCAAGATTTTTTGTCGGGTTAACTCCCCAAGAACATAAAAAAAAAAAAAGCCTGACCTAGGGGAGTCCATCTCCCTAGGCGAGCCATTGCCCCATTAGCCTTTGACCTCATGGTCAAAGTTTCCTGGTCTACACCGCTGGAAGGTGGGGATTGACTTGCATGTTCTGAGGGTCATCAGCTGGTTACTAATTTTCACTTTTCGCCCTCCTAAGAGAGACTAGCCGATCCTAACCCTGCTGAATGCAGGGCTAAGCTCAGGACACACCTTGTAGACCAGAGAATGATTCATTAGCAGGCTACCAATTTTTGCTTTTCACCTTCCAAAGGAAGTTATGTGACCCAGGTATGCTCTCACCTTGCAGGCTTGATCACATTTTCATGAAAATCTATTTGTGTTTAAAGACATTTAGTATTTAGTTCTGTTAACATCATCGTTTATTACCATTAATAATAACACATTTAATAAATTTTATGTATGTTTCAGTACTCCAAGGAGAGCATTACAATTGATGAAAACAAAGAGAAATGTGCTATGGAAAAAGAGCTTGGTGCTTTGGACAGTACTATTAGCGATGAGAAAAGAACAGATTTTCAGACATGGTTGCAGCATGATGAATCACTTCCTCTATTCTGTGAACTTGATGGTAATTTCTGAGCTCGTTATTTAATTTATATATTTGTATCTTTTTGAAGTCAAAATAGACACTCTACATGGATGGGTAATGTCAGCTCTACTATTCAACATTGTCATAGACTGGGGGATGAGTACAATTAAAGATAAATCAATAGGTATCAGATGAACTCTTACATCAACCCTGGAAGACATAGATTTCTCCAATGACATTACACTTATATCTCATACCCATAGGGATATAGAGAAGACCAACAAACAAAAACTGTTGTAACCTGTACAGCGAGATGGTTGAGCTGAAAATCAATCAGAAGAAAATAGAGATAATTACTCTGAAAATTACCACCTCAGCACCAGTACAACAATAAGATAAATCCTTTCAAATACAATTGCTTTCTCTTATCCTGGAAGTGTTATCAGTCACGAAGTAGGAGCAGGATCTGAAATTAATAGCAAAAAACCCTTGAAGTCGAAGTAAGGCTCACCCAAATGATGAGGGACACCGGTGATAAGGAAAGCAAGTCTTCATGCAAAATTGGGCCCTGCAATCTAAGCAAATAGGATTCAAAGAGGAAAGGCAAACACAATCTCCAAAATGCAGTACTGAAAACAGATATGGCAGGCTAGAAGATGCAAATATCACAGCCTCATTGTAAACTGCAACAAAATATAACAAATGTTCTTTTTATGATGAACTTTTAGAAGAATTATATATCTGTTTGTTGACATCTATGCAAACTTCTCTTTCAGATGAAGACTCCAGTGATTTGGAGTATGTTGACCTTCATCGTAACCCTGAGCGATACACAGGATATAAAGGGTCATCAGCACACAGAATTTGGAAGTCTATCTATGAAGAAAACTGTTTTAGGTGAGTAAAACTTAGATAAATAATAATCTATTAAGACTGATTAACTCTTAGTGGACCAGAGCAAATTTGTTTTAGAGTAAAAATGTCCTTTAGTGTGGCATTTGATCCACAAGGAGTTAATGGGAGACTATTTTTATTAAGCTATCAATAATTGTCTTGACATGTTTGAATCAGCTCTGAGATCTTCAGTGTAGATAACCTATTTGTAATTTCTAAAACTTAAAAAAATGCAACAGTTGCTAAATGTATAGAGACCTGCATACCGAGGTGCATTGGCTCATAAATAACGCCATGTCCTGGAAGATGAAATATTTTGGCCACATTAAGCGTCACAGGGGTTTGTAGAGAGTGGTAATGGAAGGCATGGTTCCTGGAGTATGAGGCAGGGAGGACAAGATATAGGTGTCCGCAGGACATAAAAGAAACCTTGAATATGACGTGGGAGGAGAACTTGCTAGTTTTTCAGGCTGGCTGTGATGAAAGCAACGTTCCGCAAGCTACATGCTACTACTTGAACAGAAGATAACCATTTTGCAATCCTTGTAATTGATCTAGGTGTTGAAGAAACTAGATAAAACATAACATAGATAAATAACAATTCATTTTAGTATGACACAGGAAGTGTACTGAAATTTTGATGCAATCAATTCTGTTAATATTTAGCTTACTGTAAATGTAAAGGAATAGTTGAGGGTGGTCATCATCATCAGGTGCAGTGCCAGCTGGCGTAGACGATCATAGATCTCCATAAATCTCTGTCCCTGGTGTGTGCTATCATCTCAGATGTTGATGCTCTTCCGTGCCATGGAGTCAGGCTGTCCAAAATTTTCTCTCTCTATCTCCCTCTGTCTAAAGGTAAAGAAAAGCATGTTGTGATAACAGTAACGATTGATCGGGAAAAGACCTTTCCACACTCTTTCGTCTCACATAGGAAAGAGATTTTTGAAGGAACTTGTGTGTTAGCTATTCTATCATAGCACTTCTACTTCTACACCACTAATGGTTATGAGCTTATTATTATTTAGGAACATCACAAATTTTCATACATATATAAAATTCAGTCCCCATTGAGAATTGTGTTTGTAAGTTATAAACTTTTACTCTTTCTGTTTGATAAACTTCTAGGCCAGAGAACAATCTCAATGATGGACAACTTCCATCAACTCATTATGGATCTGATGTTTCTTTGGATTCTGGTAGGTGACACTATTGAAGGTAGCTACAGTCAGTATCATTTATGACTGAGTCACCAGTTGCTTGTAATCAACTAATCATCTAATCAGTTATATGAAGACTATCATCATAGCACTCTGGGCATTCCATAGGTCCTGTGATCCCGACTTCAACAAATCCAGCAGCCCAATACACCAGTTCGATGTTGATAAATTAATATTATTGCATATTTAGTATGCCATTCTGCTCTAATATCTTATTTCTGCCATATTCTCTCTTCTATTTTTTATAGTGTCATTCTGTGTGTGAATTTCTAGTCCATATTTTTGAAAAAAAAAGACTAAAACAGTTGCAATGGCAGTAGGAGCCACTGACTGCATTCAAGTGCATCTATTGGTTGCAGAAAGTAAGACAATCTTCATAAATAGAGCTTCATCTGTGACTTAGTTCAGTTTAATGCTGGATGAATATGCAAGTGTCAGACCAAAAACAGAGTGGTGTAGTCTTAGCAGGATGTAAGGGCAACAGTGTGATACTGCAAACAGTGTAATATCCTAATATATCCAACAATGGACACATAAAGTGAGCAAGAGCTACTATAAACTCTAGTTATGAGGAAGGATAACTTAGTAAACCAACAAACCTGCTGCATTGCAACTACCATCAGAAATAGAATCTATGGGAGACGACTCAAACAGAAAACACAACCCAATAATCTGCTGAAGATGGAGTATCTCAGCTATGCTACAGAAAACTGGCTACATATGCTCAAATGATGAGATATGGACATTTATCAATCATATTTATCATCATGAAAGTGCTCTTATCAATTAGAATCTGAGAAGAGAAGCTATGCTTCTTTCAGACTACCACCTAAACATGGAGCAGACTGTGGACTTATCCTAGTGACAAGTCTGATAATCTAACATGACCTATGTCTGAATGCAGAAGCAGATGAATAGCATCATACTAAACATTTATTAAAATATATAGCCTAGGATGTTTGTTCATGGAGCTGTCAACCTTACCTTGTTCCAACAATTAGACCAACTGCTTCAAAATGTTTAAATGGCTGGGTTTGGTATCTATATATGCTTCCAATATCCAGGGTCTGACATGGATCTCTTGTCCAGAATATGCAGGTGTTCACAGTAATGAAAGACCAGACTTAATTTCATCAAAAGAATTTCAATGCTGCAGTTGTTTTCAACAGCCTGTTAGATGACATGGTAATTGATGCTGATGCTCTTCCATCACGGGTGATGATGACCACACAAATTTTCATCCAAGGAAATGTAGTTGCGCTATGTTTGTCTGTGTGTGCGTAGATGACTAGTGAGCCCGATACGGGCTTGAAATGTTCGTGTACAGTGTGGGCAAGGTATACTTGCACTTGTGGGACGTCTTTGCTCCATCCGTGCTGTTCTATCTGCCTCGCAGGCCGAGGAACCGTGTCGAAGAAGTGTGCGCCAGGCTGATCTGTCTTGAGCAGCATTCTCCCAGTTGTTGACATCTATGCCAAAAAATTTCATCGAGTTCTTGAGTGTATCTTTGAATCGCTTTTCTGGCCCCCCTGTGAGCGTTTACCACTTTGCAGCTCAGAGTCGTTTGGGTATTCTTGGGTAGTCGTTTGGGTATTAAAAGAGTCGTTTGGGTATTCTGCAATCTGGCATTTGAGCCACATGTCCTGCCCATCTTGTCTGGGACTGCATCAAGATTGTATAGATGCTGGGGAGAGCAGCTCTTTTAGGACCTCTGTATCTGGGATCATATCCTGCCATTTGATGTTCATTATTTTCCTAAGGCAGACTGTGTGAAAGTGGTTTAGCTTCCTTGCATGTCTCTGATATACAGTCCAAATTTTGCATGCGTGAAGAAGGACTGGGAGCATAACAGCTCGATATACCTTCAGTTTTGTGGCTTGGCCAATACCACATCTGTGCCAGACATTTCTATGTAGTCTGCCAAAGGTGCTGCTAGATTTAGAGATTCTGGTATTTATTTCATCATCTATGGTGACATTTTGGGACAGTGTGCTTCCAAGATAAGTAAATCTGTCCACTACTTTCAGTTTCTTGCCGCTTGTTGTAATATTTGGTTCGGCATATACTTTTCCAGGAGCTGGTTGGTACATGATTTCAGATTTCTCGGTATTGATGGTAAGACCAAAGTTGGAGCAGGCTTGTGAGAATCTGTTCATGCTAGTCTGGAGATCTGCCTCAGTGTTGGCAGTGAGGCACAGTCGTCAGCAAATAGGAGATCTCTGATGGTATCAGACTTTACTTTTGTTTTTGCTTGAAGTCTCCTTGGATTGAAGAGTTTTCCATCTGTACGATACTTGATGTTGACACCTATGTTCCCATCTCTGAATGCATCTGCCAGCATGGCAGAAAACATAATGCTAAACAGAGTTGGTGCAATCACACAGCCTCGTTTGACTCCATTCAGGACGGGAAAAGGCTCTGATAGCTCGCCTTGGTCCTGCACTCTGGTGTGCATCCCCTCATGCAGCTGCTGCACAATCCTGATGAATTTTCAGTACAGCCATATTTAGCCATGATCTTCCAGAGACCTTCTCTACTGACCGTATCAAACGCCTTGGTCAAGTCGATGAACGCTGTGTATAGGTCATGATGTTGTTCTTGGCATTTTTCTTGCAGTTGCCTTGCCGCAAATACCATGTCTGTGGTCCCACGATCTTTACGGAATCCACACTGGCTTTCAGGCAAGAGTCCTCTGTCAAGATGAACCGTGAGGCGGTTCAAAAGGATTCTGGCAAATATCTTTCCTGCAATAGATAGTAGGAAGATGCCTCGATGATTGTTACATTCATGTCTGTTTCCTTTTCGTTTATATAGGTGGATAATGGATGCATCTTTCATTTCTTGTGGGATGATTTCACTCTGCCATATTTGTTGGAAGATAATATGGAGCTTCTCAATGAGAATTGTACCGCCCTCTTTGTAGATCTCTGCAGGAATTGAATCAGCACCGGAAGCCTTGCCACTAGAAATCTGAGAAATAGCTCTTCTTGTCTTCTCTAAGGTTGGAGTTTCATTTAATGCGTTATTTATGGGGATTTGAGGTAGGCGGTTTATAGCTATGTCATTTATAGACGATGGTTGATTTAATATGCTGCTGAAATGCTCACTCAAGCGTAAGAGAATTGTTTCCCTATCTGTCAGCAGTTTGGTTCCATCTGAGCTAAGGAGAGGGAATGATGATGGTGATTTTGGACCATAGACCGCTTTAAGTGCATGATTGATGATGCATTTATACTATCAGTTTGGATGTTGACATATATTTTTCATGCTATTTTGTGTGTGTGTGTGTATACTTTTATAATTGCTTCAAATCCTAATTTATCTTTTTTAAATTCTTTTTTTGTTCCTTAAAGACATGTGTCTGGAGAAACGGGTCTTTTATCACTTGGTGTCAGGTCTCCACACAAGTATTAACATTCATTTGAGTGACCAGTACCTTTTCCAAGGTCAGTTGAAAATCACTTACAATAGTAGACTGTGTGCCAGACAAAATTTGAGATAAAAAGTTATAAATTTAATTCTTACTGAATCTACTACGTATCTATAACAGCTGTGTGCTGTCAACATTGCTGTACGGATCGGAATGCTGGAGAATGACAGAACAGGATATGTCCAGACTCTCCGCCTTTCATACAACTTGTCTGCGAAAAATCTTACGCGTGTACTGGCCGACTACTATCTCGAATCAAGAATTGCTTGCACGATGCCAACAAGAGAATATGGGCACTATCATCCGAAGACGACGCTGGAGATGGATTGGACATGTGATGCTCATGGAGACTGGCTCCGACACGAAAACTGCACTGAGATGGACTCCAGAGGGTAGGCGAAAGCGTGGAAGACCCAAGACGACCTGGAGGAGAACGATAGAGCAAGAGCTGAAGGAAATGAATCATAGCTGGAACACAATACAGAGGAAGGCCATGAACAGGGAAGAATGGTGTACGTTTGTTGCTGCCCTAAATGCCAAGGGCGTAACAGGCTAAAGAGAGAGAGAATCTACTACCATGAAACAACTTTTAGACTGTCTTGAACAACATAAAAACAGAGTAGTTTTATATTGATAAAGAGAAAGAAATGCTCACATATTTTGCTCCTCCTGTTATATGTTTTAGACAGCTAAGTGCTGCAGTCTGTGCCTGTTTCATTTGGCCATGTGCCATGATTTAGTGCATTTTGTTTGTTACCAATTCTTAGTTTATTCTTTTGCAATCTGTTAGCTTTTGGTAAATGTCCATTCATTTATCTGGTTATTGGTTACTTAACTAACATCACGGCACTCCACACAAACCCATAGGTGGTCTTCCCCAACAGATGTTGAAGGATATGCATACTGATGGATCCTGTGGTTCAATGGTTAAACATACACCTCTCTGCCTCAGACATCCAGCTCTACTTGTACAATGTGTAATTGGTGCTAGTTGAATTGCACTTCCACAATTCCTATAGCCAATTCATAGATACTTGTTGGCACAGCGATCTGTCTTCCTTCTAAACCGTCTCTGTCCAACCCATTTCTTATGTCTACTTCTCTCCTCTACCTCTATATGCATATTCCTTGCTCATTTACCAACAAAATTGTATGTCATTCATCCCATTTTGTTAGAAATAAGAAAATTATAGCTTAATTTGTAGATAAACCTGTGGAATGGAAAAAATTTACAACAGTTAATGTGACCACATGTTTTTTTAATGTGATAGTCAATATGTTAATATTTGTCTTATATTGTTGTAATGTGTCAGCTCTGATCATCTCCCCTATGACCAATCAGATATTGCACCATAATGCTACATTATATATTCCTACTTTTATAACTCAGTAGATATAATTCTGTAAAGTGGAGTTATAAGTTTGTAAACTCTTAACAGTAGCGCAACTGTACAAATTTGTGTTCGATTGGGCAATATTCCCCAAGGGAATATCAAGGGTTAGGTTAGGGTTAACAACCCAGCTCTTTTTAAAAAAAATGCTATGGTTACAAAAACTAGAATTATAAACTGAAATAGTTTTAGGAACAATTTCAGAACTATATTTTGTTGAGTTTAAAATTTATTTAAATGCTAGTTCAGTTTGGAATATCTTCGTTGCACTCCGGATATGTCCATAGGTGCTCCAATCTCCTTTACACTATCTCCAACAGCATCCAGCGACTAACCATACAGGTTTGATGTTGATTGGTGAGACTTCTCAAATTCCTTTTGTGATTTTCTTTTCTGGCCACTCCAATCTTGAGTCCAAGTTCTTGCAATCTAGCAGTTGACGTGGATTGGTTTAGGTGAAAATCTTCTTTGCAGCCACACTCTATGAGATCATTCAAAATGTCAGCTCTATCCATTTGCTGGCCTTCCTATGTGGGGGGCAGAGTCAGCCAGCTTGTCTGCTCTCTCATTACCATCGACACCTATGTGCCCCGGAATGAAGATGAATGTAATTTTACGAATTGTTGACACCTGTTTGGTTCTGTATAAATACTAATGATAAGTTACAGCCCTATGTTTATTTGATAATGGAAAGGAATAAGAGAACAGATTGTTCAATGTATTTATAATTATTCAGTGCGCTCTTTGATTAAATGTGTATTTAATCCTTGGCTGGTGAACTGGATAGCTGCTGCTTTAATAGAAAGAACTGTTGCATTACATTTAGGAACATAGACAACGGATCCTGCACGTATATGCCTGGGATTACCCCAGGGTTCTCCTCTATCACCCGTGTTGTTTAATATTTACACAGCAAATGTAGCTAAAATTCAGCCAGCTGGGTTGGGTCGAACATTGACATTTGCAGATGATATCTTAGTATATAGGACTGGGTCAAATAGAAGTGAGATGGTCGACGACATTCAGAAAACATTGCATACCATCTCGGGTTGGTGTAGAGAGTCTCGCTCTCAAGTCAATCCTGAAAAAGCGTGTATGATGTGCTTGTTGAATAATCAGTCACGGCTGATCTACCCCGTGTAATCTTTGATGAACATACCATTGACCGCAGAGACAGGCTGCGCTATCTTGGAATAACCTTTGATTGTAGTCTATCTTTCAAACACCATGTTGAACAGACGATACAATGTTGCAAGTGTGGTCTTGCGGCTCTCAAAGTTATGGTGGCCGCACACCTTGAGCAGAGATTACTTGTCCTTTTGTTCGATCAACTGGTTATGTCAGTGGTAAATTACGGACTCAGAATTCTTACGATATCAAGATCACAATGTGAACGACTCGAACGGGTTCAGACTGAAGGTATGCGTATAGTCCTGGGCTGCACTAGAGATACCCCATTGTGAAGATGAGATATATGCTTGGCCTTCTGTCACTACGCTCCCATCATGCAATCGCCCAAATCAAGGCATATATGTGGGTTACTGCGGATAAGAGACATCCACTGCACAAGAACACTAATGATGTTAAGGGCACGAGAATCAAGCGTGGCATGTCATGGATGGCCCAGGCTGCGGAACAATTGGCCGGGTGACTACGGTTGCGACCCTACCAAAAGGGGAAGATTGGATCCCAACAGATGGTAGCATGATCAACTATCTCAACATTATCATTACTTTTGGAAGAGAATGTAGAGATTGGGGTAACATGAAGACTGATCTCGCAGTTAAGCAGCTGATAGAAGATCATGCAAGGGATGATGATGTTGTATATACCGATGGGTCGGTTCAACGGGGTGAGAAGTTCAGCTGTGGTTTCTTGGCTAATGCGCATGGTAGGGTTGTTGCAGAGCGGAGTGGGGCATACAGGACAACTACTTCTAGTATAAGGTTGAGGCCGTTACTGCTGCCCTCCATTGGATCTCTGGGACTATATCTGACACTCAGTCGATGCTTCACAAGCTCCAGAAGGGCAGGTTTCGGTATGAGTGGATGTCATCTATAGAAGTTTCTAACCTTCAGAGGCTTACGTGGATATACTGTCCTGGGCATGCGGATGTTTACGGTAATGAGAGAGCGGGCAGGCTTGCATCAACAGTATCGATTGTTGGCGAATTGAAGACGGATAAGGGGGATATTCTTAAATCTCTTCGCGACTGTCTGTTGGATGAGGACACTAAAATCGATGTTGAATCGATCAAGCGATTTAGGCAGTTTGGAGTTACCCGTTGTACAAGTCAAACTGGATGCTTGAGAGCCAGAGTGAGAGGTGTGTTTAATCAGCGAGCCACAGGAACCATCAGTATGCATACTCTTCGATATCTGTTGGGGGACTGAGCACCTATGGGTCTGCCCGGAGTGCAATGATGTCAGTTTAGTAACCAATAACCAATAATTATTCATATTCTCTTAATTTTTAAAATTTTTATGTTATGCATCATATGTTAGTGTATATACAAGATAGAGGGTACTGTTAAATGTTTTATTGCTTTAGATTTTTGTGTGTACTAATACACAAAACTGTCAATCATCTATAGCTAAAGCTGGATTTGGTGCTAGCACATGGGACCACAACTTGAATGAGTTTCTGTTCAGATTTGACCCTGAGATCACCAACGGACAAGGACCACAAAGACTAAGAAACTTATACTTCGCCTACCTTATTGAGCTACGGGCTTTAGCTAAAGCCACGCCATACCTTACTCAGGTTTGTTTCTTGATGTAGGTTTGTGACAAATTCTACGAATAATGAGTTTCTGATTGGTGTCACAGTTGTGGGTAAATAACTAAAAATTCTGTCTTTAATTTCTTCCTCGGGGTGAAGGGTACAGAAGAAGGAGAATCACTGCCTGCAAGACATTGAAGGTTTAATGAACATTATACTCTGTGATTTTTTTTTAGTTGATGTATTCTTCCTAGTATTCGGGATCTGGTTTAGTGCCAGATACTGACAACTGAGCAGAGATTTGTTAGTGGGACCAGAAAGTACTAGATCCAGTATTGGAACACTCGAGATGATGCAGTTAGCTTACTAGCAGACATTTCAGTTTTTTAGATGGGACCTATAGCAACCTTGCACCTATTGTATTATTCAAATCAAGATGATATGCTCACTGTATTATTGATGTCCTGATGATACTCCGATTGTATGATTCAAATCAAGATGATTATGTTTTCTACTCCCAGGAAGATTTCTATACCGGTGATCAAACTGAAGATGCTGATCTCAAAGAAGGCATTTCAAACCTTCTCAATCTCATTAAGTGAGTAATCTAATAATGTTATTGTGGACATTTTAATTTCTTCTTTACAAATAATCCAATGTTCTTTATTCTTCATTTATGTTGTAACCTTTGCTTGATATAGACTGTTTTGTAGAAATGTTGATTTAGTATGTTTTAAAACTACCTTACTTAATGTTTTGATATTTTCTATTTTGTCACTATGTTTTTCTAGAGCAGTGATTAACTTCTGACATAATAAACATTATTTTTGTCTCAGATCCTTTCCTGATCACTTTAATGAAAAGAAACTGTTTAAAACCAACACCAAAGCAAAGAGACAATTGAAGGTATGAGTCATCCCTTGTGACAACACTGATCATGCGATAATTAGTCTTTGCACTATTTTTGTACATTAAAGAAAATGTTGACTTTGAAACAAAACAATATATCCCTTTATATAAAAAGGTTAAATGTTAAAACAAATGTAGACCTCCATGATGAAAACCAGACAGTAACCAATCTTACTTGAAGAGGCAAAATTATACTCTCATAAAATAATCAAACATTATAGATAGTTGTCTCATTGAGTTGAACCCACAGGGAAGTTTAATGTGAAGAAGCTAAAGTAGGATGGGATGTTAAAACAGCCAGAACTTTATTAACCTTAGTATAGAGTATAGTACAGAAATAGAGAATGTAATTGTGAAGAAAGGTGATGTCAAACACATCACATGTATTACCTATTTCTGCGGACAGGGACCAAACCATATGAGGTAAAAGCCCAGAGCAAGGAAGTCAATCCTTTGTCCTTAGACCCTTTATACAGGTTTTAGAAATTTAGTTTTGTT
Source organism: Arion vulgaris (assembly GCA_020796225.1). Taxonomy (NCBI): domain Eukaryota; kingdom Metazoa; phylum Mollusca; class Gastropoda; order Stylommatophora; family Arionidae; genus Arion; species Arion vulgaris. The sequence goes on from CM036754.1 coordinate 6,234,103, forward strand.
ATTATCTCAATGTCTACAAATATACCTGAATTAAACGTAGTCTTGCTATTTTGGGACACAAAGTTAAGGTTAACTTATGTACAAATTGGCTATATATAGAAATAACGGTTACAAACTAGCAAAATAAGTTAAAACTACAATAGAGTAGATAATGATAAAAGCAAAAGAATGCATAGTCAAAGTTCAAAACAACAGTAAACTAAGTCTTACAATGGACCTTAGAGGAAAAATAATAAAAATGAAATGTGTAATTTTTCACTAAAATGGATTGGTAAATAAAGAAAGAACTTTGTCTCACACTTTTCATAGCAGCAATGCATATTGTTTTTATAAATAAAATACAAAGAAGACACGCAACTGATGTTTAATACTGTTTAGTTGCTTGAAAGTTACCATTTATCAAGGGCAAATAGATAATAAATCTGTTGTTTTGTTCGGTCGTTCAGTGTAGCATATGCTAATTAAAACTGATTTTAGGAAGCAACAACTACCAAGCTTGTTTGCTGAAAAAACATTTTAATTTATGCATCTTTGTTGCTTTCTTGTCTTCCTAGGCTCAATTTGTTCAGCATTTCCAAAACATATCTCGTATCATGGACTGTGTTGAATGTGACAAGTGCAGGCTGTGGGGCAAGTTACAGGTAACCTCAGGAAACACAATGAACAAGAGCAAATACAGACCATAAAGACATAATTTGTATTTTAAGTACATAGTTCCAGTGACAAACTGCATCATCTTCATATTTAATATTGAGTCCCTGGTAAAAGTGGCGACTGACCCTCAACCAGGTACATTCACAAGTGGTGAGTAGTGAAATGTCTTTCAGAAAATGGGTGTCTAAGCCAATTTCATAGCAGACGAGTAGCAGTCATGGAACAAATGACAATGCTTTTCCAGTAGCAGAGGGCATAAATACAGTTGGCACTGTATTTTCAATGAAATATCTGTCAGAAATACCAAATGAGTGGCTCTAAATTCTAGCCCCTGAGAAGAAAATCTTAAGTAAATAAACCAACCTTCTGTCTTGTGGTTATCATCAAGAGATGGAAAGCTATGGGAAACAACTCATACAAAAATTCAACCTGATCTGCTGAAGATGGAGTGTGTCATTTGGAGCAAAGAAAGTGAAATAAAACAGGGCACACATGCAAATACAGTGATACTGACATACAACATCATGGCATTGCTTCTAGCGGGTACTAGAACTTGGGAGGAGATAAGCCAGTTCTTTAGAAGACTATTTCCTGAACTTGGAGAATACTGGGGACTTTGTCTTGGTAGCAAATCTGATGATCTAGCATGACCAATAACCGTGATGGAAAATGCAGAATCACATGGACTATTAATTACTTTTTTTTTGGCTCATGTCTTTTTCCCCAAGTATCCCCAAGAATGGGATGTCATGTATTTCCAAATTTAATTTTGTCCTGAATTTATCTTGCTGTCAGTTTCTTTGACCCTCCTTTCTAATTATGTGGTAAAATGAACATTTTAGCAGTTAAACTAAATTTTAACAACAATTTTGTTTGTACTGTAATAAAAAAGAATACATATAATGTAGTATTATACTGCAAACCACTGAACCTACATGATAGTTGAAAGGTTACTAAAGACAATACATGTGAAAACTGGCTAATACTTAAAAAGTACAAATAATGAAAGTGGTACTTATTTAGAAGCCTTGTTCTAGCAGTTAACTTATCTAGACAAATACTATTTCACATTATTTTTAGATAGTGGTCTGTGCAGACGTTCACAGAAGTACCATTTTATTTATTTTTTTCATCTAATTATTTTATAGTAGCTTTAATTTGTGTTATCTTTAGTCCCTGTTAAAGACTGTTTTGAAACAACATAGATTTTGTTGTATCAGTACTCATGTAAAATGGTATCATATAGTTACGGTATATTGCACAAGTCTCTACTTGTTTTAGATAGCATTGATTAGTTTGACACATGGTTTCCTTATAATATTTAATGTCATAACTGTCCATGGTGTGTATATTATTTTCGTTATAAACCAAAACACAGTTTGTTAGTTTCTTTTTTCTCTGCTCATTAATCACTATTTGTGATGCCAGATTTATAAATAAACTATTTCTAGGACTACTGTCTGCATGCTAATGAATTGTATCATTTTTTCCCATTTTGCTATAGGTCCTAGGCATGGGCACTGCTCTAAAAATTCTCTTCTCAGGAGACAGCATCAAGAACAAAAGTTTTCATTTAACCAGAACAGAGGTTGTAGCTTTATTCAATGCTTTTGGCAGGTAATAAGAAATAAAATTAGCCTCATATGTAGATTATATGTCAAGACTACTAAAATATGAGCAGATTAGAACAAGTTGCCATTCTGCATCTCAGAACAGGACACAATCCAACTTCGCAGTCTCATGTACACAAAATTGGGTATTCTGCCACTGCAAAGCAAATACTTCAAGACTGCCAAAAATATGAAATACTGAGGCAAACTCACTTGCCTAGTGAAACAACACTGGATTAAAAACTGCATGGACCACAGTGTGAGCTAGAAAACATAGTGCAGTTTATACAAGAGGCAACAATGAATACCATAGACAATATTTCAAGTGAAAGAAAGGAAATAGATGTAACAAAATTCTTTGGTTTTATTGTCTGTGCAAATATATATATCTTTTTTAAAAATGGTTTGTATGTATGAAGTAGACCCATCTACCTTATTTAGGGTTTAAGAGTAGACACATCATATTGGTAGCGTGCTCAATGAAATTCTAGGTACAGTCAGTTTTCTAGTTCGCACAGAGAAAATGGGAACCTGACTTTCTGAGTTAAAGGAAATAAATTCCATATTAATGCCTGACATACTGTGGTATTTGAGAGCCTTAGTTTAGTGGTTTTGCTTGGTAAACATGAGAAAAATTATCTGGACAAAATCAATATAAAATTTGAAATTGTTAATTGTCCAGATTTCATGTCTAACTTGTAAGTACCTCACACAGTCATAAGGACTACTTAGCAGATTTGTCTGTTCATTAGTTATAATCTTTTATTACTAGAGTTGATTCATTTTTAAAACAACTTCAAGTTCTGGTGAATAGAAAGTAGTTACAAAAATAAAACTTCTGTTATAGTGTATTCCTGGATAGTCTCTTGCTGGGTAATATTAATTAGGCCTGGGTTTGAAGTCTGCTTTCCCGACTGTTACAATGCTTTGTATGATGTGTGTGTATCAGTTATCAGTTATATGAGGACTATCATCATAGCATTCCGGACATGTCCATAGGTTATATATTTTACCCCAAAGTGAAAAATGAACAATAAGAATACACAAAACTTGTAAACATGTTATAAAATGTTGTTTTCTCCCACAGGTTATCCAGCAGCATATATGCCATCGAGACATTCCGCAAGCTAGCTGGAAATATCTAGAATATAATTCCTACTAACTTATTATAAAATAAAGAAAGAAGAGCTGTTAAGCAGAGTTGTCTTTTATGTCTCCGACAGTTGTTATCAGACTATTCTAGCATGTTTATTTATTATAGGATAACATTTGTAAATCTGTGAGGAACAATCTTCAAGCTCAGTGAATAATGAAACTATAAGTATTTCTCTATTACAAATTAGGAAGTCATTTGATATTTCAATTATAGTATATTAGTAGTCTCCTTGGGAACTGCATAAATTTGTAAATTTATTAAAGTTTCCATATCCCAGAATATATGAGAACAACTGCCAAAAAATAATTAATGGTGTTTTATTTATTCTTCACAATTCATGTTCCTTGATTATATATGCTCCCGTACAAGATGGTCCAAGACCCTTTTTTTAAACTGCATGTTTTATAATTGTTTGTTGCATCTGTAGGGTGTTCATCTGGGCTTTGTTGTATGAATTAAAACATGATCAGTTGTTAGTATCATTAACAAAACAATTTCAGTGACCATTTCCCCAAAACTTCTGTAGATAAATGAAATGTGATAACAAATTGTGTTATGCTTTGAGTTATAATATGTACACATTTTAAAGTTGATTCTGGAGAGCAGTAGACTGTGGATCTATGTGCATGGAGGTGAAAGAGCAAGAGGGGAATTGGAAGAAAGAAGAAACTTATTGCATAGAGGTTAAGAGTGGAAAACTGAAAAATCCACATCCATTAAATAGTGTGCCTTTATACGAGTACTTATACAGAAGTGACAACAACAAAATGATATATTTCTTAGAAATAATTACGTTTATAATGATGCCTGTTATTTTCGCACATTTCTTGCAACTCATTTCTTGGATTGTTTAAATGGTACATGGACTTGTTTTAATTGAAAATATATCCATCAACCAAAAGGTTTTCTTCTTCTTTGAACACTCCATATCGACCATTTGTTAAACCACTCTTTGTGAACTGTGTCCAAGAGTAATCGTACGCTGTGTCAATTATGCACCTACAAGTAGGCCAGCACATCCGATTTTCGTGACGCTTTTTATTTACTTGGGTAGCTTCCATAGATCCCTAACGCTGTCGTCTCCTACGACATGCCTTGTAGGTCACAGTGTTACTATTCTCTGCTCCCCTTACGAGCCCCAGCAATACACAAGCGAGCTAAAAGGTTTTAGAATCTCTGGTTTGTGTTAAATAACTAGGAAAATGGATGTTAGTATAAAGACAATAATTGGTATGTTTACAATTTTTGTAGATGTACAAGAATGGACAAATTGAAGACATAAAACAATTGTGCATTATTTAAATACATTTTAATGCTGCAGTAAGGAAAAATTAAATGTTTTTTACAATCCCATCAAGTTTTGTTTATTTTTGTATGTATTTTGTTTGAAATAAAAGATTGGTAATTTATAGACATTTCCTCTGTCATTGTTTATTCAGTGCGATTGAGATTTATTTTTGTATGTATTTTGTTTGAAATAAAAGATTGGTAATTTATAGACATTTCCTCTGTCATTGTTTATTCAGTGCGATTGAAACACGAATATGTATATTACAATAATACTTTAATAGATAAGTTTGCTACTTTTTAACTACCAACTACCACTTTGCATCTACAACAGTAAATGATCTGGTCTGAGAACACAAGAATGGCAAGGAAGCAGATGGATAAATAACAAAAGATACACAACAACCGTCTGCGATATACTTAACCCAACAATGGGAACTTACATTTCTCACAATGCTTTACTGAATAATTAACAAGATGATAAAACAAAAAGAAAGTAGCTTATTGCCAAAATAAATGGAATCCTAATATGGTTCCTTTTAAAGTCTTTAATAGCTGTTTCAAGTAAAGCCATGAGAGTACAGTATTTAGTGCACTTGCTTTGTAGATGAATTGTCCCAGCTTAACAATCTCAAGATAGTGTGACTTTTTTTTAAAAACTGCAAGCACTTTTGGGCCAATCCAACCTCAATTGACAACCACAAAAACACTGGGAACTATAGTCGGCCATCATGATATTGATCACATCCCCACATTGTGTGCACTACAGCTCCAACATGATAAAAAATAAAACAATTTAAAAAGAAATATAAATTGTGTCAAGTGAAGCACAATCCAAAAAATGGACAAATTAAAACAATAAGTACACTGCTGGTTTAGTCAAGAATGACAGATTTAATATACCTATCACATCTACTGAAAGAGATTGAGCACTTGTGGGTCTGCTAAAAGCTGATTTTATTCACAATAGTCAATCTCTTTCTTAATTATCACCAACATTTGTGCATTGCTTCTTGTCAGAAATCTATTTTAGAATGATCATTACAGTGACACAGGAAAATACAGATCTATGTTTGTGTTTTATATATAGGCCACAAAAAGGCAGTAGCAAATGTAAATCATATGAATAATATCAAAATGTTAAAAAGTTTAAATATAGGTATAAAAAATAATAAAGAACATGCAGTGGCAACAAAACTACAGCAATGAAAAGGAACAACTAAATATTAGATTTTCACATGTTAAAACCGGCACTGAGGTATACTACAACCTGATATTAATTACATTAAAAACTTACATAATACTGCATAGTTGCAAGCATAGAACACAATGTATGTCTTGTGTAGGCATGCCAGAAAAGCAATTCAACACCAAATATTCCCAGCTTACACTGTCCAAGAGTTTTCCAGGCCCACATCGAGCTTAGCAGTCATCTATACACTCATACACTGACTTGTCCCAAGCAATCTTTTTAATCTATTTGATGAACGGAGTGATAAATATCACTTATGTTTGATGAAAGAGAGAACATATCATGTGTGTCTGCTAACATATGATGTGTGTCTGCCATCATATGATGTGTGTCAATCTATATCAAAAGATTAACTTCTTGTGGACCAAACGCCACATTAAGTGGCGTTTTTTTACTCTAAAAACATATTTGCCCTGGTCTACTAAGAGTTAATGGATCTTTATCCAAACACTGTATCACTGATAACTGAAGACTCTTTACCTAAGATTAGCTGTGATCTGACATTCAAATGTACATCAATTGCGCAGACAAGTTTTTATATTCGACTTTACCCACTTCTTCGCTCTAGAAACATCAAATTTGAGCACACGTTTTTGTTGGATTCATACTCCCTATTCCATAATAGTATCCACACTGAATTCAAGTCTATATCTGTGATTATTCTCCATAGAAGTGGCCAATAGTGTCATCCTGGGCACTGTGTCGCTACCTCTTGGAAAGTGTTTAGGATAAAGATCATCACCAGTCATTTAGGACATAGGTCACTTGCACCTGGTACATGATTTTGGGACCCATAATTCACCAGTGCAGGCAGATCCAAAGTGATGTTTTTCAATCGATTATGCTTTCTTGTCAACAGTATATAAACAGTGATCACTGGGAGAAATTGATGGTCGAAGCACACTGAGAGGATCAGTCTGGTGAACTAACAGATTCTCGTTACATCAAAAAACCAACAATGCTGCTCAGATAGATATCATGGACATGGACATGACATGGACAGCGATTTCTAAGCATTGGCCAGGCAAATCATTAAGCTATGGCACTATGTGATATTGTTTGATTGATGTTTAAGCAGACCTCAAAATGTGTGCATCTGTTAATTACATTATTACCACAGATCATAGATATCATCTCTCTTTGTTCCCTACACTTTACCAAACATCAATATGTTCCCAGGGTTACCATGGAAATGAAGTGGGAGCCTTGTCAGTGTTTGATCATCACATTTTATTCACGATGTATTCAACCTCAGACTTTACTCAGATTTTAAAACAATAATTTTAAGTATAAAACACGCTGCAATACAAGAGTCAATATAGCAAAAAAAAGGGAAAATTAGGTTCTAGCATAATTAATTTTGGACTGATTTGTTCACTGCCATTTTAGCCAAATTAATACAGAGATAGAAAACTAACAGTATGATTTAGCCACAAACACATTCCTGTTTTAATAAAGTTAAACAAGGAAACAGAATGTTTATGAATAAGGTTTATAAATTAAAAAAATTGTAATTATTTCTGTTGTTCAAATATTGCAAACAACCAGACCGAATAAATTAGTAGCCTCATTTTTCTGCTGTTGTTTTGCTAACACTTTCACTTGAAGCAAAATATCAAAATTCAAAGTTAGTAGTTTTACAAAGTACAACAACAGTCTTAATTATTAAAATTTTGACTTGTATATAATTGTACTGCAGTCTACACTATTATTATTTATATAATAAAAAATTATAAATTAATCTGATCCTAGTTAATATTTTGTCAATTTTAAACTAATGGCTAAGAAAATTATGAACATATTAGAAAACTTAGATATAAATTACAAATACCTGAGAATAATAAAGAACACACAGTGGCAAAAAATGGCAGCTATACAAATGAACAATACTTCATATTTTCTGTTTTATGAGTTTCAATAGTAAATAATATTGTGGCCTACCACAGAGAGCTATGCAGAAAAAGTATAATGAGTACAAAGCAAGAGGAAGACCATGCAAAAGATGGAGTAACGGCATCAAGAACAGCCTTACGAAAATGAATATCAGCTTACAAAGAGCCTTAAAACAAGAACACACAAGATCACTACGTTTTCCCCCCAACACTTCTATAAAAAAGTAAGATGAGAACAATGAGTGTTTTTGCAAGAACCCCAGCGGAGGCAATGGAAGCAAAGAATATTATCAACAAATAAACAGTGTCTTATACGTTTCAAAGTAACTAATTATGCTAGAACACAATTTGATCTAAAGAAGTAGATAATAATGTTACAAGTATGTCATCACTTGCTAGCAGCACTATAAGATGGGTTAGTCATTGTCTGAGTAAAACCTTCACCACCTATTGCTCCATAGTCTATGTCTTGTTTATTGCTGAGAACTGGATTGGACACACTAGAAGGTGCAATGGAAGCGTTTATCTGTGGGGAGGGAGCTGTCGCAATAGCACATAAAGAGCTACTGTCAGGTGTTCTTCCAGTTGCCAATGACTGAGAGCTGTATGACTGTGGACTTGAGACATCAAACCTGAATTGATAAGTAAAAATAGTTTGGAAATTAGATGACATAATATCTTTTAGTAAAAAACAAATAGTTTGCGAGTTGTAACTGTATCAGACGGCGGCAAAACTTTGCATTTTGTTGTCTTGTTATCTATGACTTACTTACTTACTTAATCCCGTCATGCCTAGTGACACATGGGGCTTCAGAAAGGACTTTCCATGCTCTCCTGTCCGTGCAACCTTCAGCGCAGAGCCCCACGTCAGAGATGCGGTGTCCCGTTCCTCTTCCATCATGCGCCTCCATGTTGTCCGTGGTCTGCCTTTCTTTCTCTTTCCCTCTGGTGTCCAAGTGAGGGCTATCCTTGCAGGCATTTCTTGTCTCATTCTCATAACATGTCGGAGCCATTTCCATCTTCTCTTTTTGAGTATGTCATTCATTGCCTCTTGTCTTGTGTCTTGGAGTAGTTGGTTATTGGATATTTTACTGGCCAAAAGATTCCCAAGATTCTGCGAAGACAAGAGTGGTGGAAAACTGACAGCCTGCTAGTATCTCCTTTGGTCATCCTCCAACACTCCGATCCGTAGAGCAAAACTGGCAAAACAATGCTTTTATAGAGTTTAAGCTTTGTGGTCCTATTGTAGATTTTGGACTTCCATACTGGTTTCATTCTGGCAAAAGCGGTTCTGGCCTTACTTAGACGTGATTTTATATCTTCCTCTGTGCCACCATTTAGTGTCAGTACGCTACCAAGATATGTAAACTGCTCAACCCTTTCCAGTGTTTGATTTTCTAACATTACTGGTTGTTGGATTTCACTGTTTGTCATAATTTTTGTTTTTCCTGTGTTTGTTTTGAGGCCTACTGTATTTGCCGTGCTGTGAAGTATTGTACTTTTCTCTTGTATATGTTCATATTTGTGTGACACCAGGGCTATATCGTCTGCAAAGTCCAGGTCCTCAAGCATCTCGAAAGGGTCCATCTTATTCCTCTTGGTGCTTGTTGTTTTATGGCATTTTTAGCACCCAGTCAATTGTAATACTAAACAAAAGAGAGGACATTACGCATCCCTGTCTTACACCAGATTTTACTGGGAATGTTTTGTTGGAATTCTTTAGGTTGCAGGAGAAATCTTTATAGAAGAGGGCTATGATGTTGACAAGCTTCTGCGGTACGCCGTATTGTCTCAGTATCTTCCATAGGCTGTCTCTGTGGACGCTGTCGAATGCCTTTTCAAAATCTATGAAGTTGATATATATAGTCCTTTGCCACTCGCTACATTGTTCTAAAATGTTACGCAGGGTAAATATATGTTCATTTGTTCCTCTTCCTTTCCTAAATCCTGCTTGCTCCATTCGTAGACACTTGTCTACTGCTTCTTGTATTCGCATTATGACAATTTTGCAGAATATCTTACTTGGGATTGAAAGCAACGTGATTCCTCTCCAGTTATTGCAATCTGTTAGGTCTCCTTTCTTGGGGATTTTCACCACAGTACCCTAGTCCAATCCTTAGGCAATTCTTCTTTCTCCCAGATATCTGCAAACAATGGCTCTAATATGTTTGCAGCTAAGATGGGATCGATCTTGAAAAGCTCTGCTGTCATTTCATCATTTCCGGTGCTTTGTTGTTTCTCAGGGATCCAATAGCTTTTACTATTTCTTGCTTTTCTGGCAATTTGAGGTTGATATCAATATCCTGTGCGGCCGGTGGGATATCCGGTGGATGTTCAGGATCAGGTCTGTTTAGCACATCTTCAAAGTGGGATGTCCATCTCATATCCTGCTCCTGCTCTGTTGTCAACAGTTGTCCTAGACTGTTTCTGACTGGCATGTTATGGTTGTGTCTTTTACCTCCGCATAATTCGGAAGGTGCAATGGAAGCGTTTATCTGTGGGGAGGAGCTGTCGCAATAGCACATAAAGAGCTACTGTCAGGTGTTCTTCCAGTTGCCAATGACTGAGAGCTGTATGACTGTGGACTTGAGACATCAAACCTGAATTGATAAGTAAAAATAGTTTGGAAATTAGATGACATAATATCTTTTAGTAAAAACAAATAGTTTTGCGAGTTGTAACTGTATCAGACGGCGGCAAAACTTTGCATTTTGTTGTCTTGGTATCTATGACATATCAAGCAAACTAAAAGTAAAGTAAATGTAAATTAAAAAAGTAAAGAATTCAATTACGTATCATTTAGTTTCTCCTCCGCAATATCTTCCAATGACATAAGTGACTAACCGTACTAGTTCAATGTTGATTGATGAGCTTACTCATAGAACTGTTATGCTGTTCTTTTCTAACCACTCCAAAATCCTGCAATCTAGCTATTTACCTGGATTAGTTTAAATGAAAGTTTTCTTTGTGAACACATTCTACGAGGGCATCAGAATGTCAGTTCTATCCATTGGCTGACCCCTTTACACACCCATCCCAATATAGTGGCAGTGTCAGCTGGTGGGGAAGCTTGCATGTTCCAATGATAAAATGGGCTAGAATGGAGGAAATTTAAGTTTCTGGCAGGGTCACCCAGGCTGGACAGGTCCTCCAGGTTGGGTGGGTGGGGGGCTTAGGCTTGGGACTAACAATACACTACCTATTCTTGTGCACAAAAGGCTACTAGAGTCACCGACTCAAATGACTGGAAGTAGTAAATGCAAAAAAAAGCTACTTTCATGAGGAAGAAGTCCTGAATGCCCAAACCAAAACTAGAATTGGATTCTGAAATGTGAGAAAAATGTATGAAATCAGTAAATTATCAACACATGGAGACTTGCTCTGTCTTGGAAACTGCACTGAAATGGACAACAGAGGGTATACAAAATTTTAAACGACGCAAAACCACCCAGTGGAGAGCAGTAGAACAGGAACTAAATGAAATTAATCACAGCTTGAACATAAATACACAGGATGGCCAAGAAAGAGTCTTGTATTTGTTGCTGTTCTAAACATCAAGATGTCACAGTCTTGAGACAGAGGTTCAGAAAAAAATCAAGAAACTATTTAAAGTTTCAAATTACGGTTAGTTCACTTACTGGTCAGTAGTGTATTGTGAGAGCAGGTCACCATCACTGTCATAACGTTGCTGGTTGTCAAAGAAAAACACTCTTGGTCCACTTCTTTGTGTAGTGAAATCTGTAAATAGCTACAAGAATGAAAACAATAAGTTTCAGCAAGCATTCTATCACTGGCAAACTTAAAAACACTGTGGTACTAAATAGCAAGTGCTACTTCCAATAATGAAAATGTTCTTTTCATTGCTTTCTAATAATCGGTCACTATAATATGACGCCTACTTCCTGAACCCTTTAAGGAGTATGTTCAATACTCATGAGAGTACATATTTGTACACTTTTTATCTGTGCCAGGCACTGGAGTTTGCCCCTTTGACTACATCTAGGTATTTATCTTGTCAAAAATTTAGATCAGGTTTGGTTTTTTCTGTGCTTTATTTCCAATCCCAGCAGACTGCTTGACTCAGTGTAGATGAATGTGAAATACAACGAGCTTGTCAGTCTTCTACAATGGAGAGGGAGGGAAGAAACTCGCCCTTTTCATACCATTAGATGTATATGCAACTATGATTTTGGTCTCAAATTTTTATTTGACCATTGCCAATGATGGGTGATGTGGTTGACATCATGCCGACCGACATCGGAGTGGACTAAATCATAATTCTTATCTCTAAAGCATGTTGAAGATGATGAGCCGATATCATCTAGCAATTTTGCATAGATCTTTTGCAGTGTCTACCACATGCAATATCATTTAAATCCTTAATTCATTAGCTAGATAAGTCTGTTACTAGTATGCCCGCAAAGATGTGAATCAAGGTCTAGGTCAGTGTGTGTGTCCTGACCATCATGTAATAATCTCTACATTTGATAATGTGATTCAACTGCAAAAACACACACTTCTACAGGAGTTAAGACAAATAGTAAATTACATCCACACTTTGCATTGGAAATTATCAGCATTCTTTACTGGCAAACAGTAATAATAGACCTGTTCAGTTCAACTGGTTTTAATCTTTCATAAAACACTTACCTGCCCTGCACTAAGTCTCTTCACTCTAAAGAAGATCACCACAATAGAAACAGGTAGAACCTCCCATACAAAAAGCACCACACCAAATGAAACATAGGCCAGACTTCCTGGCAACTTAGAGACTGAATCAGCCTGGAATATGATTTTAAATTGTTTGTATTTGTGCATCAGTTTATTTCTACGGTTTGCATTTTCACATCTGTGGTTTCAGTCTAGAGGCTAACACTTTAAATATATAATTTTGTTTAATGAAACAAAAATAAATTGTGTAGTCAAATAACAGATGCATATCTACAATGAATGAATAAATAAACTGATTAATCATATAGATATATGTCAGTGTATGTGTTTGAGTGTGTGTGTGTGTGAGAGAGAGATATATATAGAGAAAGAGAGAGCAAGAAAGAACAAAACTGTGTTTTCATATTTTGCGAATTGACAATTAACATTGACATAATAACACTTATAAAATATAAACTATGAGAATGCATAATAAACATTACCACTGCTGTCCCACCAACTGACTAGAATAAGTAATGGAAAGGATGGTCAACAACAGGCTCCTAAGTTACCTAAACAACACAAATTATTATATGGCTGCCAATCAGGTTTCTGAAAGCACAGAAGCTATGATGACCAAACACCATTATAGCCAAAAAAATATAAGATGCCTTCTAGTAGAAATCCAAACTTCTAGCCACATTTTTTGATCTTACATTTGATAACGTCTGGAAAGGGGATCTTTTGCTAAAACTAGTCCAGAAGGTATTGGTAGCAGAATGATACAGTGGATAAACAACTTTCAACATATAAGACCTGAAAGTTAAACTAAAGGGAGAAAAAGCAGAATGGTTGACTTACCAGAGGGGCGTCCCACAGAGAGGAGTCCTATCTCCAACACTCTTTATCATCTCCATAGGTAACCTATCAAAGCTATTCATACCATACATCCACAGGACTCTACATGTAACAATAACACTGTATATACAGAGGTGTTATAAAATTGAGGATGCAGGAAGTAATAAATAAAGTTGATGTGGATTAAAATCTGGGATATCCAAATAAACAAGAGCAAGACTGTATTCTACACTCTTTACCCTCTCCACCAAACCTGAAATCTACAGTCTTAATCCGAATAACACCCCATGGCCAAAAGAAAATAACCCTGTATATCTGAGGCTACAATTTTACAAAAGGCTGATCATACATAGAAGAAAGAGAAAGATAAGCCACATGTGCACTAGATGTCATTGACAAAATAGGGATTTGATGTGCAAAACACTAAACAAGTCTATGTAGGACATATCTGCCCACCTTTGGAATATGGGAATTTATGTGCTATAACAACAAATACAATGCTCCAGAAACTGGATATAATTAAGACTGCATAGCTTCAATTCAGTCGATGCTTCACAAGATCCAGAAGGGCAGGTTTCGGTATGAGTGGATGTCGTCTATAGAAGTTTCTAACCTCCAGCGGCTTACGTGGATATACTGCCCTGGGCATGCAGGTGTTTATGGTAATGAGAGAGCCGACAGGCTTGCATCAACAGCATCGATTGTTGGGGAGTTGAAGATGGATAAGGGGATATTCTTCGGTCTCTTTGCGACTGTCTGTTGGATGTGGACACTAAATTGATGTTGAATCGATCAAGCGATTTAAGCAGTTTGGAGTTACTCGCTGTTCAAATCGAACTGGATGCCTGAGAGGCAGAGTGAGAGGTGTGTTTAATCAGCAAGCCACAGGAACCATCAGTATGCATACTCTTCGATATCTGTTGGGGAGACTGAGCACCTATGGGTCTGCCAGGAGTGCAATGACGTCAGTTTAGTAACCAATAACTAATAACCAAAGCTTCAATTCCTTACATAAGGACTAATGAGCTTTGCAAGAATAACAAAGAAAAACAATAACAGACCTACAAAAGTTAGGAAAGTGCAGAGATGACAGAAAAATTCAGATCTAAAATAACATTTCATGTATGAGAAAATAAAAGAACTATAAAGAATCCGATTGAAAAGACTAAGAGGAAGCAGCAAGGAGAGGAGGAGCTAGGATACGCATACCAATGGCTAAAGCCCTAAAAAGAGAACACTGAATTGCTACTGTAAAACTCACAACAATCTACACGGCAGAACTACAGGCAATCCTTGAGGCCACAAAGACACTGAAGGAACAAATATAGTCTTACCAGCAATAGTTAGTTAGTTAGTTTATTCCTTTCGAGCCAAAGGCGGCACATAGGACAGAGGTTTTAGATCTCCATGTGATACGGTTCTTTGCTAGCAGTTGGAGATCTTGTATGGTTTTACATCCCAATAGTTTACTTTCTTGTTGGATGGTTCTTCGAAGAGTGGTCTTTGGTCTTCCACGTTTTCTTTTCCCAACTGGTGACCACATAAGGACTTGTCGATTTAGTCTCTTTTCGTCTGATCTAAGAACATGACCTAAATATTTCCACCTTCGTTTCCTTATAATATTTGATACGGGTTGTTGGTGTGTTCTATCTCTCACTGTGTTGTTGAAATCACTCCATTTTACTTTTAATAATTTTCGTAGACATTTATTCTCAAAGCTGTCCAGTTTCTTATCAATTTTCTTTGTTGATTTCCAACTTTCACAACCGTAGGTCAGTACAGGAATCACACATGACCTAAATAATTTAACTTTTGTGCATATACTAAGGTCTTGAGATTGCCAGATATTCGTTAATTTAGTGAAGGCACTAGCTGCTATAGCAATACGAGGCTTTATTTCTTTCATCGTGTCTCCGTTGTTTGACACTTTACTACCCAAATATGTAAAATGTTCAACTTTCTCCAGTGTTTGGCCATTTATTACGATGTTGTCTGTCGAGTTCGTGAGGTCCATAATTTTGGTCTTGGCAGAATTGATCTGGAAACCAACCTGTTCTGCAAGTGTGCAAAGATTGCTCGTTAGTTTGTGGGTTGCTTGTGTGGTTGAATTCAATATGGCCACATCATCGGCAAAGTCAAGATCAAATAGTCTGCTGTTATTAAGCTATTTGATGCCTAGTTGATCATCTTGGGTGTATTTGCGCATGATCCAGTCTATAGCTATCCCAAAAGCATAGGTGACATCACGCAGCCCTGCTTCCCACCCGAATTGACTGTGAACCAGTCTGAGTTTCCTGCATCTGTTCTTACACAGCAGGATGCTTCAGAATAGAAGGCTTTTATAATATTGATGTACTTTTCCTGGAAGCCGTAGGTCTTAAGAATCTCCCAGAGAGTAGAACGATGAAGACTATCAAATGCTTTCTGAAAGTCTATAAAATTTATCACTAGTGGTGACTGGAATTCAATTGATTCTTCTATAATGGATCTCAGCGTGAAGATATGATCGGTACAAGAACGATGTGGACGAAAGCCAGCTTGTTCTTCTCTTAGCCTTGCGTCGACGGCTTTTTCAGCCTCTCCATCAAAATACTGCAGAATAGCTTGCCAGGTGTTGATAGCAGAGTTATTCCGCGCCAGTTGTTGCAATTTGACAAATCGCCTTTTTTGGGAGCTTGAATATCACTCCGTCTTTCCAATCTTTTGGAGGGTCTCATTCTGCCAAACATCGTTCATTAAGGTCGTAGGAATCCCATTGATTCCTCGTCAGTTGCTTTAGCATCTCTCCTGAAATATCAAGCGCTACCGCTGGCTTTGTTGTTTTTCAGTTTCCTGATGGCTTGTTTAATTTCTTCCATTGAGAAGTCGTCAATGGGTGCATTTAATGATGGCATTTGTATTTCTGTTTCAAAAACTGGTGTTATCACTGGGTTGGGTCTATTAAATACCTCTTTAAAATGTTCAGCCCATCTTTTCGATTGTGCTTGTTGTGATGGTATGGATTCGTTGTTTTCCCTTTCACGGGACAGCTTGCCGTCGGCGGATGATTCGTTAGCTGTTTCATAATATGAAAGAGTGTTTTACTGTTCCCTGTTTTGGATGCTGTTTCTGCCTCTAGAGATAACTTCTGGATGTAATCACGTTTATCTTTACCAGCAATGCTGACTTAAAAAAGAATTTGACGATATCTTGACAAGAACTGCTATAGAACTTCTAAATCAGCTGTTAGCCAACAACAAAATATCACTGCCAGTTGTTACAGCACACTATGGTATTGTGAAAAATGAGACATCTGACAGAGTATAAAGTCTAAAGCCATCTAAATTCAAAGGATTGACTTCATTGCGCTCTGTTTTACCCCATATGGTTCAGTCGTATTCCTCAAAAATTTCACATCACCTGCCCAGAGTAATGCACAAAGCACGAACTCTAGCTTCAGCAACAATCCTAGCTTCTCTGAAAAAATGCACTAGTGAACCGAACGGCGCTGTTATGACTTGAACCCACGACCTTCGGAATACAAGGCAAAGACTTAACCACTTAACCAAAGAGACCATAAAGTGATAAAAGTAGACATAAAGAATCAGCAGTTCCCACACAGAATCTCACTGAAGGAAGCAAAAATAAAAACCTATTAAAAGGAAATATCAATGTGTATAAAACCATAGAACAGGTAACAACTACCAACCAAACCCCCATCCTAAAGCTAGACAGAACCAAACAAAACACCATCATTAGGCTCCTCATAGGACACTTAGATTACAAGCCATCATCAAGGTGTGTATCCTTTATAGGACGTTGCTCTCTTTGCAGCACATCTGAAATTCACTCTGTCTCTTGCCAGTTCACCCAATTCGTCGATGGTCATGTTCATGGTTTCTTTAATATCTTGTAGCCATCTTCTTCTTGGTCTGCCTCTGCATCCTGGGACCCTGCCCTCTAGTATTGTTCTTTCCAGGCCATCGTGACGTTTGATGTGACCAAAGTATGTAATTTTTCTGTATAGTATGTTGTTTATCAGCCAATTCTCTTTAACATTTAGTTCTTTCAGGACATGTGTGTTCTTTCTTTTTCTGTCCATGGTATTCGTAGGATCTTTCTGTAGCATTTAGTTTCGAAGGACTGGATTTTCGTTCTTAATTTTTGTGTAATAGTTCATGATTCGCAACCATAAGTAGCCACTGGGAAAATGCATGCTCTCAATATTTTTAATTTTAGTATTTTGCTGGTGCTTTGCCACATGTTCTTCATTGTGTTTAACTTCTTGATTGCTATTGCCAATCTTCTTGAAATCTCTTTGGAGCAGTCACCGTTATTGTTAATTATTGATCCCAGATATTCGTAGCTCTCTACACATTGAAGTTCATTTTTATTTGGATGTTAGGTGAGCCTTTTGCTTTGTCAGTTGACATGATTTTTGTTTTTGTGTATTCAAATATAGATGTTGGTCTTCACTATGTTTCTTGGTCGTCATGATTAGGTTTTCCAAACCTTCTTTGCTGGTGGATAATAATACTGTATCGTCTGCGTATCTAAGCTCTGGTATGCATTTGCCGCCTATAGTGAGAGGGTCATAATTCCCATAGTTGGCATCATCTTTTACATTCCTCATGATGTTCTCCGCATATATGTGGAATAAGTATGGTGACAAAATACATACCTGTCGTACCCCCTTTTGAATCTCGAACCATTCAGCTATTTCACCTCCTATTTTAATGGTTGTCTGTTGTTCGTGGTATAGAGATTCTATGAGTTGTATTATGTGTGTTGGAAAGTGCATGTCTTTCATGATGTTCTACATTTTCTGGTGTTGTATATGGTCGAAAGCCTTGCTATAGTCTATGAAACATGCATGCAGGTCTATGTTGTATTCTCTGCATTTCTCGATGAGTCTCATGCTACAGGTATGATCTCTAGCGCCTCTACCTCTTCTGAAACCTCCTTGTGTCTCATGTATTTCATCTTCTAATTTTTGTTCCATCCTCTTCATTATGATTTTTAGTAGGATTTTGCTGGCTTGACTTATAAGGGCAATAGTTCTGTAGTTGGTGCATAGTTTCATGTTTCCCTTTTTGGAATAGGTATAAATACTGATCTTTTCCATTCCTTTGGCCAGGAGGAGCTATTCCATATCTTTGTGCACAATTTATGATATACCGAACACTGGCCTCCCGCCTGCTTGAATCAATTCCGCTGGTATATCATCGCATCCTGGTGACTTCCATCTCTTCAGACTTTTGATGGCCAGACGCACTTCATCCAACATGGGCTCTGGTTCTGTCTCTTCACTTTCTGTTATTATCTTATGTGGATTTTTAGATGTGCCTTCATACATGTTTTCTGCAGTACTCACGTCATCTTTCTAGTACATCTTTCTTTTCTGTTAATGTTTTGTCATTGTTATCATTTATGACTTGTATTGATGGGCTGAAGTCATATGTCATTATATTAATTTCTTTGTACATTTCTCTCTCTTTCCCTTGTTTTAGAACAAGGCAATCTGCATAAAATAAGAACTGTTCTAACTGTCCAAACCACTTGTAAAAATTGCCCCTAGACTGCCAAACACATTCTGCAAACATGCCTCTATTTAATGACTTCGAAGTCTCAAAACTGGCTCAGTGAGACTAATTTGAAGGAAAAAATTGTGGAGGACCAGAAAGGACCTCTGGCGGATGAGGCAAGTCATGGACTCATAGAGATAAGTCATCTCACTTTTTAGACTTCTGAGCATAGGAAACTGACCACAGAAAATGCAAATTTACAGATGAACATTTTTCAAGAATTTAAAAACCACACGCTTTGTAGTTGGAAAAGTGTTGTTAAAAAACAAAAAACAATTCATACATTAAGGTACAAGTTAACTATTTATTACTAACTTCAATTGTTACCTTAATACTAGAAATGTGTATACCTGGTCAGTGACATTGATCCAGTCAAAACCAAAGTCTGGTGCTCTTTTCGTAGCAAAACAAATAGAAACCAGATTGTAGATAGTGCGTGATAGGAATAGAAATGTTATCAAGATGGTTACTACAACTGCCTTGCGAACAGTTGTACCCTGCAAAAAAAAAACAATAATCAATTAGTAAAAATGTCTGATGACTTAATAAGTGTTTTTAGATCATATTCCTTAACATCTTTTAGAAAACATGTTATTAAGTATGTGTTATTAAAAGTGCTATATATTAAAAGATGGACATGTGTGTCGTATGCCAGTAGAGGCATTGACTAGGACAGCTCTCTGCTAGACATCGAATGGGAAAAGAAGGCATGGACATCCAAAGAAAACATGAAGAAGACTGTGGAGAGTTGTACGATTGTGGCTGATGTGGGAAACAATTAGTAGAAAGGTGGCAGAATAGCAACTATGGAAACTCTTGTAGACGTCTTATGTGTCAAAACAAGACACCAATGGGATGTAGAGAGATATAAAAGACAAAAACATAAATGTTTAAAACTGAAGAGCTGAAATCCACAGAATTATGAAAATATAACATGATAAATTCCTGCATGTATAGATATCTATTCATGTAGAATGTCCTTTGCAGAATGTTGCTTTCATCACAGCCAGCCCGAAAGACTTGATTTCTAGCCAGTTCTCTCTCCTCCATAATTGTGTTCGAGATTTTAAAAAAAGCAATTCTGCCACTGTCATCTAGGTCATCACATGCCTCAAAATGTGTGAATCGCAGGACATAATATTGAGGAACAAACAATTGTGAAACTGAAACCTACCAATCATTTTGCCAAAGGTAATTTTCTAATTAAATAACTTAAAAGGGAGGTTGTAACTTTAACGTATAGAGCAAATTATTATAAGGGGATAATTCAAGTAACGCTTAGTACTTTTGCACAATTTTCTGCAAAAGGAACAATCGCAATGGTGACACCCAGCACATAAAGTATGGTTACAAATGGAAGACCAAACGACAACATATATACTCTATGAGATGTATCTAAGGATATACGTTTGTATTTGGTCGTCCATTTGTGTTTCATTTAATTTGTCACTCCTGTTTGTTCGTTTGCTTGATAAAGGCCTTGTTGGTCGAAACGTTGCTGTTTATTGTCACTGTTTCTGTATTTTGTAAAACTATAGTACTTTGTTTGTACGTGTTTCACTATTTACCAAGTTTTACTGCAGTCTTCCCCTATTTTGACATTTTATGGCTTATTTCTTTATAAGTGATATATATTAACAAGTCCAACACCATTCATTTTGGAGTAGGAACATGAGCTTTGCTTCTTTAAATCATGCCCTAGCAAAGGCAAGCAGAAAAATAAATGGATTGAAAACTTATATGAATGGACAGGTTTTGGTGTGAATGACATTCAAAAGATAGTTCATAACAGACAAGAGATGATATAGACTTCTTCTTTATCAGCAACTCGACAACAACTAAGTACACTTTATGCATAACATTGCAAATAATAAATCACCTTTTACCCAGACTATATCATGTTCCACATGTCAACAGATCTGCAATGTTAATATCTAACTCTTATTTATAAGGAACTTAACCTTTGCTTCAAGCACCCTCTTTATAGATGCCATTTTTGTCATCTTGAAGATGGAGATTGACAAAAGAACTCCATAGACAAAAAACATGGTCTCACTCAGGGTGACACGGATGTAAATCAGGTAAAGAGGTATGGAAGCATATTGTAACTCTGACTGTCTAGTTGCAATAGCACAAGCAAGGTTTACAACAGTAAACACTAGCACTGACAGTCCTATAAATAAGTGTAGAGTGTGTCTGAAAATAAAAGAGAGTCATTGGTTATTCGTTAATGAACTGATGTCACATCACTATGGGCAGACCGATAGGTGCTCAGTCTCCCCCAACAGATTTAGCTGGTTATGCATACTGATGGTTCCTGTGGTTCGCTGGTTAAACACACTTCTCTCTCTGCCCCTCAAGCAGCCAGCTCTACTTGTACAACGTGCAATTCAAAACTCCATAAATTGTTCTATTGATCTATTTAAAAAATATACACTAACAAAATGATATTCTTTAATAAGAAATGATTATCTGCAAGAGGACACATTGAATCAATAAAAGAGAGTTATACAATACAAAAGTTTACAAATTTACAGGTTAAAACTGTCAGAATAAAAATATGTATTTAAGGAATCTATAAGATTACATATGCTTTATTTTAAAAAAATCTATACTATTCTATTAACATTTCAGACAGTATACAGACTTGCAATAAGAACACCTTAGTTTAGGTGTTAAAGGCGACCAAAACATAAAATCATGGACAGCAGAAATAAGGGAGACCTAGAGGCACATGGAAAACTTTTGAAACAGAGTTGAAAGACATGCACAGAACTTGGTTCTAGGTAGAAAGAAAGGTACAAGATCAAATTGAGTGGACATTCTTTGTCTCTGCCTTACAAGCCTTTGGCCACATGAGGATGTTGACATACTGCATTTTGTTGAGGACACAGAAATTTATCAAGGAATTTAGAATCGAATGGTTCGACTGGGCACACGAAAGATCTGCTAGGAATGCAATGAGATTTGTTCAATAGTCAATAAATGTCTAAGAGGATTGTGCATCTTGTTCAAATGCTCCATATCGGCCACTTGTTAAACCATTCCTTGTGATTTGTATGTGATCTGAGAAAAAGAGCGATTGTATGTTGTGCGCCTACAAGAAGAACAGCCCATTCGATTTCTATGATGCTTTTTATTTACTAGGGTAGCCCCTACTTTAGTTGCCTTGTAGGTCGCAGTGTTACTATTCTTTGCTCCACTTGCGAGCCCCGGCAACACATGGGCAGGTTTGTGCATCAATGATGCAAAACACGTAATTACAAAGTACTGTAGTTTTACAAATTACAAAAACAATGACAAAATACAGCAACGTTTCGACCAACAAGGCCTTTATCAAGCAACGAACAAACAGGAGTGACAAATTAAAATGAAACACAAATGGACGACCAAATACAAACGTATCTAAGGAAAATCTGGATTTATATGGGTATATGTTGCATGTATTCAAGTTATATATTTACTAGATGTTTCATTGTTTCTTTTCCTTTCTATTTCTAGTTTTTATGTGTGTTTTTGTGTTACATTTATTTCGTTATTCGTTTTTATTCCAGATTTTCCAGATTTTTCCAGATAAGACCTTGTTGTTCGTAAACGCTTGCTGTATTTTGTCATTGTTTTTGTAATTTGCAAAACTACAGTACTTTGTAATTACGTGTTTTGCCAATCAAATAGTTTTACTGCAGTTCCATATATATATACTGTGCATCAATGATGGGAGCATTCTTTAAAATATCTAATGCAAACGATACATTTGAGCAATATTCATTAAAAAATTTTCTTTTTATAATACTTATAATATCTAATATTTTATCAAATAAATAGTAACAAGAAATAAGTAATAATTTACTTGTATCGATGTTGCTCATAATTTGACTTCGCTTTTAAAACAACCTGTGAAACAAGAGAAACTACAATGAGGATATAAAAATGATAATAAAATGTTATAACAAAGGCAAATTGTGGAAACAGGATTCCCATGTTAAGTAATTTAATAGTAAACTGAGTTAACATGAAAGTGTAGAGAAAGATGAGCATATTTTAAACTAAACTAATGACCATGGGGCAAGATGTTAACCTGACCAATAAGGACAGCTGTTGTGTCTGAGTTTCTGTCCATGCTTTGACAGCTCAGAAATGGAGGACTAAAGTATGACTGGATATCATCTACAGAAGCCTAACACTCCCAAAAATTTTCGGAAGATCAGCTGTATTGGTCATGTAGGAGTTTGTGATGCACTATTCTATCACATCTGTTCATCTTTAGTTGACACATATTTGTTTACCTTGGAAGATCAGAAGCTCTTTTTCAACTTTTGTGTGAAACTTTAAAAAAACGAGTTAAGCTAATGTATGCAATAACTTTTTCAATAATGTGGAGTGTAAATTCAAGCTTTGAGGTAGCTGTTTCTAAATTTAACGACACTATAAAACTAATAACATTATATTACTTCCTGATTTTTTAATAGAGTTTTCTTTGTAATATCCATAGAGCATAAAGTTGAATTAAGAAATAAATATCAGGAAAGAACAGAACCCCTAAAATAAAAACTCTTGTATATTTGGCATGTGTTTTCAGTACACTTCTTTATGGTAGTAGGACAATAACAACCTACTTGCATCAGCTAAAATGTCGAAACAGCTTTCACATGCGGTGCCTTTAAAGACGTTTTGTTAATAGTTGGCAAGATAAGATCACCACCAAGGAGGAGTTAAAAAATCAAGTACAACATTATTTTCTATGGGCAGTCTTTGTTGCTTGAGATGGTGGGGGCCCATTCAGAGGATGAAGGATGATATAATGCAAAAGACTTCCTCTATTGGGAATTGTAGATTGGCATGAGATCTTAGACCGCCCTTTACTTCAGCAAAAGAAGGATGTATGCAAAAGAAATATGCATGATATAGACATTCAAATTTATTTGTGACAACAGAAGGTTATGGATTGCAGTGGACGGTGGGGCAAGATCAAGCATGGTATAAGGAGAAAGAAAATATTGCAGAGAGGTTAAGCTGAACACCTGAAGAGACACATCAGGGCATAAGGTGCAACAATCGCCATTAAATCCCATATAACAATTGTGGAATACTTTTCTCAGCGCAAATTGGTAATGCCTATCCCATATGTAGTGAGCGTCTACATAGTGAGCGTCTGTAGCTCAAGCGGTAGTGAGCTCGATTACAAACCCAAGCGTACCTGGTTCAAACCCCACTGTGGGCAAGTTTGGAAGCAAATTTGTTTCCGTGGGATTTTTACAAAAGGTAAAAATAGACCTCACCGTTCAGAAAGTAATGGCAAACTACTGAATGTATAAGTGGTGCCTAGAAAATCAACAACTCGTTTACTGTGGTTGATGGCTACGTCCTGTAAAGGATATGCCACAATTTATTATTCCATATGTCATTGATTGTATTAACCGTTTACTTCTTTAGAGTATAATTTACACATCAGCATAGACCACAAGGTGCCAACCAGAATGTAAAATGCTGATAAAAACCAAATGCTTACCATAAACAATATAAGTATTCAATATTCAAAGCTCTATTAATATAGTATGTGCAACTTTGTAGCTTATAATGAACACTACTATATTAATTAACAACACATCTACTAACCTGTGAAAAAAAGTGCAGAAGCAAACATAGCATGGAGAACTGTAGACAAACTGGTAAACTGTACAGAAGCCAGTATAGTGCTGTGTTCAATTCATTAGCCTCCAAACAGTTTTTGAAGTAAAACGAAAATAAAGATATTCTCAGCCCTGCCCAAATGAGGCACATAAACAGAAACAGGGTTTGGTAGCTCAGGCGTTTATGTCTATAGTACCATATCATCCACAACTGTGCGTAAATCAAAATAAAAATCAAAGAAAACACCACAATGTACACAATGGTCAAGCTGATTTGCACACTTAACGGGAGAGAAGGTTGAAGTGGCTGAAAGGTTGGGAATACCAGGGGACCGTTAACGTCACTAGTTATTCCATATCTAACTGGAAGTGTCAAAGACGGAACGTAAATATTGTTTGACTTTGTTGTTCCATGGCTCCTTCTTAAAATAGAAAATGAATCAAAAGTTCCTTGTTGTGAAGTCACATGTTCATTTCGAACTAGGTAATGATGATTAACAATAGTTGATATTGGGTGATCATTTTTCGAGTTCAGATATATCATGTCTTTGAAGTTTGTTTATATTATGCGCACAATGAAATAAATACTTTCTTTTCGAATTTGTTTACATTTGTGGAACAGCTTGAATATATACAACAGCAATCGTGATGCAGAAAAAATGTTCAGTTTAATACTAAAATACTTGCTGTCAAATACAGTGATAAAACGGTATATCTACCGCTCACGAAAACATAATAATGAATTTGTTCTACTAGATCTTAAGATTGTATAGTCGTAGTCTTTTTTTTGCAAGTAAAACGCATATAGAATTAAATAACAGTAAGTTCAGTAACACGAGTCTAGTTTACAGCCTATACTGCACCATTGTCTTACTAAAATACCGAGTTTTTAATATTCAACTAGAAGAAATGGGTTTTTCCCCCTATATTATAGTTCCTTCTCTGTTGGTTCGCTCAGCTGTGCGGTACACTAAAATAGAGATAAACACGGACAGAAATCTGTGACCCGCTGTGACCTTTCACCCTTGACATCTAGTATAGTAGTTATTAGTGTAATTGCTAAAGTTCATTTTGTAAAAACAACAATTATTTATGAACTCATTTTGAAAGAACTATTATTTTAAAAAATCATGTGTACAAATTATAGTTGCAAAATTTAATTTATATACTAGATTTGATATATTGTCAAACGTGCAGTCGTGTTGCTATGAATATCAATTGTCACTCCTGGGCAGAAGTTGGTGCAGAATTCAAAGATGGCAGCGTCCTTTACATCATAAACATTGCAGTGCAGCGTTACGGTTTGTCAATGAGATTCCATGCATATACAAATTAGACCTGTTGAAGTTTGAAAGAATGAATCGCTCTATACGTCTACGGCCGTTGTTACTCATTCAGTATCGCTCAAAACTGCATACAAGGCAAAAGAGTAACAAACCAAACAATGAAACGGAAAAGACAAGCACGAAGAGCAAACGGTATGCAACTACCTTGAATTTACCACAAACTTCTTTCCCATTATCTATGAAGAATGGAGCTGCAGCAAAACGAGAACTGGATATATTAAAGGTGAAGTAATGTAATTGGTATGATACGTATTTTTGTTATGCAACAAGCATTGATGCAACATATAAAAACGATGTAATATTATTGTTACATGTAAAATTGTATTGTAAGTCAAGTAAGAAAGTTTTACAAAGTCAAAGAGAAGTACATTGATTATCTAACTAACGTCGCTTTTGGCAGCAGCTGCAAAAGATGCCAGAATTGAAGGTTACCAACAAATTTGACACAGTTCAAAACACTTCGCACATTTAACGGTTAAGAAATCTATCGTTATATGTGAGCAAATGAGTATACTGCTATTGTTTTTGCTCCTCAATAAAAGAATTAAATCAAAATTGTATCCTTGCAAGGTAAACGTTGCTTGATAAAGACTTTTGAAGGAACGTAAATTTAAGCTTATATACTTTGTAATTGTAAAACTCAGGAGCACAGAGGTAAGGTGCTTGCCTTTTGATCTAAAGATGCTTGGTTCGTTCACTATGTGAAGCAATGGAGCACCTAGTCCTACCTGAGACTGCCAATAAAACAGATCCTGTGTTCAAGTCAAGAATGTAAAGGAACCCTTGGCAGTAAAATCGATGAGTAGGCTGTATAGCCACTGCATAATTCATTAGAAAGGTTAAAATAAAACTCTTAATAACAATTTTCCCCATCTTAAAATTTACATTGGAGACCCTCGCCGGTGCTACAGTGTTTGTGCTTTGTAACTGAGATGATCCTGTATGAGAAAGAGATCGGAGCACACGAGGTTATTCGCTGAAGTGAAATGATGATGGTCCTATCAATCAATTGGTGGTCTTTTATTCCTTTACAAGTAAAGTAATATAAAGAACAAGAAGAAGAAATGATTGAAAAATTGGTGTTAGACACAGTTAACTAACTTCTTACTTACTGCCGCAGGGTTCGCCAAGATTGTCTTTTAGAATAACTCAACTGCATCACACTGTGCAAAGCATTGTTTCATGTAAAATTAGTGCAAAATTTACAATAGTGCATTCTGACCCAAGTTATGGTTTTTATCTACAGCAAAGCTATCTATTTCTACATTGTGGTACGATCAGTAGTTTGGTAAAAGTTGTTATTTGGGTTAAATTTATCTTATTTTAAAGCTGGAAAATGTGAAAAAAAAATGAATTTGACCACATCATGTTTTTCAATTCAATAGTGAATTTATTAATATAATTCTAGAACTGAAGTTTCTGTATAGAATTTTGTATCATTACTAATAGAATTTTAATATAATAACTGATAATTTTTCTAATGTCTGAGTTCAAATATAAGAGAGCAATTCTCAAATTTTCAGTCAAGCTCATTTCAGTCACTGTATCAGTGGCAGCGTCAACAAAACTGGGAATCAGAGTTTGTATTACATGATGGACCTCCTTATGCTAATGGAAAACCTCATGTTGGACATGTGGTCAACAAGGTATGTATCTGGATTGTCATTACCTTTGTGTTACCTCATCTGGGAGGGAAAAAATTACTTGCATTACAGCAACATTTTGGTTAGGATGCTACTAAGTCTGAAGGTTGAATGCTGCAGCTTTTTTTTACTAGCAACATGCAGATTGGGTTGCTTTAAATTTTACCACCAAACTGAAAAAACAAAACCAGTCTGCCTCAAAATCGAGAGACAGGTGCCCTTACTATTCAGTCATCCATTTCTGCAATGGAAATTTGCAGTGTGTATACATACATTTTTTTTAAAATGTCGAAATAAATAAAGTTTCTTGAGTTTAGACTTATGAATGTAGTTATATTTTTTAGAAAACTTAAACTTAAGCACTCATTATTTACCTAGTAAAAAAATAATGACAATATAACTATATTTGTAGCAATCTACTTCCCCACCGTCGCTTTGAAATTTGTTGTAATTTTTGTCACATTTATTTTCTTCTTTTATCAAGTAACTTCCATTTATTTTGTATATTGTATTTGCAAATTAATTTCCATGTTTTTATACAAAACCAAATTACCTCAGTTTAGCTATAGTTAACTTCTCTGAAAATCGAAGCTAAACTTAATTTTATTAAACAATGTCTTATAATAAACAGACGTCTTCAGAAAAATATTTTTCATGTTAAAATATAGTTATGGGTTTGGTCTTGTTGCCAATCAATACCTAATTTGATATTTATGTCAATTTATTGTCAGATTTATCACAGTCTCTCTTGTTTTATACAATATTATTACGCTGCTTTTTGAGAATCAAACATTCTTCTTGGCATGCCACTTATGTAGTACATCATTTAGGATAGTTTATATTCTCGTTATTTGGTTGTGTGGGTTACAGTAGTTATTATTACTAGTTATTGGTTACTAAACTACATCATTGCACTTCGGGCAGACACATAGGTGCTCAGTCTCCCCCAGCAGTTATTGTGAGCCCATGTTGTTCTAGTATTTCTTTGTTCTCTATCCATCTGCCACAAACAGTTCTAGGTGCATAGTGCTAGTCTACTGGCCTTCATTCACACAAATTTAGTCCTAGACTATCCCCCTGTTTATCTTGATTACTGCTAATACCTTACTTGACCTATTTTTAAAAAAAAACGACACTGTTACCATTTAATACTTTACTTGGTTTGTTGTACCTTGATGAAGTACTAGTGGTTGATACATGTTTTGTTGTTATTTTTGTTCGTTTTAAATTGGATTAAGGTATCTTTCAACGAAAGCATGTCTTGTCCACCTAAAAACAGTAATTTTATGTTATATCTGGGCCTTTTGGCTATGCAAAATGGGGAAAAATTTCTCAGACAAATAATTTATATGTTTTCATCCTGTGTCATTACTTTAGTAAAACATCCCATTATATATATATATTTTTTTTTAAATCTCATTTGTATTAAATTGACTGTTTACATAAAAATGAAATTGCTTTGACAGGTGCTAAAAGATATTATGAATCGCTATAAAGTTATGAAAAGACACAAAGTTCACTATGTGCCTGGCTGGGACTGTCATGGTATGCCAATTGAAGCTAAAGCTATCACTGACACGTCTGGGAAATATCTACAGTTACATCCCTTGGAGATCAGAAGCAAAGGTAAAAATCTGGCTAGTTTTGTTCGCATGAAGATATATTAGATAATCATGAAATAATGGAATTTAAAACTCTTATTTGTATTTTATATTTCTTACTGAGCTTTCATTTTCATATTATGAATTGTTTCCATCTTGCAAAACTGAAAGCATCAAAATTTGATATGGCAAGAAGAAAACAGTTTGCAGTACTACACAAACTCATTAAATTTACCATATGAAGGATACAATAAGAAGACCCTCCCCCACCCTATTCATGTGATCAATTCAAAATGTAGGTAATTTGGTACTTTAATGTTTCAAATTTAAAACTTAATTATTATCTGAATTCTACAACAGCAAAACAGTTTGCAGAGAAAGTGTTAGAAGAGCAGAAGATGTCATTCCAACGTTGGGGTGTGATGGGAGACTGGGATTCTGTGTATAGGACTCTAGCTCCAGAGTATGAGTGCAAACAGTTGGAAGTGTTTTATAAAATCTTTCAACAGGTTAGAATGCTGGATTTTCTTTTTTCAATTTTCTATTCCACTTGAAAAAAGTGTTTTATTGATAGATTGACCATCATCATTGCACTTCAGTTTTCTTCAACAAAGAAAAGTATCAGAACAAACAAACATCTTTGAAATTGTCATAATTTTTTTTTCACATTGCACACAAGATGCTGCTATCTATCATAGTGATCATACTTCTACAACTTGATTTAGAGTTGCTTACATTTTAAGACAACATTAAATATATAAAAATAAATAAAGAGACACCGAAACAAGTGTAAAGTTTCATATATCGTGCACAAACAATAGATGTGAAACTAACATCTGCTTCTATGAACTTTGATTTCAGGGCTACATATATAGAAGCTATATGCCTGTTTACTGGTCTCCATCTTCTCAGTAAGTGAAATGTTTACAAGTGAGTATAAGCAACCTTATCTTGTGAAACAAATAGGTATAGAAATCACAGTCATTTATTGTAAGTGCACATATTTGATTTGACACAGGTTTCTGAGAGGTCAACTACTGTGTTGCCAATGTTTCTATTAAAGGCACACACAGTAATAACAAATTCACAAGAATAATGCTAGAAGTAATGAGAGGGCAGACAGAATACGAAATGTAGAAACTCAACAGCAAATACAAATTTTCAACAAAAAAAATAAAAATAAAACTTGTCATTACAGCCTGAAATATCGGTTATTTGCCTGTGGAATTTAATGGCCGCATGGCTAGTGCAGTCGCCTTGAAACTTCTCATGTTAGGATTTTTTCTTTATACCCCAGCAATAAAAAATCCTTGGCCTCACGTGGATTGAACCCGGGTCTCCGAGTTGGAGCCGAGCTCTAATCTATTCGGCCAGATGCTCCACGCAGATTGGAATAAATTTTGTTGACCCGAACCTGAGATAAGGAAAATGGAGATACATACATATAAAGAAGGATATGTGACTAAAGCAAGTACTAGAATGTGCTTAATGAGACATCCTTTGCTTGATAAAAGCCTTTTGGTCAAAATGTTGCTGTGTATTGTTATTGTTTTTGTGCTTTGTAAAACTAGAATACTTTGTTTTTGTATGTTCGTTAATGAGACATGGAGGGAAAAATACATGACTTTGTTAAATTTGTTCTGTAAAACTACTCTGTAGTTAGGGATTTATAGTATGACTATATCTATGATGTCTAGTGTACAGTTTTTATCTCATTATTTGTTTGGTATTCCGTGCTTCCCCCAAGTAGTTACCGGGTCCCAAATTGGGGTGTAAAGAATAGAACCACTGTTACCTGCCACTCATGTCGTAAGAGGCAGCTAAGGAGGTTGGGTGTGGGGCTAGCTACCTCACACTGTAAAAAACACTAGATGGCTACAGAACGGAGAGCGAACTGAGTAACGCTGGCTGAAACCGGACACATTGCCGAAGGATAAGCACCAGAGCTCCAAATGGTGCTGAAGATGTGATGTAAAACACACCAATGCTAAGACTGCATAAATCAGATTTCCACATGAATAGAATTTATGGGAGGTCTGGTACATCGGTGTGGGCGGTGATTCGCATGCGAGAGAGAGTATCCCTTGCCTGATAAAGGCTTTTTTGGTTGAAATGTCGCTGTATCTTGTTTTTATTCTTTGTAGAGCTATGCTACAGTAAAACTTTGATTAACTGTCACTGTCCAGACCAGTGCTGTGACAGATAACCGAATAAACGAATAACAGAAATCTCTTAATACATATATATAATAGTTACATGATTTCACTGCGAGCTTGGGAAAAAATGAAAATAAAATCCTTTAAAAGTGAATAACACATACATATTGTATTTAATTTTACAAAACGATCAATATAAACTTCAATATTAGAGTCGTAATGTACAGAAATGTATTGTAATGCTATAAACACCATCATAAAGTACAGTCACTTCCAGCTTTATACAGTAGTGTGTAAAAGTAATTCTTTGATAATTTTAAAGATGTCTATTTGTTTGTTGATGCTAGTGAATTTTTTTGTAGATGACGGATAACAGAAACTGACAGTTCAACGAATGACGGTTAATCAAGGTTTTATTGTACTTCGTTTTTACATGTTTCACCTATGCTACATAATTTTACTGCAGTCTTCCCTTATATCGATAATGAAAACTACTCTGTACATATTTAATTTACAACTGACCACAAAACTCTTCACAGTTCAGCATTAGCAGAGGCAGAGCTGGAATATAAATCTGACCACATCAGCAAGTCTGCTTATGTCAAGTTTCTTGTGACAAATCTGACAGATGATATTGCACAACACATAGGTATGTTTATTTTTGTGTGTGACCAATCTGCAGATCAGAAAGTTTAAAGTAGTATGTTATAGAAGTATTTACAAAGTAATAGAAAGTTATAGAAAAACATATGAAGTAATAATGTATAAAGAGCTGCGGTAGTGTAGTTGTTAGTGAACTTGCTTCTCAAGGCTGGTCGTCCGGGTTCAACTCCCGCAGTGTGT
Organism: Arion vulgaris; assembly: GCA_020796225.1. NCBI lineage: Eukaryota > Metazoa > Mollusca > Gastropoda > Stylommatophora > Arionidae > Arion > Arion vulgaris. The sequence continues at coordinate 6,266,245 of CM036754.1, forward strand.
GTGGAGTTTTGTCGACGGCTCTCAGGTCGACCCAGCCTCAACTGGGTACCAGACATGCTCTGGGAAAGTAAAGGCGTCGGTGTGCTGCTGACCACATCACCCATCGTGTGCGACGGTCAATGAATAATACAGGCCTAACACTGTATTGCCCTATATACCACAAGGTATGAAAGGGTTCCTTTACTTTTTGCTTTAATAATGTATAGAAGAGTGAAAGAATTAATCTTTTATAGGAGAAAGCTTCAAATGGTAATTTTACAATATAGTCTATTCCTGTATTTCTAACCTACTCATAATTATTTTAGGTGGTAAGTCTGTTTATGCAGTGATTTGGACTACAACGCCATGGACTCTTCCATTCAACCAAGCCATTTGCTACAATCCTAAAATAAAGTAAGTCATTTGGTTTATATTAAGAAATAGAAAATGTAAATTTACACACAGCAGGGTGGCCAGAACAAGCAAATGTTGTAACATGACTAAGCTAACATATTACTCTTGTCAGTAACCCGGCTTTAGCATACCAGCGACTACAAGGGTTTGCATCGCGCATTGGTGGTTAAACCAGGTGAGGGCAGCCGATGGGTCTCACACCATGTCTCAGCCCTAAAAGAACGACATACAAAATAGGCAAAAAAGATGATTAATCAACATCGAACTGGCTTTTTGGGAAATATGTTAATGATATGTGTTTTGTATGTAATGAGTCTCTTGTGTGCTGTGTATTTTAGTGACTTCTGTACTGTGGGGTTATTATGAATTTCTTTTTTTCCACTTTGAAAACGTAATCATAAAATAGTATAAAAATACAAGAGGTCTTAGTGCAATAATAATACAAAATATTATAAAAATAAGGTTTTTTCAGACCTTAGGGTATGAAGTCACATCACATTTCTAGCTCCTAGTGGGCAGGAGGTTGGAGGGATAATTCCTTTACTCACATGTGAAACGTCAGGGGGAATTAAACCCACAACCCTATTGTGTCTTAGGCGAACGCTATTGCATTACGCTAATCCGTCCCACAAAAAAATATTGCTCAGTGGAAATATAATTAAAAATGTAGGTTTAGACACATTTGAGTTCTCTTTGAAAGGTGATAATTATTTTGTTTTAGAGATTAAGTTATTAAGTATTGTTTTGAGAGAATGAATCATCTATCAATTATTGGAAATGTATTTGCCAAGGACGAATAATTATAACAGTTTATTCTTGAATGTGGCAGGTATAGTTTTGTCTTGGACAAACAGTCTCAAAATGTCTACCTCTGTGAGGAAGGATTTGTTGAGAAGCTCAAATCTCTGGTGACATGTCCTCTAGACTCACTTCTAACAGTTGAAGGTATGCTGGAGGTATAGTTTTATCTATGTCTTGAGTATCAAATCCAACATTTACGTTTTTTACTTGCACTTATAAACCCAGGCATCATCTTTATTGATAAATGTAAGACATGTGTAAGAAAATACGAGTATCATCAGGGGTTTTCATCAGCTTGCCAAATTTCAAGTTCCTTGCATGTTGAGAAGTAGGCTAAATAAAAGGTACAGACACATACAAATACCCACAATTTTGTCTTTTAAATATATATATATATATATATATATATATATATATATATATATATGTATATATATATATATATACATACATACATACATACATACACACGCACACGCACAGTGTCAGGAAGAGAATATGAACACTATTATCTCAAAGGGACGCTGGAGATGGATTTGACATGTAATATGCATGGAGATTAATTCTGTCATGAAAACTGCACTGAGATAAACACAGAGGGTATGTAAAAATGTGGAAGACCCAAAACAACCTGGAGGAGAGCAGGAACTGAAAATATTGAATAACAGCTGGAACACAATACAGAGGACAGCCAAGAACAGAGAAGAATATTATGCAATTGTTGATGCTCTAAGTGTCAAGGACGTCACAGACTAGAGATATATATTTACCACGTTTTACTGTCCATTTCAATGGCCCCTGTCACCACGGCAGGACAGATGTCTCTATCACCGGTCTTGTGTCGTGCTCCTCCGATGACCGCAGCAGGTTATCATTGGAATGTCGGTTGATTGACCGTTTGGGTGTAGTGTCACCCAAAGGTATCAATGTACGACTTCAGCAAGCGTAGTGTCTATGCCCACTGGTCCTTTTTCTTCTTATTTCATTCTCTCTATTTCATCTACCCCCCTCCACAAACCCATTGACTCACTACCATTTCCTCTTCTGTCTGTCCACTCTCCAGCCACCTCCCTGTTCTTATTCCTTTCTACGCAGTATCACATGACACTATCATCCCTATTCATCGTCAGAATTAGGCTCACACTCTAGGGTGTCACTTTTGACACTTCTCTCCCTCTGTTCCAGCCACACGACATTGGATTCTGCCTGTGTTCGTTCCCGGGACACACAGGATGCATATTAGCCAAGTAGGGCTCGAGTCGTTCTTGGTGAACGGTGGTCGAGACATTCCTAGTTTAGTCACTGGGACCCGTTCTAGTGTCATGTTCTATCCCATTTTCTTACTTTCATACTTATCTTCTGCACGTTATCGTCTGGTATACATATCTGTGGGACACTTACAGTGTCCGTCCCCCGGAACATTGGAGTACATACCCGCCTTTGTTATCGGAGTGTATGCAATCCATATTGGCCGAATAGGGCTCATGTTGTATGGGGTGTACGTGTTACCCAGCAGTATGCTATGTCGGTCATTAACGCTATTATCTGACGTTTCTTCCACCTACCTCTTCTGCTCTTCCACGTGGGTCTTTGTTCCCACCTGTACAAACAATATCTTACGTAACCTGCCACTGACCCTTTCCGATTGGCCAGCCCATCGGTAACCTAATAGTCTTCCTATTTCCTGTCCATTCTTTCATTCACGAGATGCTGACCACGAAGGTACGTATGCCAGTATCTTTTGATGCAGATCATTTGTTAGTGTCATGTTTTAGTTAATTTAGTTTTTCTGTTTTTTCTGTTCTTGATAAAGGTCTTAAGCACCGAAACGTTGAGTGTTGTTTTTCTCATATCTTATAATTAATTTTTCCCTTCTTATGTAATACTGTATATACCAGTCTTTGCTTTATCGCCACGTTTTACTGCAGTCTTCCCCTATTTCGATATTATCGCCATATTGCTGCAACTCTTCGTTGTGACGTAGTAGGTAAGATTTAATTCCTTAGATACGTTGGTATTTGGTCGTCCATTTGTGTTTCATTTTAATTTGTCACTCCTGTTTGTTCGTTTGCTTGATAAAGGCCTTGTTGGTCGAAACGTTGCTGTTTATCGTCACTGTTTATGTATTTTGTAAAACTATAGTACTTTGTTTGTACATGTTTCACTATTTACCACGTTTTACTGCAGTCTTCCCCCTATTTCGATATTAGTCGCCATATTGCTGCAACTCTTCGTTGTGACGTAGTAGGTAAGATTTAATTCCTTAGATACATTGGTATTTGGTGATCCATTTGTGTTTCATTTTAATTTGTCACTCCTGTTTGTTCGTTTGCTTGATAAAGGCTTTGTTGGTCGAAACGTTGCTGTTTATCGTCACTGTTTATGTATTTTGTAAAACTATAGTACTTTGTACATGTTTCACTATTTACCACGTTTTACTGCAGTCTTCCCCTATTTCTATATATATATATATATATATATATATATATATATATATATATATATATATATATATATATATATATATATATATATATATATATATATATATATATATATTCAGATTGAGTGCAATGTATTTTTGATTTGCAATTTTCTTATTCTAAAGAAAAATGTAGGTATAGAAAGTAAGTTGAGTGCATTTAAAAATAGATGTCTGCAAAAAAATAATAAACATAAAATGGTACAAATTCAGGAAAGGTGGTGGAATCAGAAAAATGTCTAGTCAACCACTAGTAACAACTGTTATAGGTAACAAGCTGAAGATATGTTGGGCATACTCTTAGAAGAAATGATCAAAGAATCACATAGCAGGCATTGAAGTAGGAGACAAGACAGAAAGGATGCCATAGGGAAACCCTGAAATGAGAAGGGAAATCAGATATTTGAAAAAGGGGTGATTACATAGCAAACCAATTACATAGCAACCAATATCTAAGATATATTGAAGGAGTTATATTATTTTAAATTGTGGGATTGATGCCAGTTTGAATAAACTTATAAAGTGTCTAACCATATGAATCTTTTCTAAAGGTGTTGCTCTTCAAGGAATGGTTTACAACCAGCCTTTCAGAAATGAAGAAATGCCATTTTTGTCAGCCGGTCATGTAGCTTCTGGGAAAGGCACTGGATTGGTCCACACTGCACCAGCTCATGGACAGGATGATTTTAATGTTGCGCTAGAAAATAATTTACACACAGTAAGTAAGGTTGTGACTTCTGAACTCTGCACCTGTATTTTTTCATTGACTATTTGTGATTATGTGAAATATTAGGCATGTTTTTGTTTGTTAATTCTGAACAAATGTGTTCATCATCAAATTGCTTGCCTTGAGCAAAACTTTGCCACCCTAACAGTCCTTCGAAATTTCTCTCTCATAGGCCAGATGTCCTGCCTCTGCATCTGTCATGCTCAAACCATCAGTTACATCCTGAATCCATCTTCTCCACGGTCTTCTTCTTCTCCTCTTTGCCAGGATGACTGCTCCCATAATGATCATCTCCAACACTTCAAGTCATTTTATATGTCCAAAATACTTCAATTTTCTCATTTTTATTTGTAGTATCAACCAGTTTTTCTTTGATTTTGAGTTCTTTCTAGATAGGTTATTTGTTCTCTTCTCTGTCCATGATATATGGAGGACTTTTGCACACTTATATTTAAAAGCATATATATTTTTTTCCACTGCCTTGCTGAATGTACATGCTTTACTTCCATACATTGCCACTGAGAATATGCATACTCTTAGTATCTTGATCTTTGTTTTTCTATCAGTTCCATGATTTGCTATCAGTTCCATTTCATGCTGTTTTTTAATTGGTTTATTTTTTTGTAAGGCTATGTTTGTTCTTGTAATTTCCTTTATCCAATTTCCACAAATGTGTTACACAGTAATAACATCTAGTCATCATTGTATTCTTATGTATTCCTACAATTCTGTCATGTTTATCCTTTTATCCTTTACTTGCATTGTAAACTGCATGATAAAATATGATTGATAGCTGAAAGATGCACATGGAAGTATTTTGTCTTCTAGTGATTATGACATACAGTTAAGTCTTGAGAGACGGTTTGTATAAGTTACTTTCTTTTGTTGTCACACTATTACTGGGTTGTTTGCCCAGTGTAGTGGTTTTCTGTTTTTGTCTTACGCTGCTCTAGTGGCTTGGTGATTGTTATTTTTGCTTTTTCTGACAGGATTCTGCTATGCCATCTAGTCATCTTTTTCATGGTCTTCCTCTCGCCTTCTTTCCTGATGTTCTGCTGTAGAAGACTCTGTATACAGTGGAGTTTGGTTGTATTCTTGTTAAGGAGCCAAACCACTTCATTCTTTGTTTCTGAATGTAATTCAAGCAAGGTTCTGTCCCAACTTTCTTTCTTATGCTGATGTTGATGACTGTCTGTTCTTGTGCTGTTGGTAACTTTTCATAGGCATCGCATTTCACATGTATGTATTTTTTTGCGACTGCTTTGCTCATTGTCCATGTTTTATTCTGGTAACACAGAGTAGGCAGGATATAAGTTACAAACATGGTTAATATCAGTATGCAGGGATCATAGATGCAGTTTATGACAAAATAGACCAGGATCATGCTGTTTGGTACAAATCACATATAGACCACATATTGCAATTAACAGGGGGTTGATGTAGATTGTAGTGGGAAGGCAGAAGTATAGTAAGCTGTCTGAGACTGACTTCACCAGCTCTTAGACCAGTCCCTGACAAGTTCGTCCCAGTTTGTTGCATTCATATCTAATATCTTCAATTGTAACCTACAGATGTTCTTTTAGTCAATTCTCCAGACAAAATATTCTTATGGATCCATCTGTCTCCTATCTGACACAAGTGACCCAGCCTCTTAGGCAGTGTTGGTGGGGGAAAGTGTTAAAGCTGGGAATCACAGCTTACTTTAGTATTGTTTGTTACCAGGTTATTCCATGTGATTATGGATTTGCACCTAAACAGTGCTACAGAGTTCATATGCTTCCCTTTATATCTTCCTGTGTTTGCAAAAAAAAGTTAGAAGCGCAAATGGTCATTTGCTGAAGGACATTGATGATGATCATCCTAATATTAAAATCTCATCAATAACAGAGTTGACAGAAGAACTCAGTTTCTTGGCTCTAGTGACAAAGATGTCAATGATACAGAAGATGAAATAAAAAGCAGTTAGCTCTAAGAAACACAATGATAATTTCTTTTTCTTCAGTGATTATGATCTTGTGCTTAATTCACAGTGAAAGACAAACTGGGCAGTTAGCTTCAGGTCTGTCAGGTTTCTCCAAAGATTAGCTTTCCTGGATGTGACCATATGTTGCTTCTCAGCTCCCCCAGGAGAGGACAGATGCTCCGTTGTCTGTTCCACCTGTTGACACTGACAAAGAGCTGTTTGATTTACTTCTAGTCTACATAAGTGTCTGCAGTGTCTGATACATAGACAAAATATAATGGCCTGGTCTGTTCTGCTAAGGTCTTTGAGGAAGTCGTTTCCATAATCATATACAGTGTTACTTCTGAAGTCCGAGAAGGCACGCCTGTATTTCGGGGAACACTGGTAAAAAGGAAGTCAGGCCTTCATATAAAATTCAGTCAGAAGCACCATACCAGGCGCCCTGACTCTGCCTGAATTCATAGCGGACGAATGCAAGAAGAAGAAGAAGATATGCAGTGTTTGTCTTCTAGTCTACTACAAAGTTTAATGATAATTTGACAATACATCTGGAAACAGGATCTGATAAAGAAACAAGATGAAAGACATTTATTTATATGCCTTCTCACACTTGCTATTGAACATATTGATACATTGTTTTCTTGTTTATGTCCACTTTTGTTATGTGTATGTTGTTATTAACTTTGAATTCTGAATTGATATACATATCAAAGGAGTGCCATGTTGATGAACAAGGAACTTATGTCTCAGGTGTAGATAGTACTCTTCTTGGAAAAACTGTTGGAGTTGATGCTGATCATGCAGGTAATAGATTGTAGTTTAGAAAATCTATCAATTGTAATTAATATTAAACAAATTTCAGACTTTTTTGTATAAGTTGACACAAGTGTGATTGTTTGCTCTCTCTCTCTCTCTCTCTCTCTCTCTCTCTCTCTGTCTTCTCTCTCTCTCTCATGTCTTTTCACCCAAGATAGTTATGTATCGAAGGCAGTGGATGCAAGTAATACAAAATGCAACATTCCAGACACTTACCTTCATTTTTGTCCCAGGTTATTCTAGGGTAAAAGGCAATAAGAGAGCGGATGCAGTGGCGAGCAATGCTATGATCGAGAATGGGTCTTGAAGATTTCAGCGAAGCAAATAAAGCGTTTTCCATATCTCAGTTACGCATTTTATGCATATTGATAGGTGTGGCAAGACGGAAAAACCATGAGAGAAACTCCAGTATATACATCAACCACACAGAGAGGAGTTATTATCCTAAACACACTAAAATACATGCTTAGGATGAGATCAGGGCAATTTTGGACATGTCCGATGTGCAATGAAGATGATTCTCAAATGAACAATAAGCCAAGTTGGGGCAGTGGATGTCAACCAACTCATGGTCTCTCTTGTGCCTTTTAACCTCAAGTTGGGGCATTGGCCTTCAACCAACTCATGCCAAGCCGTCCTATCATTAGCTCTTGCAGCTCTTTCCAGCTTTTTCATATATCGTTAATTTCTGACTCAAAATATTTTCTCTGTGTATTTCTAGACTTCACTATTTTTGTTTTTCCTGTGGGTTCCAGGAAAGAGCCCTTCTTGTTATATTCCTTTCTCTCTCTCGCGATCGTTCTAGGCTAGTTTTTATCATTCTTATTGGCCTGCGTGTTTGTAGCGCGTTGGACTACGGGTGACTAGTCCTCTTTAAGTGCGGTTTCAACTCCGCGGACTGGCAGAAAAGCTACAGGTTCCCCAGATTTACGGTGTTCGTGGCACCGAGCGAAGGGTTACGATGTCCATGACACCGAGCCGAAGAGCTTTCAGCTCAAGTGCTTCTGGATCGAGAAAAAAAAAATCATTCTTATTGTTATGTATAAACAGCCAAATATCAGAACGTAATGTATGTGCACCAACCTTCAGCACCTATTTGAGCACAGTTGCTTATCCTTCAGTGGGGTGTGATTGCGTACTACGTCAACATGTCGGAGATTATAATTCTTACCTAACAACGCGCATAAACACTTTATTTACTAGGATAATTTACACTTCTCGAACATCCTCAGTTGTCGTTAGATAGCATATGGTATCATTTTGACTATACACAAGTTCAACAACGCATGGCATATACCATATCGCTGAAAACTGTATGAATCCTTGACGTTGAATACACAGCAATGACCTGATGCATGGACAGCTGAGTTCAAAAAGATTCAATATTCTGTTTGAGTTATCTTTTAATTTATCATTTCATGTTCTTTATAGTTACTTTTATTCATAGGAACGTTCGTATTTTTACAGTTGGTTATTATTTACCATTTAGTTTGTTCTCCAACATCGTCGGCAAGAAGCTTAACAAAATACGCGTTCTATTATTTTGTGATTATACGTTTCACCAATTATAATGTTACATGCTCTTTGTTTTCGGGTTTACATTGCTGTCTAATTTGTATTATATGTAATGAGCTCCAGCCGGTGCTACAGGGTTTGTGCACCGTTGACTGGTCCTCCAGCAGATCAGACAAGAAAATATGCATACAAAGAAGAGGTAGAGGAGAGAAGAGAAATGGACGTAGCGGCAGCTGGACAGAGATGGTTTAGAAGAAAAACTGATCGACTTGCTCTGAAATATCTACGCATTGGCTACTGGAATTGTCGAAGTGCAAAACAGAGAGGACCAATTCTACAGAAACTAGTCTATGACTTCGACATTTTCATGATTCAGGAAACCAACTTGCATCAGGATAAAGCCCTTGAGTGTCCAGGATTCAAATGTTATTTCCTCCCAGTGAACCGGGTAGGACGAGGTCAGGCTATCTATGTGAAACATGGCCTTCTCCACAACTGCCTTGACACACATGACTTCTTACCCAGGTGTGTAATTACAAGGAATTCAATTAACAATTCGTGATCAGGTATGGCGAATCTATAATGTATACGCCCATGTGGACAAACTCCATATTGCAGATAACTGGGATTTCCTTGAGAAGCTCTCAGATGTACCACGCACAAAGTTTCTTATAGCAGGGATTTCAATGCCGATCAAAGGAGTGAGCAGCGCTACCGAGAATAGACAGGGCATCGCTTTGAGTTCTGCTCTACTAAACTCTGACTTGACGATATTGAATGACGGCCGCCAAACTCGGTTAGCTTCTAGACCTGAGGACACTGATGGTGTCATTGATCTGGCACTGATCTCCACAACTGATGCTACTTTTGCTCGATGGAATGTTCTTGGGGCTCAAGATAGTGATCATCTCCCTTGCGTTGTTCTTCTTAATAAGGCCAATAATTTGCCACACAGAAGACCCAAATCTGTCTTTCAGTACACACCATGCCACTCTGATCACGAAAACCCCTTACGTATACTGCGGCAGACTGCCAGAAAGAAGACTGCTAGGACTCCTTTCTGCAACCACCTTGGTGGAATGAAAATGTTGAAAAAGCATGGCTGGCAAAAGAGGCTGCTACAAAGTCATGGCAGAAAGCCGAAAAAGCGACCTGAAATATGTGTGATGTGACTGAAAAGTCTGCTATTGCCACAAAGCCACTGGGGATTTCAAAGTATTGGCTAGTGAGACAAAGAGTGGGTTATGGGAAACTTTCATAACGCAAGTCTGTGATGACAAGTCTCTATATCAATTCTGGCAGTTTCATCGCAAAATGAACAGGAGGAATACCAGCCAGTCTTTTCCTACTTTACGTGACTCATCAGGATCCGTCTTGGCAACAGATGCAGAAAAGGGGCAGGGGTTCCTTCATCGTTTTGTGGAACAGACAGAAAAAGGTGATAAAACTGACCGTCATAATATCATAAGTGCTCTTTGTGATATCACTAGCTCTGGAGAACCTTACATTGACTTAATAACAAAGGAGGATGTTGTAAATGCACTCAAAGCAAGCCACAGCACCGCTCCAGGGCCTGATGGTGTCCAATATCATCACATCAAACAGCTGGACGAGACTGTTATTAATGCAGTTGTGATGGATTTTAATAAAAGTGTACAGAATGCTGTGGTACCGAGGATTGGCTTCATAGTTATTTACGACCGCTCCACAAACATGGGAAGGATCCTAAACTGCTCACCAGCTACCGCATACTTACCTTGCAAAATGTATATGGCAAATTACTAGAGAAGATAGTGGCCAGAAAGGTAATGTGTCACTTGGAGAATGACCACATCCTCCCTGACACTTTGGGTAGCTACTGGCCAATGAAAGGGACATGGGACAATGCTGGCACGTTTGCATATGATGTTTATGAAGGCTTCAAATCCAAGCAAGAGACTGTTGCTGTGGCCATCAACTTGGAGGATGCTTATAACAAGGTGAATTTTTCAATAATGGTGCGCTCTTTGATTAAATGTGAAGTTAATCCTTGGCTGGTGAACTGGATAGCTGCTTCTTTAATGAAGAGAACCGTTGCACTCCGTTTAGGAACATGGACATCGGATCCTGCACGTATATGCCGGGATTACCCAGGGTCTCCTCTATCACCCATGTTGTTTAATATTTACACAGCAAATGTAGCTAAAATTCAGCCAACTGGATTGGGTCGGACATTGACATTTGCAGATGATATCTTAATATATAGGACTGGGTCAGATAGAGAGAGATGGTTGCGACATTCAGAAAACATTGCGTACCATCTCGGGTTGGTGTAGAGAGTCTCGCTCTCAGGTCAATCCTGAAAAGCGTGTATGTTGTGGTGCTCGTTGAATAATCACATCGTCAAGGCTGACCTACCCTGTGTAATCTTTGATGAACATACCATCGAGCGCAGAGACAGGTTGCGCTATCTTGGAATAACCTTTGATCGTAGTCTATCTTTCAAACACCATATTGAACAGACGATACAATGGTGCAAGCGTGGTCTTGCGGCTCTCAAAGTTATGGTGGCCACACCTTGAGCAGAGACTACTTGCCATTTTGTTTGATCGACTGGTAATGTCAGTGGTAGATTACAGACTCGGAATTCTTACGATATCAAGATCACAATGTGACGACTCGAACGGGTTCAGAATGAAGGTATGCGTATAGTTCTGGGCTGCACTAGAGATACCCCCATTGTGAAGATGAGATATATGCTTGGCCTTCTGTCACTACGCTCCCGTCATGCAATCGCCCAAACCAAGGCATTTATGCGGGTTACTTCGGATAAGAGACATCCACTACACAAGAACACTAATGATGTTAAGGGCACGAGAATCAAGCGTGGCATGTCGTGGATGGCCCAGGCTGAAACAATTGGCCAGGTGACTACGGTTGCGACCCTACCAAAAGGGAAGAATGGATCCCAACAGATGGTAGCATGATGAACTATCTCAACGTTATCATTACTCTTGGAAGAGAATGTAGAGATTGGGGCAACATGAAGGCTGATCTGCAGTTAAGCAGCTGATAGAAGATAATGCAAGGGATGATGATGTTGTGTATATACCGATGGGTCGGTTCACGTGGTGAGAAATCCGGCTGGGGTTTCTTGGCTTATGCGCATGGTAGGGTTGTTGCAGAGCGAAGTGGGGCATACCACGACAACTACTTCTAGTATGAGGATGGAGGTTGAGGCCGTTACTGCTGCCCTCCATTGGATTTCTGGGACTTCATTTACTGGGGCAGTTGTTGTCTCTGACTCTCAGTCGATGCTTCACAAGATCCAGAAGGGCAGGTTTCGGTATGAGTGGATGTCGTCTATAGAAGTTTCTAACCTCCAGCGCTTACGTGGATATACTGTCCTGGGCATGCGGTGTTTACGGTAATGAGAGAGCGGACAGGCTTGCATCAACAGCATCGATTGTTGGGGAGTTGAAGATGGATAAGGGGATATTCTTTGGTCTCTTCGCGACTCTCAATTGGATGAGGACACTAAAATGTGGTGTGTTTAGTCAGCGAGCCACAGGAACCATCAGTATGCATACTCTTCGATATCTGTTGGGGAGACTGAGCACCTATGGGTCTGCGGAGTGCAATGACGTCAGTTTAGTAACCAATAACCAATCAGTGGGGTGTTCGATTTCAGCCAGCTATTAGTGCGGTTCGCTCTCCGCTAGCCTTTGACTGTCCCAGCCGTAACCCACAAGGCAGTGGGTTGTCATTTTCTTCAGGGCAGCACCCATAGACGGCCTGCCTCCGGCTTATGAATGCCATCTGCCCAGCAAAACCGGTTGTTTTAATGAACACCTTGGTTTGCAGCCCGTTCAGGTTTGATTGCGGTTTGCTCGCTGCCTTTGATTGTCCCAATCAAAACTACAAGGCACAGTAGGTTATATTCCTTTCAGGTTTACTCAAGATGTGTCCTATCCATATATGAAGCCATATGGGAAACACGTGAATGAAGTCAATCCTTCACCTATAGACCCTTTTAAACTGAGTCAGAAATTATAACAAACACTTATTTGTAGGACAGAACAGAGAAAGTGAAAATTGAGAGTATATTTTCAAGAGAGAAATGCCATGTCAATATAACAAGATGTGTTCTTATTTTGAAACCCACAGAGTATGGAAAGAATAAGTCTACGAAAGACAGTGTCATAAAATGATAGAAAAAAGAGTATAGCAACATTAACCAAATGAGGGAAAAGGCCATATAAAATATCAATATCAGTAACTTTTTAAATGACACTTATTATAAAATAACAGCATCGGTAACTTATTAAATGACACATATAAAACATCATCAGGTCCTTGTTAAATGACAAATATAAAATAACATCATAAGTACCAACATGCTACAGAATGTCATAGAAGCTACAAAAAGCCCTAGATTTACATGATGTCTAGTATAGAGCCTGACATTAACAGCGAAAAGGCAACCAGCTCTGCAGCTCTAGTTCTCAACAATATCACTGAAAATGAATATATTTCCTTTTGTTGTATTAGTTTTCTACTCTTGTTACATCTTCTACAGTGATAGCAGCACTAGGATCTAATGTGATTAAGGTGGAGGACTTTACTCACAGTTACCCTTATGATTGGCGAACAAAACAACCAATCATTGTCAGGGCTAGTAAGCAGTGGTTTATAAATGTACGAGCACTTCAACCGCTGGCTTTGGTATGTTGCTGATAATTTAAAGAAATGTTTGCATTAGAAATGTTGAAGTCTTATATGGTCTTTTCTGTGTAGTTTCTCAATGTTTCTCATCACTGATTGGTTGGTTGATATAGGACAATCGTCATTGCGCTTCAGTGAATAACTATATAATCTTTCAAACTAAAGCATATATGCGGGTTACTGTGGATAAGAGACATCCACTGCACAAGAACACTAATGACAGTACGGCAAGAGAATCAAGCGTGGCAAGTCATGGATGGCTCAGGCTGAGAGAACAATTAGCCAGGTGACCACAGCTGCCACTCTACCAAAAGGGGAAGAATGGATCCCAATAGATGTTAGCATGGCCAACTACCACAGTATTATTACTCTTGGAAGAGAATGTAGAGATTGAGGCAACATGAAGGCTGAACTAGCAGTTAAGCAGCTGATAGAAGATAATGCAAGTGATGATGATGTTGTTTATACTGATGGGTAGGTACATCGTGGTGAGAAGTCAGACAGGTTTTTTGGATAGACGCATGGCAGGGTTGTTGCAGAGTGAAATGGGACATAAGTAAAGAAAAGTAAAGGAACCCTTTCATACCTCGTGGTATATAGGTCAATACAGTGTTAGGCCTGTATTTTTCATTGACCGTCGGCACACAATGGGTGATATGGTCAGCAACACGCCGGCTGCCTTTACTTTCTCAGAGCATGTCTGGTACCCAGTTGAGGCTGGCTCGACCTGAGAGCCTCGTGGTCGGGAAAAATTCCACACGAAATGGGACATACAGGACACATACTTCCAGTATGAGGATGGAGGTTGAGCCATTACTGCTGCCCTCCATTGGCAGTCTGGTACTCTGTTTACTGGTTGTTGTTTTGATTCTCAGCGATGCTTTGATAGATCGAAAATGACAGATTGCGGTATGAGTGAATTTGATCTATATATATTTCCTACCTCCAGAAACTCACATGGATATACTGTCCTGGTATTGCGAGTGTTCACGCCAATGAGAGAGCGGACATGATGCGATTGTTGGGGAGCTTAGGATGGATAAGGGAAATTTTCTTTGGTCTGTTGGTGACCTACTATTAGATGAGAATACTAAAATAGACATTGAAACAATAGAGCGATTTAGAGATTTTGGGAACACATGGCTTGTACACATTGTACAAGTAGAGTTGGATGCTTGAGGGGCAGAGAGAGAAGTGTTTTTAACTAGCGAGCCACGGGACCATCAGTTTGCATACCCTTCTAAATCTGTTGACGGAGACTGAGCACCTATGGGTCTGCTAGGAGTGATGTGACTTCAGTTCAGTAATCAAACCAATAACCAATAGTCTTTTGAAACTTTCTTACACAGGAAGATCTCATAGATAGTGTGCAAATTTTTTAGCACTGATGAGGCACACAATAAGTGATGTGGTCAATATCATGCCTGCCGCCTTTACTTCCCAGTGCTTTTTCTAGTATCCAATTGAGGCTGGGTTGATCTGAGAGCTCGTGCTATCGGAAAAAATTCCACGCCTACTGTGGAATTGAACCAGAACCACTAGCTTAAGAAGCGAGTTCACTAACAATTATGCTACCGCAGTTCTCCCAACAAAGTACAAGATATTATAATGACATTTCTGTTGGTTCTATAAAGCTGGTGTATGTTGGATAAACAATGGCAGTGACTAGGACGTTGAGCTGGTTTGGCATACATAATTAAAACCATGCATGTCTTCTAAGTGTCTTTATGAACATACTCAAGAAAATCTAGTCTGACTAGATGCGACATGAATGACTAGACACACTTAAAAGGTCACAAATGATCCATAAAACATTTTTTATTGTACCAGGTCGTGATGGGCAGTGAGCAAGCAATCGGCTGACTGACACAGCAGTGATTGATGGATGGAAGATGGACAGGTTAGCTATCATCAATGCCGTAAGAGAAGCAGATAGGAATCTATGAATATTTTATAGACACAAATGAATCCTTATCCAGAGTGAAGTGAAGGAGATAAAACTGAAACTGGGAACTGCCAACATGAACACTTGGCTAGTGATACAAGACACTTGATTAATGAACACAGAACTGGAGTGCTCAGTCAGCTTACACAGGTGGGGATGAGGAGATCTGAGCACTTATGGACATGTCCAGTGTGCAAGGATGATGATCTTCACTAATCACTAATGACATGTGAAATATTTGTAAGCTCTACAATATTTATAGCTTGGGTTTTTTGTACTAACTTATCAAATATTTTTTTCTAAACTTGTGTCATTAGTCGTCAGAGACAAAGAGTCTCCTGAGGAGGAGGAGATTAAATCACTTATGAACTATTTGGTTCAATGCACAGGGATATTCTGTCAACTAAACTAAAATGTATTTTCTTTATCTAGGAAAGCATATCCCAAGTGAAGATCACACCATCAAATTCTGAAAAAGGGATGATATCAGAACTAATCTCTCGACCATACTGGTGTATTTCACGACAGAGAACATGGGGTGTCCCTATGCCCATATTTTATAACAAGGTTTCAGGAGATCCTCTTATTACAAGGTATGCTCTTTTTACAAGGTATACCCTTATTAATACAGATCATTAAAACATTAAAAAACTGTAATGTCATGGCGGTAAGAACTGCGATGATACATCAGATTGGTTTGGCATAAGGCAGGAAGTCACACGATTAAATTCTGTCATCTTATCGGTTTAACGTATGTGCTGAAAATATTACAAGGAATGTTAGAGAAGATAGTGGAAAAGAACAATATGATCCATTTATAATTGAAGGAAAAGAAATACCGGAACTAAGATATGCTGATGGTGTATAGGAAGTCTGAATTTCTTTACTTCTTTTTCGCCTGAGAAAGGCCTTTTGGACAAAACATCGCCGTATATTGTTTTCGTACTTTGTAAAACTATATTACTTGCTTTTTTACATGTTTTGTCTTTGCTACATATTTTTATTGCATTCTTCCCTTATATCAGTTCTAGCATGACCACTTGAACTGACTGCAGAAGAAGACAAATACTTCATGCAGGTCACAGTAGGCAAAGTACCCTCTATTTAATAAGCTAAAGATAGGAAATCCTTATAAGTGTGATTATGGCACACACAGAATGACTGCTAAAAATATGTTGCAAATGTTATGAGAAACTAAGAAAACTCATGTGGCTATTGCCAGTACCATGCTGAAATAAGGTCAAGGTGACAAAAGGGTTTTGGCAGAATCTGTTCAAAGAATCAATACAAATGCTCTCATGACTATTAGTGCTCTGCTTCTTTCAGCTAGCTGAAAATTTCAGCATAAGATGACATGCAGTATATCCATCTATGATTTAAAAAAATTGATTGCACTGAAATTTGATCCACCATCCATTGGTGTGCAAATTCAGATCACTCTGGAGAAAATGTTTGATATGCCTTTGTTACAGATGCAATGTTGTTTTGTATTTCAAAAGTTACATAAAGTACTCTTGAACTTTCTAGTGAGACAGTAGAAAATGTCATCAATCTGATAAGGAAACAAGGTTCAGACTGCTGGTGGCTATTGCCCATAGAAGAACTGCTGCCAAATGACTTGCTGGCAAAAGTGAGTATGTATATATATATATTTATTGTCTACATAAATGTTCAGTAGTGTGCCACTTCTTTCTGAATGGTGAGGTCTATATCCACAGAAACAAATTTGCTTCTAAACTGCCCGATGCAGAGTTTGAACCAGGTATTCTTGTGTTATGATCAAGCTCACTACCGCTTAGCCACAGACGCTCACAATACACATAATAATAAACATAATTGATCATAATGGTCATGTTTTGTAGAGAAACTATTCTAGTGATAAACTGCCACAAAAGTGATGTTTATGGTGTATTTCAGAAAATACTGTTTGTTTGTGTTTTTTTCTTATGTTAACCAAGTTAACCATCTTTGTGATCTGTGTGGTTTGCACGAGAACATAGATACTTTGCCTCTCATTAGGCCTTTACAGCATGCAAGACAGGCAAGGCCAAAGTGTAGGCATATTATTCAACAGGACATACATTCGTATAGACGGATAACTGTTAGGTTTTACAAACAGAAAAACTCTACTTGAAAGTACCACTTCTGGAGTTCTACTGTAGCATGGTATCAGTTCTAATTGGTTATAGGGAGAACATCAGAACTGACTCATGCGCAGGAAAATACCAATAGACTAAACACACTCAATAAAGCAGGTACCAGCGACTTATTGATATATTCTATCAGAACAGCTTCTAGTGGTTTACTGGGCTAAAAGAGTTCAGAAAGATGATGAACATCAGATGACAGTGCAGGTGTTCCAGGTATCTACACGATCTTGATACAGTCACAGATTCACCTGGGCAGGTCATGATTATCCATATAAATATATATATATATCTTAACTGCATATTTTTAATTAGAGAATAAACTATCTCCTCAGCTTAATAAGGGAAATAACACAGACTACAAGAAAGGGGAGGACATTCTTGACATCTGGTTTGACATGGCGTTGGTCTGTTCTTCGTGAAATGGTTTATCTAACTGTCATTTAATCAATGACGCTGTGCGGACTGAGAAGAAGAATAGTAACACTGCAACTCAAGGCATCTAAAAGGCAATGGTGGAACTAGAAAAGAAATAACATGCAACTACACTGTCGTGAGGCACTGTAGGAACTGGAGCAAAGAATGAACACGCAACCTAAGAGCGGAGCAACTATGAGAACTAGAGCAAGAATAGTAACACTGCAACCTACAAGGCATGTGAAGCGAAAGGAAGCAAGAATAACACTGCAACCTACAAGGCTGTAGAGCAGCGAGAAGGAGCAAGAATAGTAACACTACAAAGGCATGTAAGAGAACTGAGGAGCTAGCACCTAGTAAATAAGAAACGTTGCAGAAATTGGATTACTTGTAGGCACATAACTGGCACAACATACAATCGCTCTTAGGCTCGGATCACATACAGCTCACAAAGAGTGGTTTAATAAGTGGTCGATACTGAGCGTCAAGAAGAAGCAGATAAATTGCAACAAATTTTTCTGAAATTTTGAAATTTGAATGGATGCTTTATATATTACAATATTAGTGTATGCTCTGGAAGATGGAGGCTGGTTCAGTATGTATACAATGGATTTCTTCTTTGCGTTCGTTCTTTACGACCAATTTTAATCACTCTTTGTGATTTGTTTGATCTTTGCCAAGAACGTGTATATGTTGCACATTGATTTGCTAGACCCCTAAACGCATAGACTTCTACATGCTTAGGATACATACATCCGATTTCAGCCAAACCTCCATACTCGCCTCTTATGACATGCGTGGCAGGTAACAGTGGTTCTATTCTTTACACCAAATTTGCAGAGGTAACCGTAACCACTGGGCAAGACAATGGACTGAATCCTACAAGGTTCAACAATGAACAGAATTACATTCATCTTCTGAACACCTCACGAGTGAGGCTGCAAAGAGGGTTTCATCTAAACCAATCCATGCCAACAGCTAGATTTCTAGAGCTTGGATTGAAGATTGAAGTGACCAGAAAAGAGCAGCACAGCAGACGTACAAGTGGGTTCATCAAACAAAATATTCACTTTGCTGTAAGCAATGAACATTAGACTTTTGCAATGGTAATGTCCAAATTGTCAATTGAGATCAGAATGAGAGTTGTTCAGTGCTACATAGAACCAATACTGACATAAAGATGCAAGTCATAGATAAGGGAGGTTTAGAACACATTGTGACAACCGGTAAAATCAAGGGTAGACGAGACAGAGGAAGATAGAGAGATACAATTTTGATAGCCTGACTTCATGGCACAGAAGAGCATCTACATGTGAGATGATAGCTAACACCAGAGACAGAGATTTGTAGAGATCCATGATCACCTACGCCAACTGGTACGGCACCTGATGACGAATGTCCAAATAGGAAAATATATTAATTTGTTTTATATGAACCTGTTTTATCACTGATGCTTAAATAACTATTTCAGATTACAATGGTCAAGCAGATGTATACCTTGAAGGTATTGACCAGTTCAATGGCTGGTTCCAGACATCTTTGCTCACAAGTGTAGCTGTTAATGGAAAAGCACCTTATAGGTGAATCACTGTTTGATGTAATTAGTTATTCTTGCAACCTTTTTGAACTTCAGTGTCAATTCTATCGGTTTCCAAAATAGTACATGCTTGACTGCTTGATATGTTGTGATATTGTGGTCTTTTAAGATGTTTGTAACTCTATCAATCCATCTCTTTCTTAGTCTGTCCCTTCCTCTTGATGATTCCATTTTCAGGTTGTAAGCTCTTGCAACTGGTGAAGTCGGGTCCACTTTCACCAAGTGGCCAAACTATTGCTGATATTTATAACATCATAAAAACAAATTGATTAGCAAATGTTTATTACAATGACAATCAAGTCTATGTAAATATTTGCAAAACATTCATAATGAATTTCAATGTAAATTATTTCATATTTATGTTTCTAGACATGTTTTATTCATAAATTTCTCACAAATGAGAAACAATTGTCTATTATGGTAAAGAGAAATTAAAGTCTGGTGTAAATGATTTCATATCTATGTTTCCAGAAATCTTTTCGTTCATGGATTTGTCACAGATGAGGAAGGAAAGAAAATGTCCAAGTCTGTAGGAAATGTAGTTGACCCAGAAGAGGTCATCAATGGTGGACAGGTAATTTTTATAGTAGAATGTTTAACCTTGACCTACAATCATAAACAGGTCATACAATAATGTTGATGCAGTTGACAAAATAACAATGAAACATTTGAAACAGAGATGAAGTGTCTACACAGAATGCTGAGAGTATCAAGAAGAGACCGGTTTAGAAATGAAGACATCAAGAAAAAGTGGGTGCAAATAGTACTGAACTGCATCAAGAAACAACAAATTAAATGGTTCAGCCACTTAAGCAGATTACCAACAGACAAAGAGCAATGCTACTCTGATACAGTGGATACAAAACAAAGACTATCAGCAAAGGTGGAACTCAGAAATAACAGAGCGGTTAAAACACTAGTTAGGAAGTGCACACAAAAGCCCATTCTATAAATCTCTTCTTATCTTGATGCTGTGAAGCAAAACAGGATTAGAAAATGAAACAGCTGAAACATTTAGAGAAAATGAAATAATGTTAATATAAGATACAAGAAATTGTTCAATCTATTTTATAGCACTGCCAAAGAAAGTAGGAAGAACAGAATGCTAAGACACCATACAACCAGCCTCATGAGTCACATAACAAAATTACTTTTCAGCATTATTGTGAGAAAAGTAAGAAACAAAGTATAAGACCAAAAGTTAAGGAAGAGCAATGTGGTTTTGTTGAACGCAGGTTAACAAACAATGCAATGTATATACTAGTAATAAGAACAATAATGGAAATATCTATAGCAATGAAGTTGGACATACCTGTTTCATAGACTACTCAAAAGATTTTGTAAAGTGAAAAGGGAGAAATAATTATCATGTTAGAAAACCTACATATTAATGGCAACAAAGCATAGCCATAAGACTATAGAAAATCAGAGTGGATTCTATCAAGAGATACAAATAGGATTAAGACAAGGATGCGTATTCTCACCAGACTTGTTCAACCTATACAGTGAAAACATCATGCGTCATATAGAAGAAAAGGTAGGAATAACAGTCGGTGGACAAAATATGAACAATCTAAGATAAGCTAATGACCCTATTCTCATGGCTACAAATGAACAAGATCTACAAGACTTAATAGACATATTAGTGAGAGAAAGTGAAAAGAAAGGATTACGCATGAATATAAAGAAAACAGAGGTAATGGTTATCTCTAAGAAACAGGAAACACCACAATGCAATATCACAATACACAACACTGAAACAAGTCTATCGATTCAAGTATCTAGGAACATTCCTAACATCAGATGGATGATGAGCAACAGAGATGTACAAAAGCAGCTTTTATAAAATGAAAAACATACTGTGCATGAATTCACTACAATCGATAATGTGGAAAAGAGTATTCCAGTGCTATATTGGACCAATACTTATTTATAGCAGCCAATCCAGGACAATGAACAATTTAATAAGATTGCTGAAATTTAATAAGATGTCGTTTTACAGAAGAATGCTGAAAATCCCATGGACAGCGATAACAACAAAAGATGCTCTAAAAGAGGCCTGCACCAAAAGAAACATTAGCAAAAGAATAATAATCAGGCAATCAATGTTCTTTGCTGCATATAATGTGAAGAGAAGGTTTCTAACATTTGTTGGCAGGAGGTAAAATACAGGAAAGGAGAATCGTGGAAGGCAGAGGGATAAGATGTTGAATGTTCTGACATTGTGGTTTGACAAAAGATTGACGTCATTATTAACTGCACTATGGAGAGTTGAGAAGATACATGATCGCCTATGCCTGCAGGCATGGCACGTGATTGATTGATTGTCAGAACAACAGAATACATTTTTTTTAAAAATAAATAAAAACAACTTAACCTATTCTTTTTTACCGCTGTAATTCTGGTACAGATTTTTTGCATGAAAGCTTGTTCTCCTCATCACTAGCGTTCCTCATCATTCGAACGAATCTTACTCCGACTTCAGGGGTACTTGTAATTTAGATCCCCAAGTAAAGGATCAAGGAACCTGTAGTCCAACCACTTACCGTGTGCACTTCCAGAATTTTTGGCCCAAGCTGGACTCAAACCCTAGAATTTTCATGATATCTGATCACTTGCGCAGCATGTTATCAACTTTGCTACTAGGACCCTTTAACTTTATCCATATTGTCTTGTAGCTGTCTTATAGTAGGATCCATGTCCTCTATTTCTCAACATTGGAAGCTGTATGTTTCTCAGTATTACTCTGTTTATTACACTAACCAGACTGCAAGAATTCCAAGTCAAATGGGATGTTGCTAGACATGAACACTATGCTGGTAACCAAAGAAGAATAGTAAACCAACAAAGAACTATTGTCATAGCCATCACAAGCTGAGAGTATACTGAGGAGAAGCTCGGAGCACTCATGGACTAATTAGTCTGACGTGCATTAATGATGATCCAACAACTAAACTAAAACACTGTTTAAAACGGCATGTTAACATGCTTACAGTTCACAATTTTAAAAAAATGTAATTGAATCATTCAGAAATAAGATTCAAGTTTCAGAAAATATAATTTTTAATTTGCAAAATAATAATAAGCAAATAGGAAATGATTTTAAGTGATGTATATATATTTTTTTCTCATATTTTGTGTATTAAAAAATTATTTTCTGTAAATTTTGCATCTATAAAAAAGTAATGAAGAAAGTGCTGACATTTTATCTGTAGACCAGTATATGTTCACATTTTGTACCTTTTAGAACAAGAGGTCATCCCAGTCTTATGGTGCAGATATTTTAAGATGGTGGGTTGCTCATAGTCATCACCATCAGCAAATCATGATCGGTCCATCTCTACTGCAAAAGTTCCAGGATGATGTTTTCAAGGTTGGTACCTGTTTTACTTCTGATGTAGTAGTTTGCTTTTCTCAAGGTGTGTATGTCCTATCCAGAGTCACCTTTTTTTCTTGACCTCTTGATTCACTGAAATATGTCTCGTCTCTCCTTAAGTCCGTAACATTCTGGATATGAAAAACTCGAAAAGTTAGCCTCGACGTGACATGCTTATTTCAGTGGCCGTAATTTTGTATTAATTTTACATTTAAATTCATATAAGTTATGTTATCTAATGCAAAACATATGATAATTTCATAAATAATTGTAAAAAAATATATTATATATTTGTAAGATGTCTAATCTAGTTTTTTGAAGCAGCTTATTTTCTAACGGCACATTTGAACCTACGCCATTTTGTCAAAAAAGTATTGACGTTGTTTCAACTTGCTCCAGCCAAAATCGAAATATTTTTAATTAAATGGATTCTAACAACCCAAATTACTGTCCTGATGAAGACAACAGTGAATCTTCGAATTTGTTAACATCAGAAGTTGACATATCCGAATCGGAGATGGAAAATATAACAAAACTATCACTGAATACTGTCGCATTGAACAGGTAGGAGTTTACGTTTTCGCCATTAGACTTACCTATGTGAAACTGAAACTAACATTGTTTTTTTGTTATGGGGACTATGGTGGATTCTGTGATAATAATATATTTGTCTTGTTAAATAAATTAGCAATGTTGATGAGTTATATTGTTATAAATGCTAGAAAAATAAGTTATTGATATTTAATATGTTAGAACTGGTTGCTAGGAGAAAGCTATAATTTGTTATTCAAGATACAGGCTTCTTGTTTACGCTATTGTACTTGTTAGATCTTGTTTATTTCCACGTTTTTGTGATTTTCAGGTCAGATGCAATGTTCCTACACTATGTATGTTTGTATGAATGTTAAAATTATTTACTTATTCCTATATCAATATGCTAACAATTATATTTGTTTCTATTTTTGTCAAGCCCTGTAGGACATGACCAGTCCTACGACAATCTTGACTGTGGTCCAGAAGATACATTGCCACCTTTTCGACCTGCAAGGCTCCCTGGTCTGCATCTGCCAGATGTCATAACAAGAAACGATCATCGGCAGTATCTCACCCCTCGTAAGTAATTATTAACAATAGGGGAGTGTATGGCAATTTTTCTCATGGCAATTTTTCTCATCTTACAGTATGGAAAAAGATGTGATTGATAAGTGCATTATGACTGATTTTGTGATTGATAAAGTGCGTTATGACTGATTTTAATGTATGTAAAACTGACAACTGTGTGTTCATGTTATTCACATTGTGTTAACTGCTTTTCCATGCATTTTGTAAAGTAGTATTGCAGGTTTTGAATCTGAATTCCCAGTCAGTGTATTTTAACTAAAATAATTTCACAAATATAATGTTTTTAAAAATCTTTTTCCTCATCTACAGTAAGCTTCTTCAAGCTGTATTTTTGTACAAAATTGTTGCAGCAAATGTGCAATTTTACCAACCAACAAGCAGCTGCAACAGGGCACACAAAACCATCATATGGTACATGGGCAGACCTACATGAAGAGGAACTTTTAAAATTTGTTGGTCTGCTCATGTACATGAGTCTAGTACAGGCTCCAAATGCAGAGTTATATTGGTCTAGTAAGCAACTCTTTCATGGTTTGTAGGCTAGGCTTTATGCCTATAAACCGATATAAAATAATTCAAGCATTCTTGAAAATCTCCAATCCTGAAACTGAGCGAGCTGACGACAAACTAAAAAAGTTAGGTTCGTGCATGATTTTCTTAGGATGAAATGTATGAAGTTTTGGCAGCAGCATGAGTGTATTAGTGTAGATGAGAGAATGGTTAAGAATAAGGAAAGATATGGGTTTAGACAGTACATCAAGGATAAGCCAACTAAGTGGGGAATGAAATTATGGGTGGTTGCAGATTCAATAACGGGATATACATATAATTTTGATGTTTATACAGGAAAGAGCGCGCTCGCTCAACTCAAGGATTGGGATACGATGTTGTTTATAAATTATGTAGATCTATTTTCCAGCAAGGGTATCGAATTTTTATGGATAATTTTTATACTTCTTTTCATTTATTTGTAGATTTATTAAAGGTGAAGACTTTAGCATGTGGGACTTTTTGATAACTTTTTCCTGTCTATTTTGTATATCACATATCATTGTTTACTCATATTTTTGTTCAATAATATCTTTTACTTGCTATGGTTAGAAATTATATACCTATTTAATGTTTATGTATCATACTATAAGTGTTAGTTCTTTATGGGCTGCCCTTTCTAGACCAATTGCGTCATTTTCTCTTGTATGTCATATTTATTGACTTTTTTTCTTTAAAATATGAAAATATGCATGTCTTATAAATTTTATGATTACTGCCTTTCATATTGTCCAAACATGTTCAATTTCAGATATGTCCTGGATAAATGAATATTCTAAAAGACTGTAATAAAAGATTTCATTATATTTCTCATACTTTTTTTTTTCTTCTTTGTGATTGTAAAATTATTTGTCATTTGTAGAAAAATCTATTTTTAGACTTTTCATAAGTAGGTCACGGATATCATAAATTACATCACACATATTTTAAAACCACATATCCAGATAGCCCATCTAATTAGCTTTCCAACCATATATAACATGCCTATTTTCAATTTCAAAGAATTTGTATGTTTGCTAAATATAGAGCAGGACATCAAAAATATCAAAAAACCTTAAAAACCTGCAATGGTTAAGAGTTAAGCTCCTCATTTATGATCCTAATGGACAATGAGCAAAGTACAGTCGTAAACAACGACATGTGAAATGCGTTGCCTATGAAAAGTTACCAACAACACCAGAAAAATAGAGTCACCAACATCAGCATAAGAAAGAAAGTTGAGACAGAACCTTGCTTGAATTATATTGAGAAACAAAGAATGAACTGGTTAGCCATTAATAAGAATACAACCAAACTCCAGTGTATGCAGTCTTCTACAACAAAACACCAGGAAAGAAGCCAAGAGGTAATCCACTAAAAAAAGATAGCCTAGCAGAATCCATTTTTCAGTTCACAAATATGATGCATAACACCCAATATGCTAGTTGCACCGTATCATGTAATATCCATACAAACCAGTTGTCTCTGTGCACTTAATGAGAATGCTGTGTCAAAGTTTGAGACCTAATTTCCTGACTAGACCAAGAGAATTATATATATATATCTTCCGCTTATTTATAACATGTCTATTACAGGTTCGTAAGTGTATTCGACATATTTTGGGCAATTTGTATGATTTTGATCCAAAGTCTGATATTCTGCCTTACTCAAAACTGACTACACTGGACAAGTATATGCTGTATGTACTATACACTACCATGAACCAGGTAATACTTTTATTATTCATAAATCTGATGCGTAGTTTCTTGTTTAAGAGATTGCATTTAGATAGCATTGCAACATGTTGTTACACTACAGTGTTAGCAGTTCGGAAACAATTAGTTTCGACATTTTCAAAAGTAGTTCCACAGTGGAAACCAGCACACTGTGGCATCCCAGGAAATGAAAAGGCTGACAAGCATGCAAGGGCTAGAGGGAGCCTAATACAACCACGCCCAACATGAAGCTTTACAGAAGTAAAGACTCTCCTGAAACAATCCAGAAAAATGATGTGGAGAAAAACAAATGGAGGATACAACCCAGAGCATGACAGTATAAATACAGTAAACAGAAAAGTGCAAAACATAGTCATCAGACTTAGAACGGAGACTGTGGTCTCAGAGCACACCTCCATAGAATGGGTCTCAGAGACGACTGCCTGCACCTGTGGAGCACCAAAGCAGTCCCCAGAGCACATCTTGCAAGATGCCCCAGCCTGAGCAGTGTGAGAAGGAAAATCTGGCCAACAGAAACAACCCTTCAGAACAAAATATGAGCGACCACTGAAGGCCCCAAGAGCACCGTCCTGTTTATGACACATACCAGAGTAGTCGCATAGCAGAAGCTGATCGCAGAACAAGAGGAAGTTTTATTCTGGTTATTGTATCTCTTTAAACTCACAGAACCACTTATTTCATACCAGTTATTCATCATTTATCAGAGATGTGTCTGTATTTGTAAGGAGTACTGCTTACAGGTATCGATGACTTTGTTGACATCACTGCAGTGTATTAGTGTAGGCTCGCTCTAGCCTGTGACACCCTTGGTGCTTAAGGCAGCAACAAATGCACGCCATTCTTCTCTGTTCTGGGTTGTCTTCTGTATTGTGTTGCAGCTGTTTTTTAAATTTCTTTCTGTTCTTTTTGTACTTTTCTCCTTCAGGTCATTTTGGTTCTTCCACATTTTTGTTTACCCTCTGTTGTCCATCTCAGTGCAGTTTTTGTGACAGAGTCAAGTCTCCATGCATATCACATGTGCGATCCATCTCCAGCATGTTTTGTGGATGATGGTGCTCACATTCTCTTGCTGACAATATGTAAGCAGTTTTTAGTTAGAGATGGTATTTGGCCATACATGAGCAAGATCTTTTGCAGACAAGTTGTATGGAAGGGGGAGAGTTTGGGAATATTTGGTTTAGTATTCCGATCCGTATAGTAAAGTCAATACACACAGCTGCAGTATATGTTAATCTTGCTTCTGATGCCGTATTGGACTGATTTCCAGACTGTCTGAAGGGTCATGGATGCACTTCGGGTCTTACTCAGTCTACTTTTAACATCAGATCCAGCTCCTTCTTCGTGACTGATGATAAAACTTCCAAGATATGTGAAAGCAGCTGTATTTGGAATTTTTCTTTTAGTGTGACTGGTGCTGGGTTGTCCATATTCAGAGTCATTATTTTTGTTTTCTTCTGATTGGTTTTCAACCCAACCATTTAGCTGTTCTAGTTAAAGTGGCAAGTCTTTCCTTTGATATCTATATGTGTGAAAATAATTTCGTGTAATCATTCGCTACTAATTAGGTACAGCCTGACATATCACCACCTTTGCTTCCCATAATCTCTCGATTGATGATAAAGAATTAACATACAAATATTTATAAAGCATAATAGATTCAAATCGTTATAACTATTTATAACATCCTGTTGTTCAACCAGTTATAAATTTGTATAGCATCTATAGATTAATTATGAATGAAAGGACCAGTTTTCATACCACATGGTATATTTTGGGGAATACTTTGTTAGACCTCTAGTTTTTTCATGACCAACTAAAGACAATAAGTGATGTTGCCAACATCATGTCAACCATCTTTACTTACCAGTGCTTTCTGGAACGCAAATGTGGCTGCATCAACCCTAGAGCTGATTGCAGTAGGAAAAATCTCAGAGAAATAAATTATGAAATATCTAAATCATTATTCACTGAAGACAAATTATGTTGATCTTAGGGACCTCGCCCGTGCTATGAAGTCCATGCACTGCCACTGAGATCTTCCTGGGTAAGAAAGAGATAGAAGGACACATGGTTACTCACCGAAGTGCAATGATGATGGTCCTATCAATCAATCAATCTATGCTTATCTTTTGTTGCAGATAGAGGATGCGTATGAGAATGTCAGCTACCACAAAATCATTCAAAACTTTGAGAAATTTTTCTACTCAGATCTTTCAGGTTTTTATATTAGTAACACTAAAGACAGGTAAGTCATCTTTTTTTTTTGTGTTGTCCAGATTGAAGAAATGTCAGACTTAGTCAAATTAAAATTCTCTCTGACATAATGGGCAATGATCTGCTTGTTGAATGTAGGTTAAGTATATGTGTGATATTGTTACAAGTTAGCTCTGCACATTCTTTCTAAAACAAAGGGGGGTCTGAAGCCGAAGGATTGACTACATTGCATCTGGTTTTACCTCATATGGCTTGATCCCTCTCTGCAGAAATGGCAAGCCACCCGCTGAGAGTATTTGAATGGCACGCCACCTGCTGAGAGTATTTGAATGGCACGCCACCTGCTGAGAGTATTTGAATGGCACGCCACCTGCTGAGAGTATTTGAATGGCACGCCACCTGCTGAGTATTGAATGGCACGCCACCTGCTGAGTATTTGAATGGCACGCCACCTGCTGAGAGTATTTGAATGGCACGCCACCTGCTGAGAGTATTTGAATGACACGCCACCTGCTGAGAGTATTTTACAAAGCACGAACGCCATAGCTTCAGCAACAATCCTGGGGACTCTGGAAGAATGCACTCGTGAATAGAATGGTATGGTCCGGATTCGAACCGACGACCTTTGGAACACAAGGCAAAGACTTAGCCACAGAGCTACACATTTCCTAAAAAAAGAAGTTATAAATCCGAAGACTTGACTTTATTGCACCAGGTTTTAACCCCATATATCTCAGTCCCTCTGTTCTGCAGAAATAGCATGCCATTTGCCGAGAGTATTGCACAAAGCACAAACTTCGTAACTCCAGCAACAATCCTAGGGATTTCTGGGAAAAATGCTTTCATGAACAGAACTGAGTGGTCCGGATTCAAACCCACAACCGAAATGCAAGGCAAAGGCGTGAACTACTTAGCCACAGAGACCCACCTACACATTCTAACCTTCTAAGATGATAGTCTTATGATTGACAGCTAGTTCTTATACTAAATTGAGTGATAAAAGTATTATTATCTACAGATGTGTTATTGTAATTTGCCAGAAAGTGAGAGTCGAAGATCAAGTCAAACTGTACAATATTATGTCACCTTACTAATGACATCTGCACTTGCTCCAATAGTACCTTATTTAGCAGAGGAAATCTACCAGCACTTGCCAGGTGCTTGTTTACAGAATTCTGGTAAGCCATTGTAATATTTTTTTCAATGTTGTTGAATTAGTGATTGAAGTGATATTTTTATTTTGTTTAAAAATAATTCTATTTGAACTGTACCTTTAATAACTTTGGTTTTTTTAAAATCCAAGATTTACCAAAAATATGAACATTTATTTATGACCTTGTATGTGTGAAGCATGGATGTCTGTGGCCAGGCGGTAGTGAGCTCGACCACAACCCAAGAGTACCTGGTTCAAAGTCTGCGACGAGCAGTTTGGAAGCAAATTTGTCCCTGTGGATTTTTACTGGTGGTAAAAATAGACCTCACCGTTCAGAAAGCAATGGTAACCTACTGAACGTATAAGTGGTGCCTAGAAAATCAATGACTCGTTTACTGTGGTTGATGACAACATCCTGTAAACGATATGCCATGATTTTCATTTTCATATGGGAAGTGGCCATGACTCAACTCTGACAACTTTCCCTATGACCAAACAGATCTGACAATATGCTACAGTATAACTCAGCTGATGTGGTAAAGTTGAGGTTTAGGTTCTTAAAATCTTATCAGTAACCTATCTGCACAATATTTTTGGGCCTTTTGGCTTCTTCTTCTTCTTCTAACCAGAGCCGCGAGTTTTCACTCTTGGGCAGCCAATGCCAGTTTGTAGAATCTGCATGTGTTCTGTAATTGTGGAAGACTAGTGTAAAGGGTATTATGAACAGATGGGTGTGGTGGGAGGAGTTCTTGTCTAGCTTTATGCAGTCCAGGACATTCAAGCAAGATATACTGTACTGTCTCACATGAGTGACTGCACTTTCTACAGTGTGGTAGGTGTGTGGGGTTTATTCTGTGTAGGTGGTAATTCAGTCCAACATGTCCTGTTCTTAACTGAAAGATAGTGCTTGATCTTTTCTTTGTAGCAATTTATATTGTCCTTGGGGTTTGGTCTATATCAAAATGTAGGTCCCAACGCTTGATCACTACCAGAAGGTGGGAGCTTTAATAAATGCCAATAGACATTATATATCTTTAAATGTCAATAGATCTTATACTCTTAAACAAACTCAGGGAAGCTCTCATCTGAAAGATGAGACACTCTGAGTTTCTTTGTTATTACTCGATATAGTGTTTCTAGGTTTCCCTAGGTGTCCTTTCTTTCATGAACCCTTTGCCCCCCACTTAATGCAAGCAATTGTTCAGTTTCAAATATGAAAATATTGTACTCATTTTGTCAAACTTAGCTGTTCGCGGTAGATTAATTTTTAAAAATTAGACAACTACAATTATGCTTTCCATTTTAAGATAGTGACAGCATATTCAAAATTGGCTGGTGTCATCCACACATGGAATGGAATAACCCATCAGTTGCCTGCAGTCTAATGCCCATTTTTGAAATGAGACGATCTTTGAATGATGCTTTAGGATCAGATCTCCCCATTGACTTTGACATTCATATCTACAGTAGTCCACATCTGCATGATTTGTTACGGGTAATGTACTGATGTATCATGTAGTAGTGTCATATGTTACTTGTTGATAAAGATAATCTTTACATACAAAGTTTACAATCTCTATTCATCATTATATGCTATGAAACATGCTTACCTTTCATCTCCATATGAAGAATGTACCTTTAACCCTTTGAACCCTGGCCACCTGTAACCACAAAAACCCCTTCCCTGAGCTCCTGAGCAAAAACAGCACATATCAAAATGATATTAACAACATAATTTAGCACAATTAAGTACTTTATAATTTGTTATTGACTTATCCCATCATATCCGTTATTCCTGCTTATTATATATTTGCAGAATACTAAACTGTTTAAATTTTACTTGACATATTAAGGGGGTCACACCCATGAATACTCCCATGTAATGTAGCTTGTTCTCCAATGGAATGGAAAATACTTCATTATTACTCACGTTATGAGAACAGAGAAAAAATCTAGTAAATATTTGAGTCAGTGGCACCAGAAGAAGAAGTCAACAACAGAATTGATAGTCTATAATACAAATATCATTGCATGAACCTTTCAGCAAAGCATTTGGTGATGATTATATGTGTAATTTTTGGTTGCTCTCATCTACATCATGCATTTTAAATATTTGAACTAAATGTTGCTGTCCCAGTTTGTGTCAACTTTTGTTGTTTTTTACCTGTTGTTACAGCAAATTCAACCAGAGGTCACTTCAGCAACATCATCTTTATGTGAGATCTTCCAAACCTCCCAGGTCTCTGTTTTAGACAGCCCTCCTCTCATAATCCCAGAAGATACAATCATTGTACAAGGAAACACTAACTTACACAGCCATGGTGGGTATTACTCTATGAAGTTTAATTGATGATGACATAACATTAGTTCTTCTGTTTAACCTGTGATGTCCTTTGCACTTGGGAAACAACAAATGCATACCATTCTTCACTGTTCTTGATCATCCTCTGTAGTGTGTTCCAGCTGTGATTGATTTCAGTTTTTGTTCTACTGTTCTCTTCCACGTCATTTTGGGTCTTCCATATTTTCATTTACCATCTGGTGTGCAACTCGGTGGACTTGGAGGAGAACGATAGAGCAAGAACTGAAGGAAATGAATCATAGCTGGAACACAATACAGAGGAAGGCCATGAACAGGGAAGAATGGTGTGCGTTGGTTGCTGCCCTAAACGCCAAGGGCGTAACAGGCTAAAGAGGAAGAGTGCAACTCGGTGCAGTTTTCAGAACAGAGTTAGTCTTTATGTGTATCACAGGTCTGATCCATCTCCAGCATATCTTTTATTAGTCTCAACAGACATTAAATGTAGCATACACTTGGAGGATTTTCTATAAGTTCTGCTTCCTTCTCACCTAAAGCGTCTAAAGCTGAAGGATTGACTGCATTGCACTGTGTTTTAATTTTACTTGGCCACATGTTGCCGGTTTAATCAAGGGGAGTAAAAAATAGTAACACTGCAACCTAAAAGGCATGTCGTAAGAAGCGACTGAGGTAGGGGCCTAGGAAAGCTACCATAGTAAATAAAAAGCATCACAGAAATCAGATGTGCTGGCATACTTGTAGGCGCATCACTGGCACAACATACACTCAATCTTAGCCTCAGATCACATACAAATTACAAAGAGTGGTTTAACAAATGATAGACATGGATCGTTCGAAGAAGAGAAAGATGAAGATAACTTTACTATCTTGTATAATTTATATAAATTTCTCTAATATTCCATAGTGTCGCAATATTAACTGACATAATACTTGGTTTTATCCAGATCCCTTATCTGAACAAGGCATGGAGGTCGACTACAAAATATTAGTGTCAACTGCTTTATTCAATATCTGTGAGAGATGCCGTAGATACACTGCCAAATCTTCTAGTTCTCCTTGTGACAGATGTCTGAATGCAGTGGCCCATGAATGGAGTACATGAGTACATGCAAGATTATATTTGGTTTGTTACTTAATATACCTTTGTAGCTTGTGATGTCTAAATACTTTTGTCGGAATTTATTGATGTAAAGATCCTAATGTATCCACATGTAGTTGTCATCGTTCACAAAGATCCCACAATGGTACCCCACCATGTAGTTGGTTGATGCTATCACCGGTAACCAGAAAGCTATGTCAGAGGTAGCATTGCTGCTGGTAGGTTTAACCATGGCGAACAGTTCAAAGGATAGGAATCAGATAAAGAGGACACCCCTACCCTTCAGGTTGAAGGGTTTTGTGTTGAGGTGGCAGCCCATCATAGAAAAAGATAACTACTGAAATGTTAACAGATCTTTTCAATCAGATACTGGAACAGCAGTTGAGGATTGTGGTGGAAACACCTTGTATGAAGAGGTCGGGCCAAACCCAAAAGGAAGCCCAGTCTACCAGACACCCACATGGGCCTTCAAAGTGGAATCCGGGAGGCAAGATAGGTAGAGGGGCAACTTAGGGTGCCTTGGAAACAAACTAGACAGAGAAAGAGAACAGGCAGGAAGGAACTA
Source organism: Arion vulgaris (assembly GCA_020796225.1). Classification (NCBI taxonomy): domain Eukaryota; kingdom Metazoa; phylum Mollusca; class Gastropoda; order Stylommatophora; family Arionidae; genus Arion; species Arion vulgaris. The sequence goes on from CM036754.1 coordinate 6,299,865, forward strand.
AGCTGACTTGCTCAGGACAGATCTGGTTTAAAGAAATTTGTTGATGCCTTATGCTTCAAGGGGAGTTAAGAGAAGAAGTTTCAAAGATGGATGATCAGAGTAGAACTCAAAGTAAAATCTACAACTGATTTCACTGAATATAAATTTACATTTAGTCAAGTGTAAGTAAAAGATCTGTTTTCATACCCTGTGGTGTATTAGGAAATACAATGTTAGGCCTGTATGTTTATTTGTGCTTTGACCAATCACACTTGATGAGTCAACCAGCTGCCTTCACATCCTGATGTTTCTCTGGTATCAATGTGAAGCTAAGTCGACCTGAGAGCGGTTTGTGGTCAGAAAAATTTCACCCCAACTAGGGATCGAACCAAGATCACCTGTCTAGGAAGCAAGAATATTAACCACTAGGCTACAGCAGCTTTCTTGGTAAAATACCTGTATAGTGCAGAACCATAGACATGGAAGATATATATGGATGAGGCCTTGGAGATAGAGATATATTGATGAAACGCTGGTTAAGCACACTCCTCACTCTGCCCTTTAGGCATCCAATTCTACTTGTCCTGGCACAAAAATTCAGTTTTATTTTTGTGCCAGGGCATGCAGGTGTAAGGGGAATGAACGTGCGGATAGGCTTGCAGGTATGGCTGCTGTACAAGCGGGCGAGCAATGGACCAGGCTGATATTATAAATTCCTTAAGGGAGAGAGGCGGTTACATGATTCACGTAATATTGGTGAATCTACAACACTAACCAGACTGCAAGAACTCAAAGTTAGATGTGGTGTAACTCGACAAGAACGCTATGCTGGCAGACAAAGAAGAATTGTAAACCAACAAAAACCGGTGTCGTTGGTCGCCACACGCTGAGAGACATACTGAGGAGAGATCGGGCACTTATGAACTAATTTGTTCGAGCGTGCAGTGATGGTGATCCGACAACTAAACTAAAACTAAACTAAAAATTCTACTTGTACAACGGGTAACTCCAAACTCTTTAAATCGGTGGATCAACATTATTTTAGTGTCCTCATCCAACAGGCAGTCATGAAGAGACCGAAGAACATCCCCTTTATCCATCCTCAACTCCCAACACTCACTACTGATAAATCACTTCGGTGAGCAGGACTGTTGAAACCAGTAGCCACTGAGTGTTGAGTTCCTGAGAGTAATAGAGATGTTAGCAGAAGCAGTCTCTAAGTTGTTGGAGAATGTTCAGATGAAACCTGGTAGTAACTTGGTTACAACATAGGATGTTGAAAATTACTGTATTATAATAATCATTAGAGAAATGTCTGGTCAACCACTAGTAACAACTGTTATAAGAAGGAGAAGATAAAGATATGTTGGGCATACCTTGAGAAGAAATGATCAAAGAATACCAAAGCAGACATTAAAGTGGGAGGCAAAGAGTTCAAGAAGGAAGAGCTCTCGAGAAACCCTGAATGAACTTTGCTAAGAAGGCAAGAAATAGTGGACTCAATTCCATGAAAGAGATTGAGCAAGTTGCCCAGGACAGAGTGGTATGGACAAATGACTTGCAGGCCCCTCTGTAATGTATAATGGTACCAGAGGAATATATATATTATGTATTAACCATCATCATCATACTTTTTTTTTATTTTACTCCAACAGAAAGATGGGACCACCACTGCAGTTGTTTCCTTCAAGAAGTATGCACCAAAGCTTTAATATGCAACAACAATCATAGTTTCTCTAGCAATTTGTTTAACATAAGTTTTGTTATTCCTTTAGGAAATCCTCCTTAGTTTTGCCGTATACAACTGATTTGAATAGTGCAAGTAATGTTATTCCAAATTGTGGTCCGCAGCTCAGAAAGTTCAGGCACACATTGTCAGCTCGATGGATCAGAGAATAGACTATACCTAGAAATAAACAGCATTTGATGGTACAAAAACCCAACTCACTAACACTGCTTTGCCATTGTGAAATCTCCTAATACTGCTGTAATTCATATAAAATCTCCTAATACTGCTGTTAATTCATGTAAAATCAAACATCACGGTTAAATAATGTACCTGGAATTATGAAAAAGTTAGTAGGAAAAATATACCTAGGTTAGTCTGAATTTAGAAAAATGCAGGTTGTTTTTGTTTTCATTGTGAAATTTTCTTTTGTGTTGTTGAAAATGTTAAACTTTTAATGAAGGTTATTGTTATTTGGTGAGTACTTGTAGAAGTAAAAGGCAAGTTTTCTTGTGGCTTGGCATTCTTTCTCAACCATCATCATCATCACGTCATCAGTCCTCGCCACTAATTATAACATGTCTCTGACTGCATTGACCTATGAATAAATACAATATTGAATTTGTAGTTTGTGTAGCTTGTGATGTTTTGACGTTTCTTATTTAGAAATTTGTAATTTGTTGATAATAGTTTCAAAATTAGATGTCTGGGATCGAAGAGAGAGAAAATTAGATGTCTGGGGATCCGCAGAGAGAGAACATTAGATGTCTGGAATGGAACACACATTAAAAAAAAAAATAAAAGTAATTTCTCTCTTTTTCTTTTATTTATTTCTATTTCCAATGAAACATCAGGTTGCAATTTATCACTAACATTTATTGTTCATTTGAGGATCACCTTCATCACACATATTCATAATTGCTCCGATCTCTTACCAAGCATCTATTTCAATGTGTTTAGACTAATAACTCCCGTTCTTTGCTGGTTGATGCATCTATTTGATTAGAACGTTGTTTTGGTCGTCATTTTTTTAAAATTTGTCACTCCTGTTGTTCGCTTGCTTGATAAAGGCCTTGTTGGTGAAACGTTGCTGTATTTTGTCATTGTTTTTGTAATTTGTAAAACTACAGTACTTTGTGATTACGTGTTTTGCCAATCAAATAGTTTTACTGCAGTCTCATCTATTTTTGAATATTGATGCATCTACTGGGAGTTTCTCTCGTGGTTTTCTTGTTTGCCCCACATATCAGTATACATAACTTGTGCAACCGAGATAGAGAATGCCCTTTATTTTCTTCGTTGAAATCTTCAGAGCATGTTTTTTTTAGAGCATTCATGATGTCGCTTTTGTCTATAGAACACCCATTCTCAATCGCAGCATTGCTTGCCAGTTTATATTAACATTTATAATAATATTTAAATTCATGTTTCAGAAGAGAATACAATGCTGAAATTGTTCCTAATACTATGTTAGTTTTTCATTGCAATATTTGTAACAAAGCCGTATTGATAGATTTGGGTTAGTAGCACTAATCCAACCCCCATCACCTGGAAGAATATTGTCCTATATTATATAAATTTATATGGATGGTACATCAAGTCCCACTTGATAGTACCACATCTAATGAGTTACACTGTAGCATGGTGTAATATTTAATTGGTTATAGAGGAGGATGTCGGAGCTTACTTATGCCCAATTTGCTAGCCCAAATTTCTGGTGACTTCCTGTTTTGTATTCTTTGATACCAGGTTTTATTCTCTCACATTTTATTACTGTCTCTCAGCATTCCTTTATTCTTCTCTTCTTTTGTCATCACACTGTTACCGGGTTGTTGACCAGTAGCATGGTTTTCTGTTTTTGTCTTGCGCTGTTCTAGTGGCTTTGGTGATGGTTATTTTGTTTTTAACAGTATTCTGCTATGCCATCTACCATCATTTTTGTAGTATTCCTCTCGCTTTCTTTCCTGATGTTCTCTTGTAGAAGACTGTATACGGTGCAGTTTGGTTGCATTCTTATTAAGTGGCCAAACAACATCATTCTTTGTTCTCAATGTAATTCACTATTATCTCGGTGTTGTTCAATGCCTATACTGTGAGCATCACAAAGAGCAGATCACGGGTAGAGGAAGGACAATGTCATATGCAGATGATGTGTTGGTGTATAGTCAGGGCAAGGATAGAGAACAGCTTGTGGAGGAACTTCAGTCAGAACTCGACCCTAGGTGGATGGTGCGTTGAAGCAGGAGCATTAGTCAACCCCACAAAAGCAGCGGTGACATGGTTCTCTTTAAAAAACCCCATCGTCAACACTCCAACACCATCTGTGGTTTTATGTTCAGAGGTGGTGGGGCGATCTCAGTCTATGAAATACCTGGGGTTGCGTTTTGATCGTAGTCTAGCTTTACGGAACACATAGCTCATGTGATAATAAAGGCGAGAAGGTTTGCTGGCGATGAGGGTAATGGCTGCGGCGGATTGTGAACAGCGCCATCTTTGTCTTATCCCAGGGATCTGGTCCTTTCTGTGCTTGAGTATCGCTGGCGATCCTGACTCTCAGTCATAGTCAGATGAAACGACTGGAAAGAATACAGAACGAGGCGTGCGCATTATACTTGGTTGCACTAAAGACACGTCGTGCAGGGCGATCGCTATCTCCTTGACTATCCTACTATGGAGTATAGAATACTGATGAGCCGTGCACAAGCATACCTTCGAGTCAATGCTGACACACAACATCCTCTGCACTTGGAAATAAAAAACAAAAGAAATAGGTTAAAGAGGAAAATCTTGGATGGGTCAGGCCGAGGACTGTATTGAACAGGTGTGTACACTTGAAGACATTGATCCGGTGAAGAATGGATACCAGTGCCAAGAGCAATCGCTACATCCTTTTCTGTATGCATCGAACTTGATAAAGAATGCAGGCAACGCAACCCACTTGTTGTGGGTTGCAGAGGGTTTAGGCATTAATTTCTGAGAACGCATCTGAGCATGATGTAATCATTTATACGGATGGTTCGGTGATTAGACATGTGCGGAGCTCGTGGGCTTTCACTGCTCAGGGCGGAGGTGATGTTGTGAAGGAAGACAGTGGTGGTTTGCCGTGACTACAAGCAGTCTCACTATGGAAATCATGGCGGTTACCAAAGCGATGATTTGGCTAGAATCACAGACTTTTATCCATGCATGTTTTCTCAGTGACTCAATGAGTATGCTCAGGAAGATTGAAACAGGATGGGCTAGGAGACATTGGATAGAATCGCTGGGGAGGTCTAAGCTGACAAAGATCAGTTTTATTTTTGTGCCAGGGCATGCAGGTGTAAGGGGAATGAACGTGCGGATAGGCTTGCAGGTATGGCTGCTGTCCAAAGCGGACGAGCAATGGACCAGGCTGATATTATAAATTCCTTAAGGAGAGAGGGCGTGTACATGATTCAGGCGATGCGGTGAATCCACAACACTAACCAGACTGCAAGAACTCAAAGTTAAGTGTGGTGTAGCTGAGCAAGAACGCTATGCTGGCAGACAAAGAAGAATTGTAAACCAACAAAGAACCGGTGTGGTTAGTCGCCACACGCTGATGGACATACTGAGGGAGAGATCGGAGCACTTATGGACTAATTTGTTCGACGTGCAGTGATGGTGATCCGCCGACTAAACTAAACTAAACTAATGTAATTCAAGCAAGATTCAATCCCAACTTTCTTGCTTATGCTGATGTTGGTGATTTTTTTTCTGGAGTTTTTGGTAACTTTTTTTCCTTTATTTAAGCTCGTAATTTAGAATGTTGTCAGTTTAGTAAACAAGGAAAGAATGTTAACCGATATTTGCCACTAAAATTCAAATATTTGTTCCTTTATGTAGTTAGTACAAAACTATTTAGATGTGAGAAATTGATGTTTGCAGTAAAATTGATTATTTTTTATAAACTGCTGTTGTCAAATTTGTTTCCTTCCATGACTGTTCTTGTTGTAGACTTGTTCTTGTTGTAGACTGTTCTTGTTGTAGACTTGTTGTTGTAGACTTGTTCTTGTTGTAGACTGTTCTTGTTGTAGACTTGTTCTTGTTGTAGACTGTTCTTGTTGTAGACTTGTTCTTGTTGTAGACTTCTTGTTGTAAACTGTTCTTGTTATAGACCAAGATGAGTCAGATACACTCTTCAGGGATGGGAGATAAAAATATATTCTTCTGTGATGTAATGCAAAATATAATCTTCAAGAATGCTGGGTAGGTCATGACAACTTTGATTATTAAAAAAAATTCTACCAGGTTTAGTAACACTGCGACCTACAAGGCATTTCGTAAGAGGTGACTGATGTAAGGGCCTAGGGAAGCTACTCTAGTAAATAAAAAACATAGCAGAAATCGGATGTGCTGGCCTACTTGTAGACGTATAACTGGCACAACATACAATCCCTCTTAGGCTCAGATCACATACAGATAACAGAGTAGTTTAACAAGTGGTAGATATGGAGCGTTTGAAGAAGAAGAAGCTCACTCATTACTGCCAACTCCTGTATGCCTAGAGCAGTATATGCACCAGATATTAGAAGTTTGAGGCTGATATAGCTATCACCAATTAATTTGTCCAGAAAATTGCCAGCTCTACAATTTGAATCTTCTACTCTGTATGTTCTCTTCAAGGAAGCAGCAATGTCTTGTGAAACCAAGCACGATAGTTTTAATAGATACAAGAATAAGACTTCTTTCCTCTGCAAATTGTGTCCAGCCCACTCCACTTTTTTGGCCTCTGGTACAGTTTTACTGAAGTTTTCCCTTGTTCCGGCATAGGACATATATAACATTAGCCATCTACAGTCTTGCAGAGACCATGAAATTCTGATATGACCAACCAGTTTGACTCTGGAGGACATGATTTTACGCCTACAGATCATTGGATACGATTTCCTAACCAATTTCTTGGTTGCTTGCTTGCTTTTGTCCCGTTATCAATCTCTAGACATTGGCCAGAAGACTCATGTAGACACATCCTCCTCTGAGATTCTCCTTGTCTGTAGTGCGAACAGATTTCACACCATTGCCAGTTGTGCTACTACCTGTAATCACATGGTAGCTCTTCTATCAATCCTTACCCAGTTTAGTGCAGCAATGTGTTTCCAGGGCCATCGAGGGGAATGTGGAGTAGGGTCTTAGTCAGTGTCAACTCACAGCCTCGTCACCTTATTTTGTTGCGCTGGTGGCCCTGAGGTGGTTGTCTGAAAAGCTTTGCTCTACATTCAATTTCTTCCCCAGTTAATTATCTGGTCTTGGAGGCTTTTCTCTCTTGATGTGCTTACAACTGTTGCATTACTATATATAATTCTGTCCAAGGGTAATCATAATTGTCAGGTAATGTACCATATGTTCATTTGTCATATCCCATTCATTTCCGTCAGGTATAACATCAACTGTGGTTACTAGTTTATTTATCTGCACCATCTATAACACATACCACTCTTTATTTCTTATGCCCTTAATATCTGCAGTGTTACTGTGAAGAGATGTCGCTTGTCTGCTTTAGCTCACATACATGCACAGACCTTGGCCAATAATTTCGTGATTTTATCAAAAGAAGTTCAAGCATACACTTCATCTATCCAAAAATATAACTGAGAATCTAACAAATAAATCCTGAGTAAATATCGAAACTTCACACAAACAAATGTCAACCGTGAAATGAAAATGTTTATTTTCTCAAATTTAAGAAATATAAACAGTGATCACGTAACATTTTTACCTGGGTAGGACAAGGATCAACATAATTTCAGAATTCAGAAATGAAGTAAACACATTTGACAAAATATGGCATTCACAAATTTATGACATTCCCAAGCAAGTTAATTTCTATTAAAACCATAATTGAAGCAGATAAAATAATTACAAAGGAAATAAAATATGAAACAACCAAAGAGATGAAATACAAAAAGCAAATAAGACATTCTGGTCTCTTGGCTACGGTCAAAGTGTAGTGCTCAGCGCTTGATTGTGGCCAGAAGGTGGGAACCTTCATAAAGCCAATAGGCACACTCTTATGCAAAACAAGCTCCAGCAGCTCTCTCCGAAAGAATGACATACTCGGAGCTCACTCGTTGCTGTATTGTCAGGTACAATAAATTAAGAACAAAAATACATTCTGGACATGTCCTTGAAACAGACAATACTTTACAAATAGATAAAATGAAATTCACAAATGAAAAGAATCAAAAAGATAATGAAGGCTTTCATGCAAGATATGTTATAAGTCAAGATATAATATTAAGATAATATTTAAACATGTTACAAGTTTGGTACTGAAGGGGCCATTATTCCAAGATAGTTGAAGGAAAGAGTCACTTTTGAATAGGCTATTTCACCTGTGTGGTGCTGGGGCCTGCAAGGGAAGCAAAGAATAGTACCACTGTGACCTACAAAGCATGTCGAAGAGCGACTGATGTAGGATCTAGGAAGCTAGCCTAGTAAATAAAAAACATAGCAGAAATTGGATGTGCTGGCCTACTTGTAGGCGTATAACTGGCACAACGTACAATTGCTCTTAGGCTCAGATCACATACAAATCACATAGTGATTAACAAGTGATCGATATGGAGTGTTTGAAGAAGAAGAGGCTATTTATACTTGAAGATAAAAAAAAACTAACACAGAATAACTATACAATCAGTGGTTCTCAACTGGTGTTTGAGCACACAGACTGGTATAACACAGAAGACTCAAAATTCTAAATTTATTTGAAGATATTTTTATAATGTAAAATACCAGTAATAAGTGCTTGGTCACATAACTGCAGGTTTTGTGAAGTGTCCTCATTCAAAACAGTTTCGGGAAACACTGTAACTTATTACAGATATAAGATTCAAACTGATGAGACAGGTAATATAAATGGCATGTATATCATTTTTATTTGTAACGGAACTTTCTTTATACCACATGGCATAGAGGGCAAGCGGTGTTAGGCCGTACTTTTCATTAACTGTTGGTACACAATGGATGATGTGGCCAACATCACGCTGGCCGCCTTCACTTCCCAGTGCTTTTCCTGGTACCCAATTGAGGCTGGATCAACCTGAGAGCCGTTACGGTCATTAAAAATTCCAAGTCCACTGTGAATTGAACCCAGACCACTAGTCTAAGAAGCGAGTTCACTTACAACTACGCTACTGCGGCTCTAGTGTATATAATATATATATATAAATAATGATAATAACACATTGTGTTACTCTTCATTCATGGACAATTGACTTGTAAACAATATCACCACCTGTACACAATAATAATTACAGAGTAATGAAGCAGGAAATATTTTGTGAGAAGATTAGGCAATTTCAAATTTCTGCTAAATTTGTAATCAATGATTTCCCATAGTAAAGTGCTGGTCGACACTGAGCCACAATTATTACAACTTTACAATATCACTGGCCATATAAATATAATACAATGAATCCTGTTAGATGGGATCATAAACAACGTCCCCAATATCATTATTACTAATGGTAGGTAATGTAGAGATTGGGGCAATATGACTGTTGACCTCACTTTAAACAGATTACAGCAGATAATGCAAGAGAAGATGATGTTGGTGTTATATGTACAGATGGGTCTGTGTATGGTGGTGAGAAATTAGGCAAGGATTTTCTAATTTTTTCTAACTAGCAAGAACAGTAGGGTCATTGCAGAGCAAAATGGAGCATACCGAATTACTTCCATTATAATGGATGAAGCCTTTACTGCCGCTATAAAATAGCTCTCCAAGAAGATTTTTAAAATCCTTTGTTTGACAATGGCGGAAATCTCTCTCTTCTCTCTTTGCCTTTTTACCCGGTTGGGGCATAGGCCCTCAACCAACTCATGCCAAGTCTTCCTATCTCTAGCTATCTCCTGCAGCTCCTCCAGCTCTTCTTTATATTGTTGATCTCTGCCTCCAAATCTCGTCTCCATGTATTTCTCGGCCTCCCCTTCTTTCGCTGTCCCTGCGGGTTCAGGCAAGGACCCTTCTTGTTATATTCCCCTCCGGTTTCGCAAAGTGTGTCCTATCCAGCGCCAGCGTCTTTTTAACCTGTTCGTTCACTGGAATCTGTCTTGTTCTCTCCATAAGTTCCTCATTTGTGACCCTATCATACCATCTTATTCCCTCTATTCTGCGCAGACACCAGTTGATGAATGTTTGCAATTTATGCGCTATTGTTTTAGTTGTTCTCCATGTTTCTGACCCATACAGTAGAACTGCTTTAACATTAGAGTTAAATATCGAATTTTTGTTCTAGATTTGATTTCTTTGGACTTCCAAATGTTTCCCAGTGCAATGAAAGCTCCCTTGCCTTCTGTATTCTTATTTTAACATCTCTATCTGTTCCACCCTCTTTGTCTCGTTGCTGCCCAAATATGTGTATGATTCTACCTCTTGAAGTGGGATTAATGGCGGAAATAGTCTGCTTTTAATAGTCTAAAAATATGGAACTAGCAAGTTACTGCATTTTATTATTGTCGGGGAGCTGAAGATGGATGGGGATGTTCTTTGGTCTCTTCACCACTGCCTGTTGGATGAAGACACCAATATAGATGTTGAATCGATCCAATGATTTGAATGAGTTTGGAGTTACCTGTTGTACATATAGAACTGGATACCTGTGGGGCAGAGTGAAGATTGTTTAACCAGCGAGCCACAGGAACCATCAGTATGCATGCTCTTTCTTCTATATCTAATGTAATATGAACATAAGCTAATGTTCTTAATGTTAATACACATGTAATGTTAATACACCTATTTGGATAGCAATTTTGACTGCATAGAAGATACAAAAAAAGAAATTATTCTATGAATTATCAAAGTAACAGCTTTTAATAGTCTAAACAAAATATGGAACTTCCAAGTTACTTAGTTTTACAACTAAATTATGAATTTTCAATTCAAATGTTGTGTCAATCCTAACATATGCCAGCGAGAGTTATTGAGAGATGTGTATCACTATTGGTACAGCCCGAAGAGAAAGACATACCAAATATGCAAAAAAGATTAAATGTGTTGGACTGGTGTGTTGGGTCACTGGAAACTGCTGAATTTGTTGAGGCGGAGATCGGAACACCTATGGACATGTCCAGAAGGCTATGATGATAACTGAAGAGGTGACTATGGTCAAGTTTGGATTAGGACTGGTTATCCATTTGGTAGAAAACCTGAGCTACAAAATCTAACTAACCATGAAATCGCATTCGTTTTTTTAGGCCTTTTGCCCCAAGCAGGAATACAAAGGCACAAGAGAAAGAGGAAGAAAGAGAGATATAACATGTAAAATGATTTCTGACTATTTGTAAACTCATGATGTTTTACATCATAAAAATTGATGTATAGTTTGTTTTTTAACTGTGTTTTCGTTGGTTTTATATATGAGTTTTTATCTCATGAGATTTACAGGTATGTCAATGTATATTTGTTTCTCAATTGTTATCTAGTGGTTTCTCAATGTTAACTAAATCCTCTATAAAACAGAGACACATAATCCATTTGTACAATAAACTGCTTCAGTTTCTGTGTGTATCATGAACCAGAGTATGTCTGTAATCTCTTGGTTTTCTCGAGCAATTCTTGAGTCAACTCATGATGATTACAAGTCTCTGGCAGTCTGGAGGCAGCATGTTCCAGTATCCCAACAGTTGCTGGCAATGGGACATTTGGATAATGGAGCTTACTATGATCCTGAAGAGATTAAATGATGGCTGTCAGTTAGAAGATTATAAATAGATTAAGAGAAGACTATTAGCTAAGAGATTATAAATAGATTAAGTAATTACCTGTCGTTACTGCCTACTGTTAGCAACACTTTTTAGGGTGGTGTAGAAAAGGGAGGAATGAGAGCCGGAGGAATTTAATTGCTGCATGGCTAGTGCAGTCGCAGCAAAACTGTTCAGGTTCTAATTTTTCTGTTATGTCCCCAACATAAAAAAATCGTTGGCCTTACCGTGGATTGAACACTGGGTCTCCGGTGGGGGCCGCGCTTTAATTCATTTGGCCAGAACGCTCCTCCAATAAATTAAGTTAAAACTAATATTACTTTTATATTACATGTGCTTCAATGGAGCCTAGGATGCAGTAAATTTGATGACAGAAGTCAGAGTCAGTGAACCAAGTTGACCAAGAACCTGCTTCCTCTCTAAGTTGTGGAGGTCACCATTATTGGTAACAGGCCACATCACTGCAGTCTTGCTAAGTATAGGATGGAAGATGAAGCATGCTTGTCCAAATATGCCATGTTGAATATATTCATGAGCTAAGCACTAGCATTTGACAATGCTGACACCCTAACATATTCAGGAGCTCATTGACTAGGAAGATAGAAGCATGTTGTCCCAAATATGCCATGTTGATATATTCTATGAGCTAAGCACACTATCATTTGAGCAATGTTGACAGCCCTCTAACATATTCCACGAGCTCATTAGACTAGCCACTGCTGACCTTTCTAATATATCCTATGAGCCAAGCGAACTATTCACTGAGCTAATCTGACCTCTATAGATATAGTCTACCTATATCATCTTTGTGTCCCAGTGGACACACAAGGCTTCCACAAAAGATTTTCAATGTTGCTGTTATGTCATCTTTCTATTAATTGTTTCACATGTCAGGTTCCAATCTTTTAACTATTTTCTCTATTTTTACTTTGGACGTCCAAGCTTTCTCTACCCATCCGTTGTCCATCGAAGAACTGACCTAGCCAATGCCCCTACTGACATTTGACACAGGACCAATCCATCTTCGTCTGTCAATGATAGTCTCTAATGATGCACAGTTTGTTGGTTGTAAAAGCTCTTTATTTGCTATCGTATTACACCAGAAAATGTATAATATATTCATCCTTCACCTTTTTGTTTCAGGGCACAATAGGTTCCTCTAATAAATTTCTCTTCCTCTAATATATTACATAAAAACATTTCTGATCAAATTAAATAAAAACTACAACAGAAAGGCAAAAAAGGAAAGAAGAAAAACTGACCAAAGATTTTAGCCATCTAGCCAGTCCTGTAGACATTCCTGCCAAATGCTGAAAGTTGGCGCAATGTCCTGTACAAAGATCTCATATGCTACTCTCTGACCAGCCAATGTTAACAGTTGAATACCCATCTCTTCACCATCATTTACTGACAACATTACCTGGTACAAGAATAATCACATAAATGGTAATTCATAGAATATAGTACACATGGAAACATAGACTGCTGGGATAATAAACATGGACATTTATATTAATAAACATAGACATTTGTATTAATAAACAGTGACTTTTTTTCTATAACTGACTAAGAAGCAGAAGTGAAGGTCTACTGGGTATGTGCAGTTCTGAAATTAGTCTAAATTTGAAGAAAATAATTATGACTGCACTATATCTCTTGAATTTTCTCCTTACTTACACCTTGAATTTTCTTCTAACTACAACTAGCTCATTTGCATTTCACCTTTGCCCTCAAACTACCCACAACAATCTCAAACAAACAAACCACAAAGATAAAAATAATATAAATATCCCAGTTAAAAACTGTAAATACAGACAAAAATGATTGCTAAAACAAATAAACAAAGAGGAGTTGTGAACAAACACAGATATTGGTAACAATGAAGATGTTTTTAAAAAGCACCTCTTCTGCCAGCTTGTCGTGTCCATAGGAATACAGCTCACACACATGGTGTCTCTTCATATAGTCTAGGTCAATGCCAAAATCTCGAGCTAGAGTTAAGACAACCTAATGGGAATGAGAGTTAATGTAGTTAAAAAATGTGAAGTTCAATTATTGAACGTAATATAAACAACAGTATTCACATATATTTATTGATTGTTGGATAGTATTCAGATTCCTTTGTATATATATATATATATTCCTCTTTGGTTGTCTCTGTGGCTAAGTGGTTAAGTGGTTCTTCCATGCCATGAAGCTAGACTGTACACAATTTTCTTTCTCTGTCATCCTATGTCTAACTCCAATTGATTTTACTGGCTGTTACAGTGTGTTTTAAGCCACCCTTTCTCATCATCATCATCATCATTGGTCTCTATGTCTCAGGAGACAATAGGTTTTGCATCATGTAGTTTGTACTATGCCGAATCACAATGCCTGTTGTGACTGTAATGGCCTATTCTGGAGTGGCAATCTTTGCCACAGTCGCTGCAGGTGAGACTAGAGCTGATAAATAGGATGGTCTCTCTGCACTCTCTGTTGCCTCCAAATGTTATGGTGTTTTTCTTATTTCCTTTTTGAACCATCCCTCACTGTCGCTCACCATGCTTGCCTGTCTTTGGCCAACCACTCCATGTAACATATTCTCCATATTTTCATTGTAACAATAATATTAAAAATGTATTCTCAATGTAACACAGTTCTGAAATTTATTACTTGTGTAACTAGTCGTATAGAGTTTTGTACTCTGGCCTTAAATCGTAAAAGTACAGTGGCTCAAATTCCAGAGCAGTCAATTTCCCAGTCTGCTCAACTAAAAGTGGACTCAATTTTCTGAGTTATGAACAAATTTGAAATCTTTATCTACTGTGTATGTACTTTGCCACTTTCAGCAAACCGATAGGGACTGAGCACTTGCGGGGTTGCTTCGAATGCTGTGAAGCCAATTCTAACCATTTCGCAGTTTAAGAATGAGAAAACATGCAAGTATTAAACAGAACATTTTCAACTGAAGCCTGTATATTATACTAAATAACAGAGGCACATATATATAAAATAAACTAGGTCTCATTATATCCTCACCTGTGGCCATTTGAAAGCATATGGAAACTGTGAGCGTTGATATCTGAACACAGGACTAGTACTACTGAGGCTAAGGTTCAATTCCTGCCAGTTTGGTGGATCAATTGTTTCTACAGCACTGCTGATAACTCGACATAGAAACTGGATAGAGAAATACATAATATTTAGTCATCACAAACACATGTTGTGTTGCTTGGCATAGTTCAAGTAATAATTGGTGTGCTTGGCAATGAGAGAGCAGACATGCTTGCATCGAAAGCATCAATTGTTGGGGAGTTTTAGGATGGATAAGGGGGATGTTCTTCAGTTTTCTGGCGATCTACTATTGGATGAGGACACTAAAATTGGTATAACATTTTCAGTGTGTACATGTATGTGGTTTGACTACAGGAAACCCTGATATTTTACTTGGGGATTTAAATTACAAGTACCTCTGAAACTAGAGTAAAGTTTGCCTGAATGGCAAGAGACACTGGTGATAAGGAAATCAAGCCTTCCCACACGATGTGATAAAAATGAATTTTAAAAAGGGGAAACAGATGGAAATAAGTACAGCTCTCATTTTTACTGAGGCAAGGACATAATAAAATGATTAAAAATAAATGAAACTTGCCTCATGTCCTTTCTACATAAGTTGATTTTTACAGTGAATTCAAGTAAATCAAATACATAACGGTGGTACTTACTGATCTGCGTGATAAGAACAATTCATGATCCACTTTCTGGCTGGGTAGTAAAGGATGAGACTGAAGTTCTCTGAACACTGCTGCTCTTCCCTGACTCGAGATAATTGATATTGAATTAAGATGAAGGTAAGACAAAGGTGAATTTGAGAAAAAAAATATGTCTGCAAAACATAAAGAGCATGAATTGGAATGAATTCATGAGAAGTGATGAAATCTGAGAAATATTTGGTTTAAATTGTTAGAAGAGAAGATTGAGATATGCTAGGCATACTCTGAGAAAGAATGATCAAAGAATCACAAAGCAGACATTGAAGTTGGGAGGCTAAATGGTTCAAGAAAAGAAAGAAACGCTCTAGGGAAGCCCTGAAACAAACTTCAATTAGAAAGGTGAGAAATATTGGACTCAATTCCATAGAAGAGACTGAACGAATTGCTCAGGATAGAGCAGTATGGAGAAATTGTTTGCATATCCTACGTAATATATAAAGGTATGGAGGCATTCAATTCAAGGCAAAGGTAAAAAATGTACATGAAATGAATTTATATGATCAACAACTCATGAAGCGAAACAGCAAAGTGTGTGGCACACATTGGGTGCTTTCAGGAAATAATGAAATGCTGCTAGCTACTGTTGAAGAGATTGAACCTCACCATGTACTTCCCAAAGAAGATATAACGGACCAAGAAAAAAAAATGAAATAAATAAAATATTTCAGACACACAAAGAGACATAACACATTGAACAAAACCTTATTAGAGGGAAAAGTTGAAGGTAAACGAGCAAGAGAAAGACCTAGACATAAGTCAGAGGAAGACATGCAACATCAAGACAAGAAACAGAGGATGTTGGAGGTCCATTGTCTTCAACCTATGATACGGAGACACAACCTAATTATCAATGATTTCATACTGCTAGAAACCAATTTTTTTTTACTATATATTTGAGTCCATAAATCGCCCGAGTGGTTACCGGGGCCCACATTTGGGTTGTAAAGAATAGAACCACTGTTACCTGCCATGCATGTCGTAAGAGGCGACTATGGAGGTTTGGCTGAAATCGGATGCCCGTGTCCTAAACGTGTGGAAATCTGTGCGTTTAGGGGCCTGCCAAACCAATGTGCAACGTATACACGTTCTTGGCAAAGATCAAACATATCACAAAGAGTGATTAAAATTGGTTGTAAAGAATGAACGCAAAGAAGAAGAAGAAGAAGAAGAGTCCATAAATTATGCCATCTCTACAGAAGTTTATTCAAATAAAACTGATAATTCTTGACATAATTGTAAAAAACTTTGAGCAAATTCTAAAACTTATTTTTTATCTACAACATATCTCGACAAATTGATTCATTTAAAAATAAAGTCAGTTTCCGATATGCCATCTCACTAACCAACATTTTTTGCTTAAAATTGTTTTTAAACTAGATACCTATGATGATATTTGTTTATAATTCTTTGTAGAATCCATAAAATGAATTCTCTAAAATATAAGTGTCAACTTTGCACATTCTGATGTATGAAACAGTAAACATAAGAAAGTTATGAAAAGTTTGGTGATGGCTACTTCCTTGAAAAATATAACTCTAAAACAACAGCACGTAATAATATAGTTTTAGTGTGTGTATAAAAATCATGGCATATACACTTACAGGATTTAGTCATCAACCACAGTAAATGAGTCAAGGAACCACTAAACCGTTTAGTAGTTTGCCATTGCTTTCTTTACGGTGAGGTCTATTTTTACCGTTCGTAATAATTCACAGGGACAAATTTGCTTCCAAACTGCCCGCCATAGTTTGAACCAGGTACACTTAGGAAGTGATCGAACTCACTACTGCTTACGCTATAGACGACCACTAGTGTGTGTAAACTGAGAGTTAATGAATTACTGTATAAGAGCTTATTATATTGATTTAAAAATGAAGATAGAGACCTTGTTGTCAAACAATGACAAGACCTTGACTGACTTCATATGAAGTGTCAAAACTGCAGACATGATTTTTAGCAAGTGGTAGTGGACACGTAGTAATCCATAGTTTGTTGCTTTCTGGTCTACAGCTAACTCTACCAGAGAGGTTGGTCCTTGAACTTTCTGCCATTCTGATTCCATATGACAGACAGGAACTTCATTGGCTTCACAATTTGCCTGAAAGAATAACAGTATACAAAAGTACATTGGTTATTGGTTAATGAACTGATGTTAAATAAGTATGGGGAGAAGATGCAAGCTTGTCTTACTATACTTTGCACTTCAAATGATTCTACAAATGATTCTATTGTTTTGTCAGCTACTCTAACTGCTGCTTATTGTTCATGATATAATGTTTCATCATCAAAAAGCTTGTTCTGATTAGAACTTTTCCTCCCTAACAGTCCTTCTAAACTTCTCCCTCTCATAGGCCAGATGTCCAGTCTCTGCTGCTGTTATGCTCAAATCATCAGTTACATCCTGAATCTATCTTCACTGTGGTCTACCTCTTGTCCTCTTTGTCGAGATGCCTACTTCCATAATGTTCTTATCCAACCATTCGGTTTCAATTAGGTGGATCAAATGTGATGGAAACCCAAGGTCCCTCATGTTGTTCCCCAATTTCTGATGTTGTACATAATCAAAGTCCTTAGTGTAATCTATATAACAGGTAGGAAAATCCACATTGTATTCTCTTCACTTGCTTTTCCAGTGTACGAAATCATGTTTCACTTTGCCACTTCTCTTCTACTCTGGGGTGTAGGTTGTTCAGAAAAAAATGCCCTGCGATTCTATTATCTGTCTCCCTTCTGATCAGGTTCAAATCCAATGTTGTTCTCCCATCAAACTCTTGGTATCCTGAAGTTCTATATTTATGGCTATTGTTTGTCACAGTAATCAATTCTCTTTAATTCTAAAACGATGACTAAACCATCGTACTAGTCCCTGTTTCACTCTGTTAGAGTTAAACTTTGAGATTTTGAAATAGTGTCTGGTTGTAAACCTTGTCTCTTCTTGTTACATGAACTGTCTTCCTCAAATATTTCAATTCTGGGTTGGCTTCTTTTGTGATCTATTACGCCAAGACTGGTAAGTAAGTGGCTTCTAAATCATATTCATTATTTCAAATTCATATTGTTTATATGCCAACCATACCCTTGCATACTTCAATACATACTTCATACTTCAATGATACATGTTATGATAACTTGAAATCATAAAACAGTAACTTTTTTTTTTTTCCGTCCGCTTTTAACTCAGACGAAGTTCCATCTCTGAAACTGATTTTTGCGTGAAAATCTGTTTTCCAATTTCTTACAATGGCAGCAGCGTGCACATTGTAAATTACTTACACTGGCAGCCGTGTGCTCAATGTACTCGTAATTAGTATTCCCTCGCCATACAGGCAGATTTTCTCCGACTTCAGAGGTACTCACGTTATCGTCCTGAGTAAGACCAGGGACTCGAACAAATGCCGGACAGTAGGTTCGAACCCGAGCTATGAGGCGTCTCACAGCTAGCAGGCCGAGCTACTATCAACTACTCTAGGCAGTCCCCCATAAAACAGTAACAATCATAATTTTAATATCAAGTTATGTGATCACTCACGTCCATAATAATCTCCATGAAATCTGCACATAATGGGATGAACACCACTAGACCTGTGTCACTTATCCCTACTTCCTAAAAAAAACAGAAAAATAATATCGTAGAGTGTTTTCATTTTTGATATTTAATATTTCATTTTCCCTTTCTAATGTAGTACTGCAATATACCTGTTCCCATTGAAATCACTCAGTATTATTGAAGTATTACCTACTACCGCAGCCTCCTCATGGTTTTCTTCAGATCTGATCTGATCCGGTTTGACCACCTCCAATCTGTAGGTTTCCATACATCACCTTATTCTAATGAATAGTGATGTTTATAATAACAGTACATTATAATGAGTATCATCATCTAGCTTGCCCCTATCACAAGTTCGTTGTCATGACAGTAGCTCTAAATGCCTCATTGTCCTGTCAATAGATCCTGCAGATATTTAAAGGGAAGTGCTGTCCATCATACTGCCCTAGTCTCGGTCCCTCTGGGAACTGAACCTTTTTTTTTTCTGGCGAGGAAAAAACAGGGAAGATGTGAGAGAGCACATCGTTAGATTTGCCATAAATAACTCTCTGTTGGATGTGGTGGAAATTTGCCAAAAAAGGTTGTTTCTCCATTTCAGATGTCACTTTCCAAAACCGTTTCTCCGTTTCATAGGATCATTTCTTAGTCTTTTGAATTTTCATATTGTTTTTCAACCTTGCTGTCTCTCATTGGCTGATTGGCTGGAAGGTTGTACATTTATTAGCTCTGTATTGAGTGTTAGCTTAATGCCCTATTAGCTCTGTATTGAGTGTTAGCTTAATGCCCTATTAGCTCTGTATTGAGTGTTAGCTTAATGCCCTATTAGCTCTGTATTGAGTGTTAGCTTAATGCCCTATTAAGACTTTCATTGCTTGGTTTTGTAGCCGGTTCATTTCTGGAAAAAAAAATGACTTGACTATCATTGCCATGATGCAATGTCAAATTCTATGATTTTTACTAACACATCCAGTATATATCCTCTCACAGTCTCAGTTGTGTTAAGTGGTTACTGAAGCCTTTTTTTGCTGAAATTGATTTCCTTGTCAGTGGGCAACCATTTAGATTGTAGTTGTTATGTTCTGGCACTTTCTGTCCTGAGATGAAGCAATCAGACTGCTCTATATATTCCTCAAGCTGAAATGCACTGATGTTGTTCTTCCCAAGTGTCAGTATTCCACTCTTTTGTCTGTCTTTGTGATCAGATCAGTAGCAATAGAAGCCTCTGACCTCCTTGAAGGCAATCTATATCTTTGTTCAGATGGGTCTCTTACTTCTCTTCTTCTTATTTGTGTTCATTCTTTACGACCAATTTTAATCACTCTTTGTGATATGTTTGATCTTTGCCAAAAACGTGTATAAGTTGCACATTGGTTTGGTAGGCCCCTAAACGCATAGTCTTGTACACGTTTAGGACATGTGCATCCGATTTCAGTCTAACCTCCTTAGTCGCCTCTTACGACATGCATGGCAGGTAACAGTGGTTCTATTCTTTACACCCCAAATTTGGGCCCGGTAACCACTCGGGCGGGTCTCTTACAAATAGCATACACTTGTTTGCTCTTCATTCAAGATTTTTTCAAGTTCTAATTTTGTATTGTAGTCATCTCTTTTACTGATGACTTTGTCAACATTTTTGTGTATTATTTTAAGAACACTTTTAGTTTGGCCAGTTATTTTATTCTACTGTCTCCGGGCATCACAAAGTAAATGAGAAGAACATCCAGTAGATGGGAATGGATTCTTTCAAGATAGAAAGCCAGGCACTTCACCTTCCTGAGTGTCCAGATATATTACATTTGATAATTTTACTCATATTTGATTTTATTAATAATGCACCCTTACCCATTATGAAAATTAGTAAAAGCTGTTGAGGTTATACTAGGAAAAATATATTGTAAAAACCATGATTTTGAGCTTGTCTACTACAAGTTAATGGTTCATGTTTATGTTCAGTAAGTTAGCAATGGAATGAGATTTAAAAAAATAACTATATAACACTTGCCTTTCTGCACAACCTGTCTTTTGGTGGCTTTCCACCTGAATCAAGTTAGAGTGTTAGTTGAACATTAAATTGAGATCAATTGAACAAGAAGGAAATGAGATCAAGTTGAACAAGAAGTAAATGAGATCAAGTTGAACAAGAAGTAAATGAGATCAAGTTGAACAAGAATGAAATGAGATCAAGTTGAACAAGAAGTAAATGAGATCAAGTTGAACAAGAATGAAATGAGATCAAGTTGAACAAGAAGTAAATGAGATCAAGTTGAACAAGAAGTAAATGAGATCAAGTTGAACAAGAAGTAAATGAGATCAAGTTGAACAAGAAGGAAATGATATCAAATGATACTAAAAATCAAATCTATCACACATTCTTCTTCTTCTATCCACACTGAAAGTCTGTATAAGTGAACAAACTAAAGGAATCAAACCAATATAAAAAGCAAATAGTTTGATTTAACTCTTTCCCTCTTCAGAGCCGATACACTGGCTCAATGTATTTTTTAAGATGACGCAAAGCCAATATTTCGGCTAATGCAATATGAAATAAAAATCATGTCATATACTTTACAGGGCTTAGCCATCAACAACGGTAAATGAGTCATCCATTTTCTAGGCACCACTTATACGTTCAGTAGTTTGTCATTGCTTTATGAACGGTGAGGTCTATTTTTATTGTTAGTAAAATCCAAGAGAACAAATTTGCTTCTAAACTTGCCCGCCGCAGAGTTTGAACCATGTACACTTGGGTTGTGATCAAGCTCACTACTGCTTAAGCTACAGACGATCACAATATACATTGCACTATAAGTGTGTCTAGAGACAAAATAAATTACAGAGTGAAAGGGTTAACTCCTTGTAGATGCAGCACCACATAATGTGGCAGAAGATACAAAAAAAACCCACAGGAGCCACATAAAATGACATTTTATTAGTAAATGAGATTGTAGAACAAGTTTTATTCCTATAAAACTATGTGAAACATAAATAACATGATCGTCTGTAACTCTTCTATATTAGTGATTGAAATTGGGGGACTGCCTAGAGAAGTTGATAGTAGCTCGGCCTGCTAGCTGTGAGACGCCTCATAGCTCGGGTTCGAACCTACTGTCCGGCATTTGTTCGAGTCCCTGGTCTTACTCAGGACGATAACGTGAGTACCTCTGAAGTCGGAGAAAATCTGCCTGCATGGCGAGGTAATACTAATTACGAGTACATTGAGCACACGGCTGCCAGTGTAAAGTAATTTATAATGTGCACACTGTTGCCATTGTAAGAAATTGGAAAAACGGATTTTCACGCAAAAATCAGTTTCAGAGATGAAACTTCGTCTGAGTTGAAAGCGGACGAAAGAAAAAAAAAAAAAGTGATTGAAATTTAAGGCATAGCAATCGATTGATGACATTGAACAGTGAAATAATTTTGTAAACATAATCGCTTGTTATTGCGAAAATTTTGTGCTTCTACCATTTTCAGCTATGCATGAAAATATTTTCAATATGTTTTCATCTTTGAGTTTGACGTGTATAGAAAAATTATTGTTAATGTTGCATTTGCATGTATTAAAGTGGAGGTAGGTGCCTTATATGTACTGCATAAACTTCAACCTAGCTAACCTATAAAAGTTTGGGAACCACTAAATTAAAGAAAATCGCCCACGTGTTCCCAGGGCTTGCAAGGGAAGTAAAGAATAGTAACACTGCGACCTACGAAGCATGTAGTAAGATTCGATTGAGGTAGGGGCCTAGGGAAGCTACCCTAGTAAATAAAAAGCGTCAGCAGACATTGGAGGTTCTGGGCTTCTTGAAGGTGCATAACTGGCACAAGGTATAATCACTCTTAGGCTCAGATCACATACAAATCGCAAAGAGTGGTTTAACAAGTGGTCGATATGGAGCGCTCATAAAAGAAGAAAGAAAGTGATGTGGGATATTATTTCGGTTCAGATATAACAAAATATAACTAGCAGCCGCAAAAAGTAAAGACAGTTTAAAAAAACCATACAAACTTTTTCCATAAGATGAGCTGTTGCTGATGCTCTTTTCTGTATAAACATGTGCCAGAGAAGACTAGACACACCTGTCGGAAAAGTAAAACAAAAATAGTAAGAACGTATAGTCAAATGTTAAACATGTATTGGAAACAAGTATTGGAAATGTGATACAGATGGGTTTGATTGATTGATTGGACCATCATCATTGCACTTTGGTGAGTAACTATGTGTGCTCCGATCTCTTTCTTACACAGGAAGATCTCAGCTCCAGTGCACAAACTCCGTAGCACCGGCGAGGGTCTCCAATGTAATTTAGAAGATGGTGAAAATAGGTTGTAGGAAGATACAGTCATCATTTTTCAAAAGTGATGAGAAAGGGAGGTTTAGAACACATTGTAACAACTAGTTAAATCAAGGATAGAGACAGGGGAAGACAGAGAGAAAATTTTGACTAGTCTGACTTCATGGCACAGAAGAGCATCAACATCTGAGATGATAGCAAACACCAGAGACAGAGATTTGTGAAGATCCATGATCTCCTACGCCAGCCAGCATGACACCTGATAATGATGATGAGATTGCAAATGGATTACTAGCAATGAAATGTGTGTATGACTGAGAAATGAATCACCTTGTCTCAAGACTGCATTCTGAACCAGTCTTAGAAATTCCAAGGACAATTCCAGACTTTGTGTAATCTGTCAGAAGTAAAGGGTAAAACAATTATGTTTATAAAAAGTACAATGATAGATGCAGACACTTGTCTGTGTCAAAAAAATTTGATCTGTCTGCATCTGATAACCTTCCTTTGTTATTTTTGTTCTATGTTGATCATAGGACTGGAACTTTCACTTCAGATTTTTCTTCTTTGCGATTGGCTACGTATGCTCTTGTAAACCTTGAGATGGGTTGTCTCTATGAAGATGCAAGCCAGGTGGAGTTCCTGTGAGTTCCCATAGCTTGCTCTGTAATCTTCATTCGTGAGAGGATATGCTCTAGGTTCTCTGTTTCATACTGTGCAGTCTGAGCAGGCCATATTCTGTGCATGTGATGGTTGAGTCTGCAGTGTCCAGTTGTGAGGCAAAAGATTGTTGTGTGCTATTTTATTACTTCTTATTTCAAATTTGAGATATTTCTCTTTATAAGATGCTAGTTTAGTTTTGTGTTTCCTCTGCTATTGTTCTTGTATACAAGCAGAATAATATTCACAAACTAATTGTAGTTACATCAGTATAAAGTCGCAAAACAAATGATGTGAGAATGGTAATAATAAATACAAATAAGAGATGAGAATAAAAGAGAATAGGTATAACCCGCAATTTTACTATGGGAAAGACAGAAGAAAATCAATATATCCACCAAAGAGACTTCATCGGGAAAACAAGACACACAGACAAGAAATACAAAGCTCTATATATTTAGGAATTCAAATTGAGTGTATAGAGGAAAAAATTGATGACATTAATATGAGAAATAACAACATCAGATTTACATGCAGATCTGTGTAGATAATATATAACTGTCAAAAAAGTCCTGATCTTTGAAGGAAAAAACTTGCTTTGCTGGAGGTTTCTGTTGGATTACCTCACCCATAGATTTTAGTTTAACCCAAGTAATTCTGAAGATCTAGCAATCTGATGTTAGATGTCGGTTGCCTTGGTTGCAGGAATTTCTCATTTTTTGGATGAGACCTTTAACAACCTTTGAGAGCTGTGATGGTGTAGTGGTTAGCACAATTGCTTCATAGGTATGTGGTACGGTTAAATTCCACAGTGAGAGTGGGATTTTTTTCAACTGCAGCTACTCTAAGGTTGACCAAGCCTCAACTGGGTGACAGAAAACACTGAGAATGAAGAATGTACAATGTGTTTCGATGGTCAAAGAAAGATATCGACAGAACGCTGCATTTCCCAATATACCTCCTGGTAAAAACAGGTCCTTTTAGCAACCTTTACTTTCACAAGTCTGTATAAGAAATCACATGCCCCTAAATATATAATTAATCTTGAATTCTCACTTCTGGGTCCTTGTTCCATACGACAGCGTATTCCCAGCAACAATTGGCCAGAAGAATATCATTATGGAGACTATGAGGAAATCTTTGTCTCAATTCCTCCAACTGATCTGTGGAACAAGAACAGTGATATAAGTATACAACAAAGGAAACTAGCATGCAATGACATTATGTATTTAATAAAACTAGGATACAATGATATCAGTTATCTGTTACACTTTCATCATAGCACTCCAGACATTTCCGTAGGTGCTCCAGCCTCAACAAAAACAGCACTTTCCAGCAGACCAACACACCATCTGCATATGTGAGTACCGCTGAATACTTTGTTTTTGTTATGAAAGGTTCTGGCGCCAGTGCACGCTTCTCTGTAGCCTAGCCAGAAGTCCTGTTTCATGTTAAAGGCTAGATAGATTCTCAGCCATACAGCTCCTCAGAAGTGAACACATTTTGAGCTTGGATTGTATCCGATTACTATTTAGAAAATTATGAAAACTATGGAATATTCCATATTAATTCCAACGGTTCCAAATTCAGCTGCCATCTTGCCAGCATCGGAAATGATCTTTTCAATCATATGTGTTTGATCAAACCACAGAACATGTCATGCAAGACTGCCCCCTGTATGTTCTCCCTAGATAGGAATGTTGGCCATACAACACAACACTACATTCAAAACTACATGGCACCAGAGATGGTCCCCAGAGATGAGCTCCAGACAACAGTCAACTTCATCATAAGAATGCACCTGATGGTATAATCATCAAAATAGCAATCGCAAAGAAGAAGAAATGATGTATTTAATGAAACTATTCAAGAATAACAAGACATATTCAAGAAAATAACCCTCAATTGGGTACCAGGAAAAGCACTGGGAAGTAAAGACAGCAGAGTGATGGTGACCTCATGACGCATCATGTGGTCAATGAAAATTACGGGCCTAATACCGTATCACCCTATATACCAGGTGGTTTAAAAAGGGTTCATTTACTTTTTACCTTACAATGCAAAACTGATCTATATTTCAAAACTAGTAAAGCTTATCAAAAGGTCAATTTTGTTTGTCTTTTATATTTACTGTTTTCAGTCATACATGAAAATTATAATCAAATACTGTTGAATACAGTTATTAAGATGATGGCTTGATCTGTTTACTACTGTGAACAATCAAAAAGGTCCAAAAAAAATTGGAAATACAATTACACATATTATGCCCTGAAATTGGATGTCTTGAGCCGTATGGTGCAGGCATCATAGTTTTGTTACAAACTAGGACAGAATGTAACAAATTCTTAGTTCAGAACAAACAAATAAAATGTTTGTTTATCGTCCGCTACCATGCAGGTAGCAATATACGACAAATGGAAGCAGTGCATAGAGCTTACAAATATCTAATAGCAGCCTAGCACGATATTGTTTATGGTTTGTTGTATGTTCTATGAAGTGAAGTCAACAACAGTGAGAGACAATTATTCCTACTGGAGGAAAGCAAGGAAATATGTTAGAGAATAAACTGAACTACAATTGTACTCATGTCTAGTATGAACTTATGTAGACTAAAATGTGAAAGTGCTTACATTTGATTTTGTCTGGTTGACTCATGACTTTTATCTTTTCTGCTAACGTCAGATCTGATTCTTTATGGGATGTGTTTTTGTCAACAACCATTTCTTGTGTCTTTGTTTCTTTCCTTTCAGCATCAGTGCTCTCTGCCTCCACATCTTCTTGGTCCTGATTCAGTGAAAAGTTATAGAACAGCGCGGCAGGGTTCAAGCGTTGCTGGACCACAAATCTAGCAACCACTTCTGGAATGGAACCTGTAGCCACAGAAAAATTAATTAACACTGTGATATATAGTAAAACTGTACTATATATATGGTCTTCTTTTTCATCTTTACAGACGGTCAATGACTAGCTTATGCCACTAATATGGGGAATTTGCATTGCCCATTTTGCACAAACCTCCTTTCTACCCTACAGTTTCATCCAAAGGAAAGACAAAGTCCATATGTTTGGAATCAAGCAGGGATGCCAGAAGATGGAATGGAATACACACATAACCATCAATGACAGGGTCCCTTGTTCCAGATTTGTGGTCAAGGTTTATTCCTCAAGCCTTCTGCATAACTGTGCTGATCCACAAGGTAGTGGGGATTTTATATCTGGGTTTACTCCTCTAGCTCTCCTGAGCTCTTTCCATAAGGCAGTGGGTTTAACATTTGCAAATGGTACCGTCTACTGTCATACGGTAGCAGATAAAACATCTGATCTGACAGTGGGTTTAACAGTTGCAGATGGTACTGTCTACTGTCATACGGTAGCAGATGAAACATCTGATCTGACAGTGGGTTAAACAGTTGCAGATGGTACCACCGTCTACTGTCATACAGTAGCAGATAAAACATATGATCTGCCAATTATATCACCTACTGTTATAAGGTAGCAGATGAACATATGATCTGCCAATCATTAAAACTAAGAAAACTAATATAAGTATAAAATGTTCTAAATCTCATAGTACTAGACCACAGTACTATGAGATGATCAATTTGCTTCCTTGATAGTCTACCTTACTTAAGCTGGGAAGGTGTGTAATATTTACGATTGAGCTTACGGAAGCATACTTATACCAGGACTCAAAAGGAACACTTTTACCCCAACGTATCACATAGAGATTTGAGAAAAATATACTTAAAACCAGAAAAAACCTATTATTTTCAATCTGATATAAGATATGACTAAATGAATGCACAATTTTCTAAAGTATTGTGAAAGCGTAACTTTTATGGCAAGTATACATACCTTTACCACTATTTAACAATCTGGATACAGACATAGAGATTGGGTGAAAGGCAGTATCTCCAATTTTGTCATTAATTGGAATGTTGAGGAGGGTAGTGATAGCCATGACACCTTCAAATTGCTTGGTAAGGAGTTCCCACTCTTCCATATCCACCGTCAGTGATTCCCAGTCCTGGCTTTCCATACTTACATCTGCTGGGTTTGATGCATCTGCACCATCGTTCTCATCTGACTTTGTGCTGGCTGTGTCGGCGTCTGGATCCTGTTAACATCATTTCAAGATAACAAATAATACAGCAATAATAATTCATGTCTAAAGGTAAAGGATTGACTTCACTACACCAGATTTCATCATATGGAGATTATTGCACAAAGCATGAACTCCGTAGCTCCAACAACAATCCAAGTGATCTCATGAATAAATTGCACATGTCTTGGTTCGGATTCAAACCCACAACCTTCACAACGACATGCACACGTCTTAACCCCTGCACCATAGTAACCGCCTAATTCATGTCTGATAATGTCAAGCAGCATTTTAAAACTACTTTTGTTAATGTCTGGAGAATCAAAATGATATCAGAATCTAACAGTTTTGTTAAGAAGTTGTCATTTATTCATTTCTATGATTTATACTGTTTTAATTCATCCTAATCATTCCTTCCTTTCGTTCGCTTGAAATATTGTCTATGTATTCAACGTTGCCTCTTGCATAAATTTCAGCTTCTGTGACTAGACAGGAAAAAGTGTTGTACGGGAAAAGACATAACAATATGCTTTGTTTACAAGAAAAAACTGAAGACTGTTTTAAATAATACATCCGCCTGTGCATTGTCGGACCTCGCAAGGGGAGCAAAGAATAGTAACACTGCGACCTACAAGGCATGTCATGAGAGGCGACTGAGGTAGAGGCCTAGGGAAGCTACCCTAGTAAATAAAAGTATGTACAAATCGGATTTGCTGGCCTACTTGTAGGTGTTTAACTAGCACAACGTACAACCGCTCTTAGGCTCAGATCACATACAAATCCCAAAGAGTGGTTTAACAAATGATCGATATGGAGCATTCGAAGAAGAAGCAATAGCACATCGATGGTGTTTAAATGTAACACAGCAAAGCTTCACTGCAATGGATTCTAGCACACTGTGATATTATGGAACATGAGACGGCTGACAATACTCCTCTTCTTCTTCTTCTTTGCGTTCGTTCTTTATGACCAATTTTAATCACTCTTTGTGATCTGTTTGATCTTTGCCAAGAACGTGTATACGTTGCACATTGGTTTGGTAGGCCCTAAACGCATAGACTTGTACATGTTTAGGACATGTGCATCCGATTTAGCCAAACCTCCTTAGTCGCCTCTTATGACATGCGTGGTAGGTAACAGTGGTTCTATTCTTTACACCCCAAATTTGGGCCCGTAACCACTCGGGCGGACAATACTCAATAATGCAGGAGAAATTATTCACAAGACTGATTGAATGATTGATAGAACCAACATCATTGCACTTCAGTGAGTAACCATGTGTGCTCGAACTCTTCTTATACAAGAAGACCTCATCGGCAGTGCATGCACACCATAGCACCGATGAGGGTCACTGATATAATTTAGAAGATGGTGAAAATATTTGGTATACATTTTTATTTTAAAAAATCTTTGTAATGAATTTTACCCGGGCAGCGGCTTTCCAGCCTGCTCTTCTCAATTTTGAACTGCTAAGGGTTCTCTTAGTGCTCAGCTTAAACACGGGAATCCATCTCTGCTTGAATCCAGCTCTGATAGGACTAGGAACTCAATCTCACCTACACTGAGATCAGGGATCTCTGGAGAAATATCTCGATGGATTCCCTACGGGAGTGAACTAAGTACCTTTGGAACGAGAGGTGGGCATCTCACCTCTATGCCAAGAGACCCCATCATAAGACCCTACCTTAAACAGTATCCAACAAACCATCATTACACTTTGCATGGACCTCTGTAAATTGCAAGCCCATCTTCAAAATTTAAAGCTGTCATAAATGGCCAGTAAAAAATAATAATTCCCCTCGTATCGTTATATGTTACATAGGGCCTGCAAGCAATTTCTCCATCCTGCTCTATCCTGGGCAACTCGCTCAATCTCCTCCATGGAACTGAGACCGATATTTCTTGCCTCTAAAATGACCAGTGCTCAGGCCAAAATATCCCGGAGACTTCATAATACATCCTGCAAACGTAACTTCTCTTCAATGACTCCCAGTCTCAAACCTGGTCTCAGGAGACTAAATTAAAGGAGACATGAGACACCCAAGAGGACCTCCTGCTGACAACTAACCTTGCTGTTTAGATTTCAAAGTATATTCATTGATTGCAAAAACAGAAGAATTGTTTAAGTGTAACATACAAACCTTAGCTTTTGGTCGGACACCCAGTGCATTAGCAGCCACAGCCCTACATGCAAGTACCGCCAGGAATGCAGCACGGCAGTTCTCTGATTGGCTACAAAGACTTCTAACACGTTGCCACCAAGCAGAACTTACATTGGGGTCTACAATAACCTCACTCATATCTGGGTATAACAAAAACATATCAAATAAAACCAGAGAAAAAGAGCAGACACAAAATAAAGTCATCAACAAGAGAAAAATATGAAGTTTTAAATAAACAAAACAATAATGAGCGTTATGAACAAGTAAATTCTTCATTATTGTAATCATACATGACAAAATCAATGAAATTCATTCCCCGTCACTCAGGCTTCCAGCAATCTTTATATCTAAGTAAGGGACCCTTTTTCATACCTCAAGGTATATTGGGTAATATGGTGTTAGGCCCGTATTTTTCATTGACCATCAGCACACGATGGGTGATGTGGTCAGCATCACGTCAGTCACCTTTACTTCCCAGTGCTTTTCCTGGTACACAATTGAGGCTGGGTTGACCCGAGAGCTGTTACGGTCGGAAAAATATTCCATGCCCATTGTTGAATTGAACCCCGCCCGAGTGGTTACCGGGCCCAAATTTGGGGTGTAAAGAATAGAACCACTGTTACCTGCCATGCATGTTGTAAGAGGCGACTAAGGAGGTTTGGCTGAAATCGGATGCATGTCCTAAACGTGTAGAAGTCTATGCGTTTAGGGGCCTACTAAACCAATGTGCAACGTATACACGTTCTTGGCAAAGATCAAACAAATCACAAAGATTGATTAAAATTGGTCAGTAAAGAATGAACACAAAAAGAAGAAGAATTGAACCAGACCATAGCCTAGTTCTTGTACATCTTTTAAACCCATACTTCCAAAATCACTGGATAGATTCAATATAAATTTTTGTGTTATCCAGCAGGAGAGCACATAGAAACTGAAGGACATCCCTCACACATGAACTCAAATTCAAGTTCGATCTATCTTTATCTATGTCTATATCCTTTTTTGTGTTCCGTTTGACACATAAGGCTTCCGCATAAAATGTCCATGTGCCGTTTAGACGCATTTCTATTAAGGATTCAGTAATGATGGGAACCAAGAAGCTATTTTCGTTTTATAATTAATGAAAAATTTGTATAACATTTGAAAGATTATGACTTAGAATAAAAGACAAAAATTATTTTTAAAAATTTCAAAGATTACTCACATGAAACAATACAAAATGAGAATTATAAACAAAATTTCAAATCCTAAGGCTCTGAATCTAATGATGTAATGAAAATTTTGTTTTCACTCTAGGTCATGATAATTGAATATCTAAAATATTACACATGCTTTTAGGGTATATATTAAATATTAAATTTTTATAAATTTTGTTACCTCAAATTCGAAAAAAGCTGTTTTGAGGTGTATTTACTAAGATTATAAAAATTATTATATCAATATATTCTAAGAGCATGTGTAATATTTAGATATTACAATGTCTCCATTAGAGTGAAGAACAAACTAATATATTCATTGATATAGAATAAGGGACGAATTTGTGTTTGGAATCTGCATTTTAGTATAGTTTCAATAACCATTCAATATTTTTAAAGCTAATTTTCTACTCTTTAAGTCATAATATCTCAAAATTGTAATACAAACTCTACATTAATATGAAAGCAATGGAAAAAGTTTCAGACCAGAGTTCCCAGTAACTATTTCCACGTCAAGCCCCAATCTTTCAACTCTCTTTCTCCAAGTTACCTTTGGACCTTCTTTTCCTATCCGCAGTCCATAGGAGAGTTGCCTAGGAAATGCTCCTAATGGAATATGACATACATGACCAATCTATCTCCTCCGTCTTTTAAT
The DNA here is from genome assembly GCA_020796225.1 of Arion vulgaris. Taxonomy (NCBI): domain Eukaryota; kingdom Metazoa; phylum Mollusca; class Gastropoda; order Stylommatophora; family Arionidae; genus Arion; species Arion vulgaris. Next base: position 6,331,662 of record CM036754.1, read on the forward strand.
GATAGTCTCGCCTTGAGTGGTTACCGGGCCCAAATTTGGGTGTAAAGAATAGAACCACTGTTACATGCCACGTATGTCATAAGAGGCGACTAAGGAGGTTTGGATGAAATCGGATGCACATGTCCTAAACGTGTAGAAATATATGCGTTTGGGGCCTACCAAACCAATGTGCAACGTATACACGTTCTTGGCAAGATCAAACATATCACAGAGTGATTAAAATTGGTCAGTAAAGAATGAAGCAAGAAGAAGAAGTAATGATAGTTCCAATGATGTACAGTTTGTTCATTTTAAAAGCTCTGCATTTGCTACGATATTTGGCCAGAAAATGTGCAGGATTCCTCTTAAACATTTACCTATCATAAGGTGCTGCTCTTAACAGTTGCAACCAAGTAAGATAGAGACCAGGTTTTGATGAGACTACTGCCATGGCCAGGAGAGGACACATGACTTATCCTGGTAAGAAATTTTCTGATCTATCATAACCAATAATTCGTAAACAGAAGTACTTTAATAATGCATCTTCAAACAATGCCATTTACCTGTCAATGCTGTAATGCTTTTGACCAGTTCATAAAGGTTGGCTAGCATGCTGATACTCCGCTCATTAACCGAGAGCCAATAAAAAAGAAGCAGATTCTGAAAGTTACAAGAACAAGTCAATGACTTCAGAAGTAACATTACAGACTAAGTCATTATTTTTACCAAAAAGTCTTTATAAAACAAAGGAAACAAGATAAAAAAAAATATTGAAAATGATAGCACACTAGGATAGCCACAGCTTAAAAACTAAAGTAAAGTTTAACTGTTAAAAAAGTGTGACTCAACAAAAGTAATATAAACTCAAACATAAACTAAAGTAATATTGAATGATTCTGATTGATTGATTGATAGGACAACTATCATTGCACTTCGTAAGTAACCAGTGTGCTCCGATCTCCTTCTTACACAGGAAGATCTCAGTGACAGTGCACAAATTGTGTAGCACCGGTGAGGATCCATGATGTGATTTAGAAGATGGTGGAAATATTTTTGAAAAAGAATTTTTGTAGGTGCTTTTCAGCCTGCTCTTTTCGATTTTTGAGCTGCCAAGAGTTCTTTTACGTGCTCAAATTGAACACAAGGCGTACATTTTATAGTCTGTCTCTGATAGGATTAGGAACTCAATCTCACCTACATTGAGATCAGGGATCTCTGGATAAATATCCTGATGGCTTCATGAGGGAGCGAACTGAGTAACTTTGGAAAGAGAGACAAGCACGTAACCTCTATGTCACAGAGACCCCCAGCAACAATAAAACAGGAGACTAATATAAAGGTTATGAAGTATAGAATAATAATGGTCCATGATTAACATCCATATGTTGTCACAGGGAAAATGCAGGTGTCATTTTGGAGTATAAAGTATAATATGCACTGCGATAAATCCCAATGGATTGTAAAGTGCCATTTTCAGAAATATATTTGAAAAAAATTAATTGTATGGAAATAAGAAATGAAAGAAGCAATGAGCAAACTATCACATAATATACAAAACATCAAGAAAGGATGAAATCAAAGTTATACTTTCAACAATATAGAGATTAAATAATAATTACCACAAGTTGATCAGGAGGAAGATTACTTCCATGGATCAGTGACATAAGTTCCTGGGCTTGACATCGGTTATTCAGACACCCACCAAACAGGAATTCAGCTGAAGAGCAATGTGCAACAAAATGAAGTTTAAGCAATTGTATTGTAAATGTAACAACACAAAAAGATATATCTTTAACATCATCATCAAGGTGCGTATCCTTTACAGGACGTTGCTCTCTTTGCAGCACATCTGAAAATTTCATGTTCTGCATCAAGTTCTTGGCAACATACAATCAGTAGTTTGCCATTGCTTTCTGATTGGTTCTGGCCACTTAACCATGCTCTCTGGTGTGCCCTGAGCCCGATACCAGGCTGTTCCAGCTCCCGCCTTCGAAACTGTTGTTGACATTGTCAATCTTCCGCCTTTTCTGCCGGCAGCCTTGTGTACTGTAGAAGGGAGACTTCCTTTGAGTTTTGCTCTACGTAGTTTCGCCGGCTAGTCGAAGCCGTTGCCCAGGGGTGGCGCTGCTGTACACAAGCAGACTCGAGGAGCCATACGCGAGCTGGGCAGAAGTGGGGGAACCAAATAGGCTCCAGGCCGCCCTAAAAGGATCGACTGCCTCTCACCATGAGGTACTATCCCTACCATCTCTAGAAAATAGACGTTTCATTTCGTTCGTTTGTTTTCTCGAATCCTGTTTTGCCTCACAGTGTCAGAATAAAGAGAGATTTCTAGAACAGGCTTTTGTGTGCACTTGATGTTTTCAACTGCCTCTGTTATTTCTGAGGTCCACCTTTTGTGTGGATGGCCTTTTGCTATGTACCCACTGTATCAAAGTAGCATTGCTCTTTGAGGCACACTGTCTCTTGGTGATCTGGTAAGGTGGCCGAACCATTGAATTTGTTGTTTCTTGATGAAGTTCAGTACTGATGTTGTACCCATCTTTTCTTATATCTTTGCTTCTAAACTGGTATCTTCTTGATACACCCAGAATTCTGCGTAGAATCTTCATCTCTGTCATGACTAGTTTTTCTTATATTGTTTAATGACAGCATCCAGGTTTGGCACTGATAGCATAATGTTGGGAGAAAGATTGTGTTGTACAATGCTCTTTATTAAGAATTCTTCAGTTATCTAAATGTTTGTGGTGCAGCTGCCAACTCTAAAAAAATCGAATCATCTCAGTACACACGTTCTTTTTCTTTTTCTTCCTTGCAATCGCTACTTTGATGATTATACCGTCATGTGCATTCTTATGATGAAGTCGACTGTTGTCTGGAGATCATCTCTGGTGCCATGTAGTTTTGAATATAACATATTGTAAGGCCAGCATCCTTTTTCTAAGTGGAGACATACAGGGGAAAAGTCTTGCAGGAAATGTTCTGTGGTTTGATCAGCGGTGCCACAGGGTGACAGCGGGGAAGGAGATGGTCACAAGTCATAGACTGTGGTACACATGTTCTAAACAGAATAAATGTAGAACATCTACTTACCCAAAGCATGTCTACGCTCTTCTGTAGCTTCCTTGCTAACAGTTATCAGTGTTTGTTTAGAGGACTGTGTGACTGTAGATGGATCCTCTTCATTAGACAGTAGAGTCCTGTATGAGAAGGCATGGAGAAATGAAGTAGCTGCAAGTGGTCCTGAATTATCCTGAAAGGAAACTTTACATGCTGGCTTGGCTGGAGAGATCAAAGTCAGCAGATCTTGCTGATTCAGTAAATTCTGTACAGCAGCAGCCTCCTGGCTGGATAATGCTAAAACGTCTGTCAAAATCTGTATGTTTGAAACGAGAAAAATGATTTAGCATTAAGAATTAATGTCAACATGCAAGAAATTATCTCAAACAATATATATATATATATATATATACACACATATATTGTATGTGTTCAGCCATATAAACACACTACTAACCTCTAAATCTGTCAGTTTATTTGCTTCAATATCCGTCTTGTTGATTTGTGCGACTGAGTCATATAAGGACAGAAGAGATCGCTGTGTTTTACAGAATCTCAGCATCATTCTACTGTCAAGATCAAGGCTGTCTTCAGCTGAGAACACAAAATATTGTTTATAATAATTAACAGAATCAATCTATTTTACATATTTGGTATGTTGTTCTTTTCAGAATGTACCAATATCGACGCCTATCTCTCTCAATCACACATTTTTTTCTTATTGCACAATATTTACCCAGCTTCTCGAGGGCTGGGATTGGGCTAGAATCTCAAATCTATAAATACAGAAACAGTTACAGAAACCACAGTGGAAAAACTGACTTAGTGCTAGGATGTTCCATCGGAAACACTGAATAAAAAAATAAAACTAACATTAGTGATAATTTGTAATCTTACGTTTCATTGAGAATCACTATCATCATCCAATAGATTGTCCTGAGCAGATATTTGCCACTCTAACAGTTTTTCTGAATTTCTCTCTCTCATAGGCCTCTGCAGCCATCATACTGAAATCATCAGTTACATCCTGAATCCATCTTTTTTTGTGGTCTTCCTCTTCTCCTCTTTTTCGTCTTTACAGATAGTCAGTTGGCAAGTGTTTTACTGTGACAACTTCTGCATTCGCACTTGTCTCTCTTGCCTTTCAGCTCATCTCTGAGTCTGTCCTGACTATTGCTTTCCGTGCAGTGTTCGGCGAAAGCAAGGATGAAGTGTGCATCTAGTTAAGCCTAGTTAACCTGGTACCAAGCCTGGGCAGTAGATATGGAAAATGTGCCTTGTCCTTTCTGCACAAACCCCCTCTCTACCCTACTGTTTCATTCAAAGGAAAGACAAGATCCATACCTTAAACAAGTTTACTATAACGGTAAATAAGTTGAATGTATTCTGTAGCATCTGTGAAGTTCCCAATATCATTTTGAAGATGGTGAAATTATTATAGCAATCATTATTTATTTTCTAATTTAGTTTAGTCATGGGATCATCATCACTTCACATCTACCCAATTAGTCCATAGTGCGCTGATCTCCTCCTCAGTATGTCTCTCAGCATGTGGTGACTAATGACAATGGTTCTCTATTGGTTTACTATTCTTCTTTGACTACCAGTATAGAGCTCGTCTAGCTACATCACATATGACTTGGTATTCTTGTAGTTTGGTTTGGATTGTAGATTCACCCCTATTACTTTAATCATTTACACATTCTCTGCCCCTTAGGCAATTTAGAATATCAGCCTGGTCTATTGGCTGCCCGCTTTTTACAGCCGCCATACCTGCATTTTCGAATTATCTTTAATTAATAAGAATATATCTATAACACGAAATATAAAGTGCAGTGAAGTCATACCCCGAGAATCCAACTTTTTAATGCACGTTTTGACCACATTTAGCATGAGCTTGACTGGCAAATACCGAGTGCTGAGAACTCGTTCTATAGCCTGAGAATTGACAAGTACATATATTTTATTTAATGAATAACAGTTAAAAGAAACTATTTGTATTTTCTTTATTATTTATACTGGTATGAAAAAATAGATGTAGACAAGTGTTTTTAGAGGAGATTCCGCCCGAGTGGTTACCGGGCCCAAATTTGGGGTGTAAAGAATAGAACCACTGTTACCTGCCATGCATGTCGTAAGAGGCGACTAAGGAGGTTTGACTGAAATCGGATGCATGTGTCCTAAACGTGTAGAAGTCTATGCATTTAGGGGCCTACCAAACCAATGAGCAACATATACATGTTCTTGGCAAAGATCAAACATATCACAAAGAGGATTAAAATTGGTCGTAAAGAACGAATGCAAAGAATAAGAAGAGGAGATTTGACATGTATAAATCAAATAATAAATGAAGACAAAATGTTTTTATAAGATATCTAAGCTCAAGGATGGTATATAGGTGCTCAATCCCTTTCAGCTAGTTGAAAGTCTCAGTGGCAGAGCACTTACACAGTAGCCCCAGAAACGATTTAGAAATTTCCTCAACACTGAGAAATTTTGGATACCCATTTTCAGCTGGGTGTTACTGGAGATTGACTGTACTTTGAATTGAACAACATGTTTGTGAATAAAACCCAGTTCCCTGTCACTATTCTTTACCAACTTCCCCCGTGGTGTATCTATCTATCTAATCCTGTTTTGCCTTTCAGCATCAGGTTGAAATAGGAGACACCTGGAGTGAGCCTCTTTATACGCCTTGTCTTTTTTCTTTTCTCCTGTCCTGATTTGTCTCACAGCTTCACGGTAAGAAGAGAGCTCTAGAACGAACGGGCTTTTTTGTGCGCTTCATAGACAGTGTCTTTAATCGCCTCTGTTATCTCTGAGGTCCACATTTTGCATGGCCTGTCTTTTACTTTGTACCCACTGTATCGGAGTAACATTGTTTTTTGTGACACACTGTCTGTTGGTAATCTGCTTATGTGGCCAAACCATTTAATTTGTTTCTTGATGAAGTTAGCACTGATGTTGCACCTACTTTTTTCCTGACATCTTCATTTCTTAATACTCACAGTACTCTGTGGAGACACTTCATCTCTGTCTAGATCAGTTTTCTTATACTGTTTATGTCAACGTCCAGTTTTGAACTAATAGCATAATATCAGGAGAAAGATCATGTTGAACAATGCTTTCAATTCAAGACTCTATAAGTGGCAACAATTTTTTTTGAATAGCTCGTCAATGCTTGATTGTTTAATAGGACCATCATCATTGCATTTTGGGTGAATAACCATGTGTGCTTCAATCTCTTTCTTAAACAGAAAAGTCTCAGCGACAGAGCAAGAACTCTGTAGCACTGGTGAAGGTTTCTTGATGTTATTTCACAAATGATAGAAATGTTGTAGGAATTTTATTTTTAACTTTAATAAATGAATTTTGCACGGGCCATGGCTTTGCAGCCTACTCTTATTGATTTTCAACTGTCAATGGTTATTTTACATACTCAACTTGAACAAAGGACCTCTGTTCTATCGTCCGCCTCCGATAGGAATAGACACTCAATCACAATAATAAGGAAGCCATGAAGTCCAACTGTAATATCATTTAACATTATTTATATAATTGAACTCTACTGTCCTGGGCATGAGGGTGTTTGAGAAAATGAGAAAGCAGACAGGCTTGCCTCAAAAGCATCGACTGTTTGGGGAGTTTTGGGGGATAAGGGGGATGTTCTTTGGTCTCTTGGCGAGCTACTGTTGGACGAGGACACTAAAATTGACGTTGAATCTATCCAGCGTTTTAAAGAGTGTGGAATTATATGCTATACAGGTAGAGCTTGATGCTTGAGGGGCAGAGAGAGATGTTTAACTAGCAAGCTACAGGTACCATCAGTTTGCATAACCTTTGACATCTGTTGAGGGAGACTGAGCACCTATTGGTCGGCCTGGAGTGCTGTGACATCAGTTCAGTAACCAATAAACTATATAATTGAACACTTACCTGGTGTGCAATGCTTGCAACCTTCATGTCAGACATTAGTTCTGTTATTGTTTCCTCCAGTCCATCTATAATCATACATACAATACAACTAGTACAACATCAAGTATGTTATCAGCATGAGTTAATGATTAAACAAGAGAAAAGAAATTATGAAAACATGTCCCTAATCAAGTTTAGATTGTATATTCACCCACTATGAATTAAGGTGTAGTAAGGACACCTGGTATAACGCTTCTGACTGATTTTTGCAAGAATGCCTGCTTTCCTTATTATCGGTGTTGCCCACCATAAAGGCGTGCCTTCTCCGACATGGTACCTAATATGGGTACTCTGACTGATTTTTATGTGAAGACTTGCTTTCCGTATCAATAGTGTTCCCCACCATCCAGGCGAGTCTTACTCCAACTTCAGAGGTACTTTTAATTTAGATCCCCAAGTAAAGGCTCACTGTTTCCTGTAGCCTAACCAAGTACTGTGCGCACACTGATAATGTTTTGCCTTGAGCCCCGGAATTTCCTCTACACGCGATCACTAGCGCGTCATATTATCAACTTCACTAACAGAGGCTCCAATATATACCTTTTTTTAAAAACATTATATCGTGCATCAATACTGACTAACAGCATGATAGGGTAAGAAACCTGATACTCACAGTGATTGTTCTTGTGTGGAAGTTAGACGATGTCCTACCATACCAACGCTTCTGGTTCATTTCCATTTAAAGGCAGAAGAAAATTACGAAACATTTGCAATCAACTCCTGACCTCAGGGTAAGTGAGACCAAGTAAACAGTATATGCTTAAGGGGCAGAGAGAGGAGTGTGTTTAACCAGCGAGCCACAGGAACCATCAGTATGCATACCCTTCAACATCTGTTGGGAAGACTGAGCACCTATGGGTCTGTCCAGAGTGCTGTGACATCAGCTCAATAACCAATAACCAAAGTAAATAATCTATCAGAGATGGATAAAAAAAAACATGGATGTCCCATGTGCAAATTGCAAACATTAGAAATCCTGAGGCGGCCGATGTGGCTCAGTGGCTAGTATACTGGTTTTATAAACGGATGGTCTCTGTTTTAAACCCAGCATGAGATTTTTTTGATGACTGTGAACGACTCACAGGTCAACCCAGACTTAACTGTCACAAAAACAGCTTTGGGAAGCAAAAGATGGCCAGCATGATAAGGACTACATCCTCCATCGTGTGCCATTTATCAATAGGAACTCCCTTAAAGTGGCTTTGGAAAGCTTTAACATTTACATTTGATTCTAAGAGATCCTTGCTTAAAACTACTCCATCTATAGCAGTAGCAGTACTTGATGTATTGATCTCATGGAGCAGTACAGAATTTAATGAAGTTAAATGTGCCATTCATTAGGAATGAGTGAGTATCAAGGGCAAAAGTTCTGACTGGCTCCAAAAAGGTGATAGATAGTGGGACGGCCTCCAGAAATCAAGTATCAGCTGCAATTTAAGCAATTTTCGTGCTGGAATAAGAAGCGGTTGCAGAAAAAAGTGTGATGAATTCCCACTAGGACTTGTTAGAGTGAAACAACAGGTGAAACTGATAATTCTAATGAAATCTCCAAATATCATCACTTGCAATGAATAACTATTATTATTTTATTATAACTGACTAACCTCTGTCTTCTGATGACTCTTTCAGGAAAGTTTTCAATTTTTTCAACAAGTGAAGATCTCTTGCTCGCTTGCTACTTTTATCACTGTGAATGAATTTACAAAACATGAAGATTTATGCAATATTTACATCTTCAAAATAGCAACAACTAGCCTATAATGATGTGGGGATGTGTATGTTACATGTGTATACTTGTGTGTATGTATGCTGTTGTTTCGTCTCATATATACAGGTACAAAAAGCTTATCACGTGTTTGTGAAAATACTGTTCATTCAAATCTGACTTGATTATTCTGTGTTCTATAGTCGACGCTGTTTATAAAAGACACGACTAAGTGAAGCTCTTTTTTTTTGAAGAACTAGCTGCTTGTGTTCTTAAACTAACTCGTCTGTATGGCTGGGAATGGTGGGCGTAAGAAATAAACCTTTGTGGTTCGAATCCTGTATTTGGTCATTTGTTTTTCCAGAAGCCTAATACTTGTTCAATGTCTCTTTATTGATCATATTCGTTGGCCCCGGTGCTTCCCATTGACTTGTTAATACTCTCCTTATTCTTTTGTAATAACTAAACTAAAAATTCACATGGCAGTGAAATCATGAATAAACAAAATATAAATAATAGTAATACATGAACCACCTGTGTGTTATTGAAGCCCTCAAGGGGAGCAAAGAATTGTAACACTGCAACCTACAAGGCATGTCATAAGAGGCGACTGAGGTAGGGACCTAGGAAGCTACCCTAGTAAATAAAAGCATCACAGAAATCAGATGTGCTGGCCTACTTGTAGGCGCATAACTGGCTCAACGTACATTTACTCTTAGGCTCAGATCACATACAGATCACAAAGAGTTGTCGATAAGGAGCGTTTGAAGAAGAAGCAGTAAAAGATGAATAAGATATTTTCTTAGCATCTTATTGTTGCTGACAAACTAAAATTGAGATATCTGCTATACGACATTAGTAGCAGAGAAACAAAGCTATTTAAGGGGATTCGGGAGTAATGGGATCATGAAGCTATTTTCGTTGTTTTCATATTAATATAAAATTTGTATAACCATTTTGAAAGATTATGACTAAGAATAGTAGAAAAAAAATTTGGGAAAAAAAAAAAAAATGTCAAAGCGTTGCCATGGAAACAATACAAAATGGCCACCAAAAACAAAATTTCAAATCCTAAGGCTCTGAATCTAATGAATGTAAATGAATTCTGTTTTCACTCTAAGGTCTGCAATTGTAATATCTAAAATATTACACATGATTTTTAGGATATATTAAATATTTTATTTTTTATAAATTTTTAGGTAAAAATTTCCTCAAAATTCGGTCCAAAAAAGCTGTTATTGGAGGGTGTGTTTACCCAAAAAATCATTAAAAATTTAATATTTAATATATCCTAAAAAACATGTGTAATTATTTAGATATTACAATTGCTCACCTTAGAGTGAAAACAGAATTCATTTATATTCATTACTTTCAGAGCCTTAGGATTTAAATGTTGTGTTTGGTGGCCATTTTTATTGTTTCCATGGCAACTGTTGACACATTTTTTAAACTAAACTTTTCTACTCTTTTAAGTCATAATATCTCAAAATTATAATACAAATTCTACATTAATATGAAAGCAACGAAAAAGTTTCAAGACCAGAATCCCCCCTAAGGGTCTAAAGCCGAAAGATTGACTTCATTGCACTCGGTTTTACCCCATATGGCTCGGTCCCTCTCCACAGAAATGACACGCCACATGCTGAGATTATTGAACAAAGCATGAACTTCGTAGCTCTGAAATAATCCTAGGGGGCTTTGGAAAAATGCACTCATGAACAGAATGGCGCAGTAGTTCAGAATCTTGCACCATTGCTGTCAATATTTAAGAAAGACTCTTAACTGATTCCGATCTGCGACACTCAAGTGTCAATATATCTTATCATATGGACCACGCATCACTCAAAAGACACTAATTTTTGCGTTATTACTTTTCGTCCCGATTAGAGCTTTATATTAACCAGAAACTACGTTAAAGTGAAGTATAAACGATAATGAATACATATCCTCGTGGCTTATGCTAGAAGTAGAAGTTAAACAGAGTTTACCAGTCATTCTAAGATACTATGTGACCATAAAAAACTTGCGATTTATATGAATGGTCATTTTGCTAGTTTGTGAACAGTTAATAATCCATACATTCCTTCACTATTTTCTTAATGTTTCTGTATTCATAAATGTATTACCTATATAAAGAGAGCAGTTAGACGATTTATACAACATATTGTTCATCAAGGCCCTTGGCAACTTGGATTTTTGTTATCACAATTTCAATCAGTTTTTTTAAATTAATGGTAATATTTTTCATGCATAGTAAACACAACATTATATTTCCGGATACAATAAATAGTTTGTGAAAGTACATTCATTTATCTTTAATTTGATATATAACAAGTTTAACTTTAAATACAATTTAGAAACAATATTTTAGTTTAGCTAAAGTATGTGTGCACTATTTTTGAAGCTGAATAAATAATTCCGTCCAGAGGCGAAAAAAACCCGGTAGTGAATCAGTTAAATCTTTGCTGCCATTATTTAAATTCTTTAACATTTTGAAGAGACTCGGATGATTAACTTTGTCAAATGCTTTGGTGTGGTCTATAAAGCACAGATATAGATTTGTTTTTACTTCTACTGCTCTTTCTATTAGTGTTCTTAGGATATATAGGCAAAGACATTGCCAGTGTCTTTGCCTTCAACAAACCAACACTGTTCTTCACTAATTTCTTCACTAAATTCTACTTCTCATTTTAAAAATGTAGAGAATATGGAGTTTTAAGAACCACAAGTCCATAACCATGAATTTTTGTGGGTGCTCAGATTTTTTCCACTTTTTGTTCCATAGCTGCTACCACACGTTTCACTTTGGCAGATCAGACTGAAGCAAACAACAAGTAGACACAAAAGTGGGAGTCTATCCTAGTGCATTACATTAGCAAGAGGCATACATTTTTGAAAGAGTAATTAAAGTAAACGTTTTATGTGGAAATGGTAGTTGGCCTGAAGAACAACCTGAAACAGTTAGATCCTTCCCTGGCTTTGCGAGAATCAACAGGGCCGGCAGTAGCTACTGGTGGACCTCTTGGAAAAGAGATAAAGTATCACTTGATGTTTGAAAACAAAGGAAGAAATTCACATACCTTAATGCAAGATGGAATGGAATATCTATTGTTTTAATGACGCCATCTGGATCAACAAGTGCACACTGAAAAACTCGTGATTTGACTCCTCTACAAGTTACATTGTTCAGTCCCATCATACCAAAACATGGACAAAGCAGACGGCAGTATTTGCTTACATTGAATGCAGCAACTCTTGGACCATGGGCTGACAACCACACCTAAACAAACGACCAATAAAACATATTACAAATATGTTCCCAAATTCAACATTATCTACAGAAAAATATTTTCCTTTTATGTACGAAAAGTATTAATTGCATATCAATGTTTCCAATCTCAGGTGGATCATGTGTTTGCACTCTTTTATATATGTCTGGTGGGGAAATTTATACTTCTGACATCATGCTGCATTACTCCAGCCTCTGATGTAATTGTAATGTAGATCCCCAAGTAAAGGATCAGGGAAAACCCGTAGCCCAACTGCATACCCTATGCTCACCTAAATTATTTTGGATCAAGTTGGTCTCAAAACCTAGAATTAGCATTGCACCAGGTTACTAGCGGAGCGTGTTATCAACGGCGTGTTATAAGTGCCCCATCTCATGTTTTATTGGATGCAGCGGCCATATTTTATTCCCCAACTTCTTCTTCTTTGAATGCTCCATATCGACAACTTGTTAAACCACTCTGTGATTTGTATGTGATCTAAGAGCGATTGTATATTGTGCCAGTTATGCATCTACAAGTAGGCCAGCACATCTGATTTCTGCCACTTTTTATTTACTAGGTAGCTTCCCTAGGCCCCTACCTCAGTCACCTCTTATGACATGCCTTGAAGGTCACAGTGTTACTATTCTTTGCTACTCTTGTGGGCCACAGCAACAAACAGGCGATTACCTAAAAAGAGACTATACTAAATCACATGAAATCCCTACCCCAACATAATGTGCACCATATGCGATGAAATCAAATAGAGAGCAAATTACTATATGTAAATGTTGCATTTCTGTTAACTTATCTCTAATGGCAAGATTACTTACTTCTAGGATTCCTCTTCTTGGAGCATAGATAATGAGGAACTGTGCTATTCTATACAGGTCACTATTTCTCCCTGGTTCAACATTCTCCTCCTTGACCTCTATCCAGCCAAGTTGAGCATCCCTGTAACCTGAATCAATAAATTACAATGAAAAATCAATGACAATAAAACTTGAAAATATTCTTACAGGTAATAAAATTGGCATATAAGAAAGTCAATAAGAAAGAAGGTATGAAAACAACTCATGTAAGTATTTTACTTCTGCTTCATTTTTCTGTTAGTCATGAGACCCTAGCAACAGTAGAATAAATGAAATTTCTTGTGTCACAAAATTTTTCTGTGTGTCAAATATATATAGTAAATCACAGCTGAAACTTAGTGTGAAAGAAATCTTGCACTCCACGTTATTCATGCACAAAGTATACTTAGTGAATAAACATGTAACAATCTTGACTGAATAGTTCACAAACATGAGGTCCCCCATGAACTTTGATAGAAATGTTCTAGAATATGAGAAAATAGAAAGTCTGTAATAATTAATACCATACACAAAATAGGTTAGCTTTGTTAACATGTAGTACAGAGTTGGACTAGTTCATATTCTGGGCATGGTAGATTGATTATGCTGCGTTGGTGAAGGTTTATGATGCAATATTGGTAATTAAAAGCTCAGATAAAAATCAAGGAAAGATTGAGGGTAAGACACAGACAATGCAATAAGTGGCAAGAAAACAACAGAGAACATACTCATGGAACAGAGAAGAGAAAAAACAAAGATATCCTACAAGACCTGCATATCAAGAGGCATTGGCTCATAAATAACATTATTTCTCAGAAGATGAAATATTTTGGCCCTGTAAAGTGTCACAGTGGTTTGGAGACAGTGGTAATGGAAGGCATGACTCCTAGAGTACGAGGCAGGGGATGACCAAGATGAAGGTGGCAGCAGGACATCAAAGAAACCTTGAACATGACACTGGAGGAGGCGGAAGAATTTGCTAGAGACAGAGAGTTTTAGGCGGGTTGTGATGAAAACGACATTATGCAAGAGACACGCTACTACTTGAGATAAGGTAGCAAAATGGCAAAAGAGATGTAATAGGTGGCACTTTATCTTATCTAATTTTGGTAAAGAGACAACATTTTGAAGATCCACTGCAGCCAACATTTCATCTGGAGATGGCACTTGATCTTGATAATATTATTTACTTATGAAATGCAGTACAGAAATACTGAAACAAACCTTTCCACATTCGCACAGCCATTCCTCTCTGCACATCAATAAGGATGACACGACCATAACTGTCTGTTGTGGCTGCGTAGTTATTGCATGGTGATAAAATGATAATCTCGCCAGATCTTCGTTTGTCTGGCAAGCCAAATCTAGTTAAAAGAAACTAAATAAATTTATATGATGAACAAGGAAAAAGTTATTAATTGAGATAAAGGTAAATCAATATATTTATTTATAATTCTTGTTTCATCAATTATATTATTACGATTAGCTTTCTATATAAGGGTAGACTGCAATAAAACTATGTAGCAATGGTGAGACACATAAATCTGACTTATTGTCTGACTGTATACGTAATGTCCAATTTAATTCTAGTGTTTGAGATCTTGAAGGTTGCCCGGGTCCAATCCTGGAGATCCTCTGGGTTGAAAGAAGGTGAGTCGGCAGTCCAATTTCCTTTAGGATTTCCTTGGGTCGCTTCATAAGTCCTTCCTTGCAGTGTTCTCCCCTTCTTCCTCGGGTGGCAAGCAATGGATTTCCTTGGTTGTGGTTTCTGTAGCTATCTAGTTTTTCACGGGGGTGGGGTAGCTAGCCCCACGATCAACCTCCTTAGTCACCTCTTATGACATGCGTGGCAAGTAACAGTGGTTCTATTCTTTACACTTTAATTTGGACCAGATAACCATTTGGAGTGTCACTGTTTTATGGATGGGGAAATGTTAGCAAGTAAAAAAACAATTGGTCACCTCAACTTCAAATGCTACAGTCTTCTTCTTTGCATTCGTTCTTACGACCAATTTTAATCACTCTTTGTGATATGTTTGATCTTTGCCAAGAACGTGTATACATTGCACATTGGTTTGGTAGGCCCCTAAACGAAATAGACTTCTACACGTTTAGGACACGTGCATCGATTTCAGCCAAACCTCCTTAGTCGCCTCTTACGACATGCGTGGCAGGTAACAGTGGTTCTATTCTTTACACCCCAAATTTGGCCCGGTTACCACTGGCGTACAGCCTTCTACTGCAAGGTGTCTAACACTTCATATTTATAAAGCAGTATATGCTAAAGGATTAATTTGTACCTATTCCCAAATGAATGCTTGAATGAGCTAAACAAACATAAACAGATACCTTAATGGTAAGAGTACAGCAGCTTCAATTTTGGAATTTTTCCTTTTCCTCCTTTCCTTTTCCTCCAAAACCCAACCATCCACTGAAAGTTGGAATACAAAAGTAATGTTTTTAAATAGATACCAAATAAATTTACAAGAAGATAAAACACAGTTAAATATGTTAAAATTAAAATTATGTATGCATACATAGACCTTTTAATGAAAAAATATTTAATAAGAGGTAATAAAAGGAAATTTATGGATTAATTAGTAAGACAAGAAGAAGCAGCAGCACAGAGGAATCAGCAAAGTACTGTTTACAAGATAATAAAAGCGAATAGTGGAAGATGAAGTGCAAACATCTCACAAATAAGAAGCAAAAGAGGAGCACTTATAACCACAGAAATAGGACAGGAAGAAAGATGGTTGGAACACTTCTGGGAAACAATAAGAAACCATCACAGATTCTGCAGAATATCCCTGAAATGAGATTGACCTTGACATAAAAATGAACGTCACACAGAGAGAAGAGATCATTTAGGTCAATAAAGAACTGAAGAGCAGAAAGTGTCAGGGTCATGAAAGCATAAGTACAGAGCTACTAAAGGCAGATCGGTGGCTGGAATTTTTGAAGTACTTTTGTACAAACTTAAAATCTGGAGAGAACACTGTTGGAATGAAACAAGAGAACAATTGTAAAGCTGTGGAAGAAAGAAAACCTCACAGACTGCAACAACTAAAGAGGAATTACTCTACATCAGTGCTGTGCCATGTTTTCTTATATTAGGGTGCATCTGAATGATGGTTGTGGAGGCGCGGACGCCATGTGGCGATTGCAGTACTACTTCTACTAAAAATAACAATATTAACTCTTTCCACGCCCATTTATTTCCTCAATTTTTAAGCAGTTAATTCAAGGAAGTAAAAAAAAAAAAAAAAAATTACGATCCCAACTACTTATCAATAAATAAACATATATATATTATTATATACTAAATTGAAGTAAACTGACAACCTAACAAAATAACAAGGTTAAAAAGTACTATAAGTAAAACAGAAGAAGTAAAACTAGAAAGACTTCTTATAAGGGAAGCAACTCTATGGCGCAGTGTGCGGCTTAAAGCGCAACGGACTTCCGCCATGGCGCAGTGTGCGGCTTAAAGAGTGGAAAGAGTTAATGTTCGTGTTCAGATACCAATACTTTCTCTAGCGAAAAAGTAAAGAGTTGGGGTTAGGGTGCAGTAGATTTATGAATCATTTAGAACAACATAAAAGAAAACACCTAGACTGTTAGCATTTCATACCTGAGAGAAATTCTAAGAATATTTTGGGATTACAAAATCAGTAACTAAGAATTGCTTAACATGTGCAATCAGTTGGAAATGCACACAAAGGACGGATGCTGAAAAGGGTATGTACTCAGAAATCTTCTTCTCCTTCTTCTTTGCGTTAGTTCTTTACAACCAATTTTAATCCCTCTTTGTGATAGGTTTGATCTTTGCCAAGAACGTGTATAGTTGACATTGGTTTGGTAGACCCCTAAACGCATAGACTTCTACAAGTTTAGGACACATGCATCCGATTTCAGCAAACCTCCTTAGTCGCCTCTTACGACATGCATGGCAGGTAACAGTGATTCTATTCTTTACAACCCAAATTTGGGCCCTGGTAACCACTCGCGCGACTCAGAAATTATCCAGAGACCATCCCAAGAACTGCCATGCAGTGGGTCTCAGAGGGGAAACAAAACAGGGACAGACTAAAGAAAACCTAGGAAAAAATAATGGAGTAGGAGTGTAAGTCTCTTCTTGATACTCCCAGCATTCTGCATACACTTCATCTACGATTTATATACATATATAAATCTAAACATACATAAATATATATAAATCTTAATGCAGACACACACACATATAATCTAAATATTTCGATTTTTCGCTAGCCTCTAAGTATTACTTTGTGTTCATAAAATAAATACAGATACGTTATTTACCTAGCAGCTGTGATCAAGGCTGACTTGATTTTATTTGCCATGGCTATAGCCACCTCAGACAGAATTGGCTGTGTAAAGCCCTGCATAGAAAGTGAATAGAAAACATGTCACAAATCATTATTAAATATTCAATTTTAAGGAGCAAGATCAACTTTAAAATCAACTTTAAAATTATATTCTTCAAACGCTTCACATCAACAATTTGTTAACCACTCTGTGTGATTTGTATGTGACCTGAGCCTAAGAGCGATTGTAGTTGTGCCAGTTATGCTCCTACAAGTAGGCCAGCTCATCCGATTTCTGCGATGCTTTTTATTTACTAGGTAGCTTCCCTAGGTCCTACATCAGTCACCTCTTGCAACATGCCTTGTAGGTCGCAGTGGTACTATTCTTTCCTTCCTTGCAGGCCCGGCACCACATGGGCGACTTTCAAATTACATAACAATTCTCATCAGTTTTAATATCAACTTTCAAATTATATAACAATTTCATAGTTTAATATCAACTTTCAAATTATATAACAATTATCATGAGTTTTAAAACCAGCTTACTTCAATAGCATAGAAGAATCCAACATATGGTCCAGTACCAGTAGTCATAAAAACAGACATTGCAGGAGGAGATGTTTTCACTGTAGCTTCTACACCTCCAAGCATGGAAGCTGCCTTCAGCTGATCAAAAGTATTAGCACACATCACACCTGGCAAACAGATAGCCAACAGTTATTACTGTTTATAACAAGTGATTAAAAATATTTTTTATGTTTTACTGCCTATAATACTGCTTTCTAGGGTGGTGTAGGATGGGGGAGGGTGACGGACATGAGCCTGTGGTAATGGTCGCATGGCTAGTGCAATCGCAGCGCAACTGTTCAGCGAATGATTTTTTTCTTTATGCCTCTGACAGAAAAAACTCCTTAGCCTTACCGGGGACTGAACTCAGGTCTTCCAAATGGGAGCGGCTCTAATCCATTCGGCCAGATGTATATGAATATCCATCTTCATGAAATATGCCATTGCTCTTTGACCCATGTAGTCACAACTATCATTCATACTTATCGAGGTGTTCACGATATCCAGGTCCCAATCTTTCGATTGAATTTATCTGATCACGCTGTTTAATATTATATTTAATTTAATATTATATTTAATGATAACGCTGTGCGTGGGCTTTTTCAGCACGCTCAGGAGAAAAATAATAAGAGAGGCCAGTGGGGCCTACGCAACAACCACAAGTAGCTTGACAATGGAGGTTCGGGCAGTTACGGAGGCGGTGAACTGGTTGGCATCTCACAATTACTCTCGTGTTTTCATACTCAGTGACTCCATGAGCATGATTCGTAAAGTCGAATCAGGTATGGTGAGACGCAACTGGGTGGAGGTACTGGTACAGACAATGATCAGAGAAATCACCTTCATTTTTTCCCTGGGCACGCAGGAGTTAGGGGTAATGAACGAGCTGATAGATTGGCTGGCTTGGCTACAATATCAGAGGGGGCTGCCATGGATCGAAGTGACATTCTTCACGCATTGAGAGAGTCTTTCCGAACAGAGGAGTTTCAGGGCTGTGAATCCCACTACCTGACCCGATTGAAAGAGATGGGTGTCAATATTGGTGCAGCCCAAAAGAACGACATACTAAATATGCAAAGAGATTGATTAATCAACATCGAACTGGCGTGTTGGGTCGCTGGAGGCTGCTGGATTTGCTGAGGCGGAGATCGGAGCATCTATGGACATGTCCGGAGTGCTATGATGATAGTCCTCATATAATTGATTTATCTGATGATTGGTGTTGATTTGCATTATATCTTTTCATCATTAGATACACTCCTGAGTGTGACACTTTTTTGTGTATGGGTGATGTTTCATTTGGGGACCATCGTTTTTGGATCTTAACCTTATCAACCTGAGATATCCACATGTAAACCTCACATGCCCACAGAAACCCCCTCCCCCTTGTTATTTTTCCGCGGCCAAAGATAAATTGTGTACAAAGCTGACATCAAAGACAACTCATGTAAACATTGGGTATAGAGTGAAGAATGGTTAGTGTAGTGTGAAGAATGTTGGTCAGTGTAGTGTGAAGAATGTTAGGTCAGTGGTAATGGTTATTTAGTTGAAGATTAGGTCAGTTTGTTTTTTTAGAATGTTAGGCGTCAGAGTGAATGTTTGGGAATGATAGTGTGAAGAATGTTAGTCAGTAGAAGATGATATGCATGGTGTGGTCAGTGTAGTGTAAGAATGTTAGGTCAGTGCAGTTGAAGAATGTTAGTCAGTCAGTGAAGAATGTTAGGTCAGTGCATGTAAGAATTTGTATTAGTGAAGAATGTTGTAGTGTAGTGTGAAGAATGTTAGTCGTGCATGTAAGAATGTTAGGTCAGTGCAGTGTGAAGAATGTTAGGTTAGTGTAGTGTGAAGAATGTTGGGTTAGTGTAGTGTGAAGAATGTTAGGTCAGTGCAGTGTGAAGAATGTTAGGTCAGTGCAGTGTGAAGAATGTTAGGTCAGTGCAGTGTGAAGAATGTTGGGTTAGTGTAGTGTGAAGAATGTTAGGTCAGTGCAGTGTGAAGAATGTTAGGTAGTGCAGTGTAAGAATGTTGGGTTAGTGCAGTGTGAAGAATGTTAGGTCAGTGCAGTGTGAAGAATGTTAGGTCAGTGCAGTGTGAAGAATGGTTAGTGTAGTGTGAAGAATGTTAGGTCAGTGTAGTGTGAAGAATGTTAGGTCAGTGCAGTGTGAAGAATGTTAGGTCAGTGCAGTGTGAAGAATGGTTAGTGTAGTGTGAAGAATGTTAGGTCAGTGTAGTGTGAAGAATGTTAGGTCAGTGCAGTGTGAAGAATGTTAGGTCAGTGCAGAGTGAAGAATGGTTAGTGTAGTGTGAAGAATGTTAGGTCAGTGCAGTGTGAAGAATGTTAGGTCAGTGCAGTGTGAAGAATGTTAGGTCAGTGCAGTGTGAAGAATGTTAGGTCAGTGCAGTGTGAAGAATGTTAGGTCAGTGTAGTGTGAAGAATGTTAGGTCAGTGCAGTGTGAAGAATGTTAGGTCAGTGTAGTGTGAAGAATGGTTAGTGGGTATAGTGTTTAGAATGATAGGTGTAATTTGAAGCTAATACTTTGATGGTATCTCTAATGTTCTTTAAGTATTCTATGTACACCTGCACCATTTGTTCGAATGTTTAATTTTGACTTCCCACTTGTCCTAACTATAATTAATAAGTATAATTATTATAGTTTATTTTAAAACAAATTAATTGTGATAACTATGTGAGTTATGTTAATAAACATCAAAAGTAGAAGAAGAATGTACTCATATATATCCATTCTTCCTTTTGCTCACTAGAAATATTGTATATATATATTCAATGTTGTCTCTTGTATAAACATCACTGTCTTTTGTAGCTCACACAAAGGTCCATGGAGTGTTATTTCCAATGTTGTTTCACTAGGCCAGAGAGTTTTCCTCAGTAGATCATATTTGGAGCAGTCTTGAAAGTATATGCTCTGCAGTATGGGGTACATGTGCACATGACTGAGTTGTCACTCTTTAATTTTGCGAATGTACAAGTAACATTAAAGCTTTTGAAACAAGGTGATACAGAAAAGTTCTTAGAACATCCTACAAAAAGAAAAAATAAAGACATCCTACAAGACCTGCATATCGAGGAGCATTGGCTCATAAATAACATCATGTTCCGGAAGATTAAATATTTTGGTCACGGTAAACGTCACAGTGGTTTGGAGAGAACGGTAATGGAAGGCATGGTTCCTGGAGTATGAGACAGGGGATGACCAAGACAAAGGTGGCAGCAGGACATCAAAGAAACCTTGAACATGACGCTGGAGGAGGTGGGAGAACATGCTACAGACAGAGAGTTTTTCAGACGGGCTGCGATGAAAGCGACATGCCACAACTTAATTTTTTTTTAATTAACAGTAGTATACTGCAATCAAAACTGAACTTACCACAGGAAACATAGTCACTAACTTTTTCCTGATCTCCTAATGACCATTTCTTATAAGCTAAAGGTGGAGGCTGAAGCAGATTCTCCGTACCGTTTTTAGCTTGATGTACTGTAGTAGGAGAGAATGTACAGAAATTTCATAGACGTATTCAAAAGTGTACAGCATACACTCTGTTACATAGCCTGTATTCATAAAGTGTACAGCATACACTCTGTTACATAGCATGTATTCATAAAGTGTACAGCATACACTCTGTTACATAGCATGTATTCATAAAGTGTACAGCATACACTCTGTTACATAACATATTCATAAAGTGTACAGTATACACTCTGTTACATAACATGTATTCATAAAGTGTACAGCATACACTCTGTTACATAGCATGTATTCATAAAGTGTACAGCATACACTCTGTTAAAAAAGAAATTATGATACGAATTGGCAAAGAAACATCAGCTTTTAAAAGTCTAAATAAAATATGGAACTGCAAGTTATATAGTATTAAAACTAAATTACGAATTTTCAATTCAAATGTTGTATCAATCCTAACATATGCCAGCGAGATTGGAAAATGACTAAAGATATAGAAAGCAAGTTGAATGCATTTGAAAATAGATGATGTCATGAAAAAATAATGAAGTATAAAATGGCAACGTACCTGTAAGAGAGAAGATGGGATATAAATCAGAGACATGTCTGGTCAACCACTAGTGACAACTGTTATAAGAAAGAGAAGATGGAGATATGTTGGGCACACCTTGAGGAGAAATGATCAACGAATATCAAAGCAGGCATTGAAGTGGGATGCAAAGGGTTCAAGAAAGAGAGGTCGACCTAAGGAGACCCTGAAGCGAACTTTGCTGAGAGAGGCAGGAAATATCGGTCTCAGTTCCATGGAGGAGATTGAGCGAGTTGCCCAGGATAGAGCGGTATGGAGAAATTACTTGCAGGCCCTATGTAACATATAACGGTACGAGAGGAATTATTAATACACTCTGTTACATAACATGTATTCATAAAGTGGGCAGCATACACTCTGTTACATAACATATTCATAAAGTGTACAGTATACACTCTGTTACATAACATGTATTCATAAAGTGTACAGCATACACTCTGTTACATAGCATGTATTCATAAAGTGTACAGCATACACTCTGTTAAAAAAGAAATTATGATACGAATTGGCAAAGAAACATCAGCTTTTAAAAGTCTAAATAAAATATGGAACTGCAAGTTATATAGTATTAAAACTAAATTACGAATTTTCAATTCAAATGTTGTATCAATCCTAACATATGCCACGAGAGTTGGAAAATGACTAAAGATATAGAAAGCAAGTTGAATGCATTTGAAAATAGATGTCTACGAAAAATAATGAATATAAAATGGATGAATTCAGGAGAAGTGATAAAATCAGAGACATGTCTGGTCAACCACTAGTGACAACTGTTATAAGAAAGAGAAGATGGAGATATGTTGGGCACACCTTGAGGAGAAATGATCAACGAATATCAAAGCAGGCATTGAAGTGGGATGCAAAGGGTTCAAGAAAGAGAGGTCGACCTAAGGAGACCCTGAGCGAACTTTGCTGAGAGAGGCAGGAAATATCGGTCTCAGTTCCATGGAGGAGATTGAGCGAGTTGCCCAGGATAGAGCGGTATGGAGAAATTACTTGCAGGCCCTATGTAACGTATAATGGTACGAGAGGAATTATTAATACACTCTGTTACATAACACGCATTCATAAAGTGGGCAGCATACACTCTGTTACATAACATGTATTCATAAAGTGTACAGCATACACTCTGTTACATAACATATTCATAAAGTGTGCAGTATACACTCTGTTACATAACATGTACTCATAAAGTGTGCAGCATACACTGTTACATAACATGTACTCATAAAGTGTGCAGTATACACTCTGTTACATAACATGTATTCATAAAGTGTACAGCATACACTCTGTTACATAACGTATTCATAAAGTGTGCAGCATACACTCTGTTACATAACATGTATTCATAAAGTGTGCAGTATACACTCTGTTCATAACATTACTAAGTGTAAATACACTGTTACATAATGTATCATAAAGTGTGCAATACACTGTTATATAGCATGTATTCATAAAGTGTGCAGTATACACTCTGTTACATAGTATGTATTCATAAAGTGTGCAGTTACAATTAATATTTACAGAGTCAGTTGTAGACTGCAGTAAAATAAATATTAAGAAATAAATATTAAATATGGTAATTTTATATTCACTAAGGCTACCATATTGATATTAACTCTATACAGCAATGTATGGAAACTTACAGATCCGAGGTGATCAGACCAGATCTGGAAAAAACCATGGCTAGGCTGCAATAATATGAGGAACGGGTGATATTTCTTCTTCTTCTTCGACGCTCCATATCGACCACTTGTTAAACCACTCTTTGTGATTTTTATGTGATCTGAATCTCAGATTGATTGTACGTTATACCAGTTATGTGCCTACAAGTAGTCCAGCACATCCGATTTCTGCGATGTTTTTTATTTACTAGGTAGGTTCCTTAGGGACCCCTACCTCAGTCGCTTCTTACGACAAGACTTGTAGGTTTACAGTGTTACTATTCTTTTCTCCCACCATGCTCCTCAGCAACACACTGGTGGAACTTGTGGATACAAACCTAGTGTACACCCAACATATTCAACGCAACTTCTGAACAGCTGTAATATTCTCTATGAACATGGGAATTTGAGTTTACCTCTAGCCACATGATTGCAACATGCACGAAGTGACTGAATAAGACTGAAGCCATCAATGGACACAATAGCTTTAGTGTACATGATCAGGAGCTCATCATGCTGGGGAGAGAAGTTATGAGGAATGTTAAAACAATATCAGCTAAAGTAGATTAGAGATCAGAGTCACTGGATTATAGCAACAAGTTCCAGACACATGAGCAATATGAAAAAAAAAAAAAAGATGAAATGATTTCTATAGTGTTGATAAGAACATGAAGAAAAATTCCAAATATGCTTGGAGTCCATGACAATAAACAATTTTCTGAACCCTCAATATTATATGAGCTGATTTTAAAAACTGTTCAATAAACAGCCCTTATTCTGATTCCAGCAGCTGTTGACTGAGTGATTGATTGTTAAGATTATCTTAATTACACTTTGGTGAAAAACCATGTGTGTTCGGTTCCAATATATTTTTTTCAACAGGAAGATCTCAGTAGTAGTGCACAAACTTCATAGTACCAGCGACAGTCCCCAATGAAGTTTTGAGAATGGTAAAACTTTTTGTAGGAATTTTCATTTTAATCTTTTTAATGAATTTTGCCCAAACAGTGGCTTTGTATTGATTTTTGACTGTCAGGGTTTTTTTTACATGTTCGACTAGACACATAGAACATATCTTTTTTTTGTCTGTCTCCGATAGAACTAGGAACTCGATCTCACCTACATTGAGATTAGGGATTACTCAAAAAAGATGTAATGGAACAAATGTCAAAAATATCACAGCGACACTGTAAACTAGCAATACAACATAGTTATGCTCATGGAATCAAATCCCAAAGAATGGTTTATAAGTGGTGATCCTAGAGTGAAAGAAGAAGAAGAACAGTTTTCAATAATCTTGGTGAAGTACAAAATAGTCTTACAAACAATAATCACTCTACATAAACTATTGATTGATAAATTGATGGACCATCATCATTACACTTTGGTGAGTAGCCAAGTGTGCTCCAATCTCTTTCTTACACAGGAAGTTTCAGCTGCAGTACACAAGCTCTGTAGCACATGCGAGTGTCCCCGAGAAAAGGATAATTAAACTTAACTACAACAAAAACATTTTTAATGTACAGAAATACTATTTTTTTGAAACCATACAAATTATGGGAAAACATACCAGTTGACAAGTATGTTATAACAGATCAAAGAACTATCTCCTTGCAAGTGCTCTTTACAAAAAGTTTGATAAAATAAACTCTTTTACACATGGGTTCAGTTTCCCCCATGAGGCCATTACCTTGTAGAGGTGGGTGGGCTTGTGTACTTCAATGACCCGGAAAGCTATGCTGGCAGGATTACCCAGGCAGGTCAAAAGAGAAAGGTCAGACTAATTGTGGCCTCCTGGTTCTCCATGTTGAGGGTTGTGCGATGGGCATACTACTCATCCATTTAAAAAAAAGGATGTAGTTACAGCAATAAAAAACTAATTAAAACAGCCAGAGACCGGGAAAAGTGGAGAACAATAGTTGATGTCCTATGCTCTACAATGAGCGGAGAGGAATATGTCAAGTCACACATGGGTTCTATGCAAAATAGTCAAAATATATCTACTCTCTGATAATAAAACTACACATACTGATTCAGCCATGCCCAGAAAGCGAGGTGGGGAATATGTTCGACACTTGAATCTTTCTATCCTCTCCATGTGAAGCAGTTGTGAGAGCAGCAAAACACCACTCTGAAACATATATTACAACAATTACATTAATCCTGGCAGAAAAATTATATTAGTTTTGTTCACTTTTAAATCTTCATTTACAGGTTATGTCTTGTTAGGATTAAACTACTATCTAGTATCTGTATTCCTAACCCATTAATTTCTAGTAAAACTCTTTGCACTGCACTTCCTAAATCCCTCAGTAAACACTTAGGCAATTTTGTAAAATGCAGTTTTGTATTATCAATGCATCTACTAATTCAGGTTATAAACAGACTACAGTGTTCAGCATAAGAATAACCCCTTTCTGAAAATTGCAAGGAAAGTAACCTCCAGAGGCTTTTTTTTTAGATCCAGAAGCACTTGAGCTTTCAGCTCTTCGGCTTGGTGCAATGGACATCGTAACCCTTCGGTTCGGTACCAAGAACACCGTAAATCTGGAGGACCTGTGGCTTTTCTGCCAGCCGGCAGAATTGAACACCACTCACAGGGAACTTGTCACCCGTCATCCAACACGCTACGAACACGCTGGGCAGTTCCAAAGGCTTAGGTGGATTTACTATCCTGGGCATGCGGGTGTTTGCAGCAATGAGAGAGTCGACAGACTTGCATCAGCAACATCGATTGTTGGGGAGTTAAAGATAAATAAGGGGGATGTTCTTCAGTCTCTTCGCACCTGCCTGTTGGATGAAGACACTAAAATAGATGATGAATCAATCCACTGATTTAAGCAGTTTGGAGTTACCCGTTGTACAGGTAGAACTAGATCCCTGAGGAGCAGAGTGAGGAGTGTGTTTAACCAGCAAGCCATAGGAACCATCAGTATGCATACTCTTCGATATCTGTTGGGGAGACTGAGCAGCTATGGGTCTACCCGGAGTGCAATGATGTCAATTTAGTAACCAATAAGAAGGAAAGTAAAAGAGAGGGAAGTCTAGAACTACGTGGAGAAGAGATTTGAAGGCAAAGATTAACAATATACAGAAAAGCTGGATGGAGCTGGAAGAGATAGGTAAAAATAAGAAGACTTGGCATAAGTGTGTTGAGGGCATATGCCTTAATTGAGGTTAAAATAAGCACAATTGTGATCAGAATATAAACAGACATTATCATTCAGTGTATGAATAGTTAAGAAATCATAAATATTGTGTTGGTGCATGTATTTCCATTAAATGCAAGGACAAGATAGGAAAACATAGTATGTGTGACAAAAAATCAGAAGATTCAACAAATACCTGTGAGTACATTCTCACATATCCTGATGAAAAACCCAGGATAATGCATGTCCAATCAGGGCCTCCCTGTGTGCTTCTGTAAAACAACAACATTCTTATTGTAAGCTAAAACATAAGTACATTACCTAGCATGTATAACACAGACTAATATGTCCATATTTGTAACTATATAAACAGAAGACTATACTTCTTTGTCTTATTCTCTTCCCTTGTCATTCTTCTGTCATTCATCAGATCACAGCACCAATAGCTGCAATGAACTGTATGATTCCCTTCAGGTCCTCTACAGAATCCTTCAGTTTCTGATGTAATGCTACCACAGATGACCATATTTCATCCCTATTTAAACCAACATGAAAGAAGGATGTGTTCTTCTGTCTCTGGGCTCCATCTGCAAGTCTCACCAACTATAAGCTTTCTGTACGTATGACATTTCAATCAGGTTGTGTCCACTACACTTATTAAATATAAGAATTGTGGCTTCTAGCACACATATGAATGTTTCTGTAATGGTATTAAAATTCAAATATATAACATCTAATTCTACACTTATAAGTTTTATCTATTCAGCAGATTATGACCAATACCCATTGAATTGGAAGTTGGCATAGAACACTAGATAGTTGGAGATATTGCGAAGGAGATCAGAGCACCTATGGACATGTCCAGAGTGCAATGAAGATATTCCAAACTGAAACTAGATAGTAGGATGAATTCAATCACCTAAATACATCAGCCTCATTTCCCGGTCCTGTCTATCGTACTTCCACCAGCAATACGAAACATGGCTTCACTAACGAAGCTTACAGAACAAGATATGAGGAACCTTCAAGGAACTCCAACTGACATGCAACCTCATAAAGGTAACCAATCTCATAGTTTAGGCTGAGCATATGATAATGATCGCAAAGAAGAAGAACTGGATATGAGAACATTTCTGGGAACTACAAGAAGCATGATATTGACCACATAACCCACAGCGTGCTGCTGGTCAAAGAATAATATGGATCAAACACTGTATGTCCCAATATAGAACATTTCACTGTATAAAATCAGATTCTTTACTACTGTGTAATTGCACTGATACTTGCATTTCCAGCTTGCAGATAGAGACATCTTCTTTGTCATTCACTTTCAAACTTCCATGTTAATAACTCTGACAAAGATAGCAGCAATCTAACCATTGATGTAAATTATTTCATGAAGGGAGGCAAGACGTTGACATGTGATTTTCCATTCACCATTATATATTGAGATCTGCAATAGGCATTCGGCTGTCATGGAGCTGGTACCACAACTACACAGATATGTAATGCCAGTTTTGAATCTAAGCAGGGTTATCCATAGTGTAGCAACATCGATTCTAACAATTTTTCAAATTTCCATTGAAGCAAATATATTATATACATTACAACATTCTGTATTTGACAATGAGAGAGCAGACAGGCTGGCTGGCCATGTCACCATTTCAGGGGGTCAGCCAATGGATAGAGCTGACATTCTGCACTACCTCATAGAGTGTGGCGGCAAAGAGAATTTTTATTTAAACAAATCCATGTCAACTGCTAAATTGCAAGAGTTTTGATTGAATATTGGAAATGCCAGAAAAGAACAGCACAACAGGTATATGAGTAGACTCATCAATCTACATCGAACTGCTACGATAAGTTGCTGGATGCTGATATTCCACACTGAAGCTGAACCGAATTTATATTTAATTTAAGAATAAAATACGTTTGTACATTATTTATTTGTTTATAGTAGAGCAGCATATCACCACATAACATATTTGATACTATAGCAATGAATGTCTTCACATTTTCTGTCTTACCAACAAACAAACAAAATTATAACATTACAAACTTATTTATGTACAAAATGCACATACCTCTTCTGTGATGCTAAAGGTAAACATAAAACTGCTGTTATGGTTTCTCTGGGAACAAAATATTAATATATAAAAATACATATTTAATTATATTCCATTACTGAGAAATACTTCCATTATTTTTAAACTAAATTTATTCATTTTTATTCATTTATTACTATTTTTATTGGACACAAACAGCTACAGTTTTTCAATATTGATCTTCTTCTTCTTTGCGTTCGTTCTTTGACCAATTTTAATCACTCTTTGTGATATGTTTGATCTTTGCCAAGAACGTGTATATGTTGCACATTGGTTTGGTAGGCCCCTAAATGCATAGACTTCTACACGTTTAGGACACATGCATCCAATTTCAGCCAAACCTCCTTAGTCGCCTCTTACGACATGTGTGGCAGGAAACAGTGGTTCTATTCTGTACACCCAAATTTGGGCCCCGGTAGCCACTCAGGCGGGTATATATTTGTATATATTTTTACTAATTAGTTTTGCACGGACCAGGGGCTTTCTAACATACTCGTTGACTTAACAACTATCAAATATTCTTATGAAATACTTAACCTGAACACTCGGCTTACATTTTATTATGGTCTGTCTCCGATAGGACTAACCCCTCTGTGAGACAAAACATGATTAGAGAAAAGAAGAATAGATGTGTCATCAATTGCTCCGATCTCCTCCCAAGCATGTATTTCAGTGTGTTTAGACTAACTCCCATTCTGTGTTGATTGATGTATCTACTGGGGGTTCTCCCATCTTGCCGCACCTATCGGCATGTATAACTTCGAACCGAGATGAGAATAACAAATAACAAATAATAAATAGAGTCTTACGACATGCGTGGCAGATAACAGTGGTTCTGTTCTTTACACCCCAAATTTGGGCCCCGTAACCACTCGGGCGGATATTGATCTTCATGTGTCTGTCAATCTCCAGGTTTACCTCTGAAGTCGGTGAAAACTCGCCTGAATGGCGAGGTCATTGATGAAAGGAAAGCAAGCCTTCACGCATAAATCAGATAGTAGTGTTGTACTGAGCGCACTTATTACATCTGAATTTATAGCAGGCAAACGAGAAGAAGATCTCTAGGTGATTTCAATTTTTCTGTATGTTAGTTTCAAGATTCCGTCTACAAGTGATATATAACCATAAATTTGACTAAAAGTAAAAAGGGCATCAGCATGGCTATGAGGGTTACATCTGCATGTGTGTTCAGACTTTCACATTTATGACTCATGACAAAAGAATGATTTAGTTGTAGGCACTAAATGTAAAATTAATTTGAAATGAAAACAAAATATTTTGACAACCCAGCTAATAAAGACGGTCTTGTAAAACTTGTGACAAAGTGAAAAAGACAAGAGCATGGATGGTGAGTAAACATGAAAAATATGGGATTCCATGACTTTATAAAGAAAAAAAATATTGCATATTGAAATGCTCAAACACAAATAGTTATGGAAGTAAAGTTAGAAGTAGTATCATCCTGTATATAATAGATATATAATATTAATCTATCAAGGATTTGGTATACTACTCTCTTCTTTCTCTAATCCTGTTTTACTTCACACGTCAGGATAAAGAGATTTCTAGAATGGGATTTTGTGTGCGCTTCATAAACAGTGTTTTTTGTTGTATCTTTTATCTCTGAGGTCCACTTTTCACATGGTCGGTCTTTATGTTTTTTATCCAATATGTATACTACACTGATTTTAAAAAATCAAACTCAGTACCTTTCATCCACTCCAAGGATAGACTCCCATATTGTGGTTAAATTTGAATCAATCTCTTCTCCTTTCTTTTTGGGATCCCATTTCTCTGAAAAAAAATAATTTTTAAACAGTTACTATAATGTAGAACTTTGCTCAAATAACTCATTAAAAAAATACTAAATGCAAATGTAATGTTTGCTATGGCTAGCAAAAAACCCACTATATGCTATGCTTGCAAAAAACAGAGCAGTCTTTAGCGACTCAAGATCAGTCTCCAGGCCATCCCATGCCCCAAACAAGACAAGCTCATCCAGGATATAATGAAAAAATCAGCTTGCTATGAAAGAAATCAGAATTAGTCCTACAGTGAATACCAGCTCACTGTGGCATCACAGGAAATGAAAAGGTTGACAAACTTGCAAGGGCTGAAGGGAGCCTAACACAACACCATCCAACACAAAGCTTACAGAAGCAAAGAATCCCCTGAAACAATCCAGAAAAATGATGTGGAGAAAAACAAACACAGGATACAACCCATAGCATAACAACATAAATACACTAAACAGAAAAGCGCAGACCACAGTCTTCAGACGTAGAATGGCACACTAGGGTCTCAGAACACACCTCCATAAAATGGGCCTCAGGGACTCTGCTGCCTGCACCTGTGGAGCACCAAAGCAGACCCCAGAGCATACCCTGCTCCAGCCTAAGCAGTGTGAGAATGGAAATCTGGTCAACAGAAACTCTTCTTCTTCTTCTGCGATCAACTTTTGCTATGCGACTACTCTGGTATGTGTCATAAACAGGATGGTGCGCTTGAGGTCTTCACCGGTTCCCCATAGTTTGTCTTGTAGTGTTGTTTCTGTTGGTCAGATCTTTAATCTCTCACTACTCAGACTAGGGCAGTCTTGCAGGATGTGCTCTGGGGACTGCTTTGGTGCTCCACAGGTGTAGGCTGCCGAGTCCCTGAGACCCATTCTGTGGAGGTGTGCTCTGAGACTGCAGTGTCCCGTTCTAAGTCTGAAGACTGTGGTCTGTGCTTTTCTGTTTAGTGTATTTATACTGTCTGGGTTGTATCCTCCATTTGTTTTTCTCTAGATCATTTTCCTGGATTGTTTCAGGAGACTGCTTCTGACAGAAACAACCCTTCAAAACAAACTTTGGGGGACCGGTGAAGATCTCAAGTGCACCACCCTGTTTAAAACACCAGAGTAGTTGCATACAAAAAGAAAATCTTACTTTGTGGTGACCACACTTTAACAAAACAATATCAAATTTCTAATGCATTATTCTCTCCAGTGACTTACGAGCTAGCACACAAATTTTGTGTTCCAGGGCAATGGCAAGAACATCATTTGTAGGAGAAAGAGACACAAGACAGGAGTGAAGCCAATTTTTGTGATCTACTTCATTTCCACCAGTGTCCGCACTTTCTAATTCTTCCTCTGTTGTTGTTTCTTGGTCATCAAATCCCCATTCTTGATCCCAGTTGTCTGTATCTCCTGTAGATAAAGCAAGATTGAATTGTCATGCATTCTTTTTTTTAAATCGTGAAAATCTAAATCTTTTATTTCAGCTACCATATCTCCTTATGAATGTTATTACTAATGCATCCAAGTCAAACGTTAATAATATGAATCTTTCCCTCATTTGTTTGCGTCTTTGCTTTTGAGGATAGTTTCTTTAAGATATAAATGTTTTTAGAATTAATATTTAGAAATAATATATATATATAATATTTATATACACACTGCAACACGCTGGCGACACCATGCTAACTCAATAATGGCAGTTGAATAACTTGACATCAGAGTTTACTTGGTTAAATGCACAATATGCATATTTAACATGATACTTATGCTGTGTATCTGATAAAAAAAAAGGATGGCTAAGTAAATTGTAAAGTGAAAATGATGATGAGGGACATGATGATGATGTGTGAGGACCGTTAACTGCTATATATTGATTGATATGCTGAACATAACATTAATCATGGAAGCTGCATAAAAGCTTATTATGCAAGCATTTTAAAATACGTTACAACCTGCGAAATATAACTAAGAGTTACCGTCAGTGTGTGTGTCTGGTCGATGATGTGATTGTGATGTATTACCACCATCTCTCAAATCTCTGCTCGGTGTTCCCTCTTTTGCAGAAGGAAAGAAATATCTTTTGACAGACGCTATATCATAGAATTTTGAAAGAGCTGAAAGCTGACAAGACATCTCTATCCCAATACTATATAATACGTAAATGACAGCAAGTACTAGCAACTTGGCTAATCTGAGTATGTGTGAGGAAACGATGAGTCAACTACACATCAACAGCAGAACACAAACAAATATCGGCCATTTTCCACGACACGGGAAGTAATTACTGTCAATTTCAGCAATCCAACCAAACAATTCAGTTTTCTAAACTTTCTTGATAGGAGTTTGGTTGTTGTGTGTATCTTCTTCTTTCTTTTGTCGTCACACTGCTACCGGGTTGTTGCCCAGTGTCGTGGTTTTCTGTTTTTGTCTTGCGCTGTTCTGGTGGCTTGTGTGATTGTTATCTTTGCTCTTTCACAGGATGCTGCCACGCCATCTAACCATCTTTTCCGTGGTCTTCCTCTTGCCCTCTTTCCCGATGTTCTGTTGTAGAAGACTCTGTATACTGTGGAGTTTGGATGCATTCTTATTAAGTGGCCAAACCACTTCATTCTTTGTTTATCTATATAATTCAAGCACGGTTTTGTGCCAACTTTCTTTCTTATGCTGATGTTGGTGATTCTGTCTTTTCTTGTGTTGTTGGTAACTTTTCTCAGGCAACGCATTTCACATGTAGTTATTTTTGTGACTGCGCTTTGCTCAATGTCCATGTTTGGCTCTGGTAACACAAAGTAGGTATAAAAATGCTGTTGATCATTTGTTTCTTAGCTGCCTGTGAAATTTTGGGTGCCTTAACAATGGGGCTAGCTGGTATATGTATGTATGTATGGTTGTGTATGGTATATATATATATGTATGTATGTATGGTTGTGTGATATATATATATATATATATATATATATATATATATATATATATATATATATGCCTTTTTTCGTCTTTACAGTCGGTCAATTGGCAAGTGTTTTACTGTGACAACTTCTGAGTTTTCGCTTTTCTCTCTTGTCGTTCAGCTCGTACATAAGTCTCTTCTCAAAGACTCCGCCCTTCCGTAATTTGGCTTTCCACACAACTCTGTCATCAGCTAGTCCTTCCCGTGTGTTGGGACCTATAGAAAAGTTTTTCATTGAGGCTTTGCAGAAATCTCTATATCTGAGCAGTGGTCTGCCCTGGTGCCTCTTCCCTCCGAAAGTTCACAGAACAACATTTGTTTTGGTATGCGGCAAGTTTCCATTCTTCTCACATGTCCAACCATCTTATTCGTCTACTGCTGATCATGCCCATGATGGAAGGCAGTTTTGCACGTTGCAGTACTTCAGAGTTGGTTATCTTGTCGTACCACCTGATGTTCATAATCTTGCGGAGACATCGAAGGGGAAAGATGTTAAGTCTCCTCTCGTGTCTTGTTGTGTATCTTATGGCGAAACACGGAAAAACAAAGTACTGTAGTTTTACAAAATACAAAAACAATAATGGTGCACATAGTTTTACTGCAGTCTTCCCTTAAATCGATGTATTTATCTTATACCGCTAAATATACGTTACATACATATTCTGCATGCAATTTATCCATGACGCTCTATCCTGGGCAACTCGTTCAGTAGTTTCTATGGAAATGAGTCTGATTTTTCTCGCCTCTCTCAGCAAATTTCATTCCATGGTTTCCCTAGAGCGTCCGTTCTTTCTTGATACTAGAAATATCTGTCATGTATGCTCCATTTCGTTCTGCAACGACCCACAAGGGGTTGGCAAGGAAATTTCAAAATGAATTCATTTGGTCACGAAGAACAGTCCAATCGGTAAAAACATCATCATCACTTGTATTGTCTGTAATCAGCTGTTTAATTGTGAGTTCAGCCGTCATGGTGCCCTAGCGTTGTCAGGTGTTGTAACCGAGAAATTTCTTGACAGTTTTTTCGTGATATTTCTTGCCACCCGTCTAGGTTTCCCGGGACAGTGCACTTATGGGCTATGGCTTACAAGTAGTTATGAGTTATGCCCAAGGCCCAACAGACAGAAACTCACCAACTGTACATAGGTAACGAAACCAAAATTACCGTGAACTTTTCAAAGTACAGTTCCGTACTAATCACAGTGATAATGAAAACAAAACTACTGTGACAGTGTTATGTGTGGACGTGGATTTTTCAAATTAAAACAGTTCTCCCATCTGAAAATCAAGAACAAGTTTGATTTATTTGCAACTTTAATTTGACAGGGACAAAAACCGGAGCAAATAGACATCCTGAAAATGAATTTTTCTGGACACCACATATTTTCATTTTAAAAAACCGGATGTCTGGCAACCCTATGGTATCCCAATCCATACATTCTCTTCCAAGAGTAGTGATAGCATTGATGATGTTGGCCATGCTACCACTTATCAAGATCCATTCTTTCACTTTCGGTAGAGTCGCAACTGTGGTCAGATGGCCAATTGTTCTCTCAGTTTGTGCCATCCACGACATGCCACACTTGATTATCGTGCCCGTAACATCTTTAGTATTTTTGGGACGTGGATGTCTATGATCAGCAGTAACCAGCATGTATGCTTTGAGTGATAGCATGACGGGAAAGTAGTGACAGAATGCTATCATACATCTTGACAATGGGAGTATCTCTAGTGAACCCAAGGACTATACGCATGCTTTCATTCCGAACACCTTCGTACCTCTCACATTGTGATCGTTATGTCATGCCAAGTTCGCAATCTACCAAGCTAGGGTGACCAACGTAATTTCGAAGATGGTATATATTTGTCTTCTTCTTCTTTGTGTTTGTTCTTTACTACCAATTTTAATCACTCTTTGTGACATGTTTGATCTTTGCCAAGAACGTGTATACGTTACACATTGGTTTGGTAGGCCCCTAAACGCATAGACTTCTGCATGTTTAGGACACGTGCATCCTATTTTAGCCAAACCTCCTTAGTCGCCTCTTATGACATGTGTGGCAGGAGACAGTGGTTCTATTCTGTACACCCAAATTTGGGCCCCGGTAGCCACTCAGGCGGGTATATATTTGTATATATTTTTACTAATTAGTTTTGCACGGACCAGGGGCTTTCTAACATACTCGTTGACTTAACAACTATCAAATATTCTTATGAAATACTTAACCTGAACACTCGGCTTACATTTTATTATGGTCTGTCTCCGATAGGACTAACCCCTCTGTGAGACAAAACATGATTAGAGAAAAGAAGAATAGATGTGTCATCAATTGCTCCGATCTCCTCCCAAGCATGTATTTCAGTGTGTTTAGACTAACTCCCATTCTGTGTTGATTGATGTATCTACTGGGGGTTCTCCCATCTTGCCGCACCTATCGGCATGTATAACTTGCGCAACCGAGATAGAGAATAACCTTTATCTTCTTTGTTGAAATCTTTAGAGCGTTGATGATGTTGCTTTTGTTCATAGATTGCCGTGTTCATCATCCAACAGATGGTCGCTAAGCAACCGTATCTGTCTAGTTCCACAACACCAAATGCGTTTTAGTGCAGGCTTGTGAACTAATTCGCAACCACAACTGCATGTCCTGCACAATAGATGGACGTAAGCTCATGAAGGGCAGAAACATCAGTATATACCATCCATAATATCGTAACATGCCGCTTTGAACTTGCGGAAGGAGCATCAGACATGATAATTGTAACAAATATTTATAATAAATTTATTCTTAGAGCTAGAATCATTTGAGAACTGCGGTAGTACATTGGTTAGTGTACTTGATTTCTAGACCGGTGGTAGTGGTTTGATTCCTAGTTGGAGTGGGATTGATACAATCGCAAATGACTCTCATGCCATCCAATTCTCAGTTGGGCACCACAGAAATACTGTACAATAAACGCTACATCAACCATTTGAGGGTGACATTATTACAATATTAATTTTCATTCTCCTATTGGACGTAGCTGCTCTGCATGGCCCGTCCCGCTTGGAGCTAATAAACTAATACGAATAACCATCCATCGCAAGCATAGATAAGAACAGCACCAGATGTGAATTGTTACCCCTTTTCGGTGTGTAGATGAGGGTGTTGGATCTTTTTGCAGTAATTTTTCTTTGCATCTTAACATTACGCGAATTCTAAGCTATGGGCATTCCTCTCCTGATATTGCAGCGTCCCATTTGATGATTTTGCACAAGAAATTCCTAGTACAAGGGGTCTATACCGAAGCATTTTATAAACTTTTAAAGTGTAATACAGTAGCAGCATTTCTTTTGTTAACTAGCCGGCCATTTAACCCCATCTAGCTTGCCATACATAAGCTGTTTTGAAAGGCGTTTATCATCAAAAGCTGTCATGGTTCTATATATCAGGACATGACATCATGTCACAGCCTGTATTCAAGTTGTTGTCATAACTTCTTCAATGATACAACAGCTTTCCGATACTTCCCCTCATCATCCAATACCATACAGCTGTATCTGTAAATGTTTTCGCCCGAGTGGTTACCAGACCCAAATTTGGGACGTAAATAGACCACTGTTACCTGCCATGCATGTCGTAAGAGGCGACTAAGGAGGTTTGGTTGAAATCGGATGCATGTGTCCCCTAGGAAATGCTAACCCGAAACAAATGCTTGCAGAAAACGGATGCACCAGGCCGTAAGGCGCATAACATGGTGCAACGACCCCTCACAATGCGGAATGGGATAACAGATTCTACAGTCGCCAATCTGCCTCTGAGATTTAGCCACGCGATAAGAATGTCAGACCCACCATCACGAGGGTGGCCAAAACTTACTGCAGGAAGAGGTCGGCACAAATGGGGAAGCAGAAATCATAGGAATTATATCCTATAGAACTGCCCCAGTATGCAGACTTGAGAAGAAAGAGGTGGCCCACTTACACTAGTGTCCAAGACAAACTGTATGGCGTGGCTGATAATTTGAGGCAGACGACTGCCTTTATTAGAGAATCCGAAATCCCAATCTAGTGAGAACGCAGAAGAAGTATATGTTTGTAGGTGGTTGTTCTAGTTTATTATCTTCTTCAGTGATCTCTGGTCATGCGCTTAGTTTACTATGGACCACAAACTGGGCAGTCAGCTTCAGGTTTCCTCAAAGCTTATTTTTTTAGGTTGACTAGATGTGGCTTCTCAGCTCATCCAGGAGAAGTCTTGCAGGACATGCTCAGGTGTCTGCTACGCCTGCTGACACTGGAAGAGCTATATGACTTACTCGCAGCCTATGCAAGTGTCTGTTGAGTCTGCAGTGTGTGGTACATAGGCGAAATATAGCAACCTGGTTTGTTCTGCATAAGTTTGTTATCTGGCCTCAGAGAAAGCATTTCCCCCAACACCGTTTAGTATTTGGCCCTCTTAGAGATGGTGGTTGACAGTTTCACGAAACTGTGTACATTGCTAAAGAGTATGATTGGATTCTGTTCATATGATTGTTAGTTTATAAGCATTTGATGTGGATAAGAAGCTGAGAAGCCGCTACTCGACTAAAATTCATTTAAAAATAGTTTTTAAAATTCCTACAAGAACTTTCACCATCTTCAAAAATTACACCGGGGACTGTTGCCTGTGCAACATAGTTCATGCACTGAGATCTTCCTGTGTAAGAGATCGGAGCACACATAAATATTCACCAAAGTGCAATGACAATGATGATGGTCCTATCAATCAATCGGCATGGAGAAAAAAAATGGTGTAATCTCTACTTAAAAATTTGTTCTGGGCTGGTGTGTTTATATCTCTTTCTCAGTGTTGTCCATAGACTAGCTATTCAGTCAAATTTTTTTGCATGCTATTTAGGATTAGTATTAGAACAAATACTGCAAACCAATAAAAGTTAACAAACAAAAACTCAGCTCTGAGTGTCACATTTTATTACAACTACAATGAACAATTTCACACAACATAAACTCAAGTCATATGATAACATATAATGTTACGAGAATCATTCATATCTATATGTTTGTTTAGTTCCAGGAAATGATCAACATTAAATGATGATGGATGTTCATAATACAAATAATTAATTGACTGTTGAAGTATCACTTAGATTTCGAACGGAGAGTCTTCATTTTCTTGACCTCCCTGAAGAGTACAGTCTGCCGCACTGTGAATAAAAAAAAACCTATATATATATATAAAGAGAGAGAGACAGATACATGCATGCATCCAAGCACACATCCCTCATTAGATCAATGATACTTATCAAGTAAAGAAGCACATACAGGTAGTGTGGGTTGTCATAGAGCAGTCGTTTGACAAGGTCTGTAAAAAAAGAACATTATGATAAAGGATCCTTAGCAAGGGTATCAGAGGACATCGATACCACTGGATATTTTATTATATGGAATATATAATACTCAGTGTTAAAGTACAGTATAAGAAAAATGTAAAGAAAACATTAGAATAAGGTATCCCACAAGGAATAGCCCTTTCTCCTTCGTACTTTTATTTCAGTTTCTAAATGAATGTCTGAGGAGTAATTGGCCAAATGGATTAGAGTGCAGGCTCCCATTCTGGAGACCTGGGTCAATCTCTGGTATGGTCAAACAGTTTTTTCTGTTAGTGGGGGTCGGGATAAAGAAAAAATAATAACCCAAACAGTTTTGTGTTGACTGCACTAGCCATGCTGCCATTAAATCCCTCAGGCTCAAGCCCCAAGAGTTCTTGAACTTTGTTACAGTGATTCTAGTAATCTTGCAAGCACATAAATAAATGCGTACATATCTTCTCTCAATCTTGCCTTCGACTTCTTTTTCCCTTCTATTCTATTATTGTTTCTGTTCTTACCTTTTCTAACTGCATTTCTACTTACCAAATTGATCATAGTACAAGAATTCTAGCTTGTCTCCAATTTTGGGTCGTTGCCTAAATATCTTCTGTCCTGTCCCTGCAAGACTTTGCAACATAACTACCACAGTCCTGCAAATAATATCATACCATCAGGGCTGCATTTTATTAATTCACATTACATACACACAACACAAAGTGTATTATGAAGCAAAATCATTTAGATTTAAAGCAGAAGGCAGTGAAGATTCTGCTAATATGCAGCATGAACTATTCAATTATGCCTGATGCTTGTATATAGTTTTCAAAGCTTACATGCTCACAAATTCTTCTGCAACACTTATATGATATCTCTCTCTCTCTCTGCCTTTACTCGGTTGGGGCATAGGCCCTCAACCAACTCATGCCAAGTCTTCCTATCTCTAGCTATCTCCTGCAGCTCCCTCCAGCTCTTCTTTATATTGTTGATCTCCGCCTCCAAATCTCGTCTCCATGTATTTCTCGGCCTCCCTTCTTTCGCTGTCCCTGCGGGTTCCAGGCAAGGACCCTTCTTGTTATATTCCCTCCGGTTTTCGCAAAGTGTGTCCTATCCAGCGCCAGCTTTTAACCTGTTCGTTCACTGGAATCTGTCTTGTTCTCTCCATAAGTTCCTCATTTGTGACCCTATCATACCATCTTATTCCCTCTATTCTGCGCAGACACCAGTTGATGAATGTTTGCAATTTATGCGTAATTGTTTTAGTCATTCTCAATGTTTCTGACCCATACAGTAGAACTGCTTTAACATTAGAGTTAAATATCCAAATTTTTGTTCTAGATTTGATTTCTTTGGACTTCCAAATGTTTCCCAGTGCAATGAAAGCTCCTCTTGCCTTCTGTATTCTTATTTTAACATCTCTATCTGTTCCACCTCTTGTCTACGTTGCTGCCCAAATATGTGTATGATTCTACCTCTTGAAGTGGATTTCCCAGGAGATCGAGTTGTCGCTTGCTTGGTTAATTCTCAATATCTTTGTCTTTCCCTTATGAATGTTCAGCCCTAGTTGCTGGGACCTTTGATTCAATGTGTTAAGCTTATCCTGCATCTGATTTCGTATATGTGACAGAAGGGCTATATCATCAGCGAAGTCCAGATCATCTAGTTGCTCTGTCAGAGTCCATTGGATTCCATTTCTGGTGTTAGTTACCGTGGTCTTCATAATCCAGTCTATTGTCAGTAAGAACAACAAAGGTGATAGAAGACATCCCTGACGCACTCCTGTTTCTATTCAGAAAGTATCTGTTAGTTTACCTTCATGAAGAACTCTACATTTCATATCTGTATATGTTGCTTTTATTAGGTTAATAATTTTCTGTGGGATTCCATAATGCCTCATTAATTTCCAAAGGGTTTCCTTATCAATACTGTCAAAAGCCTTCTCATAATCAACAAATCCGATATAAAGTGGGGATTTCCATTCAATACTTTGCTCTATTATTATACGTAATGTGGCTATCTGGTCAGCACAGGATCTATTTGGTCGGAAGCCTGCCTGTTCATCTCTTAGCTTTATATCGATGGCATCTCTCAGTCTCTCCAGGATGACTCTGCTTAGTATTTTCCCAGGTACTGACAACAGCATTATTCCCTATAGTTTTCACACTTCTGAAGGTCCCCTTCTTTGGTAGCTTCACCAGGTATCCTTCTCTCCAGTTTGCTGGTAACTTATATGATATAAAGCAACTAAACCAAATAAATTAGAAAGTTTTAGCTTAGTTTAGTCGTCGGACCATCACTGCACGTCGAACAAATCAGTCCATAAGTGCTCCGATCTCTCCATCAGTATGTCCATCAGCGTGTGGCCACTAACGACACCGGTTCTTTGTTGGTTTACAATTCTTCTTTGTCTGCCAGCATAGCGTTCTTGTCGAGGTACACCACACCTAACTTTGAGTTCTTGCAGTCTGATTAGTGTTGTAGATTCACCGCTATTACGTGAATCATGCACACGTCCTCCCTCCCTTAAGGAATTTATAATATCAGCCTGGTCCATTGCTCGCCGCTTTGTACAGCAGCCATACCTGCAAGCCTATCTGCACGTTCATTCCCCTTACACCTGCATGCCCTGGCACAAAAATAAAACTGATCTTTGTCAGCTTAGACCTCCCTAGCAACTCCATCCAATGTCTCCTAGCCCATCCTGTTTCAATCTTCCTCAGCATACTCATTGAGTCACTGAGAAAACATGCATGGATGAAAGTATGTGATTCTAGCCAAATCATCGCTTGGTAACCGCCATGATTTCCATAGTGAGACTGCTCGTTGTCACGGCAAAACCACCACTGTCTTCCTTCACAACATCTCCCCGACCTGAGCAGTGAAAGCCCACGAGCTCCACACATGTTGAATCACCGAACCATCCATATAAATGATTACATCATGCTCAGATATCAATGCCTGAACTGCTGCCTCCACGACAAGTGGGTTGTCTTGTCTGCTTTCTTTATCAAGTTTGATGCATACAGAAAAAGATGTATCGATTCCTGTTGGCACTGGTATCCATTCTTCACAGGGATCAATGTCTTCAAGTGTACACACCTGTTCAATACAGTCCTCGGCCTGACCCATCCAAGATTTTCCTCTTTTTAACCTATTTCCTTTTGTCTCTTTATTTCCATGTGCAGAGGATGTTGTGATAAATTAGAAAGTAAGCTAACAAAAAAGAAATGATTAAAACTTACTTTCCAGAAGACATTTTCTGTTTATCTTGTTGCTTCAAATACAACTATCACCGAACACTTTTATACTCCAAGCTGCTCTGTTAAACACAAATGAAATACAAATAAATAAAGAAACCAAGTTATCTGCAGAATCTATATCATGTTCATATAATAACTATCCCATCTTGATCTTACTTTTGTTTGTTATAAATATTTTGTGTGTATCTAGTAAACTGTATCAAAATAACTTGCAAAGTAATCAACAACAGCTGACAAAAAAGCATAATAGACATATATGGGAGATGTATATCCTTATATTACAGACATCATAATGATAGTTTGCAAAAGCACTTATAATTTTCCTAGGACACATCGATAGATGAGAGAAAAGATATGTCTATTTTTATAGTGACATGTCTCGCTATCTGGTCACTAAGTAGAAGGGTCAATATCCGTCAATGTTTTGGAATAAATAAACATGGACTAATAACATACATTACTAAGTGAATGATCTTGCTCCAGAATGCTGTGAACAAATTGAGTGAGATATTTGTTTGCAGCAACATACCTCCACTTCTATCAGTCTTACTTATATGATCAACATTTGATGACATCCAATAGATAAACTGATAACTAATCGCACTGTGTTCATTTTTAAATATTCACTTGAAAGTCACTGATTTGAGCCACAGAGTGTAAGTACTGTATGCTGCAAGTTTACATCAAAGTTGCTATATTTGCACCTTTCAGCTCAGCATATTTGAATTTGGCATGTGTTGTTCAAGTTTGCTCTCACTAATGCATGACAATCTCCATAGTGTCTAGAGCAGCATCTGAATTTCTTCTATATCCAGCACCATTCTGGGAAGTGAGCCCTTTTCTCAAGGAAAAGTGCTCTGTATAAGGATTTTGGAACATTGATCATTTGAGCTTCCCCAAGAAAGTTTGCAGTGTTTTATTTTTGTGACAAAAATATATGGAAATGGTGGACACTGACAACAAGTTGCCAGGATCAATCACAATAGTGGGACAAACCAGGTACCTGTCAAGGGCACATCACTGTGACAGGCAACTGTGATTAACCTCTGAAGGAGTTTGGAGATGTTTGTCTGGTGTGTGCACAAATCTGACATACACATCGTGGGCACTGTCAGCATTTTCAGTCAATCAAACTTTTAAAAAAACAGGCTGCTGTCAAAGGATAAACTTCTTCAAAAGACCGATGCTGAGAGATATTGTTTGTCGGATGTACAAGTAAATCTTCTTCTTCGAATGCTCCATATCGACCATTTGTTAACCACTCGCGTGATTCGTATGTGATCTGAGCCTAAGAGCAATTGTACATTGTGCCAGTTATGCGCCTACAAGTAGCCCAGCACATCTGATTTCATGATGCTTTTATTTACTAGGTAGCTTCCTTAGGTCCTACATCAGTTGCCTCTTATGACATGCTTTGCAGTGGTACTATTCTTTGCTTCACTTGCGGGCCCCGGCACTACACGGGTGACAAATAAATCGTATCCCAGTGATAGCTGTTATGGACATGACAGCACAGTATATCATATGTGATGGAACTTGATACCTACAAACTGACCAGGCAAAGTGTATGCCTCAGGTTTGTGTTTCCAGGATGGACCACTTGAAGGTGATTGCTTAGTAATTCTGCAGAATAATGTTAATCTTTTTGAGCACAAAGTTGTGTCTTTATCCAGATGATGATGACGTGCACATGGCAATAACATAGCTAGTTTACTATGTGGCATTAGCGGTCCAAATTACATAAGTCTACAGTGACAGGCTATGCGATATATATGGACAGATGTAGCCTAGTAGAAAGTGTC
Source organism: Arion vulgaris (assembly GCA_020796225.1). Lineage (NCBI taxonomy): Eukaryota > Metazoa > Mollusca > Gastropoda > Stylommatophora > Arionidae > Arion > Arion vulgaris. The sequence goes on from CM036754.1 coordinate 6,375,521, forward strand.
ATCAAGATTAGTAATATTTTAAAATAGTGGAAAGGTTTTCCAAAGGGAGGTATATTTTAGTGTTAGTTAACAGAATCGACAACTACACTGCATGTAAACTCATTCATCTCCTTTGACAGATTGTGCCTGCTGTTAGTACCCTTAGCACATGTCACATTTGTAATTTGTTTATTCATGGATCTTTTAACCCATACAAACCAAGTTCAAGCTTGATGCAAAATTTCAAGATTTGACAGATTGCATCTTTATTCAATCATCTCAATTTTAACTCAAGATCAATAGGAAAATAATAAACAACTTAAGATATGCAGATGACACAGTATTGGTAGCAGAAAGTGAACAAGAATTACAAGAACTAGTGAACCAATTGGACAAAACTAGCAAGGAATATGGATTAGACATGAACGTACAGAAAACAAATACTATGGTAATCAACAATGAAATGGAGAAACCTAAAATAAATATAAAAATACATGGAGAATTACTACATCAAGTAAAAAATTTCTTATATCTTGGTCATATGATAACAGATGATGGCAGGTGTATAAGTATAACAGAAATTAAAAAGCGAATAGGAATGGCCAAGGATAATTTCAATAGTATGAAAGGGTTTCTGACATTCAAACAAATTTCAAACTTACTAAAGAATGATCAAATGTTATATTTATCCTATATTAATGTATGGCTCAGAAACATGGACAATGAACAATCAGAAGACAGAATTGATGCATCTGAGATGTGGATATATAGAAGAATAGGCAGAGTTTCATGGACAGAAAAACAGACAAATAAACACGTTTTATGAAAACTAGGCATGAAGAAACAATTATTAAGAGAAATAAAGTATTTTGGGCACATAAAAAGACATGACACCATGATAAAATCTTTACTAGAAGGGAAAGTTGAGGGATGAAGAGGAAGACCGAGAGATAAATGGGAGGAAACTTTAAGAAATGGACAGGTTACAGTCTGGCAGAGTGCAACACCAAGGCGAAAGAGAGAGGATGCTGGAGGAGATTCATTGATTGCAGCCAACCTTCGATGTGGAGACGGCCTTGATGTGATGATCTTTATTTTGGTGAATTTAATCTTAGTTGATGGCAGTCTGGACATTATTACCCTACAAGTAAATGTGCACACTATTGTGTTCGCTCATTATCACGAACCTCTGTGTGTCCAGTTTCATATAAATATATCAATACGAAAGAGATATAACTTTGAATGCAATTTTAACGAAAAGAGTAAAAAAGAGCAACAATTTTTGAACAATTTGTTGATTACATTTGTAAAGTTTGCAAAAAAACATCGCATCAAATCGTACAGCGCTACAAATGACTGTTATATAGTCGTTAAGTGACACATATTAAAGTCAACTAAGAATATCAACTGTACATGAATGTATATTATTATTAAACGCCAACTTTTTCCAACCAAGAGTGCTTTCGATTTCACATGATCTTACAAGGTCGCCATTATTCTTTCTATTTAATTGCTACAGCCACTAACTGTTCAGCGAGTCAATTTGTGCAGTACTATAGGAAGTAGCCGAGTGAATACGGAAAACACCGATTGCCACGTTAGCAATAGCAAATATGTTGACGATTGTGATGTAGCATATACAGAAAGAGAACTGCAAGAACAACATCGTCGACAAGGATTTTGAAGTTTTCGTTTAAGTTGGATAAAAATGAAGTTTATTACTTATACTTTACTGCTGATCTTTGCATGCATTTTGTGTACTGAAGGTATATGGTTTCATATTGCCTCGAATCAGAAGAAGTGTTTACGCGAAGAAGTTCAGAAAAATGTTCTTGTTACCGGCGAATATGAAGTTCAAGATGATGAACAGAGAGTGGATTTGAGTGTAAGTTTGGAAGTAAATATTTTTTAAATCGTATTTAGAAACTGCTGGTGAAATTAACATTAAGTTTAATTCCTGTAGGTGCATACACGTTTGTATTGTTTAATTGTTAACAGCTCATCGGCAACGGTTATTTCCTAGACTTATTTCATATTATTTTTGCCAATTGGGTAATCCGAGTAATCGGTTAAACTTGTCAACAAGCCCAAGCAGATTCAGATGATCATGATGCATTCATTTCACGATTCTTTTTTTTTTTTGGTGTTCTCTTGCCATGTTTGGTTGATCGTGTCATGATACTAGTAATACGGTAGTTATCTAAGCCTTAATAATTTTAATGGTCTTTTTATATGACCAGCATAATAATTTAATGATGATAATACTCTACTACACTCCTGACATCTTCACTTGTTTTCAGTAAGCAACCTGAACAATCTTCAATATGCAATTTTTTTTGTATTTTAGAAATAATATATCCTACCAATTTCACAAGATATTTCCGCAATATTGCAACATTCCTGGTTCCACATTCACTTGTATATAATTTTTTTTTTAAACTCCGCCGTCCGACACACACTGCAGCATAATGAAATTGAAAGATACACAGCAGAATGGTAAATGCAGAGTAGTCATGTATCTTGTTTTGCTTCTTTTGTACCCTTGTGATGTCGAAGTTGTTTGTGTTCATTCTTATCAACCGAGTTCTTTTTGTGATTTGATCAGAGAATGTGAGTACGATCACGTTGTGCCCTGTTACGCCCTACGGCATGTAGGACAGGCACATCAGGGACTTTTGATAAATCTGGCGTTGAATTGTATAGGGGTGGGGAGAAGACTTTCTTATGTCCTTTGTTTATGGAGGTGTTCATTGACTTCACTATTCCACCATTTCGGTGCATGCATGGCCGTCCATCCTTTTCCTGTTTCTGTGTATACTCTGTTATCATTGCATGCATGTTGTGGTATACTATTTGAAGCACATCAAACGCATCCCAAAACAGTTGATGTATGGCGAGCTTGAAGGGGGCAGACGTTTAGCTGGTGGACAGAAAACGCTTTAAAGACACTCTTAAAGTGTCTTTGAAATGCTTCGATATAGACAATACGTGCTGGGAATCCCTTGCGCAAGATCGCCAAATGTGGCGCTGTAACAACAAAAGAGGAACCCGAATAGCTGAGAATCATCGTATTGTTGAGTCACAGAGAAAACGAGCAGCGCGAAAAGACAGAGCACGCACATGTCTAACCTTGATCATGTATGCCCCACCTGTGGTCGGGATTCTGTTCTAGGATTGGACTCTACAGTCACCTCCGCACACACCAGAGAGGTGCAACAGTACACGTCTGAGATTGTTGTCATCATCGCTTGCGATGGACGGCTATTACTATTTGAAGGCAGTCATGTTATTGTTATAATTAAAGTTATATGGCTGACCCATTTGTCCTGTTGCCTCTGGATGATTACTGTTGCTGCTTTTACACTCACTTCTGACCTGACTGTAGCATTTCTGATTTTCTGTATTTTTGATACATTGAGTATTCTTCTCAAGAATTTCATTTCTGTTGTTGTAATTTGTCTTTAAATTGAGCTCTCCATCTAAAGAAAACAGAAATGACTACTGTGACAATTTTGAAAATTCTTAAAGAAATATTATAACCCTAAATAGGTATAGAAAATAATATATATTAGAGAGAATAGGTTTTACGGAACTGTTAAACTGTGAAACACAAGGTACAGAAACATTTCAAATGAAACATGGAAAATATCAACAATTGAATATCTTAGAATCCGAAGTTGAAATGGCACTAAATCAAAGCAAAAGAAGGAAGGCAGCAGGGATAGATGGTATAATAACAGAAATGTTACTTGCGTGTAAGACAATAACATGGCTGACCAGAATTTTTAACATAGCCTGGGAGGCACAAGAGGCTCCAGATGACTGGCAGAGAGCTATTATAGTCCCAATATGGAAGAACAAAGGAGACAAAAGAGAGTGTGAAACATACAGGGTATCTCTCTTTTGAGCCATATAGGAAAAATGTTTGCAAAAATATTGGAGCGAAGAGCAAGACATATATTAGAGCCCCAGTTAAGCAATAGCCAGTTTGGGTTTAGGAGGGGTAAGAGCTGCACAGACGCAATATTTACACTAAGGCAGATCTGCGAACAAACAATTGAATACGATCAAAGTAAACAGTTTATATTTATAGACCAAGAAAAGGCATTTGATGGAGTAAACAAGTGCAAACTATGGAAGATCCTTGAAGAATATGGCGTCCAGGGACAACTATTAGGTAATATCATGGCCTTATATCAAGATAGCCAGAGTACAGTAAGAACAACAGAAGGAATGACCGACTGGTTCTCCATTACATCAGGTGTTAGACAAGGTTGTGTCCTCTCACCACTACTCTTTATTGCATATATGGATAAAATAACTCAAGAGTCAAATTCAGATAATGATGAAATAAATGAACTGCTGTTTGCAGATGATCAGTGCCTGATACATCAAAATGAACAAGATCTACAAAATCATATTGACACCTTGAACAAAAATTGTGTAAAACATGACATGAAAATCAACAACACTAAAACAGAAATAATGAATATGGGAAGAAAACATAATAATCTAGACATCCATGTCAATGGCACTAAAATAAACCAAGTGAAAGAATTCAAATACTTAGGAAGCATATTCACAGAAGACGGAAAACTGGATAGAGAGATAGAGGCTAGAGTACAAAAGCAAATGCTGTAACCTACCAGCTAGCCCCATTGTTAAGGCACCCAAAATTTCACAGGCAGCTAAGCAACAGATGATCAACAGCATTTTTATACCTACTTTGTGTTACCAGAGCCAAACATGGACATTGAGCAAAGCGCAGTCACAAAAATAACTACATGTGAAATGTGTTGCCTGCGAAAAGTTACCAATAACACAAGAAAAGACAAAAGGCTGAAGTGTCCTCCAAAACTGTCCACTACAGGCAGACCTGAGGAAAAGAATGTGGCCCACATCCACCATCTGTGAAGAGAAATTATATTCAAATAGACTTTTTAAAATGACATAATAATTCTCTGCCGTACTTGAAACTAAATTACTTAACCAGTTACATATTCTCTAGTGCAACAGAACTTATATTCTATAGTGTCCATTGTTTATACATGAATTAGTTTGAAATACAGTAAATTGTATTGCCCGTAAAAACTAGTAGCCCATTGTTTATACATGAATTGGTTTGAAATACAGTAAATTGTATTGCCCGTAAAACTAACAGCACATTGTTTATATATGGGATTTACTTTGAAATGCAGTAATTTTATTGCCTATAAATACCAACAGCTTATGGCAAAGTGTCATTTTGCATCAAAAGATTGATAAAAGTACGCAAGCTGATGTTTAAAGTAAACACAGATGAATCTGAGAGTATAAAGTCGGCAAGGTTTAACCGTTTGTCTGGTATATATTGGTATAAACATTTTCAGGACTGTACTTTTGTTTCCTACCAAAAAATAGGAAGAGGTTCAGCAGCATTTCTAGACTTTTTTGTCTGAACTTATGAACAGTTATTATTGTTAAGCTTGTGCATTTTCATGATAAATCCATTACATAATTTGGTCTTGTATGTTTTAGGTTACAGATTCAAAAGGTCACATCCTTTACTCAAAGGAACATGCAGTGAAAGGAAAATTTGCCTTTACAACAGAAGAGTATGACCAGTTTGCAGTATGTTTTGCAGTAGTAGGAACAGGTATGTAAAATATTGTCTGTATAATTTTCTTACTAAGTTGTTCATTTCTTCATTGTTGATGGAAAAGAACATTTTGTTTGGTCAAGAAATGAATATCGTTGCATATCCTTTACAGAACTTCAACATCAATCACCGTAAACGAGTCATACATTTTTGAGGCACAACTTATACGTTCAATAGTTTGTCATTGCTTTCTGAACAGTGAGGTCTATTTTTACGTTAGTAAAAATCCACAGGAACAAAGTTGCTACCAAATTGCCCACTGTGGAGTTTGAACCCAGGTACTCTTGAGTTGTGATAATCAAACTGAATTTTTGCTGACCTAAAAATAGTCATTGAAAACGACACATTGAGAGAATAGTCAGATCACTGCTTTATCACCAGTCTTTCAAATATTCTAACCTGATTATGACAAAAATCTAGCTTTCATTATGACTAATGCACACCAATAAATATTGAGAATGGAAAGTAATAAGACAGATTGAGCTGTAACTATTATTTTTATTTACTGTAACTGATTTTAAATCTTTGAAAACTGACATTTTTTTTCTATACTATGTCCAAGGTGGTATTGCACAAGATAGGGAGGTATTTTTGAATCTCAAGCATGGTATTGAAGCCAAGAACTATGATGATGTAAGTAGAGAACCTGACGTATACTATGTTTCTTATTATATTTTTCTGTACAGTGTATGCAGATTACTGAGTGTTCTATTCAGCTTGATGTGGTTGAGTGACTTTATGATCCCTAGAGCCATGTTGGCCCAAGAACTTGGTCTTCTTGGTTGGTTCTAACAGGTCAGGAGGGATAGATCAGGTAAAGTGGGCATACGTTCCCCCGGGTTTAGAAAGCTTTGTCTAAAGTTGAAGGATTGACTTCATTGCACCATGTTTTACCTCATTGGACTCGCTCGTCCCTCTCCCAGAAATGGCATGCCATCTGTCGGCAGTATTGCACGAAGCATGAATTCCATAGCTCCGGCAACAATCCTAGGGGTCTCTGGAAAAAATGCACTAGTGAACAGAACGTTGCTGTTTGGATTAAAACCCATGACCTTCGGGCCAAGGCAAGGACTTAACCACTTAGCCACAGACCCCAGACTTGATTAGGGTCAACAACCCAAACCTGGAGACAAAAATATTGTTTCAGAAACTTGAACTAAAACCACAACTGGCTTGAATCCGGAGGAACCCTCACAACTGAGACTTATGGCACGGACTGGTGAAAACCAGCAATGGAACTGAGGCAGTCTACAAATCTTCTGTTAATGAAGGTCAAAAGAAGAATTCGCGAAAAATGTGCGGCTATGTTCATGACATCTGCGCAGAATAGAGGGATAAGATGGTATGATAGGGTCACAAATGAGGAACTTATGGAGAGAACAAGACAGATTCCAGTGAACGAACAGGTTAAAAAGACGCTGGCGCTGGATAGGACACACTTTGCGAAAACTGGAGGGGAATATAACAAGAAGGGTCCTTGTCTGGAACCCGAAGGGACAGCAAAAGAAGGGGAGGCCGAGAAATACATGAAGACGAGATTTGGAGGTGGAGATAAACAATATAAAGAAGAGCTGGAGGGAGCTGCAGAAGATAGCTAGAGATTTGGCATGAGTTGGTTGAGGGCCTATGCCCCAACCCGGGTAAAAAGGCAGAGAGAGAGATGTTCATGACAGATAATCACTGGATGAGATTTACTATCATTTTTACAATCTTATTATTTGGTTTAATATTAATTTCTCCCATATTGATGAACGAAGTTTTGGTCATCCTTATTCTTTTTCTGTTGTTGGTTACACATCTTCCATCCTCTATTATTGTATGTCCAAGATATATGAAACCTATTTTTTGCTCCAGTTTCTCTTCATTTATTCTTATATTTATTTTGATTTCTCACGTCTTGCTTATTATCGTAGTTTTGTTTTTCTCAATATTAATGTCCAATCCATATTTACCACTTCTGCTGTCTTTTCTTCCATCAATTCTTGCATTTCCTGTTCACTTTCAACTAACAATACTGTGAAATACATATATCTGAGAATGTTCATTGTTTTTCTATTTATGTGCAGTTCTGACACCCCTTAGTTTGTTTAGAAATTTGTTCAGTGTAAATAAAAAACATGGGGACAGCACATAGCCTTGTCGTAGTTCCTCAATTTGTATCAATATATGTTGAATTATAATTGTCATGTCTTACTGTTGCTACTTGTTCCCGGTATAGATTACAGATGTATTTTCCATCATAGTCTTTTCTTGAAGCCATTTAATTAGCTATTCATTTTGGGATTGTGTCAAGCTTTTACTGTTACAAATGTTTCTGTTACAGACTTTCCTTGGCAAGATGAGAGACCAATTTGTAATCTGTTACAAAGATGGGAGCTTGAACCATGTTGTATATTCACCTATTCAGCAATTTTCTTATCTGACTTTACCATCTAAACAATACTCTAAGATATTAGCATGTTGTTTATGTTTTTATTATCTTCAGATTGCGAAAGCAGAGAAGCTGAAACCATTGGAGGTTGAGTTGAGAAGATTAGAAGATTTATCCAAATCTATTGTTGATGATTTTGCCTACATGCGATCACGCGAAGAACAAATGAGAGACACTAATGGTAAGATGAAATATATTTGTTTTGTGTAGATCACTCTTGTGTGCTGACTTTATTTTTATTAAAAGCATTTAAACTTGTCTTCCAACAAGAACTATATAGGACACTGCATTAATTTGGTTTTGATTAGAGAATCTTAGATCTTTATGTAACTTTTTCTTCAAGATTGGTTATTGATTACTGAACTAACATAGCAGCACTCCGGGCAGACCCATAAGTGCTCAGTCTCCCTCAACAGATATCAAAGGATATGCATACTGATGGTTAAACCGCCTGTGTGTTATCGGGGCCCTCAAGGGAAGCAAAGAATGGGAACAATGTGACATAAAAGCCATGTTTTAAGGGACGACTGAGTTAGGGACCATGGGAAGTTACCCTAATAAAATTGAAAAGCGAAGCAGAATTGGATGTGCTGGCCTACTTGTAGGTGCATAACTGGCATGGAGTACAGTTGCTCTTAGGCTCAGATCACATACAAATCACAAAGAGTAGTTTAACAAGTGGTCTAACAAATTTTACAGTGGTGAAAAGGAATTTGGTTTAAATAGCACAGGAAAGATTTGTTATAGGCTTCAACATAAACATCTTTTTCAAATTTAACAAAGACAAAATGCAGTTCCATGTTAAATATTGTTATTTTAAGTAGTCAGACTTATTTTGTGTGTTTATGCCATTCTAAACTCATAAAAATAATAATTTTTTAAAATACTTTCAGAGTCCACCCATTCACGTGTTATGTACTTCAGTGTGTTTTCCATGTTGTGCCTTCTTGGACTGGCTACCTGGCAAGTTCTTTATCTCAGGAGATATTTCAAAGCAAAGAAGCTCATTGAATAAACATAATACATTAAAGAAACTTGAATTTGTACACATGCAGATGTTGAAGTCAGAGTGAGAGAGAGATGAGTTAATGATTATATAATATGGTTGAACTGTTATAATTGTTTCCCCTTGGTAGTAGTTATTTCCCATATTAGTAGAAATATTAATGATAGTGGTTCGTGTGTGTAAATGACTACATGTTACTTTGATGTGTTGGAGAACATTGAGATATTATTGTTTAGAATGTTGTGCATTGTGAGCAAGTTTTGAATTTAAGTAGTGTGGTGAAGGTGTTTTGTTTGCTTGAAAGATAAATGTTCCCAGTGTATTTCTTTTTTTGATGTACTGAGAAAAAAGTTATCGTTTCATATTGCTTTCAGATTTCCAGTATCACCAAGACTAATATGAAATTTGTATCTCATACTTATGGTTTATGTGTACTAGTTTAGTGAAGTCTTTTTCTGCTTCTTCAAGACAACTGCCACTGCTAAATTAGTAAATGATTTCATTTTCATACTAAATTTGAATTTCCTTAATTACAACCCAAGAATACCGGTTTCAAAACTCTGCGATGGGCAGTTTGGAAGCAAATTTGTCCCTGTGGATTTTTACAAGCAGTCCAGAAAGCAATGGTGACCCACTGAAGGTATAAGTGGTGCATAGAAAATCAACGACTCGTTTACTGTTGTTAATGGCAACATCCTGTAAAGAATATGCTCACCAGACTAAACAGATAGTAGTTTATAATTTGTTAAAGTTGATATAGTAACTTTCCATTTTCTACCTTTCTAAATTCAGTGTCTGCCAAATCCAACCAAATATTTCCACGGATAGTAGAATTATGAATTATAACTGATGTAGTTTTTTCTTTGTATATCATTCATCGCCATTAAGTGAGTTAGATTGGACTGTTATGTTCGGTCTGTGGACAAGTGCATCGGATTTCAGCATGCATTTTTGTAAAGTTAGGCTTTTTTGTCCTTTGACTGTCTCTCCAGCCTGATTGCAAGACAGCAGCTGTTTGGTGTCAGTGTTGTCTTTGCAAAGAAAGCTATCTTCCCTCGTTGGGTTTCCTTCTCCTAGATGGATTGTCATAAAATTATCAAGCTCCACATTTTACAGAATTTATTCCCTGACCTTAGTTTAACCACCAGGATGTATTCCCTGTACATATCCTTGGTGTGAATTTGGGACATGTCCACGCGCAGGTGGGCCAATATTTCCGCACCTACCGGAGGACATTCTCCCAAGGGTTCTGTATGACTCAGACTAAATTTAGACTGTAGAACCAAGGCTCTGATTATTTTGTCAGTTTCCATAGCATTTTCTGTAAAAACCGGAAGCACCACAATGATGTGCAGCTGGTTTGATTGCAGGCATTTCTCAGTATTTGGATGAGATCTGTAACAATCCTTACTCTCCTGATGATGATTCAGATATCATATCATTTTGATTATTTGATTTGTTGTTTATGTTGTTTTTAAGTACTGAACTCACTCATATACAGTACACACAAGTGGCTATATTGTCAGTAGTATGTGAGTATAGTACACACAAGTGGCTATATTGTCAGTAGTATGTGAATACAGTAAACACAAGTGGCTATATTGTCAGTAGTATGTGAATACAGTAAACACAAGTGGCTATATTGTCAGTAGTATGTGAATACAGTACACACAAGTGGCTATATTGTCAGTAGTATGTGAATACAGTAAACACAAGTGGCTATATTGTCAGTAGTATGTGAATACAGTACACACAAGTGGCTATATTGTCATTAGTATGTGAATCGAGTACAGTACTAAATGAACAAATTTGCCAAGAATAAATGGAGAGATCCAAGAACAAATAAATAATTTTATATCTTGCAAATGTCTATGCATATGTGAAAGTAAACAAAGAAGATAATAGAATTTGAAATACATTAACCAGCTGAAGAAATATATTGAAATCAAGTATATAGTGAGAAAAATTAAAACACAGTTTAAAAGTGTTGTTTATAAATGTTTCAATAATGGGAACACTTTTTCATCATCTGATCTGTTGCCAATGAATATGGGTAATTATTTTAGAAACTAAAGGTCAAAGGTAGACCAATGAGACGATGTTTTACAGAAGAGTGATTCAAATTCTATGGACAACACAACATTTTACTGATATCTTGATAGATGCATCTGCTCCACACACATGCAGACCAATTAGACCAAAATGATTTTGTATTAAATATCAGTAAGAGGTTTTAAGCTTTCATTGATAACTAGTTGTGAAACTGATGAACAGGGGCTTGACTTCTTTATGTGGAGTTATAGTAAAAAATCATAATAACAGTGCAAAATATTCCAGCCTAACCGCTGTGAACTACATCACAATGTTCAGGTCAAATCACAAAGAGTGGTTTATAAGTGGTTAATCTAGATAGGATGCAAACAACAACAGTTCACATTTGAAGACATAACACAGGTTTTCCAATTTTTAGTAATAGTATTTTGCAAAATATACAAGGGCAACATGGTGAAGTGCCGTGATAATTTAACCCTTTAGCTGCTAAGGATATATATATATATATATATATATATGTTTTCCCCATTCACTGCTAAAGACGCATTAACACGTCTGTTATTATCTCTCCTCTGTGGGCTAAAGACGTGTTAACACGTTATATATTGCTACTGTCACTGCTATAAGCATACATTCACATTTGTGATCTAGAAACAATTAGTAGCTATTGCTAGCTCCGTCTTCAGAAAGTATGTAGCAGCGAAAGGGTTAAATAAGAACCATGAACAGTCAAGGATTGTTGCAGACGAAGCAGGTTGGAAAGATATTGTTGCTAACCCACCGGACATATTTACCACTGATTGCTTTATGTCTCTGATCAAGGATGAAAATGAAGAACAAAACGAATTTTGAAATTTTATATATATATATTAGCGGTAGTGAGCTTGAACACAACCCAAGAGTGCCTGGTTCAAACTCGGCGGGCAATTTGGAAGCAAATTTGTTCCCATGAATTTTTACAAACAGTAAAAATAGACCTCACTGTTCAGAAAACAATGGCAAACTTCTGAACGTATAAGTGGTTCCTAGAAAATCGACTCGTTTACTACGGTTGATGGCGAGGTCCTGTAAAGGATATGCCATGATTTTCTTATATATATATATATATATATATATATATATATATATATATATATATATATATATATACACTATGAACTTTGTAGTTAGTTTATTTGATAACAAATGTCACATGTATGGTAATTGAAATAAGGGAGCTATGTAGTGACAAGCTACTTTACTGGTCTGTTTACGGTGATGGTATACAATACATGTAATGATTATGTTTATTTTTTGTATGTTGGTGCTTGTTGTATATTCACGTCTGCTGTATGTTTCTAATGTGATTACATTTTTTAAACATCTTTGATATCTTTTGTTATTCCCATATTCCCCACTTATTTTGTTTTGTGCATATTCATCTGTGTAGTGAATTTTTATGTCTTTTAAATACTTGTATCTAAGACAGAATGTGTATGACTACTTGTTGACTTCCATTCAAACATTTGTGGTATGTCCTGATTATTGGATTTTTCTAGCTCTAGAAGAAAGTAAAGAACTGTTCATACCATGAGATATACTGGGAAATACAGCTTTATACCCATAAATATTTTTGGTTAATGGTGTACAATGGGTGATGAGGTCAACATCATGCAGGCTGTCTGTACTTTCCATTGTTTCTCTGGTACCGAATTGAGACTGGGTTGACCTGAGTAGCTATAAAAAATGTGTAAATCTATTTTTTTTAAAAATAAATTATTTTCGTTGTTTACTCTCAGATGTAAAATTGAGTATGTTCAAAGAAAGTAATGGACAACTTCAGGTTGTAGGCATCTTCATAGAGTTCATCCTGCAATGGTACTGGTGTTAGTCAAATCAGCTTCCTCTACATTTCATGTCAGTTTTTTTGATGATCACGTTCATCAAAAGTTGATGTCTTTAACTTGTTGAAAAGATGATGTGTGTAGTGACCTATACAGAGTCTGAAGACTTTGAGGTGGAGTAGGGTCTTGGTCAGCTTTGGTTTGCTGACTTCTGTCATCTTATTTGCTTCACCTTAGAACTCTGTCCACTCTTAATAATGGGATTTGCTTTCTCTGGGTGTGCTCTGTAATTCTAGTTCATCCCAATATTCTCTAGTTCTGTCCTGTAAACTCGAGTGACCAGTTATTCATCAGAGCTGTGTTTGCATTAGCTGGAAGCAGTATGTACTGATACAGACAAGGCAGTGTTTCTGAATTTCATTCTGTTTAAGGAGCCACCTGTCTTCTCAAGACTTGCTCCCATGTAGACACTATTACTCTGTGCTGCAGAATACTTTTTTCTTCGAACGCTCCATATCAACCACATGTTAAACCACTCTTTGTGATTTGTATTTGATCTGAGCCTAAGAGCGATTGTATGTTGTGCCAGTTATGCAACTACAAGAAGGCCAGCACATCCGATTTCTTCCATGCTTTTTTTTTTTACTAGGGTAACTTCCCTAGGCCTCTACCTCAGTCACCTCTTACGACATGCATTGTAGGTCGCAGTGCTACTATTCGTTGCTTCCTTTATGGGCTCCGGCAACAAACAGGCGCACATGTATACAGAATTCAAGATTGATAATTCAGTCATGTTTACATGTGGGCAGGCACATCAGATTGCAGAGCACATACATCAAGACTGCCTTGAATATGACATACTGAGGCAAACTCACTGGTCCAGTGAAATAACACTAGAAAGTAAACTCCATCGACTTCTTTATGAACAACAAAGGACTGAGGTTTATACAAAAAGACAACATTGCAGATATAGAGAATATTTCAAACAAAGGAAAGGTAGGAAGGAAGGACACTCCTACCATGTTTCAATTGATAACAGGTAGGATGAAAAATTGTAAACTAAATATCATTTTAAAACATGATTTTTGTCACAATAACTATATTTACAATGTTCTCAAAATTAAAATTATATAAGTTTAATTTATTTACAAAAAGGTGGGGAGGGGGTTGGTTAAATATGATGGATTTACTTAATTGCACCCCATATGGGGCGGTCCTTCTCCGAAGAAATGGCAGGCTGCCTGCCGAGAGTATTACACAAATCACAAACTCCGTAGCTCAGGCAACAATCCTAGGGGACTCTGCAAAACAACATGCACAGTGAACAGAACGATAAAGTTCTGCTTCAAACCCATGACCGTACACTTGCAAGGAGACCCCCATTTGTTTACAAGTCTGTATCATATACTCACATATCACTGTCCCACTCTGTATTCATTTAATGTGAGATAAAACTTGCGATCATTGCTAGGTGCAAGTTTTTCAATAATTTGTATCTTTATTATGGATTAAACACATTTAACAAAATATATCTATACTGCATAGGAAACATGTCCCTTTCAGTTTTTCTTTTGTAATTGAATTATGGTAATTTTGTTTTGAGATGTGTTTTTTTTAAAAGTTATTTTGCGAAATCTTGGTTTGTTTTTTTGTAGTGTTGTTTATTAATATTGAGAAGAATAAGTTAATTAAAGTTGAGATGAATACAAGTGTGTTGTTTTCTGTTGTTGAGAATGATAACTTAATTGTAAGCTCAATAATTATAACAATACAAAAATAATGAATATTCAATGTTGTTTATTTGATGAAAGAATGATAGTCACATTGTGATGCGAACATAAACATTATTCTCTGAGATCAGGGTACATAAATCTGTCTCTAACAGGAAGCTGACAGAATATGAATGCATAAACACAATATTATTTTCATTGGCACAATTGTTTGTTTTATAAATTGTCTGTCACTTCACATATCTAAGCCCTAGTTTGTAGGAGGGAGAATTCCTTTCCTCATATGTGGAACGCCATGTGGAATTGAATCCACAATCCTCTTGTGTCCGAGTCAACAGGCGAACGCTAATGCATTATGCAAATCCATCCCACATTTTTGGTGTTTTATTCTGGATTAAAACTTCTTTTAGCGGAGACAATCTCAAAGAGCAATGTTACTCCCATACAGTATATACAAAGCAAAAGGCCATCCACCTAAAAGGTGGACCTCAGAGATAACAGAGGTGACAAAAAAAAACCACCGTTTATGAAACATACACAAAAGCCTGTTCTATAAATCTCTTCTTATCCCGAAGCTGTGAGGCAAAACAGGATTAGAGACAATGAGAAGTAACTAATGGAGGTACGATTAGTTCAACATAAGAACAAGTCGTTATGGCTATAGCATGGTGTGTTGCCCGTACAGACACAAATTATTATCATGAACTCTGTGCAGAGATTTCAGTAAATATTTTTATATAACCATGCGTTACCATTTTCACAAGTTGAGGAAGGTGAAGAAGTTCCTTTTTTATATGTTAACTACACAGGAGGTCTTGTCTTAATGCATTTTAAAGTTAAAAAAAGGGGAGGTCTAATGTTATTTGGAGACGACTTTTGAAGCATAGCTCAAAGCCATGCATATGACTAGGTTTGAGGTAGAGAGAAAGGCACAAGATTGAATTGAGTAGAAATTTGTTGTCTCTTCCATGTGCCCTTAGGTATGATGAGGACTGGTGATGACTATACTAGAGTAAATGAAGAAGATCTTGAAACACCCAGCAATTCTAGGAGAGACTAAAAAACAAATTATAAATGCAATCTTTCTACCAACACTATGCTACCTGTGTCAACTTTGGGTACTGACAAAAGAGCAAGAGAAAATTACCACCTGTGAAATGAGATGCTTGAGGAAATTGGTAAATAAAACAAGAAGAGACCATTGAAGAAATTAGAAGAACAATCGGAACAACACCTGTTGTTCATTGAAAAACAGAGACTCAAATGATTTAGCCACTTGGTGAGAATGAACCCAACTGCACCAGTTGCAAGAGTGTATAACCTGAAAATGGAATCATCAAGAGGAAGGGGTAGACCAAGACAAATATGGATTGATGGAGTTACAGACATTTTTCCACAATATCACAGCACTTCAAGCAACTGAGTGTGCACTATCTCGAAAACCAATCATCAGTTAAACCTGCGACGCCTAACAGCAAAAAAGCAGAGACGGACAAACAAAATAAAAGAAGAAATGTTTCTAGAGCTGACTGTTACAAAGACTTTCTAAAATTTGTACAGAACATATTTAGCCAAAAAAAATATGAATTTAACTACACAACCACGAAAAAAATAAGTCATTAGCACCTGTTTACATTGTAGCTTACTGAGGAAAATAATATTGAAAATCATGATCATTAATATAAATTTAAGTATAAAAAAATTACATTCAACAAATTTCAATAAAATATGATATACAAAAGATTACACTTCAAATTAAATACATGGTGAAACTAGATACTAAATGTGAAAGAATAAAAATAGCCTCTTGTATTTTGTACAACTATTGGGATCCATGTTTTGTTCTTTCACCGTGAATTTCATCTTCAATGATCTTTGGTCAATGATCGCTTAGGTTACTGTAAACCACAAACTGAGCAGTCATCTTCAGGTCTGTTAGGTTCCCCAAAGCTTAGTTTTTAGGTCAACTGTGTGTGCCCCTTGAATTTAATCATAAAGATATTGGAATGTTTATAAATAAAAATAAAATTTTCCATAGCCATTTCAGACATTAGGTTATGAAGTGCCTGTCACTTCACATTTCCTTCTCTTCCACCATTTATTTCTTTATAGAAGTGGGAATGTAGTGATCTTGTGTGTGCTCTTTTCTAGTACACATTTCCTGTACACAATTAAAAATGAACATTATATTTATTCCTTAGAAAGCACATTTTTTAAAAACCCACAAAAAAATAAAATAAAAATACTAGAATTCTTGTGCAGTATAAATTTCTTGAGAAAACATGGACAGAGTGGATATAAATTTATCTACAAGTTAGTAAAAAAGTTGTACTTTAGTTCACATTGGTTTGTGATTTAGGAGTGATAGAAAAACTATACATTGCATCGTGATACAGTGTCATTAGAAATCTCCCCATTAAATAAGTACTTTGACACTTCTAGGGGGGAGAAGATCATCGATCCCAATTGTGTCCATCTTGTTGCCTCTCTTTATTACTATTTTATTATTGAGGGGAGTGCTGGCCATAGTCAAGTAGTTAGAGCTCTTGTCTCACGCTCAGAAATGGGTACAAAGCTTGGTGAGTTATTAATGGCAAAAGTTGGTAAGGAAGAGAACTGATCATCTCATCACTAAATACTAAGGTCCATAATTGTTAGGTCTCTTAACACTTCAGTGATATAGTATTATGTGTTTAGTAATTACTGCCTTCTTGTTTTCTTTGGCTGCAATCTTACTAAAAGTAGTCAATGACTGCCTTGTTGTGATGTAGGGCAACAACTTATTGATGAATAGCACAAATTTTCCTCACTTTAATCCAAATACAGCACAAGCTACAGTTTCAGACAACTAAAACAATAAAAACTCTCTAGTTTGCTTGGTTCATTGCCATTTTTCAGAGCATGACACAAGTTTTATCTACACTAAACGCCCGAGTGGTTACCGGGGCCCAAATTTGGGGTGTAAAGAATAGAATCAGAGCACTGTTACCTGCCATGCATGTTGTAAGAGGCGAATAAGGAGGTTTGGCTGAAATCGAATGCACATGTCCTAAACTTGTAGAAATCTATGCGTTTAGGGGCCTACCAAACCAATGTACAACATATACACGTTCTTGGCAAAGATCAAACAAATCACAAAGAGTGATTAAAATTGGTCGTAAAGAACAAAGGCAAAGAAGAAGAAGATCTACACTAAAGGGTCTAAACACGAAGGATTGACTTCATTGCACCAGGTTTCCCCATACATCTTCAACCCTTTTGGCAGAAATGGTAAATCACCTGCCGAGATTATTGCATAAAGCATGAACTCTGTAGCTCCAGCAACAATCCTAAGAAATCGTATCTCTAAAAAAATGCACCTGTGAACCGAATACGCAGTCTGAATCCGAGCCCACAATATTCAGAATGCAAGGCAAACTGCGTAACCACTTCATCACAGAGGCCTTCTAATATCTACTAGTGTAGTAGGGAAGAATAAGTGATAGACAGAATATATTAATGAAACAATAAAATCGTTAGTAGAAATTTTACATAAAACAGATCACAATCGAACCTGTTCAACAAACTGCTTCTGAAGTAATTTTCTCAAGAAAACAGAAGAATACTAAAAATGATATGTCTGATTATGAATTTGAAAGTAAAAAGTTTTAACTCTTTCCACGCTTTAAGCCGTACACGGGAAGTCCGTTGACGCTATTAGCCACACTGCGCCATAGAGTTGCTTCCACTATAAGAAGTCTGTCTAGTTTTACTTCTACTGTTTTACTTCTACTACTTTTCAACCTTGTTATTCTATTGGGTTGTCCAGTTTTCTTAAATTTAGTATGTAATAATATATATATGTTTATTTAGTGACGAGTTGTTGGGATCGTAAATTTTTTTTACCTTCCTTAAATTAACTGCTTAAAAATTTAGGAAATAACTGCGCGTGGAAAGAGTTAAATAATTTTAACTGGTTGAAATGTGCTTATTAGTATGACTGAAATTTCACTGCTTAAACTGTGTACACTTCTCAGTGACAGAAGAGGGACCTATCAATGACTTTGAGGATTTGTCATTTTCTCAAGTTGTGACTGTCCCAAAGCAGAGGCCAACCTCTTGCTAATGTTATCATAACCAGCTTTCACTGCTAAGTCGTATGATGTTTCACCTTTATCATTTTTCACATTTTGATCAGCACCAGCTCTGTGAAAAGGAAATAAAATGTGTTTAGATTTGTAGTTAGTAACTGTAAATAATAGAATGTCAACAAAGAAATGTATTAATCATCTTAATCTTCTTTTCTCGAATCCTGTTTTGCCTCTCATCGTCAGGTTAAGAAGAGATTTCTAGAAGACTTTTGTAGCGCTTCATGGTACTTTTCATCATGCCAGTTGTCAAAAATGTAAGAAACATTAAAAATTATATTTCTCTGTACTTATCGTTACATATGGCCTGCAGGCAGTTTCTCCATACTGCTCTATCCTGGGCAACTCATTCAATCTCTTCTATGGAATTGAGTCTGATATTTCTTGTCCCTCTCAGTAAAATTTGTTTTAGGGTTTCCCTAGGGCGTCCTTTCTTCTTGAACCCTTAGTCTCCCATTTCAGCGCCTGTTTTGTAATTCTTTGATCATTTCTTTTCAGAGTATGCCCAACATACTACAATCTTTTTTTTTTATAACAGTGATTGGAGATATTATTGTAGCATTCCAATGACAATAATGTGTTATGTACCTGTTCTCTCAATAGGCTTCTGTATTTATATCATTGATCATACTACATTATCAGACTTGCTACGATACTAAAGTCCACAATTTTTTTTCAAAAGACCGACAGAAGCACTTCAACAAATTTGCCACACCATTTCTTACAGCACCATTAGGAGCTCACATATGAGAGTTCCACCATCCACATCTGTTTTCTGAATGATCAGAGCATGGCGATTTGCTCTGGATGACATCGTGATTTCTTGTATGGTGCCACTACACCGAAACTGGGAACTGTAGTCTCACATTGCCCAAGCTTCAGAGTACTTCTCTTCCATGCCTATGACACGCTCATGGAGTCTCTAAATAATCTGTTGTCACAATGATTCAAGTTAATAGGACAGATTGCATTGTTTCTCGTTCCTCATTTGAGTTGAACAATGAGTGATTGTATGGTGTACCATTTATGTTCATGTATGGAACTTGCATTTGAGTCACCAATTTCATGTGTTTATTTTACAGATTTTTCATTAGAAAATTTGTTTTTGGTGGCATTTGTTTTTAATGTTGTCACTCCTAGTTGTTCGCTTCTGTAAAGGGCCCTTTTGTGAAACGTTGTGATTTTGTCATTGTTTTGTAATTTGTAAAGACTACAGTACTTTATTACGTGTTTGCAATCAAATAGTTTTACTGCAGTCTCATCTATTTTGTCATTGTTTTGTAATTTGTAGAACTACAGTACTTTGTGATTACGTGTTTTACCAATCAAATAGTTTTACTGCAGTCTCATCTATTTTGTGGATATTTGAACAATTTTTTCTATAAATAGACAGTAAACAAGTATTAGGGTTTCAGAAAAACAAATTACCAAACAAGATTTGAACTACAAACCTTTATTTCTTACGGCACCCATTGCGTACCCCTACATATGAGAGTTTTCAATTACACAAGCAGCTAGTTCTCTATAATTTTTTTTTTTTTCGATCCAGAATCACTTGAGCTGAAAGCTCTTCGGCTCGGTGTCATGGACATCGAACCCTTCGGCTCGGTGCCACGAACACCGTAAATCTGGGGAACCTGTAGCTTTTCTGCCAGTCCAGCGGAGTTGAACCCACACTTACAGAGGACTAGTCACCCGTAGTCCAACGCGCTACGAACACGCTGGGCACGTGGGCAGTTCTCTAGAATAAAATCACTGTTTCGTCACAAAAGATGTCTAAGTGGGATTAACGCAGGGCAGGCAAACCTGCACTGTAAAGAATAGTTAGCTATCTGGTTCATCATCTATGAATTGAATAAGGAGTGCATCTAGATCATGCAGTGTACTCCATTATATGAATCGTCATGTAAAACACACCAATGGAACTTGCAACTTCTGAGGGCACTCAATGCCGCAATCATGTGATTTATTCCCATTAAACATGGAGCCTATCATTTAGTAATAAATTCTGCTATTTAATGCAGGTGGGCATCTGTGGCTTAACGATAATGAGCTCGATCAAAACCCAAGAGTACCTGGTTCAAACTTCGCTGTGGGCAGTTGGAAAGCAAATTTGCTACAGTGGATTTTTACTAACGGTAAAAATAGACCTCAGCGCTCACAATTCAAACTACTGAACGTATAAGTGGTGACTAGAAAATCAACGACTCGTTTACTGTGGTTGGTGGCGACATCCGTAAAGAAAATTCCATGATTTTCATGCACAAATGTTTAGAAATAATCAACATCTAAAACAGTAATTGAGAAAAGAATAAATGAACAATATTTTTGAGTCCTTACAGTAGTAAAGCATCAATGACTTTCATGTCTGATGGTCCAAGATTTACAGCTTCATGCAATGCTGTGTTACCTCTCCTGTGGTGAAAATGTTTGGTCTAATATTACTGACAAAAATGGTTGACATGTAAAATTATAATTCACACTTTACATACAGAGGCTGCAGCAATGACCTACTTTTGCTGACATACAAAAATAATTCTCAAACTCACAATAAGCTAATGTGTTTTATTTGTCCTACATATATTATCTGATACACAGGGGTGTTGATGGCAATGAGAGAGCAGACAGGCTGGCTGGATCTGCCACCATATTTGGGGGTGTCAGACAATGGATAGAGCTGTCATTCTGAAGCTCTCATAGAGTATTGTCGAAAAGGGGACTCGTATAAACCAATCCATGTCAATAGCTACATTGCAAGAGCTTGGATTAAAGATTTGAATGGCCAGCAATGAACAGCACAACAGATGTATGAGTAGACTCATCAATCAACATCAAACTGGAATTATCAGTTGCTGGATTTCTTGAGACATTGTGAAGAAGATATGGACATGCCCGAGTGCAATGAAGATATTCCAAACTGAAACATATCATCTGAAGAAGTAGGAGTCTCATTTTGAGCAGACAAATGAAGGTACTACATTGTTGTTTGTACATCACTAG
The DNA here is from genome assembly GCA_020796225.1 of Arion vulgaris. Lineage (NCBI taxonomy): Eukaryota > Metazoa > Mollusca > Gastropoda > Stylommatophora > Arionidae > Arion > Arion vulgaris. The sequence continues at coordinate 6,397,307 of CM036754.1, forward strand.
TGATGAATGCCACTCTGTTCATCCAATAGATAGAAAAGATTACTTGGATTGAGTCTGTCTTTGGGAGTGTAGATGACTGATTAGCCCAAAGTGGGCAGGGAAGGTTCTTGGTAAGTTATCAGTTTTACGAGAACTATCATAGCACTTCGGACATGTCCTAAATGCGACAACTACCAGCAGCGTGACTATGGAGGTCATGGTGGTGACAAAATCCCTGGAGTGGCTACAGACGCGAACATTCACCCATGCACGCACGCTCAGTGACTCTACTATTATGATACAGAAGATCAAGACCGGTTATGTATGAGGGCAGTGGATGCAATTAATACAAAATGCGACAATCCAGACACCTTCATCTTCATCCCAGGTCATTCTGGGGTGAAGGGCAATGAGAAAGCGAATGCTCTGGCGAGCAATGCTATGATTGAGAATGGGTCTTTTATGGACAAAAGTAGCATCATCAACGCTCTCGGAGAAAACATACACTATGAAGATTTCAATAAAGAAGATAAAGGGTATTCTCTATCACGGTTGCATAAGTTATGCATACAGATAGGTGCAGCAAGATGGGAAAACCATGAGTGAAATCCTTGTAATCAACCAACACAGAATGGGAGTTGTTAGTCTAAACACATTGAAATATACGCTTGGGAGTATAGAATTGTGCCTTTGATCCCGGAAGAAGATCAGCAAATATGGAATGTGCAATGAAGATGATTCTCAAATGAACAATGATGAATTAGTTACCCATTGAATGGCAATCCTTCTGTGAGATATCTTGTATGTTTGCATGTAAACAGTTTCTATTTAAACTATTTAAATTACCGGTTGTCACAATGTGTTCTAAACCTCCCTTCTCATCACATGCCCGAAAAATGATGACTGCCTCTTTCTTATATTGATGATAAGTCTTCTCTGTGTCTTGATCTCATTCAATACCTCAACATTAGTCATTTTAGCAGTCCATGGGATTCTCATCACTCTTCTGTAAAACCACATTTCTGTGGCCCTCAGAAATTTTTCGATCTGTGTGTTCATTGTCCATGACTCGCATCCGTATGTCAGCATTGGTTCTATGTAGCACTCGCATTCTGATCGGGATTGACAAGGACTTGTTGCAGATAATGCTTCTCATTTTCAGGAACGATGTTTTCTCTTGTCCTATTCTCCATACTCTGTCCCATATAAAATACATATGATTGTTAATATTCATTGTTTTATTTACTTCATGTTTTATTATTTGTTTGCGTTTGTCAAAATTTGGATGTGCCTGTCCTACATGCGATAGGGGTCTAACAGAGATACAATGACTCATGTTCTCTGCTCAAACCACACAGATCATAAAGAGTGGTTAACTTGGTTGATGACAATGAATGAATGCAAACAAACAATATTTGTTTGCTTGTATGCTTGATGTTTGTGCATGTTTATGCATTGATCAGCTCATGATTGAATCAATTAAACATTGATATATTGAAACTCACTACATTCCTGAAGGGACAGAGGATGTGTACATGATTCACGTAATAGCGGTGAATCTACAACTCTAACCAGACTGCAAGAACTCAAAGTTAAGTGTGGTGTAGCTCGGCAAGAACGCTATGCTGGCAGACAAAGACGAATTGTAAACCAACAAAGAACCAGTGTCGTTAGTCGCGACACGCTGAAGGACATACTGAGGGAGAGATCGGAGCACTTATGGACTAATTTGTTCGACATGCAGTCATGGTGATCCGATGACTAAACTAAACTATATTGAAACTCACATCGAGCTAGGACCCTTTGCATTGACGTTTGCTCCACTGTGTACTAAAACATCAATGGCATCAGTATGATGATTTCTCACAGCTAACAACAATGGTTTAATCTCATTCTTGCCCAGGCAGTTTGGATCTGCACCCTGAGAGAATTGAAATTGTGTTAAAAAGAAATTTGGTAAACTTATAAATTACATTTTTGTTCTGTAATACCGACAAATATCAATTAAAGAAAATAAAAGACTTTACATAACCAGGGAGCATTTTTTTCAGCAAATGGAAGAATATGTAACAAAACCCAACATGGATGCAATAAAGCAAATCAAATAATAGAGAACAAATCACACCAGTTTTGAAATGTGAACATGTCACCATGAACACTAAAAGAGCATAGTACAACACAATATTTCTCCCAACATTATGCTATCAGTACCAGCCCTGGATGCTGACATCAAATGATAGAAGAAAACTAGTCACAACAGAGTTGAAGTGTCTATGCAGAATGCTGGGAATATAACAAGAAGGGTCTTTTCCTGGAACCCACAGGAAAGCAAAATAGAAAGCCTAGAATTACAAGGAGAATAAATTTGGAGGTAAGATTAACAATATACAGAAAAGCAGGAAAGAACTGCAAGAGACAGCTAAAGATAGGAAAACTTGGCATGAGTTGGTTGAGGGCCTATGCACAAGAGATAGAAGAGATGGTATAATTTATGTAATTGGCTCAACTTGGGTAAAGCAAGTGAAGAAAAAACTCAACTATGTGTTATAATAGTTCATTTTACAGGATGGTGTTGTTATACAAATACACAAGTTCCATTACCTGCCTTTTACAAAGGCCTTATTCTTTGTTTGCTAACATTAAACTCAAGAATCCATATAGTAGCAATAATATAAGCTTTTAGCCTGATAAAGGTAAAAAAATTAATTACCAACCTCATCTAGCAGCTGTTGAATGTCACTGAGTAAAGCATCACCTTTTGATCCAAGCAATTTGAATAACTTGACATTAACAGGCTGTAATCATGCAAATAAGTGTCAGTATAAAGAATGAAACTAAACAAAATAACAAATATAACATAATATGGCATTTTGTTTTATTATAGTTCTTTCTCAACTATATGTTTGCCCACCCAAAAAAAAAAGAGAAAAACCCAGACAAAATAGATATAAACATCTTCTTTTCTCGACACACTGCTACTGGTTTGTTGCCCAGTGTTGTGGTTTTCTGTTTTCATCTTGTGCTGTTCTGGTGGCTTCGGTGATTGTTATTTTTGTTCTTTGACAGGATTCTGTTATGTCATCTAACCATCTTTTTCGTGGTCTTCCTCTCGCCTTCTTTCCTGATGTTCTTTTGTAGAAGACTGTATACTGTGGATGCATTCTTAATGAGTGGCCAAACCACTTCATTCTTTGTTTCCCAATGTAATTCAAGCAAAGTTCTGTGCCAACTTTCTGTCTTTTTTTTTTTTTTATGGGGCCGTCCCAGAGTCAATGTGCCTACCAGGTGGACTCGTACCACGGAACGTGAAAACGTTTATAAACTATCAAGCTCCATCAATCCTTCGATCGATGGCGCTCCTAGTTTTGTACAATGGTAGCCATGTTGCATTTAATGAAGGCTCCCGACCTTCGGCTTCGATCAAATGGGCACTAGTTCCGTAACACAAGCTGATATCTTTGTAAACCCATATAATGGGCCACGTGACAGATATCAAGCGATACAGATACTACACTTTGATCTTAGCCAAAAGGCCAGAAGCCTTATGCTGATGTTTGTGACTGTCTTTTCTGGTGTTGTTGGTAACTTTTCACGGGCACCACATTTCGCATGTAGTTATAAACATTGCTTATTATAGATTATAAGCATATTTAAGTATATTCAATATGCTTAAATATATTATAGTCACAAAAATTACAATTGCTGAGAAAACACAAAATACAAATTTCCCATAAAGTGGTCAGTGGTAACAAGGACACAAAATTAAAAAGTTTTACGAGACTAAATATTCTGACAATGCATAAAATCTTGAAAACTCATACCGATAACTTGGGGCCTATTTTCTTCCTTGGCTTGGGTTTTCTCCCTTTCTTAATCCCTGTAGACCTTGAAGTCACAGACCTGGAAGTGACAATCTCTTCATCTTCGCTCTCTGAAGGAAAGATATGACATGCAGGTTGCAACAACATATAGAACTATTTGAGTGTTGAAATAATTCATAATTATTCCTATATCTGGATGTTAAGTAAACTTTGATGAGGTTGATTTCAATGTCAGCATGATCCAGATTTGTCTAACATAGAATATCATACCACACACAGAATTATTGTGCAAATTAACATCTCAGATTTTTCCTCCCCCAAATCTTCTGAGCAGGGAAATAATCTTACAATATTTCTTTAAAGTAGACAATCTAAAGTTACAGTATTATGACAGACCATATAGCAACCATTCTTACTGTGATTTTCCAGAAATATTTTTATAAAACTGATTTACCTTCATCCTCTGAGTACATCAGATCATTCCCCCGCATGTGTTCATCCTGATAAGTTTCAGACTTTGACAGTCCAAGTGGTTTCCCTGTAAATGGTTTTTACTGTCTGCAGAGCAAGGTTAAGGTCAGATTCAACTCATAACCATTTTCTTGGATGGCACTAGATAAGAGCTACATAACAAAAATATTGTAAAATATGTCATGTGAATGACTTCAATAATATTGTCATGTATAACTGGAATGCAGATGCATATCATACATAGAAAATAAATAAAGTAGTAGCATATCCCTTGCAGAACGTTGCTTTCATCACAGTTCGAAGTTCGAATGAAAAACTGTACAAAATTAATTACAAACATATATATGAAAAAAATGAAGAACTAGATAATATATATATATATATATATATATATATATATATATATATATATATATATATATGAAGACATTACCCTTCCAAGGTGCTTGATCCATTCTAGCAATTTGAAAGTGTCAGCGGCAGAGCACTCACATAGTAGCTTATCAACAATTTCAAATTTGTCCAGAACTCAGAAAGTTCAGCACCAATTATCAACAAAGTAAGTGAGGAATCGACTGCGCATGAAATTGGACATCATACTATAGGTGCTAAAATTCAGCTTGCTACAACTGTGCTAAGTCAATTCCCTCATGGTCTTTTGTGTATGTTTCATAACCAGTGTTTTTGTCTCTCTGTTATCTCTGAAGTCCACCTTTTTTAGTGGTGGCCTTTTGCTTTGTATCCATTGTGTTAGAGAGAGAAACATTGTTCTTTGAGGCTTACTGTCTGTTGGTAATCTGTTTATGTGTCCGAACCATTTAATCTGTTGTTTCTTGATGAAGTTCAGTACTGATATTATACTCACTTTTTTGCTGATGTCTTCATTTCTAAACTGGTCTCTTCTTGTTACTCCCAGCATTCTGCATAGACACTTCTAGACATGCTGATGCTGCAAAATCAACTTTAGAAAACAAAATCACATACCTTTCCCATTTTTGGTTCTCCAATCAAAGCTCTGAACTCTGTATTGTTTTGTGTGTGAACTTTGAGATGTTGACATATATGATCTATCTGCTTTCTCCAGTATCCTGTACACCAAGTTGAAATGATTTATTCAGAGCAACAAATATATAAATGAAGATCTCTTCTTTAAGGCAGATTAAGAATAGTAAAAGCACATATATATATTATATCTTTGTTATATTCTGCTATGAGTTCTACAACTTATGAAGGAAGAAATAAAATAAAAACGCATATAGTTTATGAAGCTCCAATGTCTAAAGAACCCATAATTAACCTAAAAAAACCTCACAAAACAAGCAGACACACAAAAAGGTGAATCTAAAGAAGCAGTTTTCTGTACACAGAAAAATAGTTTGAAAAATCCTTTCCAGGTAAAGACTTGAAAAACCTAAACAATCTAAAAACCTTAAATACACACGACGTTCATGTACAAGGCAAAACTTCCTACATCGTGACAAGGCAAAACTTCCCTACATCGTGACAAGGCAAAACATCCCTACATCATGACAAGGCAAAACTTCCCTACATCGTGACAAGGCAAAACATCCCTACATCATGACAAGGCAAAACTTCCTACATCGTAACAAGGCAAAACATCCTACATCGTGACAAGGCAAAACATCCCTACATCGTGACAAGGCAAAACATCCCTACATCGTGACAAGGCAAAACTTCCCTACATCGTGACAAGAAACCACACAACATTCCCTACATCGTGACAAGGCAAAACATCCTACATCGTGATCTAAGAGGCAAAACACCCCTACATCGTGACAAGGCAAAACATCCCTACATCGTGACAAGGCAAAACATCCCTACATCGTGACAAGGCAAAACTTCCCTAAAATAATTAGTAGTATATCAGGTGTCATCTCCAAAAATTGATGCTGCACTACAAGGGCTAAAAGAGGCAACAGAAACCACATACATAAAACATACCGAAATGGTGTAAGACTTAAATGTACACAGATGGTTTTGCAAATAAAACAGTCTTCAAATGGAGGAACTGGGATTTACATTAGAAAACCACAAGGAGAAGAAAACAAAATACCCACCTACATCAAGAAGGCGTGGAATTTTTCCCGACCGCGACGGCTCTCAGGTCGATCCAACTGGGTACCAGACATGCTCTGGGAAAGTAAAGGCGGCCGGCGTGATGCTGACCACATCACCCATCGCGTGTCGACGGTCAATAAAAAATACAGGCCTAACACTGTATTGCCCTATATACCACGAGGTGTGAAAGGGTTCCTTTACTTTTTACTTTTCTTACTTCAAGAAGGCAAACACTCCCAAGTTGTACAGAAGAAAGGGTAGCCATAACAGAAACAATTCTCGTAAATCACAGCTAAAGATTTCCAAAACAGCAGAGTAATTTTTCTAATGGATGTAAAAGCAGTGTAACATGCCCTGACAGATCCAAAAACATCCACATCAACAAACTCACATCCGTCTTAAAGATGATCAGCAACATCCCCAAAGAAACAATACTACAGTGGATCTCATACCAGTGAGAAGCCTGTGTGTTGCCGGGGCCCTCAAGGGAGCAAAGAATAGTAACACTGTGACCTACAAGACATGTCGTAAGAGGCTACTAAGGTAGGGGCCTAGGGAAGCTATTCTAGTAAATAAAAAGCATCGCAGAAATCGGATGTGCTGACCTACTTGTATGCACATAACTGGCACAACACACAATCGCTCTTAGGCTTGGATCACATACAAATCACAAAGAGTGGTTAACAAGTGGTCGATATGGAGCATTCGAAGAAGAAGAAGACCAGTGAGACATAATGGAAATGAAAAAAAACAGACCTGTTCACAAAACAGAGTAGATCACTCACACAAATTGAAAGTGACATCTCATATAATGAATAAAATACTATGACAAAAGCAGAATTTAAGAAAAGGTCCAAACAGGGGCAATCAACTGCAAATCCAAGACACCTACCACCTAACAGCATGCAAAGAACAGACCTAGATTTTCAGATTTCAAACAGAATAAAAAAAATCACATGTACAGTTAAAATTGGTAATATGGATTTCAGTTAATAAGGAACTCAGAAACTATTTTATTACACGTAGATTACAAAATTAGTAGTAATATTTGGAAATTTGTAAACTACAGTACTTTTAAATTTGTGAATTAAGACCAGGAACTTCAGAATTCATATTTCATGTATGTCATCTCTACAAAGAAAAAAATGAGGTAATATGATCTACTTATGAACATGAGTGACTCTATTGATGACCTAAAACAAACCTACAGTTCACTTAAGCTAATGGTGCACTGAAGCTAATGGTGCACTGAAGCTAATGGTGCACTGAAGCTAATGGTACATTGCATCTAATTGTGTACTGAAGCTAATCGTGCACTGAAGCTAATGGTGCTATGGTACTGTAATCAAATGAACGACAGAAAAAAATATGAAGGAAAATATAAAAGTCCTCATTAACAATGAAATTATTTGTTTTATAAACTTTACAATTAGATTGAGGAGGAAGATTGGAGAAACAAATGAAATAGAAGGATGAATGAAAAGTAAAAACACTAGAAAAGTTCAATCACCTCTGCCAGGGCTTACTGCTGTAAGCAATGGCTGCCTATCTCTCATTTGTTTTTCCAGAGCTAATTTCTCATCAAACTGCTCTTTGTTAATGTCAATCTGTTTCTGTGAGGGGTAGAATATGCCAACTGTCTGAGTGCTGACGTTGTGAGTTAACTTTCTAGATCTGAGGGACTCTTCTGGTATTACTTGAGTAGATGGTATGACATACCCAGCAGGGCTTAAATTTGCTGGCAGCCACTGAGTCTGATTAAAGAGAAAATAAAATAATGTAAAATGATTATGATCAATAAAAACATTCTCTCAATTTCAATTATATAAAGTTAAACTGTTGTGAGCTTGTTCAAGCTGTTAGCTAATTGGAGTCTCAGTGGCAAAGAGGTTAGGGCTCGCCTCCTGTTCCATAGGTACTTGGTTCGCTCCCTCATGGAACCATTGGGATATTTTTCCAGAGATCCCTGATTTCAGTGTAGGTGAGGTCGAGTTCCTAGCTCTATCAGAGACAGGCAATAAAATGTGGGTCCTGTGTTCAAGTTGAGAACATAAAAGAAACCTTGGCAGTTCAAAATTGAGAACAGCAGGCTGGAAAGCCGTAGTCCGGGGAAAATTCATTCAAAATATTTAAAAATAAACTTCCGACAAAATTTTTACCATCTTCTAAATTACATCGAGGACCCTTGCCGATATTAGAGTTCACGCACTACCACTGATATCTTCCTGTGTAAGAAAGAGATTGGACCACACATGGTTACTCACCAAAGTGCAATGATGATGATGGTCCTATCAATCAATCAAGCTGTTAGCAGCTGACAAAAGCAATAAATTAACATCAAATGAAATTATTATAAAAATATTTCAACCAAAACTCTAACATAACTATTTTACTTTTCTTTTAAACTATAATGACCTCAATTTAATTAAATAATTACTATATCAAGTTTCATCCTTAAAAATCTTAAAAATACTACAAAAAGTTATACCAAATTATATTATGAGACTTACACAAATCAGATTTTAAAAATGAAATATTAAATTATTTCTATAAGACATTTTATAAACGTTGGAAATGCAATATTCAAAAAATTTCAAAAGTTCATAGATGGAAAACAGTGCAAGTAGCAAACAAGAGATTTCAAATGTGCATTAAAATGAATCTTGCACAGAAAGGCATAATGAAAAAATTGTCAGTGTCATTTAAATTGAAAATGTCTTGAAATTAAAAAAAGTAATGACCAGTGAATGTGATACCATTAGTGGAGTAATTAGTTTGCTTACAAGACAATCCCATTTTTTAATAACCCTGGACAGAAGAAATCAAATTAAAAGGAAATTAGTGGAGATCTTTCTTCTTCTTTTCTCAAATCCTATAATGTCTCACAGTGTCAGGATAAGAAGAGATATCTAGAAGGGGCTCAAGTGCACACTTCATAAATAGTGTTTTTACTGCCTCTTGTTATTTTTGTGATCCACCTTTTGCAAGTATGACTTTTTGCTTTGTATCTACTGTATCGAAGTAGCATTGCTCTTTGAGGCGCACTGTCTGTCGGTAATCTGCTTATGTGACTGAACCATTTAATTTGATATTTCCTGATGAAGTTAGTTTTGATGTACCCACTTTTTCCAGACATCTTAATTTCATTTCTGTTTCTTCTTGATTAGTGGAGATAAAATTATGAAAGAAAAGGAAAGCAGTGGAGATAGAAATACAAACACACACAAACTTAATTTGTATAGCATGATGACATGCAGTTCATAAAAGTAAAATTTAAAAAAGAGGATGATATAAAGATATATAACAGCAAAAAAAAGTATCTTTCACATAGATGTGCGTACGTTGAAGTTATGAGTAAGTTCTGATGACAACAACTATGAACAATCAGATATGACAATGCTACAGTATAACTCAGTAGGCGTGATATTACAAAGTTGTGTTTTATGTTCTTAAAATCTTATCATTAACTTATAAGTACAAATGTGTGTCATATGGGACAATATTTTCTCAGGTTATTGGAAATTGGGCTAGAGTTAACAACCCAAATCTACAAAAAGGTTTTCTTACAGAAACTGTTAAGTAGTTTATGAATAATTTAAGTGTAATAGTTGAAGCTCTATGTTCTATTTTGAATGGAAATAATAAGAGAGAGAGATAGAAATGAGATAGAGAGAAAAGAAAAGAAGAAGAAGAAAGAAAGACACAGATAATGCAACATATTTGTGTCCTAACAAATAATATAAAAGTTAAGTTCTTACCATTCCAGGATATTGTCCAGCTGAAGTTGTTGTAAAACTGAAATGAAAACGTGAACTAGGTGTTTAACCGTACAGAAACAAATATGAATAAAGCTGAATAAAGAAAACCTGCTTTATATTAAAAATACAAGTAAGTTCTGCTAAATGCGCATTTAAAAAATAAATAACTTTTTTTTCATACCATGTTGTTTACTGAGCGGTTGGTCCGTATTTGTCTTTGAGCAATGGTGCATGATGGGTTATGTGGTCAACATCACCCTGGACTAAATGAATTCGCCTTATATTTAAAATGCAAGTAAATGCTACCAAAAGCATGTTTCATATTAAAACAAAAGTAAATGCAAATAAAATAGAATGCTACACATTAACAGAAGATGTAAATGCAATTAAACGGCATGCTTCACATTTAAAAAAAACCCCTAATGCAAACAATTTATAAGATACAAAGTGATTTTTGCCGACAGATTATTAAGAGACTGTCTTTTACATCCTACAGAAAAGATGCTATGCTCTTGTATATATCATTATCATCAGGTGCCAGGCCGGCTGGCGTAGGCGATCATGGATCTCCACAAAAAAACTCTGTCGTTGGTGTTTGTTATCAACTTAGATGTTGACGCTCTACCATGCCATGAAGTCAGGCTATCTAATATTTTATCTCTCTGTCTTCCTCTGTCGTTACCCTCGATCTTACTGGTTGTCACAATGTGTTCTAAAATAATAGGCCAGCACATCTGATTTCTGCTATGCTTTTTATTTACCGGGGTAGCTTCCCCTAGGCCCCTACCTCAGTCACCTCTTATGATATGTCTTGTATGTCATAGCGTTACTATTCTTTGCTCTCCTTGTGAATACCAGCAACGCAAGGGCAACATTTAAACCAAAAGAACTTTTATCAATTACAGGAGCCATACAATAAATTCATAAATCAACCCACGAACAATACAATATCACAAATAAATAATATTAGTAGCCTAGTGCAGACTGCTACTTTTATCAGGGTCATTAGCATGGAAATCTGAAAACAAATAAAAATAAGTAGAAAAACAGATTAAATATTGCTAAACAATACCTCCACCCATTTCAAAACAGATAATAAAACTGGCAGATCTCCATAACAGTAATATAAATATTATGCTTACTACAAAAATGGAGGGAATATGAAGTGGGAAAAAGATAACGTTATCTACATCAAAAATAAATTTTAATCTATAGTTGTTATCTGTAGTAATAAACACACGGAAGTCATGATACTGCAAACTTACGTATGAAAAGTTCAGAGGTTAACATGAGAGATATAGATGTCTGTCTACTACTATATTAACAGACATGTTATACTTATTGACTAACAACAAACCTTAAGTACTAACTAGATAGCACAATACACAGGATGTATGGAAATATTAATTCTGAGCAGAACTGAGTTATTGTACATAAGCTTCTACACTGGAGGTAATATTGTTGTTTTTTTATATGTACAAGAATTTCTAATTATCAAGTTATAATTTAGCTGTAACGTTTTAATGAATGACATTGGTGATTGTGTTTTTACAGACATTTAAATTTCAATGTTTTATGAACTGTACCAATATCTCCATTTTTAAAGTACTCAAAGAATTTTGATTGTTCGTGGTTTCTTTAATTAATTAAACGATGGCTTTCTTAAAGTTTCTTTTAGAGCGTCTTCTTTTCATTTTATGGTTATCACAGGCCTATGTTTCAGTCTTTTTGGCTGCCTCTAATTTCTTTTTCATTTGTTTGTTTATCATTCACGTTTCCTATGCATGAAGTTACATTTTCTATGTATAATCTTTTGCTTATTGTTGTACCTTTCTCATGTTTTTGTATAATAATTATCCGATCAGAATCTCTTATATCCTTCTCATGTTCTCAAAACTTTCCTCCTTAACATTTAATATGAAGTTCATACAAGAGACAACATTGAATATATAGACAATATTTCAAGCGAACAAAAGGAAAGGAGGATGATGTGGATGGATGGAGGGATTAATTGATGGATGGGTGTGTGACAATGGTGAGAGAATATCTTTGCAAAGTAATTATTTGACAAGAATTGACTTCCCTGTTCATTATATTCGCAGAGCATTGTTGTAAATCCAGAACTATTGCTTATTCTGTATATCATTTATGAAATTGTTATATCTGTATACTCTGCTTGACAAATAACAATGAATACTTACTGACCTATTTATTTTGATATGACATAAGCTTAAGTTGTAAACAATTGCTGTACACTAAGTAACATTTTCTCACATAACCCCCTGTTTTCAAAATTAAATGAATAATGTTAATTTGATACAAAAATATGGACATTTTTTTTTTGTGGAAATTTCTTTATCATCTATTTTGTATGGACAAAAATAGTGTCTGGATTTTGATCACTTGAGTACAGGACATGTTAATTTGTGTATAATTATTGATTATTTAATACACATTTGGTTTGTTTAAGTACATATGTTGATCTTGCAAGGCTGACAGGTATACTATGAAATCCATATATATATATATATATATATATTACTGGGGTTTTTTAATTCCAAAGATAAATTATTAATTTTTGTATAAAAACTATATTTTTTATATTATATTAAATGTTCCTTCCTTCCTTTCGTTCGCTTGAAATATGTCTATATATTCAATGTTGTCTCTTGTATGAACTTCACTGTCTTTTGTAGCTCACACAGAGGTCTGTGTAGTTTTCTGTTGTGTTGTTGTTTCATTAGGCCAGTGAGTTTGCTTCAGTGTATCATATTCGGGGCAGTCTTGAAGTATGGTGTGCCTGTCCACATGTACACATGGCTGAATTGCCAATATTGAATTTTATTTTGTATATATGTGGCTGCAAAGTCAATTGTGTCCTGTTCTAAGGCGTAGAATGACAACTTGTTCCAATCTGCTCATATTATAATAATCATCTTGTGTTGGTATTTGTGGCTTTCTGATTGATTTAATCATCCTTTTCTTTTGGCGGTAGTCACATCATCCATATCTTCTTCCTTTCCTGTTTGACATATAAGCCATCCACAAAAGATTTTCATTGTTGCTGTTGTGCTTCCTATCTATTAATTGTTTCCCATATTGGGCCACAAACTTTCAACTCTCTTTCCACAGTTCTTCTAATCTTTCCATTGGATGCTAGGTCTTCCATTCCAATTCACCGTCCATTGGCGTGCTGTCCTAGATAATGACTCTACTGGCATATGACATACATGCCGAATCCATCCCCATCTTTTAATGATGATCTCCAACAATGCACAGTTTATTTATTTTAATAGCTCTTTATTTGCTATTGTATTTGGCCAGAAAATTTGTAAGATTCTTCTGAAACATTTATTTTGAAAAGTCTTCAATTTGTGTATGGTGATGTGAGTCATTAAATGATAAATATAGCAACGCTGAATGAGCTAAGCTGATGATAAAGACTTTTAAGTTTAGTTTAGTTTAAGTTTAGTCGTCGGATCACCATGACTGCATGTCGAACAAATTAGTCCATAAGTGCTCCGATCTCTCCATCAGTATGTCCATCAGCGTGTGGCGACTAACGACACCGGTTCTTTGTTGGTTTACAATTCTTCTTTGTCTGCCAGCATAGCGTTCTTGTCGAGGTACACCACACTTAACTTTGAGTTCTTGCAGTCTGGATAGAGTTGTAGATTCACCACTATTACGTGAATCATGTACACGTCCTCTCCCTTAAGGAATTTATAATATCAGTCTGGTCCATTGCTCGCCTGCTTTGTACAGCAGCCATACCTGCAAGCATATCCGCACGTTCATTCCCCTTACACCTGCATGCCCTGGCACAAAAATAAAACTGATCTTTGTCAGCTTAGACCTCCCCAGTGACTCCATCCAGTGTCTCCTAGCCCATCCTGTTTCAATCTCCTGAGCATACTCATTGAGTCACTGAGAAAACATGCATGGATAAAAGTCTGTGATTCCAGCCAAACCATCGCTTTAGTAACCACCATGATTTCCATACTGAGACTGCTCGTAGTCACAGCAAAACCACCACTGTCTTCCTTCACAACATCTCTCCGACCTTAGCAGTGAAAGCCCATGAGCTCCGCACATGTCTAATCACCGAACCATCCGTATAAATGATTACATCATGCTCAGATGCGCTTTAAAGACTTTTAAGCTAGAGTCTATTTCTGGAAATGTGGACAGCTGTACAAAGCTCATATTTAATCACATTACAATGGTAAGGTTAATATCAGTCAAAACTTAAGTTTAATTATAATAAAACAAGCAGATACTTAGATAGCCTATGACTAGGTTCCTAGAATAAAATCTGGAAAGTATGCAATCCCAACTAAGAAACATAACACAAAATCATGTTTTTGTGTAGAATAGTTGTTTGAGCTACCAACAATTGCAAACCATTAAAGACAAAACATTGTAAAATACCAAACAGAAACTTTAAATATACATACACCACAGAAACAGTAAAAAACACATACAAATATTGGAAAGCATACAAGTTGATGGGTGTGTCATAACAACATATTTAATTGTACTGTTTAATTATGCATTTGTATAATCAGAGTCTAAGTAACTCTAATTGCAAACTTTTCACACAGGTGGTGACAAAATTGTGCACAATTGAATAACATCAATTTGAAAATGAAGCTCCTTTGCAGCCTCATTTGTATTGGACTAGTAGCTGGACTGAGAACTCCAGTTCAATTATCCCAAACACTACACAAGAGAACCAATCAACAAAGCAGCGTTGAAACAGGCAACAAACAACCCCCTACTGGAAATTATCGAGGAATAGCTAACAATCATCAATCTACAGCTGGTACAAGTCAACCTATAGCTGATCCACAACAATCATTTTCCTTCTACAACAGTAACAACTTACCAGACCAGGTATTTTTGTGCAATGATGGCAAATTTCGGATTTATAGTTTCGATAAATGTGATGGTAAAATTGACTGTCCTGATGGCTCTGATGAGTTTCCAGAGCTGTGTCTTACTTCAAGTCCACCACCAATAAACAAAAAATGCAATAATCAGGGATTTCAATGTCCAAGTGGAAAGTGTATTTCCAAATTTCTCAATATTATGCTATCAGAAAAAGACTGTTGGGGTGGCGGCAACTCCAGTGAAGCTAACATTATAGAATATTGCACAGCTCCAATGTTACTTTGTGACAACAGTACTCAATGTGTCTCTTATGAAAACAGGTGCAATGGTGTGCCCGACTGTCTGGACAAGACTGATGAAGTGGTCTCTGGATGGAATCAAACAACAAGTGGTTCCATTGTCAGGTGTGCAAATGGACACTGTATTTCTGAACATGCTTTGTGTGATGGTGTTAATGATTGTGGTGACTATTCAGATGAGAATACATGCAATAGTCACAAGGACACTACTAAAAAACCAAAGGACCACCACTGCTCTGGTCATATTTGCCCTTCTGGAACATGCATATATAGCAGTCAAGTCTGTGATGGTATTGAAGATTGTGAAGACAATTCAGATGAAACGTCTTGTGATGACAACACTTCGATTTGGACCAACAACAAGGGTTTAATAATTAGTATTTCAGTGCTTGGAGGAACTGTTTGTATTATTATTGTGGTGGTGTTTGTTGTTACCATATGTTACAGAAGAAAATACAAGGCCCTTCAAACACAAATTAACAATATGGACAATGAACCCCCTCCATATTGGCAGGTTGTAGGTGTTGCTCCATTTGATTCTGCTGTGGGTGAACAGAAAGTTCAAGGTCATGACAATTTTTTTTAGCAGCAGTTCTGTGCTGACATTGTAATCTAATGACCTAAAAATATAGAAGGAATGCCCTACTGGTCATAAAGACCTAAAACTAATACATCAGATGCATGGAAATGACATTTTTTATGTAAAAAAATAGCTTTTAAATGACCTGCTGAAAATGTCATGTTTTAGTACAATATCAGTATAACTGTCACTATTATATAACAACAAAGCAATGATTTTGATTTTAATTTTAAGAAGGTTTCTATTTCATTTCTCTACTTTCATCCGACAAAACAACTCAAATTAAATTTTTACATAGAAATTTGTATCCTATGCCACGCTGTTTCCTACGACAGGCATTTTGAATTCACCCAATGTTTTGACAGTGCTTCAAAACTAAAATGATTTCTTAAGTTAACAAGAAGAGAGACAACAGATGTCTTCGGCACATTATCAGACTGAGATGGTATGACAGAGTTGCAAACACTGATCTGTGGATAAGAACTGAATTGTAGCCCTTCATGACCCAAGTTAAAAGGAGAAAGTGGAGATGGATTGGACATATCCTAAAGAAGACACGGTCAAGTGTCACTAGACAAGCATTTGAGTGGAAACCCAAAGGAAAACAGAAGGAAAATTGAGTCTCCTTGAGAAACTGAAGGATGCTGGACTAACCTGTGAAGCAATAAAGAAAATATCTAGAGATTGGGGAAAAGGGCAAACAACTGTTGAGGTTCTATGCTCCACAAGGAGCTAAGAGGAATAACAAAGAAGACAGACATACTGGTCATTTCTAAAAACATGTATAAAAGCAAATGGACAATAAAGAGACAATATGCATGTAAGAGAGTAAAAATATTGTAGAGAGAGAGAGAGAGACAGAGAGAGACTTGTAAAATTGTTATCTTTTCAAAACTAGTTATAAAAAAATCACTTATCCTTTGTCTTACAAAGTTCTAATAATGATATGATGATTTACCTAATGATGAAATGATGATTTACCCAATGATGATATGATCAGATGAGTGATAAGATCCTTTAATTAAACCTTGTATTTTTTATATGTATTTTTATGTAAAAAGAGAATAAACATTACCCCACAATTCATCTTCATTATGTCTAATAATTAGGGCCAAATCTTATTATCAAAGAATGGGTAGGATTAATCATAAAAAAAACAAAAATGAAATCTATTTAAACAAAGTGGTACAGACAAATTCTTAGAACCCATGGGATACAGAAATAGAAAAATGCAGACATTCTACAAGACATGAACATCGAGATTAATTGGCTCAGAAATAATATAACGTCACTAAAAGTAAAGCATGGAGCGGTGAGCGTAGTTGTTAGTGAACTCGCTTCTCAAGGCTGGTGGTCCGGGCTCAACTCCCGCAGTGTGCGTGGAATTGTTCCCGACCGCGGCGGCTCTCAGGTCGACCCAGCCTCAACTGGGTACCAGACATGCTCTGGGAAAGTAAAGGCGGCCGGTGTGATGCTGACCACATCACCCATCGTGTGCTGACAGTCAATGAATAATACAGGCCTAACACTGTATTGCCCTATATACCACAAGGTATGAAAGGTCTTACTTTTCTTTTTTTTTTAAAGTAAAACATATTGGTAACATTCCTCTTCTTCTTCTGCAATCAACTTCTGCTATGCGACTACTCCAGTATGTGCCATATCAGGGTGTTGTGCTTGAGGTCTTTCCGGTTCTCCCAGTTTGTTCTGAAAGGTTGTTTCCTGTTGGCCAAATTTCTACTCTCATGTTGTTCAGGCTGGGGCAATCTTGCAAGATGTGCTTTGGTGACTGCTTTGGTGCTCCACAAGTGCAGGTAGGCGAGTACCTGACACCCATCTATGGAGGTATGCTCTGAGACCGCAGTGCCACGTTCTAAGTCTGAAGACTGTGGTTTACTCTTTTTCTGTTTAATGTATTTATATAGTCGTGCTCTGGGCTGTACCCTCAGTTTGTGGGTCACATTAATCATCCCAGTGGTTTAGAGAAAGCAAAAATGGAGAGCATGGTTTCTGAAAAGATTAGAGCGAGAGGATGACCAAGATGCACAGGACTTTAATGAAACATTAAACACAATGACGGAGGAGATCAGAGAACTGGTTAGAAATCGAAAGTCTTTCAGGTGTGTCATGATCAAATCAAAGTTTTCGAAAGGACATGCTACATAAAGAGAGGAGGATCATTAACAAACAATAATCTGACATTACTTCCATCTAGATTTTCTGATATTTTTATTGAAGAAATAACCTCTGCTTTGTCTGCAGACTAATCTAGCATGACCTCATACTCAAATGATGTGTCTGATGAAGAGCTACATTTATGTTGCGGTGATGAGTAATCTTCTGAAACCAAACTCCACTGTATACAGAGTCATCAGGAAAGAAGGCGTGAGGAGACCACAAAAATATGGTTAGATGGAGTAGCAGAATCCTGTCAAAAAGCAAAAATAACTATCACCCAACCCACTGGAGCAATGCAAGACAAAAACAGAAAACCATGACACTGGGCAACAACATGGTAATAGTGTGACAACAAAAGAAGAAAAGCAAGATGAGAAATCTAGAGTGGTAAACCGTGATAACAGACCCAATGAATTAGTCTGTACACACCCTCTGTGATAGGGAAGTAACTTGAGTGAAACCGAATGGTTTATGGAAAAGTGTTTCAATTTTGATTCAATTGAATATCATGATAATTACAGCCCGTTATACAATCATAAACTTTAGATATGTCAATCTGTTTTTTAATCTTACATGTCTAGATCACAGAAACACTCAACATATTAAATAAACATGAATAATGTGAAATTGGCCACAGTGAACATTATTGACTTACTTGACTTATACATCTCCGCTCCTCGTGGAGCATAGGGACTCAACAGTTGTTACCCCCCTTTTTCCAGTCTCTGGCTGTTTTTCTTTATGGCTTCACAGGACAGTCCAGCACCCTTCAGTTCCTCAAGAAGACTCAATATTCAGATCTGTTTAGGCAGTCCCCTTTTCCATTTCCCTTGCGAGTTCTACACAAGTGCTTGCCTATTGACACTTAATTGTGTTTTCCACAGGGTATGCCTGACTTATCACCATTTTCTCCTCTTAACCTGGGTCACCATGGGTTCTTTTCCTGTTCTTATCCACAGGTCTGTGTTTGCAGTCATTGTTTTATTACTGATTGATATTGATTTGGTTTACAAAAACTAGCTTTGGTTATCATTATTTGTATGCCTAGTATAAATCTGTACTGCCAACTATTTTCTCCCATGAATTATACAATGGCAATGCAAAGATTACTAATTTTGTAGTGCACACTAAATTTATAAAATTCTGGCAAGATATGTACTTTGTATTGAGAATGCTACAGCAGTTTCAACAATACTTCTGAACTCTACTAAAATTTTACCAGCAAATATGCCTTTAGTAAATATGATGTCTATACAAATAACAAGAAAAACAAACTTATAATTGCTCAAAATAAAACAAGATATGTTATACACCATACACAAGAATAGTGTTAGCAAAAGAGTATGATGACCATCATCCAACAGAGACGATGGAAATGGATTGGACATTGATACATATGGAGACTAACTTTGTCATAAAAACTGCACTGAGATAGACACCAGAGCGTAAACAAAAATGTCTTAAGTTCCAAAATGACATGGAGGAGAACAGTAAAACAGGAACTGAAAAAAACTAATCCCATCTGGAACACAATACAGAGGACTGTCAAGAACAAAGAAGAATAGCTTGCTTTTGTTGATGCCTTAAGCACCAAGGTCTTCACAGGTTTGAGAGATACACAAGAATAAACAAACTTTTGTCACCTGATCTTATCTATAACTAATTTATTTTAAACTAATTTATAGATATATCACTTGTGAAAGATAAAAATTTATATCAGTAAAAGAGTTGACAAAATTAGAAATGAGGCTAGCAAGAAAACATTTTTATCAAATAAGGTCAAAGTATACATGTGCAAAATATGATAACTATAACCTCAACAACAGAAGCAACAAAATTAGCAGTGACAAAATTGGTGTCTATAAAAAAACAGCAATTATATCTCTCTCTCTCTTGCCTTTACGCCGGGTTGGGGCATAGGCCCTCAACCAACTCATGCCAAGTCTTCCTATCTCTAGCTATCTCCTGCAGCTCCCTCCAGCTCTTCTTTATATTGTTGATCTCCGCCTCCAAATCTCGTCTCCATGTATTTCTCGGCCTCCTTTTCTTTCGCTGCCCCTGCGGGTTCCAGGCAAGGACCCTTCTTGTTATATTCCCTCCGGTTTTCGCAAAGTGTGTCCTATCCAGCGCCAGCGTCTTTTTTAACCTGTTCGTTCACTGGAATCTGTCTTGTTCTCTCCATAAGTTCCTCATTTGTGACCCTATCATACCATCTTATTCCCTCTATTCTGCGCAGACACCAGTTGATGAATGTTTGCAATTTATGTGCTATTGTTTTAGTTGTTCTCCATGTTTCTGACCCATACAGTAGAACTGCTTTTACATTAGAGTTAAATATCCATATTTTTGTTCTAGATTTGATTTCTTTGGACTTCCAAATGTTTCGCAGTGCAATGAAAGCTCCTCTTGCCTTCTGTATTCTTATTTTAACATCTCTATCTGTTCCACCCTCTTTGTCTACGTTGCTGCCCAAATATGTGTATGATTCTACCTCTTGAAGTGGGATTTCCCACAGGGAGATCGAGTTGTCGTTTGCTTGGTTAATTCTCAATATCTTTGTCTTTCCCTTATGAATGTTCAGCCCTAGTTGCTGGGACCTTTGATTCAATGTGTTTAGCTTATCCTGCATCTGATTTCGTGTATGTGACAGAAGGGCTATATCATCAGCGAAGTCCAGATCATCTAGTTGCTCTGTCAGAGTCCATTGGATTCCATTTCTGGTGTTAGTTACTGTGGTCTTCATAATCCAGTCTATTGTCAGTAAGAACAACAAAGGTGATAGAAGACATCCTTGACGCACTCCTGTTTCTATTCCAAAAGTATCTGTTAGTTTACCTTCATGAAGAACTCTACATTTCATATCTGTATATGTTGCTTTTATTAGGTTAATAATTTTCTGTGGGATTCCATAATGCCTCATTAATTTCCAAAGGGTTTCCTTATCAATACTGTCAAAAGCCTTCTCATAATCAACAAATCCGATATAAAGTGGGGATTTCCATTCAATACTTTGCTCTATTATTATACGTAATGTGGCT
Source organism: Arion vulgaris (assembly GCA_020796225.1). Lineage (NCBI taxonomy): Eukaryota > Metazoa > Mollusca > Gastropoda > Stylommatophora > Arionidae > Arion > Arion vulgaris. The sequence continues at coordinate 6,418,403 of CM036754.1, forward strand.
ATCTGGTCAGCACAGGATCTATTTGGTCGGAAGCCTGCCTGTTCATCTCTTAGCTTTATATCGATGGCCTCTCTCAATCTCTCCAGGATGACTCTGCTTAGTATTTTCCCAGGTACTGACAACAGCATTATTCCCTATAGTTTTCACACTTCTGAAGGTCCCCTTTCTTTGGTAGCTTCACCAGGTATCCTTCTCTCCAGAGCAATTATATATTTACATATAAAAAATTACAATTAAAGCATACTAACAAGTAGTCGTTTCCTTAAAACATAGAACAAATAGTGAGAATAAATCTAATAATTTATCTGAGCTTGACCATATACTGAAACATCAACACAACAATATAGTAAAAAGATTAACTACCAGAAGAAGCTCAAATTGTAATATAATTTAACCATTGGTCCACTCTAGATGTCATGTTTTGTTCAATAACAAAGTAAGTGGTTAAACTTTTTAACTTACTACATAAAAAAGTCTTTATTCTCAGCAATGGTTCATCTACAGTTTAAACAAAGTGATATTTCAAGTTTCTGTAGCAGTTTTTTTCTGTCCTGCTAGTAACTATCTCTCTCTCTCTCTTTGCCTTTTTACACCGGATTGGGCATAGGCCCTCAACCAACTCATGACAAGTCTTTCTATCTCTAGCTATCTCCTGCAGCTCCCTCCAGCTCTTCTTTATATTGTTGATCTCCGCCTCCAAATCTCGTCTCCATGTATTTCTCGGCCTCCCTTCTTTCGCTGTCCCTGCGGGTTCCAGGCAAGGACCCTTCTTGTTATATTCCTCTCCGGTTTTCGCAAAGTGTGTCCTATCCAGTGCCAGCGTCTTTTTTAACCTGTTCATTCACTGGAATCTGTCTTGTTCTCTCCATAAGTTCCTCATTGGTGACCCTATCATACCATGCTGGTAACCATAGTTACAATATTTTATGTAAATTTTAGTAATGTTAATTTCGGTCAATAACTTCTTTATAATATTGTCTGCATAAACAAGTTCAGAATCAACAATTTCAGAAATGGATGAGTAAAAACAGATTTAGTTTGGCATAACATTTGTTTTTATGTTAATAAGGTAAATGACGAAAAAATAATAAAAGTTAAAAAATATGTACACTCTTCATCATGTATGGCTGAAATTTAGAAGTATAATTTTATTTTTTTTAAAAACATACCTTTATATGTTCATAATTAAAAAGTAAATTATGCTATGAATTGTCAAAACAACATCAGATTTTAAAAGTTTAAATAAAATATGGAACTTCAAGCTATAGTCTTAAAACTAAACTATGAATTTTCAATTGCAATGTTATATTATATAAAATATTTGAATTGGTATTAATGATTTTTACTGATGTAATTACTTTTCAGTCAACTCTTATAAATTTTCAGCTGCTACAGATCCTTAGATATGCTCAACTTGAATCCATGTCCTAGATTTTATCGTCCCTCTCCGATATGATTAGTAACTTGATCTCAAGTACATTGAATTAAGGGGTCTCTGGAAATAGTCCAATGGCTTCACATTGAACATGAACTGAGTACTTTTAGAATGTGAGACAAGCACTACACTCGAAATCCCAGAAACCACCTCTTTTTGGATCAATGGTCAAATTTTGAAGTTCATTCTCATGACAACATTTCAATAAAATAAAGATAACAGATAACTTACTTGAGAAAATCAACTGCACGGGGGTATTTTCTTTGGTCAAAATGTAGCTGCGGAGGAGCCTCATGTTGAGTAACAAGTTTGCCATATGTGGCCCAGCGAAGATCTTGAGATCCTATGCCGTTGAAAATCTGTCATTGGTAGACATATATTTAAAAACTTATAATAATAGATCAAACAAATAGATTGAATGTATTAAAATAAAATACACCCAAATCATTATTGTAAGTAAAATTAAGACCATATAGCAGATGTTTATTTTATATATTTTATTCATGGTAGCACATGGTACCCCTTGCTGAGTTAGCAACATCTGAGATGACTGGGACATGTGTGCCCGTATGAGCGGTGGCAGAATCGCAACAAATTTTCTATATGGTCAACTTGCAAATGGTACTAGATAGCATGAGCGCCTATTACTGTACTTCATTGACACCTGCAAGTGTGATCTAACTTCACACAGCATAGACAAAGAAAATTGGGAGCGGTTGACCAAAAGACAGACAAGCATGGCAAGTGGCAGTGAGGGATAGCTAAAAAAAACACACACAAAAAACACACCATCACATATGAGAGCAAAAGAGAGCGAAGAGACCATCCTATGTATTAGCTCCAATCTCCAGTTTCACCTGCAGTTATTGTAGCAATTTTTGCCACTCCAGAATAGGCCACAACAGACAATGTGATTCAGCACAGAACAAACCACATGATGCAAAACCTATTATCTCCTGAGACAAAGAGGCCAATGATGACGATGGCAGCACAAGAGTATACTAAAACTTTGTACCTCCCATTTTAAAACAAATATAACCCAAAACATATCTTTCCAAATTGAAATTACAAGTACTGTTGCAAATGGCAGATGTAAATAGCTAAACCTTCTTGGTCTCACTGGAACAAAGGGATGCAGCAGTCCATCTCCACTGATTTCTATTTTAGACGTTCTTTAGATTTGTCCATGAGGTACCGCACTCTCTGGGTTCCTTTTGTACTGTTCTTCACCAGTTATTCTTTAATCTACTCAAACTTTTGTTTCCTTGTGGAGCCCAGTCAAGTGGATGTCTGGTAATGTAAGATTTCCAGACTTTAAGTCTATTCCATCTTCATTTCCTCTTTTAAACCGCCAGCTGTATGAGTTTCTGTATTGTTCTCCTCACTTCTGGCCATCCAATACAGAGTATACAACAGACAAAACCTACAATAGTACAACTTGTGTGAATGAAGACATCATCAAATAGCATGTCCCTTGCGGAACGTCGCTTTCATCACAGCCCGCCTGAAAAACTCTCTGTCGCTAACAAGTTCTCCCACCTCTCATGTTCAATGTCCTGCTGCCACCTTCATCATGGGCGTACCCTGCCTCGTACTCCAGGAGCCATGCCTTCCTTTATGGTTCTCTCCAAAACACTGTGATATTTCATCTTCAACAAATTAAGAAATATTCAACAAATATTCTTAAATCTCTGATAAATAAAATATTTATTCAACCTAAGCATAGAATTTATAACATTCAGAAGACAAATATTATCTTACAAATAAACATACAAACAATTACATTTTAAAACAAAACTTAAAGTATTCTTCTTCTTCTTTTGTCGCCACACTGCTACCGGGTTGTTGCCCAGTGTGGTAGTTTTCTGTTTTTGTCTTGCGCTGTTCTGGTGGCTTGAGTGATTGTTATTTTTGCTCTTTCACAGGATTCTGCTATGCTATCTAACCATCTTTTCATGGTCTTCCTCTTTCCTTCTTTCCCGATGTTCTGTTGTAGAAGACTCTGTATACTGTGGAGTTTGGATGCATTCTTATTAAGTGGTCAAACCACTTCATTCTTTGTTTCTCAATGTAATTCAAGTAAGGTTCTGTGCCAACTTTCTTTCTTATGGTGATGTTGGTGACTCTGTCTTTTCTGGTTCTATACTTAAAGTATATAGAAGTAATATCCTAGGTGTGTTATTATACAGTAGTGAGTGCTAGAAAATGACTCACACCATTATACATAAGTTGGAGACATTCCAAAATAAATAGTTATGAAGAATACTGTGAATATTCTGGCTAAATACAATAGCAAATAAACAGCTTTTAACACAAACTGTGCTTCGCCGGAGACCAACATTAAAAGATGAAGATGGATTGGTAATGTATGTTGTATGCCAGCAGGGACATTGGCTAGTACAGCCTTCCGATGGACAGCTGATGGGAAAAGAAGGCCTAGATATCCAAAGGAAATATTGAGAAGAACTGTGGAAAGAGAGTTGAAAGATAGTGGCCTGACATGGGAAACAATTGGTAGAATGACGGCAGAACGGTAGCAATGGAAATCTATTGCAGAAGCCTTATGTGTCAAATAGGACAAGAAAAGGATATAGATATAGAAACATCTATACACTCACATAAGGCTGTGGTACTGTGGTAGAATAATTTTCCTGGGATTTCTGGTTATCATTGTGCTGTTCCTCCAGGAATCTAGAACCAGGATAAGGCTTGTGTTTAGTGCTTCCTTTGACCTCTGTATCTAATAGACCAGAGACATAAAAAGAGAAAACTAATTAGAAACAATGGTAACCAATAAATGTGAAAGCCTGGTGTATATCCATCTACCTACCTGCATGCATATATATATCTTCTCATCTTGTTACTTTTGTACTCTTGCGGCATCAAGGTATAGGGACTGGAAATAACTCTCTTATGCATTTTGTATATAGGAATGCTCATGGACTCATGCTCAGTCTAGCATTTGCATAACCATCCTATCCCCCTATTTCTGTTTACTCTGTATATCATTGTCTGTTGTCGTAAACTATTTGCAGGCAATCATATTATATAACCGAACCATTTGACCTGTTAATTTTACAAACCATCTCACTTTTTTATATTTTAAAATGCTTTGTTAGTCCTTCCTTCCTTTCGTTCGCTTGAAATATTGTCTATATATTCAATGTTGTCTCTTGTATTCTTCTTCTGCATTCTCACTAGATTGTGATTTCGGATTCTCTAATAAAGGCAGCCGTCTGCCTCGGATTATCAGCCACTCCATAGTTTGTCTTGGACGCTGGTGTAAGTGGGCCACCTCTTTCTTCTCAGGTCTGCATACTGGGGGCAGTTCTGTAGGATATGTTCTGTTGTCATACTTGCCAAGCCACAGGGGCACAGGTCGTTGGTGTATATTTTGAATTTAGTGTACAGGTGGTGTCTCATTCTGTTGTGACCCGTCCGGAGGCAAAGTATGGCTGTCTGGTAATATCCATCATTCTTGTTGTGTTTTGGGTGTTCTTTATCCCATTTTGCTTTGTAGTGTCCTTTGGTGATGGTTTTTGCTTCTTCATAGCTAAGTCTCTTGTATGAACTTCACTGTCTTTTGTAGCTCACACAGAGGTCCATGTAGTTTTCTGCCGAGTGTTGTTTTGTTAGGACAGTGGCTTTATAAGTAAAAATTTAGTTTAGTTATCAGATCATCATCACTGCATATCAAATTAATTAGTCCATAAGTGTTCCAATCTCCTCTTCAGTATGTCTCTCAGCATGTGGCAACTAAGTAAAAAGATAAACAATAACTCACCTGAGTATCAAATGTGTGATCTAAATCCCCAACTATATCCACCACCTCAAATCTATCATCGCCCGTGTGTTGCCGGGCCCACAAGGGGGAACAAAGAATAGTAACACTGTGACGTACAATGCAATGTTGTAAAAGTTGACTATACTAGGAGCTTAGAGAATCTACCCTAGTAAATCAAAAGCGTCACAACAAATCGGATATGCTGACCTACTTACAGGTGCATAGCTGACACAGCGTACAATCACTCTAACGCTCAGATCACATACAAATCACAAAGAGTGGTTTAACAAATGGTCAATATGGAGCGTTCAAGAAGAAGAAATCCATCATTAGAAATTATCTTTTAAATTATTTAATTGAGCAAACTGATATACTTCTAGTTATCACATACAAATACATTATGTATGCAAAAGTGACCCATAGCTAAAACTACACAAGAAAGGAAACCAACATTCTTGCATCTACATGTCACACCAATTTAAAAAAAAACATATGAAAGCATACCAGTCAATCCTTTCTGTGTGGCTTTAATCTCATCAATTTCAGTCCAAGCTGAACCTGCACTGGGAATCAATTTGCCTTTGATTCTGTGAAATTCTCTCTGAGAAAAGTGAGTAGACATTTCTAATTACTTTAATTTGATAGCTTTAGTGCTTAAAAGATAAACAAAACTTTATTCACAATCTAGCCACCGATGCGGAAACAGCTGCAAAAACTGGGAACAACAAGACCGTATTCCACATTATGAAGCAACTATGCAAACATACTCCTACACCAAATAAACCCATCAAAGACAATCAAGGTAGGATACTGCTGTCAGAAGAACAACAAAAACAACGATGGGCAGAACATTTTAAAGAAATACTAAATAGACCGCAACCAGAGATTGTTCCCAACCTAGATGAAGAAATCACCATGCCCACACTAGAAGCTTCCTGTGAGCCATTCACACTGGAAGAGTTGAAATCTGCCATTAAAAATTGAGAAACAACAAAGCGGTTGGTGATGATAACATCTCTGGAGAAATGCTCAAAGCAGCAGATGATAACAACTTACAACATATACTCCAACTTATAAATGAAATCTGGCAAAATGAATCCCCACCACAACTGTGGAAAGATGGTATTATTTTCAAATTACCTAAAAAGGAGATTTGTCTGATTGTAATAACTGGCGTGGGATCACCCTACTGTCAGTGCCAGGAAAACTTTTTGTAGCATGTTACTCGAGAGACTGAAAAAGTCTATAGATGAAAGGCTAAGAGAAGAACAAACAGGGTTTAGACCAAAACGAGCATGCATAGATCACATCTTCACACTAAGAGTAATCATTGAAGAGTTAGTAGAATTTCAATCGAATTTAATCATCAACTTTGTTGATTTTCAGAAAGCGTTTGACAGTATTCACCGTCCTACGCTTTGGAAACTACTCAAAAACTATGGTTTCCTGCTAAATTCATCAACATCATAAAATCCTTCTACAGTGAATCGCGCTGCAGTGTAAGAACAGATTTTGGTAACTCTGACTGGTTCCCAGTGGAAACAGGAGTGAAACAAGGCTGTGTCTTATCGCCAATGCTCTTTGGAATAGCAATTGACTGGGTCATGCGAAAATGCACCAATAACGCAAATATGGGCATCAAGTGGGTTGATAAAATTTTAGAAGACCTTGATTTTGCCGACGATATAGCCCTTTTGAGTTCATCACATCAAGATATTCAAATGAAAACAAACCTTCTCCAAAATATCTCAGGACAAATTGGTCTCCAAATAAACACCACAAAAACAAAAATTGTTGACCTTACCAGCAGTCCAGAAAATATTCAACTAAAAACTACACTCTTGAAAAAGTCAAAAGTTTTACATACCTAGGGAGTATGATGTCATCTACGGGGATACAGCGCCAGAAATTCCACACAGAATCGCATTGGCATCAAGTGCTTTTAACAAATTGTCAAATATATGGAAGTCCAATTCACTCAGCAAGCACTTAAAATTAAAGATCTTTAACTCTTGTGTGATTCCAGTATTAACTTATGGATGCGAGAGTTGGAAAGCAACAAAAGCTCTAGAAAGAAAATTAGATAACTTTGAGAATAAATGTCTTAGAAGAATACTGAACCTCAAATGGTCAGATTTCAGACCCAATACACAAATAAGACAAGAGACCAAGCAAGAAAATGTATCAAATTTTATAAGAAAGCGCCGCTGGAACTACATCGGCCACACACTTAGAATGGATGAGAGAAGACTCCTTACCAATCCCTCATATGGACACCAGAGGGAAAAAGAAAACGAGGAAGACCAAGAGAGACTCTGCGTAGAACCATCACCAGAGAAGGCTCAACGATGGGCCTAGTAAACATTAAAGACTTAAAACAAATAGCAACGAACCGCGAGACATGGAGAGCTATGACCTCTGCCCTATGCGCGCCCACAGGCCCAAGAGGAAAGACTAACTAAAGTGCTTAAAAGTATTTATAATACATAAGTTTGCAGGGAATTCAGTTTGAGCTTATAGAAATATTACAACATTAATAATTATAACTAAGCTTGGGGTCGCTGAAAACAAAGTTTATACACTCTACGTTAGTGTCCATGTGCCGTGGACATTTTGGGGTTAAAAAACCAGCCTGACAAAAATTATTGGTGTGCACACAATACATGGTTTAACTACAGGAGACCCTGATCCTTTACTTGGAGATCTAAATTACAAGTATCTCTGAAGTCGAATTACGGTTCATCTGAATGGCATGGGACACTGGTGATAAGTAAAGCAAAACTTAATGGAAAATTCTGTCATAGGCACCACATTAGGAGCCATGACTAAGTCTTAATTTATAGCTATTTCTCTCCAGCCTGTGACACCCCTGACACCTAGGGTTTGCCCTTTCTTTGTACTTAGCCAAGACTTTTGGTTCGTTATGCTTCGTTCTTATTGATTCTTGTCCCACAGCTGGCAATTTGCTTGCGAGCCTTTACTCCGGGGGGGTTGGGGTTCCTTCACTGACGACAACTGTTTCTTACGTTTCTCACCGTGCACACCTTCACAATGCCTCTAGCTTGTGCGGACACAGAACTCAATTGGGGTCCACTCCTCAGAGCCCCGAGTTTCGCACTATGTGGGCCCACATGCAACTCAACCCGGGAACCGGTATATCAGGCTCTGGGGGACGGAGAGAGATCTAGAGCTATACGGGCTCCGAGTTTCTTCCCACGTGGGTCCACATCTCTTCATTGTATGCACCTCTCATCTCTTTAATTTTGATGTGGTCACTTACTCCAGGGAGGTTTGCATTCGCTCGCAGACGACTTGTACACTGCTGTTTTTTTACGTTTAACTTGGGCTTTTATATACGGACGTCGGCCAGGAGATGCATGCATTTTGTTCGTAATATTTGTACCTACTTTCTTTTCCGTTCTCGCACTACTACCACTACCATGATCCTCGATAGCTCTCCCTCGATCCCTGCCTTCTTAGCCAGACCAGAACCACTGTCTGTTTCCAGGGTCACCACAAGGAGTTGAGGTCAGGGTCTAGATTAGTGCCAGCTCCACTAATCCTGGCACAGCGTTATCCCAATGCGCCTTTGACCCCGAATTTGCTGTCAAATTGTCCGCCACTGAGTTTGATACAAGTATTTAATTTCCATATTTGTGTCAAACAATTAAGAAATACAAACCTTAACTTGTGATTTCCTAAGGTCATCTTGAAAGCCAAGATCATCATCTTCAGCTGGTACAGAAACTGATGCTACAAAATCAACTTCAAAGACTTTTGTCACCACATAACTTTCCCTCAAGCCATCACTGAAAGAAACAAACATTTATATAATTTCTCAACATAATCGGACTCTGAATTCTTAAAAAGATAATACTAGATACATATGTATTTACAAACCCAGGAATGGACAATTTCAGTTTTCATATTTGTACTTGTATTATTTTGTAGATGACAAAAGAATAATGAAATAATGCACATACAAAAAAATGACATGTTGCATCATAAAATACATAATTATTAAAGATCAGCAGAATGTCAGATCAACTTAACATTCATGTTACCAACATCAAGTTCAAACAATTCTCAAAGTTCAAATACTTGGAAAGTGTACTTAGAAAGGATGTAAGTTTCGACTTTGAAATAAAATGCAAAATAACAAACACAGTGAGAAGTCAGCTGTCATCTTTACATCAAAATTCAAATATATGTATGAGAATCTAGTAGCAACATGTCAGACGTAGGGATGAGCTAAAAGGCAAGAGAGACACTCAGAAGTTGTCCCAGTAAAACACTAGGAAGTTGACTGTCTGAAATACTTTACCTTGCCACAGCAACAGCTTTAACCGTCTGTTTTCCTGCGGGTAAAGTGAATGGACCAAGATACTTCATGGTACATCTTTCTCCTGTTCGTTGAAAGGGCTCAGGTTTCCAGCCATTGATTGTATAATAGATATCTGCACCTGAAGTTTCTGCCACACAATTTTACGAAACAATATTAATATTAGTAACACATTTTTTTAATATAAACATATAAAATAATAATAAAATTTATTTGATAATAACATAAAATTAGAAATTCTAAATGTACTAAAAGGGAAAAAAATAATGTGAATGAAAGGGGGAAATACATGAAAGGATATTTTTACGAAATGTTATTTTCTTCTTTCTATAATTTTGTCTTCCATAAGAAATATAAGATCACAAGTGAAGTTGACCATCTTGTAATAATCCTTCGGACTAGATGAGACATCTCAAGAAACTCTGTAAGCATACACTACACCATGTAATCGGATCATACCTCATTTGCATAGTGACACATTAAAAAGTCAAAGTACACAATCAATGAAACAGCTCGAGACCAGAAAGTTTGATAGATACATTCAAACAAGCCTGTTGTTACTGTTCGAATACAATTTTTTGTCCTGCTCAAATAGTTTAAAAGAAGGGATGCTATAACAATTGTTATGTGTATATAATATATATATATATATTTGTATTTATATATATATTATGTATATCAGGGATGGGCAACCTTTTCTTGGAGCCAAGGGCAGGATTCAGTATTACGAAGCTGGAAGAAAATAAAAAGTTTTAAGAACCCCAGGGAAAGCACAGGAGTTAATGAATATGATCAATACATAGCCAGTGAAGAAGTATTAACTCTCCACTAGAGTTAGCTGGTTGTGTTCTTTTAAAAAGGCATGTCTGTAGGGCTAAGTCATTGGTGCCGTAAGAAATAAGGTGTTTGTGGTTTCAATCCTGTGTTTGGTAAATTTATTTTCTGAAAGCCCCAAATATTATACAGCTGGTTGCACTGAAAAAAATGTCTTGCTACACTCGCTTTTCAACATTACATATTATTTTTATGCTGTTCTGAAAGCTTAATTACATATAGAATTAACATTATTATATCAAGGAGATGATCTGTTTTGACAGCATGTAAACAGAAAAAAAGCAACTTAAACCTGCACAGTTGGTATAGATAAGAAGATTCTGTCTGTCTCTTTAACAAGCCACTTTGTTTTAAATTAAAAGCTATTCAAGTAATTTAATTTCATATACGTTTGGTGTCGAAGCTGATCACCTTTACAAGAATATATATATATATATATATATATATATATATATATATATATATATATATATATATATATATATAATAGAAAGTAACGATAATGTATTTCCTGGTCTGAATGTGCTGAAATTTGAGTACTTTCGCAAGCCAGATAGAACATGCTGCATCTAACTCACTGGTTGAGGTTGCCGACCACATGATATATATGATGTATCTTGTAGTAAGATTGATGGTTATAATGTATTACTGTATGATTATAAACTTACCTGACCTCAGTTCAATTTTAGTATTTGAATCTATTGATGTTTTAGGACGTCCTGACAGTGGCGATCTCAAAGGAATGACAGTTGGCACGGCAATGGATCCTGCTGTCATCCTGGGATTTCTTTTTACAGCTTACAAATCCTTACAAAAATCTGAAATATAAGCTTTTAGATAATTTACTTCTGATTTACATCTGCTAGTAGGACATTTTGAAGGAATGTAAAGGCTTTTAAAATGAGCAATTTCAAATGAAGTGTTAGTCAACATTAGTGCACTGTAAAGTAGAAATAAGACTCTGAGCATGGCCACCTCAGAACCAGTCAAACAAGAAGATACTTCTGGGTGAAACTACTTTCCCTATCTTGAAGTGTTGCTGCCACATGGGAGAAACTGGATTTGACATTAAGGGCAGACTGGGTGGAGCATAAGGCGCATTCTGGAAGTCAGCCCAAAGCAACATCAGAACCAAGATTGGTATAAACCATGGCTGCATGTTGTCGACTTTGCTATACGGATTGAAGTGCTGGAGAGTGACAGAACAAGATATCTCAGGACTCTCCACCTTTCATACAGCTTGACTGCAAAAGATCTTATGCATGTTCTGGCCAAATACTATCTCTAATCAAGAACTGTCAGCATAGTGTCAACAGGAGAATATCAGCACCATCACTAAAAAGGGATGCTGGAGGTTGGTCGGACATGTGATGCACATGCAGACTAACTCTGTCAGGAAAACTGCACCAAGATGGAAACCAAAGGGTAAACGAAAAGGTAGAGGAACCAAAATGACCTAGAGGAGAACAGTAGAACAAGAATTGAAAGAAATTAATCACAGCTGGAACACAATATAGTGGATGACCAAGAAAAGAGAACAATGGTGTGTATTTGTTGCTGCACTAAGCACCATGAGTGTCACAAGCTAGAGAGAGATCAATGTGCACCACAGACAGACCCACAAGTACTTGGTCTTCTTTATAAGATGATGAGGTGTACGTATGCTGACTGTTTCCATCACATGATGATTAGTCATGCATCTAAACTGTCCTCTCTTGCACTGCCCCTGCTCATCTCATGCTTGATTCTTAAATTCTGGCGATACTGGGTTCAGAACCATTTGGGGTGGGGAAGGGGTGTTCATGCGATTAGAGTCGGTGGTTCCTTAAAGAAAACAATTAATTATATATATTTTAAAATAAATTATTTTCGTGATTTTGCGATGGAATAATCATTTAAAATTTGAATTCTGCATTTTAATTTACCTTATGCCCGTCTTACACAATCCATTTTTCTATTTCATGCATATAATAATTTGAAAATTGACCATGTATGAAAGAAATATATATCAATTTTCTATGTTATAGAGAAAATAGAGCATGTATATATGGGGAGGGGGCGTGGCAAACTCTTATAATGTGGAGGGGGGCTTTACACAGTTTATGTTAGCAAAGTGGCGGAGGGCCAAACAAGTTTGGGAATCTATGATCTAGTAATAAACCCTTCAAAAATAAAATAAGAAATGGACATGAACAATGCAATGAAAGCAATCTTAGCTCATAATGCCTAGAAAACCGGATAACAATAAGAACTAAATGACACAATAATAGTGTATCATTTGATCTCTTATTGTTATACGTTTTTTAAAAATTGTATTACAATATGAATATACTTGATTAATCAACATCGAACTGGCGTGGTGGGCCACTGGATCTGTTGATGCAGAGGTCGGAGCACAAGTTATATGGATGTGTCCGGAGTACTATGATGATAGTCCTGATATAACCGATAACTGCTACTTGTATTGCTTTTTGTAACTATATATGTATATAAAGTATTATGTATAGCACAGTGTATCTAAACTTGTCTAAAAGTACTAAGTTAACTAAAAATACTTATTCTAGAAATGATGCATGGCAATGGAGGGAATTTGTTAGGAACCCAATTAGGATTAACACAATAACACATCATAATGATGGATATGTCACTCTACAAGTTCATGAAGCTCATCAATTTCATCGAGATGTCGTTGCCTTTTGTTGTCGCAATCAATTGACAAGCTTGACAAGGTACGCATGGTCGAGTCTGAACTTGTATGGTCTGCATCATCAAAGGCAAAGGTACTAACTAGTAGTAGTACTAAAGTCTACTATTAGTAGTAATAGTAAAAAGTATAATAGTACTAGTACTACTATGATATAAATTCTGATCATAATCCAGTGATGATCAAACTAAATATAAAACTAAAAAGATAGACCAACCAACAAGAAAAGAACCACATATAGATATATCAGCACTTAAACAATCAGAGATACAACAGAAATATTGTGTGGAAGTAAAGAACAAATATGAATGCCTAATGACAGAGTGCTTAGAACAATACAGAAGAGAAAATCCTGAAGAGAAAGTAGCCAATAAATGGGATTGCTTAAAACAGAGTATACAAACTGCAAACAAAAACCTGCCTGTAAAAGAATCCATGAAAAATCAAATGTGGATGACTGATGAAATCTTAGAAAAATGACAGAACGAAAGAAAGCCAAGAACACCCCAAAGTATACAATTTTAGACAACGAAATACGCAACATGTGCAGAACCACAAAAGTAAACTGGTTAGAAACAAAATGCAAGGAAATAGAAGATATGGCAGAAAAACACAGGACTAGAGATATGCACAGAGAAATAAGACAAATGACAAGTAAGAAAAATACTGTAAAAAGTGGAGGATGTATCAAAAACAACAACAACCAACTTTTGTTTGATAAAACAGAAATATTGACAAGATGGACAGAATATGTAACAGCTCTATTTGATGATCAAAGAAGCAGTAAACACAGTATAAAGTGCAATGACAGCCCAAGAATATTAAAATCTGAAGTTGTAAGAGCAATCGAAACAATGAAGCGAGGAAAGGCTGCAGGATTGGACAATATTACTGTGAAAATGTTAACCTCCTTAGAGGATTTTGGTATTTCAACCATTACAGATTTGTGCAATGATATATATAACACAGGATATATACCAAGAGACTTGAAGACATCAGTATTCATACCACTACCCAAAAGCCCAAAGCACAGGAGTACACAGACTATAGGACAATTAGCCTGATGAGCCACATAACAAAAATACTACTCAAGATCATACATGAAAGAATTAAAAACAAGATAGACATAGAAGTAGGAGAAGAACAGTTTGGCTTTAGAAAGAACAGAGGAACAAGAGAGGCAATACTTTGTATAAGACTACTCGCTGACAAGTATATAGAAGTGCAAAAAGTATCTACTTGTGTTTCATCGATTATAGCAAAGCTTTGACAGAGTCCAACATGAAAAGCTAATCATATGTCTACAAGAAATAGGCCTAGATGGGGATGATATCAGACTAATAAGTAACATATACTGGGAACAGACAGCAATAATAAAATATGAAAATAGCTACTCTCCATACATAGACATAAAGAGAGGAGTGAGACAAGGATGCATACTGTCACCAAGCCTATTTAACATCTACACAGAGAAAATCTTCAAACAACTAGAGGGAATGCCAGGACTCAAGATCAATGGAAAAATAATAAATAACTTAAGATATGCAGATGACACAGTATTGGTAGCAGAAAATGAACAAGATCTACAAGAATTAGTGGACCAATTGGACAGAACTAGCAAGGAATATGGATTAGACATTAACATACAGAAAACAAAAACTATGGTAATCAACAAGGAAATGGAAAACCTAAAATGAATATAAAAATACATGGAGAATTACTACATCAAGTAAAAAGCTACTCTTATCTCGGTCAGATGATAACAGATGATGGCAGATGTATAACTGAAATTAAAAGAGAATAGGAATGGCCAAGGATAATTTCAATAGTATGAGAAAGTTACTGACATCCAAACAAATTACAAACAGGCTAAAAATTAGAATGATCAAATGCTATATATATCCTATATTAATGTATGGCTCGGAAACATGGACAATGAACAAGCAGTTAGAAGACAGAATTGATGCATTTGAGATGTGGATATATAGAAGAATAGGCAGAGTTTCATGGACAGAAAAACAGACAAATAAACAAGTTTTAGGAAAACTAGGCATGAAGAAACAATTATTAAGAGAAATAAAATTCAGACAAGTAAAGTATTTTGGGCACATAAAAAGGCATGACACCATGATAAAACATTTACTAGAGGGAAAGTTGAGGGAGGAAGAGCAAGAGGAAGACCGAGAGATAAGTGGGAGGGAAACTTTAAGAAATGGACAGGTTACAGTCTGGCAGTGTGCAACACCAAGGCGAAAGATAGAGGATGCTGGAGATTCATTGCAGCCAACCTTCGATGTGGAGACGGCACCTGATGATGATGACTACTATGTGTGAATTACCACATCAATTGTCCCACTTAGATTGCTTTACTAATTTAACATATACAGGAATGCACAGTGTACAATGTAGCGATTAATTAAGTTAAGAAAGACAAATTAAAAATAGAGAAGCAAGCTGTATTTATAATAAAACGTGTATTATTTACATGTCAGCCACGCACCTGTATTATGTAGCAACCGCCGTAGCGACGATATGGCGTCCGAATAAGTTGATTTGTGGTTTTTAATTGAGAAGAACAGAAAACCATGACACTGGGCAACAACCCGGTAGCAGTGTGACGACAAAAGAAGAAGAAGAAGACTTGAGAAGAGGTAATTTTCATTAAAATTGCAACAAAACTTAAAAGATTATAATCTAATGTAGAGAGAATTATTAAAGAAAATAAAACGTACAAATAAACATTTTAGACACAAAAGAGGTATGGCTAGCCGGCTCTCTGTTTAAAACTCATCACCATCATCATCAGGTGCCGTACCGACTGGCGTAGGCGATCATGGATCTCCACAAATCTCTGCCGTTGGTGTTTGTTAACAACTCAGATGTTGACGCTCTACCGTTCCATGAAGTCAGGCTATCCAAAATTTTCTCTCTCTCTGTCTTCCTCTGTCTCGTCTACCCTCGATTTTACCGGTTGTCACAATGTGTTCTAAACCTCCATGCCCGAAAAATGATGACTGCCTCTTTCTTATATTGATGTTAAACTTTCTTTGTGTCTTGATCTCATTCAACAAAACAATATTGAATGGAAATATTGAGAGCAAGCGGAGAAGAGAACTGTACAATGTGAATGTGTATAATTGGGACGGAAAAATTAGATGATTGATAAAAAGAGTTTGGTAGAATGTGAATCTGAGGCAAGGGATTTGAGGTGTTTGAGATCCATTACATCCGACTTTCTATGTAAAGATAGCACCCCAATGAATCAGTTAATGTTGTTTATAAGACATAATTTCTTTTTGTCAGGATAAGAAGAAATTTCTAGAACGGTAAGAACGGGCTCCGGTGGACGCCGCGTACTTTAACTGCGTCTTTAAATGTATCTGTTATTTCTGTAGTCCATCTTTAGCGTGGGCGACCTTTTGCACTATATCCCCTCTATCTGAGTAGCATTGCACCTTTGAGGCGCACTTCTGCTTACGTGGCTGAACCATTAATTTCTTTTTTCTTGATAGTCTGACTATTCACAGCAAAGAATGGAAATGTATTTTACATGAACAAACAACGAGATTAAAAAAATTATAATAATGTGGCAAAGCACCAGCAACATATTAAAATTAAAAATATTGAAAGCATGCATTTTCCCAGTGGCTACTTATGGTTGTGAATCATGGACCATTACACAAAAACCAAGAACGAAAATCCAGTCCTTCGAAACTAACGGCCACAGAAAGATTCTACGAATACCATGGACAGAAAAAAGAAATAACACTGATGTCATGAAAGAACTAAATGTTAAAGAGAATTGGCTGATAAACAACATACTATACAGAAAAATTACATACTTTGGTCACATCAAGCGTCACGTCACGATGGCCTGGAAAGAACAATACTAGAGGACAGGGTCCCAGGACGTAGAGGCAGACCAAGAAAAAGATGGCTACGGGGTATTAAAGAAACCATGAATATGACCATCGACGAAGTGGGTGAACTGGCTAGAGACAGGGTGAATTTCAGATGTGCTATAAAGAGAGCAATGCCCTTTAAAGGATACGCACATTGATGATGAATAATATAGCCTGAACAACTCTTGAGTCAGATTAAAAATAATGCGTTTACGTTACATAGAATATGACAGCTTTGAGTTTTCTAGTAGAAAGACAAAATGAATAGATTGATATTGGACAAATCTAGATTGATATTGGACAAATCTAGATTGATATTGGACAAATCTAGATTGATATTGAACAAATCTAGATTGATATTGGACAAAGCTAGAATGATATTGGATAAAGCTAGAATGATATTGGACAAAGCTAGATTGATATTGGACAAAGCTAGAATGATATTGGATAACGCTAGAATGATATTGGACAAAGCTAGATTGGTATTGGATAAAGCTAGATTGATATTGGATAAAGCTAGATTGATACTAGACAAAGCTAGATTGATATTGGACAAAGCTAGAATGATACTGGACATAGCTAGATTGATACTAGACAAAGCTAGATTGATACTGGACATAGCTAGATTGATATTGGACAAAGCTAGATTGATACTGGACATAGCTAGATTGATACTGGACATAGCTAGATTGATATTGGACAAAGCTAGAATGATTTTGGACAAAGCTAGATTGATATTGTACAAAGCTAGATTGATATTGGACAAAGCTAGATTGATACTGGACACAGCTAGATTGATACTGGACATAGCTAGATTGATATTGGACAAAGCTAGATTGATACTGGACATAGCTAGATTGATATTGGACAAAGCTAGAATGATATTGGAAAAGCTAGATTGATATTGGACAAAGCTAGAATGATATTGGACATAGCTAGATTGATATTGGACAAAGCTAGAATGATATTGGACAAAGCTAGATTGATATTAGACAAATCTAGATTGATATTGGACAAAGCTAGATTGATATTGGACAAAGCTAGATAGATATTGGACAAAGCTAGGTTCAGTTTCAGTTTGGAATATCTTCATTCAGTATATATATATATGAACTGCAGTAAAACTATTTGATTGGCAAAACACGTAATTACAAAGTACTGTAGTTTTACAAATTACAAAAACAATGACAAAATACAGCAACGTTTCGACCAACAGGCCTGAAGCCGATTTGTCACGCTTCATTAATTTCATTAATGTTTTCAACCCTTCTATTCGTTTTACTTCTCACATCTCCACTACTTGTGTCAACTTTCTTGACATTACTATCACCTTACGCCTATCCGCTATCACTACATCAGTATATTACAAGCCTACTGATGCACATAGTTTTCTCCTCTATACTTCTTCCCATCCCGGGCTTGTCGTGACTCTTTGCCATTCTCGCAGCTCTTACGCCTTCGTCGCCTTTGTAGTGAGGACGATGATTTTCTTGAGAGAGCTCGCGAGATGCTTGATTTCTTTCGTAGGCGCCTATACCCGGAGAGGGTGCTTGTCTCGGCTATGCATCGAGTTCAGAAAATCACTCGCCAGCAGGCCCTTACCAGCCAGCATAGGACTACTAACTCTGACAGAGTAAAACTTATCTTAACTTACCACCCCCATAGTTCCCTGGTGAAAAATGTTTTATTCCGTCATCTGTCTCTCCTTAGATCAGATCCTGAGACCCGTTCTGTCTTCCCCAACTATCCTTTGGTGTCTTACAGACGGGACAGAAGTCTTAAGGATATGTTGGTACACAGTCGCCTTAAGTCCAATATCCAGACTCATTTTGGCACTGTCCAGTGTGGCCGTCGGCGTTGCAACACGTGTGCTTATGTGATACAGACGCGTACTGTATCTTTCCTTTAGGCACGTTTCTTATTGACGATGGGTTCACATGCGAGTCCCGTAATCTTATACATGCCACTATCTGTAAGCGGTGTAACAAGGCTTATATCGGCGAGACAGGCAAGAGGCTCAGTGACCGATTCGCCCAACACTTACGCGACATACGCCAATGCTCTGTGACCCTGTAGCCACCCATTTCAATGATACTGGCCATTTAGGTGCTCACGATGTCCAGGTCACAGCCATCCGATCATGTTCCTCGGATGATCGCAGTCGATTTGCTCTGGAGAATCGGTTGATTTCTTTGTATGGTACCTTGCGACCACGCGGGCTCAACGTATTACATTCTTATGCTTCTTAGTACTTTCTCTTCCCATGCTTTGTAATCTATATGGGTATATGTTGCATGTATTCAAATTATATATTTACTAGATGTTTCATTGTTTCTTTTCCTTTCTATTTCTAGTTTTTATGTGTGTTTTTGTGTTACATTTATTTCGTTATTCGTTTTTATTCCAGATTTTCCTTAGATACGTTTGTATTTGGTCGTCCATTTGTGTTTCATTTTAATTTGTCACTCCTGTTTGTTCGTTTGCTTGATAAAGGCCTTGTTGGTCGAAACGTTGCTGTATTTTATCATTGTTTTTGTAATTTGTAAAACTACAATATCTTCATTGCACTCTGGACATGTCCATAGGTGCTCCGATCTCCTTCACAATATCTCCAACAGCGTCCAGCGACTGACCGTACCAGTTTGATTTTGATTGATTAGCATACTCATATACCTAATTAATATAGCTAGATTGATATTGGACAAAGCTAAATAACAGAGGCAGTGAAAAACACTATTTATAAAGCACACACAAAAACCCATTCTATAAATCTCTTCTTATCCTGACGTCGTGAGGCAAAACAGGATTAGAGAATAAAAAAAGAAAACTTATTGTTTAAAAAGCATGGTATTCGTTATTAAATACATCGCCTTAAATATTTACATCTATATTCTAGATCTTTCCTAGACTGTAACATTCAAACAATTGCTGTGATACAAGATGACAATATTTAACGAGCGTGCAAGCACCAGCCTGATAGAGATAACCAGTCCTTGACATTTTGCAGAAATATTGTAATGCCAATAAACATATGTAAGTGTAAGGTGAACGTGTCTCAGCGCATGGCGAGAAAACCCGCACGTGCATTCTCACTGAAAATCGATTACAGAAACTTGCAAGCAGGTTAACCCTGATCGAAGAAGGTTATAAGAAACAGCCAGGTTTGTTGTTATCAACATAGAACGTCACTTAGCAAAAAGTAACTGCAGCAGTTATTCTGAAAATGATATTGCAGGAGAAGCTAGACTTTATAGACGGTGAAATCAGAAAGATTCATCTGTTCTGCACCAAATCGGGTTACACTTCTTCCCAAATTGAGAACTTTGCTCAACCGTTCTTTGAGAAAGACGGAAACCATTTTAGCACTGCTCTTTGGGTCAGTGGTAAAGCATGGAAGAGACGTGCAGTTGCGCTGATAACAATGGTAGTAGCCATTGTGCTGCTGTTCAGATTTGACCCAGCCTATAGACTTGTGTGTGCAGTTAGCAAGCAGGGAGCATTGCAAGTAAGATTTTCAAGTCAATTTTTTGCTTTTCTTTTTTTTAAATTCTTCAGTGTATTCTTTTAGTTTCACCAACTTCTATAATTATTTATTTGATGTTTGAGTTCATTTGGAATACAGATAAAGTTTTTTTCTTGTAGAATATTATCACATCAAACAATAATCTGTATGTGCCACCAAATACAAATTTATAATTTCTATCTGCCCATCAAATACTAATTTATAATTTCTATCTGCCCATCAAATACTAATTTATAGTTATTATATATTACATTCATCTCGAACGGTTAGACGTTACATATGGGCTGCCAACAATTTCTCCGTACAGATCTTTCCTGGACATCTTGTTCAATCTTTATGGAATTAAGTCCGATATTTCTCGCATTCTCTATCTCTCATCTCTCATCTCGCATCTCTCATCTCTCATCTCATCTCTCATCTCTCATCTCTCATCTCTCATCTCGCATCTCTCATCTCTCATCTCCATCTCATCCCATCTCTCATTCTCTCATCTCTCATCTCTCATCTCTCATCTCCATCTCTCATCTCTCATCTCTCATCCCATCTCTCATCCTCATCTCTCATCTGTCATCTCTCATCTGCATCTCTCATCTCCATCTCATCTCTCATCTCGCATCTCTCATCTCTCATCTCTCATCCCGCATCTCTCATCTCTCATCTCTCATCTCGCATCTCGCATCTCTCATCTCTCATCTCTCATCTCTCATCTCTCATCTCTCATCTCATCTCTCATCTCTCATCTCTCATCTCTCATCTCGCATTCTCATCATCTCTCCTCTCTGCATCTCCATCTCTCATCTCTCATCTCTCATCTCATCTCTCATCTCTCATCTCTCATCTCTCATCTCATCTCTCATCTCTCATCTCTCATCTCTCATCTCGCATCTCACTCATCTCGCATCTCTCATCTCATCTCATCTCTCATCACTCCATCTCTCATCTCTCATCTCTCATCTCTCACTCTCATCTCCATCTCTCATCCCTCATCTCTCATCTCTCATCTCGCATCTCTCATCTCTCATCTCGCATCTCTCATCTCTCATTCTCATCTCCATCTCATCTCCATCTCTCATCTCTCATCTCCATCTCTCATCTCTCATCTCTCATCTCTCATCTCTCATCTCATCTCTCATCTCTCATCTCGCATCCCTCATCTCTCATCTCTCATCTCTCATCCCTGCATCCTCATCCCATCTCTCATCCTCTCTCTCATCTCTCATCTCTCATCTCTCATTCGCATCTCTCTCTCATCTCTCATCTCATCTCCATCTCTCTCCATCTCTCATCTCTCATCTCTCATCTCGCATCTCTCATCTCTCATCTCTCTCATCTCGCATCTCTCATCTCTCTCTCTCATCTCGATCTCTCATCTCTCATCTCTCATCTCCTCGCACCCCATCTCTCATCTCATCTCTCATCTCTCATCTCTCATCTCGCACTCTTCTCATCTTCTCATCTCCATCTCTCATCTCTCATCTCTCATCTCGCATTCTCTCATCCCTCATCTCGTTCATCTCTCATCTCTCTCTATCTCATCTCGCATCTCTCATCTCTCATCTCATCCATCTCCATCTCTCATCTCTCATCACTCGCATCTCTCATCTCTCCATCTCTCATCTCCATCTCTCATCTCATCTCTCATCCTCATCCCATTCGCATCTCTCATCCTCATCTCGCATCTCACTCTCATTTTCTCTCATCATCTCATCTCGCATCTCTCATCTCTCATCTCTCATATCTCATCTCTCATCTCGCATCTCGCATCTCTCATCTCAGTAAAGTTCGTTTCAGGGTTTCCCTAGTGCGTCTTTTCTTTTTTAAACACTTTATACCCCCAACCCCTCCAATTTCAATGCCTGCTTTGTGATTCTCTGATCATTTCTTTTCTGAGTATGTCCACCCTCTCTTTCCTATAATTGTTGTTACTAGTGGTTGACCAGACATTTCTCCGTTATCATCATTTCTGAATTCGTCCCATTTTATGTTTATTATTTTTCCAAAATCATTCAACTAACTTTCTATAAAAAGAACCCTATCATACCTCGTGGTATATAGGTCAATACAGTGTTAGGTCTGTATTTTCATTGACCGTCGGCACACGATGGGTGATGTGGTCAGCATCACGCCGGCCGCCTTTACTTTCCCAGAGCATGTCTGGTACCCAGTTGAGGCTGGGTCAACCTGAGAGCAGTCGTGGTCGGGAAAAATTCCACTCGCATTGCAGGAGCTGAACCCAGACCACCAGCCTTGCGAAGCGCGTTCACTAACAACTACGCTACAGCGGCTCTCAACTTTCTATATCTTTAATAATTTTCTAACTCTCTCTGACATATGTTAGGATTGATATCACATTTGAAATAGAAAATTCGGAATTTAGTGTTAAAACTCTATAACTTGAAACTTCATATTTTATTTGGACTTTTAAAAACTGATGTTGCTTTGACAATTCGAAGCATAATTTATTTTTAAATATTTTCCGTGCAATCACAATTGCTACCCAAATAGGTGAACTGCTCTGTTATTTTTATTATCCTTTTGTACTCTACTGTGTTATCTGCAATACTTGTTATATTGTTTTATTATATGTATCTTTTTATAGCTTATCTGCAGTTCAACTTTTGATGATGTGAATGATAAGTTATCTATTTTTATCATGGATCTCCACAAACGTTTGTCATGTGTGTTCACTATCAGTTCGGTTGGTGACACTTTTCTATGACATGAAGTTGTGCTGTCAATAAATTGTTCTCCATGTTTTTTATATCTATATCCTCATAAATTTAACCGATAGTCGCCATGTGTTCGAAATCTCTTTTCTATGACATGAAGTTGTGCTGTCAATAAATTGTTCTCCATGTTTTTATATCTATCTCCTCATAATTTAACGATAGTCGCCATGTGTTCGAAATCTCTTTTCTATGACATGAAGTTGTGCTGTCAATAAATTGTTCTCCATGTTTTATATCTATCTCCTCATAAATTTAACCGATAGTCGCCATGTGTTCGAAATCTCTTTTTCTCATTACGTGTCCGAAAAATAATGATTGTTTCTTATTTATGTTAGTAATAAACTTTCTCTTATTATATTAACCTCTTTCACAATATCAACATTAGTTATTTTAGCCACCCACGAGATTCTTCTATAAAACCACATATATATGACATTCGTAGAGATTCTTCTATAAACCACTATATATGACATTCGTAGAGATTCTTCTATAAAACCACATATATATGACATTCGTAGAGATTCTTCTATAAAACCACATATATATGACATTCGTAGAGATTCTTCTATAAAACCACATATATATGACATTCGTAGAGATTCTTCTATAAAACCACATATATATGACATTCGTAGAGATTCTTCTATAAAACCACATATATATGACATTCGTAGAGATTCTTCTATAAAACCACATATAATGACATTCTGTAGACAGTATCAAAGCTTTCATTGGAGTGAAAATCTAAATCTATTCAAAATGTTAGACAGCTTAAATATCGACAGTAAAGAACTAAGAGTCATTCAGAATGTATATTGGTAACAGACAGCAGCGCTAAGAGTGGACAGATTGTAACATTCCAGAACATCAAAAAGAGAGTTGGACAAGGATGTGTATTATCACCTGATCTGTTATCTATGTAAAGATAAAACATTTTGATATGGATAAACGAAATGAGTGAAATAGCAGTAGGATGACATAATATAATCAACTTGAGATTTGCTAACTCTTCTTTTTTGTTCTTTTCTTAATCCTGTTTTGCCTCACAGCGTCAGGATAAGAAAAGACACATAGAACGCCCTTTTGTATTTGCTTCATAAATTAGTGTTTTTCATTGCATCTATTATTTCCGATATCCACTTTTTTCCGAGACTCCGGTCGACATAGTCTGAAAGATCATCAAGGCGCACAACCCCCCACCCCCACCCCCACATCCACGATAAGATAGGTTAAATAATAATTACGCTAAATAATAATTATACGTTACATAGGGGCTGCAAGAAATTTCTCCATTCCGCTCTATCCTGGACAACTCGCTCAATCTCTTCAATGAAACTGAGACCGATATTTCTTGTCACTCACAGCAAAGTTTATTTCAGGGTCTTCCTAGATCGTCCTCTCTTGCTTGAACCCTTTGCTTCCCACTCCATTGCCTGCTTTGATATTCTGTGATAATTTCTTCTCAATGTGTGTCCAACATATCTCCATCTTCTCTTTCTTATAAAAGTTGTTACTAGTGATTAACCAGACATTTCTCTGATTTCATCACTTCTCCCGAATTCGTTCCATTTTATATTCATTATTTTTCGCAGAAATCTATTTTCAAATGCAATCAATTTGCTTTCTATATCTTTAGTCATTTTCTAATTCTCGCTGGCATATGTTAGGATTGATACAACATTTGAATTGAAAATTCGTAATTTAGTTTTAATACTATATAACTTGCAGTCGAAAACCTTTTAATTAGATTTTTAAAAGCTGATGTTGCTTTGACAATTCGTAGAGATAAGCCAAGATAGGCTAATGGGGGAAGGAGATAGCTTTTTTATTCACATAAAAAAAATGGTATCATGTTAAAACTGATTAAACACAAATAAGTGTAGGAATATATATTTCGACAAGTTTCCAATCTTTCATGAAATAGTTTCATAAGACATGAAATAACAAGACATATGAATGTGAGACATGTTTACTTGAAGTAAGACAACTTATTATGAAGAAGGTCGTTTGCTTCAATCAATACATAATAGCTTCTCCTACGCAAGCGGAAAACTGCCGAGACATATTTTACATGGTTATTCCGAAGACACGATTCCAGACAAAGTGGACCAATTTCACGGGCAACGAACATAATGCATTTTCAAGATAGAAATCTGCACACGATAGGCTCAATGTAGCCATCTTAAGTTTAGAAAGTCTATGTATATAACAATATAACAATAGTAGGGAAAAGATGAAACTAAAATGTTCTCACAATAGACCCAATGTAACCTTCTTGATAATGTAAGAACCCTAATTGGATGAGAGAGAGAGAGAGGGAGAGAGAGAGAGAGAGAGAAAGAGAGAGAAGACACCATTTTTCTCACTATAGGTTTTTATAAAAATCGTCTTAAGTTGAGATCCAGAATGTAGTACATGTATAGAAAGCAGGGTTGCCAAATTTGTAATGCTAGATTTAGCCTTATTTTTTCGGCAAAACACGTAATTACAAAGTACTGTAGTTTTACAAATTACAAAAACAATGACAAAATACAGCAACGTTTCGACCAACAAGGCCTTTATCAAGCAAACGAACAAACAGGAGTGACAAATTAAAATGAAACACAAATGGACGACCAAATACAAACGTATCTAAGGAAAATCTGGAATAAAAACGAATAACGAAATAAATGTAACACAAAAACACACATAAAAACTAGAAATAGAAAGGAAAAGAAACAATGAAACATCTAGTAAATATATAACTTTAATACATGCAACATATACCCATATAGATTACAAAGCATGGGAAGAGAAAGTACTAAGAAGCATAAGAATGGAATATAACATGAATACATGCAACATATACCCATATAGATTACAAAGCATGGGAAGAGAAAGTACTAAGAAGCATAAGAATGTAATACGTTGAGCCCGCGTGGTCGCAAGGTACCATACAAAGAAATCAACCGATTCTCCAGAGCAAATCGACTGCGATCATCCGAGGAACATGATCGGATGGCTGTGACCTGGACATCGTGAGCACCTAAATGGCCAGTATCATTGAAATGGGTGGCTACAGAGGTCACAGAGCATTGGCGTATGTCGCGTAAGTATTGGGCGAATCGGTCACTGAGCCTCTTGCCTGTCTCGCCGATATAAGCCTTGTTACACCGCTTACAGATAATGGCATAGATAAGATTACGGGACTCGCATGTGAACCCATCGTCAATAAGAAACGTGCCTAAAGGAAAAGATACAGTACGCGTCTGTATCACATAAGCACACGTGTTGCAACGCCGACGGCCACACTGGACAGTGCCAAAATGAGTCTGGATATTGGACTTAAGGCGACTGTGTACCAACATATCCTTAAGACTTCTGTCCCGTCTGTAAGACACCAAAGGATAGTAGGGGAAGACAGAACGGGTCTCAGGATCTGATCTAAGGAGAGACAGATGACGGAATAAAACATTTTTCACCAGGGAACTATGGGGGTGGTAAGTTAAGATAAGTTTTACTCTGTCAGAGTTAGTAGTCCTATGCTGGCTGGTAAGGGCCTGCTGGCGAGTGATTTTCTGAACTCGATGCATAGCCGAGACAAGCACCCTCTCCGGGTATAGGCGCCTACGAAAGAAATCAAGCATCTCGCGAGCTCTCTCAAGAAAATCATCGTCCTCACTACAAAGGCGACGAAGGCGTAAGAGCTGCGAGAATGGCAAAGAGTCACGACAAGCCCGGGGATGGGAAGAAGTATAGAGGAGAAACTATGTGCATCAGTAGGCTTGTAATATACTGATGTAGTGATAGCGGATAGGCGTAAGGTGATAGTAATGTCAAGAAAGTTGACACAAGTAGTGGAGATGTGAGAAGTAAAACGAATAGAAGGGTTGAAAATATTAATGAAATTAATGAAGCGTGACAAATCGGCTTCAGGCATATCAGTGATGCCAATACAGTCATCAATGTATCTGTGATAGACAGACGGAAGGGGGCCATCATATGTAGTCCATACTAGGTGTTCAAGATAACCCATGAATAGACAAGCATAACTAGGTCCCATTTTAGTACCCATGGCAACCCCACTGATCTGCTCAAAGAATTGGTCATTAAACTGAAAGGAGTTAAGAGTGAGAACTAGTTCCGCAAGACGAAGGAGAGCAGAAGTTGACACAAGTGGATTAGTTTTTCGCAATTTAGCATTACAAATTTGGATATAACATTTAGCAAGAAAATCAGCATTAAAAAATATATATCATTTTTATATATTTATTTTAGTTTGGTCCACGAATCGACAAAAACAAGATGGATAAACACCGAAAATTTACTACAGCGAAATCTAAGTAACAAATTTCTCCCTCAAAGTATGGGAAACTCCTGGATTTCCTTATTTAAATGTATATGCCACTCCATACAATTATCAGTCTCCCATTGTTGTGCTGCATCATTGCTAATAAACTTACGAGTTTCTGGTAAGTGAAACTTATAAATGGTTTTCTCAGAGTTCACTGAGACAAATTTCTTACAGTCAACTTTACAGAGCCTTAATTATAAGGAACCACTTTACCAGAGCCTTAGTTATAAGGAGCCACTTTACCAGAGCCTTAATTATAAGGAACCACTTTACCAGAGCCTTAGTTATAAGGAACCACTTTACCAGAGCATTAATTATAAGGAACCACTTAAGATCTTAAGTTCTTGTGCAACCAGGATGTTAGCAATTGAATCAGTAATCAGCAGAATTTTAAGCCAGTGGATTGAATTGCAGACTCATTTTTAATTAGCAAGTTCTAATGAAAAATGTTACATCACTCCTTTTCTGTACGAAATGTATTGTGACCCTCAGAACGAGTTATTTATATTATTTTTGTATCCAATTCTAAAACATGTTCAAGAAGTGAAATGTCGAAATATTCACAAAATAAAAATGAGCAAACTTTTTGAATCAAATACTGCTGATAAAACAAAAATTGTTTTCTGATCTATCTCTTTTTATTACATCTATTGCTAACATGTTAGTACTGCCAACAAGCAGCATTGATCCTCTTGATCCTAACACTAACATTAGAGAATGTCTTGATCCGAATCCACAGCTGGGTTCTAGATTTGGGAAAAGGCTTGGGGAATTGATGATTAGCAAACAGTCACGCTTCTCATGTAACTCACATCCGAAAAAGGGCACAAAACGTTTTGATTAGCCTGTACAAAGAGCTGCATAATCGTCTGCCAGAAAACATTGCTATTTTGAAGAATATAAGCTTGTTCACAGTACAAAATACATTGATACATATTAAGAAACATATCATTCCCATGCTATAATTATTTCATTTAGATGAAGAAATAAAGTCATCAATTGAGATTCAATACAGCAGCAGCATATATTTGGTAAACTGGACTGATATTTATCGGAGTAACGGGATTTTCGGGAGGTAACCCCCTTTAAAATAAGTTACAACTTTCGCCCTAAGTTGATTAATTTGGCCAAATTCTAATGCTGAAGTTGAACGGTTCTCCAGCAGCATGAATATCGTAAAAAAAAAAAAGAGAAACAAAATGCAGCTACCCATGCTTTCAGCAATTCTTGCAGTAAAATATGACTTAAAGAGGCATAACAAATGCTGCAAAAACTTTGAATTACCTAAAGATGTCACCGGCAAAATTGGAACAATGGACTATTGTGACACAGAAAATAACTCCAGAAAATGTGCATTCGGATTGCTCAAAGACCCCAGAAAGATGTGCAGTCTGACTTCTCAAATTACGATGAAATACTATTCGAGCTGTAATTAATAAAACGCAATTGGCAAGTAAAGTCCTTTTTGGCATTTTTAGCATATACAAAATATGTTCTTGTATTTTCTAGGATTTTCTATCTCTAAAATCTAGTATCAAAAGCAGATTTACACTTGGTAACCCTGACTGAAAGAGAGAGAGAGAGAGAGAGAGAGAGAGAGAGAGAGAGATAGGACACAAATACTCTCACAATAGGTTTTTGTAACTGTCTTAAGTTGAGATCCAGAATGTAGGACAAGACATGCAGCAGAGAGAGAGAGAGAGAGAGAGAGAGAGAGAGAGACAGAAGGGACACAAATACTCTCACAATAGGTTTTTGTAACCGTCTTAAGTTGAGATCCAGAATGTAGAAGAAGACATGCAGCAGAGAGAGAGAGAGAGAGAGAGAGAGATAAGGGACACAAATGCTCTCACAATAGGTTTTGTAACTGTCTTAAGTTGAGATCCAGAATGTAGGACAAGAAATGCAGCAGAGAGAGAGAGAGGGAGAGAGCAAAATGTTCTCACAATTGGTCCGTGTAACTGTCTTGATAATAAAAATGAACGACAGTAAATGAAAGTCAGAAATGAAGAAAAAAAACCATATGCTCACAATAGAAGATTAGTAAAGTAGCAAGGGCACTAATTAATCGTTATATGTTGAGAAAAGTAACAAGACAAAAAAACTGATTGATCTATGTACAAAAGAGTAGCAAGAAAGCTAACTGACTGATCTATAATAACAAAAGTAATATTAATAGTAGTATTAACCCCTTCTCCATCTAAAGCCGATATACCGGCTCGTAGTACTTTTTCGGATGATGAACAGCAAGTATATGTCTATAAATTGCAGTATAAATGGGTCCGGAAGTAAAAAAAAAAATTATATAGTATAAGGGTTAATATAGCTTAGATGCAGAAGCACTCTCCAGTGAACAAGAAAAAGAACGTTGTTAGGGGACAGTAGAATTGTTGCAAAATAAAATAAGTTTGCAAAAGTGGGAAGATCGTTTTCATAGGATTGCTACGAACAAAATTACCCCTGAAAAATAGTTTTCTGAAATCTGATTAGCGCTAAAGCTGGTGGAGTAAAATAGGACGCCATGAATGACACAGGCGCCACGTTGTACAGCGCTTCTTTCTTGTATTCGGGAAGAGAATAAGCTTTATTTAGTGAATTACTTCGTCACTTAATCAATAAAGAAGCCATTAAGGAAATGTCACTCTTGAAGACAGATGATGATAAGTTCACTGTAGGAATAACAACATGTTTTCATTTGTTTTGATCTAGTGAGAATCTTACTTGGTTATTGCATATATTCTCAAGACTACATCGTTTCCCCTGACATGTTTTAATAGTCTGACTAGCTAGTTACAACACGTAATTAGATGTATATATTGTTTAAGTGAAGTCAAAGAAAGACGAATATGTTAACGTTTTGCTTGAGTTATGCCAACGTATGTCTACAGTTTTAATGAAGTTAATGTTGCAACGATTTGTTTGTACTAACTATATTGTAGCGTCTGCTCCTGGCTGACTATGTTGATAAGAGATAGTCAATAACGTCTGCTTGACGTTAGCATCGTCAGCATCGCCTTCATTATCGTCGTTATCATCAGTGCTGGATTAAGCCAGCTCGGGCCCTGTAGCAAATGTTACCAAGAGACCCTAGGTTTTGTGTGATAATAAAAGGAAACACAACTTTTACAAACTTTTCTAGATTTTCCCGAGTTTTGAACCTGTATCTCCCAGTGCTTTTGTAAGAAGGTCCCATCGATAGGTAGAAGCGGAAAAGAATGTATAGAGGCTTTCAAAAAAATGGATGCTTCTATACAACATTCTGCAGTACACTTAGCAACCAAATTCAGTGATAAGCTTGTAAGCTTATAATAATAATAATTCCCTGTACCGTTATACGTTACATAGGACTGCAAGTAATTTCTCCATACCGCTCTATCCTGGGCAACTCGCTCAATCTCCTCCATGGAACTGAGCCAGATATTTCTTGCCTCTCTCAGCAAAGTTCGTTTCAGGGTCTCTCTAGGTCGTCCTCTCTTTCTTGAATCTTTTGCATCCCACTTCAATGCCTGCTTTGATATTCGTTGATCATTTCTTTTCAAGGTGTGTCCAACATATCTCCATCTTCTCTTTCTTATAACAGTTGTCACTAGTGGTTGACCAGACATTTCTTTGATTTCATCACTTCTCCTGAATTCGTTCCATTTTATATTCATTATTTTTCGCAGACATCTATTTTCAAATGCATTCAACTTGTTTTCTATATCTTTAGTCATTTTCCAACTCTCGCTGGCATATCTTCTAATGTTACAAGCTAAATATGTTCTGCTCTAGTCACGGGGCCTCCAGAAACGCGGGGCGCTTAGCATTTGCTTCTTCTGCTATAGGGCTAATCCGGCTCTAGTTATCATTATTAACCATGATAGACTGCTGGGCCGATATATCAGTTCCGAGTAATGTTCATGATAATGCAAAACCGATGTATCGGCTTTGTTACAAAAAAAATAATTAAGACAAGAAAAACATTAATAATTTTAATGATAGGAAATTCTGATTATTGTAAAAAATCATAATAGAAAAAATATATTAAAGTATTTCTTGAGTGTAATTCTTGTGCCATTAACATAACTCTCATTTATAATATTTAAATGAATTAAAACACTATTACTATTATCTTCCAGTTCCATTTCTATTTTGAAAGAAAAAATTTAACAAAAAGCATGACCACCAGTTAACATTACAAAACTAGCGCTCCTTAAAGATCGCTCCTTAGATACACATAACAACCGGTAAACATATAAAGAAAAGTCATTTCCAATCGCATTCTAGTACATTTTATGACAGCCGTTAGAAAGCTTGGGAAAAAGAATAATTTGAAATAACCAAAAAAATGTTAATATATATATATTTATTTACTGTCATTAAAAAAAATATTGTGAGTTGCCATAGGAAATATTTTTTTCATATTTTCTTAGACAATCCCATAGTTTGTTTCTATCGACTTGTCGAAGTCTTTTCCTGGTCTGTTTCAGTTTCAGTTTGGAATATCGTCATTGCACTCCGGACATGTCCATAGGTGCTCCGATCTCCTTCGCAATATCTCCAACAGCGTCCAGCAACTGACCGTACCAGTTCTATTTTGATTGATGAGCCGACTCGTATACCTGTTGTACCGTTCTTTTCTTGCCACACAAATCTTCAAACCCAGTTCTCGCAATCTAGTAGTTGACGTGGATTGGTTTAGATGAAGGTCTTCTCTGCGGCCACGATCTATGAGGGCGTTCACGATGTCATCTCTGTCCATTGGCTGACCCTCTGATATAGCGGCAGAGCCAGCCAGTCTGTGTGCTCTCTCATTGCCAACGACACCCATGTGCCCGACCAAGCACCCACTATTGTATAATAACACCCATATGACACTGCTTACTTTTATTGTATTACTTGAGACCTTTGGCATAATTCAACTCTGGAGACCTATCAATCATAAATAATACTATATTCAATATAACACATCATATGTGGTACTATAGCGTGAGGGTTTCTGTTTGTAGAATCTTACCAGTATACCATCTATACAAATATATGTGCCGTATTGGGTAATATGCACACAATTGTATTTGATTGCTTCCGTACTAATCATTTCTAATAAGTTAACTTAATCAAACACTATTCTAACTTGAGTCCACTTACCATTTTCAGATCTTGCCTCTGTGGGATTGGACAAAGATTTACCACACCCGGTGCTGGGTGGAAAACCCTCTGTACCAAGCCCCAATGGGCCCACAACTGTCGGATTGTGAGGTATCACGTTTTGTGGTTTTTGAGAGACAAGCAAGATGACGGAGTTTGTCACAATGACACAATTTGTGACAAAGTCCAAACGTAACATAGCCACAGAGAAAAAAGTACATTAAAAATAGAACGCATGGTACAGAATAATAGTTAGAACAGATTGGACCAAAATGAGAAAAACTGGCTCCTACAAGACTTGAACACAGAGGAACATTGTCTCATATACAGCCGAGTCCCGGAAACCCATTCTATAGAGGTGTGCTCTGAGATCAAAATGTCCCGTTCTAAGTCTGAAGACTGTGGTCTGCGCTTTTCTGTTTAATATATTTATGTTGTCGTGATCTGGGTTTTATCCTCCATTTGTTTTTCTCATCATTTTTTCTGAACTGTTTCAGGAGAGTCTTTGCTTCTGCAAAGCTTTGTATTGGGTGGGGTTATGTTAAGCTCCCTCCAGTAAATCAATCTAGTATTATTTGTTTATCTTTCTTAAATCCGAAACAAAATATTTTGACACTGTAATCATTTTTAATTATAAGAGTTCTGGTTAAAGTTACACCTCCATCGTCTATGGCAACACAACCCTCAATATCAAATAAAAATAAAAGTATGCAAGATATTTCCTTCGCAAAAATTAGTCAGGAACGAAAATATTCAGACTTAGTACAGGACAGTGCAGTATCAGAGTCCAAATGGGTATAAGGTAATCTGCTACTTTCGACTGCAAAGCACTCAACCAGAACACAAAGCACCTCTTGCAAAACAATTCCATCCTTGTCGGTCAAAGAACGGAAATAGGGAGCAACATTTGGTGAGGAACCGGCGAACACCTGAGGTATACAGTCATGTTCCGATACATGCCGAAATAGAAAGCTAGATAACGTTTGTCGTGGAAGAAGTAATTAACTAAAAAATAAAATTGAAGTGCTGTTGAATGTTTGTTTGATTTAATTGTCAGAAAGGCATCAATGAAAATCTCTTGTGTAAGCCTTCTGTATCAAACGAGACACAAAGAGAAGATAGATAGGTAAATAGAGATAGATAGAGAGTAAGCGAAAATAGTGGTCTTAGTGAAGACTTAGAACGACTAGGAGGAGAATAGTAAAGTCAGAACTGAAAATAAATTAATCACATATAAAACACAATACAGAGGATAACCAAGAATACACAAGAACGGTGTGCATTTGTTGCTGTCCAAAGCGCATGGAGCGCCACAGACGAGAGAGAGAGAGAGAGAGAGAGAAAGAAAGAGAGAGAGAGAAAGAGAGAGAGAGAGAAAGAGAGAGAGAGAGAAAGAGAGAGAGAGAGAAGAAAGAAACACATCAGGAAAACACTCAAATAAAAACCCACCTCAGATACTGCATAATTAAAGACATCAAGAGTGAAAAAGTTCATGGTTACAACAACCAAAATGTAAAGAATACAACATGAGAATAAACATCAACAAAACAGAAGTAATGACATTCGCAGAGAGAAAGCACTACCAATATCTCCATTGACAATCACCCACTAAATCAAGTAAAAGATTTCACATACCTGGGCAGCATTTTTTCAGCAAACGGAAGAATAACTAATGAAATTCAGCACAGGTGCAACAAAGCAAATCAAATGATAGGGCAAATAGGGCCAATTTTAAGATGCAAACACGTCACCATGAACACAAAAAGAGCAATGCTCAACACAATCTTTCTCCCACATTATGTTACCAGTGCCAGACCTGGACGCTGGCAACAAACGATAGAAGAAAACTAGTCACGACAGAGATGAAGTGTCTACGCAGAATGCTGGGTGTAACAAGAAGAAACCGGTTGAGAAATGAGGACATCATGAAAAAAGTAGGTACAACATCAATACTAGACTTCATCAAGAAACAACAAATTAAATGGTTCGGCCACTAAGCAGATTACCATCAGACAGTGCACCTCAAAGAGCAATGCTGCTGCGATACAATGGGTACAAAGCAAAAGGCCGGCCAAAGATGGATCTCAGAGATAACAGAGGCGACGAAAGAGACTATTTACAAAGCGCATACAAGGGCCCGTCTTAGAAATATCTTCTTGACCTGACGCTGTGAGGCAAACAGGATTCGAGAAAGAAAAAAGAAAGAAAGAAAATGGAAAGCTGTTCAATGCAGACACAGCAGTAGTTGCTAAAGTGAATGCTGATAATGATAAAATATCAAACCATTTCTGTGTAAAGCTTCTTCTTCTTCTCTTCCACCATTTACTTCTTTATAGAAGTGTTGAGGAGGGGGCGTAGGGATCTTGTGTGTGCCTATTTTTATGTTTTAGGCACTTTGTAAGTTTTTCTGTGTGGCTGTGATAGGCGATACCAGGGAATTATAAAGCTAAACAATAGTAATGTCCTTTTGCAGATTTGTGAAGGAACTGAAACCATAGAACGAGTGAGGCAAATAAACGGCCAGGAATTAATTGAGTATTTAAACAGAGATGTGCCTGTCATTGTGGAAAACGGAACCTGGAACTGGGAGAATGCTAACAATGTCTCTATACGGCATTTGATGCAGGTAAGAGAGTAACTGTATTATCTATCTTGATAAATGTACCAGACCAACAGTTGTTAATCTGCTCTAAACTGGATATATATATCTTGCGTGTGAAAGGATAATATTCATATTTCTTAATGTTAAATTTAATTTGTGAAATAATACTATAAAACCTTGTTCTCGCAATTTGTGTTTAAAATGAAGTTGTTTCTATCTAACAATACTGGGATGCAAATGCAATACGACAGTTGGGGACTTATTTCCGAGAATTTTTACATGAGGTTGTCGGCCTTATGTTATCGGGTAATGATGGGGGAGGGTAGGGGGCCTAAGGCTCTTATCAACTACTTCTTCATGTGTTCTCAGATGTACAGTGACAACCCTGTCCTGAACAACTACTACAGTTGTGGTTTCTCAAGCAACATACGCACTAGAAACTCGGATCATATGGACCTGGTCAACATGTTTAATAATGGACAATTGGATAGATTCTATGCTCAGTGGTATGTTGCTAAAATCTTATGATAATTCCTTCAGTATTCTCATTATTCGTCGGTAAATGTCGTTTTCATCATCATCATCATGTCTACATCGCTCCTAAGGGCACATAAAGGCATAGATTTGTAAAAATCCACTCAATTTGATATTGTGTTGTTATTTCTATCTCAAACGTAGTTCTACCTCAAACGTATTTCTATCTCAAACGTAGTTCTACCTCAAACGTATTTCTATCTCAAACGTAGTTCTACCTCAAACGTAGTTCTATCTCAAACGTAGTTCTATCTCAAACGTAGTTCTATTCATGTCATTGAGTTATCCATCAAAAGTTTACCTCAATGTACCCCAAAGTCTTCTTTGTTTCATCTGTCGCTGCGGTGTTCACTGCATGTATTGGTCGCCTTTCTTTTCACACATTGATAACATGTTCAATCCATCCTCATCGTTTCTTTTGTATATTTTTAAAAATCTATGTCTTCCAGACAAGTTAGTTCTTGAGGTCTGAAACTCCTAATCTTTTCATCCCACGTATACCCAAGTATTCTTATAAGAGGCTACGCCATCAGTGTGCCTGAATTTCTAACAGCCAACAAAACAAAACACTGCTTCTATGTAACACTAAGCCCGCCTGCCCAGCGTGTTTGTAGCGCGTTGGACGACGGTGTGAAAAGCCATCAGTGAGTGCGGGTTCAATTCCGTGGGTTGGCAGAAGAAGTCACAGGTTTTCCAGATTAACGGTGTTCGTGGCACCGAACCGAAGGTTTACGATGTCCATGGCACCGAGCCGAAGAGCTGAAAGCTCAAGTGCTTCTGGATCGAAGAAAAAAATGTAACACTAAAGAACTTTCTTTTCTAATACTTAAGATCAGCGCTGTCCAATATCACAGCGCCCGTGTAGTACATTCACGTCGCTCTATTTTACTCTGTATGCCAGGTTTAAATCTAATTAGATTTCAAGAAAACACTATCTAAACGGGTTTTCTAGCACTATCTTCTGCGATTTTGCAGTATTGTTTTAATTTGCTAACCATTCTACTGCTTCTTAACAAACCTTAGCTCACCGGTGAGTCGACATCTCAACTATATTAATATTACTATTGTTATTATTATTATTTCACCTTCGTTTCTATAATATTTGATACGGGTTGTTGTGTGTTCTATCTCTCACCTGTGTTGTTATATATTTATATATATACACCATGTTTCACATGTAATCGTCCATTTGTAGTGATTCCGAAATTCGTCATTCTTGTTGTATTGTTTGCTTGATAAAGGCCTTTTGGCGAAACGTTCTGTTTATCGTCACTGTTTAGTGTATTGTAAAACTGTAGTACTTTGTTTACGTGTTTACCTATATATTTAAGCATGTTCCTTAGAGCAGACGAAAGAGACTAAATCGACAAGTCCTTATGTGGTCACCAATTGGGAAAAGAAACGTGGAAGACCAAAGACCACTCTTCGAAGAACCATCGAACAACAAGAAAGTAAACTATTGGGATGTAAAACCATACAAGATCTCCAACTGTAGCAAAGAACGTATCAATGGAATCTAAAACCTCTTCCATAGTAGCCTTTGGCTCGAAAGGAATAGAACTAATCAATATATTATATAGGTATTGTTACTCAATGGCACCAATGGTCTCCACAACTATCAGTCAGATGCCAATATTTAGAAACACTGGACAGTGCTGCTATAGATAATTTGCTGCACATATTGACACATCTTTAGTTTATGAGAAATTTAAACTAAATAGATATGGCAAGAGTCTTCAAATATGTATAAACAAAATCTCTGAAGTAATGAGGATAGGACCATCATATCATTGATTCCGTGAGTTATGTTATGCATCGACGTCATGGCAATTGGGCATTCCACAAGATGCTCTGTCCTCGCTGCAGCAGATCTCAAAGTCCATTTGCTCACAGTACCAATAGAAATTGATTACTATATCTTCTCTCTACATCAAGACGACACTGTCAGGCAGTCCAAACTAACGCCTAATTCCTCGAACTCGTTCCAGTCGACTTGCCAAGTCTCGATTTCTTCACAGGAAAGAGACATAGGCAGTGACGAACCACTAGCACGGCAAGGTCCAATAATTTGGAGATGGTGAAATATTTTGAGGAATTTATTTTTATCAACAAGAATTGCGGCAGCGCATCAGCTGCTTATCTCGATTTGAACTCCAAGGGCTTTCTGACCTGACCCCATGACCTAGAAGACTAGGACTATACGGGTCCCGAAGGAAGCGACCGATCACTTAATTGAGATCAGGCATCTCTGAAAAATATCTTGAAGGCCCAACAGGAAGCAACGAGATATTTGGAACGAAGGCGTGCATCTAACTCTACGCCAAGAGACCACTACCTTGATAAATGTCTTTATAAGAGAGGCGTGCATCAACTCTACGCAGAAGACCACTACCTTGATAAATGTCTTTTATGAATGTGCATCTTAATAAGTTAATACAATTTTCAAAAGTAATTATATTCCTTTATTTATTACTTCCAAACAGGAAATTGAATATTGGCGCTAAAGCTTCCAATATCTACAAACGTCCATACTTCCGCCACTTGCATCTTCTGGCAACAAAATGTCTTCATATCAGCAAACCATCAGTGGGAAATGTAAAACGGTATAACAAAATATCACAGCTCTCAATCTACTTTCTGTGTTCATTGACAATTTGAACATCATAGGTTTTAGTAGTGGTGACTTCCGATAACATATGCTGAGCGGTCAGGTTAATGTTATAATTCTCATGCTTGATTGCAGTTATAGATGATTTGTTAATGGTTATGGTTGATTGCATGAATAGATGATTTGTTAAGTTACGCTGATTGCAATGAATAGATGATTTGTTAATGTTACGGTTGATTGCAGATGATGTTTGTTAATGTTACGTTGATTGCAGAATAGATGATTTGTTAATGGTCTGGTTGATTGCATGAATAGATATTTGTTAATGAGTTACGGTTGATTCATGAATAAGATGATTTGTTAATGGTTACGTTGATTGCATGAATAGATGATTTGTTAATGGTTACGTTTGATTGCATGAATAGATGATTTGTTAATGGTTACGGTTGATTGATGAATGATGATTTGTTAATGGTTACGCTTTGATTCAGTGAATAGATGATTTGATTAATGTTACGGTTGATTCATGAATAGATGATTTGTTAATGGTTATGTTGATGCATGAATAGATGATTTGTTAATGTTACGTTGTTGCATGAATAGATGATTTGTTAATAGGTTACGTTGATTGCATGAATAGATGATTTGTTAATGGTTCGTTGATTGCATGAATAGATGATTTGTCCATTATAACATTAGCAATGATCAAGCGCTCTACAACACTATTTATTCTTTTATTCATTCTTCAAGCTTTATACTGATTTAAAAACAGTTTGTCAACATACCTGATATAACACAGCACAAAAGACACTTCAGTTTAAAATATTGTTTTTAATGATTGATTGATTGAAGATGCGATCGCATTGCACTTGGATGTCCATCATTTCACTTCGTGAGTAGAGGTGCTCCATCTCTTTTTACACAGGAAGATCTCAGCTGCAGTGCACGAACTCCATAGAACGGCGAGTTTTCCAGTGCACTTAAAGATGGAAGATATTGCAGGAATTTATATTTACTCTTTCTAATGAATTTCCAGGATAGCTTTCCACCCGCTCTATTTAACTGCAAAGTTTCTTTCCGTGCTCAAATTGAACACGGACCTACGATTGATCAGATCTGCTCGTAGATTAGAACTGATCTCACCACAATGAGATCAAAGATCTTGGAAATATTATTGAGATACAATAGTGGTCTGGAACATTAGTGGTGAGGACATTAGTAATGGTTGCAGTCTGAGCGAACATTACAGTAACGACATTGGTCATCATGGTTGACATTGATCACGATTGATAGAGTGCTGGGTTGTTCAAATGGTTAGAGTACTTCGTTATCAATAGAAAAACAATTGATCTCTCATCATGTTATACATGTTCAAGTCAACCCCACTATCGCTGGGTGCCTGAAATGCTAAGTTAGAGAGGAAGAGACCTGGCTACTTTATCTTCAAATGCTAAGGATTGAGTACTGTGCTTTCTACACTTTCTTTCCGTCTTTCTCGAATCCTGTTTGCCTCACAGCGTCAGGTCAAGAGATTTCTAAAATGGGCCCTTGTGTGCGCTTCGTAGATAGTCTCTTTCGTCACCTCTGTTATCTCTGAGGTCCATCTTTTGCGTGGCGACCTTTTGCTTTGTACCCATTGTATCGGTGCAGCATCGCTCTTTGAGGTGCACTGTCTGTTGGTAATCTGCTTATGTGGCCAAACCATTTAATTTGTTGTTTCTTGATGAAGTTTAGGACTAATGTTGTACCCACTTTTTTCCTGATGTCTTTGTTTCTCAATCAGTCTCTTCTTGTTATCCCCGGCATTCTCCGTAGATACTTCATCTCTGTTGTGACTAGTTTTCTTCTATCATTTGTTGTCAGTATCCAGGTTTGTCACTGGTAACATAATGTAGGGAGAAAGATCAACACTACACAACCCTAAGTCATTATGAGATGTTGAGTTATCTTTCTTACATTCATCTTTGATGTTGCCACATTTGTTCTAACCTGTACCAATGTATCTTTACTTAGGTCGATGTTCAAGAAGGCATGCTTTTATTGATGCAGATGAAGGGAGAGGCTTTGTACGATTCAGGCTTGGGAGCCATGTTTAGACATTTGTCCTGAGTTTGAGGAGATTTTGCATCAAGGAGAAATTTGTAAGTTGTTATTAAATAGTGATGAGTAAACTGTTGACAGTTATATTCTGTTCACTGATAATATTAAATAGTGATGAGTAAATTGTTGACAGTTATCTTCTGTCACTGATAATATTAAATAGTGATGAGTAAATTGTTGACAGTTATCTTCTGTTCACTGATAATATTAAATAGTGATGAGTAAACTGTTGACAGTTATCTTCTGTCACTGATAATATTAAATAGTGATGAGTAAATTGTTGACAGTTATCTTCTGTCACTGATAATATTAAATAGTGATGAGTAAACTGTTGACAGTTATCTTCTGTCACTGATAATATTAAATAGTGATGAGTAAATTGTTGACAGTTATCTTCTGTCACTGATAATATTAAATAGTGATGAGTAAATTGTTGACAGTTATCTTCTGTCACTGATAATATTAAATAGTGATGAGTAAACTGTTGACAGTTATCTTCTGTCACTGATAATATTCTTCTTTGACTGATAGTCTTGTCATCGATTTTGTTTACGTTTAGATAATTGTTTAGTTCAAGTTTGGCCAGTATCAACAAGAAATACATTTTTATATGGGAGTCTCTGTGGCTAAGTGGTTAAGACCTTGCGAGTCAAAGATCATGGGTTCGAATCCGGACCACACCGCTTTATTCATGAGTTTTCCAGAGACTCCTAGAATTATTGCCGGAGCTACGGAGTTCGTGCTTTGTGCAACACTCACACCAGGTGGCTTGCCATTTTGAGGAGAGGACCGAGCTATATGGGGTAAAACCCTGTGCAATGAAATCAATCCTTCGGCTTTAAACCATAAAACCTTTATTAAATAGTGATTTCACATGCCTAGGGAGCATTTCTTCAGCAAACGGTAGAATAACTAACAAAATCCAACGTAGATGCAATGGGGCAGGTCAAATTCTGGGAGAGGTGGCGCCAATTTTGAAATGCAAAGATGTCACCATGAACAATTGT
This sequence comes from Arion vulgaris, assembly GCA_020796225.1. Classification (NCBI taxonomy): domain Eukaryota; kingdom Metazoa; phylum Mollusca; class Gastropoda; order Stylommatophora; family Arionidae; genus Arion; species Arion vulgaris. Next base: position 6,459,967 of record CM036754.1, read on the forward strand.
CCCAACATTATGCTATCGGTATCAAACCTCATCAAACGATAGAAGAAAACTATAGAAGACATCAAACTATAGAAGAAAACTAGTCACGACAGAGATGAAGTGTCTACGCAAGGTGCCGGGAGACGAATGCATTCGAGAAAAGTAGGTACATCAGTACTGAACGTCATCAAGAAACAAATTAAATGGTTCGACTACATAAGCATATTACCAACAGGCCTCAAAGCGCAATGCTGCTCCGATACAGTGGATACAAAGCAAAAGGCTGTCCATGCAAAAGGTGGACCTCAGAGATAACAGAGGCGATGAAAACACTGTTTATGAAGCACAGCAAAAGTATGTTCTAGAAATCTCTTCTTATCCTGACGCTGTGAGGCAAAATAGAACAAAAGATAAGAAATGATTTCTTTCAAAGAGAAATAATATAAATAATTTTTCATACAAACACATTTCTAGACTGAGAGAGAAAGTGAAGGTTTGCTTTCCATACCAGTGCCCCTCTCCATTCATGCAAGCCTTACTCTGACTTTAGAGGTACTGTCTAATTATTAAAACAATAATACTCAATTAAAAAAAAAAGGAATGCCAAATCATAACAATAAATCTTCAGTTCTTTCACTGAAGAAACCTTACAAATTGACAAATCCAGATTTTTATTGCACTATTGAATAGCCAAAAATATGCATGCTTACTTTTGTTGCATTTAAAATAAAATTATGTTCTTCCACAGTGATTGCCACCACCTTTATCTGGAAAGTGGACTACATCCCATCAAATTTACCAGAAAACATTGCTATAGCTGTCGGTGCAACATTTCAGTGATTCGTTGAGACATAATTTCTCTTCTTACACTAAGTAATCAAGACAGACCAAGAATATTCTGTTTTCTTGAATTAGAAGACAATGATCAATAAGTGAATACAAGTAAGGTTTGAGTAAAATGTAATCAAAAATATATTTTATTGTAAAAGACAATGGTGTGTATTGCTGGACACCTGATTTATTGAGCTCACAGATTTGTTTTGTCTTCTGTATTTACAGAAATGTAAAAAAGTATAAAAAACTGATGTTACTGCCTGTAGTACTGCTTTTTAGTGCGGTGTAGGACAGGTGGAATGAGAGCCTGATAAATTTAATGGCTAAATGCATCACCGCAAAGTTGTTCAGGTTAGGATTTTTATTTATACCCACAACAGTAAAAATCCTTGTTCTTTCTGTGAATTAAACATGGGTCTCCTGCATGGGAGCCGCACTCTAATCCATTCGGCCAGATGCTCCTTAACTCTTTCCATGCTTTAAGCTGCACACTGCGCCACAGGAAGTCCGTTGACGCTTTAAGCCACTACTGCCATAGAGTTGCTTCCTATAAGAAGTCTTTCTAGTTTTACTTCTACTATTTTACTTATAGTACTTTTTAACCTTGTTATTCTATTGGGTTGTCCAGTTTTCTTCAATTTAGTATATAATAATATATATATGTTTATTTATTGACGAGTAGATGGGATCGTAATTAAAATTTTTTTTTACTTCCCTTGAATTAACTGCTTAAAAATTGAGGAAATAAATGGCGTGGAAAGAGTTAACAGAAATGTAAAAGTTGATAAAATAATACATATTAAAAAATGATGATGTTATAAATAGAAATGTCAATGCAACACATTTAAAGAAATAAATGCAGTTTTCAATTGAATATATATTATTTATTACTGGCCAAAATTGCTTTATGTTTTGTACTAAACATGTACAGAGAATTCATACAAATTGTGTACTGTTTATATATATATATGAAAACAATTGTAGAGGAAAATATTATAATTTTAATACTTGCAGTTGAAGGTGATCACTGATCTTCATAAAAGTCTTTCTTGACTCGTTACCTGTAATTACTTCCTGTAATACCGCTTTCTACGGCAGTGTAGTACAGAGGGGACATATGTTTGTGGAATTTAATGGTCACATGGCTAGTGCAGTTGCAGCAAAACTGTTCAGGTTAAAAATTGTCTTTATGCCCTGACAAAAAAAAACCACTTCTTGGCCTTACCGAGAATTGAACTTGGGTCTTCCGCATGGTAGAGCCTGTGCTCTAATTCATTTGGTCAGATGCTCCACTTACTTGAATACTGGCTATTAATACAAATGTTGACATTTTTTCAAACTGTAAAGTTAGGATGCACATTGTTATCTTCTGTCTCGTCTACCATTTATTTTGTTAGTTGTCACAAAGTGTTTTTGACCTTTTTCATGGGAGCATAAAAACACCACTGGACATACAGGAAAAGTTGAATTCCCAGGTAATAATTCACTTCAGATGAAGAGAATAAGAACACCACAGGACACAAGGGACACATATAAAACAGGACTATAATTATTTACTGTAATTGAATATCATATGATATATATATATATATATATATATATATATATATATATAAATTCAAATTTTTTAAATTTCCCTGGAAGAGATTGAGCGAGTTGCCCAGGACAGAGCAGTATGGAGAAATTACCTGCAGGCCCGCCCTATGTAACGTATAACAGAAAAAAGTTTATAGCGAAAAAGTGTATTTTCCCATTATTCACAGCAAACTTTCATAACAACAACAAAATAGGTAAATTTATTATTTATATGTAATATGTAAATTTATATAAAAAAACTGCACAGTCATATTGACAAAATAAGGAATAATAGAAATAACAGGAAAGATATTCAAAAGAGATAGAGATACCAAAACATTCTCGTTGAAATATAAACAAAATTAACATATTTTGTAAATGTTGCCAATAAAAAGATACAAATGAAGGTTATACATAAAGAATCTTAGGTGGTAATGGATAATTAAAATATCCATAAAAATGTATTGATAAATGCTAAAATATAAAAGTGCATAATAACAATTTGTTATTGACTTGGTTTCAGACATATACAGTCTATAGTCATATACAGTCCATGTTGATGTAATAAAGTGTATACTAGCAATTATAAAACTAATGAATATATAACACTAACAAACAATCTATCACAGACAGTAATAGTAATAAAATAGCTTATTAGTTTACAAAGAGTTTCTAATGTTTATATATATATATATACACACACACACAGTCATTAAAATACATCTTTTCTTCTTCTTCTTCTGCTTGGTCACTAGATTAGGATTCTGGATTCTCTTATAAAAGCAGCTGTCTGCTTCAGGTTGCCAGTTTACAAAAAACAATTCTTGGATTCTCCGAAAGGAGTTAATTCTTATTTTTCATGTTTGTTGGCCTACACGCTCTGATATAACCAATAAAAGGTTCACCTTAGGTTGAAAGAGGAGTGCCTCGGCTTTAATCCCCTACGAAACAAACAAAAAGGTTGCCAGCCGTGCAATTTGTTTTGGACACTGGTGTATGTAGGTAACCGTGTATGTAGGTAACCGTTTACACAGGTCTGTATAGCATACTGGGGGCAGTTCTGTTGGACATGTTTTGTTGTCATACTTACCATGCCACAGGTACCTATCTTGAATTTAGTGTACGGGTGGTGTCTCATTTTTGTGCAACCAGTCCAGAGGTGAAGTATGGCGACAGTCTGATCCCTTCTAGATAGTTAGTAATATCCATCATCCATGTTATGTTTTGAATATTGTTTCTCCCACTTTGCTTTATAGTGCCATCTAGCAGTGGTTTATGTATATATATGTATAGTTCACCTATTTAGGTAGCAATTTTGATTGCGCAGAAAATGTTAAAAAAGAAATTATGATACGAATTGGCAAAGCAACATCGGATTTTAAAAGTCTAAATAAAATATGGAACTGCAAGTTATATAGTATTAAAACTAAATTACAATTTTCAATTCAAATGTTGTATAAATCCTAACATATGCCAGCGAGAGTTGGAAAATGACTAAAGATATAGAAAGCAAGTTGAATGTATTTAAAAATAGATGCCTGCGAAAAATAATGAATATAAAATGGAACAAATTCAGGAGAAGTGATGAAATCAGAGAAATGTCTGGTCAACCGCTAGTGACAACTGTTATAAGAAAGAGATGGGTCTAACTGCCCAACTGAGATGGGTCGGTCACGTTGCTCGAATGCCTGATAACGCATCCCAAAACAGTTGATGTAGCGAGGCTTGAAGGGGCAGACGTTTGGCTGGTGGACAGAAAAACGCTTTAAAGACACTCTTAAAGTGTCTCTGAAATGCTTCGATATAGACAATACGTGCTGGGAATCCTTGCGCAAGATCGCCAAATGTGGCGCTGTAACAACAAAGAGGAACCCGAATAGCTGAGAATCATCGTATTGTTGAGTCACAGAGAAAAGAGCAGCGCGAAAAGACAGAGCACACAACACGCACATGTCTAACCTTGATCATGTATGCCCCTCCTGTGGTAGGGGATTCTGTTCTAGGATTGGACTCTACAGTCACCTCCGCACACACCAGAGAGGTGCAACAGTACACGTCTGAGATTGTTGTCATCATCGCTTGCGATGGCGGCTATTAAGAAAGAGATATATTGGACACACCTTGAGGAGAAATTATCAATGAATATCAAAGCAGACATTGAAGTGGGATGCAAAGGGTTTAAGAAAGAGAGGTCGACCTAAGGAGACCCTGAAACGAACTTTGCTGAGAGAGGCAGGAAATATCGGTCTCAGTTCCATGGAGGAGATTGACTGAGTTGCCCAGGATAGAGCGGTATGGAGAAGTTACTTGCAGGCCCTATGTGTACTATAACGAGTCGAGATGAATTATTATTATAGATATATATATATATAAAAGCAAAACTCAGAAGTTGTCACAGTAAAACACTTGCCAACTGACCGTTTGTAAAGACGAATAAGGCCATATAGATATATATATTAGAAACTCTTTCTATCATTTCACTTTCAATCATTGAGCATAACAGCTCTGAGCAGGCAAGTGTACATCACCGCAGTCTGGGCTTTTCTGCCATTTTTGCAACAATTAATTTTGATTTATTTAGTAGACGTATAAACAAGTCATACTGTGGTTAAGTTTATAATAAATGTCTGGGATATGAGAGAATCTATATTGCCAGTGTGTGAATCCCATGGTTAGACTAGTAAACAAGACAATTGATACAATACATCTTGGAAACCAGTGGGTCTATGATCTCCAAAGTGGTGCAATAACCTGAGAACTCAGCAATACACACTAAGCTGGTACTGGGAATAACCTGCAGAACTCAGCAAATGCACACATAAGCTGGTACTGGGAATAACCTGAGAACTCAGCAATGCACACTAAGCTGGCACTGGGAATAACATATGAATTTAATTCCAACTACTCTGTTTGGTACAAAGAAGGTTTAAAAAGTGGAATTAAAAACAGGTATGAAGATTTAAGAGGTATAAAATGATGATTCTTTGGGAGAGTCAAAAACAAGATCACATATATTCCCTGTATATATTCCCTCATCTCTCATTCTGCCTGACTGAAGAAGTCCTCTGAATATATACAGATGCAGGATGAAATATCAGGAAAGAGCTTGGCACTCATCACTATATCAGCATATTGTGGAATGTTAGAAAAATACTCTCCTCTCATACACACACCATATCCAATATATTTCCACAATGTCAAACACACATAGCGCTGGATGAAAAGAAAATTATAGTTCTCAACAACAATATAATATATTTCTACTATGATTATTAAATATTTTCTGAGATGGTTGCGGCACATTTGGATAATGGTAGAATGTCAAAAGACCTTCTCTTATGGGAAATTATAAGCGAATAGGAGATCTCAGGGACGTCTCTACTTCGCATAAAGTTGAGCGCAAGTGGGATATAAATAATACAATCAGTAAAGTTAACTCCAGAAAACAAAAGTCTATTGATCACAGTACATGGAAGGAGGAGATCAAGAGTGGAATTATTAGAAAGGAGAAACTTCTTGTATAGAAGTTACGAACCGAATGAATGAAGAGACAAAACAGGGACACAAGGTGGCAATGCAAAATTGTTCATTGGAGGATCATCTTCATGTCCATAATTGCTCCGATCTCCTCCCAAGCATGTATTTCAGTGTATTTAGACTAAAAATTTCCATTCTGTGCTGGCTGGTGTATCTACTGGGGTTTCTTCATGGCTTCTTGTCATATAGCACCTATCGATATGCATAACTTAATTTATACATTTAAAATATTCATGGAATCCCATTAAACAGTTGTGGAAGATTTTTTTCTTGTAATATATTAGTCTTTTACTATACTACTGCTATGGAATGTAGTTTTTGACTTCTTTATAGCACAAATGACATATTATCATCTGTAAAGATGCCAACCATTCAATATTTATTAAAATTCAACAAATACTTTGATGACATAATAGGAACTCAATCAACAACCTGCTTCTTCTTTTTCCAAACACTCCATACGACCAATTGTTAACCACTCTGTGTGATTTGTATGTGATCTGAGTCTGAGAATGATTGCACGTTGTGCCAGTTATGCACCTACAAGTAGGCCAGCACATCCAATTTCTGCAATGCTTTTTATTTACTAGGGTAGCTTCCCTAGGTCCTACATCAATCACCTCTTATGACATGCCTTGTAGGTTGCAGTGGTACTATTCTTTGCTTCTAGCGTGTACCGGCACAAAACAGGCGCAACCAGCTTCTAGAAACCATATTCAGCTGAATGTTTACAAGACATACAACATATAAATATTCATAGATCAAGGGTTCATACATTAAATATACAATAACAAAAAAATGGAGGACATTCTTAAAGAACAATAATAATAGAACAGCAGTCACTTACATAGACTAGGAATAAGTCGAACAGCTCTCTACCAGTAACAGTTGGTGTACAAACACTGCAGCTTGTTCTGCAAGACTGTCCTGGGTGAGCTCAGAAGCAACATGTGGCCATACCTAGTCGACCAATAAACTAAGATTTGAGATAACCTGACAGACCTGAAGCTGATTGCCCAGTTTGTGGTTCACAGAAATTAAGTGCATGCCGAAGATTGTAAAAAGAAGAAGAAGGAACAGCAGCTATATATGTTCTCAACTTTTGTCCCATACATTTTTAAGCAGCATAAATTTAGTCTGGGTAATATAATGATAATAATTTAAAGCTATTACAGTTATTAACCTTCATCAAGTTCTAATTTTTTCAAATATATCAAGCTTTCAGTGTATACCATTAGGGTCACAGCATTCACAGGGAAGGCTCTGATTGACATTGGAACAATTCCTAGAAAGAAGGCTCTAAGTCCCTCAGATGCATATACCTTCCTTGCACAGTCCCAGAACCCTTTATACCTATTGCATTGAGCATCTGCCTGCAGTTTGCTCTTCACAACATCAAATGGCATAATTGATATCCAACTCAAAACTCCAGCTATTCCTCCTCCGACAAAGTTAACAATCTGACTTGGGACTAAAGGCAGCCAATGCTGACTCTCATACTGAAAAAATGCATAAAGGATCATATAAAAAACATTTGCTGGAGTATCTCGGACAAGTTGTGTTGGAAAACCTCTGTATATTCCTTGTAATCCAGACTTCTGTATAATATTTCTTGCAGCTTCATACGGCCCTTTGTAGTATTTGTTAAACTGGAGTTTGGGAACTGCAAATTAATGAAATATATATATATATACATTACAATACAGAAAAAAATGTAAAATAAGAAATAAAACATTCTGTAAATATAATGGGGTGCAAAATTAAATGGATCATATAGAATATATTCAAGTACCTAGGAAGTGTATTTACAGAGGATGGAAGACACGACAGAGAGATAGAAGCTAGAGTCCAGAAAGCAAATACAATAACCTACCAACTAGCGCCACTGCTTAGACATCCAAACATCTCATTGACAGCTAAACAACAGTTGATCAACAGCATCTTCATACCCACTCTATGTTACCAATGTCAAAATGGACAATGAATAAGACACATGCCCAGAAAATAGCAACATGCGAAATGAGATGTCTCCGCAAAGTCACCAACAACACAAGAATTGACAGAGTTACGAATACCAGCATTAGAGAAAAGGTAGGAACAAGACCATGCTTGAACTATATAGCGAAACAGATAATGAAGTGGTTTGGCCATTTAGTAAGAATGTGAACAGATCAAACTGCCTATGAAGCTTTCCACAACAGAATATCAGGAAGGAAGGCGAGAGGAAGACTGAGGAAAAGGTGGATAGATAACGTAGTTGAATTCTGCCAGGGACTAAGAAAACCATGACACAAGTCACCAGAGAAGTGCAAGACAAATACATAAAACCACGACACTGGGTTAACAGCCCGGTAACAGTGTGCTGACAAAAGAAGAAGAAGATATAGAATATGATTGAATAAAAAAGAGCAGAGAAGGATTCAGCAAGGAGCAAACTACTAGCGTAAGGTTTTCTTATCATGCAGCTTCTTGATATCGTTTTCCCCAGAAAGTAATAATATAAATATGACGAATCACGTAAAAACAAAGTACTGTAGTTTTACAAAGTACAAAAACAAAATATAGCAAAGTTTCGGCTAAAACTGGCTATTCATATGTCCTCACATTATTTCTGTTGACTTGTGCCATGCTTGATTCCAAATCCAACCAGTTTTAGAATTGTATTCTCATCAATGGTAACAGTTTCATGATGGAAAAGACAGTCCTAGTGAAATCTTAGTATATCATCGCTATCACATGCGCTAACTACAGGTGTGTTGTAAGCCAGCATGATGGCTGACACATTACCATCAATTCCTACACTTCCAAGACAATATATTCATGCTAAGAACTCCTGAGAAGAGCTGCAGTAGTAACCTTAATCTCCACCCTCACGCTGGAGATAATGCAACTTGTTTTCAAACCAAGAGGTATATTGGGGAAATATGATGTTCCGTCTGTATTTTTCTTTGAGTATTGGCATATGATGGATGATGTGGTCAACATCACGCTGGCTGCCTTTACTTCTCAGTGCCTCCCTGGTACCCTCATGAGATGACAAGTCCCTACTTATCTATTTGTTTGTTTTACTATTTATCCCAATTTTGTTAGCCTCAGAACTTTCACTGAATTCTTATCTACTTGTTCCAATATCTGAAGCTTTGCATGTATTTGTGTTGCGTATTCATATATAGTGGCATCAAGGTTTATAGTCTGTGCTTGCATGATATTGCTAGAATCTGGTCTGATATTCAACAGTTGTGAGTTTGACATGTTAACAAAAAAAGTCTGGCTAATGCTCTTTTTGTAAGGAGCATAACTGGGTGCAGTCACTGGTACATTGGTTCTCACAGCCAGGTTGTGGTTTGGTTCACTTGCAATGTATTTAGATTACTTCTTCAAATGCTCCACATCGACTACTTGTTAAACAATTCTTTGTGATTTGTATTTGATCTGAGTCTAAGAGCAATTGTGCATTGTGCCAGTTAAGCGCCTACAAGTAGGCCAACACATCAGATTTCTGTGAACGTTTTTATTTACAAGGGTGGTTTACACAGAGAAAGCTTATCATCAATATAAGAAAGAGGTAGTCATCATCTTTCGGACATGTGATGAGGAAGGGAGGTTTAGAACACATTGTGACAACTGGTAAAATCGAGGGTAGACGAGACAGAAAATTTTGGATAGCCTGACTTCATGACACGGTAGAACGTCAACATCTGAGACAGAGATTTTTGGAGATCCATGATTGCCTACGCCACCCGGCACGGCACCTGATGATGATGAATGTAGCTTCTCTAAGCCACTACTGTACTCGCCTCTTACGACATGCGTTATAGGTCGCAGTGTTACTATTATTTGCTCCTTGCGAGTCCGGTAACACATTGGCAATTTAGATTACATTTAAAGGGTTTTAAAGCCGAAGGATTGACTTCATTGCACCTGGTTTTACCCCATCTGGCTTGGTCCCTCTTCGCAGAAATGGCACGCCACCTGCTGAGAGTATTGCACAAAGCACGAACTCGTAGCTCCGGAAACAATCCTAGGGTCTCTGGAAAAACTGCACTCATGAACAGAACGGCGCGGTCTGGATTTGAACCCACGACCTTCGACTCGCAAGGCAAGGGCTTAACCACTCAGCCACATGAGAGCATCATGTACTGGTGCAGAAATTATTTGTTTGTTTCGTAATTATAAAAATCACTACTTACCATCATGTGTGTGAGGTATCTGTGATTGCAGCGTTACTTTTATCACTTCAACAGGACATGAGAATACTAGCTGAGGTAATGTGGCAACTGCAGATGCAAACCCAATGATAAGATACTGTGGTTTCTGAGTAGTGTCATCTGTGTGACCAAGTTTTTTCAGCAACAATCCATATGATCCAAAGAATATGGCATTAAGATAGCCATAGGAGATGAGAGGCCAGCTTAATCCTCGAAAATAACCATTTGACTAAATGATACAAGAAAATAAGATAATGAACATAAAAAAACTATGCAACTTCTGTGTATCTACATGACTACACAAATCATACATTTGCTAATCATTATTTCTTCTTCGAACGCTTCATATCGACCACTTGTTAATTGTTAACCACTCTTTGTGATTGATATTTGATCCAAGCTTACAAGAGATCGTACATTGTGCCAGTTATGCGCCTACAAGTAAGCCAGCACTTCTGATTTCTGCTATGTTTTTATTTACCAGGTAACTTCCTAGGCCCCTACCTTAGTCGCTCTTGTAGCTGGTCGCAGTGTTACTATCATTTGCTCCTCTTGAGAGCCCCATCAATAATATAATAATAATAAAGCCCATAACTTGTTAGGGTCGTAGTGGTGTCACTGTGGAGACATCAGCACAAAAGCATCGCCATGAATCTCTGTCTTCAACTCCTTGAGCGAGTGTGGAGAAACTCTGCCCGACCAGCTCTTGATGTTGTCAAACCAGGATTTTCTCTGTCCTTCCTTCTTCCACCCTCATCGTCAACACACCATCATCATTTCAACATTTACTATTATTTTTTTTATTGGCTATTCAACCAACCTCATTACACTCCTGGAGGACAATTAAGAAGAATGTCAAAGGATATTCATGCTGACAGTTCCTGCAAATCACTGGATAACATACTACTTATTCTGTCCCTCATGTGTTCAGCCTTATTTATGCAATATTTTAATATTTGAAATAATTTTATAGCTGTAAAAATTATCAATGTCATTGCCCGAGTGTTTACCAGGGCCCAAATTTGGGGTGTAAAGAATAGAACCACTGTTACCTGCCATGCATGTCGTAAGAGGCGACTAAGGAGGTTCGGCTAAAATCGGATGCATGTGTCCTAAACATGTACAAGTCTATGCGTTTAGGGCCTACCAAACCAATGTGCAACGTACACACGTTCTTGGCAAAGATCAAACATATCACAAAGGGTGATTAAAATTGGTCGTAAAGAACGAACGCAAAGAAAAAGAAGATCAATGTCATAAATAGTCAGGGAAAAACTAAATAATTTGTGTGTTTGGTAGGGGATAAAAAAGTATTGTTAAGCAGAGGCTTATCGGCCAAAGTTCTTTTGGCTATATCAGAGCATTTAGACCTTTAAGCTTTTGTAAGTGATAAAAAAGTTGATGTGGTAGACCTCAGAAATAAAAGAGGCGGTGAAAAAATGTGATTTATGAAGCGCACACAAAAGTCCATTCTAGAAATCTCTTCTTATCCTGATGCTGTGAGGCAAAACAGGATTAGAGAAATGAAAAAAGAAAATCTTTGTGTGACCTTATATTCTGAGACTAGCCATAAAAATGGACTGTTTGTATTGTTGCAAATTGGGATATAATAAAATAAATAGTTATTAAAATCTAAGATAAAATGCTGCTGGATTTGTTGAGGCAGGGATTGAAGCACCTATGGACATGTTCAGAGTGCTATGATTATAGTCAACTGATACTAACAGAAAAAACAGAAACAAAAAAAGTACTTTAATTTAATAAAATTGAAGCATACAAAATGTATGACTCCGTAAACAAATAAAAACAACTATTACCGAGCTCCCAACAACTGCAAATATACAGCACCAAATAACAGGTCTAAAACGCAGACATAATCTGAACTTGACACTGGCTGTGAATGAGCAACCAGTTGACAACTCTTATTCTCAATAACAGCAACGTCATGAGTTATTTCAATAGAAATGAAAGATAAGATTAGAAGTAATATTTGGAAGTGACAATATTAACTCGACATAAAAATGCAGTTCAAATCGTTACAGAACGAAAACTTCAATGAAATATATTTATAGAATACAGGACAAAGAATGACATATAAAAACTTTATACACAAGAAGTAGTCTTCTTCTTCTTTGCGTTCGTTCTTACGACCAATTTTAATCACTCTTTGTGACATGTTTGATCTTTGCCAAGAAGTGTATACGTTGACATTGGTTTGGTAGGCCCCTAAACCTATAGACTTCTACACATTTAGGACACATGCATCCGATTTCAGCCAAACCTCCTTAGTCGCCTCTTACACATGCATGGCAGGTAACAGTGGTTCTATTCTTTACACCCCAAATTTGGGCCCCGGTAACCACTCGGGCGACAAGAAGTAATTTTTCAAATGAAATTTCGACAACAGACACGTATGCACAATTGTAATCACTCTTTGATAACAAGGAGAAAAAGGGAAAAATTAGGCTATTGGAGACTTGGTAAGAACAACAGAATTGCAAGAGCATATTAACTCTTTCCACGCTGAGTTATTTCCTCAATTTTTTAACAGTTAATTCAAGGGAGTAAAAACAAACATCCCAACTACTCGTAAATAAATAAACATATATATATTATTTTATCAGTAATTGAAGAAAACTGGACAACCCAATAGAATAACAAGGTTGAAAATAGTATAAGTAAAACAGTAGAAGTAAAACTAGAAAGGTTTCTAATAAGGGAAGCAACTCTATGGCGCAGTGTGCGGCTAATAGCGTGCAATGGACTTCCCCCATGGCGCAGTGTGCGGCTTAAAGCGTGGAAAGAGTTAAGACACAACAAACCAAATGGTTGGTTCAGCCATGTAACACGACTGCCATCAAACACTACATCACAATAAGTACTACTTTTCAGATGCAATGGTTTCAAGGAGAAAAGGTGCCTAAGCAAACGATGGCTGCAGAAATATCAGAGGCAACAGGAAACAGTATATATAAGGTGGGCTCGAGGGCACTTGCCAGAACTCTTTGTATACCCTGAACCACACAACAGAAAGCACAACAGGAATAGAGGAAAGAAGAAACGGTGATTAAATAATGTGGTTGGTTGGTCAAGATTGATTATACATGATCATCTAACAGATAATGGTTGAGTGACTTTAGCATGTTTTCTTATACATGTCTAATGTTCTCCACCCAGAAGACATGTTTGTTAAGATAATGTACTCAATCAGTAGACATGTTTGCTAAAGTAATGTCCTTCTTCTTTTGCGTTGTTCTTACTGACAATTTTAATCACTTTGATAGGTTGATCTTTGCCAAGAACGTGATACGTTGCACATTGGTTTGGGCCCTAAACGCATAGACTTCTACACGTTTAGGACACATGCATCCGATTTCAGCCAAACCTCCTTAGTCGCCTCTAACGACATGCGTGGCAGGTAACAGTGGTTCTATTCTTTACACCCCAAATTTGGGCCCGGTAACAACTCGGGCGAAGTAATGTCCTGACCCAGTAGTCATGTTTGTTACGGTAATGCCCTCACTGAGTAGACATGTTTGTTAAGGTAATTTTCAGAGAAAAAGGCACTTGTGAACTGAACAGCATGGTTTGGATTTCAACCTCGCTCTGAGTGTTTCCGGTGCTTGCAAAAGGAGCAAAGAATAGTACCACTGTGACCTACAAGACATGTCGTAAGTAGCAACTGAGGTAGGGGCCTAGGAAGCTACCTAGTAAATGAAAAGCGTCACAGAAACCGGATGTGCTGGCCTACTTGTAGGCACATAACTGGCACAATGTACAATTGCTCTTAGGCTCAGATCACATACAGATCACAAAGATTGGTTTAAAAAGTGATAGATATTGAGCGTTTGAAGAAAAAGAAGGATTTGAACCCACGACCTTCAGAATGCAAGGGAAACAGCATGACCACTTCACAAAAGAGACCCTGAGATAGTGAACGTACAAATGTTAAAAACTTATGCTCACCAAATTTTGTTTCTGCACAGTTTTAATACAGTCCATCAGTCCTGAGTATTTACCACCATATTCCTGTGTCTGTATCTGTACCTAGAGGCCAACAATAAAGTACACTAAATGTATACTGTAATGTAATTGAAACAACGGTAGCAACTAAGTGTATACATTTTAATGGCAATCAAACGTATCACTTTAACGGTTGTCAAATGTTCCTAATGTGCAAACATAGCGAGGGGAATATTAATGAGAACAAGTCCACAAACAGTACAATGATTCCTAGCTCAAATTTAATAAAAAATAATATACCTTTATTGTGTCTAGAGGATGTCCAACAATAATACCAGCACAGCCTGTAGATTATATTGAATTCAATAATTGTGAACATTATTCTGATGATATTAGGGGAAACTAATGTCCAGTGGTCATATATTGTTTAAAACTAGTTCCATCACCCGCATGTGGACAGACGGCAGAATACATCCTGCAAGATTGTCACCTGCGGAAAGAACACTGGCCAACAGAGACAGACACCCACACAAAGCTATTTGGAAGCCCTGATGAACTAACAATCACAACAACATACATCCAGAGAACTGGACTCATTGTGTAGACATTGAACATCAGCATATGACAAGAAGAAGATATTGTTGATTTCTGGTGATTTATTAACGAGAGAACTAATATGCTTCTTCTTCTTTTTTTCCAATCCTGTTTTACTTCACAGCACCAGGATAAGAATAGATTTTTAGAACAGACTCTAGAGTGCATTTCATAAATGATGTCTATCATTGTCTGTTCTTTCTGTGGTCCACATTTTTCATGGGTGACTTTATACCTTGGCAATGGGTGTCAATAGTAATGAGAGAGCAGACAGGCTGACTGGCTCTGCCACCATATCAGTGGGTCAGCCAATGGATAGAGCTGACATTCTGTGTGCCCTCATAGAGTGTAGCTGCATAGATGATATTCATCTAAACTAATTCACATCAACACCTAGACTGCAAGAGCTTGGACTGAAGATTGGAGTGGCCAGAAAAAAAGTAGTAAAACATGCGTGTTAGTAGACTCATCAATCCACATCACACTGGTATGCTGAGTCGTTCAACTCTGTTGGAGATATTGCAAAGAAGATTGGAGCACCTACGGACATTCTAGAGTGCAATGAAGATATTCCAAACTGTAACTGCATAATATGCGAAGGTCTATAATTCATTCCAAAAAATTATAATCACATTATTTGTAACTATCTAAACAGAAGTTCTCAAATGTTTTGGTCTTCAGAGAACTTGACATTCATACAAATGTTTGTGGAACTGAAAGGTCAACTCAACTTTCAGTTTGATCAAAATTTTCAACATGGTAATAAATAGTGAAACTTCTTCTCCAAACGCTCCATATCGACCATTTGTTAACCACTCTTTGTGATTTGTATGTGATTATGAGCCTAAGAGCAATTGTACGCTGTGCCAGTTATGCACCTACAAGTAGGCTAGCACATCCGATTTCTGTGACACTTTTTAGTTACTAGGGTAGCTTTCCTACCTCAGTTGCCTCTTACAACATGCTTTGTAGGTCACAGTGCTACTATTCTTTGCTACCCTTGAGTGGACACGGCAACACATGGGCGAATAGTGAAACAAATAGGTAAATACAGAGGTATATGAAGATCTTGGTTACAATCAAATAAAGCAAATCAAATCATAGAACACATGGCACCAATTTTGAAATGCAAACATGTCACCATGGACACTAAAAGAGCATTGTTCAACACAATATTTCTTCCTACATTATGCTTTCAGTGCCAAACCTGGACGCTGACATTAAATGATAGAGAAGTCACGACAGAGATGAAGTGACTACAGAGAATTCTGGGAGTATAAAGAAGAGACTGGTTTAGAAATGAAGACATTAGGAAAAAGATGGTACAACATCAGTACCGAACTTCATCAAGAAACAACAAATTAAATGTTTCGACCACATTAGCAGATAACCAACAGCCTCAAAAAGCAATGTTACAATGATACAGTGGATGCAAAGCAAAAAGCCGTCCATACAAAAGGTGGACCTCATAGATAACAGAGGTGATGAAAAACGCTGTTTATGTAGCATACACAAAAGCCTTTTCTATAAATCTCTTCTTATCCTGATGCTGTGAGGCAAAACAGGTTAGAGAAAAGAAGAAGAATTTACAATCAAATTTGTTGGTTGTCATTGTGCCCCCTGCAAGATTCATATGGCTGTATAGTATTGTTGCATAGTTCTGTTCAATGCAGTTCTGACAACTCCTACAACAGCTGGATGCCAAGCTGTATTGGTTATCAACTTTCCCTTAGTAACATCAGAAACTAGGAGAAGATGACCTTACTGCTGGGCAACAGCAGGTTTTCCATATTCCACTTCATTAGCCTGTGCCCTGGAGAGGCAACTCCTCTAGCCCCTTCTAACATTATTCACACAACATGCGAAACAACAGTTTTTAGCGAGTGGAATCCATACTTTCCATACGTTTGAAATTAAGCTGAGTTTGCCAGAAGATGGAATACACACCGACCTGTCAATTGTCTTAGGCCCTCCCTCGAATTTGTGGTCAAGGATTACTCCTCTAGCCTACTGCATAACCCTTCTAACCCACAAGGCAGTGGAGATTTTCTATCGTGGTTTACTTCCCTAGCATTTAAAGCTCCGAAGTCGCCCCCTCCCCATTTCACAAGGCAGTGAGTGTAACAATTGCAGACGGTACCGTCTGCTATCAGACGGTAGCAGATAAAACATCTGATCTGACATTTGATATATACTAAATCATACCGTAACCATATCGTACCTTAAAAAATGATGTGCCTGGTTAATTATTTAGTAGATATTTATAATATTTCAAATTAATTCGCAATCAAAAATTAAAATATACTCTGCTGACTGGAGAAGATTACCTCCAAAGGCACCTGCTATGTAGTCATTCACAATTCTGGTGTTAGGCATTGTAGTTGTTCAGTTCACATCGGCAAAACTGCCGATTAACTTAAATAATTCAGATATCATAAGCAACAGATTGAGATCACCCGGCAAGCCTTTCTTCCACCTTAAAACTTGATAATTAAATTAGTTCTGAAAAAAAGTCGTCTGACGAGTGAGGGTGACGTCTAATCAAAAGAATCACTACAATGTTATTATTGGACCTTTTTTTATTCTCTTGACTCAACTTGACTGGCTTATTTATTTATTTTTGGAAACGGAAGACCAAGAAATTTGCTGACTTTCAACATAGATAATAAGAAATCTTAGAATAAGTGTAAGATAAAAGGTCGATTGTGTGCTGGCTCTATTTATTTTTGACATGCAAATCTGAGTTTATTTCTGTTTCGTTTCTCTTGATTATGTAAGTCAACTTTTTAGCAAAATGCAACTTTTTAACGAAGTCACATTGATATATCGCTGAAAGCTAAACATGGCGACGACCTGTGTCCTTCGAGCGATCACTCAAAGCGCACAATTGTTTTTGGGTGCTGCACAAAGAAGTAAGGATTCTTGACTTTTAAAAAAAACTTATAAAACTATGAATATTCGATTTTTGTACATTATGAGAAGTGCCAAAGGCAATGTTTGACTTCCAGTATGGTTTCAGTCTGAGTTTGGATCATTAAATTATCGTATTTGACTCAACGACTCATTCAGTGATCTGAGTGATTCACATTCAATGATTCATCAGAGGTTGAACAAATGATTGCATCCCGGCCCGGTATTATTATACAAAACTAGTATCATGTTGAAGTTACCAACAACACCCGAAAAGACAGTCAAGAACATCAGCATAAGAAAGAAAGTTGGACAGAACCGGCTTGCTTGAATTACAATTTACATTGAGAAACAATCTGACAATCAATTGAATCATCAATGAATGAAGTGGTTTGCAGTGCTCACTTAAGTTAATAAGATAATAAGAATGCATCCAAACTCCACTGAATACACTATTATTATAATACAGCCCTGTAGCAGTGTGATGAAAAAGGAAGAAAATTATCATCCTGCCATATCTACCTCTCTCTAGTCTCTGCAACCTTTATAGAATTTAATGTTGGTTGAAAGGGTGTTCCAGTGTATTTAAGGCACTGGTATCCATTCTCCCCATGGTTGATATTTGGGAGCGCGCATACCAGCTGAACAGTGTCTGTAGCATGGCCAACCCATGAATTACCCGCTTTAACCGAGCATAGACAGATTCTCACACGCCTGCTCCAACTTCGGGCTTACCATCAATACAGAGAAATCTGAAGTCATGTAACAGCCAGCTCCTGGAAAAGTATATGCAGAACCAAATATTACAACAAACTGCAAGAAACTGAAAGTAGTGGACAGATTTACTTATCTTGGTAGCACACTGTCCCAAAATGTCACCTTAGATGATGAAATAAGTACCAGAATCTCTAAAGCTAGCAGCACTTTTGGCAGACTACATAGAAAAGTCTGGCACAGATGTGGTATTGGCCAAGTCACAAAACTGAATGAATATCAAGCTGTTGTGGCTCCCAGTCCTTCTTCACGCATGTGAAACTTGGACTGTATATCAGAGACACGCAAGGAAGCTAAACCACTTTCACACAGTCTGCCTCAGAAAATAATGAACATCAAATGGCAGGATATGATCCCAGACACAGAGATCCTAAAAAGAGCTGCTCTTCCAAGCATCTATACAATCTTGATGCAGTCCCAGACATGATGGGCAGGACTTGTGGCTCGAATGTCGAATTGCAGAATACCCAAATGACTTTTATGATGAACTGCATAGCGGTAAACGCTCACAGGGTGGTAAAAAAAAGCGATTCAAAGACACACTCAAAAACTCGATGCAATCCTTTAGCATAGATGTCAACAACTGGGAGAATGTTGCTCATGACAGATCAGCCTGGCGCACACTTCTTCGACACGGTTCTTCGGCCTGCAGGGCAGGTAGAACAGAACGTATGGAACAAAAACGTTACAATAGAAAGGCAGTAAAACTCCCCACAAGTGCAAGTATACCTTGCCCACACTGTACAAGATCATTTCAAGCCCACATCGGACTCACTAGTCATCTACGCACATACAGACAAACATAATGCAACTACATTTCCTTGGATGAAAATTGTGTGGTCATCATCACCTGTGATGGACGAGCATCATCATCTCATTCTCCCTGAGTATACTCATTGAGTCGCTGAGAAAACATGTATGGATAAAAGTATGTGACTTCAACCAGACCATTGATAAAGTTAGTAATGCAATATATCTTCTTTAATGTTTTGTAATGGTCCATGATTCACAAGTATATCTTGCCACATTAAAAATCTGTCAGAGGTGCCATTACTATGCCCAAATTTATAGCAGGAAGTAAACAAAAATTAAAATTAATGTACATTTAAAAACTATTTCTAAAATACAATGCATTACTCACAATGTGCTAATTGCACCTTATGTAACATTATTGCAATTTGGAGCACTGTATTACATATTAGGCACATACCACATCAAAATTTCTATATTAGGTGGCGTCTGTGGCCTAGGGGATAATGACTCGGTCTATTAACCCCGACGTTCTAAGTTCGAATCACGCTGCGGACAGTTTGCTTGCAAATTGTTTGCGCTTGATTTTACAAAAGGACGATGGCACCACCCGTTCAGAAAGCAATGGCAAACTACTGAACGTAATAATGCCTAGAAAATCACAAACAGCGTTAAAAAGCTGAGGTTGATTCGCAAAGTCCTGTAAAAGATATGCAATTAACTTAACCACAAAGGTGGTAATATGACAGATGTACAAATAACAGGAGTAAGTAGTATAAAATGATGGTGCTCTGCTGAGTTGATCTACTGATTGTGAAATTGTCATTTATTCACAGGAACATTCTATGCCTACAGATGCTTGCCTTGTATGTCAATCACACATAACATGGTTATGTCACGCACTTACTCAAGTTTTATCACCACAGGTAGGAACAAATTACTTACCTGCCTCGTGTTCTACTAGAGTATAACTGGTGAAATGTGGTATAGTTTATAATTTACTTCTTTTTCTTTTGTCCAATCCTGTTTTGCCTCATAGTGTCAGGATAAGAAGAGATTTCTAGAACGGGCTTTTGTGAACGTTTCATAAATAGTGTCTTTCATCATTTGTTATCTCTGAGGTGCATCTCTTTGCGTGGCGGCCTTTTGCTTTGTATCCATTGTATCAGAGCAACATCGCTCTTTGAGGTGCACTGTCTGTTGGTAATCTGCTTATGTGGCGAACCATTTAATTTGTTGTTTCTTGATGAAGTTTAGGACTAATGTTGTACCCACTTTTTTCCTGATGTCTTTGTTTCTCAATCAGTCTCTTCTTGTTATCCCCAGCATTCTGCGAAGACACTTCATCTCTGTTGGGACTAGTTTTCTTTTATCATTTGAGTTTTCTTTTATCATTTGATGTCAATGTCCAGGTTTGGCACTGATAGCATAATGTGAGGAGAAAGATTTTGTTGAACATTGCTCTTTTGTGTTCATGGTGACATGTTTGCATTTTAAAATTGGCGCCATTTGTCCTATTATTTGATTTGTTTTGTTGCATCGTGTATTGAATTTCCCATTATGTTTTTCTTCCATTTGCTGAATTTACTAAATATTGTATATACATTTGTTATCAGTTTATTTCATTCAAAATGTTCTCATTTAAGATGTTTTTCAAAAATGCCTTTTATAGTTGGATTGCAAGATCCATAAGAACTAGTGGACCAATTGGACAGAACTAGCAAGGAATATGGATTAGATATTAACATACAGAAAACAAAAACTATGGTAATCAACAAGGAAATGGAAAAACTTAAAATGAATATAAAAATACATGGAGAATTACTACATCAAGTAAAAAGCTTCTTATATCTTGGTCAGATGATGGCAGATGATGGCAGATGTATAACAGAAATTAAAAAAGAATAGGAATGGCCAAGAATAATTTCAATAGTATGAGAAAGTTACTGACATCCAAATAAATCACAAACAGGCTAAAAATGAGAATGATCAAATGCTATATATATCCTATATTAATGTATGGCTCGGGAAAAATGGACAATGAACAAGAGTTAGAAGACAGAATTGATGCATTTGAGATGTGGATATATAGAAGAATAAGCAGAGTTTCATGGACAGAAAAACAGACAAATAAACAAGTTTTAGGAAAACTAGGCATGAAGAAACAATTATTAAGAGAAATAAAATTCAGACAAGTAAAGTATTTTGGGCACATAAAAAGACATGACACCATGATAAAATATTTACTAGAGGGAAAAGTTGAGGGGAAGAGCAAGAGGAAGACCGAGAGATAAGTGGAGGGAAACTTTAAGAAATGGACAGGTTACAGTCTGGCAGTATGCAACACCAAGGCAAAAGACAGAGGATGCTGGAGATTCATTGCAGCCAACCTTCGATGTGGAGACGGCACCTGATGATGATGAGTTGGATTGCACACAGTGTCAAAGCTCCAGTAAATAAAAATAAAAAAATTAAATTGTAACAAACAAGTCTCTAACAATGGAGATTAGAAAGGTAGACATGTAGTTCTAAATAGAACCAATGTGGTATATAAGTGAATGTTCAACAATTAATTAAAGCTAGCCTTCGCTTATAACAAATACAGGCTTGTGGTATAAAACAAGACAGAAGACAGTAGGGCTGGAAGTCACAGAGACCAAGTGACGATTGATTGGACATAACTGCACAATATAACCAGATTTGCACCTGACTCAGAGGATGACAAGAATAGGCAGGTCAAAGAATACTTAGCAAAGAAGTAAATATGGAGGTCAGACAGATCAGAGTCTCATGGGCAGAGTTGAAGAAGACTCAGAGCAAAATTTAGTCAAACGTAACAGTTGCAGTCTTGTGTTCCACTGGGAATAAGGTTTGACAGTAGAAGTAGACATTACTTGCATCATTGTTAATGTGGTTTTATAGCATAGCTGGTTTGCTACTCAGCTTCACCGGGGGTTTGCTTTCTTTTATATGTAAAATGCATACCGGCAAAGAGGGAGACCACGAAGATTATGGATTCAGGATGTAACTGATGGTAGCGGGTCTGAGAAGGTAAAAGCCTAGTGCAATGAAGTCAATCCTTCAGCTTTAGAACATATCTTGAATTCTGCCCAAAAATGTATGGAACACTTGCAGAAACAAAGTAAAATGGTTGAACCCCATATATAGAACTTTGTCAGATCAGGACATTTGTATCAAACACTTACAGGGACAATGTAAAATGACTGCACATGGCTTGAATGTTGTCAGAGTAAGTACCAGAGGCCCAAATTGTAGTGTAAAGAATAGAACCTCTGTTACCTGCCACGCATGTCGTAAGAGGCGACTAAGGAGGTTGGCGTGGGCTAACTACCCCACACTGTAAAAAACACTAGATGGCTACAGAATGGAGAGCGAACTGAGTAAACGCTGGCTGAAACTGGACACATTGCCGAAGGATAAGTATCAGAGCTCCAAAGGGTGCTGATGATGTGACGTAAAATACACCAATGCTACGGCTGCATGAATCAGATTTCCACATGAATAGAATTTATGGGAAATCTGGTACATCTGTCTGGGTGGTGATCGCCACAAGGAGAGAGGTGCAGGAGTTTCTCTTGCTGAAGACTAAATAAATATTTTTTTAAAAACTTATATTCCTCATAAAATCACAGCAGTAGCAGTTTGAGAAATAAAGATTAGTAACACACACAAAATAATAAATCTAAACATTTGGGATTTGCAACAAAGAAATTTAATGTAAATAAATAAGATTAGTGATCATATCATTATCTATTTGCTTGTCCTGTGTAGAAATTTGTCATCATAAGTCTTTTTGAATTTCTTTCATGAGTCAGATGTTGTTTCTGTCGTGTTCAAGTCATTTGTTACTCCCTGTAGCCATTAATTTTTGGTCTTCAACGTCCTCACTTTACCAGAAATGAATGGTCAACCTTGGTACATTTTTACAGCCGTTGTGTTTAATAAGAGTTCTGACATTATGTGAATAGTATATAAATTAAAATTGTATCATTGGATATGTTTCAGTAATGGCAGATCAGTTGTGGGAAGGAGTAACCAGTGTCAGTAATCCTGGTAAAAAACGAGGACGTGCGCGTGGTCTCAAGAGAAAAATAGACCTCAATAGGGGTCAGAAGATTGGAAAAGGTATGTATTTATAAATTATAACATTTCAATAGGGGTCATGTAGTGTGGTACAGCATTTCAGATTAATTGTACCTGAGATGTGTTTCCAAGTAGACCTGTAGAAGTTGTAGCAATACACAGTGTGGGTGCTTTTATATAGAACTTCAGATTAGGTGTATCTGAAATATAATGTTGAAAAGTAGATGTTTCAAGGGTGTAATACTGCATGAGTAGATCTGTTGTATCATGTTCCCATTAATCTATTATTTGACATTAATTTCATTCTTGATCTATTCTCTGACATTACTTCCTCTTGATCTATTCTGACATTACTTTCACTCTTGATCTATTCTCTGACATTACTTTCACTCTTGATCTATTCTCTGACATTACTTTCACTCTTGATCTATTCTCTGACATTACTTCCTCTGATCTATTCTCACATTTCACTCTTGATCTATTCTGACATTACTTTCCTCTTGATCTATTCTGACATTACTTCACTCTTGATTTATTCTCTGACATTACTTTCACTCTTGATCTATTCTCTGACATTACTTTCACTCTTGATCTATTCTCTGACATTACTTTCACTCTTGATCTATTCTCTGACATCACTTTCACTTTTGATCTATTCTCTAACGTTACTTTCACTCCAAGAATATGAGAAAACAGGGTGTGTAATAATGAATAATTCTACAAGAAATATATGAACCTGACAACCGTACTGTGCAAATTTGGATCACTCCATATTCTGGTCATGATAAATTGTTTACAGGTCATTGATAAAGGGACTGTGGTGGTTTTGGATGTGATCTTGGTCCTTAGATGCTTAGTATATAACAGACATTTGATGTTTACATTATGCTTCAAATGTTTGGAGTTTGTCTAAAATGTGAAATATCTTTCTTTTGTTTTTTCTCCCTATTAGGACCGTCAGGGATGGTATTTCCTGGACTGGATGGACCAGCGTTGGTAGGGAGACAGAGTGTGAAAATACATGAGACATTGAATAAAGAGGATCAAACTAGACTGCCACCAATGCGAAGGAAATTAGAAAAACTCCTTCCTTTGCAGGTATACCAATTTCTGTTAATACTTTATATTGTCTAAATACTTGTGACATATGAGACTAAGTCATTAAGTCTGTTTACAAACTGATATGAGATAGTTAAAAAATGGTAGCTGGTTGTTTCTAAGCTTTCATACAACTTTTTCTCAATGTTTAGTTTGTACCGCTTTATGAATGCACGGATAAAATTGTCCAGGTTTTCTAACTAGAGTACTACTACTCTTCCACAAGAGTACCAGACCACATGTAACTTGATTAACTTGGGAGACAATTGAACAACTATGGTTGGAACTGCTTCAACATACCCGTGACTGAGCTCTGAACAATTTCTACCTCTTTTGTCTGCTAAAGTCACATGTTGGCGACCAACAATTGGCAGATTACTGAAATTCTTATTGATTTGGCAGAAAATCTTGACGTTACAGAAACAGCAATGAAGACACTACCTATTCATGAGCATGACAGAGTTATTGACTTCTATGACTGGAAGTGATAAAATTGAAAAGAAAGCTACTTTCATGAGTACAGAGTTCTGAATGCCAAAACCTGATGATTGACATGAAAATGTTCGCTAAGCAGATACAAAATGTCTTAACTTTTGAAGTTTTTGACACTGAAATGGTTATATATATCCTTGGCCAGAAACAGACGAAGCTGCCAATAACCATCGTGTCTTTCTTCTTTTGTCAGCACACTGTTACCGGATTGTTAATCCAGTGTCATGGTTTTATGTATTTGTCTTGCGCTTCTCTTGTGATGGTTTTCTAAGTCCCCTGGCAGAATTCAACTACGTTATCTATCCACCTTTTCCTCGGTCTTTCTCTCGCCTTCCTTCCTGAAGATGTCAAAAGATTTCTCGCAGTTTCTGTAATGGTTTTAATGTTTACAGACAGTGATGTCTTCTTCTCTTAGCTCTACTTGAAGCATACAGCAGCAACAAATTTCCTCCAATCAGATCTGCTTGAGCAAGCCAATTCCAGATCAGCCCTCACTCTCTTTCTCTGTCTACAGTTTGTCTCTCTAGGTCTTCCCCTAACTTTCTTACCTTCCGGATTTCATTTCAAAGTCAGGGGACTTTCTGCACTCTTAGTACCTGTCTCAACCATTTCCATCTCCTATTTTTTATTTCCTTGTTGATATTGTTGATGCCTATGCATTGTGAGATCTCAGTATTACCAGGTAGGCATTCTTTGATCCCAACAAATTCTTTTGAAACATCTGCCTTGAACGTTTCTTATGTAGCGGCCTGTCTTGTTGCTTGTTTTTCGTGTCTCTGATTCATATAGTAAGACCATGTGTGCTATTTCTTGCACATAAAAATCTCAGCGGTAGTGCACAAACTCTGTAGCACTGATGTGTGTACCCAGTGTAATTTTTTGAAGATGGTGAAAATTTGTCTGAAATTTATTGTCATCTTTTTAAAGGAATTTTGTCAGGGGACAGCTTACCAGTCTACTCTTATAAATTTTAATATCCTGATGATTCTTTTGCATGCTCAACTTGAACACAGGGCCTATGTTTTATCGTCTATCTCCGAATGGACTGGGAACTCGATCTCACCTCTTTCAGATCTGGGAAAATATATTGGTCGCACCACATGGGAAACGAACCTAGTACTTTTGAAGCGAGAGGCGAGCACCATAAATGTATGCTGCAGAGACCCAGTTGATAATAACCAGGAAGAGCAATAGGGACATAATACATCCCTGTTCGCCGAGTGGTTACCGGGGCCCAATTTGGTGTGTAAAGAATAGAACCACTGTTACCTGCCATGCATGTCGTAAGAGGCGACTAAGGAGGTTTGACTGAAATCGGATGCATGTGTCCTAAGCATGTAGAAGTCTATGCGTTTAGGGGCCTACCAAACCAATGTGCAACTATACACGTTCTTGGCAAAGATCAAACATATCACAAAGAGTGATTAAAATTGGTCGTAAAGAACGAACGCAAAAAGAAGAAGAGACATCCCTGTTGAACACTAGAATTGATCTTGTACCATCTGCTGTGTGAGCCCTGAAGTCTGTCACAGCACTTATTATTTGAGTACACCTATTTCAAGATATTAATGACTTTCACTTGGAATCTATATTCCCAAGTCAGATCTTCCATAGTATATGATGATGAATACTGCTAAATGTCTTTTCAAAGTTTATGAAATTTATGTACAGTGATAATTTCCATTCCAGTGATTGCTCAATTAGTGTAAGCAGTATGTCAGCAGCTGGTGATTTCTCCTTTCTGAAACCAGCTTGTTTTCCCCATAATGTCTTTTTTTTGCTATTCCAAAACCTTGAGAGTAGAATTCTGCAGAATATTTTACCTGGTGCTGACAGGAGATGTATTCCACTCCAATTCTCACATTGGACCAGACCCTGTTTTTTATATCTTTACCTCTCTTCCAAGCCTCTTGGATACATTTGTGGATCCACTTTGAGCATGTCAGCTGTTATTCGATACTCTCCAGGTGCTCTTTTGCTTTTAGACTAAGATGGCTTTCTATGTCTCCTGACATGTGATGGGCCCTTTTCTCATTTCCAGTTGCTGTATGGGATTTCTCTTCTGGACTTCTTCTCTTAGATTTTCTCTATTATGTACTGTGTGAAAGTGCTCTGCCCATCTATTTATTTGGTCTTTTTCTTTAGTAACTGTATGACCCTTCTGATCTTTGATAACCTTTGGGTTATTGAAATTTTGATGTGTCAGTTCTTTTGTTATCTTACACATCATACCAGAATTTCCAATTTCTTTTGTCTGCTGCCTCTTTACCCGTTTCAGTTTTAGTTGTAGCTTGCCCATCACAAGGTGGTCACTATTAAATTCTGTACCACATATAGCTTTCACATCTTGTTTTGAGATCCTCCATTTCCTTTCAATCGCCATGTAGTCTATTTAGTTAGTTTGGACATCTGGCAAAGACCAAAGAAGCATTCTCCATTGTAATTCCTGGTTCCTGTCCCAAATTTCCCTACGCAGCTTTCATATCCCTCATTTATAGATCCCACTTGAGTTGTCAAACCACAAGTTAAAGACAGAATCAGAAACATTGAAATGGGTGAAGGTTTAAACGGGGGGTCAAGCAGAGTAGAGAAAGATATGCCAACCAACACTTCCTAGGTACAGTTATCAATTATATGAGGACAATCATCATAGCACACCTGATACGTCCATAGGTGATCTGATATCTGCCTCAACAAATCCAGCAGTATCCAGCGGCCCAACTCGCCAGGTACAGTGAGCGTGGGCACATTGTGATGACTGCTGCATTGGTAAACAGAGCACACATAGGCTTTTGTCAATGTGCGAGGATGTCAATTGAGAGAACTGAACTAAATTTAAGATACTAGTAATAGCTTCGGGGCCTACCAAACCAATGTGCAACGTATACACGTTCTTGGCAAAGATGAAACATATCACAAAGAGTGATTAAAATTGGTCGTAAGAACGAACGCAAAGAAGAAGAAGAAGACTAGTAATAGCAGAATTCCTAGTCCACAGAGCTGAAAATGGATGCCTAGACCGCCCGAGTGGTTACCGGGCCCAAATTGGGGTGTAAAGAATAGAACCACTGTTACCTGCCACGCATGTCGTAAGAGGCGACTAAGGAGGTTTGGCTGAAATCGGATGCATGTGTCCTAAGCGTGTAGAAGTCTATGCGTTTAGGGGCCTATCAAACCAATATGCAACGTATATACGTTCTTGGCAAAGATCAAACATATCACAAGAGTGATTAAAATTGGTCGTAAAGACGAACGCAAAGAAGAAGAAGAAGAGGATGCCTAGACTTTTTGAGTTGATGGGAAAACTCGCATTCAACGGCGGAGCTACTATGTAATTACTCTGCTGCTGGCATTTTCATCAAGCGAACAGGCAGGCACTAAAAGGGGCCAGGCACTTAGACAGGAGCCAATTCTGTCTATCAGATTTTATAATATAACACATTACCAATATCAAGTGCTACTCTTTGTTTAAACAACTTTTTCGTATTGTTTTAGTCTGGAATATCTTCATTGCACTCAGGACTTGTCTATAGGTGCACCAATCTACCTCGCAATATCTTCAACAGCATCCAGTGACTAACCATACCAGTTTGATGTTGATTGATGAGCCTACTCATACGAGTTTTGTGCTGCTCTTTGCAATCTAGCAGCTTACAGGGATTAGTTTATACGACAGTTCTTCTTTGGGGATACACTCTTATGTGAGCGTTCAGAATGTCTGCTCTATCCATTGACTAACCACCCCCATATGGTGGCATAGCCATCCAGCCTATCTGCTGTTTCATTGCCAGTGACACCTATGTGTCTTTGAACAGAGATGAATGTAATTGACAAAATCATCAAAATGTGCTATATTATGCTTGATTGACATTTTTGAAGCTTTGATGATATGAACAATATGTGTCACATGTGGTTGTTGTTCACAGCGAGGTTACAGTGGGAGGAAATTACCTGGGACCAGTATTGGACCTCCAGATCCCATCAATGATTGTAAGTAGCCAAACACATTTCTGCTTTTATAAATGGAATTGTTTGTAGTATTCTGTGTGTGCTGTATATAACTTTTAATGAAATGCGAAACTGAGCATTTGACATCTGCAAGTGAGACGGAGCACCTGTGGGTATACATGAAGTGATGTGGGATTGATACAATAATCAATCATGATTTTCTGTATGTTAACCTTTAATGGGATTCCTCATCTGTCATTTGTATTATTTCGACTTAATCACGCCTCTTTTTGTTTTTGACAGTCTGTGTCAATCTTATCACATCGCCATGTAATTTTTCACTGTGAGGTGTTTGTAAAGACTGCACTGTTTTGTTCCTCCCTTTGAACTGAGAATTTTGAAGATCAGCTACTATATGCTTGTCCTCTACAAATTTGCATGTATTCATACACCTTCCTATCTAATTTGTAGAACAGACTAGTTTTGTTGAAAGTGGCAGATTCTCAATCTGAATATCATTACTTCCAGGAAAAATTATAAATAAGTTAGTATCTTTTATAGATGCAGTTACATTGTCTTTTCATTCTGAATACCTCCAGAGGTTTACATGATCTACTGTCCTGGATATGTGAGTGTTTCCAGCAATGAGAGAGCGGGCAGGCTTGCATCAACAGAATTGATTGGCAGGGAGTTTAGAATGGTTAATGGAGATGCTTTTTTGGTCTTATGGTGACTGCCTGTTGGATGAGGATATTAACATTTTTGTTGAACCTATCCAACGATGTCACAATGTAAATGGCCCATGAATGTACATACATAAAAGAAATTGAACATATATATGTTATAGTGACGGTTGTAGATCATTATTAACAAATTTAATATGGCCGATGTTTATCCTGGTTTCCATAGCAACTGTAAAGTGCATAGTAAAATTGATAGCATTTTTGCATTCAGTGGTCATCAGTATCAAACTATATACCATATATGAATTTAAAAATGAAATAGTACGCAATCTAATTACTTAGGGTAAGCATCGCCTTAAGGAGTTTGTAATAGAACTGAATGTTTGAGGGACATAGCGAGGAACCATGAAAACCATCAGTCCCTTTCGATATCAGTTGGGGAGCTGCCCTGAGTGATATGACCTCGGTTCTGTAACCAATAACTAATTTATTCTAAATTTATTGGGAAATTTATGCTTATATTTAGAGGTTACTTTACTTGTTCTGACTTACTTAATATTTTGGTTGATTCATTTGTATGATTTGTTATTATTTCACCAATTTGTCACACTGATTCTTCATTGTTAATTTGTTGTGATATAAATATATATGAAATATTTTGTATGTGGATAAAATGTATGTCTTTTATAATTATTTACAGATGTTTTTGAGGGATTTGATACAAGAGTATTAGAGGTAAACTGTTTATATGGTATCTTGTTCTGTCTGTTATCCTCATAGGTAGCAAGGATGGCTCATTAATCAAACATAAATAACACTTGTCTTGTCTCATCCACATGTGATGTGATGCGTCAAATCCCTTGCAAACAACTTTTATAGTCAATATATATATATATATATACATTGTACTGCTAGCTTACACTATTGCAGCGATTTTTATGCTTTGCACATCTGATTTCATTCAGTAAGCGGTTTGTTTGGGTTCACTTTCTAGGCAGTAACAATCTTGACACTGTTGCCTGCAGTTCTTTTCTGATGTGATTCAGGCATTTAGCACACATTAGGTAGAACATTGCAAGTGTGATAGTTATTTTGTAAGGTTCTTCAAGCATTAATATATTTATCAAATGGAGATTCCTTATGTTTTGTCTTTGTTAAACTTTGTTGTTTATTGCTAGCAGGAACAAGATATTGACATTTCTATTTCAGGTATATCATTGATGCTGTTCTCAGTTAACATAGTTAACACTTACTTTATTCTTTATTAACTTGATAGAATGTAGTATAGTTTTCAATTGTGTCTAGTATAATTTTGAACTGTTGTACTGTCACTTTTAAAATATCCCAAATTATTTCCCCCTTTTAAAAATCTTTTCAATAATTCCATTTTGTTGCCTATTTTAGATTATTTTTGTTGCTGTTTATTTTTATGTCCAGAAAGTATACTCAATTGTTTTGTATATCCACTTTTAGAAGGCTTCATTAACATCTTACAGTTTATGTCCAGAAAGTATACTCAATTGTTTTGTATATCCACTTTTAGAAGGCTTCATTAACATCTTACAGTTTTTTCCAGAAAGTATACTCAATTGTTTTGTATATCCACTTTTAGAAGGCTTCATTAACATCTTACAGTATTTTAAATAATTTCATTGTAAATTAGATCAATATCATTGACATTGTAAGATTAGTCATTGAAGTTAGTAGCAGACTTTTTCTTACAAACAATATTTCAACACAATTCCATACATTTACATTGAAATTCTTTTGTCTTTGTTGGTATAGGAATAAACTTATCTGTACATTACATTAAAATGTTATCTGTCAACTTGCAGCATAAAATGGTAGCACATATGACTGGGAACTTGGGCAGAAAGTCAAGTCTTAGTGTCCTGGTTGTGACAGGAACGCAGGATTAGCAGGTAAGCAGTGTTCTGTGTTGTTTTTGTTCTGTAGTTTATTATAGGAAGAAAGTTCAGTATTCATACCTTTGAATATCTGCTGGTGGTGACTGCACCTAGTAGGCTAGGAAAAATGCAGTCTCTGTCTTCACTCGAATTACACAATAAAAGGAAAAATGCTTTAGAAAAACTCTAGAAAACAAAACTATCAGAAAATCTTAACAGCTGTAGAGATAAAACAGTAGCACTCAACCTGGAAAAAGGATGGTAGAAAACTCTTGCAGTTAGTCAAGTCCCTAATTGAAGAACCTACATCAAGAAGACAGAATATTGCACTAGATGAAAGTGGCAAAATTATAAGAAGAAAACGGATGACAGATCTAGAACAATATTGATTGATAGGTCCATCATTGCACTTTGGTGAGTAACCATGAGTGCTCTGATCTTTTTCGTGCACATGAAGACCTCAGCGACAGTGCACAAACTCTGTAGCACCGGTGAGGGTTGCAATGTAATTTAGAAGATGGAACTATTTTGTAGATATTTTTATTTTAAAACTTTCTAATAAATTGTGCTCTGGCATTAGCTTTCCAGCCTAATTTTTCCGGTTTTGAACTGAAAATGGTTCTTTTGCGTGCTAAACTTGATTGTGGGACCTACGTTTTATCGTCTGTCTCCGATAGCACTAGGAACTCGATCTCACCTGCACTGAGATCGGAAAAATATCCTGATGTCTCCAGGAGGGAGCGAACCGATTACCTTTGGAATGAGAGGAGAGAACCTCTAACCTCTATGCCACAGAGACCCCATTAGTTATTCTACAACAAACTAACATCTAGAGTAGAGTATTTGCTATTTGTCTCATGAAACGTGTTTGTATAAATGGTAGTTTGCTGACATTTTGTGTTCTCTTTTCTCAGGATATGCTTTAGCAAAGGCTCCAGTAGGCAGGACTGCATTGAGAAAGGTTGGTATTTATAATAGAGTTTTGTTTGTTAAATATGCGATTTCAAAAAATCCCTTTTAGCTGAGGTACAACCTTTTCAACCTAAGGACATACCTAGTTTTGGTTATATCAGAGCATGTAGACCAACAAACATGGAAACTAAGAGTTAACTCGGATAATCCAAGTTAATAAATTGTTAATTAAAAAGCTAATAAAGAGTATGAAAGAAAGTATGATTAGTGCTGCTGAAATATATTGATACAGATTTATGCATGGCATACACTGGTCCTTGTGAGTTTTTTTTATCAGAGTATCACGAACAAGTAATCAATAAGACCACTGGAAGCCACAGAGATGTGGTATTACAGAAGAATGTTGAAAATTCCAAGGACAGCTAATAAAATAAATTATGAGGTTTTGAAACAGGCACACAAAGAAACCTTATCAAAAGAATACGAATCGAACAATTAAATTTCTTCGGGCATATAATGCGAAGAGGAGAGTTTGGAACATGGCAACATGTAAAATTTACGGAAGGAGAGGTCGTGGAAGACAGAAGGAGATGATGTTGGATGTTCTGACATCTTGGTTCTACAAAAAGATCGAGGTCAGAACTGATTAACTGCACAAAGGAGAGAGTTGTGGAGAGACATGATTGCCTATGCCGGCAGGGATTTGCACCTAATTGATTTATCTGGAGAATTATTCATTGATTTTGTGTGTAACATGACTCTGTAGATGCAATTTTCAACTGGAATTTCTTTGGGGAAGCTGATGTTGCTAGTATGTGAACAAAGTACACATCTTGTGTGACCAAAATACAGCTGTCTCAAGTATTAACCCTTTCGCTGCTACATACTTTCTGAAGGCTGAGCTAAAAATAGCTACTCTTTGTTTCTAGGTCACAAACGTGAATGTACGCCTATAGTAGTGACAGTAGCAATGTATAACGTGTTAACAGTCTTTAGCCCACAGAGGAGAGATAATAACAGACATGTTAATGCGTCTTTAGAAGTGAATGGGAAAACGTATATATACGTCCTTAGCAGCCTAAATGGTTAAGAATTCATGCATAGAATATCTATTAAAATGAGTAGTTGAACTGGATTATTAAAATTAGGTTTGCTGAAGGGCTTCAGTAATTGGAATTTGCTTGTAAACTGTTTGATATATAATTGGAATTTGTCTGTAAACTGCTTGATATATATATATATGTTTGCTTGCTCATATTTTTACATACATAGTTAACACTACGTGTTATTTGCTAGTGCAGTTAATATATTTGTGAAGTCCATCCTTTTGTCTTTAATTTGATATATAAAAGTATGTTTAAACATGTTTAGACATCTTAGGTGGAAAATTTCACAGGCAGCTAAGAAACAAATGATCAACAGCATTTTTATACCTACTTTGTGTTACCAGAGCCAAACATGGACATTGAGCAAAGCGCAGTCACAAAAATAACTACATGTGAAATACGTTGCCTGAGAAAAGTTACCAACAACACAAGAAAAGACAGAATCACCAACATCAGCATAAGAAAGAAAGTTGGCACAAAACCGTGCTTGAATTATATAGATAAACAAAGAATGAAGTGGTTTGGCCACTTAATAAGAATGCATCCAAACTCCACAGTATACAGAGTCTTCTACAACAGAACATCGGGAAAGAAGGCAAGAGGAAGACCACGGAAAAGATGGTTGGATGGCGTAGCAGAATCCTGTGAAAGAGCAAAGATAACAATCACACAAGCCACCAGAACAGCGCAAGACAAAACAGAAAACCACGACACTGGGCAACAACCCGGTAGCAGTGTGACGACAAAAGAAGAAGAGAAGACATCTTAGGTGGAAAATAATGACTTGGGTTCTTGTCTTGTAAAGCAATCTTTATTACATCTTTGGGATTTGGTATGGTTATGTGTTTAAAGAGGACTCTGTCTGCTTTGTTCGTTCATTCAGTCACTCCTCATTTTTTTTGTTACTTATTATCTGTTTAGCAGTCTGTAGTGTTATAGGTCTGTTGTGTTGTTGACTGTTTGCTCCTGCCGTTGCAAGGGTATCTGCTCTTTTCTCTGTATGTTGCTGTGATCTGGCATCCACAGCAAGGTAAGCATGATAACAAAGGTGTTGATGAATGAACTGATGGATAGTGCCAGGGACAGGGACTGGCATGCAGTGCTCACAGTGTTTCCATTTTCTAATGCCTGCAGCATTGACTTGTCATTAGTAAAAATAATGTGTGCTGGGTTTTCAGGGCGGAGATTGAATATGTTTATAGGATGGTGCACTTATGTTTTAGTGGCAATGTCTCTGCTTTGAAGTTAATACAGCACTTGCCACATGCATTTTGCAGTTCCTCTCATGTTTTGTCTGAGCATTCTATTCGTGCACCAAACATTTATGTCTGGAGTAGAAAAAGATATTATATGTAACATATAAATAGCCATAATAATTAAGTTTTATATGTAGCATATACACAATGTTAAGAATTGGGTTTACATGTGTTATAATATAAATTTCATTGTTAGCTTGTGTGTTTGTATGGTATTACATAAGCAAGCAACATGAATAATCAAATCATAATTGTCCTAAAACGTCAGTATATTAAGTATTACCGCAGCCACTGCTCGGTTTTCTCCAGAGGTGATCTGATCCGCTCTGACCACCTCAGGTTTGTAGGTTTCCGTACATCACCTTGTGTGTTTGTGTGTCACAGGAAGAAACATCAAACTATTTCTATTTCCATATTCCTGTGTTGTCTCACAGATATGGTGTCTTTCACTGCCTCTGTTATTTCTGGGGTCTACCTTTAGTATTAAAAAAAGATAGATACCTTTCATCACTTTCCTAATGAGACTAGAAGACCTATTATCTTGTCCGGACGGAGTGGGAGGACTTAAATTCTGTTAACTAGTTACCAATACTTTCTTGAGATAGCTGCATAGTTTTAGTTGACTTTTCTAAGTGCAAAATTTCTATTCTGACAGGCTAAGAACATGGCTGCTCAGAGGCTTCAGTACTTTGAAAGATTCAATGACCATACAGGTTAGATATTCAATATGCTTTTAACATATACCTGTAATTATTCTTTCAATAATGGATTCTGTGACTCATAGAGACCACAAACCTATATTGAAATTTGTAAGAACCAGAATATTTTGGATTCAAATATGTTGTATTGTGGCAGTGAAGAAGCTAACAAATTGGGAAGGAAAAACCCACATCAAAAAGGTAGGGTTCGCTGATAACAAAATTGATAACACATAGCGTTAGTGGCTGCCTGTTGTGGAAACTTTAAAGTTCAAGCCCAGCTTGAGACAAAAAATTCTTGGTGTGTATACAGTATGCGGTTGGACTACATGAAACACTGATCTTTGACTTGGGGAAATTACAAATACCTCAAAAGTCAAAGTAAGGCTTACCTGAATGACGAGAGACACTGGTGATAGGGAAAGCAAGCTTGAATGCAGAAATGAGGCAGAGGTACTGTATTTGACGTTGTGACTACGCAAAAATTCTTAGCGAGCAAATGAAAATAAATTGTGAGTTATGAACATTGAAGCCAAATGACAACCCATCGTCAAATATTTTTACAAACACTTAGAACACACATCAATACAAAAATTCATGGAATATTATGTGCATATTTGCATTATAACACATTAATAATTTTAGTTAACCAATGCTGGTGTTATAATTATGTGGCTGAAGTGATAGCTACGAAAACAAAAGATACCAGGAGTTTATTTCTAGTGAATTGGAAGAAAAGAGTGGTCAAAGAATATTTTGTGAAGAAAAGAGAAGATCAGAGACGTTTGTGTCTTCTCCTTTCTTTTGTTTGCTTGAAATATTATCTATGTATTTAGTGTTTTATCTTGTATAAACTTCACCATTTTTGTAGCTCACATAGAGGTCTTTTATTTCCAGTATTGTTTCTCTAGGCTAGTGAGTTTGCCTCAGTATATCATATGTGTTCTGTTCTAAGGTGCAGAATGACAACTTGTTCTATTTTGCTCATATTTTGGTAGTCTTCCTGTGTTAGTATTGGTGACTTTCTGATTGATTTAAAACATTTCTTTTGGTGATAAGTAACTGGTACAGCCAGTTGCTCTCCTGCATCACCTTCCTTAGTCAGTCTGTTGTCTCATTTCCTGATATCCATAGCTTGTGTCTCAAAGGGCAGAGCTGAAGAAGATGGCCTAGAACATAATTAGGTGGAGAGTGACATTTGCAAATTTATGTTCCAATAAGAACTAGAACTGATAGAAGCTCACCTCCGATATTATATGCTATGAGATGACCTTTACTTTTTTTATTTTTAACCATGTTCTGGCTTCCTCAGAATTTGTACGCTTTAATTATGCCAATTTTGTGCAGTTTTCGATGACTTCCTCAAAATATATATGCTTTAATTATGCCACCTTTTTTGCAGTTTTCCATGGCTTTCTCCGAGTTGGTGAACTTTAATTATACAACTTTTTTGTTGCAGTTTTCCATGACTTTGCAGTTACTGAGCATAAAACTACACTTTTGGTTCAGAAAAAGCCCAAAGGATATGGTCTTGTTTGCCATCGAGTACTGAAGACCATTTGTCAGATCATTGGTATTGAGGATATCTATGTGAAAACAGAAGGACAGACTGGCAATATACAGAGTGTAACAAAGCTTTTTCAGAGGTCTAATGGAGATGGTGAGTAAACATAAACTTCTTATTTGGAAGGAAATTACAGTCTTCACTTTTTCTACCTCTCTCTTTTCATTATGGATGGTGTTTCTTTTCCTCTTCTTGCATCCGTCCGCTATGAATTCAGACGTAGTTAGGATGTCTGGTATGGTGCTTCTGATTGATTTTTGCGTGAAGTTCTTCTCCAACATCAGAGACAACCATAGAGACTTTAGAGACTTGTTAACCACTCTGGTTGATTTGTATGTGATTTGAGCCTAAGAGCAGTTGTGTCAGTTATGCACCTACAAGTAGGCCAGCTTATCCGTTTTCTGCTATGCTTTTTATTTACTAGGATAGCTTCCATAGGTCCTACATCAGTTGCCTCTTACGACAGGCCTTGTGAGTCGCAGTTGTACTATTCTTTGCTCCCCTTGTGGGCTCCAACACCACACTGGAAACAGAATCATTTGAAACGAGACTTAGGGATAAACTGAAAGTCAAGAGAGACAATCACAAACTCAGAACATGTCACAATAAAACACTTGCCAACTGACTGAAGTAAAATATAATTACAGAGTGAAAGGGTTAAATAGATTGTTATCCATTTCTGGGTAAAATGTGTCACTTTCAACAAATGGTTTGAGAACTACTACTATTGTACTGACTGACTATACTGGAATGAATCTCTCCCAAGTTCTCTCTCATTCTTTATCCACACTTTCTATAATCTAGGCTGTCTCTATAGTGAAATGATTAAGACGTTTGCATCGCATTCTGAAGATTGTCGGTTCAAATACAGATTTTTTGCATATATATTTTTAGATCCCTGGGATTGTGGATGGAGCTACAGAATTTGTACTTTAAACAACACTCTCAGCATGTGGCAGGTCATTTCTACTGAGAGATGACCAGGTTGTAAGGAGAAACTTGGTGCAGTGAAGTCAATCCTTTTTCTATTTCTATAATTTTGTAGGAAACTCATCAGCAACTTGCTGACAGGATGAAGCTGAATGTGGTTGAGTACAGACCAGAACTTGATAACTTTCCTGTACCTGTAGCCACTCCAAGTCAGGGATTCTCACGACCTGACCCTATTAAAGAGGAGGCTTTTGACTTCAATAACCTGTACTACAAAAATGGAAAAGTAAGTTTCAATAGCATATTTTTTTAATTCTTGTATGTGGGGAGTGATTTAGAGATTCTCTTTGCCAACATTGGGAATCTGGGCAGTGAGTTAGTGGTTATATTTGTCAATATTGGTAATCTGGGGGAGTGAATTAGCTGTTCTATTTGTCAATATTGGTAATCTGGGGAGTGAATTAGCTGTTCTATTTGTCAATATTGGAAATCTGGGGGAGTGAATTAGCTGTTCTATTTGTCAATATTGGTAATCTGGGGAGTGAATTAGTGGTTATATTTGTCAATATTGGGAATCTGGGGAAGTGAATTAGCTGTTCTATTTATCAACATTGGGAATCTGGGAAGTGAATTAGCTGTTCTATTTGTCAACATTGGGAATCTGAGAAGTGAATTAGCTGTTCTATTTGTCAACATTGGGAATCTGGGAAGTGAATTAGCTGTTCTATTTGTTGATATTGGTAATCTGGGAAGTGAATTAGCTGTTCTATTTGTCAATATTGGAAATCTGGGGGAGTGAATTAGCTGTTCTATTAGCCAACATTGAGAATCTGGGGAGTAATTTAATTATTCTATTTGTCAACGTTGTAAAGTTTTATATATGAGGATATGAAGCCTTGCAGATCAAAACTAGGATGATCTATGAAGTCATCCCCTCTCTAAGATAATATCTGTCTCATTGTTTCTCTTTAAGATAATTTATGGCTCTTTATCATCTGTCTCAAGATGATCTGTTCTTCTCTTCTTCCTAATTCTCTGTTTGTTCTTAGATTCAGACGATCATAAGACATTTCTAGCACAAGTTTACTATAGTTAGTAGGAAGAGTGAGAAACGAGAATATCAGAAGCATCGTTGGTACTATACCATGCATACAGTACATCGAGAAGCAAAGAATCAAATGAGAATATCAGAAGCATCGTCGGTACTATACCATGCATACAGTACATCGAGAAGCAAAGAATCAAATGGTTCGACCATCTAATGAGAATATCAGAAGCATCGTTGGTACTATACCATGCATACAGTACATCGAGAAGCAAAGAATCAAGTGGTTCGGCCATCTAATGAGAATGGAACCACATTTACTACCATCACATGCCTGCAATAATTGACACTCAGGGCGCAGAGCACAAGGCAGGCCAAGAACACGATGGATAGATCACATCTCAGAGTCCCTGCGAAAGCATGGACTGACAACGTCAAGCGCAACACATCTGGCACAAGATAGAAAAACTAACTCTCCCCATGACGCTTCACTGCAAATGTGGTTAAGATAAGTAGGAAGAGTAGTTGTTTACCATACCAGGATAAATCAGTCATCTCCTTTCATCTAGACTACTTTGCCTAGCTAAAAATGCTTCAAAGTAAAGTTGTGGTGTTTGTTCCATCCGTGTCTTACCCTACTTCAAAGAAACGCTGCAACAATTCGGTCTGTGTCAGCCCTCTACTATACTCCTAACCACACCCTGTTACATCATATATAATGTCACTGAATAGTCGGTCCACTTCACTGGCTACCCTTTGAGCATCATTTATAATGTCACTATAAGTTAAAAGCTACCCCTTCTCCTGACAATCTGTCTTGAACCATCTTTTAAAGTGCGTTTCAAATCTCGTGCCGTCAAACTTCTTCTAATATCTCAATAACCCTTGCATGAAATACAACGTAATTTTGCATGTGGTGTTCGATTTTCAATGACATTTCGAATATATCATTTAAATTTATGTAGGTACTACCGTTTTATTGAAGTGGCGATGTTCTTTGATCTTTGGCTATCTAATAATTATTTTGGTAGCACAAAATATAATTTACAGCAATATAACAAATTTAACACTTTTGATGTCATAGGTGTATCCACATTTTCACGTGATTGGAATTCATACAAAAAGAAATGACTTTACTTCAATTTGTACCTTCATTTCTATACAGTTGTCATGTTAAGAGGTCAGGATGATTGTGGTGGTCTTGAAAAGGACCAGATGTGTACATTGATGATAATCTCATGCAAACATCTGTATTGCATATTTTTTACTAGACGACGTCGGAATTTTTGTCTTCTGGTGCCACTACATTGTGGTATGATGCATTGTCCATTATCAGACAAGAATGCCTATCTAATGTTGGAAGTATAGCTTTCTCAACCCACTCTCTAAATATATGACTTTTCATTTCTGTGTGGCAGTCCCGATTATCGACCGATTTCAAAACAGAGTTGAGCATTCTTCAACAGCCCATTTTGTCTACTGCCTGCATGTGCAATTATAAAACGTTGCCCTTTGCCACTTGGTACTAATTTCTTAATCGTTCCATCTGATGACTGCCATTATTTTTCATTGGTGTGGTGAGCATTAATCCATGTTTCATCTAAATACACAATGTCATAGCTCTGTCGACACATTTCTCTAACTTCACACAAATATTTGCTTCTCATCACAACTAGATGCGGTTTCTCACAGATAATGTTTCTTCTACCGTCTTATTTTCTAAATTTGAAACCTGCCCAAAAATCCATGCGCACCAATTTGCAACCAAACTGTCCACAGC
The DNA here is from genome assembly GCA_020796225.1 of Arion vulgaris. NCBI lineage: Eukaryota > Metazoa > Mollusca > Gastropoda > Stylommatophora > Arionidae > Arion > Arion vulgaris. The sequence goes on from CM036754.1 coordinate 6,500,614, forward strand.
GTAATTCGAACTCAGAACGTCAGGCTTAATAGACCGAGTCACTATCCCCTAGGCCACAGACGCAACATGATATTGACCTGACCTGGGAATAAAGAACAAATGTATGCAGAGCTTTCTGACAGCTGGCACATATCATAAAGTTGCAGGTGGCTCAGGATATGATTATCCTGTTGCTGTGATGTTTGGACACAGGTCTGAGAGAAAGTAAAGCAGGACATAACCAGCAGGTAATTCAATCTGATGATGAGGAGTGAGCACACTGAAGTCTACCTTGATTCCTTTATTATTAAACACAACATAGAAATGAAGACATCAGGGAAACAGTGAAATGTGTTTCAAGAGCATAGAACTCAAAATCTCCACACAAATATAAAGCTGTACACTTACCTCTGAAGTCGGAGTATGGCTCGCCTGAATGGTGAAAGAATGCTTGTGGAAAGCAAGCATTCATGCAAAAACCAGTCAGAGACATCATATGTGCCATGACTACACCTAAATTCATAGCGCACTAAGGGGTATCTCTCTCTCCGTGATCACCGCCCAAACTGATATACCAGATTTCCCCATAAATTCTATTCATGTGGAAATCTGATTCATGCAGCCTTAGCATTGGTGTGTTTTACGTCACATCTTCAGCACCATTTGGAGCTTTGGTGCTTATCCCTCGGTGATGTGTCAGGTTGCAGCCAGCATGTATTCGGTTCGCTCTCCGTTCTGTAGCCATCTAGTGTTTTACGGTGTGGGTAGCTAGCCCACACCATCTTCCTTAGTCGCCTCTTACGACATGCATGGCAGGTAACGGTAGTTCTATTCTTTACACCTTAATTTGGGCTCCGGTAACCACTCGAGCAATAAGTGGTATGAGAAACCCTGTACACTAATCTTTATAAATTTGTATATCTGGTGAATACGAGCAGTTGACAAGGAAAATGCAAAATTAATCATGAAGCACAATCTACCATATATGACATTTAAAGAAGTTGATTTTAAAGAATACATTTTCATATTTGCAATTACTGAATAATATTATCTTTGTCCTCCTGGGACAGATAATTTGTGTGTGTGTTATTGACAATGTCTATCTCTTAGCGTTAGTGAGTTCAATCACAACCAAGAGTGCCTGGTTCAAATTCTGCAGCGGGCAGTTTGGAAGCAAATTTGTTTCCATGGATTTTTACGACGGTAAAATTATACCTCACCGTTCAGAAAGCAATGGCAAACTACTGAATGTATAAGTGGTGCCTAGAAAATCAACAATTCGTTTACTGTGGTTGATTGATAAGTCCTGTAAAGGATATGCCATGATTTTCATTTAATTTCATTTACAGTGTCACCTCTTCATTCTAACTTTGTAGATCCCATCACTTGACATAGATTAAATACATATTACCTAAACTGCTATTAACACTTTTCTATACTCTCTTTTAGATTCCTTTTAAAAGGCAGGAAGATCCACTGGCAAAATACAAAAGCTTACCTTCATCATGGAAATATTACCTGAAAATGCATAGATACCGTAACCAGAAGGAAGCAGAGTGTCTTAGAAAAGTTCATGGGTTCCAACCTTCTGCTGAAGAAATTAAAGATAGACTACGACCTCTTAAGTGATACTTTTAAATGCTGATGTTTGAAATGGGATCTTACCTGAGCACTCCAGGGTGTGTTCTTTGGTGAAACAGTGAGTCCGAGAGTGGTGGTAATCTGTTTGTGTGTGTGGTTCATGAAAATTAAGAAATACTTTAACAGTGATAAAGAATCTTTATCACTTTTGGAGATTTGCTGAGCAGAATATAAGTATCTGGGTATATCATTAGATCTATCATAAGTATTTGGGTATATCATATTAGATCTATCATAAGTATTTGGGTATATCATTAGATCTATTATAAGTATTTGGGTATATCATATTAGATCACTCATAAGTATTTAGGTATATCATTAGATCTATTATAAGTATTTGGGTATATCATATTAGATCTATCATAAGTATTTGGGTATATCATTAGATCTATTATAAGTATTTAGGTATATCATATTAGATCTATCATAAGTATTTGGGTATATCATTAGATCTATTATAAGTATTTGGGTATATCATTAGATCTATTATAAGTATTTGGGTATATCATATTAGATCTATCATAAGTATTTGGGTATATCATATTAGATCACTCATAAGTATTTGGGTATATCATATTAGATCTATTATAAGTATTTGGGTATATCATATTAGATCTATCATAAGTATTTAGGTATATCATATTAGATCTATCATAAGTATTTGGGTATATCATATTAGATCTATCATAAGTATTTGGGTATAGATAAGATCACCATAGTTTTGGTATTATATTAGATCTATAATTAGGGTATCTCATATTAGTTATTAACATTTAGTGTCACTCTTAGATCTAACTTTTGGGATCATCATTAGATCTATCAAGATTAAATACATATTAGTCAAATCTAAGCTATTTATACATTTGATCTATCATATATTTAGATATCTATTAGAAAGGCATAAGTCATTGGGCAAATACAAGTTTTACTATATTTGGAAATATTAGACTGAAAAATGCATAGATCTATATAAGTTTTGGAAGCAGAGTGATCTAGCAAAGTTCATTGGGTTCTAAACTATCTTTAAGAATTTGAGATATCTACTAGATCTCTTAAGTATTATTTTAGATCTGATTTAATATGGGATCTTATTAGTCATCCATAGTATTTGGGAAATCATAGTCATCATAAGTTGGTAATCTAGTTTGTTGTTGTGGGTTCATAAATTAGATCTTTTAAAGGTATAAAGATCTATTATAGTATTTGGGATATCATTAGATCTATTATAAGTATTGGGAATATCATTGATCTATCATAAGTATTTGGGTATATCATATTAGATCATCATAAGTATTTGGGTATATCATTAGATCTATTATAAGTATTTGGGTATATCATATTAGATCTATTATAAGTATTTGGGTATATCATATTAGATCTATTATATAAGTATTTGGGATATCATTGACTATAATAGATCTATCATAAGTATTTGGGTATATCATTAGATCTATTATAAGTATTTAGGTATATCATATTGAAAATGAAAATCGTGGCATATCCTAAAGGACGTGGCCATCAACCACAGTAAACGAGTCATTGATTTTCTAGGCACCACTTATACGTCCAGTAGTTTGCCATTGTTTCTGAACGGTGAGGTCTACTTTTACCTTTTGTAAAAATCCCACGGAAAGAATTTGCTTCCAAACTTGCCCACCGTGGGGTTCGGACCAGGTACGCTTGTGTTCGTGATCAAGCTCACTACCGCTTGAGCTGCAGACGCTCACCATATCATATTAGATCTATGATATAAGTATCTGAACATTGCTAGCTCTGTTATCTATACCTACATATTGGAAATTCTATCACAAATATTTAGAGTCATGCATTATAGTATGCTACTAATTATCAAAACAGAATCAGCTTTTAGAAGACTAAATAAAATATTGAACTCCAGGAAAGGTTTAAAACTAAATGACGAATTTTCAATTCCAATGTTGTCTCAATCCTAACATATGCCAGCGAGAGTTGGAAAATGTCTAAAGAAGTAGAAAGTTAAGTTAAATGCATTTGAAAATAGATTGAAAAATAATGAACATAAAATGTGACATTTAGGCAAGGGGATGAAATTAGAGAAATGTATGGTCAAACACTAGTAACAACTGTTATAAGAAAGAGAAGATGGAGATATGTTGGGCATACCCTGAGAAGACATGATAAAGAATCATAAAGCAGGCATTGAAGTGTGAGACAAATGGTTCAAGAAAGAAAGAGCGCCTAGAGAAACCCTCAATCAAATTTTACTGAGATTTGAGAAATGTCCATCCATCTTTGATTCCATCCATCAAAGAAATTTTATGAGTTGTGCGGATGGAGCATATAACGGTACGCAAGGAATGCAATGTAGTAAGACATACATACTAATAGATATGTAAAGAAGTAAATAATTGCTATAATTGAAGATTAGCTATACATTGAATAGAAGAAAGATGGGATACACTCAAATCTACTTATACAGTAAACTCTAATGTTTCATAACACAGTTTACAAGTCACTGAGGGAAACCAGCATCATGTGTAACTGAGTAGTTTTGTGTATGTTTCAATTTGCGATGGAACAGCGTGATGTCCGAGAGTCTCCTGCAGAGTGCAGCGAAAATGTTGACATGTTTGTGTGATATTTTTGCAGAAATATTAAAATTAGTTATTGGTAAATTAACATCGACTTTATCTTGTGTTGTCAGTATTGTTGACTTTATCTGGTGTTATCAGTAGTGTTGACTTTATCTGGTGTTGACTTTATTTTGTGTTATCAGTATTGTTGACTTTATCTGGTGTTGTCAGTATTGTTGACTTTATCTTGTGTTGTCTTATTGTGTATAGTATTGTTGACTTTATCTGGTGTTGATTATTGTTTATCAGAGTTTGACTTTATCTGGTGTTGTCAGTATGTTGACTTTATCTTGTGTTGTCAGTAGTGTTGACTTTATTTTGTTCAGTTGTTTAGTTGTCAGTATTGTGACTTTATCTGTGTTGTCAGTATTGTCGACTTTATCTGGTGTTGTCATTTGACTTTATCTTGTGTTATCAGTATTGTTGATTATCTGGTTGTCAGTATGTCGATTTATCTGTGTGTCTTTATCTGTTTGCATAGTGTTGACTTTATCTGATGTTGTGTATTGTTGACTTTATCTTGTGTTGTCAGTATTGTTGACTTTATCTTGTGTTGTCAGTAGTGTTGACTTTATCTTGTGTTGTCAGTATGACTTATCTGGTTGCAGTGTTGACTTTATCTTGTGTTGTCCGTAGTGTTGACTTTATCTTGTGTTGTCAGTATTGTTGACTTTATCTGGTGTTGTCAGTAGTGTTGACTTTATCTGTGGGGTGACTTTATCTGTGTTGTCAGTATTGATGTTGACTTTATCTTGTGTTTCAGTAGTGTTGACTTTATCTTGATGTTATCAAGTAGTATACTTTCTGTTTATGCTTTATCTGTGTTGATCAGTAGTTTGACTTTATCTTGTGTTGTCAGTAGTGTTGACTTTATCTTGTGTTATCAGTATGTGACTTTAGTGTTGTTTTATCTGGTGTTGCAGATTGACTTTATCTGGTGTTGTCAATTGTTGACTTTATCTTGTGTTGTCAGTAAGTGTAGACACCTTTTTTCAGTTTTGATTTATCTGGTGTATGCAGATAGTTGGCAGACCTTGATCGAGAAATGATCATATTGATGACTAATCGCATGTTTAGAGTGAAACATGGTTCAGTAGGTGACTTTATCTGGTTGTCAGTTGTTTTTGTTTGCTAGGTGACTTTATCTTGTTTTTATCTGATGTTATCAGTGTCTTTATCTTGTGTTGCAGTATTGACTTTATCTTGTGTTATCGTATGTTCTTTATCTTGTGTGGTTGACTTTATCTTGTGTTGACTTTATCTGTGTTATCAATGTGACTTTATCTTGTGTTATCAGTAGTGTTGATTTATCTGTGTGTGTAAGTTGACTTATGTGACTTTATCTGTGTTGTTTGAATGTTCTCTTAGATGCATTTATCTATGGTAATATTGTTTATTTACTATAAAGTAGAAGAACCATGTTTATACATCAGGTATATTGGTAATGGAAGTACACCGAAAAATGCAGAATCCAAGCAGGCATTTAAGGATGCATGGGTTAATGAACTAACAACTTTGCTGAAAGAGACCAAAAACATCAGACTCACTTCCATCTAAAAGATTGAACACATTGCCCAGGACAGAGCAGAGAAATTACATGCGTAGCGTGGTATGGAAAAATTATCTTCATTTTGTGCAACTCTTGTTGCTATTCCATCTCCCTTTTCATAGGCATGTGTTCATGTGTGTTTCTCAATTTTTTTTAGTTCCTTCTGTAGTTTGAAATCTTGATGTAGTTAGTGTCTCTGTATTGAAGATGCAGAGTAAGAAATAAATAAATACTACATAAAAATAGCAATGGAAGCAATGGCATTTACAAATATAATTCAACTGGATCATTGCTAACAAAATGCTGACAATTAATAATCATAGATCAATAATTCAATTTCTTGCAAGGAAAACAGGATGAGATGAGTAATTGTAATTATAACATGGTAGCGCAGACAAAAGTATCTCTGCCGATGATAGGCAAAAATGGAACCGTTATTCATACCATGAGGTACATTGGGGAAAACAGTGTTTGGCCTGTAATTTTTACTGACCATTGACACACGATGGGTGATATGGTCAACATTACGCTGGCCGTCTTTACTTCCCAGTGCTTTTCTATATCCAACTGAGTCTCGGTCAACTTGAGATCCATTACAGTCTGTCTGAAAAAACTCCCAATGTAGAACTGAACCCGGATCACGTGCCTAAGAAGCAAGTGAACTAGTCATTATGCTATCGCGCCTCTCTTGTCTGTCCATACTTGCCTTAATAAAAGCCTTATACGATATGATCTTCATCCCAACTTGTACTACCAGTGCAAAAATTGAACACTTACAGCAAATAAAAATGGGAAAATTGCAACAATAGATGATTGATTGTTAGGACCATCATTGCACTTCGGTGTCTAACCATATGTGCTTCTGAACACGACTTTTCTAGTGCATTTTCGCCATGTCTGGTCCGGTATTTTCTGGTTTCGTTTGCCGAGCTACTGAGTTAGTGCTTGAGCAACGCTGTGAGCTATGACTGTTACATGGAATGCTTTTGCTGTGTCAAACGTGCGTTTGTTGTGTGTATTCAGTAAATGGCGGACAGCGGTTCTGACAAACAAGCTCAATCTGCAGTATGCAGTTATATTGCGAGGGCAGAAAGCTGGATTTTGTCATGATTGATGTTCGCTTCGACAAGAATTGCAATTCAAGTGATGAACAGTTTTGTGTTTCTACATTAGCGACGGCCATATGCATTTTATGCGGTGCAGGTTGCTTTCTGTGACGGCACGCAGCTGTTTCATTCTGGAATTAATTTACACAGGAAACATTTCACAGTTGTTAGCATTTCGTGTGATTTTCATTGGCACAGAACGGAGCAATTATGGGGTAACCCGTTGCAGTGAAGTTGGAACCGTACTTATGAACTATGTGCTTCAATCTCTTTCTTACACAGGAAGATCTCAGCTGCAGTGCACAAACTCTGTAGCACCATCGATGGTCCGCAATGTAATTTTGAAGATGGTAAAGATATTTTAGTTGGAATTTTATTTTTAATCTTTTTTTTTCTAATGTATTTTGCCCGGGTAGTGGTTCTTCTTGAATTTTAAACAAGAGATGACTCTACCCATATTTGCTTCCAAATGATATTTCATATTCTCACATCTCTGACAATCCTCTTAAACATTCTTCAATTGTAAATATGCAGTTTACTTAGGGCTTAATGCTTCATCTTCTCTGCCCCTCGCATGAAGAGAAAATAAAATGTACTTTGCACATTTCTTCGCCCACACTTTTAGAATAAATGAAACATGAATTCAGTTTCATTCACAAATAAAATAAAAAAATAGATATGTTTGAATGGAAATAAACAATAGGCAGATCCATGAATATTTTGGTGTTTTTTCTTTGATAGCATCGAGAAATTGAACTTCTGTTAAAAAGTTGTAGATGTGTAATATATAACATATGGCCTCTTTGTCTTTACAGACGATCACTAAATATAGCAAGGATGAAGTGCCCTCTCCATTTATGTCGAGCATGGACAGCTGATATGGGGATATCCCTTCCCTATTTTGCCCAACCCTCCTCTCAACCCTACTGTTTCATCCAAAGGAAAGACAAAGTCCATACGTTTGTATATCAAGCAGGATTTGCAGAAGGTGGAATGGAATACACAAATAACCATCAACTATCTTATGGTCCCTCCCTTCTGATTTTTGGTCAAGGTTTACTCCTCTAGCCTTCTGCATAACTGTGCTGACCCACAAGGCAGTGGGGATTTTCTAACAGGGTTTATTCCCCTAACCTTTAGCTCTACCGAGCCCCCCCTCCCACAAGGCAGTGGGTTTAACAGTTGCAGATGGTACATCTGATCTGACATCTAATATATAACATAGTTCCCACTATTGTCACATTTTAAACTACATTCACTAGTCAGCTTTCCTTTTCAGTAGATAACACAGGAACAGTTTTGTTTGACGGCTAGATGACAATAGTGATAGATCACATTTCAATCTCTTTTTGGGGCCAGACACACAAGCTGCATGGACTTGTAGCTATCAGTGACTCATAGATGAATGCTAGCGACTGGGTCACAAAACTCCTGTCTTACTGTGGTGGTCCAGGAAGCAGACACTGTCAAGAAGTCTGGCTAAGTTTGTTGAGATCGAAGAGGGAGAAGCTATCCCGGTATTCTTCTTCGAACGCTCCATATCGAACACTCTGTGTGATTTGTATGTGATCTGAGCCTAAGAGCGATTGTATGTTGTACCAGTTATCGCCGACAATAGGCCAGGCAGCATCTAATTTCTGCAATGCTTTTATTTACTAGGTAGTTTCCTAGGTCCTACATCAGTCGCCTCTTACAACATGCCTTGTAGGTCGCAGTGGAACTATTCTTTGCTTTCCTTGCGGGACCCGGCACCACATATGCTATGTTAAAGTCAGATCGAAAGGTGTTGATACTACAGTTCATACCGACAACTGGGACACAATGCATTCTTTTCTCCAGACTGTATCCTGCTATAACCAGCGAGAGTATGAGAAGAAAACAAGAAAATCTCTGTTCTTTTCCCTTTATGTGGGCTTAAAAAAACCGCTGGTAGTGTAAATGTATTTTTGTGTGTCTGGAAATATCCGTACCTTCCTGACGTAACATAGTGTTCTTCCTGGTATTGTCGGAAACAATTGTCAGATCATTGGTCTCTGTGACGTAGAGGTTACTTGCTCGTCTCTCATGCCAAAGGTACCAGGTTCGCTCCCTCGTGGAGTCATCTGAATATTTTTCCAGAGATCCCGATCTTAGTGTAGGTGAGATCGAGTTCCTAGTCCTATCGGAGACGGACGAAAAAACGTAGGTCCCGTGTTCAATTTTCGTTAAACTCTTTGGAAATCACAGTTGATTCGGTGGGGGGGAAAATGAGGTCAAGGGCCTCATCTTCAAGAGGGTCGCCCAGTCTCCTCTATGGAACTGAGACCGTATTTTTACCTCTCTCAGCAAAGTTCGTTTCAGATTGAGCGACCCTATTGAAGATAAGGCAAGACTCCAAGACCTTTTTCCTCCACCGAATTAATTGTAATTTCCAAAGAGTAAACGAAAAAAAAATGTTTCTAGCTCTAGGCATTTAAACTGCACTATCCACTAACACAATACCATTGCATTAAGTGATGATCCAGCTGTATATAGAGCGGTATGGAGAAATTGCTTGCAGGCCCTATGTAACGTATACGAGAGGAATTATGGGAGGGTGGGGGCACCAAAGACCATGGCCTGGTGACCCGCTTCAAGAAGAGATTCGATTTTTTTTCGAACAGCAAGCCCATATCCATAATAGCATACGGTATTTGAAGCTGTGTTCTTGAGTTATCCGTATTAGTTTTGCTTCGTTCCTACGTCGACGAGTTGTCGCAGTACAATATTTACACTTAATCCAATTTACGCCCCATGAGAATAAAAGTTGATCAAAGTTTGGATCAAGAATATTGATATCGGACTTATAGTGAATCGACCAATTTCGTTCAGTTTGTGAATGTCCGTCTTGGTTTAGGAAAATGGCTGCAACTTTCGTTATACACTAAGGAATTAAGGGTGTGGGTATGAATCAGGAATTGTGAGACGAAACTGGGTGGAGGTGCTGGTACATACAGGTATCAGAGAAAATACCTTCATTTATCTCCCTGTGCACGCAGGAGTAAGTGGTAATGGATTGGCTGGCTTGGCTACAATATCAGAGGAAGCTGCCATGGACCGAAATGACAATCTTAACGCATTGAGAGTCTTTCCGAACAGAGGAGTTTCAGGGTTGTGAATCCCACTCGCTGACCAGACTGAGAGAGATGTGTGTCGATATTGGTGCAGCCCGAAAAGAACGACATACCAAATATGCAAAGAAACTGATTAATCAACATCGAACTGGAGTGTTGGGTCGCTGGACACTGCTGGATTTACTGAGGCTGGAGATCGGAGCACACATGGATGTGTCCGGAGTGATATGATGATAGTCTTCATATAACTGATAACGTAAAGTCATTTAGTATAGCCATAATTATATTGGAAAGCTATACCCGAGCATGTTGATCTGCATTATTTTCTTTAGTTTCAACTTAATGAAAAATTATATAAGTCTGTGCTTGTTGATTTATGTTCACGATATATGCACCATTCATTTTTGCTATCATCACCGAATGACATCTGCTGTTTTCCGATACTCATATTCATTTGTCGCATGCCGTATCTTGTTCTACAACATCATACACAAGCTGGAGACACTTCAAAATAAATGTATAAGAATAATCATGCACATCTTCTGGGGAAATACTGGCACATCTTCTGGTGAAATACTGGCACATCTTCTGGTCAAATACTGGTACATCTTCTGGTGAAATACTGGCACATCTTCTGGTGAAATACTGGCACATCTTCTGCTGAAATACTGGCATCTTCTGGAAATAGACATCTTCTGGTAAATACTGAACATCTTCTGGTAAATACTGGTACATCTTCTGTAAATACTGGTACATCTTCTGTGAAATACTGTACATCTTCTGTGAAATACTGGTACATCTTCTGGTGAAATATGGACATCTTCTGTGAAATACTGTACATCTTCTGGTGAAAATGCACATCTTCTGGTGAAATACTGGTACATCTTCTGGTGAAATACTGGTACATCTTCTGGTGAAATACTGGCACATCTTCTGGTGAAATACTGGCACATCTTCTGGTGAAATACTGGCACATCTTCTGGTGAAATACTGGCACATCTTCTGGTGAAATACTATAGCAAATGAAGAGATTTTAAACCGAACAAACTGGCATCGTTGGAGACTATCATTAAAAAACAAATATGAATTGAGCAGATATGCTGGATGCCAATAGGAACATTAGCTGTGACAGCTCTCCGACTGACAGCAAGTCGGCGTGATGTTGACCACATCAGTCATCCTGTGTCGATGGTCAATAAAAAAAAACCGAACTTAACATCCTGTTCTTCAATATATCTCATTGTATGAAAAAGGGTTCAGTAACTTTTTTTTGTCATTACAAATTTCATGATCAGAATCTCCCTATGAATATGTTCCAGCTTTACGTTCCATTGTTGCAACATATTGTGAAAATCTAAGGGTATAAGGTCAAGGATTGACTTCATTGCATCGGGTTTTACCCAATATGGCTCCGTCCCTCTCGGAAGAAAATGGCAAGCCACATGCTTTGGTAGCCAACTCCGTAGCTCCAACAACAATCCTAGGGATCTCCAGACAAAAATTTCAAATGTGACTCGGTCCAGATTTGAACCTACAACCTTCAGATCGCCAGACAACCGTCTTAACCACTTCGCCATATATAAGACTCCCAAAAGTGATAGTAGTGTAGGACGATCTCGTTTTATCAGTTTATTTAGATACAGACTTGAAACATTTCATTTAACAGTTTACAAGAAATGTATTTGTTTGATTTATTTCAAAGAAATATTATTTGTCACTACCCTAAAGTACTGCAACGAGTGGACCCAGTACGTTTGAACTAGTAAGTTTACTAAGTAAACTTCGAGTGTCTCGTCATCTGTTCGAATGAGAACCGAAGGATCCCACCCTTTGGTGGAGATCAAGCGATGGACACTACACTCTGACTGATTGATAGGGCCATTTTGTGAGGTCTATTGTTACCTTTTGTAAAAATCCCTGAAAGAACTAAATGTTAAAGAGAATTGGCTGATAAACAACATACTATACAGAAAAATTACATACTTTGGTCATATCAAGCTTGGAAAGAACAGTACTAGAGGACAGGGTCCCAGGACGCAGAGGCAGACCAAGAAGAAGATGGCTACAAGATATTAAAGAAACCATGAATATGACCATCGACGAAGTGGGTGAACTGACTAGAGACAGAGTGAATTTCAGATGTGCTGCAAAGAGAGCAACGTCCTATAAAGGATACGTACCTTGATGATGATGATGAAAAATCCCACGGAAACGAATTTGCTTTTAAATTGCCTGCCGCGGAGTTTGAACCAGGTACGCTTGGGCCGTGATCGAGCTCACTACCGCTTGAGCTACAGGTTTGAAACATCTCGAATACACACATCATTTCTCAGTTGTAGTTTGTAGTGATGTAGGCTACGGTTAAAACACACTCGAAACAATGTAACGACTGACAGCCTAATGGAAGACGCATTGTGAGAGAAATCCCAGGAGTAACCCATCAAAATACAAAAGTAACGTATCGGCTTATTTGTTAAGAATTAGGTCAGCCAGGAAACTAGGTAGTCAGGCAGGCGTAATGTGTGCCAACGATTGTTGGTTCTCTTTGATACTGTAAGTGTTAAAGCTGTGATATATGGCAGTAGTTCATCAATTAAGAGACGGCTTTGATGCCAGTGTTTATTAAGTGTACATGTTAGTGTCTCATCCATATTTGTTAGTATCAAATATTGATACTCAAGACTGACAGGGACATATGTCCTTTTTTATTGATCCAGTATCTCTGAGACCAGTGGTTCTAAACCTGGCAGGAGTGAGGCAGTATCAGGGGAGGCATGAGACAGTATCAGGGGAGACAGTGTCAGAGTAGGCATGAGACAGTATCAGGGGAGGCATGAGATAGTATCAGGGGAGACAGTATCAGGGGAGGCATGAGATAGTATCAGGGGAGACAGTATCAGGGAAGACGTGAGGCAGTATCAGGGGTGGCTTGAGGCAGTGTCAGGGGAGGCGTGAGGCAGTGTCAGGAGTGGCTTGAGTCAGGGGAGGCGAGAGGCAGTATCAGGGGACGCGTGAGACAGTCTCAGGGAGACGTACCTGGGAGGCTTGAGACAGTTGGTAGGCAGTATCTGGGGAAGCGTGAGGCAATATCAGGGTAGGCTTGAGACAGTGGATAGGCAGTGCCAGTGGAGACTTGAGACATTGGGGAAGTAGTATTAGGGAAGACATGAGGCAGTATCTGAGGAGGCAGTATCAGGGGAGACGTGAGGGAGTATCAGGGGAGGTTGAAACGTTGTGAAAATTTAGTGGATTAAAAAAATTCGTTTTTTTTCTACTAACTTGCTTTTATTTTGAAATAAGTTTAAAAAAATTAAAACTGTCAGTTTAAAATTTCTGATTTTTCACTCATTTTGACATTTTCCTCAAATTTCTTGTCAAAAATTAGTTGTTTTTAATGTTGCATTTCTACATGCCAGTTCATATTCATATGTACGGTTCCAACTTCACTGCAACGGGTGACCCCATCCATACGTTGCCACTTAGAATATGCATGCTCTTAGCATTCTGATCTTTAATTTCCTATCAGTTCCATTCCATACTGTTTTTAGTTGTTTAATTTTATTCTATAGTTGCTTTTCTTTTCTTTTTTATTTCCTTCATATGTTGATCTCTTGTTAGAAGTGAATCGAGATATTCAAAGCTGTTCATTTATTTTCTATTTTCTTCTTCTTTGATAAAATAAATATCATTTCTCATGCTTTTCTTACTGTTACTATGTACTAGTGGTAATGTCGATTTACCACAAACCAAATCTTGATAGACATAAACAACAATAGTATTCCATATAACATGATGGCATTAACACAGACAACAGTAGTATTCAATATAACATGATGGGACTAAACAACAACAACAGTGTTATTTCATATAACATGATGGGACTATAGCACAACAACAGTAGTATTTCATAAAACATGATGGGACTAACACAGACAACAGTAGTATTCAAAAACATGATGGGACTAACACAGACAACAGTAGTATTTCATAAAACATGATGGGGCCCGATGAACAAGCGTGTTCGTAGCACGTTGGACTACTGGTGACAAGTCCTCTGTGAGTGCGGGTTCAATTCCGCGGACTGGCAGAAAAGCCACAGGTTCCCCAGATTTACGGTGTTCGTGGCACCGAACCGTAGGGTTAAAATGTCCATGACACCGAGCCGAAGAGCTTTCAGCTCAAGTGCTTCTGGATCGAAAAAATAAAAAAAAAACATGATGGGACTAACACGGTTGTCTCAATTATTTTGTTCATTAAATAAATCCCCAGTCTAGTTTAAATAATAATGCTTGAGACTTCTGACTAAAGTGACAAAATAAACAACCAGAGTTGTTTCCCAAGGTCACTATTGCCATCTAATGACTCACTAGCTCACAAGTGTTAAGCTTCAAGTGTTATTTGTCCGGTCACAGTCTCCTGTAGAAGGAAGACCTTTCAGGTCAAGTGAAAATTCCCGGAAATAAGACCACTCATGTCACGTGGCACATGGATTCCAGTATTGTTAGATAAAGAAGTATTCATTTTAGAATCAACAGAACATGCGAAAACAAGGTTGCATTTTGTTACAAATTAAATTTAACGCTGAGTGACATCAGTATTATTAATACTGTTCATCAATAAATAACAAAGGACTCGTAGAATTGTGTAAAATTACAACAAAACTTACAATGTTCTATCAAACTTATATAAAAATCAGCACACATCAACGGAAATTTCCGATCTCCTGACTGAGCTTAACGGTCTTCTGTTACCGGGGGCCGTGGTCCGTGCAAACGAAACTAAAAATGCTTTGTATGTTAACTTTCTTGTTTCTTTAATCAGATCTTATGTCATCACTGTGATTACAGTAACAGATAACCTGTAAATATATTGTTTAGTTATCGTTTGGACATAGAGATTGAACGGGAACAGAAACGCGGACGCCCGAGTGGTTACCGGGGCCCAAATTGGGGTGTAAAGAATAGAACCACCGTTACCTTCCAAGCATGTCGTAAGAGGTGACTAAGGAGGTTGGTAGCTTGACTAGCTACCCCACACTGTAAAAACACTAGATGGCTACAGAACGGAGAGCGAACCGAGTAAACGCTGGCTGAAACCGGACACATCGCCGAAGGATAAGCACCAGAGCTCCAAATAGTGCTGAAGATGTGACGTAAAACACACCAATGCTAAGGCTGTATGAATCAGATTTCCACATGAATAGAATTTATGGGAAATCTGGATATCGGTCTGGGCGGTGATCGCGAGGAGAGAGAAACGCAGAGTCTCGAAGTGCAATTAAATGTGTTCATGCTATGATATATGAGTTTGTTATTTTCCCAAGTTAAAGAATTAGTATTATTCTAGCTCTAAGTGATAATTTCTTGTTCTATTGGTCACTGGTCACCGCTTAGATTTCTCAATGTTCTGTCTCCAGGCTGGCTGAAATCATTCTTTTACATTTTCATATTTTATGTTCAATTTAAAATGTCTGTTGATTTCACCCTCTCCCAAATTACGCCCATGCTTAAAAATCGTGTTTGGTTAGTTTGTGTGTTTGTTATGTAGAGGAGGCTTAAAGCCTCTTTAGCCGAAGCAGGCCTTTAAACCTAATGACGAATCTTGTTTTGGTTATATCTGAGCATGTAGGCCAGCAAACATGAAAAATAATAATTAACTACATTCGGAGAATCGATGTTATATTTAGTTTTGTTTACAATTACTTTTTATGTATATTTACCATCCAAGGCCAGATTTAGACTTAGTGATCTGTTTTTTAAAAGTTTTAAAACGTCTAGTTAATAAAATTACTATAGAAGATTTAATAAAAATTGAAACGTCTTTTATTTAGAAGAAAACAAAATGAAAGAACAGGGCACTGAGGGACTGTTAGACTTTAAGTTGTAGATTATTTAGCTTATGTGTTAAGTCTAGTCGCGATGTTGCTATTCTTGTTTCTTAGTTCAAACTATACAATGTCAGACGTTCGATCTAGAATATTGACAAAACATAAATATGCTCTCTTGCTTTGAGAGTTCAAATAAGAAAACACGCTTTCACCAACTGAAGAGCATGTCCTCAATAAGTGATTCGCTTATACGTAGCCATCGGTACTATAGTTCGTTCCGAAATTCGTGATCATCTTTACCGACCGATATAAAATCATCCACTTTGACAGAAATTCTTGATTTTTGCATTTTTATATAGGTAACAGTGACGACGTTCCAAAAGTATTTTTGCCCACCCAAAACTTTAGTTATGTAAGATTTGAATTATATGTTATTACTAATTTAACAATCTCAAGACTTTAGTATATGCACAAAAGTTAAATTATTTAGGTCATGTGTGATTCCTGTACTGACCTACGGTTGTGAAAGTTGAAATCAACAAAGAAAATTGATAAGAAACTGGACAGCTTTGAGAATAAATGTCTACGAAAATTATTAAAAGTCAAATGGAGTGATTTCGTTTCTAACAACACAGTGAGAGATAGAACACACCAACAACCCATATCAAATATTAAAAGGAAACGACGGTGGAAATATTTAGGTCATGTGCTTAGATCAGACGAAAAGAGACTAAATCGACAAGTCCTTATGTGGTCACCAGTTGGGAAAGAAAACGTGGAAGACCAAAGACCACTCTTTGAAGAACCATCCAACAAGAAAGTAAACTATTGGGATGTAAAACCATACAAGATCTGCAACTGCTAGCAAAGAACCGTATCACATGGAGATCTAAAACCTCTGCCCTATGTGCGCCTTTGGCACGAAAGGAACAAACTAACTAAACTAACTAACTAACTAATTTAACAGCGATGTTGATTTGGTATGATTTTAGAATGTTAACGGTACGAAAGTGAAGTATTGATGTCAAGATGCCAATGTGCGCTCCACGTGAAATTCAGCAGTAGTTAAAATCGGGAATCCCGTGAAATTAATCATTTCACACTGTATGTGAAAGATTGTCATTGGCGTGTCACAAACCATTTATTTGCATTACTTGAAGCGGAAGGTACTATTTTATTATCAGTATTAGAAATGAGTTTGAAGTGTAAATTCACTACTATGCAGAAGGTGACTGCACAACTGTATAGCTACTTCTGCAGAGAAGCCAGACGTGGTGGTTTATATCACAACTTACAAGACCCGAAGAGGAGAACACAACATATTCTTGGTATAAGTAGAATGTCCTTTTGCCGTTGGATAGAACAGGACTGTGGTGATGAACGTAAGGAACACAGATAAGGCCGGAAACGGAAAACTGACGATTTCGATAAAGATGTTATTGTGAGAGAGATTCATAAAATGTTTAAGGCCAATGATGTGGTTACACTACGTAAATTGAAATCACGTCTGCGAATTCAATGTGATATATCTAAAACCGCATTATGGATAGTTGTTAGGTGCAGCAGTTTCACTTTTCGGAACTCTAGTACAGGTCAGAATATAGTTTGTGAGAAAACGCATCTGATAGCTGCACGATGCAAATATCTTCGGGAAATACGGAAGCGTAGGACGGAAGGTTACGTTATTGTATATCTGGACGAATCGTGGGTAAATGCTCACCATACGTTTGATAAAGAATGGTAATCACTAGACGGAACTAAGAAAAGGGAAATTCCAAGCAGCAAGGGCAACGCATTGTGATAGGTCATGCAGGCAGCAAAGAAAATGGTCTTGTCAGTGGAGCAGAACTTCTTTTCCAAGCACTGTCTAAATTCAATCAAAATTCAGACAAAATTCCCACCTCATCAAGCACAAAACAAGACATAATAGCTTGGCTTGCAAAAGAAAATATATCGTTTTGTTGCAACAATTTCAAAACTGAGTTGTTGCAACTGGTGAGACAGACTAAGAAGTCAAAGATTTTTATAATCAATAAAATCATTCCTGAGCACGGCCACACTTCTCTTCGATTACCACCTTACCATTCACATATCAATCCTATTGAACTTGTGTGGGCTGCAGTCAAAGGTCAAGTTGCAGCAGTAAACAAGACTTTCAAACTTCGTGATGTAAAAGTCCTTACAAAAATAGATATATAATACTGGAACAAATGTGAAGAGCATGTGCTCCGAGAAGAAGAGGCATATTGACAACGAGATGGTTTGTATTTTCTCCAGCCCGCAGCAGTAGTTAATCTCTTCGACTCTTCAGACTCCGAATCTAATAGCTAACATCCCATTTTCTTTCACCTTCACCAATTGCCTCAAAATACCAGGGACTGGCAACAACTACCAAAGGTACGTCAATTTGATCGCCAAAGATAATATCAACATAAAAACACTCATGAAGAAAAAGCTAACCATGTCACATTGCTTTTTATAATATGTAATAGTGTTACGCCTTTGCAAACATTCGCCACCATTTTGTATTACTGTAAATTCTAAACTTTGATTATCATTTTGTTGTGCTTATGCAAAATTATATAACAAAAACGTTTTTGCATCAACTAAGCTACCTACCAATTCGTTAAACATGGATTCGTAACGTCGTGAGGTATATAAGACTGCATGCAAAAATTACTTGTATCCATCAGATAGATTTCATACAAATTAAACCTTAGTGTGATCACGAATTTTGGAAGGAACTATAGTTTAATAGGTCATGACTTATATACATCCCATATGCTGAGAGTATTGCACAAAGTACGAACTCTCTAACTTGGACAACAATTTTAGGATCTCTGGGGGGGAATAATACACATTGAACTAAACGACATTGTCTGGATTCAAACCCACGACCTTCAGAGCGCAAGGCAGGACCGTAGCCACATAGACTAGCTACCGTATAAGTGCACTGAAGTTGACATTTTCAGCAATCTAAATAGAACAGAGCACACATAGATCTCTACAAATGTACCGGTGGTGATCTGTACCAGTTATATTAGTTTTCAATAATTAAACGCCATATTCTTCACTCAATATTACCACGTCTCTGAAGTTGCCAAGGGAAACAACTTCTAATGACGTAACAAACTGGCGCGCTTTCATTTTGTATACCAGACAGACGAATTGTGAGCGCGCTATGAAACCTGCACGCTCACGGACACCCAACGCGTAATACTACCCACCTACTCTGGAGCACGTTCGGTGTGATCTTGCTCAGATATAACTCATGATCATCATCTTTTCTAAAAACTTGTATTTATTCACTAGACATATACAGTATTTTATGTTTCTGAAGTAACATCATCTTTAAGAGACCAAGGATTTCAGTGTTAGAGAAGTTGAGGATTTAGATTGTATGCAAATCTCAGTGTTAGAGAAGTTGAGGATTTAGATTGTATGCAAATCGTGCATGTCGTGAACTCACCGGAAGGTATTATTCAAACAGAAGTAGAATATTAAAACAATTCAGTATCGATATTAGTTTATGTCAAGCTATTATAAAACGTGTGTAATTGTCATGTATAGACACACGAGTCAATGTCAGTGGCGGCTCGTCATTAAGGGCCAGTGGGGCCAGGCACACCAAAATCAATTATAACTGATGTGTAAATACTAATATATACCCTAACCTAAAACCATGATTTTTCCGAAAATATTTATCCGGCCCCACCAACAAAAAGTATCACGAGCCGCGACTGGTCAATGTTAACCTCATTCATTTATCGTATGGTAAATACATTCAGATATGTCAATAACTGAAGTTACTGCCTGTAGGACAGCTTATTAGAGTGGTGTAGGACATTGGGACGAGAGTCTGGCGAGTTTAATGATCAGTGCAGTCGCCACGAAACTGTTCAAGTTATAATATTTCTTGTATACCCCGACAGAAAAAATCCTTGGTCTTACCGGGGATTGAACACGGGTCGCTATAAGTCAATATTAAAATAATATATAGATTGACGTTAACGTGTTATACAGACTGACGTTAAAATAATAAATATATGGACGTTAAAGTGTTGTATATGTCAACATTAACAACCCAGATATAGGTCGATATTAAATAGATATATAGGTCGACACAGTGGCGGCTCGTGATCATTTTTGTTGGTGGGGCCAGACATTTTATTCGCGATAAATCATGGTTTTTGGTTGCTATATTTTAATTTATAAAAATAATAAATACACGTTATACATTATTTTTGGTGGGGCTCGGCCTACTGACCCTTAATGACGAGCCGCCACTGGGTCGACAATTATATATAGGTCGACAATGATATATAGGTCAACAAGGATATATAGGGTGACATTTTAAAGAAAACAACGAAGGTACATATATATATATATATATCTATGTTAAATCGAAGTATTGGTCGACATTAACGCGATATATATGCTAGGAAAGTTGGTTATAGATAGACATTAAAGTGATGCATAAAGTCGACGTTAAACGTAGATATAGATCGATATTGGATCACTTATACTAGATCATCTATTGAATCGATGTATTGATATCAATAATCTATTTCACTTGTCACACATACAACTATTATGAAGATCTGTCATTCAGCGATTTGTAAAGTGCTGACAACAAGCGTACCCTAAATTGTATTAATGCAATTTGTAAAATTGTTTCGAATAAAAACTTCCTTCAGTTTTATCCAGCCTCAATTGGGTGCCATAGAAACACTGGGAAGCTAAACGCTACCGGTGTCATCTTTACTACATCGCCCATGATATTTACTGCAACACTATTGTGTGCTGTTGGTCAAAGATATGCACGAAAGTAACATTGTAGTCTTCAATAGACCGAATAATATACAAACGGGATATAGACTTACTTTAAAAAAACAAAAACAAATTGGTCATTATAAGTATGTAGAGATGAACTCGGGGCACGGATTAGTGTAATGCATCAACAGCTGTTCGCCACTTGTCCCGGTCTATGGATGTTTTATTTATGGTCTCACAGGATAGTCCAGCACCCCGCAGTTTCTCAGGAAGACTTCGTTTCCATGTCTGTTTAGGTCATACCATTTTCCGTTTTCCTTGCTGGTTCCATTTACGTGCTTGTCTAGTGAAACTCGAATCTGTTTTCCGTAGTATTTGCCCTACCCATCACCATTTTCTCCTCTTAACCTGGGTCATCATGGGTTCATGTTCTGTTCTTATCCACAGGTCTGTGTTTGAAACTCTGTTATATCATCTCAATCTGAGAATACACCGAAGACATCCGTCAAGTCTGTTGTTACTTGTGTGAAATCAGAAGTTTAAAAGGTCAAAGTTTAAATTAAGTTAATTGTGTTGAATACAAGCTGTGTGAACTAGCACTGTGCTCAAAAGTGAGTTTTCTGTTCAAGAACATGTGTACACTATAGACAGGTCATGAGCTCTGAACACGCCCACATTTTTCTTACACATCCGCTGATTTCTAACCAGTCAACTTCTCGTGACGTCTTGTCCCTCGCTACAGGAAACAATCTCGTACATAGAAGATCATGACAGATGCAAGTAAGTGTACTTTTATTATGAACGTTTATTGTAAGCATTTTTCCAAACTGAAATTGTAGATATTAACAGATTAAGGGATGGGATTAAAGGGATAATCCTAGCTAATGCGTTAAACAAATTCTCTACATGTGTTGTTTGTTTATCAGAATATTGCGGTAGAAAAGGGGGAAAAGGGGGTGGTTGTGGCTCACAAAATGATTATTCCAGAGGTTTACAAAATCTTATTCTAAGATATATTGTTAAGGATGAACTTTGTTATACTTGAGTGGTCGAGTGACCACTTTTATACGGAGTGGTAGAGTGACCTCTAGTTATACTTGAGTGGTCGAGCGAACCCTTTTTATATTTGAGTGGTCAAGCAACCACTTTTTAGACTTGCGTGGTCAAACGACCACTTTTAGACTTGAGTGGTTAAGTGACCACTTTTCAGACTTCAAGCTGATACTAACACCTGCTATGTATTTGATTTCTGATATAGTGTGTGTATGTATATATATATAGTTGAAGGTATGTAACAAATATTTTATATATATATATATACAGGGTGTTCAAGATAAAAGCAGTCTGTGAATGGAGCTAATCTGGCATATATGTATGAAAATGAGAAGGTTCAGCTATGATGTAGTATAGGTCAAGGTTGTGTGACGGTATGTAATTGTTTAAAGGGTTTTAAAGCCGAAGGATTGACTTCATTGCACCGGGTTTTACGCCATATGGCTCGGTCCTCTCCGCAGAACTGGAACGCCACCTGCCGAGAGTATTGCACAAAGCACGAACTTCGTAGCTCCAGCAACAATCCTAGGGTCTCTGGAAAAAAACTGCACTCGTGAACAGAATGGCGCGGTCCGGACTCGAACCCACGACCTTCGACTCACAAGGCAAAAGGGCTTCTTGTAGTGCAGGAAGGGGCGATGAACAAATGTGACGTAGGACGAGCTAGTCAGAACCGGTTTAAATAGTAAATAGACACCACGCGATAGGTTATCTGGCAACTTTCGATTTGTCAATGGGGCTGCAATTATCTTGAACACCCTGTATATTTCTGTTTGACAACATACGACTTCCACAAGAGATTTCCATTGTTGCCGTTCTGCCGCCTTTCTACCAATTGTTTCCCTTTTCAGACCACAATCTTTCAACTCTCTTTTCACAGTTCTTCTCCGTGTTTCCTTTGGATGCACATGCCTTTTCCCCCAATTCGTTGTTCATCAGAGAGCTGTCTTAGCCAGTGTCCCTACTGACATACGACATACATGATCAATCCACCTCAATCTTCATCTTTTAATGATGATCTCCAACGAAGCACAGGTTACTGTTTCAAAACATTTGACTAGAAAATAAGCAAGATTCTTCTGAAAAATGTATTTTGGAATGTCCCCAGTTTATGTCTGATGTTGTTGATCATTTTTCTATAACCGCCTTAAGTAGAATAACACTCTCCGGACACTGTTTATGTATGTGTATGTGTGTGTGTGTATGAATCTCAGATGCTATTGTATTGTTTCTTATGTATGTGTGTGTGTGTGTGTGTGCGTGTGTATGAATCTCAGATGCTATTGTATTGTTTCTTATGTATGTATGTGTGTGTGTGTGTGTGTGTGTGTGCGTGTGTATGAATCTCAGATGCTATTGTATTGTTTCTTATGTATGTGTGTGTGTGTGTGTGTGCGTGTGTATGAATCTCATATGCTATTGTAATGTTTCTTGAGAGCAGACTTCATCTTATCTGATATTTTAGCTCTGTATTATACAGCTGAACTAAATACATTCTGTATTATACAGCTGAACTAAATACATTATATTTAATGCACACACACACACATACACGCACGCACTTACTCATACTCGCGCACACACAAACACACACACACAAACACACTAAAATACCAAACACAAACACTAAAATGGCAAACATAAATACTAAAATAGCAAACACTAAAATAGCAAACACTAAAATAGCAAACACAAACACTAAAATACCAAACACAAACACTAAAATAGCAAACACTAAAATAGCAAACACAAACACTAAAATACCAAACACAAACACTAAAATAGCAAACACAAACACTAAAATACCAAACACAAACACTAAAATAGCAAACACAAACACTAAAATACCAAACACAAACACTAAAATAGCAAACACAAACACTAAAATAGCAAACACAAACACTAAAATAGCAAATACAAACACTAAAATAGCAAACACAAACACTAAAATAGCAAACACAAACACTAAAATAGCAAACACAAACACTAAAATAGCAAACACAAACACTAAAATAGCAAACACAAACACTAAAATAGCAAACACAAACACTAAAATAGCAAACACAAACACTAAAATAGCAAACACAAACACTAAAATAGCAAAAACAAACACTAAAATGCAAACATCAAACACACATAAAATATCAAACACAAACACTAAAATAGCAAACACAAACACTAATACAGCAAACACAAACACAGCAAACACAAACACTAAAATAGAAAACACACACACACAAACACACACACAAACACAATAGAAAAAAGTAGTATATCGCAGAAATAATGCACAGAAGACTGGACTAAATAAAAAAGGATTTAGATGCCATTAGTGAATCAATCTGTGACAAAGGCATTGCTTTAATTGAGAGTTACATAATGCTAACCCGAAACAAATGCTTGCAGAAACCGGATGCACGAGACCGTATGGCGCATAACATGGTGCAACGACCCCCACAATGAGGAATGGGATAACGGATTCTACGGTCGCCGCTTTGCCTCAAAGATTTAGTCACGCGGGAAGAATGTCGAACCACTAACATCAGCGTCAAAGCCAAAGTGGCTCACAATCTAAGGCAGACGGCGACATTTATTAGAGAATCCGAAATCCCAATCTAGTGAGAACACTGAAGAAGAAACAATTGAGAGTGTAACAAGATAATGTAGACATGAATTGGTCCGATTATCTGGAGATAGTGATCTGAGATAAAGAAGGACATACGTATATATATATATGAGATCATCATTTCCAAAGACAGAAGTCATTCAAGAGAAGAGGTGACTTGAGAATATGGGTAATTTATATATATGGGTGTGAAGCATGGACATTTAACAAAACAGTGAAAAAACATATATATGCTTTTGAATATAAGTGTTACAGAAGAGTTCTCCTGATATCATGGACAGAGAAGAGAATCGGTAAATATATCCAGAAAGAACTCAAAAATAAAACAAGTTGATGCTACAAATAAGAAATAAATAAATTGAGGTATTTTGGACATATACAAAGACACGAAGGGTTGGAGGAGGCCATCATGTAAGGAGACATACCGACAAGGTGATGAAGAAGAAGAAGACCACGGAGAAGATGGATTCAGGATGTAACTGATGGTTTGAACATGACGGCTGCAGAGTCAGGACATCTGGCCTATGAGAGACATTCCAAATAACTGTTGGAGTAGCAAAGTTCTGCTCAGGACAAGCTATTTGATGATGAGGATGAGTGTGCAGGAGGTAGGGGGACCAATTTCTTTCCTCATGTGTGGAACGTCGATTGTGGGATTGAATCCAAAACCCTCTTGAGTTCGAGTCGATATTCCAACGCTGACACATTACTCTAGTCCATTTCCCAGTTCTACTTGTATAACTTGTCATTTCAAACACATTCAATCTCTGGATAGATTCAACATCTATTTCAGTGTCTCCATCCAACACCTGGCTGTCTATTTCAGTGTCTCATCAACACCTGGTTCTATTTCATGTTCCATCAACACCTGGCTGTCTATTTCAGTGTCTCCATCCAACACTGGCTCTATTTCAGTGTCTCCATCCAACACCTGGCTGTCTATTTCAGTGTCTCCATCCAACACCTGGCTGTCTATTCAGTGTCTCATCAACACCTGGCTGTCAAGAAACAAGCGCTCGCCACCCTTTTACCCACCCCAACTCTCAGTGCTATATACATATACTGTTATCATTGATTCAACCTCCGTGAACAATAACTGTTTGCAATCATTGTTCAATCTCACTCGAACTATACAACATATAACTTTTAGCAATCATTAATTCAACTCTAACTGAACTATACAACTTATAACTGTTTAGCAATCATTGATTCAACTCTCCGTGAACTATACAAATATAACTGTTAGCAATCATT
This sequence comes from Arion vulgaris, assembly GCA_020796225.1. Taxonomy (NCBI): domain Eukaryota; kingdom Metazoa; phylum Mollusca; class Gastropoda; order Stylommatophora; family Arionidae; genus Arion; species Arion vulgaris. The sequence continues at coordinate 6,526,126 of CM036754.1, forward strand.
GATTCAACTCTCCGTGAACTATATAACTGTTTAGCAATCATTGATTCAACTCTCACTGAACTAAAAATAACTGTTAGCAATCATTAATTCAACTCTCACTGCTCAACTTATAACTGTTTAGCAATCATTAATTCAACTCTCATAACTATACAACATATAACTGTTTAGCAATCGTTGATTCAACCTCCGTCTATACAACTTATAACTGTTTGCAATCTTAATTCAACCCAGTAACTATACAACATTCTGTTTACAATCATTGATTCAACTCTCCGTGAACTATACAACTTATAACTGTTTAGCAATCATTAATTCAACTCTCAGTGAACTATACAACATATAACTGTTTAGCAATCATTGATTCAACTCTCCGTGAACTATACAACTTATAACTGTTTAGCAATCATTAATTCAACTCTCAGTGAACTATACAACATATAACTGTTTAGCAATCATTGATTCAACTCTCCGTGAACTATACAACTTATAACTGTTTAGCAATCATTGATTCAACTCTCCGTGAACTATACAACTTATAACTGTTTAGCAATCATTGATTCAACTCTCAGTGAACTATACAACATATAACTGTTTAGCAATGGTGATAAAATTTAACGCATTCGTCCTTCTGAACCGTTATATCGGCTTGCAGGATTTCTTAAAATGACACAAAGCCAGTATACTTTCAAATTCTTCTTCTTTTCTTCTTCTTCTTCGAACACTCCACATCGACCACTTGTTAACAACTCTTTGGGATTTGTATGTGATCTGAGCCTAAGAGTGATTGTACATTGTGCCAGTTATGCGTCTACAAGTAGGTCAGCACATCCGATTTCTGCGATTCTTTTTATTTACCTAGCTTCCCTAGGTCCTACATAAGTCGCTTCTTACGAAATGATGTGTGGGTCGCAGTGGTACTATTCTTTGCCCCCCTTGCGGGCTCCGACACCACATGGGCGGCTCTATAATTCAGTATATAATAATAATTCCTCTCGTACCGTTATACGTTACATAGGGCATGCAAGTAATTTCTCCATACCGCTTTATCCTGGGCAACTCGCTCAATCTCCTCCATGGAACTGAGACCGATATTTCTTGCCTCTCTCAGGAAAGTTTTTTCAGGTCTCCTTAGGTCATCCTCTCTTAATGAACCCTTTCCATCCCACTTCAATGCCTGCTTTGATATTCGTTGATTATTTCTTCTCAAGGTGTGTCCAACATATCTCCATCTTCTCTTTCTTATAACAGTTGTCACTAGTGGTTGACCAGACATTTCTCTGATTTCATCACTTCTCCTAAATTCTTTCCATTTTATATTCATTATTTTTCGCAGACATCTATTTTCAAATGCATTCAATTTGCTTTCTATACCTTTAGTCATTTTCCAATTCTCGCTAGCATATGTTAGGATTGATACAACATTTGAATTGAAAATTCGTAATTTAGTTTTAATACTATATAATTGTGCAGTTCCATATTTTATTTAGACTTTTAAAAGCTGATGTTACTTTGACAATTCAATTCAGTATATACTGCAATGGTGGCCTCTGTGGCCTAGGGGATAATGACTCGGTCTATTAACCCCGACATTCTGAGTTCGAATCACGCTGCGGACAGTTTGGTTGCAAATTGTTTCGTGTGGATTTTTACAAAAGGACGATGGCACCACCCGTTGCAATGGCAAACTACTGAACGTAATAATGTCTAGAAAAATCACAAACAGCGTTTAAAAGCTGGGGTTGATTCGCAAAGTCCTGTAAAGAATATGCAATTAACTTTAACTTTTATATACTGCAATATCAATGCGTCCGAAAGCAAAAAAAAAACAACAACAAAGAACAAACTAATACGAAGTGAAAGTGTTCAGAAAACCACGATATAATGGAATAATGAAGAAAGTAAAGAAATGTCATCAAAATGTTACTGAATGCTTGTATGTTTACTGCTGCAAACTGTAATACACTATGCTGTTAGTGTCATGTATTATGTAGAAATTACTTAACATTTTGTTTGAAATCTCGCTATTCATCGGTTCATCTGGGCTGTATTTTTAATGAAAATGAAATCTTAAAAACATATCCTGTACGCATTAGCCCTGAAAATAATGTAATTTTCTGAGTGTAACAGACAACTCGCTGATTGGAGACTTCATGCGATAGGGTCAAATGAAGTTAGTTAGTTTCATTCAATTCTTCTGTGTATTTCCATTCAGTTCTGTGTGATTCTGTTTCCGATTCAGGAAGAAGTTCTGAACCAAGAAAACAAGCTCATCAGCTTTTCTTATCGGGTTTTATTAAAGGGAGATCATGCTTGTAGAGGGGGCACATAACTTTTGTCAATGAAGATGATTGTTTGAAATTTATTTTTGAAACCTTAGTTGTTGTTTTTTTCTTTCTATCTTGTGAGTGAGTTTATTCCATCAATTATTTGTTTACTCTATTTATCAAATGATATAATTGTGGTCAAATGCATTTGAAACTGTTTGAAAAACAAAACAAAAAAACCACTTTAGATCACTTAATACTACATAGATATTTCACAATGAAACTCAAATATACTGAAATTTGGATTGTTCGAAAGGAATTCATATTATTATTTTTCATGTTTGTTGCCCTACACGCTCTGGTATAACCAAAACAAGGCTCGTCCTTAGGTTGAAAGAGCCGTGCCTCGGCTTAAAAATACTTTAATCAATAATACACAACACACAAACAAATTAGATATTGCACAATTTAACTCAAATTAGATATTGCATACTTAAACTCAAATTAGATATTGCATACTTAAACTCAAATGAGATATTGCACAATTAAACTCAAATTAGATATTGTATACTTAAACTCAAATTAGATATTGCACAGTTAAACTCAAATTAGATATTGCACAGTTAAACTCAAATTAGATATTGCATACTTAAACTCGAATTAGATATTGCACAGTTAAACTCAAATTAGATATTGCACAGTTAAACTCAAATTAGTTATTGCATAATTAAACTCAAATTAGATATTGCACAGTTAAACTCAAATTTGATCAAACATACAGTGCGCCTCAATGAGCAATGTTGCTTCAATACCTCTTTCTTACACAGGAAGATGTCAACAGCAGTGCATGAGATCCGTAACACTGACGTAGCCCTGACGAGGGTCCCCAATGTTTAGAAAATATTGACAATTTTTAAGAAATTTTATTTTAATATTTTTGCTAATTTTGGGCAGCATAAGAGGACAGTGACGACGAGTTAATGGCCATGGTCAACGACCCAGGTAACGAAGTGGCTGGAACGAGAGTGCAAAAGAAGTTACATGGGCAGCATGGTCAACGACCCGGTAACAGTGTGACGACAGAATAATGAATGGTAACGACGTACATGACGACAAGAGATGGCAGCATGGTCAACGACCCGGTAACAGTGTAGACAAGAGAACAGTGTCCACGTACGACAAAAAGAAGTTATCATGCGCCGACAGAGCATATGGAGATTCAACCACGGAGATCCATGGTAACAGAGTGTCGTATGGACGTCAGCTAACAACGAAGAAGAAGACTAGGCTTTGCATTCTACTTTTATCGATTTTCAACTGTCAATTGTTTTTTCACGCTCTGAACTTGAACACGAGACCTACGTTGTATCGTCCATCTCCGATAGGAATATGAGCGTTATCTCACCTAGATCAAGAAACTCTGGAAAAATATCCCGATACTCATTCATTTCTCATGACAAAGGTACCAGGTTCGCTCCCTCGTAGAGTCATCTGGATATTTTTCCAGAGATTTCTGATCTCAGTGTAGGTGAGATCGAGTTCCTAGTCCTATCGGAGACGGACGATAAAGCGTAGATCCCATGTTCAATTCGAGCACGTAAAAGAACCTTTGGCAGTGCAAAATCGAGAAGAACAGGCTGGAAAGCTGCTTCCCGCGCATAATTCATCAGAAAAGATTAAAAATAAATTCATACAAAAATATCTTCACCATCTTCAAAATTGCATCGGGGACCTTCGCCGGTGCTACGGAGTTCGTGCACTGCAGCTGAGATCTTCCTTTGTAAGAAATAGATCGAAGTACATGAGTTACTCACCGAAGTGCAATGATGATATCCCTATCAATCAATTAATCAATCCCGATCGCTTCATGCTGGGAACGAACCTAGTACCTTCAGAACGAGAGGCGAGTACCTTACCTCCACGCTACAAAAACTTTCAGTTGCTATTTTCTTTCCTTTATAACATTTCCTCCGCTTGTTAACAATGAATATCAATATTCAAAACTATCAATTCTTGCCAATCTATATCTATTGATGAATCTATCAACTGTTATATCTATATGGAGAAGGTAGAAATTTATACAATGAGAACTTGAGATTGAAGAAAATTGGTTGGTGAGACAAATCCGATTCAATAACTAGTAGAATATTGGGCACATAAACTGATATATGAGTTTGAGAAACACAATTATAGAGGGGAGACATTGCTAGATAGCGGAGAAGGAGAGAAAATCAAGACGAAGATGAAGGTTGGATGAGATGGATAACTTCAACATGACAATAACGGAAGTTAAACATCTGTCTATGATAGAGACTTTTTTTCTTCTTTTTTGTTACTTCTCTCTTCTAATTTTCTCTTTCCCTTTATCACTTCTTCTCTAGTCTCTCTCCTTCTTTTTCATTTTTCTCTTTTTGTATTCCATCTTTTATCGCTCTTTTTTTCCTTCTATGGTCTTTCCTTCTTGATTTTTCCCTTTTTCTCTCTTCTCTCTCATTTATTCTCTCCTTCCTTCTCCCTCTCCTACTGTTTCTTCTCTTGTTAATCTTCTTTTATATCTCCTTCCCTTTCTTCTATCTTTCCTTCTCTCTCTCTCCTCTCTTTTTCATTTCCTCTTCTCTCTCCTCTTTTTTTTTTTACTCTCTCTTCTCTTTCCTGTCCTTTTATTTTTCTCTTTCTCTCTTTTATCTCTACTATTTCCTTTTTCTTTTTTTTATTTACTTTCCTTCCATCTTACTTTCCTTGTAGAAGAACAGTGTATCCAAAGAAATCTTCTAAAAGTTGGATACCTCGTTTAACGACATCCACGAATTGCTCAACCTGCCATTTAGAACCTATGGCAAAACACGTAAAAACAAAGTACTGTAGTTTTACAAAATACAAAAACAACATACAACGACATTTTGACCAAAAGGCCTTTATCAAGCAAAGGATATAAAAGAAGAGAAGAACCAACTGAAGCAAAGACTGATAAACTTAATACAGCTTAATTAAAAATATATCAATGCTAAGTGATTTCTTTTTCTATTTGTTGCTTTCTCTTTCCCCTTCTTTCTGGCGTTCACTTTCTCTCGACACGTTTCTTTATCTTTCAATCTGTTTCCTATTCTTCATTTTCCGAGACCAGATTATCCAAGAATGAGATTCTGTAAGACAACAATGGCCCGCGTGACCGGCGTGTTCGTAGCGCGTTGGACTACGTGTGACAAGTCCTCTGTATGTGCGGGTTCAACCCCGCGGACTGGCAGAAAAGCTACATGTTCCCCAGATTTACGGTGTTCGTGGCACCGAACCGAAGGGTTACGATGTCCATGACACCGAGCCGAAGAGCTTTCAGCTCAAGTGCTTCTGGATCGAAAAAAAAAAGAAAGACAACACTGAGAACAGCTAAACCAAAACTAAGGCCATCCTGATCTGACCGAGCTCACCAATTAAGTTAGTTTATACCGGACGCCATAGTCTAACTTTCGTGGACATCATCAAGGCACAACTACAAGAAATAAGGAAGAAGGCAAGGATAAAATATGTATAATCATATCACTGTAGATACTATATAAGAAAATAATGAAATATGTAATATGTGTGTTAGTTATGTCAAGCAATAATATCATCAACTTGACAGGAAACTTGAGGGTTATTTCCTGGTTTCATAGTTGCAACTAATGGAAGAATAACTAATGGAATCTAAAATCATCAACTTGACAGGAAACTTGAGGGTTATTTCCTGGTTTCATAGTTGCGACTAATGGAAGAATAACTAACGGAATCTAATATCATCAACTTGACAGGAAACTTGAGGGTTATTTCCTGGTTTCATAGTTGCGACTAATGGAAGAATAACTAACGGAACCTAACATACGAGCTCGTAGTTCATCATCATTATCAAGTATCATGTCCAGGAACTTGGCTCTCATGATATCAGTTCTGAAAAACTCTATTCTGTGCAAGTTGATCGGCGTCAGCAGCAGTCATTCTCAGATCGTCAATGACATCTTACCTCCATTGTCTTCTAGGTCTCCCTCTCAATCTTCTTCCAGGCATCATCCCTCCAAAATTATCTTCTCTAGGCACTCATGTCGTTTGATGTGTCCGAAATATTTAATTTTCCTTGTTTTTATGTTCTTTAATAGCAAACTCTCTTTAATATCAAGCTGTTGCAGAACAGAAACATTTGTTCTTTTCTATGTCCATGATATTCTAAGTACTATTCTGTAGTATTTGCATTCAAAGACATTAATGATCTTCTGCACGCTTTGTCATTGGTCCATGTCTCACAATCATATGTTGCCAAGGGAAAAACGCTGACTCTTAAATATTTGATTTAGGTTCTTATGTTAGTTCCCTTCCATATGTTTGTTAGTTCTTTTAGTTTGAACATAGTTGCAGTAAAGCAAATCAAATCATAGGACAAATGGAGCCAAATTTGAAACGCAAACATGTCACCATGAACACTAAAAGAACATTGTTCAACACAATTTTTCTCCAACATTATGCTACCAGTGCCAAACCTGGACGCTGACATCAAATGATAGAAGAAAACTAGTCACGACAGAGATGAAGTGTCTATGCAGAATGCTGGGAATTTCAAGAAGAGACCTGTTTAGAAATGAAGTCATCAGGAAAAAAGTGGGTACACTATCAGTACTGAATTTCATCAAGAAACATCAAATTAAATGTTTCGGCCACATAAGCAGATTACCAACAGAAGTTGTTCCTCAAAGACAAATGCTACTCTGATTTAGTAGTTACAAAGTTAAAGGCAGTCCACGCAAAACGTGAACTCATAGATCTTCTTCTTCTTCAGCGATCTCTGGTCATGCGCTTAATTTACTGTGGACCACAAACTGGGCAGTCAGCTTCAGATCTGTCAGGTTTCCCCAAAGCTTAGTTTTCAGGTCGACTGGGTGTGGCAACATGTTGCTTCTCAGCTCACCCAGGAGAGGACAGTCTTGCAGGATATGCTCTGGTGTCTGTTCCGCCTGCTGACACTGGCAGAGAGATGTTTGACTTATTCCTAGTCTATATAAGTGTTTGTTGAGTCTGCAGTGTCCGGTGCGTAGTCGAAATATAATGACCTGTTCTGTTCTGCTTAGGTCTTTGAGGAAGTCTTTTCCATAATCATATTCAGTGTTTGTCTTCCAATCTATTACAGATTTTCTCTGTATGAGGTTTTGACCTCATAGATAACAGAGGTGAGTTGAAGCACTATTTATGAAGCGTACACACAAGCCAGTTCTAGAAATCTCTTCTTGTCCTGACGCTGTGAGGCAAAACAGGATTCGAGAAAATAAGAGAGAAGATAGTTGCGATGTTATCTTCATATCACAGACTATAACACCACATTTCTGATCTAATACTATTTAGGTACCGTTTATTTTCTGGTGATAAGAGCTTTCTTGTGTTCACATTTCCAAGACGTACTTGAGTCTAGTACTCAACAACTTGTCCAAGAATTTGCCTTTAATCTCCGGAGCTTGTCATCCTAACACAAGCATATTATCGCCCCTTGATCGTCTTCCGGTGATGACGACCTGGGATCTAAGATAACCGTCATTAAATAAACGTGGTAATGCCAAGACACATGGATCACAACATAGTAACAGCAAGTTCTAAAGTGTTTCAATGGAGGTGATAGTCTGGGGGATAACACAGAGGGCACATTTTAAACAAAATGTTAGAAAATAAAAGTAAAATAGTTTAAAATATCAACAGATGAAAAGAAATTTGTGGAGCGAAGGAAGAAAACATAAAAGGTGGTGGGGTGGTAGCATAAACAAGGTAAAGATATTGGGCAGAGTGAGATATTATTGGTCTACACCGAGTGCTATGACGTCAGTTCTGTAACCAGTAACCAATCAGTTTCTTGTCAATCACTGATGTATTTTACTTGCAGCATTAAGATGTAATATAGAAAAGCAAGTTGAATGCATTTGAAAATAGATGTCTGCGAAAAATAATGAATATAAAATGGTACCGAATTCAGAAGTGATGAAATCAGAAAAATGTCTGGTCAACCACTAGTGACAACTGTTATAAGAAGGAGAAGATAGAGATATGTTGGGCATACTTTGAGAAGAAATTATCAACGAATATCAAAGCAGGCAATGAAGTGGGATATACAGGGTTCAAGAAAGAGAGGACGACATATGGAGACCCTGAAACGAACTTTGCTGAGAGAGGCAAGAAATAGGGGTCTCAGTTCTATTGAAGAGATTTCTGGGGTTGCCCAGGGTAGAGCGGTATGGAGAAATTGCTACAGGCCCTATGTAATGTATAACGTTACGAGAGGCATTATTACATTGTTATTTAAGATGTTATTGTTTCTTTAGCAGTCACATATGATTCTTTATCTTGTCTTTGTTTTGTATCTTTAATCTAAGAATGGGATTTGATCTTTTACTTAGCATTTTATTTTTGGTATCTTTAGTCTATAAGTCTAGAATGACACTCCCCATGAGGTCCTTACCTTGTAGAGGCGAGAAGGCTTGAGTTCTCCTATGATATAGTGGGCTAGGACGGCGGGGACTTTTGTTCCTGGCAGGGTCACCCAGGCCGTACAGGTCATTGAGGAGGGATCAGACTCAATATAGCTTCCTGGTCCTCCAGGTTGGGGGTTTGGCTTGGGACTAACGCTCCCATTATGTTAAAACAAACGTTTCGTTACGGAAACAGCAATGAAGACATTACTCATTCACAGGCATGAAGGGCTACCAGAGTCATTGACTCATATGTTCACATGCATGAAGGGCTACTAGAGTCATTGACTCGTGTGACTGGAAGTGGTGAAAGTAGAAAGGAAACTACTCTTACGAGGACGGAAGTCCTGAATGCCAGCTGGAGATTGATCGAACAGGTGATACACATGGAGACTAACTCTATCCCGAAAACTGCACTGAGATTGACATCAGAGGGTAAACGAAAACATGGTAAACTCAAAACGACATGGAGGAGAGCAGTAAAACAATAACTGAAAGAAATTAATCACAGCTGAAACACAATACAGAGGACTGTCAAGAATATATAAGAATTGTCTATACTGCAAGATTGTCAATTGATAGCAGGTCTAAGTAAAGAAACCTGGCCCCAAAACACAGAGATTCGTGAGAAGCTGTGCGGAGGAACGGAGTCCCTTAAAACCACGGTAAAATGTATGATAAAAGTTGGTTCATCAGTCTAGGCCGGGATCTCGAGAGAGAGAGAAGAATTGTGTGCATTTGTTGTTTTCATAAGTGTCAGAGGCGTCACATGCTAGAGAAAGAGAGAGAGAGAGAGAGGGGGGACAATACGAGTTTATCTTTTAACTTGCTGTAAAATGTTGTTGCTGCTCCAGTAATTAGAGTTTCTTGCAGTGTTTGCAATGGTAATTTTTTCTATAGCAATTAAATGTTGCCCATATCACTATAATCTTTGAAGGTTTATTTCAGTTTATTTGAACATAGCAGTTTATTTTTGTTTTATTTCTAACCCAAACATTATTGTTTGTTTCTTGTCTAGCTATGAGCCTTGAATCTAGGCTCGTCTACCAACATCTGTCCTGCCTGCCTTCCTCCATTACCGCTGTCCTAGCCATTACCATCAGTCTTCTGATAACACCGGCTGCCGTCTCAGACATCGACCCAGGTACAACTTTAGGTTGTCATATCCGTCGATATGAACATACGTGATCAAGCCACCAATTATGAGTGATGGTGCTGTTATTCGTCAGCGGTTATGTAGCGCAATCTGTTGGTAGATGTGATTCTAGTGAGGTAGTGCATGCTGTTAACATTATTATTTATGGTTATACTATATATAATGCGTGTATATTATTATACTATAATGTGGTATATTACTATACTATAATGCGTGTATATTATTATACTATAATGCGTGTATATTACTATACCATAATGCGTGTATATTATTATACTATAATGTGTGTATATTACTATACTATAATGTGTGTATATTACTATACTATAATGTGTGTATATTACTATACTATAATGTGTGTATATTACTATACTATAATGTGTGTATATTACTATACTATAATGTGTGTATATTACTATACTATAATGTGTGTATATTACTATACTATAATGTGTGTATATTATTATACTATAATGTGTATATATTACTATAACATATTACTATCATAATGCGTGTATATTATTATACTATAATGTGTGTATATTACTATACTATAATGTGTAGAACTGTGAGCGTATGTAGCTTATGTGGTAGTGAGCTTGATCACAACCCAAGAGTGCGAGGTTCAAACTCTGCGCCGGGCAAGTTTGGAAGCAAATTAATCCCCTTGGATTTTTACGAACGATGAAAATAGACATCACCGTTCAGAAAGCAATGACAAACTACTGAACGTATAAGTGTTGCCTAGAAAATTAACGACTCGTTTACTGCTGTTGATGGCTACGTCATGTAAAGGATATGCCAGGATTTTCATACAGAATTATAATTATAATCTAAGTGAATAACAATATGTGCTTAGATGTAGTTCTTACACAGGAAGATCTCAGCGACAGTGCAATAGCTCCGTAGTACTGGAGGTAGTTATTTTGAGAATGGCAAAAATGTGCAGAAGTTTTATTTGTGTACATTAGTTTAATGAATATTGGCAGAGAATTTAATGAATTGTATGCGGGAAGCTGCTACGTTTTTCACCGTCTCCGATAGGACTAGGAACTCGGACTACAATGTTTGTTCTGCGCCAGGTTCTGCATCCAGCAGAGTTGGAGTCGACTAGACTTTCTTAGGAAGGGTAAAGTGAAAATGAGTAGCCTGCTGATGACCGCTAGAATACACAAGCCAACCCCACTTCCCAGTGTTGTTGACAGTCAAACGGTAATCGTGATGTAAAAGGCTAACAGGGCTCTGGCACTCCTAGTGGAATGAACTCCTTTAGGTCAAGGCTTTTGAGGGTTTTTTCATAATTTAGGAGGGAATCCAAATAAAAAAGCATGCAGATACCGGATGTGCCGACCTACTGGTCCACTGACGCCTGTCTGGCAAAACGCACTTGCGCTCTAAGTTGCAAACCACACAAATCTTGGTTATAGAGTGCTTTATACAGAACGAACCAAGAAGAAAAATGCTAGGAACTCGATCGCACCTACATTAAGATCAGTGATCACTGAAAGAATATCCTGATCACTACACGCGTGAAACGAACCGTGTACTTTTGGAACGAAAGACGTTCACTGAATCTCCGCGCCCTAGAGACCCTCAACCTAAACCGCTTAATTGCAAAGTCTTCTAAATGCACTTAAAACTAACACGTCTTGTAAATATTGCATGATATGTACTCTCCAGTTTTAACTTCAACTTCTCTACAACACTTAGCACTGGAGTGATCAGGTGTCAACAATGTCTGTTGAAAGCACCGTCTATGTATTTCAATACATTTCTAAGCATCTATTTACTTTATGTGTTCAATGAAATTATAATTTAGTTCATGAGCAAAACTTGATGTCTATTTTTAGACTCTTTTCAGGAATTATCAATACACACACTCACGCCTACACATGCACGCATTCACGTACGTACACACACATATAACGAGGTAAGGTTATCGTGAACCATGAACCATGAACCATGAACCAGTACATAAAAGCAGTGTAAAAGTTATCTTTCCATACGCAAAAAAAAAAGAATACGTGAAATGCGATGTCTATGAAAAGTTACAAACTACACCTGGAAATACATTGTCGCCAACATCAATATGAGAAAGAAAGTTGGGACAGAACCTTATTTAAAATACATTAAGAAACAGAATGAAGTGGTTCGGTAATTTAATAAGAATGTAATCAAACCCCACAGTATACATAATCTTCTACAATAGAACATCAGGAAAGAAGGCGAGAGGAAGACCATGAAAAAGATTGATAGATGATATAGCAGAATCCTGTCAAAAAAGAAAGCAAAAATAACAATCACTCAAGCCACTGCAGCAGCGCAAGATAAAAACATAAAACCACGACACTGCACAACAACCTGGAAACAGTGTGACCACAAAAGAAGGACGATCTTTCCATCTGGCACGTTCACACCATGTATACAAAGTTAACCAGGTGTACGCACAAGCTGTTTGTGGCGTATAGGTTAGGTGCTCCTCTCTCGTGCCAAAGGTACCAGGTTCGCGCCCTAGTGAAGCCATCTTGATATTTTTCCCTGATCTCATTGTAGGCGAGATCGATTTCCTAGTCCTATCGGAGAAGAACGATAAAACATAGGCCCCGTTCAATATGAGCACGTAAAAGAATAATTAGCAGTTCAAAATCGAGAAGAACAGGCTGGAAAGCCGCTGCCCGGGCAACATTTATAAGAAAAGGTTATAATTCCTGCAAAAATATCTTCACCCTTTTCAAAATTACATCTGGGATTCTCGCCGGTGCTACTGAGTTCGTGCACTGCAGCTGAGATCTTCATGTGTAAGAAATAGATCGGAGTAGACATGGTTACTCAACGAAGTGCAATGATGATGGTCCTCTCATCAATTAATCAATAAATCAATCAACAAGCTGTTTGTTGCTTGCGTAACACATTCTGTGGAAATATCTTTCAAATAACGATACAGTAAATAATATGAACCGACGAACTCAATCAAGTTTAAATAATGCCTGCTTTTACCTGGACGTGTCCAATGTAATCGAACTTAAATATTAATTTCAAAGCAGACATCCCTGACATTAAAAATCAAAGTAAAATTTGTTTTGATGTATTAAGTGTTCCTTAGATTTGATCGTGTATGCATTATACAGATAATGTTGTCTCCTCAATATCAATCGATTAATGTAACATGTAACATATCTGCACTACATTCCAAGTTGTGCTTGAATGACAAACTGGGAAATATCTGCGTTGTAACATGTAACAGATCTGCACTATAGTCTGTCCATTAACTGATTCAGTCCGTGGAACACTGTAGTGCACATATTTCTTATCTGCGTGTCCCAAGCGTCTTTTAAAAGACGGCTACTATTGCGTTGAGTTGTTATTAATTTTCACTCCGATTGTAGTTTTATATCAACCGGAAACTAAGTAGAAAGGAAGTACTAACGATAACCAAATCACAACATCGTGGTTTTGACTAGAATCAGAAGTGAAACCAAGTTTAATTTTCGTTTTCAAGTTACCCTGTGATTAAAAAATAATGTCTAACAATTCAGAGTCTAGAAATGGTTTGTTATCAGCTCGTTCTGCACGTTTTACAGCTGCAGAAGCGAGATTGGTTGCATGAAGATGTAGATACTGATAGTGAAGATAGTGAAGCTTCTGATGACACAGAAGTTTGTGATTTAAATACGTCGATTATTAATAATTTAAATAATACTAGTAGTGTTTCCCAACCAGTTGCGAGAGGGGCGTTGCCCCAGTCAGGTTCCAGTAGGATTGCAACAAAAAGAAGAAGGATTCAGACAGAACCTACACAGTCTACTTGGAGAGAAGTTATATAGTTGCTATGTTAGGACTATTATTCATATACTTTAGTTCTTTATTCCTGCAAATATTGCTATAATTTCCACTGTATGTGATTATATATTATGAGACATGAATGTTTAGTACGTGAAATCTTCAATTTGACAATTTTTAATGGAAATTTCTTCAAAGATGGTCGTGTTGATAATTTGCGAACAGTTAGTAAACCATATATTCTATCAATATTTTCTTAATTTTTGTGTATTCATAAATGGATTACTTATATAAAGAGAGCAGTTGCACTGACTTATTCACCATATTGTTCCTCAAGGCCCTTGGTAAGTTGGATTTTGTTCTCACAATTTCAATTAATTTTTTATTACATGCTAATATTTGTCATGCACAGTCAACACAACATTATATTTTCGCATACAATAAATATTTTATGAAAGTACAATCATTTATCTTTAATTTAATATATAATAAGTTCAACTTTAAATCATATTTAGAAACAATATTTTAATTTAACTAAAGTATGTGTGCAATATTTTGAAGCTAAAAATAATTCCGTCCAGAGGTGAAAAACCTGGTACTGAATCAGTTAATTCGTGAGCACGTTTGAAATTGATTTTCTCGAAAACTACCTGTTGGATCTCAGTGATTTTTTGCAAGCAGCCTTAGAATATCCATGACGCTAGAGAAATATTTTTTCCAAGAAAATTTGATGTAGTTTGAAATATTTCTTCTTCAGGTTATATTAAAATCAACCTCACCGGATTGTACACAATAGTAACAGATCTACGGTACACAGAATATCGAAATAGGGGGAAACTGCAGTAAAACTTGGTAAATAGTGAAACACGTACAAACAAAGTACTATAGTTTTACAAAATACATAAACAGTGACGATAAACAGCAAACGTTTCGACCAACAAGGCCTTTATCAAGCAAACGAACAAACAGGAGTGACAAATTAAAATGAAACACAAATGGACGACCAAATACCAACGTATCTAAGGAAAATCTGAATAAAAACGAATAACGAAATAAATGTAACACAAAAACACACATAAAAACTAGAAATAGAAAAGAAACAATGAAACATCTAGTAAATATATAACTTGAATACATGCAACATATACCCATATAGATTATAAAGCATGGGAAGAGAAAGTACTAAGAAGCATAAGAATGTAAAACATGCAACATATACCCATAGAGATTACAAAGCATGGGAAGAGAAAGTACTAAGAAGCATAAGAATGTAATACGTTGAGCACGCGTGGTCGCAAGGTACCATACAAAGAAATCAACCGATTCTCCAGAGCAAATCGACTACGATCATCAGAGGAACATGATCGGATGGCTGTGACCTGGACATCGCAAGCTCCTGAATGGCCAGTATCATTGAAATGGGTAGCTACAGGGGTCACAGAGCATTGGCGTATATCGCGCAAGTGTTGGGCGAATCGGTCACTGAGTCTCCTGCCGGTTTCCCCAATATAGGCCTTGTTGCACCGCTTGCAGATAATGGCATAGATAATATTACGGGACTCGCACGTGAAACTGTCTTCAACAACGAACGTGGCTTGATGTGTGCTCATTGTACACCTCCATACCTCATTCCGACGGACTTCAAGCTCTCCAGTTCTTTCTCGACAGGAGAACTAACCCACTTGTCTCCACCTCGGCTCTCCTTCGTCTTGCAGAACTAGTTCTAACTCTCAACTCCTTTCAGTTCAATGACCAGTTCTTTGAGCAGATCAGTGGGGTCGCCATGGGTACTAAAATGGGACCCAGTTATGCTTGTCTATTCATGGGTCATCTTGAGCACCTAGTATGGAATTCCTATGATGGCCCTCTTCCGTCTGTGTATCATAGATACATTGATGATTGTATTGGCATTACCGATATGCCTGAAGCCGATTTGTCACGCTTCATTAATTTCATTAATGTCTTCAATCCGGCTATTCGGTTTACATCTCACATCTCTACCTCTTGTGTCAACTTTCTTGACATCACTATCACTATCAGCCTATCCACCATCACTACATCAGTATACTACAAGCCTACTGATGCACATAGTTTCTTCTTTATACCTCTTCCCATTCCCAGGCTTGTCGTGATTCTTTACCATTCTCTCAACTTGCGCCTTCGTCGCCTCTGTAGCGAGGACGACGATTTCTTCGATAGAGCTCACGAGATGCTGGATTTCTTTCGTAAGCGCTATACCCGGATAAGGTGCTTGCTTCTGCTATGCGGCGCGTTCAGCAAATTTCTCGTCAGGAGGCTCTCTCTAACCAGCATAGAACTTCCAATTCTGACAGGGTGAAACTTGTCTTAACTTTCCACCCTCATAGTTCCCTTGTGAAGAAAGTCTTATTCCGTCATCTCTCCATTCTTCAGTCTGATCCTGAGACACGTTCAATCTTCCAACACTATCCTTTGGTGGCGTACAGACGGGACAGAAGCCTTAAGGATATGTTGGTTCACAGTCGCCTCAAGCCTAATATCCAGAGTCATTTTGGCACCATCCAGTGTGGCCGTCGGCGCTGCAACACTTGTGCTTATGTCATACAGACCCGCACGGTGTCTTTTCCAAAAGCCACGTTCGTTGTTGAAGACGAACCGCTTGCAGATAATGGCATAGATAATATTACGGGACTCGCACGTGAAACTAAGGCCTATATTGGGGAAACCGGCAGGAGACTCAGTGACCGATTCGCCCAACACTTGCGCGATATACGCCAATGCTCTGTGACCCCTGTAGCTACCCATTTCAATGATACTGGCCATTCAGGAGCTTGCGATGTCCAGGTCACAGCCATCCGATCATGTTCCTCTGATGATCGTAGTCGATTTGCTCTGGAGAATCGGTTGATTTCTTTGTATGGTACCTTGCGACCACGCGTGCTCAACGTATTACATTCTTATGCTACTTAGTACTTTCTCTTCCCATGCTTTATAATCTATATGGGTATATGTTGCATGTATTCAAGTTATATATTTACTAGATGTTTCATTGTTTCTTTTCTATTTCTAGTTTTTATGTGTGTTTTTGTGTTACATTTATTTCGTTATTCGTTTTTATTCCAGATTTTCCTTAGATACGTTGGTATTTGGTCGTCCATTTGTGTTTCATTTTAATTTGTCACTCCTGTTTGTTCGTTTGCTTGATAAAGGCCTTGTTGGTCGAAACGTTGCTGTTTATCGTCACTGTTTATGTATTTTGTAAAACTATAGTACTTTGTTTGTACGTGTTTCACTACGGTACACAGACGCGTTGTTCTAAAAATACATTATGGTAACATAGAAATATCGTGAGTATACAACAATTTCACGGGAATTCGCGTGCACCGAACCCAGTCGACTTTGAAAGCGGAAAGCATTTGACGTTATAATTGGGATACCGTTGTATAGTTATAGGCGTATCTCGCTATTTGTATGAAGCTATTGTATCATATTTGTTGGCTTATCAAAACTGACATTGATATCACATTCATAATGAGTCTGAAGTGCACATTTATAACAATGCAGAAGGTTACAGTTTTACTATACCAACACTTCCGTAGGGAATCTAAGAGAGGTCGTCTATATTGCGATATTCATAACCCTGAGAAACGAGCGCAACTGGCGCTTGGTCTGAATAGAGAATCCTTTTCCCGATGGATTAAACAGGACACAAAGTGCACTAATGTCAAGCAAGGAAGGAAAAGAACAATTGACGACTTTGACATAGATGTCATAAGACGGGAGCTCTTGAAAATGTTTGCGACAAATCAACTTGTTACTCTCAGGAAACTGAAATTAAAACTGCAATCAGATTGCAGCATAGACATTTCTAAAAGTACTCTATGGAAAATTGTAAGAGCCACCGGCTTCACCTTCAGAAAAACTATAGGCGGCAGGAATATTATTTGTGAAAAGCCACATTTAATTGCTGCCCGAAGTAAATACCTGAGGCAGATCCGTGAGCGGCGGAGGCAAGGCTATGATATTGTATATTTGGACGAATCCTGGGTCAATGCTCACCACACCAATGCTAAAGAATGGCAATCAGTAGACGGTGAACAGAAAGAAAAATACCAAGCAGCAAAGGCCAGCGTATTATACTAACACATGCAGGAAGCAGTGAAGAAGGTCTTGTCCATGACGCTGGACTTATTTTCCAATCAAAAGTACCGACGGTAGGGACTACCACACAGAAATGAATGGACATATTTTCAGGCACTGGATGGAGAAAGATCTACTTCCAATTCTAAACAGACCGTCATGCTTGGTAATGGATAATGCATCCTATCACAACGCAGTATCAGCGGAAGACAAAGTACCAACTGCATCAAATACAAAAGATCAAATTAGGACTTGGCTTGCTAAGGAAAATGTCAGCTTCGATGATACATATTTGAAACCCGAGTTGTTGCACCTGGTGAGGATGACAAATAAGACAAAGGTGTTTCATATTGACAAAATCATTGCGGAATACGGCCACACGTCTTTGCGACTACCTCCATATCATGCTCACCTCAATCCGATAGAGCTTGTCTGGGCTAAAGTAAAAGGGCAAGTTGCCGAACAGAACAGGACGTTTAAAATGTGTGATGTTGAAGTTCTGACACGTGAGTCCTTCTCAATGATAGACATGCAGTTCTGGAAGAAGTGTGTCGAACATGTGCTCCGAGAGGAAGACGAGTACTGGCACCGAGATGGATTACAATTTGTCCAGCCAGTAACAATTATCAACCTCATGGAATCGTCAGATTCGGGATGATACAAATCATATTTTGATTACAGACTGAGAAATAGCAACGTATACATTTCCATATCCAAATGCGTCTACCATCATACAATTTGTGGTGAAGTTAAGACATCCTGTGGTCTAATGGTGACCGAAGGGGAGGACTAACTGTTGCATATTGTATCCAAGTCCACGATTGCACATAAAGGGCAACACACTTAATTACTTGACCTATCAATTTAATATGGAGATACACCTATGAATAGAATTGACATGGACAAATTCTAGGATACTGTAAAATCTAAAATTTGAGCCCCCGTATTTGCAATTGTCATAAAAGATCAAAGGAATTCGCTGATGTGCAAAATCCGTAGCATCTATGGACTACTGGTTAGCTTTATTTTAGCGTCATGTATATTCTAAGGCTGCATGCAAAAATCACTGAGATCCAACAGGTAGTTTTCGAGAAAATCAATTTCAAACGTGCTCACGAATTAATGGACAGACTATACATTCCAAGTTGTGCTTGAATGACAAACTGGGAAATATCTGTGTTGTAACATGTAACATATC